>CM046879.1:220565421-221914539 GCA_025667525.1 Glebionis coronaria
TAAAAAGATAGAAATCAAAGACTTACATTGGGGTTTTGGCTTTCATGAATGTTTATCATTCTCAAGTTTCACGTTCCCATACCAAGCTTAAAAACGAGATCATTGTTATTATAAGTTAGCAAACTAACGGGAACTCATGTGGCCCAATTATTTACTTAGACTCCCTTATTCCTAGGTGTGTCTCTTATATTTTAATTTTGTCTTGAATGATCACGAGTATACATTGTTTGACTTATTTCGATAATTTATTTAGGCTGAAAATAAAGTGGGATGATTTAATCAATAGTTAGCTAAAGGAAAAAATCTTTTAAAACTGCTTCTCGGGACCTCTTAAAGTTCATATCTTGGCATAACTCGCTTCACGATTTGAGGCCTTTCTCGGACCGATATTTGGCAGCGACTTCATACTTCGAATCTTGAGAGACGTTCTTGAAAATATGCTCTTCTCTTCATAATAGGAATTTTTTCACTTGAAGTTTTTGAGAGATTCTTCATACTTGGACCACGACTTCTTCATTTTTCTCCAATCTTTATTTTGGACTTTGATATACAACGATCCGCCTCCTTTTAGGACTTGGATCTATATATCCTCATACCTTGTTAGGGCCTTTTTGGATAGACTTCTCCATGATCTTTGCGGGAGTATTTGATTTTCGTCGTGTGTCTCGATCCTTCATATTGATCTTTGATAAATGATTCTTCACATCACTAGGGATCTTTAGCAACAAAATGTATCCCTCATGCCTTGTTAGGGCCTTTTCGGACTCGCCAATCTTCGCATCCCGCTTCAATAAGTTATGCCTTGGCTATGAACTCTAATTAATACCGAGCAACTTTTAAACGATCTTGTGCTAGAAGCTAAGTAACTTTTCAAATCGTACAACCTTATTTATTGCAAATATATTTATTAACAAGCGATGGGAGAAAAAGCTTATAATCAACTCACATAAATTCATGAAAGAATACCAAACTTATAATTGACTCTATCATCTCTCGTTCTCCACAATTTAAAATCTCAAGGAATGAGACTCGTGGATGCTTAGCCAATTAAATCAATGTTTTGGGGTTTTAAGTCATCTGTAGGATCTTGCAACATCTTAGACTTTTTCAAGTTTAGAATTCGCATTTTAAAGTTCCCTTGATAAATGATGGTTGTATTTTACAACCTTGTTTAGGAAAACAAAGTGTAATTAGGGTAAATACACAAGTAGTTTTGGAAAACCACGAGTTATGACCCAAAGTGGGGATCGTTCTCAAGGAGGCTTGGTGTGTGTGTAATGAAATGATCAACTTTGTGATTATATTGTTATGAGAAAGAAAATAGAATTGGGATAAGAAGAGAATGGCGGTTACGATGACGATTTACACTAAGACGAAAAAGGTCGTACACGTAAAACCGTAAAAGCACCAAAATAAAAAATTTACTCTAAAAATTCCTAAAAAATTGCAATAAATCCTAAATAATGTATTAAGAGTTACCAAAAATCAAAAATCACCCAAACCTTTTATTTAATTAAATAATGATTTTTTAATGCTAATTAAAGACCTAAAAATCAATTTAATTAACAAAAAGCCCAAAATGAGTTTTATCACTTTGTAAACCTCTAAAATACACTAACTTGATTTAAAACTATTTTTAAAAATTTTAAAATTAATTAAAACTATTTAAAAATAACTAAGAACTATTAAAACTTAAAATAATTATAGAACATAACTGAAAGACCCTAAAAATATTTGGAAAGTTGTAAAATTCCTAATTAAGTGTCTAGAGTCTAGGAAAAATATAAAAACTTAGAAAATCAGACTTTTAATTTTTAATAATAAAATAATATTAAAATATTAATAAAAATCCAAAAATCCTAAAAAATTCTAAAAAGTTGCAAACTAGCTAATTTTAACCTAAATAACACAGAAATGAAGTTGAAATTACCTAAATACCCTTATTGGGCCTAGAAAATGGGCTAAAGTCGAAATAGTCCCTTAATGGGCTTGGTATAGGCCCAGTAAGAAAAAGTGGCCCAAATTAGCCCAAAAACCACTACTTGACTCAAAATTTGATTCTTAACAACTTTTTCCAAAGGCCCAAAAGCTGAAAATGTGAAATAAGCAAGCTTATACCAAACAGCTTATTCTTAATGGGGTTTTTGGCCCATTAAGCTATAAGCTAATGCCATAAGCTCAAATTAGACACACAAGCTTCTTTTGAGCTAACTAAGACTTCTGTAAAAAGAAATTTGAAATAAGACAAAGGAATTAGCATGAAAATGCAAAAAGCAATCTACAGAAAATGACAAAATAGTCGTTTTTGAGTTCTAGGCTATCACAAGAGCTGATTCAAATTGCAAAAGCTTTTAAATGACTTAAATAAGCTAATTCAACAAAAAGTTTTCAAATAAGCTGACTCAATAAGCTGGAAAAAGCAAATAAGCACTTATGAAAAAGTCAAATAAGTTGGTTTTCTAGCAAAAAGTCAAAGTCAAAGTCTAATAAGCTGCAGTTCAATCAAATGGGTCAAATAATGAAGATCTATCACAAAAAATAAGTTGTTGCAGGTCTGGATAAGCCAAAATGGCTTATTGATAAGCTAACTGAAAATTTGTACTAGTAGGGGCTAATTTTGGGTGTTGAGCAGTGGAAACTTTTTCCACTGCTTGACTTGTTGACTTTTTTGTCTTTAGTGACTTTTTTGGAGATTCAAGTTTCACAAAGGTACCCAATTGATCAGTGGATCAAGAGGAGTCAATAACAATCAAAAAATCACAATCAACAACAGCCAAATGATACAGTTAATTCAATCAATCACCAGATCTGACACAGACATGAACACTTAAGTAGTTATGAACTTATAAGCTGTTTAAGCAATATTCAGCCAACCAACTTGCACCAAAAGCATACACAAGCTATTATAAACTCAAATGAACAAGTCTAAATAGTTTTCATGCAATGGCTCAAAGCCTAAATCAAGATTCAAGCATATGAAGGTTACTGATGAACACTAAAACATGCAGTTTTATACTTTGCTGATGCAATTGACCAACAAGCCAGATTCAACCACTCAAATCTATAAAACAGGTTATAATAACTTTGTTTAAACCACTTTTGGCCCTAAGCATGCATACATTCTAGATGTTTCCAAGATCCTAGGTCAAAACAGTCAAGAACAAAGATTTTATAGCAGATTGTTTAATATGGTGTTTCAAAGTTGAAAACTTGCAGCAAAATGCACTCAAACTAGCATATATCAGATACCAAGCAATAACACAAACTCTTAACAACACAATACCAAGTTATGATTTCAAACAGGTAATCCCAAACACCCTTTTAACTTTTCAAAACCAAAATTTTCAAATTAAAAGTGAGTTTTAAGACCACACAAGCCCAGATTAACACAATAACAGATGTATTAAGCAGATTCAAGCAAGATTAAGCCACAAAATTTACAAGAACACAAGTCACACTCAAATATCACAAATATCTAAAATTTTATCAGATTTTGAGATTAAGGGTGTGTACCTCATGGATGTACATCCACACCCATTAATTTTAAGCTTATATACTAGAAAGAACAAGTACAAGCTTCCTTAAACAACCCTGCTAAGATTCAACAAAGTTAGAAGCAAAATAGTAAAATCAGAAAAGTGAAAAGCCTTGATTAATGCAACTCTTGTCCTCCACACTTGGTTATCCCCATGTTATAAGCTTCACCACGCCTTGATAACACAATATCAGGATGCTATAATCAGCCCTATAGCCCAAGAATTCTAAGATAGACCAAGAACTTAGAAAAATATCAAGCTTGAAAGGAAATATGCAAACTTTTGCACACTCCTTGAAAACAGGTTTTGAGATTTAAGAATAGCAAACTAAGAACAATAATAAGCAGATATAAATGATGGCACTTGAGCTTTCTTCAACATTTCAAACACATTTCATTAATACTGAAAATGGATTTACAAAAAAGTGAACCAAGGAAAATTCAAGAAAAAACTAAAATGTAATGAACTAAGGCCTTTATATAGGCATACAATGAACTACTGATGCTAAGGAAGTTCCAAAATTGCCCCTTGTCTTGTTTGAACTTTGAAGAATCATGTGACTGATTTTGTTGTCTTGTGGTAGCTGGCAAATGAAAAAGTGATCAAAGGGCTTCAAACAAGCTTAACTTTCAAGCTTTGTTGTGGGACGTTGGATCCTTGTTACTGTTTTGTCTTCTTCTCCAAGAAGTGGGACAAGGGTTTATGTCGACGTACAGTCGGTATTTGGCCCGGCCCAACAGGCCCGCGGCCCACACACACTTAACTTATCCTTCAAGAAACCCTAAGCCTATATAAACAGGGGTAGGGGTCTCATTATAACCAGAAAGAATATGTAATACTACTGTACCTGTAGAATTTAGTTCTTGACCGATGGGAACATCCAGAAACGCTCCAATCTGATAAGCAGTATCAGCATTCAGATTCTGTCCAGGCCCATCATGTTCGTGCTTCTCCTCCCAAATCATACTAGACAGCTTATCAGCCGACTTGAGTTTAACAGGTGCCAATCTTGGTAATTCTTCTTTCTGGTGCTCAGGGACAACTGGAAGACCCAAGCCACCAAAAGCTTGCGGCTCAATGTTTCCCTGAGTTTTCCCAAAGTACAAAGCTTTTAAAACCTCATTTTCTTGCTCTTTAATTGCAGCCCTAATATCGTCACTCTTTTGCTTCCCGTCATCTTTTTCACCAATGCTGCGGCTTGTACTATAACCGGTGGACGCATCTCCTTCAGGGAACGGGAATATGGTTTTATCAGAACATTTGTTGTTCCAGAGCTCTGAGGAGCCGCTTTTGAATTCCTCGTTTCTAGACCACGGGTTATCCAAACATTCATCTTTCAAGAGAGCACCCTTATTTGGATTTTGAAGATTAACCTCCGTAGGCTCAATACCTTTATCCAAACTCAACTGCTTTGGCTCCAAATTCGCCTTCCTCGTAATTACAGGCCGAAGCCACGACACTTTCCCGTCACCAAGACAACTAGTTTCTTCTCCCACTTTCCGATTAACTCTTTCTGTATCCGCAGCCTCAGACGGATGAATCTTCGATTGAGACGAGATTTGATACTCCTTCACATTGTCGGTTCTGGTATTATCTTCATTATCAGAAGGATCAACCGACCCACTATTCGGATCATACCTCCACGTATACAAATCAAGCAAATTATCCTCCGAACAATTTGAAAACATAAAATTCTTATCCTTAACTCCAAGCGAGTCAGTATTACCCTCTCCATCAGTATTACCCTTTCCATTTAACGAATCAATTTCCCATTTATTATCATCATCCCCATTTCGTCCAGCCCCACGTTCCAGCTCTTTGACAATATGTTTCTCTTTGGAAACCTCGTTTCCTTGGCTCGTGACTACCCTAGTCTTTGAATCGTTATTATCTTGGAGATTAAGATTTTGCATAAAGCCGTTCAAATCAGGGCGCTTGATAGGTGTGAAAACACCCATCCTTTTACCACTTATTTCTGGCTAAAACAAGACCAAAACACGTATTTAATATCATTTGTTTGGAATTATGCGTGGTTTTTGTGTTTATTGTGTTTTCAGAGTCAACTGGATGAATATTGAAGAAAACATGGGTTCTATCGAAGAAAAAGACTCAAGACGAAGTCTATTGTCCAAGAGATGCAAAAGATTTGAAGTCATTGTGCCTATTTAAAGATTTATCAAAGAATAGAGCCAAAGATGGAAGATTCATATATGTCGAAGAACTCGAGTCTATTAAACAAAAGATTATAAGACGAGTTGGAATTATTCACCGACACTTCTCAAAATCCAAAGTCGGAAACGTTTATTTAAAGAAGACGAGAAGACTAAAGAAGAAAGAAGAAAAGAAGCCCGATCCAAAGCCCATTTACAAGCCCATATCACACGCCTATATAAAGATCCCACTTCACAAAAATTAGACACCTAGTTAGTTTTAGTTTCATTTTTTTACTTGGTAGTTTTAAATCTAGAGAGAGAAAGCTTAATCTTTTATCTTACTTGTTTTTATTCAAATCTTTACCTTTTAAGCTTAATCGTTTATTAATCTTCATCTTTTAGTCTTTCTTGCTAAGTACAATCTTGTGTTCATCATCTTTTTAATCAAGTTCTTATCTAAAGTTGTGATCTTTTTTAATTTCGTGTGATTGATTTGATGTTTTTACAAGTCTTGATCTTTTCCTTAGCTTATTCATAGCTTGTTGGAGTTTTTCTTGGCTTATTGTCCTTGAAAAGTTGTTAAAAAGTTGCTAAAAATCGTCTTTGTCCTAGATCCTATTTTTTAGGAACATCTGATTCGATTTTGCAACTTCTCTAAAGTTGCGAAATTGAATCATCCTTCTGATTGCGAATTTGTTCTTTCTTCTGATTGCGAAATCGAACTTCTCCTTGATTGCGAAATTGAACTTTGCTAAAGTTGCGAATTCTTCCTTTTTCTGAATTGCGAAATCTGGTTTTTTAGAGTATTGCGAATTTGTGTACTTTTGGAATTGCGAAATGATGTCAATCAATTGCGGAATTCTGTTCATCTTTTTGTAATTGCGAATTTGAATTCAGATAGTATTGCGAAATCATAGTTTTTTTTAATTGCGGAATTATGTGATTTTAAGGATTGCGGATTTGTTCCATATGCTATTGCGAAATCTTGGTTTCAAAGTTGCGAAATTATACTTAATTTTCATATTGCGAAATTAATTCCTTTTATTTTAAATTTGATTTTTGAACTTGTTTTTCCCGCCAATTTTCTTAGTATTATTGTTACTCGTTCGTCTTAGTTTAAATTTCAAGTATTTAAATTTTCAAAGTTTTCATTTTAATTAAGTTTTTAAGTTTTCATATTTACGTTTAATTAGTTTAATTTCTCGTCAGTTATTCTTGAACGTCTTTAATTTTAGTTTAATCTTTCCTCGCTTTATATTTTATTTAAATTTCTCAACGACGCTCATTTATTTCTTTATTAGTAGAATAGAAAACAAAATCCCCTATTTGTCACCAAGAACAATCATTCCACTTAGAGCCGAGATCAATTCGAGAGGATACCGAGAACGAACTTTCAACTAGTAAAATCTCTTTTATCAAATGGCGCCACTGCCGGCTCTTCTCGTTAAGATCAACAGTTTTTTGTGAGAACTTGGATTTTGGGATCCGTTCCCCGTGAACGTTACTTTTTCATAAAAAAATTCAAAAATCCTAAAAAAATATAAAATTTTCAAAAAAAATCCTAAAAATTAAAAAACATAAAAACCAAAAATATTTTTGCTTTGTTTTTCCTTGTTAGTTCTTTTGCAGGTGTATGCGCACTCGATCAACGTCTTCTCAAGAGCCCGAGCCTCTCGATAACTTAGACATGGCCGGTGTACAAAAGAACAACAATAACCCACCTCAAAACAATAATAATAACAATAACAACCCACCTTTCAACAACATGAATAATAACAACAACAATGAGCCTCTACCGGATAATCGCCCGATGATTGAACTTCTGCAAGCACATGTAGATGGCAACAATGACCCAATTGTCATACCCACGTTTGCAGCCAACAACTATGAGCTCAAATCTGGCTTTATCAGATGGTCTCTCCTCAACCATTCTTGGGGCGTACCATTGATGATCCACATGACCACATCAAGAGATTCCTGCAACTCACGAATACGGTCAAATACAATGGTGTCCCACAGGAGGTAATCCGTTTACAAATTTTTCCCTTTTCTTTAGAGGGACAAGCCCGGCATTGGCTTGCTAAGGAACCGCCACAGAGTATTCTTTCGTGGACGGATTTGGAGACCAAGTTTATCAACTACTTTTTCCCACCCTCTCGTACTACCGCTTTGCGGAATGAAATCATAAATTTTGAACAAAAGTACGATGAGTCGTTTAGTGAATCTTGGGATCGTTTTAAAGATCTTTTAAGAAAATGCCCACAACATGGTTTTACCAAAGTGCACCAAATTAACACTTTTTATAATGGTTTAAGCATGAATGACCAAGATTCACTAAACAGTGCCTCGGGGGGTAATCTTTTGGCTAAGACTTCCAATGCTGCTTGGGATATCATTGAGAATAAGTCTCGTGTGCAAACCAAGAGTGTTCGGACCAATGTTGCTAGTGCTAGTACTAGTGACAGCGATAAGCGACTTGACAAAATCACTACGCTTGTTGAATCGCTTGCTACCCAAACCGCCAGCAACACCAACAGCATCAACGCTAGAAACGCTAAAGACGCTCAAGTCAATGCTGTTAGCCAAACATGTGAAATCTACGGGGGTCCTCACTCTTACACCACTTGTACTGCCACCCAAGACCACCCTTCTGAGAATGTCAATGCAGCATACGGTACCTATCCTCATCCCGCTTATCAAGCTCGTCCTCAAAGTGACCGCAACTTGCTTAGCTACTGCTCCAACAACTATCTCTCACCACCTGGTTCTAGTCCTAACAACCAAAACCAACAACAAAACCTCAACCGCCCTCCTCAACAACAATAATCTCGTGGACCATACATACCACCTCACAAACAACAACATCCACCTCAAAGAAACAACCAAGTTTACCTGCAACCTGCTTATCAACCACCCGCATACAATGCTCCTCCCAACCAACCCACCGCATTACACCAAGACATTGGAACCTGTATGAGGACTAATGATGTGATCGTGGACAATCTCCAATAGGAAGTGCGCAACTTGAAAGCAGACCTGGTGAAACAAGGGAACGATCTGAGAGCTGACATGAGAAACACTTTGGATAGTCAAACGAATGACTTACGGAACATGATGGCTAGTTTCTTCAAAGGTAATCAACCCTCTTCTTCGGGTACTCTTCCGAGTAACACCGTTGCGAATCCAAGAGGGGAGATGAAAGCAATCACTACTCGCAGTGGCAAAGGTACTAAGGAACCCGAGCTTCCTATACCTCCACCGGTGGTTGTGACTAAGGAGAACGAGTCCCCTGCTCCTATTCCTCATCCTTCTCCTTCCCCAATTTCTCCACCTCTTACTTCTACCCCTCCTCCACCCAAGGATGTGAGTGATCCTTCGATCCCAAAGCCTTCCTCTTATTCCGATATACCTTATCCCTCTAGGTTGAGGAAAGAGAAGCTCAAAAGCAAGGATGATATTTAGGTTTCGAACTTTCTAAAAATGTTCAAACAATTGAATTTTAACATCTCCTTTGCTGAGGCTTTCGCTCACATGCCTAAGTACGCGAAAATGTTCAAAGATCTTCTTAGCGACAAGGAGAAGCTTCTTGATATTGCTAACACCCAACTTAATGAGAATTGCTCTGCAGTGCTCTTAAGGAAATTGCCAACCAAGCTTGGTGATCCGGGTTGTTTCTTAATCCCTTGTAACTTCCCGGGAGTAGAGAATTGCATGGCCCTAGCCGATCTAGGCGCCAGTATTAATCTAATGCCTCTAAGCGTTTGGAAGCAATTATCTCTCCCTGAGCTAGTCCCCACCAAACTGACTTTGGAATTAGCTAACCGTACGGTTGCTTATCCAGTGGGGATAGCCGAAGACGTCTTTGTAGGAGTCGACAAATTCACTTTTCCTGCCGATTTCGTCGTCGTCGACTACGAGATGGACCCTCGTGTGCCATTAATTGTTGGTCGTCCATTCCTAAGGACTGGTCGCACTCTCATCGATGTTGAAGCCGGTGAGCTTATCATGAGAGTGGGTGACGATAAAATCATCTTCAACATGGGAAAGTTTTCTAAACAACCTTATTCATACGAGAGTGTTAATTGTATTGACGTTCTGGATGAGGCTTGTGAAGAACACTTTATTGATGCTTGCAAAAGTATTCCTACTTCTCTTCCCAATGTTGAGACCGTTTCCTCTATTGATTCATCACTGTCTCTATTTGGAGAAAGTGATTTCTTTTGGAAAGATCTTGAAGCCACCATGGGAGATGTGAACTCAACAAATGACGACTCTCCCACCGATTGGGATGACGACATGCGTTTCTTTGAAAACCTTCTCAACGAAGACAATTGATGAGATGGCATTTATACATGATCTCATCGTTCTTTTCGGGCTTTAAATGCATAAAAATGTCATAAAATACCATATATATGCTTGTGTTTGTTTACTTGTGTATTTTAGGTATGGATATCGTGAAAAAGACAAAAGATCACAAGTTACAAGGAAAAACGGACACGAGAAACGAAGCCGTACAAAGAACCTGACCCTAATCATGGAATTTTCAACAAATACCCTTGAAGACTTGAAGACAAACAAGATTGATCCTTAATTATTGAAGAAATGACACTTAAAACCCTTGTATATTAATAATTACAAGTTTGGTCCCTTAAGTTTGTCAAAATTACACAAAAGGTCCTTCAACTTTGAAGAAATGGCAAGATTGGTCCCTCAACAAATTCAAATTGTCAATTATGGTCCCTCATCAAGCCAAAGACACATTGAAGACCTTTGAAGATCAACATTGTCCAAGATCAGTCCTTGAAATATCTCAAAATGGCAAAAAGAACCCTTGAAAACCCTTTTGAAAAGTTATGTGCCAAAAATGACAAGTGGTGAAAAGTTGTTACAAAGGATTTAGACGCTGATGGGTTTTTAAACATAAATGACAAAAGAAAGAAAAGAGAAGGGTTAAACATGGGCATTTGAAACATTTAAACACAAAATGCGCCAAACACTTCCCCAATCCTACAAAAACGGATCAAAAGGTATTACTGTAGCAGTCAAGAACCCAAATTTTACACCAACTTAAACAAAGGGTAAAATGAAATTACCCTTACCCACACTTGATTCACACGCCCATAATCTCATCCCAACCTTAAAACACTCACTCCCACTCACCAAATGGCCCCACCACCAAAACCGTTTCACCATCATGTGACAACTTCCTCACCAAGGCTTGCCACGTGTCAAGATCAACAGCCCACATCATTTGCTTCATCACAAAGCTATTTTAAACGGTTTGGATGCATTTTGGACAGCTCACACCAAGAAAACGTCTAGAAGACTTAGGGCATTTAGGGAAATTCACATCAAGGGTTTGTGAATAGTGTTAGCCAGGCATTTGCCTATAAAAGGAGACCTCAACATGTGAGAGTCCCTTTGTTCCAGTTTTAGGCTATCAATCTTTGTAATTCCTTTTTAAGTAATAAAATTTTGATTTTCTGAATTTTAAGAAATCTTGTTCTTGTTTATTAAAAGTTGGTGTTGGAATAGCGTAATTCTGAGTTCCATTTATATGTTTGAAGGTTTTTGAGGCAAGGTTTTAATTGATAAAGCTTGGGTTTCAAAAATCAGAAAGTTGGCATTATTTTTTATCTCACTTTGTGTTTGTTCATCTTAGCAGCATTGGAAGCTGGTACTTGTTTTGCTAGTACCTCAGCTCAAACAATCCAGGGCCTGGATGTAGGTCTTGGAGGTTTGCACCTTCTTCCCTTTACATTTTCTCTTTATGTTTCTGATTATTTGTGATTTTTTTGGATTATTGCTTGAATCTGTGTTATTGTGGGTGATTATTGTTGATTTGGCTTGGTTTGATGTTATTGAGGTGTTACTGATCTGATTTGTGGGTTGAATCTTCATAAGCCTTTGAAAATTTGTGAAAATAGGTTTTAAAAGGGTGTTTGGGATTACTGCATAAGTTAGATTTGAGGCTTGTTAAGTGTTTGTTTGTTGTGAGCAAGTATTGCTATCTGTTATTTGGGTGCATATGTTCATCTGTTTGTAGGTTTTGTGGGTTTGAACACATTGATTCATAGATTGGCTATAAAATCTTCATAACTTGGTAAAATTGGCTAGGATTTTGAGGACACCTAGATCTAGGCTTAGGATAGGGCTAACAAGTGCTAAATCATAGTTAGTCACACCAGGGTAGAAGGATTTGAGGCTTGAAATTGGATCAAGTGTCAAGTATATCAGCAAACTATTTCTGCATATTGTTCATTGTTCATCAGTAACTTCTAGTGCTTTGATCTTGCTATTTACTTTGATTCAGTGTTTGATTCTTGTTGCTTTGTGTTTATTGTTAGTTTATATAGCTTGTGTATGCATCTGGTTAAGTTTGGTTGGCTTATTTTGCTTAAATCAGCTTATTAAGTGCTTAACTGCTTATTTGCATATCTGGTGCTTATATGTGGACTGTTTGGCTTATTGTGGCTTATTGTGTGGATCATTTTGTGATTTTCTTGTTGCTATTGACTCCTTGTGGTTCACTGATCACAAGGGTGCCTTTGTTTCCAATTAAATCAAACCAGAACTCTCAAATAAGCTTGGTCAAATAGTCAAAGCAGTGGGAACTCCTTTCCCCTGTTGGTTGCCACTGATAGTGCAAATTTGGTGTCAGCTTATCAATAAGCTATAACAGCTTATTTTAACCTGCAACAACTTTGTTTTTGTAATAGGTGCTCATATTTTGACCCATTTGTTCATCCTGGAGCATTTGGATGGTTGACTTTTAGGTTTGACTAGAAAACCAACTTTTTTGACTTTTACATAAGCTCTTTTGTGCTTATTCTGGCTTATTGCTTGTGCTTTTTGGATTTTTGTTGATTGATATTGCTTATTGAGTTCATTTGAAAGCTTTTGCAAGTTGAATCAGCTTCTGAGGTGCATTATTTCTCAAAAACGACTATTTTGTCATTTTGTGGATTTTTGCTTTTCTATTTTCTGGCTTATTGAGTGTGCTTTTTGGAAATTTCTTTTTACAGATCTCTTAAGCATCCTAAAAGAGGGTTGTGTGTCAAATTAGAGCTTATGGCATTAGCTTATGGCTTAATGGGCTGAAAAGCCCAATAAGAAGAAGCTTTGTGTTCAATAAGCTGTAATAAGCTCATATTCAGCTTTTGGGCCTTTAGAGTTTTGTTCTTAGAATTAAATTTTAAGTCAGATAGGGCTTTTCCAAGTCAATTGGGCCAAGTTTGACTTTTTGGGCCCAAAAGCCCATTTGTATTGACTGAATTTGGATTTGGCCCATTTTAGGGCCCATTAGGGGTATTTTGGTAATTTCAATTTGATTTTCTGATTATTTAGGTTAAAATAAACTAGTTTGCATGTTTTTAGAATTTTTTATAATTTTTGGATTTTTAATATTATTTTAATATTATTTTATTATTATTTTTGAAATTTCACTTTTTCCAACTTTTTACATTTTTCTTAGGTTGAAAACATTAAAATAGGAATTTAGCAACTTTTAGAATAATTTTATCTCATTTAGATTGATTTTTATAATTATTTTAATTTTTAATAGTTTTTAAATCATTTTAAATAGTTTTATTAGTTTTAAAATTTCTAAAAATAGTTTTTAATCATTTTAGGTCATTTTTGAGTTTTATAAATTGAAAAATCTTTATTTGGGCTTTTTGATAATTTATTTGATTTTTAGGGCTTTAATTAGCATTTAAAAATTGAATATTTAATTATTTAAAAGGTTTGAAAAAGTTTTGATCATTGGTAAACTCTTAGTTTATTATTTTTGATTTTTGGTAAATTTTTGGTAATTATTAGAATTTATTTTTATTTTGGTAATTTTTTAAGGTTCTACGTTTTAACTTTCTAGTAGTGATTTTGTGTTAATTTTTATTTTTACGTCTTCGTCATTTTCTCTTCTAATCCCCTTCTAAACCAATCATTAATCACAAACTTTTACAAGTTTTTCACAACACATATACCTCCTTGTGAAACGAACTTACACACCATCAAGGGTCATTAACACTTGATTTTTCCTAAAGTCATTTGTTTGATACTTACCGCTTTTACGCCTTTTTCCTAAAGGGTGTATTTTTACCTACAATCACTTTGGCGCCGCTGCCGGGGAGGTGTGTCGTGATTAATTTGCATTGTTGTTTCTAATATTAACCACAAATAGTATTTGTATTAGTAGAACTCTACTAATACTTATTATCGGTTTTCTTGGTTTTTCTTGTACAAATATTATTACTATATTGTATTAAGTATCACAATAAAATATACAGTATCTCCAAAAGTGTGAAAACACAACCTTAATTGGGATTTGATCTCCTAATTATTGTATTCGAATCTCAAACAAAAAGAAAAAGGCAAAAATAGATAAATACTTTCGTGAAGCTCGATTTTGAAAGATACAAACTATAAGGTGGGTATAAGGCGGGTATTATAAAACATACCCTAAGGAAAAAGGCTCTTAAGTGCTTCGCGCCGCCTCGTTTCCCCGCTTGCTTGTGAGTATTTTGAAATTGAAGGCTAATCGAGGGTTTTGCCGCCCAAAGTATTATTACGTATACTATATTTGCTTGGTTTTCTTTGTGATTAAACCCTCTTGAACAATTTGGTTTTCACCAAAGTTCTAAAGTCATTGGATGGCGTTCACTCCACGTGATCGTTTTCATTCCTTTGAGGCTTCTTTAATCAAGAGTTTGATTCGAGGAGAGATTTTGTAGATTGTTGTCTACGAAGATACACCAAAATCCAAAAATTAAATCTATATCTATATACCCATTTATCTCAATTGTTGAAAAAGTTGAAATTTTTCAACAATTCTAATTTGGGAAATCTAGCCTTCTATTGAAAAGTATATAAATGTTAAGGATGGAAACAAATAAGAATATTTGGGGGTGAATGAAACACAGACAATTCTACTCCATCTAAAATACGCATGCATGTATCTAAAATATGAAAGTTTGACATTATCAAAGTTACTTAGGTAAACAATACACAAACAGTGAATGATTTTTAAAACAATACTCAATGTCAACCTTGAAATGATATGGTATATCAAATAAAACAGAAAGTATGGTTGTCAATAACACAAAGAAAGAATGTATCTTGCTGTCAATTACTACACACAAAGCAAGGGACACACTTTCTTTTCTTCTCTCAAACACAAACTCACATATATATATCGCTTCCTCAAAAAAACTCAAATACTATTATAACATCTAGGTAAAACCACTACCGCCATCACTAGATTATGTCGCTGCCACAGACACCACCACCATCGTCATCTGACTCCGCCACCAACGCCACCGAAAATAGGTGGTGTTTGAGTTTCGGTGGTTTCGTTGATGTTTTAGTGGTCTCAGTTGTGTTTTGTGGTTTGGGTGACGTTTTTGAGTTTATTTTTGTGGTGTTTAGTCGGATCTTTCTAGAGCTAACGGTTGGTTGGGTGCTAGGTCATCGGCATTTGTTGGTCAGAAGGTATGTTAACATTTATCACATATGCGGTGATAGCAATTTGAGTGCGTTGTCTCCTCTGGTGTTTTGTTTTTCGGCTTCTTGCTGATTATAAGAAGCTGCATAGTAGTATTTTAGATTATTTGTTCCACTTTCATTCCTTAGTTTTCTTATGAGTAGTTGATGATATTAAACATTGATAGACGTGATATGCAAAATTATATTCAGAATCAAAATCTTTGATTGCAGCATTTTCATTCAACCTGTAATTTGTTTATACCATTGGGTTTTTTTCTCTTAAATTTGTTCTAAAATGTGTTGACTGTGGTTAAACATTTGATGTCATATTTTCATTTATTTTCGATCTATTTTCTCTACTTTGTTACCAGGCACAATGGCAAACCTAGGATTTAGGTGGAGGTAGCTTTTTGGTCGGATTGGAGGGTCGTGTGGCATTAGAGGGTGTCTGGAAACACGCACTATCAGTTTTCATACTTCACCAGGTAGACTTTCTTAATGACGTTCTTAATGCTTCATGATAGACATTTAGGTTCTGTTTTATATCTGAAGAATAAACTTATGATATTGTTAGGATCAAAGTTGATCTATATAAAACCATGTTATATTTACATAGTTTTACTTTTATTGATAACATTTTTTTGTCTATTAATTCATGCGAATGGAGTTCTATGCAGGTTAGTGAAGGGATGAATATGAATCACGCAAGATATAGGTTAGAAGTCAACAATCAAAAAATTGGTTAGTCGCTTAGTTGAATTCTGTAGATACTTGGTGTTATATATATTCTAAAGAGCCTCATTATGTCTTTAAAAATTTGGTGAAACCTGCTCCATATAAAGAGCCTCATTATGTCTTTAAAAGATTATCACACTCGCCTTTACCGCGGGTCGAAATGTTTTATAATCCATATAGATGTTGGTTTTCATGCACACACAAATAGTTAGTTGCTCTTTTGTAACTGTAATGGCCTTCATGTTGGATGGTGGTTATTTTGTGAAGGTAAGCATCTATATTCTCTCCAAGTTTTAAGTCTTCGCACAATTCATGTTCTTACAAGAGAAACCAACAACATCTTTTGTGCAATGGGTTCCAACTTCCAACTACAATGTCAGCTGCTATACTATTCATCGAAGTGCAAAACGCTACATTAGTGTGACAAGATCGGTTAAGTACATATTGTTGTAACATTAGCGATTGTTGCGTGTGTTATAATATCAGGGGCATGTCAATGGGATAGGTGAAATTGATATTAAGATATCCCCAGAAGAGATAATAACAAAAATTGAATAAGGTATAAAGGAACCGACAGAACCCGATGTAGAGGTATATGTTTGCTTCTAAATTCGATACTTTATTTTTGGATAGGCTACATAAAGCGCAAACATAGGGAGTTGTTGTTTTGGGTGTATAAACTCTAAATTGGGCTTTCATTGTTTTATTCGTAAATGTAAGCATCTTTGCTTTGCATATTATACAATGCCATGAGTCGAACCTGAGTTTGACCTTTAATTTCATGTTTCATTAATCAAGTAAGTGAATGTCATTTGAATCATTCCATTGTAATTTAGAGGTGATAATTAAAAAAGCATGACTCTCTATTTTGAATTGTTAACAGATTCATTTGAAAGGAACTAGACTAGCAGTATATGTAGATATGAATAACAATAGTTGTATATCCGTTATCATTTGTTTATAATATTTTTTAATCTTGCCTATTTCATGCGTGACACTTTCCACATAAGTATGTTCAAACTTCAAATTACAAGCTTATGTAAAGTTTCACATGGATAGCATCACAATATCTTATTTTTATTTTCATTTGTTCTATTATCAAATGCTCCACATCTAGACCGTAAGTATTAAAGAAAAGTGATGAATTATAAGATCTATCTTTTAATGGTAATAAATTTTGAGTATGGAATTGTAACTTTAGTAGACAAATATCTAAGTTTCATCATGCATGAAACCCTTCAAGAATGGCTGAACAGGTTTCTTATTAGGCATTATAAATTGTTGCAATTTCTATTTCTCTATTTCTATATATGTATTCTCATCTTTTCTCTACACATAACATAACATGTTTATAAGTTTTTATTCTTGAAATATACACGTGATTCTACGACTTTTTAAGTTATAGCTAATAAAACTCAACGTTTGTCTATTGGAGGTATCAAACATATATACATTTGCTCATTATTTAGTAAAGGAGTCTGGATCAGGGACGGAGCCATGATACAAAATAACAAGGTGCACTTACAATAAATTAAACGACATTACACAAATAATTTTTATGAACTAGGTGGATTTAGCACAAATTTAATAAAAATTCAAATTTTTAACAGATTTAACACTACACGAAAAAAAATCCATAGGCATCCTGAGACCCTCCGGGATGCATCCTCGTTCCGTCCTTGTGTAGGATCATTGCATAGGTGTTTAAGTTTATTGTGTTATATTTTATTACCGCATGCTACAACCGTTTTCAATAACATATATTTTTGATGTTTTCACGTTAAACAAAACACTTACCTCAATAGCGCATGTCGTTAAATAAATGTGGTTACGTAACTTCCGCCGCTATGCGCGGGTATTCATCTAGTATCATCAAAAACATAAAAAAATTAAAAATTCACAAAACACCCAAAAAGAATCTTCTTTGCTCACCTCCCATTCTTCGTGAAGTTTATGATCACTCGTAATCAAGCAAAACGAGCTCGTAAACGACTTCAAAAGCAAGCCAATCAAGAGACGTTGATTGTTGAAGAACCTCCAATTGTTGAACCTATTGTAGAACAAGAAGTCGTCATGGCTAATCGTACTATGATGGAGTTGCTACAAGCACCCACCGAGGGTTTTGGAGAGGCTATTGTGATTCCCGCTATCCTTGCGGAGAATTTCGAAATTAAGACGGGTTTAATGTCGATGTTGCAAGCAAATAAGTTTAGAGGTCACGAGAAAGACAACCCACATTACCACATTAGGAATTTTAACCGTCTCACCGCCACTAGCAAGTTTAAGGATGTTCCACATGACGCCATTAAGATGATGTTGTTTCCATATTCGTTGGATGGACCCGCAAAAAATTGGCTCGAGAAAGAACCGCCAAATTCGATTTTGACATGGGCCGATCTCGTTTCTAAGTTTGTGAACAAATTTTTTCCACCATCTAAAACAACACACTTGAAAAATGAGATTTCACGATTTGTGCAAAGAAATAATGAAAGTTTTTCAATGGCATGGGAACGCTTTAAAGAGATGTTACATGAATGTCCACACCATAATTTTACGGAATTGCATCAAGTGGATACTTTTTATAATGGGCTTAATGATCATGAACGAGATTATTTGAATGCCGTCGCGGGTGGTAATTTTTTGTGCAAGACGACAAATGAGGCTTTACAAATCATTGAAAATAGATCCAAGGTTTATAACCCTCGCAACACACCGAGTGTTGCCAATATGGGTTCTTCATCTTCGTCACAATCGTCTCGTAGCATTAATGCCTTACATGATGAAGCTAATGAGGAAAATCAGTTTTTTGATAGATTTGCTAATCTAATGTCCCATTGGAAGGCTCAAGAAGCTTCCAATTCCGCTTCGGTTAAAGCGGTTGCTAAGAGTTGTTTATCTTGTGGGGGAGCTCATGATCTTTCCGAGTGCATTACCGCGGATGGTAACACTTCGAGTGCTTATGTAGCAACGGGAACTTATAACCACAACGGTCAAGGTTCCCGCCAAAATCAAGCTCCACCAAATCAAAATGTTAACAATTATCGAAACAACAACCAAGGTAATTACCAAGGCAACACACGCAATTACAACAAGGGGAATTATCAAAGTGGGAATGGAAAAATTTCTAATCAAAACCAAAACCGTGATTTTTAAAACACTACACAAGGTTTTAAAAATGCTCACACTAAAAATTTGCAAGGAGAATTTTTGGATTATGCAAAAGCAAATGATGCTAAATTTGATAACATGCAACGTGAGATGATTAGCTTAAGGTCCGAGTTGAAAAACGAGCTAAAAAATGAACTTGCTAATGAACTTAAAACTCATGCAAACAAAATGGAAGGAAATGTCTAACGTCTTCAACAAAATCAACAAAAGATGGAATTAGGACAACATGAGATTAAGCAAGAGTTATTAAAAGCGGATGCTAGACAATCAAAATTTGAGGACCGTATGGCTAAGATGTTTGAAGCAATCATGTGTAAACCCTCTTCCTCGGGTGGTCTTCCTAGTGATACCATTAACAACCCGAGGGAAGAAATGAAGGTTATTACTACACGAAGTGGTAAAACTTTCAAGGAACCAATCTCTCGTCCAAGTACTTCTACGGAGAAGGAAATCGAGAAAGAACCCGAGGTGATGGTCGAAAAGGAGCACATTACAATCCCATGAAGTACCGCTCATACCACACCTACGGTTGAACCAATACCAATTGTGGAACCCGAGATTCCAAGGCCGATGCCTATGCCTACTTTGCCCCAACCCACACAACCTTTACCCTACCCTTCAAGACGAGACAAAGAGAAAGCACAAGAACGGAACAATTATCAATTTGAGCTATTTATGAAAATGTTTCGTGATCTACATTTATCATAAGTTTTGCCGACGCTCTTATCATGATGCCTCGATTCGCCGCAAACTTCAAAAGTATGCTAAACAACAAAGAGAAGTTACAACAATCGTCTAGTTGTTCATCGGTTTTTCTTAGCCGCATACCACAAAAAGTCGGTGATCCCGGTAAATTTTTGATTCCGTGTGCTATTCAAGATATGGAGGAATGCTACGCCTTGGCCGATCTTGGTGCTAGTATTAATTTAATGCCTCTTGAGATTTTCAAATCGCTTTCACTTCTGGATCTTACTCCTTCGAACATGTCTATCGAGATGGCCGATCATTCTACGATTTTAGCATGTGGAGTAGCCGAGGACATTTTCGTTAAAGTCGGAAAGTTTTACTATCCCGTTGACTTTATCGTTGTAGACATTCCTATCGATCGAAAAGTTCCTCTCATTTTGGGTCGTTCATTTTTGGATACATCAAGAGCACTTATCGATGTTCATGCTCGAAAAATCACCCTTCGTTTCAATGAGGAAGAACTTGTCATCAATGCAACACAAAACTCCAATCTTTCTCATGTCTATTCTATTGCAACTTTAAACCATGCTGACTCAACCAAAGTCGTTTGCAAAGAATTTTCACCAAGAGTTTTAGGAAATGTCGCCAAAAACAATTTACCATTTCCTCCGCCGGTGGAGGTTATGAGTGTAAAGCCTACAAAGAAGAAACCGTCAATACTTGAATCGAAAAATCCTTCGCCTCACCTCGAACATTCATTCTTGAAAAGTGTTGATAAGTTGCCGGTTTCTACGGAAGATCTTTCGGATGATGAATATGTAGACCCCGATGAGGAGGTTTTCTTCGTCGATAAACGTTTTGAGAACTTGCCACCACCAAAACCAAAATGATTTACAAATGTGAGAATTTTTAGTGTGACTAACATCGTCTTAGAAACACCAAACATTTTCGACATAATCAAAAAGGGTTTTCATAAAGAGAGTTCAAAAGATAAAAAAGGAAAAGATCTTAAATGTGATTTAATTGATTTTTCTACAAATCTAACTCCGTCATCACCACGTGATTTGAGTACTACAAGCTCGTCTACTCCTTTTGACGATGCTTTGTGTGGTTCTAGTATGGGGGAAGCGCCTTATGTTCCCTCATCCTTGTCCACCGAGGACGAGATCTTCGATCCCGGAATTTCATGTAAAGGAAAATCTCGGTCTTCCACCGATGCAATTAATGGAAAATCTTTCTATTTGCTTGGTGCGAGTCTACCTCGAGTAGCTCGAAAGTTTGTCTTACCAATTGTCCCACCCTTCTACTTCTCATCTCTTTTCTTCAAACTCTTTGAGTTTATGGCACATGTTGAAGTGGCATTGAATTGTTTTTCCAATGAAAACGAGAACGCCATCTTCGATCCTGGTATTTTACATCATCAAAGGACTTAGTCCTTTATACCGGTTGCTTTTTGGGCCTTGTTTATCATGTAAGCCCCATCAAAAATAGACCATACCATGATTTTCCCTAAATGTTCACATTTTGAGGGGATCGAGTCGAGCTCATGACTCGGTAATAAAAAACGAGGTGCCTCGTGGGGGAGATCCCATGCTTATCTTTTATGCTCACTATTCACTAATAAGGGGACTTGTACCCTTTCAACTCGTTGTCTCGTGGTTGTTTGTGATTGTGTTATCTAGATCATCATCATCATCTACGATTGAAGACTCTCGTGTTCGTTTACATGAGCCTCCATCATTCGTTTGAAGAAGTTTTTCACGATTCCATGACATATCCTTTATTGTTCTAACAATTATCTTTTAGCATACTTAATAAACGGCTTTAGATATATTGTTGATCACCCTTTCCATGCTAGATCCTAAGCATTCGACTCTTCGTCTCTAGTATGGGGGTGCTCCACCTTTAGTCTCAAAACATTGAGGACAATGTTTACTTTTAGTATGGGGGGTGAATAGGTACTTGCTTTGTTACGCCCTCACGCTTTCCAATTTTCAATGTTTTGTTTTGCTAATAAGGCTAAAAATGGCCAAATTTTAAAAATTTTCTTAGTTTTAATAAGTGTTTTTAAGACACGAATGTATATTTTCTGTTGGGTAGAATAAGAGTTAATTTTTGACTTGATGGGCATTTGGAGTCATTTACATTCCTTAACCCGCTCAATTCAAGTTTTGATAGAATTTTATATAGGGAGCTTTAAAACGCGAAAGTCTTAACTCTTACGAGTTAAGAACAAGAACTTTTCGCAAGTTCCTATAATTGATTTTAGAAAGTCACTTATCAAGGGAACTTTAAAACGCATTCTCTAAACTTGAAAAAGTCCAAGAAAGTGCAAGATCCTATAGGTGGCTTGAAAACCCAAAACTTTGATTTGATATAGTCTTAATGAAAGCTAATCCAAATTTGGCTTAATTTTGACTTGCATGGCTAAGTATTCACGAGTCTCTTTAATTAGAGGTCTTTATATAGTGAAGAACGAGAAATGATAGAGTTAGACAAGTGATCATGCTAAACGTAGAACATGAAAATGTTCTTTCAAAAACTCATATGTTTTTAATTGTGGCTTTTTCTTCCAATAAGATCAATGCATTAGGAATAAATCATAATTGCAATAAGTAAGGTCGTACGATTTGAAAGGTTACTTAGCCTCTAGCACAAGATCGTTTAAAAGTTGCTCGGGGTTGAATAGAGTTCATAGCCAAGGCATAACTTATTGAAGCGGGACGCGAAGATTGGCGATCATCCAAAAAGGCCCTAACAAGGCATGAGGAGCTCTATTTTTGCTAAAGATCCAAAGATGATGTGAAGTATCATTATTCCTAAATCAATATGAAGGATCGAAACACACGACGAGAAGCTATTACTCCCCTAAAGAATGGAGAAAGTCTATCCAAAAAGACCCTAACAAGGTATGAGGATGAATATATCCAAGTCCGAAAAGGAGGCGGATCGTTGTATATCAAAATCCAAAGTAAAGATTGAAGAAAAATGATGAAGTCGTGGTCCAATATGAAGAATCTCCCAAAAACTTCAAGTGAAGAAATTCCAAATATATGAAGAGAAGACCATAATTTCAAGAACGTCTTCCCAAGATTTGAAGTATGAAGTACATGCCAAATATCGGTCCGAGAAAGGTCTCAAATCGTGAAACGAGTTATGCCTAGATATGAACTTAAGGAGATACACGAGAAGCCGTTTTAAAAGATTTTGTCCTTCGGCTAACTATTGATCAAATCGTGCTACTTTGCTTTCGGACTAATAACTACTCAAATAAGTCAATATGAATCACTTGTGATCCATGACAAATAGATAAAAAATGCTAGTAACCCTTTTCTTTTTAACTAGGATTGCGGGGAGAAAAAGTATTACACAATTTGGACGTATGAGTAGTGTTAGCATTATGACTTGTACCAACAATGATCTTGTTTTTGCACTTAGCATGGAATGTATGACAATCAAGGATGACGAAGTTTACTCTAAGGGACATTTACTTGTTTCTATTCTTTGACCCTAAAAGTCACTTTTTGTGATGAAAATCATACATTATGTCTCTACACATCATCGTAGTATGTTGCAAGTCTTTTACTTTTCAATAAAGGTTAATAAAATTTGAACTTTGGTGATGCTTAGATACTTTCTCAACCATCTCCCACGGTTATTGCTATCGATGCTCCGACTTTGAAAACGCCTCCCATCGAAAATCCTCCAGATTTAGAACTTAAGGAGTTGCCACCTCATCTCGAGTACGTGTTCCTTAAAGAAAACAAGAAGACGCCTGTCATCATCGCGAAGGACTTGAAAGAAGAAGAAAAATCTCGTCTCATCGCTGTGCTTAAAGCTCATAAGAAGGCAATTGCTTGGAAAATTTCCGATATCCGCGGAATTGATCCGAACTTTTGTACTCACAAGATTCTCATGGAAGATGACTTTAAACCCGCAATCCAGAGCCAAAGAAGGGTTAATCCTCGAATTCATGAAGTCATCAAACAAGAGGTTATCAAACTTCTAGATGCCGACTTGATCTACCCTATTTCGGATTCACCGTGGGTAAGTCCCGTCCATTGTGTGCCCAAGAAGGGCGGAATAACCGTTGTTCCCAATGAACACAACGAGTTGATTCCCACTCGTCTCGTTACTGGGTGGAGAGTTTGTATTGATTATCGCAAACTCAATGATGCCACGAGAAGAGACCACTTTCCTCTTCCCTTCATGGATCAAATGCTCGAGCGTCTAGCTGGTAATGACTATTACTGCTTCTTAGACGGTTTCTCCAGGTATTTTCAAATTCCCATCGATCCCAAGGACCAAGAAAAGACCACATTCACTTGTCCCTATGGAACATTTGCTTACAAACGCATGCCTTTTGGTTTATGCAATGCTCCTGGCACGTTCCAAAGGTGTATGATGGCTATATTCCATGACATGGTGGAAGACACTATGGAAGTATTCATGGATGATTTCTCCGTTTATGGCGATTCTTTCTCTGCTTGCCTTGCCAATTTAGAACGTATGCTGAAGCGGTGTAAAGACACTCGCCTTGTTCTTAATTGGGAAAAATGCCATTTCATGGTAAAAGAGGGCATCGTGCTAGGACACAAAATTTCCAAAGCCGGTCTCGAAGTAGACCGTGCTAAAGTCGATGTTATCGCTAAGTTGCCTCCACCTTCAACAGTGAAGGGTGTGAGAAGTTTCCTGGGTCATGCGGGCTTCTACCGTCGATTCATCAAAGATTTTTCTCAAATCGCTCGCCCGATGACCCACCTCTTGGAAAAAGATACTCCTTTTATCTTTTCCAAAGATTGTCTTGAAGCCTTCAACTCGCTTAAGGATAAGCTAACTAAGGCACCCGTCTTGGTTACCTCTAATTGGGAGCTGCCTTTTGAGTTGATGTGCGATGCTAGTGACTTTGCTATTGGTGCGGTTTTGGGCCAAAGAGTGAACAAACACTTCCAACCAATCCATTACGCTAGCAAGACAATGACGGGGGCTCAATTGCATTACACGACAACAGAAAAAGAGCTTTTAGCTGTTGTCTATGCCTTTGAAAAATTCCGCCCCTATCTTGTCCTCTCTACCACGATCGTTTACACCGATCACTCCGCGTTGAAGTACTTGTTGACTAAACAAGATTCCAAACCAAGACTTCTTCGCTGGGTTTTGCTACTCCAAGAATTTAAAATCGAAATTCGCGATAAAAAAGGAGCTGAAAACCTAGCCGCGGATCATCTCAGTAGACTTGAGGATCCTTACCAGGGGGATCATCCGAACAAAGAAATCAATGATTCTTTTCCCCGGGAGACCTTAATGTCTATCAACTCGACTTCCGATGAAACCCCGTGGTTTGCGGACATTGCAAACTACTTGGCGGGTGGAATTCTCGTTGACGGGTTAACATCCCAGCAAAAGAAAAAGTTCTTCAAAGACATCAAGACTTACTTTTGGGATGACCCGTATCTTTTCAAACAATGTGCCGACTTGATTATTCGCCGATGTGTTGATGGACCGGCAGCTTTAGACATCCTTGACG
The DNA here is from genome assembly GCA_025667525.1 of Glebionis coronaria. Taxonomy (NCBI): domain Eukaryota; kingdom Viridiplantae; phylum Streptophyta; class Magnoliopsida; order Asterales; family Asteraceae; genus Glebionis; species Glebionis coronaria. The sequence goes on from CM046879.1 coordinate 220,590,711, forward strand.
CTTGCCACAAAGGACCCACCGGTGGTCACTTTGGTCCCAACTACACCGCCAAAAAAGTGGTTGACTCGGGATTTTATTGGCCCACCATCTATCGTGATGCTCACGAGATGGTTAAACGATGTGATGCTTGCCAAAAACAAGGCAAGATCACACATAAAGATGAGATGCCTCACTATTTCATACAAGAATGTGAAATCTTTGATGTTTGGGGTATCGACTTTATGGGGCCATTCCCTTCATCTAAAGGAAACAAATACATCCTTGTAGCCGTTGACTACGTTTCAAAGTGGGTTGAAGCCAAAGCTTTCCCTACTAATGATGCAAGGGTGGTTTGTAACTTTTTGAAATCGCTGTTCGCCAGATTTGGCGTTCCTCGTGCTATTATCAGTGACTGCGGGACTCATTTTTGCAACGATCAATTTGCAAGAGTCATGGCTAAGTATGGCGTCAATCACCGTCTTTCCACCGCCTATCATCCCCAAACCAATGGGCAAGCCGAGATATCCAACCGTGGATTGAAGCGAATTTTGGAGCGTACTGTGGGAGAGCATCGTGCCGCGTGGGCCGATAAGTTAGATGATGCTCTGTGGGCTTTCCGTACTGCTTATAAGACCCCGAGCGGTTGTACACCTTATAGTCTTGTGTACGGGAAAGCATGCCACATTCCCATCGAGCTGGAACATAAGGCGCACTGGGCCTTGAAGTGGGCTAACCTCGACATCAACAAAGCCGGTGATCATCGCAAGATTCAACTCAACGAGCTCAACGAACTGAGGAATGAAGCTTATGAGAACTCGCTGATCTACAAGAAGAAGACGAAGATCATTCATGACACAAAAATCAAAACCGAGAGTTCCACGTTGGTGATCAAGTCTTACTTTTTAACTCTCAGTTGAAGATCTTCTCTGGCAAGGTGAAGAGCCGCTGGTCTGGTCCATTCACCGTCGCCAAAGTCTTTCCATATGGGACCATTGAGCTTTCTCAACCAAATGGGCCCAATTTCAAAGTGAATGGCCAGCGTCTGAAGCTGTACTTTGGTGAGGACATCTCTCATGAGATGATTCCATCCCTCACCACGTTCCCCATGAACTAATTTTGGGCCGAGTCAGGCTCGTGACTCGGTTATCAAAAATAAGCGCTCCTCGGGAGGCAGCCCGAGTATCTATCTTTTTCCGTTTTAACCTCCTAAGTGTAGGGGGACTTCTATAGGTGTTTGTTTTTGTGTGGTGATGTGATTACAGGGATAAGTGCAATCTTGGAATCTCTGAAGAACCGTGCTCCCGTGTTATCCGAAATCCGGTTCTATCTCTCAACTATCGTGATTCAATTTTCTTCATACTCACATTTGAAATTGATCACTTTAGTCGTCTCTTCCTTAACTTGAGTTAACCAACGTGCACAATGTCATAAGTGTAGGGGAGACTTTTCCCACATGCTTAAACATTGAGGAAAATGTTTATCTTAAGTGTAGGGGGGACTTCTATCGAAGTTTTAAGTGGACTTTTCTATGAAAATGCCTTCATTTAACCAGAAAATCATATTTTTCAACATTTTTCAAATTTTTTATTAACTTTGGCCATTTAGTCTTAATTTTTAAATTTTTATCGTTGCTTTCATATGTATATATCCCGCAATAAAGTAAAAAATATTAATAAAGTGGTGTAGCTAGTTTAGAAGTCTTTGACATATTAGGCCCGTTGCGATTATTTTGACTCAACCCGAATAGACTTATTCAAGTTTATTCTAGCTAGTATCCTTAACCATGTAGACCTTAATTGATTTATTAGGCTAAGTATCCACGAGTCTCATTACTTGAGATTTTAAATTGTGGAGAACGAGAAATGATAGAGTCAATTATACGTCGGTATTCTTGCGCAAGCCCACTTGGTGTAATTATTTGCCTATTCTCCCATCACTTGCTAATAATTTATCTACAATAAGTAAGGTCGTACGATTTGAAAAGTTACTTAGCTTCTAGCCCAAGATCGTTTAAAAGTTGCTCGGTAATGATAAGAGTTCATAGCCAAGGCATAACTTATGAAGCGGGGCGCGAAGATTGGCGAGTCCGAGAAGGCCCTAACAAGGCATGAGGATTCCATTTTATTGCTGAAGATCCAAAGTGATGTGAAAAGCATTATTCCCAAAATCAATATGAAGGATCAAGACTCACGACGAAAAGCAATCATCTCTCATAAAGATCATGGAGAAGTCTATCCGAAAAGACCCTAACAAGGTATGAGGATAAATAGATCCAAGTCCGAAAAGGAGGCGGATCGTTGTATCTCGAAATCCTAATTAGAGATTGAAGAAATAATCATGAAGTCGTGGTCAACAAAGTTGGAGTACCCCTCAAAAGTCTCCAAGTGAAGAAACTCTATTACGATGAGAGGACCATTATCTCAAGAACATCTCTCAAGATATGAAGTATGAAGTACTGCCAAATATCGGCCCGAGAAACGTCTCAAATCGCGAACCAAGTTATGCCAAGATATGAACTTTTTGATATCCCGAGAAGCAGTTTTAACAGATTTTGTCCTTTAGCTAACTATTGATCAAATCGTCCTACTTTGCTTTCAGCCTAAATAAACTATCGAAATAAGTCCAAAAATGCATCTTCATGATCATTCTAAGACAAAAATAAAATATAAGAGATACACCTAGGAATAAGGGAGTTTAAGCATTTAATTAAGCCATGTGTGTAAGTCTTTGAATTGCTAACTTATAATAACAATGATCTCGTTTTTAAGCTTAGTTTGGGGAACGTGAAACTTGAGGGTGATGAAGCGTCGCAGCACCAAAGCCCTAATGTAAGTCCTTGATCTCTTTGCAAGTTATTTCCACATAGATATTTTCTATCCTTTTGTTTACTTTAAAGTTTTACTTTCTCTTAGTACTTTAATTTTTGTTTAGTAGTATTTTAATAAGACCAAGGTTGATTGATTATGAGAAAAGTGTAAACTTGCTTTATCGCTAAGCATTGCATGAGGGCATGGCAATGGTTAAGTGTAGGGGATTTGATAGGTGTGAAAACACCCATCCTTTTACCACTTATTTCTGGCTAAAACAAGACCAAAACACGTATTTAATATCATTTGTTTGGAATTATGCGTGGTTTTTGTGTTTATTGTGTTTTCAGAGTCAACTGGATGAATATTGAAGAAAACATGGGTTCTATCGAAGAAAAAGACTCAAGACGAAGTCTATTGTCCAAGAGATGCAAAAGATTTGAAGTCATTGTGCCTATTTAAAGATTTATCGAAGAATAGAGCCAAAGATGGAAGATTCATATATGTCGAAGAACTCGAGTCTATTAAACAAAAGATTATAAGACGAGTTGGAATTATTCACCGACACTTCTCAAAATCCAAAGTCGGAAACGTTTATTTAAAGAAGACGAGAAGACTAAAGAAGAAAGAAGAAAAGAAGCCCGATCCAAAGCCCATTTACAAGCCCATATCACACGCCTATATAAAGATCCCACTTCACAAAAATTAGACACCTATTTAGTTTTAGTTTCATTTTTTTACTTGGTAGTTTTAAATCTAGAGAGAGAAAGCTTAACTTTCTCTCACTAGAAACCTTCATCTTTTATCTTACTTGTTTTTAATCAAATCTTTACCTTTTAAGCTTAATCTTCTATTAATCTTCATCTTTTAGTCTTTCTTGCTAAGTACAATCTTGTGTTCATCATCTTTTTAATCAAGTTCTTATCTAAAGTTGTGATCTTTTTGAATTTCGTGTGATTGATTTGATGTTTTTACAAGTCTTGATCTTTTCCTTAGCTTATTCATAGATTATTGGAGTTTTTCTTGGCTTATTGTCCTTGAAAAGTTGTTAAAAAGTTGCTAAAAATCGTCTTTGTCCGAGATCCTATTTTTTAGGAACATCTGATTCGATTTTGCAACTTCTCTAAAGTTGCAAAATTGAATCATCCTTCTGATTGCGAATTTGTTCTTTCTTCTGATTGCGAAATCGAACTTCTCCTTGATTGCGAAATTGAACTTTGCTAAAGTTGCGAATTCTTCCTTTTTCTGAATTGCGAAATCTGGTTTTTTAGAGTATTGCGAATTTGTGTACTTTTGGAATTGCGAAATGATGTCAATCAATTGCGGAATTCTCTTCATCTTTTTGTAATTGCATGCGAATTTGAATTCAGATAGTATTGCGAAATCATAGTTTTTTTTAATTGCGGAATTATGTGATTTTAAGTATTGCGGATTTGTTCCATATGCTATTGCGAAATCTTGGTTTCAAAGTTGCGAAATTATACTTAATTTTCATATTGCGAAATTAATTCCTTTTATTTTAAATTTGATTTTTGAACTTGTTTTTCCCGCCAATTTTTTTAGTATTATTGTTACTCGTTCGTCTTAGTTTAAATTTAAATTATTTAAATTTTCAAAGTTTTCATTTTAATTAAGTTTTTAAGTTTTCATATTTACGTTTAATTAGTTTAATTTCTCGTCAGTTATTCTTGAACGTCTTTAATTTTAGTTTAATCTTTCCTCGCTTTATATTTTATTTAAATTTCTCAACGACGCTCATTTATTTCTTTATTAGTAGAATAGAAAACAAAATCCCCTATTTGTCACCAAGAACAATCATTCCACTTAGAGCCGAGATCAATTCGAGAGGATACCGAGAACGAACTTTCAACTAGTAAAATCTCTTTTATCAGCGCTTATCAATCTCGCTTCGCAAAGCTGCCTCAGCCCTAGCAAAGTTATTCCTTTTGAGGAAGTCAAGTATGACATCGACCCTCGAGTCTTCCATTTCCAAACTGCCATAAATAAAAAGTTGAAAGAAATATCATCAACTAATATCCGCAAATTCTAACTCAAAGATTAATTAAACTTCACTATAAAGTAGACATTTTTGATTGCATGACTATTCTAAATTAATACAAAGTTCAATCTTTTTTATAAAGAAATGCTTAAAAAGTGGAATATTTAAACTATAAATATCTCAATAAAGCTTGAAAAATGAAATCGAATTAAGTCACTGAAATCATAAATAAATAAAAACAAACAAACAATAAAGAAGAATACCTAAATCTTCATCAAATAAGTTCCAAATCGTGTGGATCTTTCAATTTGAGACGCTGAAATTATACTTGAGATTTAAATCATATTTTTGGAATTGGGGATTTGAATTGATGAGAAATGATTTTAAAAGTGTGTGTTAATGTTTGAATTTGGGGGAGATTGGAGCCCTAAGTTTAATTTGATTTTGATTTTGATTTTGATTTTGAGTAAGTGTGTGAATAAATGAAATGAAATCAGATTTTGTTTTCTCTTTACTTTTGGAATATTCTCCTCATGCTTAACTCAGACCCCCCTATATATAATTTGTTAAATTTTACTAGGTGTTGTGCCCGTGCTCCGCTGCGGGGAGCACGGACGATGTGAGGACGTTGTATTCGGTGTGGGGAAGAGCGGTTTTTTTTTTTAATGTTTTTAGTGGTTGGTGAGTTATGACATAAACGCCTAAAGTAGGATACACGTAGGTCATTTTTTTGTTAATGTTTTTAGTGGTTGTTGAGTTATGACATAAACGCCTAAAGTAGGATACACGCAGCGCATATGTTTGATTACGAAAGAACTGTAGCATATCAACGAAACATTTTCCGGGAAAATGTATAAAACGAAGTGTTCATATTATAAAGATAAAACCAACTTCAAGAGAATATAGAAATGCATTTGATATTTTTTTAGAGACACAGACACTTAAAGATCTTCAAATTCCAGCAACAGTAATATATGGTTCAAAACGTCTTGTTCCATCTGGCGAGTATTCCCTCATCACTAAGGCGCGCTCCGGATTTCGAGCCTCCGCTCGCTCCCCTTATATGGAGGTATGGAAACGGCACTCAGAGAACAACAAATAGAAAGGCTATCGGGTTGTACAATATCAACGAAAGCAAGGTCGGATCAAATTAGGGCACGGTTGAAGCACTCCGACTACATGAATGACCATTCAGATACCGTATTTGATCGAACAACAGATGTGTCATCGCCTCAACCTGCAGCCAATAACAAATGTTCATTTCTTTAACCAACACAAAGTGTTATATAAAAGCCTAATTGAATAAGCCTCAACCATCAGTTGAAGGTTTGATATTAATATTATGGGTCATTGAGTCTGTTATACCTATCAAGTGATCGTTAAAAAAAAACGTATACCAAAAACTAGCTTCTTGTATGAATCTAATGAATCCTACGTTTCCCACTTGTAAAATGGATGGCTGTATCACATGGATTAAAAAAACGTTAGCGATCGTTATACGTTGTTACCATCAGCTAATGTAAAAATTCTTATTGTTTGACCAAGGTCATTTACATATAGTTACATCAATTTAACTGTTTGTGTCTAGTTAATTCTAATCAAAAGGCGTATGTGTATTGGCATGTATGTAATAGTTACTTTGAGGGCCTATGCTGGTGGCAGTCTTCATGTGTGGTTAGGATTTAGTCAAAAGGGTTATTAGCTTGTATTCTTGTAACTGCGCATGCACATAGAATTGTGTTGGAGGATGTGTCACAGGTTGGACACAATGTTGTATCATGAGGATCAACCTGTTCATGAAAGGGCTGCAGGTTTTGGTTAGGTGTATGTTTAAAGTAAATTAAACTCCCAATGGTATGGTGTAACAGTGGGTTTGTGGCGGTTGTATATAAGGATGTCATGGCATGCATTTGCAATATATCATCACGCATAGACCAACCGATAATCAGCGACGTAAGAATGTCTTGGTTGAGGAGGCTGCGTGCTTTGCAGACGGCGTGTGGTTCGGAGGAAGAACGCGACTGTTTTTCGTTCTACCTGCGTGAACAGGTGGCTGATGAGATGGACTGGAGGGGGAGTCTTGAAGCTATGTATGCCCGCAAAAGGGCTGCAATTGCTGATATGGATGGTTTGATAAGCGAGTTATCTAGCATTAACCCAGAACCGCTCTTGAGCTGCATGGTTTCTTTGCTACTGGACATGCAAGACTGAGCCGAGGTGGAGCTTCGGAGGCTGCAAGAACTAATGGGCGTGTCCGACAATCGCGTGACCGATATGGAGTTTTTCATCCATAATATGTGACCATCGAATGTGTTTGTAGGTCGCACCTAGTGATTGCCTGTGTGTTACTATGTTTTCAATAAAGTGGTGTTCCTACCCGTATGTAGGAAGAGTATGTCTGGTGTTTGTTGTTTTAGCTTGATGTGTATTTTTCGTAGCCCATGCGGTTGTAACGGCTTGTGTATGTCGCCATATGTTTATGTTGTTGTTGATCAGCTTGAATTTCAGAACAACTGTTACGTTTAATGCACCTCGCTAATGTTTTATTTCCCATCATGAACCAATGTAACACACCAAGTATCCATATGTGCCTTTTTGTTATTGTATTGGGACACTTTTCTTATGAACATGTGCCTGGGATTCTGCCTAGAACGTGTATCACTCATTTAGCCTGCAACGTGCTAGTGAGAATCTAACTGTTGCAAACTTTAGTGGCTACTTGGCTAGCAAGTGATAAAAAAAGGCTGAAACCCAAAGTCATGGCAACAGTGGGATGGAGATGGTCTATTTAAGTGTGTCATTCTATTTGGGTATGGCACATTGTGGGCAATAAACAGAGTGAAATAGGCAACCGCAAAAAAAAATATCGTGTCCTATTTATGGAAATTGTGGTGTTTGTCGTTTGTAATATAATGAATGTCGTTTATGTGCGAAATCTGTTTTTTCATTATGTTCCTATGCTGTTTCATTAGGTTCTAATGGATCCGTATAATTGTTGTGCTTGTGAGGCATAACATGTTGTATAATAGTAGGAAAAAAGTCTACATTATAGAAAAACAGTATGGCACTGTTGTTGGTGGTTTGTTTTTTCACCACTTGCGGTAAAGATATGCATTGCCCTATACCAACATTATTTCTACTTTTCTGTATCTGCCCATAATGGGTTTGCCTATATTCTGTAAATATGGAAAAAAAAGTAACAGAAAAAGTAGAACAACAGCTGATGCAACAGTGTGTGGATGAGGATAGTGTTTTTTTTTAAATAGACTTTTGGGAGCCTAACTTGATAATCATGCAATTTGGGAGCCGGCTACAGTTTTTGGTGCTACTGTTGAGTGTCAGTGGAGGACACTATAGGTTCTAAGCCAGGAGGCATTGCTATATAAAGGAGTGTTATGAGGGTGTAGGTGACACATCTTCACACACATATATAGGTAAGATTGACCAAGAGATAACTAATGGAGCACCGTCCAAAGTGCGATGCATTGGAGAAGGAAGCAGGGACCGATGATTGGGCGGACATGTTTATCTGTCGCCTGGAGGATGAGATTCTAGGCGAAACAGCCTGGAAAGCTAGGATGGAGCAGATGTGGGAGGAGGTCAATAGTGGTATAATTTATAGGACGCATCTTGTTTATGAGCTAAGGACCGTGGTTGGGGAACCGGTAGTTAACCTGATGGTGGCATTTTTAGGGACTCTGACACGTGAAGACTGTTCCTTTAGAGAACAACTCGGAGCAGAAGCAGTAGCAACAGGCGACCGCATTGGTAGGATGGAAAGATTCATTGAGCAGCTACGAGGGAACATGTCGGGCTGAAGCGATAATTTGAATGTGCCTGAAGGTGGTCGCTTTGTGTGTGTTGAATAAATCATCATCTTCCCCGGGATGAATCAATTTGTGTGTCTACCAAGAATGTACCAGGCGTGTGTGCCTGAGTCTTTGTTATTTTGGTACTACCAAGGACGTTGGGTCATTGGCAGCGTTTTTTTTTTGTATTTGGTTTAAGTACTGCCAACGACGGTTGGTCATTGGCAGGATGCCTTTATGTGTTTGGTTTAACGTATTTGCATATGTGAAGTTATTAGTTTTTTTTATTTTCGTTGGATGGTTACAAATTCTAAAGCAGCCAAGACGGGAAAAAAAACAAAGCCTTATCAACAGCAAAAGATTGGTATAGAGTGTTACCGGGTGCAATCTTCCCTGTATTCCAACCACAGAGTGTGTACCCCCGAAGGGTGCTCCAAAAAAGAACCGCCGTCTAATAGCAGGTCGGTACGATTCGTCATAGGGGGTGTCTGAGATGGGGGTGTGTGCGGCTGGCTGTTAAGCGCAAAAGGTGTGGTTCTTGTAGTTAACAAAGAGAATAAGCAAATGGGCTATCAAACGCTTGAACGAAAAAAAAAGGCTACTACAGACCTGCGGAAACCGTGTATATACTCCGATTCATGTAGCCACAACAAAACGGACCAGCGCAACTAATGGTAGGGGGCATCCTTGGAATGGACACGGGTATGAAAACACAGTATCAAAGTAATGTCGTCATGTACAGGCTCAGACTTGGGGGCGCTGTCACGGATAAAAGAGGAGTCAACCCGCCATGGCTGCAAACACCATGTTCGTGGTGCTGCCCTGCCAAGATACGGTGTCGCTTTCACTCACCATGATCAATAGTAAAACATAAATGAAATATCATCATCGCCTATAATTCACAAACCTCATTATGACACACAAAAGGTGCTATAACACTTTAGGCTATTAGTTTTCCATACATAAGGTAATTGTAGTTTTTTGTCAGCAACAATAAAGAGGTTGAAAGCAGAGGCTATTAGCAACCAAAAGTTAATTACCCAAGAATTGGCAAGACCAACTGATGTAACATGCCTCTTTTGGAATCAGATAAGGCTTGATTTGGGTGAAAATAGTCATCACCCGTGATGGCTGCAACATCTAAAGGCAGCACAACTATGATTCAGGGTTAAGTGTTGGCTCAGAGAGGGTGATCTTTTAGGCAAAGAGTCATAACCCGGCATGGGTGCAACCTTTGAATGTCACCCCGCCAAGGTCCAGGACACCTTGTTTTTGCTCGTGGCCGGTTTAAACTCATCACACCCACATAATCGCCAACATATCCTACAAAAGGATAGCGCCGACCCTCATCAATTGTGGCAACGATAGACACCATCGTGGGTGTTAATTTGCCTTTTGCCAATTAAATAATTGGGGGTTAATTGGATGTTTTCCCCCTCCCATTAATTGCGATAGTCCGGTTGTTGGTTTAATTGAGGGTAAATTGGCCTTTCGCTAACGAAAGATACCATCGTGAGTATAGTTGTCGCCCACATCTCGGTTTTGTAGTGTTTCTTTTCTGTTTTATACGAACCAACATCATCTTTTTTAAATAAGGAAGAAAAAGGAATCAAAACTCAAATCAAGTATAACTATATTTGGATGATGAGACACATTGACATCAGCTATAAGACAACTTACATGTATGTTTGGGGTTGGAAGCTCATCGTCTGCATCTGGTCTAATTCGCTTGCCATCGTATTCTCTAAATCCTTGGCAGACTGTTGCAGAATAACCACATTTAGTTAGACTGATAAAAAAAAAAAAATACCATACAGCGACAAATACCAAATGCCCAGCTGAAACATGAAAATATATGTAGTGGTACCATTCGTTAAAATAACACTATAACCGTAGAGAATGAAGGTAACCTTTTGCGAGAGGTAAAGAACAGTTTTAGGGAATTCGTGAAGCAGCCGTGAACGCATCCATAAACAAAGGCCATCGGCTAATGAATTAGAGGAGATCAGCATGTTCAAATGATGAGTCATTGTGTTTGAGGTTCAGAGCTGGATGTATGGAAGGCGAACCCACAAACCCGCCATGGGTGCGACCAAATGGTCGTCCTGGCAAGAGCCGCGTGCTGGCAAACAGGGCACGTATCCAAAGGCAACGGGCATGACAGTAACTAACCAGAATAAAGGCGAGAAGACCCGGCAGAAAGCATTAACCACAGTTCGCAACCGTTAGGTGTGATCAAAAGGTCACCATGGCAAGGCACGCGTTTTGTAAAGCGCGTTTAACAAAAGGTTTCCAGTTTCATCGGGGTATACCATAGGCTCAGCTAAAGCGCTATATGAGAAAAACACTCATAGCCCGGCATGGCTGCGGCCTCGCAAGACCACCACGCCAAGATCCGAGCTATGGCATCTTTACCTGCGCTCGCTTACGCTCATCATAGCCCAAAATTAACCTTTACATACAGGAGGAGATGCACGGATCCATAAGAGTGTACCAATTTTTCTGTTTTTCCAATGCGTAAGGCCTGAGGTATCACAAATCCAAAGGCAGCGGGCATCACAACAGTTAACCACCATAGAGGCGGAAATACCCGGCATAAGAATCATTGACCACATCTGACAATCATTATGCATGCGATCACATGCTCACGATCGCAAGGCCCGGTTCCTGGGAAGCGAGCCTACCAAAAGTTTGTTTTTTTCCACAGGGTATAGCATAGGCTCAGATAAGGCGTTATTCGGGCAAATCAGCCACGACCCGTGATGGCTGCGACCTCGCAAGGTCGCCACGCCAAGCATCCGAGATGTGGTATCTTTACCCACATCCGCTTACCCTCATCACAGCCCTAAAGCAACCTTTTTTATAGAAACGAAGAAACACGCATCCACAGGAGCAGTCATTGTCCTCACAAACCGTTTTTTAATACTATCCCCCTCTATCACAAACAACAACGTCCTTAAAAGCAGCAGTGAGGAACGGCAACAAAAAAGACAAGCCCATAATCTGGGGTTCACATAGCCAGCAAGTGCAAGCTAAATGTCTTAAGTGAAGCAGATGTGGGCTTATCCATAAAGAATGAGCCTCGTCCAATGAATTGGACCAGGTCAGTAGGTAGATACAATGAGTTATTGCGTTTCAGGCTTAGATCTGGAGGTATGGAAGGCGAACCCAGAAACCCGCCATGGCTGCGACCGAATCGTCGCCCTGCCAAGATACGGACGCTGAGAAACAACCCTTGTAAAAATGTCCATCCACAGACTTTTCATCATTGCCCATACACAGAATAACCTAGTCAACAGGCAGAAACAATTAGTTAACCCATTGCATTCTCGGCTAAGACATATACATTCCAACCTTTGTATCCCCACAAGCCCAAAAAATCATTTTAAATAACCAGACCAACAGAATGCACAAATGAACAATAGACCAATTTAACCAACCATGTTAGATAAACGGCCATAAATGGAAAAATTAGGACCGCACCCAACTGTATGAACTAAGCATCTTATATAAAGCTACAAATAATAAAAAACCCAGAAATTAACCTTTGAGGAGAATCACTGCTCCTATGGATGCGTGATTCTCCTCCTTTATATAAAGGTTAATATAAAGGAGGATCCCTCCCCGACAACCAAAAATTTTTCTCACAACCAAAAAACACACCGGGACCTACACCTTTCCGTTACAAACAATGTCAGAAAGCAAATTTTCAAAGGCTCGGATCTGGAAGAGAAAAAAGTATAAAACGAACACGATAAGACCGCCATGGCTGCAAAACACCAACAGTGAATTACCCCGCCAAGGTACGACCAATCTGAAAGTTTGTTCAAATAATCAACACAAAATTCATTCATCAATATCATCACTGTCCCATATATAAGACCTCAACCAGTGTACATTTCCAAAACAGCAAAACGGCCAAAACCAAGTGCAGGGACAGTAAGCTTATCAGCATCAGACATGTGCAAAGGATACACACACATGTGCAACAAAGGTGTGCAGGTAACACAATGGCCAGTGAACGGACATATTCATTCCAAGCCTTCTATCCCTACGAATAAAAAAATCACTTTAAATAACCAGATCACAAAAATGCACAAATGAACAATAGACCGCTTTAAGTAACCATTCTATATAAACGGCCATTAATTTAAAAAAAAACATCCGAAACCAACTGTATGAACTACGCAGCTTATATAAAGCGACAATTTTTTTAAAAACCAGAAATTAACCTTTATATGAAGGAGGGTTCCTCTCCGACAACCAAAATTTCGTTTTCATAGCGAAAACACACACTGGCCCTTAGACCTTTTGGGAATTTGATTTTACTGACCCCGTTACAAAGAGGAAAAAAAAGGTAAATCTTATAAACCTTTGCAGACCGGATCACCAGAAACGAAAAGAAGACCCAGAACGACTGTAGTAACATCACAAATAATGGAAACCCAGATGCAACTATGTGGTGATGGTGGTATATATATGTGGATGTTAAGAGGCACATCATCAACGGACACCACCGCGACACGGATTAATTGCAACGGTTAAGATTGGGTTTCTGTAGCCACTACGATTCCTGTAGCCACTACACAACGGACAATCGCAATTAATGGCAAGGGGCAATCTTGCAATGGACATCCAATTAACCCCAATATTTAATTGGCGAAAGGCCAATTAACCCTCAATTAAACCAACAACTGGACAAATGTAATTAATGGGAGGGGAAAACATCCAATTAACCCCAGCGAAAGGCCAATTAACCCTCAATTAAACCAACAACCGGACAATCGCAATTAATGGGAGGGGGAAAACATCCAAATAACCCCCAATTATTTAATCGGCCAAAGGCCAAATTAACACCTCACAAACCAACAACGGGGATTAATGAATGCATAACGGGGTCCGTTAAATCAAATAACGGTAAGGTGTAGGTGCTAGTGTGTGTTTTGGTTGTGAGAGGGTTTCTTGGTTGTGAGAGAGGGGGATAGTATTATAAAAAGCGGTTTGTGAGGAGAATCACTGCTCCTATGGATGCGTGATTCTCCTCCTTTATATAAAGGTTAATTATGAGCCGGTATAATATAATATCCGTCTTCACCATCTACGTTTCACATACCTATTTTTTCATGCAAATTGATAAATTATTGGTTTCTTTCTCGCATGCGACTAATATCCTCTCCACTCAGTTCTTTATTTGACTTTGGTTGTTAACCATGTTGTCTCATGTGTATTCTAATGTTACGATGTTGTTTATAAACCTGGCTTTCTTTTTCTTTTTTTTTCTGTGGGCGTCATCTCTTTAGTAGTTTGGTAAGGTTCAGTATTTCATTTGAATCCGTTTTCTAATGCGATTATCGCAGGTTTATTATCATTATTGTTTAATTTATGAATTAAATTATAGTATTGTTGATGGTACCTTGATTCTACTTTTTTGTACGATTATCCTTTCACATAGATTATGCTTTGATCGATGAATTGGGATCTGATGTGATTATTGCACGGTTATTATAATTAGCGGTTGTTTAGGGACTTCTTCTTTTGGGTTGCTATGCATGTGATGTTTTGTAAGTGTAGGGTGTTTGGTATAAGTATTAAAGATATTGTCTTTAAAATGTAGAATTTTTAATTTTGGTTTTGGAAATTAGGTTGAATTTAAATTGGGTTGTGTATGAAGTTTATTATAGCAATTTGGAAATTAGGATTGTAGCATTAGATCGGTTGTTTCACCTTTTTTATATGATTATGGAAATTAGGATTCTTAGTTTTTGGTTCCATGTTATGCCAATATTAGTTTTCCCAGCTTTTTAGTCATTCCTTTTTTCAGAAATCGTTATTCTGCTTTGGCAATCTGGAAATTAAGATTGTAGCAAGTGTTTGGTACAATCTCGAAATTAGATACATTGGTACCAAGTTCTTTGGGTCGCAAGTTGTTGATTGGTTGTTTCAGCTTTTTTATATGATTCTAGAAATTAGGATTCTTAGTTTTTGGTTCCACATTATGCTAATATTAGTTGTCCCCCATAGTAATGTGCAGTCGGTTGGGGTTATTAAAGATGCGTTGGAGGAGTTCAATGTAACACCCCAGAAACCGACGTCATTATTTAATCCAATTTTTCGTATATTTTTGAAATTTTTAGAATTTTTGTTGGTAATGAGTGTGACGGTTTAAGTTGAAACCAATGTTAGAGGTCTTAATCTTTACGTTTTATGATTTAAGAGGAACCGATGACGATTACGATACCGACGGATGCCCAAAATTTATCTTTTATTATCGATTGATCGATATTTGGATTTTTCGAAGTTTTTATTTTTATTGCGTGTTAAGTCGAGTCGGATCTGTTTTTATTCCATTTTGTGTACGTTTGAACCATTTAGAAGTATTTTGGAGTAGCCGGGATGAACCCCGACTCCCGCAAAAATTCAAAACCGACTAATGGGTTAAATTCCTGCTCTTTAAATAGTTGTTTGCCATTTAGGCCAAAAGATAGTTAAAAGTTGCACTTTGGTCCCTCCTAACTTTACAAAAAGGCTAACCAAAACACACACAATATTTATTCACTTCAAAAAAAAAATCTCACCCCTCTCTTTCTTCTCTCTTTACCGCCGGCCACCACCACACACACCACCACCACCATTTTTTTTCAAGTTTTTGAAGAAATCAATCATAGACCACATCTTATAATTTCTTTGTAAGTATTTTAAACCAATCAATTCATACATGCATCCTTTTAATTTTTCACAAAAAATTTTGATTTTTGAAAAGAGGGTTTTGATCTAATTAAACTATGTGCATGTGTTAATCAAGTGTTTATATGGATAATTGATTAATTAAACAAGTTGGAAAACATTTTTATTGGTGATTTTGGACCCCCAAAACCCACAGAAAAGGGGGGTGTTTGTTTGTCTTTGATTTTTGATTTTGAGTATGCTTTTATGTTTATGAACATGTTTACATCATTTTTAGTTGTTTTGATTTGAATGCATGTTGAGTTTATGAAATGGGTTTTTATGGAGATGATCCATACAAGTGATTAGGATGATGTTGATGTTTTAGGATAGTTTAATGGTGATATTAGGGCTATAGGAGTGGACGGAATGGATTGAAAACAAGTAGAAATGTGATTTTTAGACTGTCGTTTTTAATCAGATTATTTAAGGCTATTTTTTATGGTTTTAAGTTTATATCCAGATTTTTATAACAGAATTTAGTTGTAGAGATTCTTTTTACCTTCGTTTTAGTATAAGATATAGCTTTTAACTCTAAACGAGTCAAAAGTTTTGTTAGTTTGAAGTTTCGTGTACCGGAAGATGAAAGTCGACATAATCCGAATTTGTGTTCGATTTTAGGTCAAATCTTGGGGACTATAAGTAGAGTTTTAAAAATGGTTGAGGGTTAGTCTTTAGCTCAAAACCTGGATTTATGAGTCTATTTCAAACGTAGGAATTGGTTTTACAAATGGAATTGGTTAGGTGAGTCAAGATGATTTGATGACGTAAGGGTGTAAATCTGCCCGGGTTTTCAAAGTTGGAAATGTGTTGGGCAGCGTGACTTAAAAGTAATATCTTTTTATGAAAAAGATTTTGAGCTTTTTACATGATGTAAGTGAAGTCTACAGCGAGTTTCGTAAAAATTCGTGATGTTTAAGTATGGGAATTCAGTCTGTACATTAGGTATGTACCGGCAGAATTGTAAATAGAGTAATAGTTTTAATAACGTATAACAATGAACGTGTCTAGTAAATATCACTTGTTTGGGATTTTTGCGTGAGTTTATATGAACTTTGAGTGTTCTTAATTTTGTACATACAGTACTTGAAGGTACTTGAAGGTTTTGATTCATTACGCGATTTGTTTGTTAGGTGTTGTAATTGATTTCCCGGGGCGTCCTTATCGTCGGTGATTGTTTTTCGTCTACATCTTCGTTAATACAACCACTACTACTTAAGGTGAGTCTATAGCCTCTCTTTTTACTGTATTTTAAATTATTTTTACCCGCGAGGGGGATACATGCTATTTAAATGAAAAGGAACATAAGTCAAGAATGATTATTGGACCCGAATGATGTCTTGAATTATGTTGAGTAGCTAGTTGCCAAAGGCCCTAAATTCATGAATCGTTAACTATTGTTTGATCCTAGTGTGGATTCGAAATAGCCGCTTGAACAATTGATAGTACTATTGGGTTGACGACTCTATCCTAGACGAGAGCTAGTACGTTGAGTACCCTCTGCGTATGGATAACTTGTGTCGAGAAAAAGGTATGAGTGGCAACGAATACCTAAGAAGGGCAATGGTTTCACTTAAATCACGTCGACATTTGGCGCGGGTGATTAGTTTTGTGGGTCGGTGTCATGAGCTTAAACATAATTAAATAGCCTATGCTATGATGAGTAATACCCAATAATAGTTTGTAATGATCTGCATACTATTGAATAATCGTGAATGATTTTTATACTTATGTTCAACTATGATTTTGTAAACCTATAGATCTCGCTCAACATTATTTGTTGACGATTTTAAGCATGTATTTCAGGTAATCGAGGATGATTGTGGTGGAGCATACAACGGATGTTGTTGTGGCTTGTGGGTGGTCTAACTTGTTTTCCTCCCTTTTATCAAAGACAAATTATATTTCTTGAATGTCTTGTAAACAATTTGGGGGATTGGTTTTAAATTGGTTGAGATTTGTGACCTAACGCTACTCTGGTTATATTTTGGGGTTGGAAACAATTAGACATTTATGTTGTTGTTGTAATTTAACAAGTCTTTAAATTTACTTATACTTTAAACATCTCTTTTGAGTCGTTCAATATGGCTTGTGTGGGATGATTCTTTGACTAACACCCAATTGTGATATTCCGATGCGTAAGGTAAATTGGGGGTGTTAGAGATTGGTAATCAGAGCCACAAGTAATAGAGAACTAGGTCGTTTTTGAAAAAGGTCCTAAACTATAACTTTGGTGTCATAAATATTTTGTTCCCAAAGCACACAACTATCCCGCATGGCTCTGGTAAGAATACTTTTAGCATTATTTTATTATTAGATGTATTCCTTTGAAACTGAAATGATTTCGTGAGTATTTATTAAGTAGATAATATGGTATTATATGGAGGTATTGTGAACGTACGCGGAGTACTTAACATCGTAATTTTTGCATTGCATTTCCATGGCTATCATTTTGTTGCATATTGGCATACGTACTACATTTGCATTGCATGTGAATGCATGTATATATAATTTTGGGATAATGACCTTATATACCCTCGAACTTTCTGTATTTTGCAGAAATGGTAGATATACCACCGAACAATAATGGAGACGAGTACGTTGTAGGGGCTGAGGGTGGACCTAATGCTCCTAACCCGCAAGGCGAAAATGGATGGATTGAACCAGATGAGGTTGAAAGGAATGAGGTTGGAAAAGATGATATTGACAACGATGAGGACCCGGAAGAGGATCATGTGAAGGATGAAGTTCCTGTGGCTAAGGTTGGACGGTCTGAGCCGCAACCTGTTCGTTCTCGTTCTGCTACATCCACCTGTGATGCTTATTGGAGGGGTTTGCCAGTAGTTGCTCGTGATAGTAGTGATGATGATCAAGTTGATTCTAGTACTGCGGTTAATGCGCGTTCTCTTCACGAGAACGTAGCAAGGGTCAACTGTCCTGGACCAAGGATTTACAGTAACACGTAGCATTGTTTGAAGAAGTTCGATCGACTGTTGTACAAGAGGTATGTGGTAGAGACCAGGGTGATTAAGATGTTTCAGAAAAATGAGAAGGCTTTTCAGAGATTTTATTCAGGTGAGAAGAGAGCTAACAATACTAGGGATCGTGAAAGGATGGAGATGGCAAAGTTGAAAATGATTGTGGAGAATCTGCGTGCTGAGTTTGAAGGAATCAAGGGAGATCGTGTCATGTTTGATCGTCTTTGATAGTAAGATTTTGCTAGATTAAAAAGTTCGTTTTTTCGGTGTCTAATCGAATTAATTTCCGGTTAAAAGTGTGACTCAGTCGTTTCTGGTTAACAAAAAGAAGGCTTGGTTGTCTATTTCTACTTAAAAGGTAAATGCAAAAAGTAATAAAAATAAGCAAAAAACAAATAACTAAAAATAACAAATCAATACAAAATAATAAAACGTAAATTAAAACAAAACAATTAATAAAAATAAAACTAAAAGAAGAAATTAACTTTCGACTGAAAAATAAAATTTACTTAATGAAAAAGGAGAAAATAGAACTAAGAGGGTACTTTAAAACTAACCGAGACAAAAGCTAACGCGGGTACTAAATAAAAGATAAAACTTAAACTTTTCGAAAAAAATACTAATACTAAAAATTGATGAAAAATTCAACTAAAACTACGTGACTTTCAGAATTAAAATCGGAACAACTTTCAGATAAAACTAAACGATTACGGAACAATACTAAATAATAAACAAGCTAGCAAGCAAGCTGCTCAAGCAAGCAAGCTAGTAGGTGAAAATAGCGCCAAAAATACTATAAGCATGCAGGCAATTTCCATCGTAATGTAATATTAAATCCTAATTCTATTGGAATGTGAATAGAAGAAATCTATCGGAAAGTTTAAATATGAAAAACTGTCGGAATGTAATTATAATAAAAGTATCAGAATATTGTGTATAAGAAAAACTGTCGAATATGGAATGTTAAGCTGTCACAATATGATAGTCAAAATTTGGGCAGCATTTCGTCGCAATATACCTTAAATCCCGATCGCAATCCACGATGCCAGGGGCAATCGCAATCCTCGATCGGAATAAGGGGATATCGCAATAAGCTATCACAATAAGTTGTCACAATGTAGAAACCCTAATTATATTATGGTGGAAAGATCACAATATTCTGATGGAGTAAAAATAAACATAAAAATCAAATAAGCACTTTATCAAAACTTTAACCAAAAAGATTTTAAGAAGAACTAAATACGCCACAATTTAAAAACTTTAAAAACACAAAATAAACTAAATATTAAAAATCAACTTTTTATAAAAATATTAATCTACCAAATCAACTTATTTATCTAAAAACTTAACCAAATCAACTTTAAAAAAAAGCAAATAAGCCAAAATTTAAAAACTTTTAAAAACACTAAATAATCAAAATATTAAAAATCAACTTTTTATAAAAATATTAATCTACCAAATTAACTTATTTAAAAATAAGAAAAACATAAAATAAGCAATAAGCACTATAATCTAAAACCATGAATCACATAAAAATGATAAGAATAAAAAGATAAGCACTTTAATCAAAATTAAGCATAAAGATGAAAACTTTAAGATTAATCAAACAAGACAATAGATTTTTAAAACAAGAAGAGAAGAATGAGAATGATTGTAAAAAGCTTGAAATAAGATGAAGATTAAAGATTCAAAAGTACAAGATTAAAGATTAAAGATTAAGAAAATTTGAAAGAAAAGATTAAGAACATGAAATAAATCTAGAGAGAGAAAGTAATCTACTCCTAATCCTAAACTAATCTACTCCTAAAAATGACTAACTTTTCAAAATGAAGGAGTAAATGACTATTTATAGGAGGAGGGGGAGTTGTTGTTGTTTCCTCTCTTTCTTTCTTTGTCTTTTTGTCTTTTAATTTCTTGGTCTTTGTCGACGTTGTCTCAGGATTTGTCGATATAAAATGAACTCGTCTTCTAATTTTCTTCTATTATTAGACTTGGTTCTTCGACTTCATAAAACTTCCGTCTTTAGTCTTTTTCTTCGATAAATCTTCAGAATAATCTTTTGACTTCCGTTCTTTTTGCACTCTTGATCTTTTGACTCTGTCTTTTGTCTTTTTATTCGATAAAAGCCCGTGAAAGCCCGTGTTTTCTCCCATTTTCATCTTTTGGTCCTAAAACACAATAAAAACACAAACCACGCATAATAATTGACATTTATGACATAAAATACACGTTTTGGCTTGGTTATTATTATAATTAAGTGGTAAAAGGATGGGTGTTTTCACACCTATCAAATCCCCTACACTTGACCATTACAATGCCTTCATGCAATGCATTAATTACAAAGCAAGATTTACATTTTTCATCATAAATAACCCACCTTGGCCTTTATTAAATATTAAACACTAAGGAAACTAAAAGATAGAAATATATACAAAACAAGTAAAGAAATCAAAGACTTACATTGGGGTTTCGACTGTCATGAATGTTTATCATCCTCAAGTTTCACGTTCCCCACACCAAGCTTATAATCGAGATCATTGTTATTATAAGTTAGCAAACTAACATGAACTCATGTAGCCCAATTATTCACTTAGACTCCCTTATTCCTAGGTGTATCTATTATATTTTAATATTGTCTTGAATGATCACGAGGATGCATTGTTTGACTTATTTCGATAGTTTATTTAGGCAGAAAATAAAGTGGGACGATTTAATCAATAGTTAGCTAAAGGACAAAATCTTTTAAAACTGCTTCTCGGGACCTCTTAAAGTTCATATCTTGGCATAACTTGCTTCACGATTTGAGACCTTTCTCGGACCGATATTTGGCAGCGACTTCATACTTCAAATCTTGAGAGACGTTCTTGAAGTTATGGTCTTCTCATCATAATAGGAATTTCTTCACTTGAAGTTTTGAGAGATTCTTCATACTTGGACCACGACTTCTTCATTTTTCTCCGGTCTTTATTTGGGATTTTGATATACAGCGATCCGCCTCCTTGTAGGACTTAGATCTATATATCCTCATACCTTGCTAGGGTCTTTTCGGATAGACTTCTCCATGATCTTTTGGGGAGTATTTGCTTTTCGTCGTGTGTCTCGATCCTTCATATTGATTTTTGATAAATGATTCTTCACATCACTTTTGGATCTTTAGCAACAAAATTTAGCCGTCATGCCTTGTTAGGGCCTTTTCGGACTCGCCAATTTTCGCATCTCGCTTCAATAAGTTATGCCTTGGCTATGAACTCTAATTAATACCGAGAAACTTTTAAACGATTTTGTGCTAGAAGCTAAGTAACTTTTCAAATCATACAACCTTATTTATTGCAAATATATTTATTAACAAGCGATGGGAGAAAAAGCTTATAATCAACTCACATAAATTCATGAAAGAATACGAAACTTATAATTGACTCTATCGTCTCTCGTTCTCCACAATTTAAAATCGCAAGGAATGAGACTCGTGGATGCTTAGCCAATTAAATCAAAGTTTTGGGTTTTCAATTCATCTATAGGATCTTGCAAATTAGACTCTTTCAAGTTTAGAATTCGCATTTTAAAGTTCCCTTGATAAACGACTTTCTAGGGAAAATTATAGGAACTTGCGAAAAGTTCTTGTTCTTAACCCGTAAGAGTTAAGACTTTCGCGTTTTAAAGTTCCCTATATAAAAGCCTAGCAAAACTTGACTTAAACACGTTAAGGTTACTAGCTAGAGTAAACTTAGATAAGTAAACTCGGGTTGAGTCAAAAGATTCATGACGTTGAAAAATTAAAACCACTTTATTAAAAAATTTGTTCTAGAAAAGAAAGTAAATCACGATAATAAAGGAAAATACTATTAAACTACTAGGCCAAAATAGATAAAAAAAACTTTGAAAAATGTCGAAAAATCAAATTTTCCGGTTAAAATGAGGACAAATACAAGGAAAAGCCCACTTAACTTCGATAAAAGTCCCCCCTACACTTAATATAAACATTGTCCTTAATGTTTAAGCATGTGGTAGTAAACTCCCCTACACTTAGGACATTGTGCACGTTGTTTAAATCTTGCTAAGGAAGAGACAACTAAAGTGATTCCTATTTTAATATTAAAAAATATAAAATAGTGAATCAAAAGATTTAAGGATAGAACAGGGAAGACAGGTACACGGAATCACGGGTCATCAAAAGTCATCAAGAATGTATCTTTGAAAGCTCGAATCCCTGCACATGATAAGAAAGAAAACAACAAACACATACAAGGGTCTCCCCCTACACTTATTAGAAAAACAGAATAAAATGATAGATAATCGGGTTGCCTCCCAAAAAGCGCTTGTTTTTGTTAAACGAGTCACGAGCCTGACTCGTCCCCGAATTAAATTGTCCATGGGGAAGCCTCAAATGTAATACCGGGATCAAAGACCTTGTCCTCGTTCCTGGAGGAAAATATTAAAGGAGAGGCATGAGGATAAGTCTTGAAGGGTAGAAAAGTCCTTTCAATATACGAAAAGTATGTGAAATCATGATCCACGGGAGGTGGGGTGGGTAAAGGAATCAAAATGTCATCCCCAAAAGACATATGATTATCAGTGAGCGGCAAAGCCGTAAAGGTGTCAATCATGGAATAATCAATGTCACCCCCCGGGTCAAAGCACTCATCCTCCGTAATAGTGTCTAAAGGAGTAGATGAAAGGTGCTCGGGAGGGAGACTTGGGACAATATCTTCATGCAGCAAATTATCAAAAAGAATATCCCCCTCCATGTCATCATCATCAATACCCGGAGGTATTGAGAGAATGTCGATTTCCTCCATAGCTGTATCATTATTCTCAACTGAAGTAATAGACGGAGGTAAAGACTCGGAAATAGGAGCAGAATTCAACGCTTCAATTTTAGCAATAAGAAGATGAACTTTCAGTAATTTGTCGCGAAGAATAACGTCTTCCACCTCATCTACAAGACCAAGTTTAGTGGTGAACATCGCCCTCATCTCCCGGAGGAGATTGAGAAATTTCAAAGGTGAAATTCTCATAGCATGGAGAAAAATCATCATCATTAAGAGCGACTCGTCCCTAGGCTCCACAAAATTCAGTGCATCACAAACCTCATCAAAGAATTTATCAAGACCAAAATAACTAATCTCACTCGATGTATCACTATCCTTAGACGCATTAGGGATATCAAGAGTAGGAGTAGTAATCTCAGAAGATGGGTTGAGATCATAGATATCATCCTCGTCATCATCATAATAGTAGTATGGACCCACAAGAGGAGGAGTATAATCACTAAGATTAGATACTTGCTCTTGTTGTTGTTGCTTCTCCTTCTCCCTTGCTTCTTTAAGTTGAACTACGGCTTCTTTAAGTTGCAAAAGAAGGGCGTGTGTTTCGTCATTCGGATTCAAAGAAGGTTGATGATCGAGTGTGTATTGTGGGGGCATAAAATTATGAAAAGAATTAGAACACGGATTTGACTCATAATAATTCATCGGCTGACAATAAGAAGTATCGTGAGGGCCCCCACAATTGTTGCAACACGGGTATTGAGAGAAACCCGGTGCATTTTGTTGATATGGATCGTCATATATGGGAGAGGGTGAAATAGTGTCATTAGAAGGGAAGAATGAATTGAAGTATGAATTGATCGAACTGCACGATAGACAACGGCCAAATTCGTAATAAGGGATATCCATTCCACACCGTTCGCATGAACACCATTGACAGGATTGACTACCAAAAGATGGTCTTCCACACCCTACACAGTCAACAAACGAATCCATTAAACACAATAGATAAGAAAGAAGAATATTTTTGGTGCAAAACTTTCGAAAAAGAAATGCTTTTTATGATTTTTTAATTGTTTTTTGGGATTTTTTTTATTTTTTTATTTTTTAGGATTTTTGTAAATTTTTCCGTTTAGTTTTGTTTTAATTAATCTTTTCGTTTCCATATTTGTTTTTAATATCGTTTATTTATTATATGTCATTCGTTTTAATTTTCAGTTTATTCCTTTTATATTTTGTCATTTCCTTTTAAAGCTTTCTTTTTATCTTTAATTAGTTTTAGACAACGACACCTTTTTTTTATTCACCAAAAACGACTGAGTCGCACATTTAACCGGAGATCAATTCGATTAGACACCGAGAAAAACGAATTTTTTTAACTAGCAAAATCTCTTGTATCAAATGGCGCTGCTGTCGGGGAAACGATAAAACTAAAAGAAGAAATTAACTTTCGACTAAAAAATAAAATTTACTTAATGAAAAAGGAGAAAATAAAACTAAGAGGGTACTTTAAAAGTAACCGAGACAAAAGCTAAAGCGGGTACTAAATAAAAGATAAAACTTAAACTTTTCGAAAAAATACTAATACTAAAAATTGTTGAAAAATTCAACTAAAAATACGTGACTTTCAGAATTAAAATCGGAACAACTTTCAGATAAAACTAAATGATTACGGAACAATACTAAATAATAAACAAGCTAGCAAGCAAGTTGTTCAAGCAAGCAAGCTAGTAGGTGAAAATGGCGCCAAAAATACTATAAGCATGCAGGCACGTAGGACATTTCCATCGTAATGTAATATTAAATCCTAATTCTATCAGAATGTGTATAGAAGAAATCTATCGGAAAGTTTAAATATGAAAAACTGTCGGAATGTAATTATAATAAAAGTATCGGAATATTGTGTATAAGAAAAACTGTCGGAATATGGAATGTTAAGCTGTCACAATATGACAGTCAAAATTTGGGCAGCATATCGTCGCAATATACCTTAAATCCCAATCGAAATCCACGATGCAAGGGGCAATCGCAATCCTCGATCGGAATAAGGGGATATCGCAATAAGCTATCACAATAAGCTGTCACAATGTAGAAACCCTAATGATATTGTGATGGAAAGATCAAAATATTCGGATGGAGTAAAAATAAGCATAAAAATCAAATAAGCACTTTATCAAAACTTTAACCAAAAAGATTTTAAGAAGAACTAAATAAGCCACAATTTAAAAACTTTAAAAACACAAAATAAACTAAATATTAAAAATCAACTTTTTATAAAAATATTAATCTACCAAATCAACTTATTTATCTAAAAACTTAACCAAATCAACTTTAAAGAAAAAGCAAATAAGCCAAAATTTAAAAACTTTAAAAAATACTAAATAATCAAAATATTAAAAATTAACTTTTTATGAAAATATTAATCTACCAAATTAACTTATTAAAAATAAGACAAACATAAAATAAGAAATAAGCACTATAATCTAAAACCATGAATCACATAAAAATGATAAGAATAAAAAGATAAGCACTTTAATCAAAATTAAGCATAAAGATGAAAACTTTAAGATTAATCAAACAAGACAATAGATTTTTAAAACAAGAAGAGAAGAATGAGAATGATTGTAAAAAGCTTGAAATAAGATGAAGATTAAAGATTCAAAAGTACAAGATTAAAGATTAAAGATTAAGAAAACTTGAAAGAAAAGATTAAGAACATGAAATAAATCTAGAGAGAGAAAGTAATCTACTCCTAATCCTAAACTAATCTACTCCTAAAAATGACTAACTTTTCAAAATGAAGGAGTAAATGACTATTTATATGAGGAGGGGGAGTTGTTGTTGTTTCCTTTCTTTCTTTCTTTGTCTTTTCGTCTTTTAATTTCTTGGTCTTTGTCGATGTTGTCTCGGGATTCGTCTTCTAATTTTCTTCTATTATTAGACTTGGTTCTTCGAGTTCATAAAACTTCCGTCTTTAGTCTTTTTCTTTGATAAATCTTCAGTATAAGCTTTTGACTTCCGTTCTTTTTGAACTCTTGATCTTTTAACTCTGTCTTTTGTCTTTTTATTCGATAAAAGCCCGTGAAAGCCCGTGTTTTCTCCCTTTTTCATCTTTTGGTCCTAAAATACAATAAAAACATAAACCACGCATAATTCCGACATTTATGACATAAAATACACGTTTTGGCTTGGTTATTATTATAATTAAGTGGTAAAGGGATGGGTGTTTTCACACCTATCAGTCTTCGATGTTCGGAGGCTCGTGTACGACCTTTCTTGATGAATGCATGGAAGTTTCGAAGTGATCCAAAGTATGCGAACACGCATTTCATGGTCGAACCACCAGAAGTTGGCGAGTACTATACTTTTGAGGATAACTTGTATTTGGCTCATCGTATTGTTCCATCAGGTTAAGGCTCTACTTCGAAAGGAAAGATGAAGGTAAAGGAGGGAACTACTTCGAAGGGTAAGGAAAAGATAGAGGATGGTGAGGAAGAGCCAGAAGAAGAGGACGATGATGACAAGGACGAGCGACCATCAAAGAGATCATGTGGATCATCACGTGATTAGTTACTGTATTTCATTGTTATTCCTCGTTGTAATTGAACTATTTTAGACCTCGGTATTATGGTATTATGGTAGAACTTGAGGACTTTAAGTTTTATTTGGTGAATGATTGTAGTGGCATATCTTGTCACAATTTTGTTGATATCAATGCAATCAATGTTTACCTCTCATGATCTATGATGTGTCTTTACTAGCTCTTTTGTGATTTGGTTGATGAATATTTGTAGCATTCATTGATTGTGCTTGTTGTATTTATATTATGTCTAAAAAATAAATCCTTCTTGATCTTGATGTGTATACATACTTTGATTTCTTTGGTTGTGTAGATCATGCCTCCAAAGTTGACAACTGATCGTGTGAACACTATGATTCAAGAGGCGATTGCTAATGCTCTTGAATCGGATCGTGTGGCTAGAGTTCAAGGCCAAGGTGTAAATGCTGGAGGACAACAAGTCCTAAGGGAGTGTTCTTATGCTACTTTTATGAAGTGCGGACCTACACAATTTCGTGGGACTGGAGGAGTATTAGAACTTCGTCGTTGGGTGGAGAATATTAAAAGCACGTTTGAAATCAGTGGGTGCTCTAAGGCTAATAAAGTGAAGTTCGCGACTGCTACTTTTTTTGATGACGCTTTGAGTTGGTGGAACAATCAAGTAGCTAATGTTGGGCTTGTAGTGGCCAATGGGAGGACTTGGGATGCTATAAAGGAACTTTTGACCAAGAAGTTCTATCCCGAAGAGGAACTGGGTCAGTTAGAGGATGAACTGAGGCATCTAGTGTTGAGAAACAATGACATCACTGCTTACAAAAGGAGATTTAATGAGTTGAGCTTGTTGTGCCCTGATACTTTTGCGGATGACCGCAAAAAGATGAAGCAATACATCAAAGGATTGTCAAGCAACATAAAGGGTGAGACTACTTCGTCAAAGCCGAGATCTTTTGATGAAGCTGTCCAAATGGCTCATGCTCTAATGGATGTGAAGGTACAAGACAAGAAAGATAGTGTGGTTGAAGGTAACAAGAGGAAATGGGAGATGGCTCAAGCAAGTCAAGCACAAGGTCAGAATCGTGGAATGATGGAGTGAGAGAAATCAACAGTTTAATCAAAGGTGGAATGATGGAGTGAGAGTTGCCATAGTGCCAAAAGGAAACAAGGTCAATCCGAAATGTGACCGTTGTAGTTTGTATCACGTGGGGAATTGCCCTCCTGCGTGTAACAAGTGTGGAAAGGCAGGGCATAGGGCTGTTGAATGTCAAGCAAGAGGCGTGGCGACGGGTGCAAATGCCACAAGATCGATGGTATGCTTTGGATGTGGTGAGAAGGGACACAAACAAGGAAACTATCCTAAGGCTGGAAATCGACAAGAAAGAAACTCTGCTGCTCCAGCTTATGTTGTAGGGAACGTGGACAACCTCCAAGGTCCTAACATGGTGAACGGTACGTTTTGCTTAATACTCGTTATGCTAGTATATTGTTTAATTCTGGTTCAGATAGGAGTTTTTGTAGATATACAAATTCAGTCGCCTTATCGATTAAGAACCAATAGAGTTAGCAACTAAGTATAATGTGGAATTAGCCGATGGAAAGATTGTTAGCACTAATTCTATACTAAAAGGGTGTTCCTTGAATTTAGGGAATTACATGTTTGATGTAGAATTGACGCCTTTAGAATTAAGATCGTTCGATGAAATTATTGGGATGGACTAGTTAGTTTCGCATGGAGCCAGTGCTGTGTTGTTATGAAAAAGGACGGATCATTCAAAATGTGTATCGGCTATAGGGAGCTAAATCAAATAAGTTAACACGCCTGTGTTATTTGATCCTTATAACTGATTGGTTCGTGTATGTACTCGAAGATCGACTTGAGATCAGGTTATCATCAACTACGAGTTATAGAGGAAGATATTTCCTATAACTCTTTTCCATACATGGCGTGGAAATTTTGAGTTTCAAGTGATGTCGTTTGGTTGCGCATTCGTCAAACCAATGGTACTCTGTCTTTTTTCTTCTTTCTCAAATGCGAAAATTGTGTTTATGAAATTTATGAACCGTGTGTATGTGCAAGCTGTAAATGGGATAAGTACGTCATTATGTTTATTGATGATATCCTTAATTATTCCAAGAGCAAGGAAGAACATGAGGAATATCTGAGAACAAGTCTGGAATTGTTGAAGAAAGAGAAGTCGTACGCCAAATTTTTCTGAGTGAACCATTATTCGCACTTAGATTGAGGCATTTTGGTTGGGTTCGGAACGATATTCTTGGGCATGTGATTGACAACAAAGGTGTTTGTGGAGATCCTGCCAAGATTGAGGCAATTAAGGACTGGTCGGGTACCAACAACGCCGACTGAAGTTAGACAATTTCTTGGTTTAGCTGGTTATTCTCGGTGATTCATCGAAGGATTTTCATTGATCGCGAAGCCATTGACTAAGCTTACTAAGAAGAACCGGGATATAAGTGGGGAGCCACTCACTTATGAGAGATGATCGGCTGTGAGTGCATATGCTACTACGACACTTAGTAGGAAGGAAAGGGAAAGGCCTCTTAGAGTTAGAGTTTCAGTGATCACGGAGAGTGTAGATTTGACTGGAAAGATTTTTAAGGTGTATATGAAGGAGATCGTGTGTCGACATGGGGTACCTTTATCGATTGTTTTGGAGTGTGATGAGACTGCTTTTATAAATAGTCTCATCGTCCAAAAAGGGCTTAAAATTCATTAAATATCATCAAAATACCCATATATATGATTGTGTTTGTTACTTTTGTATTTTAGGTACAAATATTGAGAAAATGACAAAAGATCACAAGAATCATACAAAAACAAACACGAGAAACGAAGCCGCACATTGAACCAAGCCCTAATGAAGAATTTTCCAAAGAAAACCCTTGAAGACTTGAAGATTTATGAAGAAGGGTCCTCCAATATGGAAGAATGGACACTTTATACCCTTGTATCTTCATAATTACAAGTTTGGTCCCTAAAGTTTGTCAAAATTACAAAAAGGGCCCTCCACTTTGAAGATTTGACAAGTTTAGCCCCTCAACAAAGCTAAATTGTCAACCATTATCCTCCACAAAGTCAAATATATCATGAAGTCCTTCAAAGTACAAGAAATTACAAGTTTGGTCCTTTGAAAATCCCAAAATTACAAAAAGGACCCTTGACTTTCAACATTTGGAAAGAATGGTCCCTCATCAAACATGATTTGACAATTTCAGTCCTCCACAATGTCAATCATACAAGTTTAGACCATAATCCATCAAGAAAATGCCAAAACAGCCCTTCAAGAATCACAACATGGCAAGAAATACCCCTGAATTCACTTTATAAAACATTGTGGGGCAAAAGTGTGAAAACCCAAAAGTTGTTATAAAGGATTTTGGCGTTGATAGCAAGTTTGACTGAAAAGACAAGAGAAGAAGAGAAGGAGGGTTATTCTTGGCAGACAGCCAAACTTACCTTAACCAACCACATGCTGCCACCTCACCCCACTCACAACTTCAACCAATCACAACACTCCCTTCTTCCACATCACCCTCCACTCACCAGATTAAATACTTAATTAATCTTGGCGCCGTAACACCAAATTTAAATAAATCCAACACTAATCCGGATCAAACACTTAACTATTTACCAAGAACACAAATTGGGGTTTTATTAATTATTTGTAATTAAACCTTAATATTGTGCAGATTAGTGATTGATGATCATATTAACACAACCCAACCTTAAAAAAACCTGCCACCTCACTCCCTTGTCCCACACAAGATTCCCCTGCACCAAGGAAAAACAAAACGCCAAAAAGTTGACAGCCATCCAACCATCCTCATTCAGCTTTCATTTTAAGCTTCTTTGTGAGCCCTTTGATCAACTTTTCATCTGCCAACTCATGCAAACAGCCAAGAAATCACATGATCTTCAAGATATTCAGATTTTCAAAGGGCAAATTGGGGACTTCACATCTTTAGGGTTTACGTTTTTTAGCTTCTTAGCATTAGTTTGTAGCCTATATAAAGGCATAAGGGTGCAAAATTTGCAGTTTGCTTTTGGTTTTTCTTTGTTCAAAAACTTGTAAATCCTCTTTTCAGTTTAATGAAAGTGTGTTAAGTTTTTTGAAGAAAGACCAAGTGCCACTTAAATTTATGCTTGTTTATGTTATTTGTTAACTGAAATTAAACCTCAAAACCTGTTTTTAAGGAGGGTGCAAAAGTTTGCATTTTTCCTTCAAGCTTGATATTTTGCTAAGTTCTTGTTCAAACCTTGGAATTCTTGGGCTATAGGGCTGATCATAGCATCCTGATATTGTGTTATCAAGGTGTGGTGAGGCTTATAACTTGGGGCTAATCAAGTGTGGGGTAACAAGGTTGCATCAATCAAGGCTTTTTACTTTTCTGATTTTGATATTGTGCTACTTACCTTGTTGAATCTTAGAAGGGTTGCTGTTGGAAGCTTGTGCTTGTTCTTGCTAGCACATAAGCTCTAACATTCGTGGGTGTGGATGTACATCCATGAGGTTTGTCTTAAAACCTTGAAAATCTGATAAATAGTGGATTTTTTGTGGATTTGTGCTCTACTTGTGTTCTTGTTGATTTCTTGGCTTGAATCTGCTTAATCTTGCATGATAATGTTGTTTATATGCTAGTTTAATCATTTGGTAAACTGAATCGCACTTTTTCTTGTTTAAAATTTGATTTGAAAAGATAAAAGGGTGTTTGGGATTACTTGCTTTGAATCATAACTTGGTATTGTGTTTGTGGAAGTTTGTGTTTGTGATCTATATCTGATATATGCTTGGCTGAGAGTGTTTTGCTGCAAGTTTCTGAGTTTGAAACCTTGAATCACATAATATGCTATATCTTGTTGAGTTTGACTGTTTTTTACCTAAGAATTTGGGAAAACCTAGAGTTTATGCATGCTTAGGGTTAAAAGCTGTTAAAACATCATTATTATAACATACTTGATAGATCTTGAGGTTTGAATCTGGCTTGTTGGTCAAGTACATCAGCAAAGTGAAAACTGCATGTGTTAGTGTTCATCAGTAACTTAATCTTGCTTGAATCTTGCTTAAAACTTTGAATCATTGCATAAACCTGTTTAGACTTGTTCATTTGAGTTTATAATAGCTTGTGTATGCATTTGGTTGAGTTTGGCTGGCTGAATATTGCTCTAAGTTCTTATTGAACCTAAACTGCTTATTGTGCTAAGTCTGTGACAGATCTGGGGATTGTTTGAATTAACTGTACAAATTGGCTGTTTCTTGTTGTGATTTATTGATTGTTATTGACTCCTTATGATCCAAAGATCATTTGGGTGCCTTTGTGAAATCTGAATCTCCAAAAAAGTCACTAAAGACAAAAAGTCAAACAAGTTAAGCAGTGGAAAAAGTTCCCACTGCTCAACACCCAAAACTAGCCCCTGCTAGTGTTAATTTGTCATCAGCTTATCAACAAGCTATTTTAGCTTATCTAGACCTGCAATAACTTATTTTTTGTGATAGATCTTCATTATTTGACCCATTTGATTAGACTGGAGCTTATTGGACTTTGACTTTAACTTTTTGCTAGAAAACCAACTTATTTAACTTTTTCATAAGTGCTTATTTGCTTTTTACAGCTTATTGAGTCAACTTATTTGAAAACTTTTTGTTGATTTTGCTTAATTAAGTCATTTAAAAGCTTTAGAAACTTGAATCAACTCTTGGGGTGGCCTAGAACTCAAAAACGACTATTTTGTCATTTTCTGTAGATTGCTTATTACATTTTCAGGCTTATTCCTTGGGCTTATTTCAAATTTCTTTTTACAGAAGTCTTATTTAGGACAAAAGAAGCTTGTGTGTCTAATTTGAGCTTATGGCATTAGCTTATGGCTTAATGGGCCAAAAAGCCCATTAAGAATAAGTTTTTTGGTATAAGCTAGCTTATTTCACACTTTCAGCTTTTGGGCCTTTGGAAAAAGTTGTTTAAAATCAAATTTTGAGTCAAGTAGTGCTTTTTGGGCTTATTTGGGCCACTTTTTCATTTTGGGCTCAAATTTGGCCCATTAAGGATCTGTTTTGTGTTTAGCCCATTTTCTAGGCCCATTAAGGGTATTTACGTAATTTCAAGTTCATTTCTGAGTTATTTAAGTTAAATTAAGCTAGTTTGCAACTTTTTAGAATTTTTTAGGATTTTTGAATTTTTAATAATATTTTAATATTATTTTATTGTTAAAAATTAAAAGTCTGATTTTCTAAGTTTTTACATTTTTCCTAGGTTCTATACACTTAATTAGGAATTTTGCAACTTTCCAAATATTTTTAGAGTCTTTTAATTATTTTCTAGAATTATTTTAAGTTTTTATAGTTTTTAATAGTTTTTAATTGTTTAAAAATAGTTTTTAGTGGTTTTAAATTTCGAAAAATACTTTTTAGCTTAATTAGGTTATTTTAAACGTTTACAAACTTTAAGATCTTGATTGGGACTTTTTATTAGTTAATATTGATTTTTAGGGCTTTAATTAGCATTAAAAAGTTAATATTTAAATAATAAAAGGTTTTGGCAAGTTTGGATTTTTTGTAAACTCTTAGAATATCTTTGTGGATTTTTAATGATTTTTAAGAATTTTTAGGGTAAAATTTTAATCTTGGTGCTTTTTACGGTTTTACGTGTACACCTTTTTCGTCTTAGTTTAATTCGACATCGTAACCGTCATTCTCTTCTTATCCCCTTTCTATTTTTCTTTCTCACAAATATAATCACAAAGATAATCAATTCGTTACACACACACTAAGCCTCCTTGAGAACGATCCCCATTTTAGGTCATTAGTGCTTGGTTTTCCTAAACCGACACTTAATACTTGCCACTTTTGCTCTCTTTTCCTAAAGAGTAGTAAAAATACTACATCAATTTTGGCGCCGCTGCCGGGGAGGCGTGTTGTGTTTTGATTTGGAATTGTTGTTTTTATATACTAACCAAAATAGTATTTGTAATATTAGCACTCTACTAATACGTATTATCGGTTTTCCTTTTGTATGTGAATACTATTACTATAGTGTATACGTAGAACAATAAATTCACAAGTACTCCAAATACGTGATAAATCAAAACCTTGACTTGGGAGGTCATTACCCAATCATTGTATTCAAATCTCAAACCAAAGAAAAAGGCAAAAATAGATAAATACTTTCGTGAAGCTCAATTTTGAAAAATACAAACTATAAGGTGGGTATAAGGCGGATATTATAAAATATATCCTAAGGAAAAAGGCTCTTAAGTGCTTCGCGCCGCCTCGTTTCCCCGCTTGCTTTTGAGTATTTGATTTTGAGAGCTAATCGAGGGTTTTGCCGCCCAAAGTATTACTAAGTATCATATATATTTTCTTGGTTTCAATTGATTAAACTCTCTTGAACGTTTTGGTGTTCCACCAGCGTTCTAAAGTCATCGAAGGCGTTCACTTCACGTGATCGTTTTCATTCCTTGAGGCTTCTTTAATCAAGAGATTTGATTAAGGAGGAGATTTGTAGATTTTTGTCTACTTAATACATTCACCAAAATCCAAAAAGGTTAATACAATCAAAAACCACAAAAAAATTGAACAATACAAAACACCAAAAAAAATCTTCTTTGCTCGTCCCCTCGTTGTACGTGACGTTTATGCTAACTCGTAATCAAGCAAGACGTGCACGTAAACGAAAGAAAAAAACTCCCACTCCTAATCTTTCTAGTGAGGAGTCTCCTATTGACGAACCCATTGTAAGAGAAGCACCAACCATGGCGAATCAAACTATGATGGAGTTACTTCAAGCACCCACCGAGGGTTATGGAGAGGCTATTGTAATTCCCGCTATCCTTGCGAAGAATTTTGAAGTGAAAACGGGTTTGTTGTCGATGATCCAAAACAACAAATTTCTTGGTGATGAGAAGGACAATCCACACAACCATATCCGCCAATTCAATCGTCTTACCGCCACTTGCAAGTTTAAGGATGTCTCGAATGACTCGATTAAGATGATGCTTTTTCCGTATTCCTTAGCGGGGACCGCTAAAATTTGGTTAGAGAAAGAGCCACCCAATTCTATATTGACGTGGAAGGATCTCGTGTCTAAGTTTGTGAACCAATTTTTTCCGCCCTCTAAGACTACGCACTTGAAAAACGAGATTTCAAAATTTTCACAAGAGTTTAATGAAAGTTTTTCAACGGCTTGGAATAGGTTTAAGGAAATGTTACATGAATGTCCTCATCACGGTTTTTCCGACTTGCATCAAATTGACACGTTTTACAATGGACTTAATGATCATGAAAGGGATTATTTAATTGCCGTCGCGGGTGGTAATTTTTTGTGTAAAACGGTTGAGGAAGCTTTGGTGATAATTGAGAATAGATCTAAGGTGTATAGTCCTCGTAGCACGTCTAGTGTTCGTAAGGCTTCGTCTTCGGCTTCACCTTCTTTGTCTACTACCATCGATGCTTGCCAAATTGAGGCGAACTTGGAAAACAAGATTTTTGATAAGCTTAAAGGACTTTTGATTGAG
Organism: Glebionis coronaria; assembly: GCA_025667525.1. Taxonomy (NCBI): domain Eukaryota; kingdom Viridiplantae; phylum Streptophyta; class Magnoliopsida; order Asterales; family Asteraceae; genus Glebionis; species Glebionis coronaria. Next base: position 220,625,855 of record CM046879.1, read on the forward strand.
TGTAAAGTTGGTGAACCAAGTGCTCCCGCTACGGCTAAAGCGGTTGAGGTTTCATGCATGTATTGTGGTGGAGGTCATGATTTCTCCTAGTGCATTACCAACGGTGGTAACACTTCGAGTGCCTACGCGGCCACGGGAACTTACATACAAAACGGTCAAGTTACCCGCTCTAATCAATTGACTCCACCGGGTTTTGGTTCAAATCAAAATGCTAACAACAACTATCGCAACAATCAAGTTGGTTTCAAAAACAATTTCAACAAGGGAAACTATGGTAATCAAGGGGCTAATAATCAAGTTTCAAACAAAAATCAAAATGATTTTTAAAACAACAACAAAGGTTTGCAAACGTTGAAAGATCTTCCAAATGAATTTGTTGAATACGCTAATGGGAATGATGCTAGGTTTGACAATATTCAATGAGAAATCATTAGCCTAAGATCCGAGTTTAAGAACGACTTGAAGAAAGAGTTGAAAAATGAGTTAGCTAATGAGCTTAAAATCCACACCAACAAGATGGAAGGGACCGTAACTAGGTTACAACAAAACCAACAAAAAATGGAACAAGGGCAACATGAGATAAAACAAGAAAGGGTTAAAGCCGAGAAGAGGCAATCCAAGTTTGAAGATAAAATCTCATCTATGTTTGAGGCAATTATGTGTAAACCGTCTTCGAGTAGTCTTCCTAGCAACACCGTATCAAACCCTAAGGGTGAGATGAAAGTGATTACCACACGTAGTGGTAAGACACTTAAGAAACCGACTCCTCAACCAATTGCTCCTACGGAGGAAGCAATTGAGGAAGAACCTGAGGTGGTGGTCCAAAAGGAGCATGTCCCAATCCCACGAAGTACCGTTCATGCCACACCTACGGTTGACCCATTACCAACATTGGAACCCAGATTCAAAGGCTATGCCTATGCCTCAACCGACACCACCTTTACCCTATCCATCGAGACTTAGAAAGGAGAAACGACAAGAGTGCGACAATTACCAATTTGAGCTTTTTATGAAAATGTTTTGTGATTTGCACATTAATGTGAGTTTCGTCGATGCTTTGGTCATGATGCCTCGATTTGCCGCTAACTTTAAGAGTATGTTGAACAACAAGGAGAAATTGCACCAATTGTCTAGTTGTTCGTCGGTTTATCTTAATCGCATACCTCAAAAAGTCGGTAATCCCGGTAAATTTTTGATCCCTTGTGCAATCCAAGATATGGAGGAATGCTTCGCCTTGGTCGATCTTGGTGCTAGCATTAACTTGATGCCACTTGTAATCTTCAAGTCGCTCAATCTTCCTAATCTTACTCCTTTACTAATGTCTATCGAGTTGGCCGACCATTCCACGATTCCCGCATGTGGATTGGCGGAAGACGTTTTTGTGAAAGAGGGAAAGTTCTACTATCCCGGTTAGACTTTATCGTTGTTGATATTCCCACGGATCCTCAAGTTCCTCTCATTTTAGGTCGTTCGTTTTTAGATACGTCTATGGCTTTGATCGATGTTCATGCTAGAAAGATCACCATACATTTCAACGACGAGGAACTTGTTATAAACGCAACTCAAAACTCTCAAATTTCTCATGTTTATTCCATTAAAACCATAAACCTCGTTGATATGGTTGACGTGGTTTGCGAGGAATTTTCACAAGAAGTTCTAGGTTTTGGTGATGAAGAAACTAGTGGCAATCCTACTATGTTAGACCCAATTCTTGATAATTCGACACCAACCTTCACTCCATTTGAAGGTGGTGGTTTTACGTTGGAAGAATTCGATGTTCCACATACTTGCAATGAAGACCTCGACAACGATGAGGACTTCTCGATTATCAAGGATTTTCTTAACGATTTCCCATTTCCTCCACCCGAGGAGGTTATGAGTATCGAGCCCAAATCTTCACTTGAGGAACCACCTATCTTCGAGTTGAAATATTTACCTCCTCATCTCGAATATGTCTATTTGGAGGAGGGCGACAAGTTGCCAGTTATTATTGCGAAGGAACTTTCGAATGATGAAAAAACCGCACTTGTCGATGTTCTAAATGATCACAAAGGGGAAATTGCGTGGAAGTTATCTGACATTAAGGGGATCGATCCCAAACTTTATACCCATAAAATCTTAATGGAGGAGGATTACAAGCCCGCAATCTAATGTCAAAGGAGGGTGAACCCCAAAATTCACGACGTCATCAAAAAGGAAGTCCTATTCATTGTGTCCCTAAAAATGGAGGAATGGCCGTTGTGCCAAACGATGCCAACGAGTTAATTGCCACTAGACTCGTGACCGGATGGAGAGTGTGCATTGACTATCGAAAGTTGAATGAAGCCACTCGAAAAGACCATTTTCCCTTGCCCTTCATGGACCAAATGTTGAAGCGTCTTGCGGGAAACGATTTCTATTGCTTTTTAGATGTTTTTTCCGGTTACTTCCAAATCCCCATCGATCCTCGTGATCAAGAAAAAACTATGTTTACGTGTCCATGGAAGGTTTGCCTATCGTAGAATGCCATTTGGACTTTGTAATGCACCGGGAACCTTTCAAAGGTGCATGATGGCTATTTTTCATTATATGATCGAGAAGACGATGGAAGTCTTCATGGATGACTTTTCCATGTTTGGTAATTCGTTAACTTCGTGTTTGTCGAATCTTGAGAAAATGTTGAAACGTTGTAAGGAAACCAACCTTGTGCTCAATTGGGAAAAGTGTCATTTTATGGATAGGAGTGGAATCGTCTTAGGGCACAAGGTCTTGAAAGCGGGGATTCAGGTAGATCAAGCTAAGGTAGACGTCATCGCCAAATTAACTCATCCCAAAACCGTTAAGGGAGTTAGGAGTTTCCTAGGCCACGCGGGCTTTTATAGTCGATTCATCAAGGATTTTTCAAAGATCTCTCGACCCATTACACATCTTCTTGAAAAAGAGGCACGTTTTGTCTTTGACGAAGATTGTGTACGAGCCTTTGAAATCCTTAAGAGGAAACTTACCCGAGCTCCCATTCTTGTTGCTCCCAATTGAAACCTCCCCTTTGAGCTCATGTGTGATGCTAGTGATTACGCTATTGGGGCCGTATTGGGGCAACGTCATGAAAAGCACTTCTTGCCTATTCACTATGCTAGCAAGACAATGACCGAGGCTCAACTAAAATACACTACAACGGAGAAGGAGTTCCTTGCCGTGGTGTATGCATTTGTGAAATTCCGACCTTATCTCGTCTTGACGAAATGCATAGTGTATACGGATCATTCGGCTATCAAGTATCTCATGGCTAAACTAGATGCAAAGCCGAGATTACTTCGTTGGATTCTCCTCCTTCAAGAATTTGATCACAAAATCGTTGACAAAAAAGGAGCCGAGAATCTAGCGGCCGATCATCTTTCTCGTTTGGAAGATCCTCACCAAAGTGCTTACGAGCCCAAGGAAATCACCGAAACATTTCCGCTCGAGACACTTGGTGTAGTGAATTCCAATCTTGACTCTTCCACCCCATGGTTTGCGGACATTTCAAATTACCATGCGGGTAACTTCATCATCAAGGGTATGACGACTCAAGAAAAACGAAAATTCTTTCGTGACGTCAAGTTCTACTTTTGGAATGACCCTTACTTATTTTGAACTTGTGCGGATCAAATCATCCGATGTTGTGTATTTGGCACCGAAGCTTCTAACATCCTTAGAGCTTGCCATGAGGGACCCACGGGTGGTCATCACGGTGCTAATCTCACGGCTAAAAAGGTGTTTGATGCCGGCTTCTTTTGGCCTACTATTTACCGAGATGCACATGCACTTGTGAAGTCATGCGACTCATGCCAACGACAAGGAAAAGCCTCACAAAATTATGAAATGCCACAAAATATCATCCAAGTGTGTGAGATCTTTGACGTTTGGGGCATTGACTTTATGGGGTCGTTCCCATCATCTCGTGGTAATAAGTACATCCTTGTCGCCGTTGACTACCTATCTAAGTGGGTGGAAGCTAAGGCTTTACCCACCAACGATGCTCGTGTGGTAGTCAAGTTTTTGAAAAGCTTGTTTTCTCGGTTTGGAACCCCTCGTGTGATCATAAGAGATCGTGGAACCCATTTTTGTAATGACCAATTCGAAAGGGTCCTAAGGAAATATGGGGTTACACATCGGTTTTCTACGGCTTATCACCCACAAACGAGTGGGCAAGTCGAGGTTTCAAACCGAGCATTGAAGAGGATCTTGGAGAGATCCGTTGGGGAAAACCGACAATCTTGGTCGGATAAGTTGGCCGATGCTTTATGGGCCTTTAGGACCGCTCATAAGACGCCTATTGGGTGCACTCCCTATACGCTTGTGTATGGGAAAAATTGTCATTTGCCAATCGAATTGGAACACAAAGCTTATTGGGCCTTAAAGCATTGTAATGATGACATGGAGACCGCGGGAAAACACCAGAAAATGCAATTAAAGGAATTGGATGAATTGAGGGACATTGCTTATGAAAATTCATTGATTTATAAAAAAACTAAAAAGTTGCATGATTCTAAAATTAAAAAACCGGGTTTTTAACATTGGGGGTCAAGTTTTGCTTTTTAATTCTCACTTGAAAATCTTTTTCGGTAAGTTGAAATCCCGTTGGTCCTGTCCATTCACCGTGACCCAAGTTTTTCTTTATAGGACCATCGAGCTAGATCAAAGTGATGGCCCCAATTTCAAGGTGAATGGACATAGGTTGAAGCACTACTTTGGCGGGGAAGTTCCATCCTTGAACTACCTCGACCAAGTCACTTTCCCCAATGATAATTAGCATTGACGGGATCGAGTCGAGCTCATGACTCGGTAATCAAAAACGAGGTGCCTCGTGGGGGAGTCCCATGCTTATCCTATGTACATATTATCGCTTTCTAATGTAGTTAACGTGTGGGGATTTGTGCCCCTCCAACCTTTGTTCTGTGGATGTTTGTGAATTGTGGACTTTAGATGATCATGATCTTCATGATTGGAGCCTCTCGTGTTCGTTATATTGGAGCACTCGATCGTTTGCTTTGAAGACTTTCTCAATATCCATGATATATCCTTTGATGTTCTAACCTTAGGTTTTTAGCACACTTCTTAAACGGCTTTAAATTTAATGGTTACACCATTTCCATGCTAGATTAGGCATTCGACTACGTCTCTAGTATGGGGGTTGATAGGTGTGAAAACACCCATCCTTTTTACCACTTAATTACAATAATAACCGAGCCAAAACGTGTATTTTATGTCATTTATGTCGGAATTATGCGTGGTTTGTGTTTTTGTTGTGATTTAGGACGAAAAGGTGAAAAGTGGAGAAAACACGGCATTCACGGGCTTTTATCGAAGAAAAAGACGAAAGATGAAGTCGAAAGATCAAAAGTGGAAAAAGAACGGAAGTCCAAGACCAATTCTGAAGATTTATCGAAGAAAAAGTCAAAAGACGGAAGTTTATCAAAAGCCGAAGAATTCAAGTCTATTTTATTGAAGAATTTAAAGACGAGTTCAAAGAAATCCCGAAGCCAAAAGTCCCTTAAGTCCAAGTTTAAAGAAGATTAGAAGAAAAGGACTAAGTATGCAATTAATGAAGATTAAAAGAAGGAGGGACTTAATGACGCAATTAAGAGAAAAGGAAAGAGGGGAGGAAGCTTCCTTAATCCTCCCCTATAAATAGTCATTAGGATGTACATTTCATTCTTGTTGGCTAACTTGACAAATTAGCTCTTCCACCATTTTCATTTTCTTGCAACTTTATTTTTCATGTCATTTTAATTAATTGTCTTGCACTTTAATTCCTTTAATTCAAGTAAGTGTTTTTAATTTTGTTGTTGAATCTTCACTTTTAATTAAGCTTTTCTTTAACTTTCTCATCCTACTTTTCTTGTTTTTGGTCTATCTCAATTTCGGATTAAGCAAGATATTGCTTAATCTCTTTGCTTATTTGATTAAAAAGTTCACCTTTTTATTTCTATTTAAGCTTTCATACGAATTAAGCTATAAGTTTGACAATCTTATTGGCTTATTTTGTGTTTAGCTTATTTGATTTTAAAGTTTTCTAAAAGGTTTGTATACCTTTAAAGTTTGCTTATTTTGTTTTCTTATTTTGTGTTTTTATAAAGTTTATGAATTTCGTCTTTTAAAAGCTTTCAAATTTATGCTTATTAAGTTGTTCAAGTTTTGGTTTAGTGTGCTTATTGAAAGTGCTTATTGAGATTTTTGCTTATCCCCATTTTCGGATTTATTGGTTTCCATCGCAATATAAGGGTTTTATCCCATTCCGACGGTTTCTTGATTTGTATCGCAATAACCCAAGTGTGGGTTCTACTTTGCGATAGGTTGGTAAATCCCCCTTATTCCGATCGGGATTGCGATCGCTCATTGCGATCGCATATTCCGACGGAGTTTAAGGTATATTGCGACGAATTGCTGCCCAAATTTTGACAACCACATTCAGATAGATTTTGATTTCATATTCCGATACTTTTCTTATTATTAGTATTCCGATAGATTATTTAAAAACATTCCGATAGATTTTTTTAATATTTCGATAGTTTAAAAGAAAAAAAAAGAAAAAAAAAGAAAACAACATTCCGATAGAACCATTTTAAAAACACATTCCGATAGATTTTTTAAGTCTTATATTACGATGGGATTGACGAGCTTGCTTGGCTGCTTAACCAATGTTGGCGCCAAAATGAGCAGCCAGGCTGGCTGCTTCCAGCAGCTAGGCTGCCTGCTTGCTTATTTACTAGTATTGTTCCGTAATTGTCTAGTTTAATCTGAAAGTTGTTCCGATTTCATTTCTGAAAGTTACGTATTTTTAGTTATATTTTTCGTCTAATTCTAAAATTAATATTTTTTCGTAAAGTTTAAGTTTTATCTTTTATTTAGTACCCGCTTTAGGTTTTGCCTCGTTTAGCTTTAAAGTACCATTTTAGTTTTATTCTCTCCTTTTTCATTTAGTAAACTTTATTTTCGAGTCGATAATTAATTTCGTCTTTTAGATTTATTTTTATTAATTGTTTCACTATAAATTCACGTTTTATTATTTGTTTTAATATTCGTTTTAATATCGTTTTAATTTTTAGTTTTTAATATTTACCTTGTTTTACTTTTATTATTTGAATCTGTATTTAATTTGTTTTTTAAATACTTTTCGCATTTACTTTTTAATTAGTTTTAGATAATCAACTTCCCTTTTTCTTAACTAAAACCAACCGAGTCACACATTTAACCGGAAATCAATTCGAAGAGATACCGAGAAAACGAACTTTTTCAACTAGTAAAATCCAAATTTCAAATGGCGCCGCTGCCGGCTCTTTTCGTGAGGATTAAAGGTTTTTTGTGAGAGACGCGTTGGCTTTTGGGACCCGTTCACTTGTGAACGTTATTTTTCGTGTCCAAAAATTTTCAAAAAAAAAATCCAAAAACATTTGAAAAATCATAAAAAGCATTTCTTTTTCAAAGTTTTGCACCAAAAATATTCTTCTTGCTTATCTATCTTTCTTTATGGATTTTTATGTCCATTGCGTTGGGTGTGGGAGACGATTGTACGGGAACGACTCTTGTCAATGGTGTACATGTGAGCGGTGCGGAAACGATATCGACAACACACAATTCGGATTTTGTCCCTTGTGCAACTCGTCTAATTCATTCTTTTTGAACCCACATCCTGTTCCCCCGTGCATCTATTGTGGAAGCGATTCTCATTGGCATGTTTCGTGCCCGGTTCGATACCCGTATGGTCACGGGCAAGAACCGGGTACAATTATGACAATGAAAATAGCTATCCACAAGACGCACCCAGTCTTTTTCCTCACCCGTTTTGCAACAACTGTGGGGGTCCTCACGAAAGTTTTCACTGTCCTATGGGGGATCACAATTACTATAATTATACCCCTTCCAGTTTTGACCAACCCCTGCAATACCCAATCGATCATCAGCCTCGTCACGGGATGAGTTACCAAGAACCAATTGACGATCTTGCTACAGCCCTTCAAGAACAAAGAAACGATCTTGCTGCAGCTTTTCAAGAACAAAGCAAAGAGCTTTTACACACGCTGCAAACTTATTTGGAGTCATTTTTACAGCAGCGAGATCAGACGAGTACTCATATCCCTGAGCTTATTATTGGCCCTTTAGGTAATGAGGAGAGCGATGACGATATTGAGGTTATTTTCGACGAGGAGGAATTTCTAAAGCAAAGTAAGACTTCTTCCCTTCCTCCTTCGTCTATTGCTATCACACCCGAGGAGCCCGTTGGCTCTCTCATCGTGGAGGATGAGCATATTGACGTTATCTCGGCAACTGAATCGGACAAATTCCTAAAGTCTCGTGTCGAGGAACTTGTCGTCATCCCAAGTGAGCCCGCAGGTATTCCAGAAAATCTGTGTGATGTGCTGACTTTTGTGGAGCTTAAGGACGAGGTCGATTTGACAGTCATTGATCACATAATCACAAATCCACAAGCGCTAATTGATTTTCCCAACAAGAGTTCAACATGTGGTGAGTATGATGATTTCGTCTTCGAGCCAGAGATTGCGGAAATTATCGACCGAGAGCTAGCTCTTTTGCCTCCGCTTCCACCTACAAGCGAGGTCGACTTTTCCAACATCGATGCCGAACTTGATGAGTTGGAACGTCTTATTTTTCATAATAATGACGAACCAACTCACATGCCCAAACATCCTATTCTCGAGGAGTTACCTAATCAACACTCCTCTTATGAGAATTACGTTTACCACATTCGTGAGGATTTAACTTATCAACAATCCCCACAAATGAATGATGGTTTCGTACTTGATCGTGGTCTTCTCAAACGAGTTTCTACACTCCTTCTCTACGATCATGAGGATAAATGCTTTGACCCGGGAGGTGACATGGACCATTCTATGATTGATACTTCTATGGCTTTGCCAATTGGTCTGCCTCCATTGTCTTTGGAGGATGACAATGTGATTCCCTTACCCACCCCACCTCCCGTCAATCTGGACTTCACTTGCTTTTCTTGTATTGAGAGGACCTTTTTACCATTCAAGACTTATCCTCCTGCCTCTCCTTTATTGATGTCCTCTGGGAACGAGGACAAGGTCTTTGATCCCGGTATTACATACGAGGCTTCCCCATGGACCATTTAATTCGGGGACGAGACAGGCTCGTGACTCGGTTAATATAAACAAGCGCTTTTTGGGAGGCAACCCAATTATCTATCTATCTTTCCTGTTTTCACCATAAGTGTAGGGGGAGCCCCGTTGGTGTTTCTTGTTCTCTTTCTTATCATGTGCAGGGATTAGAGCTTCAAAGACACACTCTTGATGACTTTTGACGAACCGTGATTCCGTGTTCCCTTCTTCCCGGTTCTATCCTAAACTCTTTTCGATTCACTATTTTATATTTCTCAATATTAAAATAGGAATCTCTTTAGTTGTCTTTTCCTTAACGAGATTTAAACAAAGTGCACAATGTCCTAAGTATAGGGAAGTTTACTCCCACATGCTTAAACATTGAGGACAATGTTTATTTTAAGTGTAAGGGGGACTTCTATCGAAGTTAAGTGGTCTTTTCCTTGTATTTGCCCTCATTTTAACCGGAAAATCAATTTTTCGACATTTTTCAAAACTTTTAATCTATTTTGGCCTAGTTGTAGTCTCCTTTATTTTTGTTACTTTCTAGCATTTTAATAAAATGATTTTAGCAAGTTTAGATATCTTAGATATATTAGGCCCGTTGTGAATATTTTGACTCAACCCGAGTTTACTTATCCAAGTTCACTCTAGCTAGTATCCTTAACCATGTATACCTTAATTGGTTTATTAGGCTAAGCATCCACGAGTCTCATTCCTTGAGATTTTAAATTGTGGAGAACGAGAAATGATAGAGTTGGTTACAAGTTTGGTATTCTCTCATTAACTTATGTGAGTTAATTATGATCTTTTTCTCCCATCACTTGCTAATAAATTATCTGCAATAAGTAAGGTCGTACGATTTGAAAAGTTACTTAGCTTCTAGCCCAAGATCGTTTAAAAGTTGCTCGGTAATGATAAGAGTTCATAGCCAAGGCATAACTTATGAAGCGGGGCGCGAAGATTGGCGAGTCCGAAAAGTCCCTAACAAGGCATGAGGATTCCATTTTATTGCTGAAGATCCAAAGTGATGTGAAAAGCATTATTCCTAAAATCAATATGAAGGATCAAGACTCACGACGAAAAGCAATCAACTCCCATAAAGATCATGGAGAAGTCTATCCGAAAAGACCCTAACAAGGTATGAGGATAAATAGATCCAAGTCTGAAAAGGAGGCGGATCGTTGTATCTCAAAATCCCAATTAGAGATTGAAGAATAATCATGAAGTCGTGGTCAACAAAGTTGGAGTACCCCTCAAAAGTCTCCAAGTGAAGAAACTCTATTACGATGAGAAGACCATTATCTCAAGAACGTCTCTCAAGATATGAAGTATGAAGTACATGCCAAGTATCGGCCCGAGAAAGGTCTCAAATCGCGAACCAAGTTATGCCAAGATATGAACTTTTTGATATCCCGAGAAGCAGTTTTAAGAGATTTTGTCCTTTAGCTAACTATTGATCAAATCGTCCTACTTTGCTTTCAGCCTAAATAAATTATCGAAATAAGTCAACAATGCATCCTCGTGATCATTCAAGACATCAATAAAATATAAGAGATACTCGTAGGAATAAGGGAGTTTAAGTGATTAATAGAACCACATGAGTAAATGTTTGTTATGCTAACTTGTACTAATAATGATCTTGTTTTTAAGCTTGGCATGGGGAACGTGAAACTTGAGGGTGATGAACATTCATGACACACAAGCCCTAATGTAAGTCTTAGATTTCTTTACAAGTTTCTTCCTTGTTGCATCTTGTTATTTTCTATCTTTTTGATTTTCCTTAGTTGTTTAATAAAGGCCAAGGTAGGTTGATTATGATGGAAAGTGTAAAACGTGCTTTGTAACTAATGCATTGCATGAGGACATTGCAATGGTTAAGTGTAGGGGATTTGATAGGTGTGAAAACACTCATCCTTTTTACCACTTAATTACAATAATAACCGAGCCAAAACGTGTATTTTATGTCATTTATGTCGGAATTATGCGTGGTTTGTGTTTTTGTTGTGATTTAGGACGAAAAGGTGAAAAGTGGAGAAAACACGGCATTCACGGGCTTTTATCGAAGAAAAAGACGAAAGATGAAGTCGAAAGATCAAAAGTGGAAAAAGAACGGAAGTCCAAGACCAATTCTGAAGATTTATCGAAGAAAAAGTCAAAAGACGGAAGTTTATCAAAAGCCGAAGAATTCAAGTCTATTTTATTGAAGAATTTAAAGATGAGTTCAAAGAAATCCCGAAGCCAAAAGTCCCTTAAGTCCAAGTTTAAAGAAGATTAGAAGAAAAGGACTAAGTATGCAATTAATGAAGATTAAAAGAAGGAGGGACTTAATGACGCAATTAAGAGAAAAGGAAAGAGGGGAGGAAGCTTCCTTAATCCTCCCCTATAAATAGTCATTAGGATGTACATTTCATTCTTGTTGGCTAACTTGACAAATTAGCTCTTCCACCATTTTCATTTTCTTGCAACTTTATTTTTCATGTCATTTTAATTAATTGTCTTGCACTTTAATTCCTTTAATTCAAGTAAGTGTTTTTAATTTTGTTGTTGAATCTTCACTTTTAATTAAGCTTTTCTTTAACCTTCTCATCCTACTTTTCTTGTTTTTGGTCTATCTCAATTTCGGATTAAGCAAGATATTGCTTAATCTCTTTGCTTATTTGATTAAAAAGTTCACCTTTTTATTTCTATTTAAGCTTTCATACGAATTAAGCTATAAGTTTGACAATCTTATTGGCTTATTTTGTGTTTAGCTTATTTGATTTTAAAGTTTTCTAAAAGGTTTGTATACCTTTAAAGTTTGCTTATTTTGTTTTCTTATTTTGTGTTTTTATAAAGTTTATGAATTTCGTCTTTTAAAAGCTTTCAAATTTATGCTTATTAAGTTGTTCAAGTTTTGGTTTAGTGTGCTTATTGAAAGTGCTTATTGAGATTTTTTCTTATCCTCATTTTCGGATTTATTGGTTTCCATCGCAATATAAGGGTTTTATCCCATTCCGACGGTTTCTTGATTTGTATCGCAATAACCCAAGTGTGGGTTCTACTTTGCGATAGGTTGGTAAATCCTCCTTATTCCGATCGGGATTGCGATCGCTCATTGCGATCGCATATTCCGACGGAGTTTAAGGTATATTGCGACGAAGTGCTGCCCAAATTTTGACAACCACATTCAGATAGATTTTGATTTCGTATTCCGATACTTTTCTTATTATTAGTATTCCGATAGATTATTTAAAAACATTCCGATAGATTTTTTTAATATTTCGATAGTTTAAAAGAAAAAAAAAAGAAAACAACATTCCGATAGAACCATTTTAAAAACACATTCCGATAGATTTTTTAAGTCTTATATTACGATGGGATTGACGAGCTTGCTTGGCTGCTTAACCAATGTTGGCGCCAAAATGAGCAGCCAGGCTGGCTGCTTCCAGCAGCTAGCCTGCCTGCTTGCTTATTTACTAGTATTGTTTCGTAATTGTCTAGTTTAATCTGAAAGTTGTTCCGATTTCATTTCTGAAAGTTACGTATTTTTAGTTATATTTTTCGTCTAATTCTAAAATTAATATTTTTTCGTAAAGTTTAAGTTTTATCTTTTATTTAGTACCCGCTTTAGGTTTTGCCTCGTTTAGCTTTAAAGTACCATTTAAGTTTTATTCTCTCCTTTTTCATTTAGTAAACTTTATTTTCGAGTCGATAATTAATTTCGTCTTTTAGATTTATTTTTATTAATTGTTTCACTATAAATTCATGTTTTATTATATGTTTTAATATTCGTTTTATTATCGTTTTAATTTTAGTTTTTAATATTTACCTTGTTTTACTTTTATTATTTGAATTTGTATTTAATTTGTTTTTTAAATACTTTTCGCATTTACTTTTTAATTAGTTTTAGATAATCAACTTCCCTTTTTCTTAACTAAAACCAACCGAGTCACACATTTAACCGGAAATCAATTCGAAGAGATACCGAGAAAACGAACTTTTTCAACTAGTAAAATCTTAATTTCAGGGGTTTTTGCACCCCTAGACTCGAAACATTGAGGACAATGTTTAACTTTAGTATGGGGGGGTGAATAGATACTTGCCTTGCCAAACCTTCACGCTTTCCAAAGTTTATCTTTTTGTTTATCGTTTTGTTGCAAAAATAAGGCTAAAAATGGCCAAATTTTAAATTTTTTCTCATGTTTTATAAGTGTTTGAGGACACGAATGTAGGTTTTCCGATGGCGAGAATAAGAGTAATTTTTGACTCGACCGTGCGCGTTGACCACTTAGCTTTGATTCCTTAACTTCACATTAGGCTAAGTCTCTTAAATGAGGACGAGAAATGATAGGGTTAATTATAAGTTACTATGCTAAACGTAGAGTACTCGTATTCTTTCAAAAACTCATGTGTTCTCGTTGTTTGCTTATTCTCCCTTCGCATGTAAATTATTTTTTTGCTTAATAAATATTGACTTAGCGGTTTAGTTGGGATTGTTGGGTTTCTAGTCTTTTCTAGTAGCTTCCGTGTAATTAAATTGGGAAGACATTAAGGTATCGTCAGCGTCACAGTTTTGAAGTATTGGCACCCGAATAATCAAAAGCTTCACCCAATAATAAGATTTCAAGTGCTCACCTAAATCAAGCAAACAATTTGAAGCCCCACAAGGCCGAAAAATCTATGCAAAATTGAAAGTGAATCAAGCCTTAATCTTCGAAGCTTTAATGATCCAAAATTCGCCTTAGCGTGAGGATATACGTCTTTGGCTAATAAAACCACCGATGAGGCGGATAATAAAAGGCAAGGTAAGAACGAAGTCATAATAAAAGCTTCATGGTGAAGTTGAATAAAAGATGGAGGTAAACCAAAGATAATAAGGCCCTTCCGTTAGGGGGCGTATAAAAGTCTTGGTAATAAGTCTCATGTTCAAAACCGTTATAAAACCGTGTTTATCGATTCTTCTTGTTGACTTAATTTTTTGACATCGTTGTCTATTGGGAGGGGCTATTGATTTGATGGTCTTGGTTACACCGTTAGGACTCTATTTTTAGACCTAAATCTCTATTATCGCATAAGTCAAACAATGTATCCTCGTGAAACATTCAAGACAAAATAAAATATAAGAGATACAACTTAGGAAAATGGGAGGATAAGTACGTGATTAGGGCATATGAGTAGTGTTAGCATTACTAACTTATAATGACAATGATCTCGTTGCACGTTTGGCATGGAATTGGGGTGAAAATCAAGGACGATGAAATTATTTCTAACGAAGCATTCACGTGTTCTTATTCTATGAACCTAAACGTCCCATTTTGCGATGAAAATCATACATTATGTCTAAAACGCAAGTAGTAGTAGCAATAGTAGTAGTGTAGCTAGTTTATCGTTCAATAAAGTGAATAAAAATGAATTTTGGAGGTGCTACGATACTTTATTCTAGCTTTGCGTGAGGGCACGACAATGGTTTAGTATGGGGGAGTGATGAGACTGCTTTTATACATAGTCTCATCGTCCAAAAAGGGATTAAAATGCATTAAATATCATCAAAATACCCATATATATGCTTGTGTTTGTTACTTGTGTATTTTAGGTACGGATATTGAGAAAATGACAAAAGATCACAAGAATCATACAAAACCGAACACGGGAAACGAAGCCGCACATTGAACCAAGCCCAATGAAGAATTTTCCCAAGAAAACCCTTGAAGACTTGAAGATTTATGAAGAAGGGTCCTCCAATATGGAAGAATTGACACTTTATACCCTTGTATCTTCATAATTACAAGTTTGGTCCCTAAAGTTTGTCAAAATTACAAAAAGGGCCCTCCACTTTGAAGATTTGACAAGTTTAGCCCCTCAACAAAGCTAAATTGTCAACCATTATCCTCCACAAAGTCAAATATATCATGAAGTCCTTCAAAGTACAAGAAATTACAAGTTTGGTCCTTTGAAAATCCCAAAATTACAAAAAGGACCCTTGACTTTCAACATTTGGCAAGAATGGTCCCTCATCAAACATGATTTGACAATTTCAGTCCTCCACAATGTCAATCATACAAGTTTAGACCATAATCCACCAAGAAAATGCCAAAACAGCCCTTCAAGAATCACAACATGGCAAGAAATACCCCTGAATTCACTTTATAAAACAATGTGGGGCAAAAGTATGAAAACACAAAAGTTGTTATAAAGGATTTTGGCGTTGATAGCAAGTTTGACTGAAAAGATAAGAGAAGAAGAGAAGGAGGGTTATTCTTGGCAGACAGCCAAACTTACCTTAACCAACCACATGCTGCCACCTCACCCCACTCACCACTTAAACCAATCACAACACTCCCTTCTTCCACATCACTCTCCACTCACCAGATTAAATACTTAATTAATCTTGGCGCCCTAACACCAAATTTAAATAAATCCAACACTAATCCGGATCAAACACTTAACTATTTACCAAGAACACAAATTGGGGTTTTATTAATTACTTGTAATTAAACCTTAATATTGTGCAGATTAGTGATTGATGATCATATTAACACAATCCAACCTTAAAAAACCTTCCACCTCACTCCCTTGTCCCACACAAGATTCCCCTGCACCAAGGAAGAACAAAACGCCAAAAAGTTGACAGCCATCCAACCATCCTCATTCAGCTTTCATTTTAAGCTTCTTTGTGAGCCCTTTGATCAACTTTTCATCTGCCAACTCATGCAAACAGCCAAGAAATGTCACATGATCTTCAAGATATTCAAATTTTCAAAGGGCAAATTAGGAACTTCACAGCTTTAGGGTTTACGTTTTTTAGCTTCTTAGCATTAGTTTCTGGCCTATATAAAGACATAAGGGTGCAACATTTGCAGCTTGCTTTTGGTTTTTCCTTGTTCAAAAACTTGTAAATCCTCTTTTCAGTTTAATGAAAGTGTGTTGAGTTTGTTGAAGAAAGACCAAGTGCCACTTAATTTTATGCTTGTTTATGTTATTTGTTAACTGAAATTGAATCTCAAAACCTGTTTTTAAGGAGGGTGAAAAAGTTTGCATTTTTCCTTCAAGCTTGATATTTTGCTAAGTTCTTGTTCAAACCTTGGAATTCTTAGGCTATAGGGCTGATCATAGCATCATGATATTGTGTTATCACGGTGTGGTGAGGCTTATAACTTGGGAATAATCAAGTATGGGGTAACAAGGTTGCATCAATCAAGGCTTTTTACTTTTATGATTTTGATATTGTGCTACTTACCTTGTTGAATCTTAGCAGGGTTGCTGTTGGAAGCTTGTGCTTGTTCTTGCTAGCACATAAACTCTAACATTCGTGGGTGTGGATGTACATCCATGAGGTTTGTCTTAAAACCTTTAAAATCTGATAAATATTGGATTTTTTGTGGATTTGTGCTCTACTTGTGTTCTTGTTGATTTCTTTGCTTGAATCTGCTTAATCTTGCATGATATTGTTGTTTATATGCTAGTTTAATCATTTGGTAAACTGAATCACACTTTTTCTTGTTTAAAATTTGATTTGAAAAGATAAAAGGGTGTTTGGGATTACTTGCTTTGAATCATAACTTGGTATTGTGTTTGTGGAAGTTTGCTTTTGTGCTCTATATCTGATATATGCTTGGTTGAGAGTGTTTTGCTGCAAGTTTCTGAGTTTGAAACCTTGAATCACATAATCTGCTATATCTTGTTGAGTTTGACTGTTTTTGACCTAAGAATTTGGGAAAACCTAGAGTTTATGCATGCTTAGGGTTAAAAGCTGTTAAAACATCATTATTATAACATACTTGATAGATCTTGAGGTTTGAATCTGGCTTGTTGGTCAAATACATTAGCAAAGTGAAAACTGCATGTGTTAGTGTTCATCAGTAACTTAATCTTGCTTGAATCTTGCTTAAAACTTTAAATCATTGCATGAAACCTGTTTAGACTTGTTCATTTGAGTTTATAATAGCTTGTGTATGCATTTGGTTGAGTTTGGGTGGCTGAATATTGCTCTAAGTGCTTATTGAACCTAAACTGCTTATTGTGCTAAGTCTGTGACAAATCTGGGGATTATTTGAATTAACTATACAAATTGTGTTGTTTCTTGTTGTGATTTATTGATTGTGATTGACTCCTTATGATCCAAATATCATTTGGGTGCCTTTGTGAAATCTGAATCTCCAAAAAAGTCACTAAAGACAAAAAGTCAAACAAGTCAAGCAGTGGAAAAAGTTCCCACTGCTCAACACCCAAAACTAGCCCCTGCTAGTGATAATTTGTCATCAGCTTATCAATAAGCTATTTTAGCTTATCCAGGCCTGCAACAACTTATTTTTTGTGATAGATCTTCATTATTTGACCCATTTGATTAGACTGGAGCTTATTGGACTTTGACTTTGACTTTTTGCCAGAAAACCAACTTATTTGACTTTTTCATAAGTGCTTATTTGCTTTTTCCAGCTTATTGAGTCAACTTATCTGAAAACTTTTTGTTTATTTTGCTTAATTAAGTCATTTAAAAGCTTTAGAAACTTGAATCAGCTCTTGGGGTGGCCTAGAACTCAAAAACGAATATTTTGTCGTTTTCTGTAGATTGCTTATTGCATTTTCAGGCTTATTCCTTGGGCTTATTTCAAATTTCTTTTTACAGAAGTCTTATTTAGGACAAAAGAAACTTGCGTGTCTAATTTGAGCTTATGGCATTAGCTTATGGCTTAATGGGCCAAAAAGCCCAATAATAATAAGTTGTTTGGTATAAGCTAGCTTATTTCACACTTTCAGTTTTTGGGCCCTTGGAAAAAGTTGTTTAAAATCAAATTTTGAGTAAAGTAGTGCTTTTTGGGCTTATTTGGGCCACTTTTTCATTTTGGGCTCAAATTTGGCCCATTAAGGATCTGTTTTGGGTTTAGCCCATTTTCTAGGCCCATTAAGGGTATTTAGGTAATTTCATGTTCATTGCTAAGTTATTTAAGTTAAATTGAGCTAGTTTGCGACTTTATAGAATTTTTTAGGATTTTTGGATTTTTAATAATATTTTAATATTATTTAATTGTTAAAAACTAATAGTCTGATTTTCTAAGTTTTACATTTTTCCTAGGTTCTATACACTTAATTAGGAATTTTGCAACTTTCCAAATATTTTTAGAGTCTTTTAATTATTTTCTAGAATTATTTTAAGTTTTTATAGTTTTTAATAGTTTCTAATTGTTTAAAAATAGTTTTTAGTGGTTTTAAAATTTTGAAAAATACTTTTTAGCTTAATTAGGTTGTTTTTAAGGTTTACAAAATTTAAGATCTTGATTGGGACTTTTTATTAGTTAATATTGATTATTAAGGCTTTAATTAGCATTAAAAAGTTAATATTTAATTAATTAAAAGGTTTTGGCAAGTTTGGATTTTTTGTAAACTCTTAGAATAGTTTTGTGGACTTTTAGTGATTTTTAGGAATTTTTAGGGTAAAATTTTAATTTTGGTGCTTTTTACGGTTTTACGTGTACACCTTTGTCGTCTTAGTTTAATTCGACATCGTAACCGTCATTCTTTTCTTATCCCATTTCTATTTTTCTTTCTCACAAATATAATCACAAAGATAATCAATTCATTACACACACACTAAGCCCCCTTGAGAACGATCCCCATTTTGGGTCATTAGTGCTTGGTTTTCCTAAACCGACACTTAATACTTGCCACTTTTGCTCTCTTTTCCTAAAGAGTAGTAAAAATACTACATCAGAACGCGACAGTAGATTTAATTCTGAGTTTTGGGGATTTCTTCAGCGATCGTTAGGCACTGATATGAGTTTGAGTACGGCCTATCATCCCGAGACTGATGGCCAGAGCGAAGGGACTATCCTTCCAATGTCTGAATATGTGTTATTGTTTTGGAAGACGTGTTCGAGTGTGTGTTATTGTAATTGTTGGAAACTAGGAATGTCGTTTGTCTTCAAGGGAATCGTATAACAACAGTTATCATGTGAGTATTAAAGCAGCGCTATTTTGAAGCTTCGAATGGGCGGAAAATATACATCGTCGGTATGTTGGAGTGAAGTAGGATGAAGTTAATTGACTGGACCTGAGATGATTTCAGAGACTACTGAGAAGATTGTTCAAATCAGGAACCATTTATTTGCTGTAAGAAATCGACAGAAGAATTACACTTTTCTATGGGATAGGAAATTGTGTTTTGTAATTCATTTGGAAAGGAAGGAAAGTTGAGTCTGTAGTATATTCGATCATTGGAGATCGTTAAACAAATTAGACGATAGCTTATAAGTTGGATTTACCGAATGAGCTTAGTACTATTCATAACGCGTTTCATGTGTCAAAACTGTAGAAGTGCTTAGCGGATAGGGATTTGGAGATTCCTTTGGATGAGACTCAACTCGACGATAAATTGCAGTTGCGGAGGAACCGGTGGAGATTATGGACCGAGAAGTCAAGAGATGGAAGCATAGTAGAATTCCATCGTATTTTCATAATAGTGATTTTATGAGAGTCCCTTGTCACGATGAAATTCTAGGCATGGACCGAAATTTACATGGGAACGTGAGGACTTCTTTAGGGAAAAGTATCCTCATTTGTTCTAGTGGTACGAAATGTGAGTATAAGAAGAGGAGAACATCCGGACGTCGTTCCTTT
The DNA here is from genome assembly GCA_025667525.1 of Glebionis coronaria. Taxonomy (NCBI): domain Eukaryota; kingdom Viridiplantae; phylum Streptophyta; class Magnoliopsida; order Asterales; family Asteraceae; genus Glebionis; species Glebionis coronaria. Next base: position 220,645,552 of record CM046879.1, read on the forward strand.
AAGGAGGGGAGGATGTAACACCCTAGAAACCGACGTCATTATTTAATCTAATTTTACGTATATTTTTGAAGTTTTTAGAATTTTTGTTGGTAATGAGTGTGACGTTTAAGTTGAAACCAATGTTGGAGGTCTTAATCTTTACGTTTTACGATTTAAGAGGACCCGATGAATATTACGATACCGACGGATGTCCAAAATTTATCTTTTATTATCGATTGATCGATATTTGGATTTTTCGAAGTTTTTGTTTTTATTGCGTGTTAAGTCGAGTCGAAACCGTTTTTATTCCATTTTGTGTGCGTTTGAACCATTTAGAAGTATTTTGGAGTAGCCAGGATGAACCCCGACTCCCGCAAAAATTCAAAATCGACTAATGGGTTAATTTCCCGCTCTTTAAATTGTTGTTTGCCATTTAGGCCAAAAGATAGTTAAAAGTTGCACTTTGGTCCCTCGTAACTTTACAAAAAGGCTAACCAAAACACACACAACATTTATTCACTTAAAAAAAAATCTCACCCCTCTCTTTCTTCTCTCTTTACCGCCGGCCACCACCACACACACCACCACCACCAATTTTTTTTCAAGTTTTTGAAGAAACAATTCATAGACCACATCTTATAATTGCTTTGTAAGTCTTTTAAACCAGTCAATTCATACATGCATCCATTTAATTTTTCACAAAAAATTTTGATTTTTAAAAATAGGGTTTTGATCTAATTAAACTATGTGCATGTGTTAATCAAGTGTTTATATGGATAACTGATTAATTAAACAAGTTGGAAAACATTTTTCTTGGTGATTTTGGTCCTCAAAACCCACGACAAAGGGGGTGTTTGTTTGTCTTTGAGTTTTTGATTTATTTTGAGTATGGGTTTATGTTTATGAACATGTTTACATCATTTTTAGTTGTTTTGATTTGAATGCATGTTGAGTTTATGAAATGGGTTTTTATAGAGATGATCCATACAAGTGATTTAGGATGATGTTGATGTTTTAGGATAGTTTAATGGTGATATTAGGGCTATAGGAGTTGACGGAATGGATTGAAAACAAGTAGCAATGTGATTTTTAGAGTGTCGTTTTTAATCAGATTATTTAAGGCTATTTTTCATGGTTTTAAGTTTATGTACAGATTTTTATTATTGAATTTAGTTTTAGAGATTCTTTTTACCTTCGTTTTGGTATAAGATATGGCTTTTAACTCCAAACGAGTCAAAAGTTATGTTAGTTTGAAGTTTCGTGTACCGAGAGATGAAAGTCGACATAATCCGAATTTGTGTTCGATTTTAGGTCAAATCTCAGGGACTATAAGTAGAGTTTTAAAAATGGTTGAGGGCTGTTTTTAGCTCAAAACCTGGAGTTATGAGTCTATTTTCAAACTTAGGAATTGGTTTTACAAATGGAATTGGTTAGGTGAGTCAAAATAGTTTGATGACGTAAGGGTGTAAATCTGCCCGGATTTTCAAAGTTGGAAAGGTGTTGGACAGCGTGACTTAAAAGTAATATCTTTTTATGAAATTTTTTGTGACCTTTTTACATGATGTAAGTGAAGTCTGCAGCGAGTTTCGTAAAAATTCGTGATGGTTAAGTATGGGAATTCAGTCCGTACATTAGGTATGTACCGACAGAATTGTAAATTGAGTAATAGTTTTAATAACGTATAACAATGAACGTATAAAACCCGCATGCTTTTACCATGAATAGTACCCTTATAATCGTACGTACATGATTAAAACATTCCTTTTATAGAACGTTTATGTTTCACGAATAGTAATTACAAGTATTACGTACGTGTTATTACACGATAAGTATTTAATACGTATTAAGACACGATAATTATTATCAACAATAACTATAATCACGAACATGAAATCATGAACGTAAATAATCACGAACCTATTATTATGTATTTACGTAATAATTATTACGATTACGCATAAATATATATTACGACACGAACGATTAATAAATAAATCACGTAAACACGACCACGAGTACACGTAATAATTTAGAACACGGAAAAACAATGGGTTTCCCTTGTGGGCCCCACCTACCCGCGGCATGAACAAAAAAGGGGGCCAAGCCCACCGTTAATTTTGCTAAAATAGAAAAAGAAGGAAAACATATTTTCATATTATAGAAAAGTTAGAAAATAACAAAACCCTAGCTCCTCCTTTTTCTCTCCTTTGGCCGTCGGTCTTAAACACACAAGAAGGGGTATTCGTTGATTTTTGGTGATCCAATTCTAGTGAGATCGTTCGTGTTATCATTCCCTTTTGTTTCACGCATCGGTAATCCTTAAATCTTTTTTCTTTTTAATTATTTATTAGATCAAGAACACATGAATCATGGGTTTATTTAAAATTATTAATAAAACAGGTTAATTAAATCATGGGGGTTTAAATCATGGTGGTTTAGGGGTGTTTTGGTTCGGCTGACGCGTAGAACCGAGAGTCGAAGCTCTCGGTGAGTTTATGATCACCACCAAGCGAGACCTCAAGGTCTCGGTGTGGTTTGGTGTCTCGGCCGCAGGGATCAAGGGACCCCGACGCATGTCGGGGTGGCCTTGTGGTAGTTTTGGGGGTCTCGGCTGAAAACAACAAGCACCACCGGCTTAGGCCAGTGGCGGTTTGACATAAACGGTGGCAACCGGTCAAGCCGGTTCGCCACCATTAAGGGGTTGGTTGTTTGGTCCGGTTCAAGGTTAAACACGGTCTGGTTCACGACATGTCTAGATTTAAAACACGGGTTCGGTTCACGGCTTAATTTTACAAGTTAATTATTTTTTTTTCAAGTTTAATTATTTACAAGATTAATTAAATTAATTTAACATGTTATATAATTAATTTGATTAAGACATGACTTAGGTTATAATATTATTATTAATAATACATGATTTTAACCTAAGTATTTTTATTAGTTAACTTAGACTAAGTAATTAATTAATTATTAAAACATGACATATAATTAATTAATTTCCATAACTTAGGTTATATTAATAATAAATATTAATACATGTTTTAACCTAAGTATTTTATGCACTTTATTTTAATTAAATCATGCTATATTTAATTAAGTCTTATAACATATAGTTTATTTAAATTACATATATTAATTAATAAACTATACTATTAATCACATGACTTAGAATATTAATCAGTAAAACCTAAGCTTATATTATTAGCTTAATGATTCAGCTTATTTCTAATTATAGAAACTTTCTATTTTTAAAAACTTATTTATTTTAAGCAGCTAATCTATATATGGAAACTTTCTATTTTTAGAAACTTATTTATTTTAGGCAGCTACTCTATTTTTGGAAACTTTCTATTTCTGGAAACTTTCTATTCTTGGAAACTTTCTATTTTTGGAAACTTTCTATTTTTGAAAACTTTCTATTTTAGGAAACCTGCTATTTTTAGGAAGTTACTTATTATTACACAACAAGTATAATAATACAAGAAATACAAGTAATACTTAACCAGAATAGATAGAATACATGATAAACATAGCATAATGTTAAAATCAGTAAAACATGACATGAACATATAAAACAAGCTAAGACATGATATAAAACCAGTTACGTACCCAGTAATCAGAATACTTATACACGTATATTATTTATGTAGCATTAGTGATATCGAGGTAGGACTCTCTTTTGTTCCTCTTCTTCGTTCATTGGACACAAGGTACGGATTCTCCGTCCTTTCAGTATGGACATTCTTTTCTAATTAGGATTTCCCCGTATGCAGCCAACTGTTTTCCCAGTATATGTTTTATATGCTTTGATTTGCTTATGTTTCATTTAAATTCCTAAGCCATATTGTCACACCCCCAAATTTCACTGCAGCGGAAGACAGATTTGGGTTGCGACATCATGGCGTGAAGAGGACTTGATGCGAGAGAATGACCTCTACATGCCAAAACAACAATGTCGACTCCATATAGTAGCATACCTGAGAAAAACATTGCTAAAGTGTCAACACAAAGTTGGTGAGTTCCTAGGTTTGAGTTTAAGAAAACGATAAAAATCATTTCAATGAACCACAAGATTCGTATCCACCTATGACAATATAACACATACAAAGTCACATAGTTTATCTTTACTACTATTTAAGCTCATGAAACCGGTGCGTTAACGAGTCTAACTGACTTCGTATGTATGTGCCCATGCAGGTGACTAACCCAAGTCACCCGTCGTCTTCAAATGAAATTGTATTTACTTGAACGCACCCATTCAAAGTAAATAGGAGTGTCAACTCCGATAGATCTATCCATAACATTCGCGCTCACTTCGCCGTAACACATCTAGGTGACTAACGGTTCATGATTCATATTATGATATTACCATTTCATTAAGAAATTCATAATAGTGACATTCTAATTGTTCTAAAGTTTACCATAAATATGCATATTAATCTCACATAAAATCATAAAATTAAAAGTATGATAACTAATTCATTTTTAGGTCTTTTTACTTGGTTTAAAGAGCATTGTAAAACTTATGAAAAGTGCAATATGAATATTTAGAGTAAAAATTTCGTGACTGACATTGGATGGTCGGTATTTAACAAAAGTTTAGGCGTTTTTAAGCTAGTTTAACAACTAGAGTTTTGGCTACTTTTACCACTTGATCAAATAACATTACATACTGAGTTTAACTAACATAAACTAATTAATAACATCATTTAACAGTAGTAAACACGAAAATTTAGTTCATAATCAAGTTAAGCAAAATTATGGCACGGTTTTTACCCGTACGTCCCGTTAGGGCTCGTTTTTAACCATTAAGCTAATTACGTGTTATTTTTCAACTTTAGGCATTACTAGGTCAGGGTTTAACATGTAATAATAGTTACTTGTACTAGGTAAATCAGATCTTACCAAGTGATTGGTGGTTTGAGCAAAACTGGACCTAGAAAACCGTAAAAAGAGCTCGGCTAGGTTTTTGCTTGCACCACCCGTACACCAACACTTGGAGGACTTAGGGTTGTACTAGGAACACTTGGAAGAACAAAATTGATGTAAAGAATTTATCTAATTAACAAGAACACCAGCGGCAACTAGAATCAAGAATCAAAACTTGGGTTTCTTAAAAAACCCTAAATCGGTTTTAACTAGGATTTCGTGTAGGGTTCTTCAACCTTGCTGAGGTTCTAGGACAGAGAACAAGGGTCATAGGTGGGAGTTTAGGAGTCATTGGAAGCACTTGTGGTGGTTGTAATGGTGGTGTGATGATGGTGGTGGCAATGGTGGTGTGATGATGGTGGTGGTTCACGACAGCAAACAAAGAAACAAAGGGATTGAATTGACTTATTTATGATGTTTTGATGATTCAAGCCATGGTATAGTCCATCATATATTATTTTGAAGAAATTTCATGTTGAAAACATTAAAATTAATTATTATTGACACTAATATGACCAACAAACTAAAAATAATTCAATTTAAGTAAAATAAATAAAACACATAAGCTTTTAGTTTGATGGCCTTCAATTATAGTAAATCACGATTTCCAAATACCACAGTAATTATTTTCTTCTTTGAAGTAATTAATCTAAACACGCATCATAAAATTTTTTATATAACCAATAAAATCTTCAAATAGTCCGTCATACGTATTATTAGTGATAATATAATTTGTTAGTTTTTGATATCTTCATGTTTATGATTTACAGTGTTTTAATAAATTAAAAAAATTAAAAAAATTTATAGCGATAATTATTTTATTCTTTGGATTAATAATGAGTTCAGGTTTACGGGTTGTCAGATTCACCCCTCCTTAGAGGATTTCGTCCCGAAATCAAGGCGTCATATACGCTAAGATATTTGTCGAGAAGAAGTGAAAGTGGTTAGTGGCATTTTAGACCTTTCAGAATTTATGATTTCTCCCATATGTTTAGTGTATGGTAGAAAAAATGATTACTTTTATTTTTAGTGAGTTGTTTTGATTTTGGTATTTGTGGTAACTACTACGAGCATACTATTGTCCCATCTAAATTATACATAGGTGATCAGGCTGTGTATATTCCAGATACAACATATATCATCCTCCTTTTCGTCGCCTCTTTTATTTGTATCATATTTTAGTTACATCTTACCTTAATTAACAGTTAACTAGATAGAGCATGGCATGTTGTGTACTATTGTAATAATAGATTGCAACCGACTAGGTTACGTCATCCCATACCCATGGGTGACCATGCATAGTCCCACAAACATGTTTTTCACACTAACACGTAGTAGTGTAGTAAATGAAAATAGTATGTCAAACAATTTATCTATTAGAAAAGATTTAATACTAGATGATTGGTATACCATTTTATCATGCAATATAGAGCCGATTATAGTCTAGAGTTACTAATTCAACCTAGTTCTCTATAATCAATGGCTCTGATACCATTCTGTCACACCCCCAAATTTCACTGCAGTGGAAGACTGGATTTGGGTTGCGACATCATGGCGTGAAGAGGATTTGATGCGAGAGAATGACCTCTACATGCCAAAACAACAATGCAGACTCCATATAGTAGCATACCTGAGAAAAACATCGCTAAAGTGTCAACACAAAGTTGGTGAGTTCCTAGGTTTGAGTTTTGGAAAACGATAAAAATCATTTCAATGAACCACAAGATTCGTATCCACCTGTGACAATATAACACATACAAAGTCACACACTTTATCTTTACTACTATTTAAGCTCATGACACCGATGCGTTAACAAGTCTAACTGACTTCGTATGTGTGTGCCCATGCAGGTGACTAACCCAAGTCACCCGTCGTCTTCAAATGAAATTGTATTTACTTGAACGCACCCATTCAAAGTAAATAGGAGTGTCAACTCCGATAGATCTATCCATAACATTCGCGCTCACTTCGTTGTAACACAGCTAGGTGACTAACGGTTCATGATTCGTGGGCAGTTATCATTTGTGTGGTTTCGAGACATATATCAACTAGTAAAGAATAGTTCACTTGTGTTCACGCGTTATAAATCAAGCAATGTTATCACCCGAAAAGATGATAAAATATTTTGAAAGGGATAGGAGCTAGTAACTCACAGTTGATAAACAATTTAAGAAATAGGCTAAGAAACTCACCTTGTTGATAGTAAAGTGTCACATGACAAAGTAGAATTTTACCGGTAACCTAATAAGAATGATGTTCATTTAAATCATGTGTAATATAAATATAATGTACATGTATAAACCCTTTCTTAGTTGGTGCTTTAGGTTGGAATAATAACTACTAAAGTTTTATAAAATGTTTTCAGCTATTAATTAATTTAATTATTTAGAGTCGGGTTTTATCTTTTTAAACTAGGGTTTCATCAATTAATATCATTTTAGATTTTCATGTTTATGCATTATAAAATAATTGATAGGTTCATATGAATTCATGTAAAAGTAATTTAAATTTATTAAATTTTGCTAATAAATTAACTGTTTAATTTTACGTAGGTTTTAATAAGTAAAAATTCAAGTTTTACGGTTTCAGCTTTCATATTTATTTCTTAATCATTTTAAATATTATAAAGGCATGTCATTATTTTAAAAAATAATATGAAATGTAAAATTTACCAGTTTAACATGAGATTTCATTTAACAATTTCATGAGTTATATAATATAATCAGATTTTCTTTAAAACATCATTTTTACGTGTAGTAATCGTTTATTAATTGCAAACTTGTTTTTAATCCTTCTACTATGATTCTTTTTGAAAAGATTGATTCATATTATGATATTACCATTTCATTAAGAAATTCATATTAGTGACATTCTAATTGTTCTAAAGTTTACCATTTTACATGCATATTAATTTCACATAAAATCATAAAATTAAAAGTGTGATAACTAATTCATTTTTAGGCCTTTTTAATTGGTTTAAAGAGCATTGTAAAAATTATGAAAAATGCAATATGAATCTTTATAGTAAAAATTTCGTGACCAACATTGGATGGTCGGTTTTTAACAAAATTTTAGGCATTTTTAAGCTAGTTTAGCAACGAGAGTTTCAGCTACTTTTACCACTTGATCAAATAACATTACATACTGAGTTTAACTAACATAAACTAATTAATAACATCATTTAACAGTAGTAAACACGAAAATTCAGTTCATAATCAAGTTAAGCAAAATTATGGCACGGTTTTTACCCGTACGTCCCGTTAGGGCTCGTTTTTAACCATTAAGCTAATTACGTGTTATTTTTAACTGTAGGCATTACTAGGTCAGGGTTTAACATGTAATAAGAGTTAGTTGTACTAGGTAAATTAGATCTTACGAAGTGATTGGTGGTTTGAGCAAAACTGAACCTAGAAAACCGTAAAAAGAGCTCGGCTAGGTTTTTGCTTGCACCACCCGTACACCAACACTTGGAGGACTTAGGGACTTGTACTAGGAACACTTGGAAGACCAACATTGATGTAAAGAATTTATCTAGTTAACAAGAACACCAGCGGAAACAAGAATCAAGAATCAAAACTAGGGTTTCTTAGAAAACCCTAAATCGGTTTTGACTAGGATTTCGTCTAGGGTTCTTCAACCTTGCTGAGGTTCTAGGGCAGAGGACAAGGGTAATAGGTGGGAGTTTAGGAGTCATTGAAACCACTTGTGGTTGTGGAAATGGTGGTGTGATGATGGTGGTGGCAATGGTGGTGTGATGATGGTGGTGGTTCACTTCAGCAAAGAAAGAAACAAAGGGATTCATTGACTTATTTATGATGTTTTGATGATTCAAGCCATGGTATTAGCTGCCAATTTATAAAACTTTTGAAGCCTTATCACCATAAAATCAATCATCTATGGAAATCTCAAGTTATGGCTGAAAATTGTTACTGTAGGAAGAGATGATGAATGATCCACCATGGGAGGATTTTTAGGGATATATGGCTAGTTGGAAAAATAATGGAACGAGTATGGGTCGAATTTTATCATCAGGGAACTATATATGCATTATTTAGGCAACTAGATAACTTGTAATTGTTTTAAAAATTGGTTTCCATATATTTAGATATGCATATAATCGATTTAAATTTTTCTAGGGCCTAAAGCCACGAAATTTATATCTATTAGTGATAAACATGGGTTAATTTGGGTTTAGGAATAATTAGTTGGGTTTATTTGGGGTTTACGGGCCTTTAAAACTACTTACGGGCTTTAAAATTTAATTACGGCTTAATTCTAGTCATTTAATAATTTAATTAAATTCTTATAAGTAACAATAAAGTTCACAAATTATTTTTATTAGTTTGAAGTTGATAAATTTAATTTAGACGTTTTCGTGATCATTTAGACAAAGAAACTATATTAATTAAATAACTAATAAAATACGATTACATCGATAAATTATTTGAAACTATTAAAACTATTTAATAATGACATATTTATGATTTTTTAGACTTTATATAGTCCCTCATATATTATTTTGAAGAAATTTCATGTTGAAAACATTTAGATAACTTTTTATTATTAATTAACGGTGATTTCGATAATTTACGTTAACTATTAAAATTAATTATTATTGACACTTATATGACCTACAAACTAAAAATAATCCATTTTAAGTAAAATAAATAAAACACATAAGCTTTTAGTTTGATGGCCTTCAATTATAGTAAATCACGATTTCCAGATAGCACAGTAATTATTTTCTTCTTTGAAGTAATTAATCTAAACATGCATCATATAAATTTTTATATAACCAATAAAATCTTCAAATAGTCCGTCATACGTATTATTAGTGATAATATAATTTGTTAGTTTTTGATATCTTCATGTTTATGATTTACAGTGTTTTAATAAATAAAAAAAATTAAAAAATTTATAGCGATAATAATTTTATTCTTTGGATTAATAATGAGTTCAAATTTACGGGTTGTCACACATATACATGCATGACCAGTTTCACCTAGTTATGGAGGTACCATAACCATAACACTGGAGGCACCAGTGTTATGACTTCACCACGGCGGAGTGATAGCTCGTGGCGTCCCTTTCAGCTTTTGGCCATATTATTATGTTATCATGTGGGGCGTATGGGTGCATCCTAGGTTACATGTTTTTACAGATTATTTAGGTGAATGTGGTGTGTGCCTTGCATCCTTCACAAGGAGCTGATCCCTCCTACCTAAACTTATATTAATTAGAGGCAGCCCCTCTAATTGCATGACGAGGTCACCCCTCCAAGTATTCATGCACGTTGATATTTCGTGACCTATATTGGCTAATGGTAAACATGTTAAACAGTTTTTATAAGATAAACATAAGGCTTTTCAAAATATAAAACCAGTTTTACTAAGTTACGTCAGGTTTTCCAGGGCTTAATCTATTCCGCTGCTATATGTTGTACATGCTTATGTTATTTATTCTATGCTTGTATATCCGTGCACTGAGCGGTTATGCTCAGCCGTTTTCCTTTCATGTTCCCAAAACAGCATGTACTCAGGGACGCTCGTAGACTTTAAGCGTACGTGCATATGGATTGGAAGCTTCCTAGCCTTCATTACTTTATGTATTTATTCATACTTTTGATACTCATTTCCATGGACATTGTTTAGTCCTTTTCATTTATAGTACTTATGTTTATGTGTGATGAGCTTTTACTTTGGGATACCGATGGTTGTTTCCGGTATTTCCTTTATGGTCATGTAATGTTTTAGACATTTATCCTTGTATGCTTTTATGACACGCCATAATCATGTGTGACATTCCATTTACCAAAATGGGGTGTTACAGTTATGGTATCAGAGCCAAGGCTTCGACCTTTAGGCTCTCAAAACACGACCTGTGATTAGTGGGTAGTCACTATGGTCTTCCTAGAACTGACAGTCGGTTTTCATGCATTCATTGTTTTCATGCATACATATATATGTCGTTGTCGCAGGTTTATGACTAAGTAATGGTTGGTACATGACTGGCCCTATTTAGTCGCATGTGATTTTATCGAAACTTTTAACTTTGGGACCGACCCATTGGCGCCCCCTCGCCATGTCTTTTGTTTTGAGTGAACTGACCATAGGCGTTCACTCTCGCTCATATAAAAGTTTTCATAAAACTGCAACATGCATTCATGTACTAGTTTTCCTACATAAAAATTTTCTCATGATTTATTGGTATAAATTTTTTCATGTATATATTTTATGTTTTGATTAGTTTAATCATGTATTTTACGTTATACTATCAGATGGTAAACAAACACAATATCCGGGAGATGGTTGCAGCTGCCAATGCAGATTTGCAGGACATCCTTCACCAAAACGACAACTATCCTCCCCCACCTCATATCTTTCCCACGGAGGGAAGGAATAGGCTCATGAGAGAATACTACGCCATCAGGCAGCGAGCTGAGGAAAACAACAACGATTTCATGCAGCGTTTCTTTTGGTTCGCTGGTGTCTTGAGAGCAGTAGCAGGCACACCATTTTCGTTGGGCCCTTTGTCCAATGATTGCCAATAACTTGGAGGGCACTACCTTCAACACGGTGGCACAAGTGGCCGATGCAGCACGTAAGCTGGAGATGCTGCAAGAAAGAGAAGAGTTTGGGGAAGCAGAGAGACCCGAGAAGAGGTAAAATTCGTTCTTCAGCGGTGACCAAACCGTATTCTTTTCAGCATATGTCAATATTTACATCTCTTTTAAACCGTATCTTCCAGGCAGAAGACTGGGGACCGGTCTCAGCCGGCTACTCAGCAACAACCTACTCAGCCCAAGGGAAACGGTCAGACTCACGACCATTCTGCTACGGATAGGCGCGGCGGTAATGATAATTACCGTACCAACGCTGGAAACTCCAACAACAGTAGGTCCTTATACTTACTCATTTCTTATGATTACATGCAATAGTTCATAATTCTGACACATTAGAGAATCTTCTACCAGGAATCATGGTAACGAGAGGGACCAGAACCAAAGAGGTTCACAGCCTAACCGTCCAGCTATCACTCGTATTTCAACTTACGAATTTTTCGCATTGTCCTTTGTACCTATTATCATGTCTCATGTATACTGTTCTTATAAGGCTCTCAGCCAACAAGGACACCTGCGGGAGGATATACTCATCCTCTTTGCACTACCTGCAACCGTAGGCACCTAGGGCTATGTCGCCATGATAGCGACGCGTGCTACAAGTGTGGCCTCCCTGGCCATCGCATGAAGGACTGCCGCAAGGGCGAGATGGAGGGCACATCTGGACATGCTGATACTAAGACGCCTCCTACTAGTGGACGCGTTTACATGACTTCTCACGATCAGACCAACAAGTCTACAGGTACCATCACTGGAATCTTGTACATGTATGGTCAAGCTTCATGTGTTTTATTTGACACGGGTGCTACTCATTCGGACATTTCTACTGCTTATGCTAAGAATGTTAGGATATCCCCTATGCCATTAGAGAATGTACTAAACATTTACACGCCTTTAAGAGACTCTGTACGCATAACCCATGTGTACAAGAGCCTTCCCCTAGAGTTTGACGCCAAGGTTCGTCCTGTTGACGCACTTCCACTGGACATGATGATTTTGACATGATATTAGGCATGGACTGTATATCCAAACATCATGCCACCATAGACTTCCATACATATCGGGTCATCTTCGGTGATGTTAATGCACAAGAGTACATTCACAACGGGTTCGTACCCGTAAGGAGTGTACAAATCATATCAACCCTGCAAGCACGTGCATTACTTTCACATGGTTGCGAGGGTTATCTAGCTACTATTCATGACATAGATGCTGAATCTCCATCAATTCTGAATCAGCCGATAGTGTCGTAATTTCAAGACGTATTTCCAGAAGAAATTCCGGGCGTACCACCTGCACGTGAAGTAGAATTTAATATCGAGCTCATCCCAGGAGCTGAGCCGATTTCCAAGGCTCCTTATCGCATGGCTCCAATAGAGTTGAAGGAGCTGAAGGATCAATTGAAATAACTTCTTGAACGAGGCTTCATTCGACCAAGCGCATCTCCATGGGGCGCACCGGTCTTATTCGTTAAGTAGAAGGACGGTAGAATGAGTCTTTGCATAGATTATCGCGAGCTCAACAAGATCACCATCAGGAATAGATATCCTCTACCACGCATAGATGATCTGTTTGACCAACTCCAAGGGGCCAAACATTTCTCCAAGATTGATCTGAGGTCGGGCTATCATCAGCTACGGGTTAAAGAGCTGGACATCGCCAAGATTGCTTTCCGTACACGCTATGGGCACTACGAATTCATAGTCATGCCATTTGGCCTTACCAATGCTCCAGCAGTGTTCATGGATTTGATGAACAGAATCTTCCATGAACTTTTGGACAAGTTAGTCATTGTCTTCATTGACGACATCCTAATATTATCTAAGTTCAAGGAGGAACACGAAGACCATCTTGGTACAGTGTTACAGATTCTTCGCCAGAAGCAGCTGTATGCTAAATTCTCCAAGTGTGAGTTCTAGTTAGACAAAGTGGTGTTCTTAGGTCACATCAGCGACTGAGGTTCGTAGTTTCCTAGGCTTAGCTGGTTACTACCGTAGGTTCGTAGAGAACTTTTTCCGTTTAGCACTACCATTGACCAAACTGATGCGGAAAGGGGAGAAATTCGTCTGGACTGAAAAGAAAGAGAGAAGAGACTTGAAGACCTAAAGCAGAAGTTAGTATCTGCACCGATTCTTACTCTCCCATCTGGTACAGGTGGATTTCAGATCTACAGTGATGCATCGGGGAAGGGACATGGTTGTGTTCTCATGCAACATGGGAAAGTGATCGCGTACGCTTCACGATAGCATAAGCCTTATGAGGAAAATTACCCTACGCATGACTTGGAACTTGCAGCAGTCGTGTTTACATTGAAGATATGGAGGCACTACTTGTACGGAGAATCATGTGACATTTTCACGGACCACAAGAGCTTGAAGTACATCTTTAGTCAACATGAATGGAACATGAGACAAAGGAGATGGTTAGAGCTGTTGAAGGATTATGACATTAATCTGCAGTATCATCCTGGCAAGGCGAATGTAGTGGCAGATGCACTTAGAAGAAAGTTCGGAATGATAAACGACATTAAAATTGAGGAGGAAATTATAAGGGACTTGGAGCGACTAGACATGGAGATCATGGTACATGGAAATCAGGGTTACTGGGCGAATCTTAGAGTGGAACCTGAGTTGCTCTCTAGGATGAAGGAAGCTCAGAAGGATGATGGTGAAATCTAGGCGATAATTCAGAATTTGGAGAAGTAGACAGGAATTTCGAGTAGACGCATACGGTATCTTATGACAGGGCACGAGACTTTGTGTTCCTGATAATCTAGAACTCATGGAAGCATTGTTAGCTGAGGCTCATAGCTCCCCATTCTCTATTCATCCTGGTTCGACCAAGATGTACCTTAAAATGTATGTCCCTACGATGCTTGTCGGCGTAACTCTTCTGACTTGACCGTGCTTCTTGAAGTTTCTGCTTAGCCACTGCGACCCTCTCATTAGTCATCTCTATGATCTCTGATCCTTCAAGTGTTCGCTCACCAACCTGATCCCAGCAGATTGGGGCGCGACACTTTCTGCCATACAACATCTCGAAAGGAGCACACTTGATACTTGCGTGCCAACTGTTGTTGTACGCAAACTCCACCAAACAGATGTAATCGTCCCAATCACCCGTCCATTTCAACGCACATGACCTCAACATGTCTTCCAATGTCTGAATCGTTCGCTCTAACTGGCCGTCTGTTTAAGGATGAAAAGCCGTGCTAAGCTTAAGTTGTGTACCCCAAGCTTTCTACAGACTCTTCCAAAATCGCAAAGTGAATCGAGGATCTTTGTCTGAGACGATGCTGGATGGAGCACCGTGGAGTCTCATGATCTCTCTTCTATAAGTATCGGCGAGTTTATTGACCGAATCTTCCTTGCAGATCGGTAAGAAAGGAGCTGATTTGGTAAGTCGATCTACGATAACCCAAATTACATCGTGCTTCCTCTTGGTTGGCGGAAGACCAGTAACAAAATCCATGGTGATTTTGTCCCACTTCAACTCTCGAATATCTAACAGTTGAAGTAGACCGCCAGATCGCTGATGCTCGATCTTGACCTGCTGGCAGGTAAGACATTTGGAGACGTAAGTGGCAACATTCTGTTTCATACCACTCCACCAAAAGTACTGCTTGATGTCATGGTACATCTTAGTCGAACCAGGATGTATAGAGAATGTAGAGCTATGAGCTTCAGCTAACAAGGCTTCCCGGAGTTCCTGATCATCAGGAACACAAAGTCTCGTGCCCTGCCATAAGATACTGATAGGTGTGTAAACACCCATCCTTTTACCACTTAATTCTGGCTAAAACAAGACCAAAACACGTATTTAATATCGTTTGTTTGGAATTATGCGTGGTTTTTGTGTTTATTGTGTTTTCAGAGCTAACCGGATGAATATTAAAGAAAACATGGGATTGCACGGGTTTTATCAAGGAAAAAGACTAAAGACGAAGTCTATTGTCCAAGAGATGCAAAAGATTTGAAGTCAATGGGCCTATTTGAAGATTTATCGAAGAAAAGGACCAAAGATGGAAGATTTACATATGTCGAAGAAACTCAAGTCTAATTAACGAAGAGATTAAAAGACGAGTTGAATTTAATCGACGACGAATCCCGAATCAGAATCGAAAACGTCAACTTTTCTGAAAAGACGAGAAGACAAGAAGAAAGGGAGAAAGCCCACTCACCAACCAACCACTAGGACTATAAATAGATTTCTCCCTTCACATTTTAGAGAGTTAGCTTTCATTTTTCTTTTTTCCCAGTTCTCTTAGGCACGGTTCATCACCAACACCATTAGGGTGTTTGGTGATTTTTAATTTCTTTTCAATCTTGTAAGTTTTAATCAATTCTCTTGTTACTTTTAAATTAATCTTTCAATTCAATCTTTCTATTCATCTTGTTCTTCATCATCTTCTATTGCAAGTTCTTAAGTTTTTTATTTGATTCAAGTTTGATCTTAAAAAGTTGTTGATATAGTGTTTTTATTGGTGGGATTTGTTACTTATGATATTTAAATGATTATTGGTTGATTTGCTAAAACCTTTTTGAGTATTTTGGTGTTTAGATTGATAAAACGTGTTCCTGCTACTGTTACTGTTCTTCCTGGTCTGAACATTCCGAATTGACCTTTAGCTAATTCCCTTACTCGGAATATTTTAAATATTCCGAATAGTGTTGTTTTTCCGCATAGCCAAGTTTACTTTTTCCCTTATCCGGAATATCTCGTATATTCCGAATAGCCCAGTTTTTCCGAATTGGCATTGCTTTCCGCATAGATCAACTTTTCCGAATAGCCTCAACTTTCCGAATAGGGCCTTATTTTCCGAATAGGCATGTTTTTCCGAATAGAGTTACTTTCCGCATAAGACATAATATTCCGCATAGACAGGTATTTCCGAATTGAACCCTTTTATTCCGCATAGCACTTTTTCCGAATAGGGATCCGTTTTTCCGAATAAAGCAATATATTCCGAATAGACATACATTCCGAATAGGGTAATTTCTGCTTGGGTATTTTTCATTTGCTGTTTAATTTAACTCTTTAAGTCTAACTTTACTTTTTAATAGAATAGAAAACCAACTCCACTTTTTGTCACCAAGAACAAATCTTTCCACTTTAAACTGAGATCAATTCGAGAGGATTCCGAGAAACGAACTTTTTTCAACATAGAAAATAGCATGTATCAAATGGCGCCGCTGCCGGCTCTTCTCGTTAAGATCAAAAGTTTTTTGTGAGAACTTGGATTTTGGGATCCGTTCCCCGTGAACGTTACTTTTTCACAAAAATTTTCAAAAAAATCCTAAAAAATACAAAATTTTCAAAAATACAAAAAAATTAAAAAACATAAAAACCAAAAATATTTTTGCTTTGTTTTTCTTTGTTCGTTCTTTTGCAGGTGTATGCGCACTCGATCCACGTCATATCAAGAGCCCGAGCCTCTCGATCACTTAGACATGGCCGGTGTACCACCTCCAAACAATAATAACAACAACAACCCGCCTTTCAACAACATGAAAAATAACAACAACAATGAGCCCCTTCCGGATAATCGCCCGATGATTGAATTGCTGCAAGCTCATGTAGATGGCAACACGGATCCAATTGTCATACCTCCAATTGCCGCCAACAACTTTGAGCTAAAATCAGGCTTTATCCAGATGGTCTCCGCTCAACCATTCTTGGGACGTACCATTGATGATCCTCACGACCACATCAAAAGATTTTTACAACTTACCAACACGGTCAAGTTCAATGGTGTTCCACAAGAGGTTATAAGGTTACAACTTTTTCCCTTTTCTTTAGAGGGACAAGCCCGGCATTGGCTTGCTAAGGAACCGCCACAGAGTATTCTCTCGTGGACGGATTTGGAAACAAAGTTTATCAATTACTTTTTTCCACCCTCTCGTACTACCGCTTTGCGGAATGAGATCATAAATTTTGAACAAAAGTACGATGAGTCGTTCAGTGAATCTTGGGATCGTTTCAAAGATCTTTTAAGAAAATGCCCACAACATGGTTTTACCAAAGTACATCAAATCAATACTTTTTACAATGGTTTAAGCATGAGTGACCAAGATTCACTGAACAGTGCCTTGGGAGGTAATCTATTGGCTAAGACTTCTAATGCTGCTTGGGACATCATTGAGAATAAATCTCGTGTGCAAACCAAGAGTGTTCGGACCAATGTCGCTAGTGCTAGCACTAGTGACAGCGACAAGCGATTGGACAAAATCACTACGCTTCTTGAATCGCTTGTCACCCACACCGTCAGCAACAACAACAACAACAACGCCAAACACGCTCAAGTGAACGCTGTCAGCCAACCTTGTGAGATATGCGGTGTTCCTCACTCTTACACAACTTGTACCGCCACCCAAGACTACCCTGCAGAGAATGTGAATGCGGCATATGGCACCTATCCTCAACCTGCTTATCAAGCCAGACCTCAAGGTGACCGTAATTTGCTTAGCTATCGATCCAACAACTATCTTTCACCACCTGGTTTCCCTCCTACCAACCCAAACCAACAACAAAACCTTAATCGCCCTCCTCAACAACAACAACCTTGACAACCATACATCCCACCTCACAAGCAGCAACAACCACCTCAACGTAACAATCAAGTCTATCAACAACCTGCTTACCAACCACCTGCATACAATACTCCTCCCAACCAAACCACCACTGCATTACACCAAGAGGTTGCAACCTACATGAGAAACAATGATGTGATAGTGGGAAATCTCCAAGAGGAAGTGCGCAATTTGAAAGCAGACTTGGTCAAGCAAGGAAACGATTTGAGAGCCGACATGAGAAACACGTTGGATAGCCAAACTAATGATCTGAGGAACATGATGGCCAGTTTTTTCCAAGGTAATCAACCCTCTTCTTTGGGTACTCTTCCGAGTAACACCGTTGCAAACCCAAGAGGGGAGATGAAAGCAATCACTACTCGAAGTGGTAAAGGTACCAAGGAACCTGAGCTTCCTATACCTACACCGGTGGTTGTGACTAAGGAGAACGAGTCCCTAATTTCCCCACCTCTTCTTTCTACCCCACCTCCACCCGTGGTTGTGAGTGATCCTATTCCCCTAAAGCATTCCTCTTCTTCCAATATACCTTATCCTTCAAGGTTGAGGAAAGAGAAGTAAAAGAGCAAGGATGATATTCAGGTTTCAAACTTCCTAAAAATGTTCAAACAACTGAATTTCAATATCTCCTTCGCTGAGGCTCTCGCTCACATGCCCAAATACGCGAAAATGTTTAAAGATCTTCTGAGCGACAAGGAAAAGCTCCTCGATATTGCCAACACCCAACTTAATGAGAATTGCTCTGCAGTGCTCTTAAGGAAATTGCCAACTAAGCTTGGTGATCCGGGTCGTTTCCTTATCCCTTGCAATTTCCCGGGAGTAGAGAATTGCATGGCCCTAGCCGATCTAGGTGCCAGTATTAATCTCATGCCTCTAAGTGTTTGGAAGCAATTATCTCTCCCAGAGCTAGTCCCCACCAAAATGACCTTGGAATTGGCCAACCATACGGTTGCTTATCCATTAGGGATAGCCGAAGACGTTATTGTAGGAGTCGACAAATTCACCTTCCCTGCTGATTTTGTTGTCGTCGACTACGAGATGGACCCCCGTGTACCACTGATTGTTGGTCGTCCATTCTTGAGGACCGGTCGCACTCTCATTGATGTTGAAGCCGGTGAGCTTATCATGAGAGTGGGTGACGATAAAGTAGTCTTCAACATGGGAAAGTTGTCTAAACAACCTTATTCCAACGAGAGTGTTAATTGTATTGACGTTTTGGATGAGGCTTGTGAAGCACACTTTATTGATGCTTGCAAAAGTATTCCTTCCTCTCTTCCCAATGTTGAGACCGTGTCCTCCATTGATTCATCGTTGTCTCTATTTGGAGATAGTGATTTATTTTGGAACAATCTTGAATATACCATGGGAGATGTGAATTTAGCTACTAATGATTCTCCTATCGATGGGGATGAAGACATGAATTTCTTTGACAATCTTCTCACCGAAGACAATCCTTCGCCTCCATCTCCCACGGTTATTGCTATCGATGCCACGACTTTGAAAACGCCTCCCGTCAAAAATCCTCCGGATTTGGAACTTAAGGAGTTGCCGCCACATCTCGAGTACGTGTTCCTTGACGACAACAAGAAGTCACCCGTCATTATTGCAACGGATTTGAAAGATGAAGAGAAGACTCGCCTCGTTGTCGTGCTGAAAGCTCATAAGAAGGCTATTGCGTGGAAGATTTCGGATATTCGTGGAATTGATCCTCACTTCTGCACGCACAAAATTCTCATGGAGGACGACTTTAAGCCCACTATTCAAAGCCAACGAAGGGTGAATCCAAAAATCCATGAAGTCATCAAAACAGAGGTTCTCAAACTTCTTGATGCGGGTATGATATACCCTATTTCGGATTCACCATGGGTTAGTCCAATCCATTGTGTGCCCAAGAAGGGCGGAATAACCGTTGTTCCCAATGAACACAACGAGTTGATTCCCACTCGTCTCGTTACTGGGTGGAGAGTTTGTATAGACTACCGCAAACTCAATGATGCCACGAGAAAGGATCATTTCCCTCTACCTTTTATGGATCAAATGCTTGAACGTTTAGCGGGTAATGAATATTACTGCTTTCTTGATGGTTTCTCGGGTTATTTTCAAATACCCATCGATCCCCAAGATCAAGAGAAGACAACATTCACTTGTCCCTATGGCACTTTTGCTTACAAAAGAATGCCTTTTGGCTTATGTAATGCGCCAGGGACTTTCCAACGGTGTATGTTAGCTATCTTCCATGACATGGTTGAACAAACCATGGAAGTCTTCATGGATGATTTCTCGGTCTTCGGGGATTCCTTCTCTTCTTGCCTTGCCAATTTGGAACGTATGCTTAAGCGGTGCGAAGACACTCGCCTAGTTCTGAATTGGGAAAAATGCCATTTTATGGTAAAAGAAGGCATCGTGCTTGGACATAAGATCTCGAAAGCCGGTCTTGAAGTAGACCGTGCTAAAGTCGATGTTATCGCAAAGTTGCCTCCACCTTCAACCGTGAAGGGTGTGAGAAGTTTCCTGGGTCATGCGGGCTTCTACCGACGATTCATCAAAGATTTTTCTCAAATCGCTCGCCCGATGACCCACCTCTTGGAAAAAGATACTCCTTTTATCTTCTCCAAAGAGTGTCTTGAAGCCTTCAACTCGCTTAAGGATAAGCTAACTAAGGCACCCGTCTTGGTTACCCCTAATTGGGAGCTGCCTTTTGAGTTGATGTGCGATGCTAGCGATTTTGCTATTGGTGCGGTTCTGGGACAAAGAGTGAACAAACACTTCCAACCAATCCATTACGCTAGCAAGACAATGACGGGGGCACAATTGCATTATACGACAACAGAAAAAGAGCTTTTAGCTGTTGTCTATGCCTTTGAAAAATTCTGCCCCTATCTTGTCCTTTCTACCACCATTGTGTATACCGATCATTTCGCGCTGAAGTACTTGTTGACAAAGCAAGACTCCAAACCAAGACTTCTTCGCTGGGTTTTGCTGCTCCAGGAATTTAAAATCGAATTCGCGATAAAAAAGGAGCAGAAAACTTAGCCGCGGACCATCTCAGCAGACTTGAGGATCCATACCAAGGGGATCATCCAAATAAAGAAATCAATGATTCTTTTCCCTTGGAGACCTTAATGTCTATAAACTCGAAGCCGAATGAAACCCCGTGGTTTGCGGACTTTGCAAACTATTTGGCGGGTGGAATTCTCAAGTAAGGGTTGACGTCTCAGCAAAAGAAGAAGTTCTTCACCGACATTAAGACTTACTTTTGGGACGACCCTTACCTATTCAAACAATGTGCCGACCTGATTATCCGCCGATGTGTTGATGGACCGGCAGTGTCCGAAATCCTTGATGCTTGCCACAAAGGACCCACTGGTGGTCACTTTGGTCCCAACTACACCGCCAAAAAAGTGTTTGATTCGGGATTTTATTGGCCCACCATCTACCGTGATGCTCACGAGATGGTTAAACGATGTGATGTTTGCCAAAAGCAAGGCAAAATCACACATAAAGACGAGATGCCTCAGAATTTCATTCAAGAGTGTGAAATCTTTGATGTTTGGGGTATCGACTTTATGGGGCCATTCCCTTCCTCTAAAGGAAACAAATACATCCTTGTAGCCGTTGACTACGTTTCAAAGTGGGTTGAAGCCAAAGCTTTACCCACTAATGACGCAAGGGTGGTTTGTAACTTTTTGAAATCTCTTTTCGCTAGATTCAGTGTGCCTCGTGCCATTATTAGTGATCGTGGGACTCATTTCTGCAATGACCAATTTGCTAGAGTCATGACTAAGTACGGTGTAAACCATCGTCTTTCCACAGCCTACCACCCACAAACTAATGGCCAGGCTGAAATATCCAACCGAGGACTGAAGCGAATTCTTGAAAGAACTGTGGGAGAGCATCGTGCCTCATGGGCTGATAAGTTGATGATGCTTTGTGGGCTTTTCGTACTGCATACAAGACTCCGATTGGTTGCACACCATATCGTCTCGTGTACGGGAAAGCGTGCCACCTCCCCATTGAGTTGGCACACACGGCTTACTGGGCCTTGAAGTGGGCTAATTTTGATATCAACAAAGCCGGTGACCTACGCAAGATCCAACTCAATGAGCTAAATGAACTTCGGAATGAGGCTTATGAAAATTCTTTGATCTATAAGGAAAGAACTAAGCTCATTCACGACTCCAAGATCAAAAACCGAGAGTTTCATGTTGGAGAAAAAGTCTTACTTTTTAACTCTCGCTTGAAAATCTTTTCGGGCAAGCTCAAATCTCGTTGGTCCGGCCCATTCACCATCGCCCAAATTTTTCCATATGGTACTCTCGAGCTCGCTCAACCTAATGGACCTAATTTTATGGTGAATGGCCAATGAGTGAAGTTGTACTTTGGTGAGGACACCTCTCAGGAGGTGATTCCATCCCTCACCACGTTCCCCATAAACTAATTTTGGGTCGAGTCAGGCTCGTGACTCGGTTATCAAAAACAAGCGCTCCTCGGGAGGCAGCCTGAGTATCTATCCCTTTAACCCCCTAAGTGTAGGGGAGGACCTATTTTGGTCGTTTGTGTTTGTGTGGTGATGTGATTACAGGGATTAGTGCACTCTTAGAATCTTTGAAGAACCGTGCTCCCGTGTTATCCGAAATCCGGTTCTATATCTCAACTATCGTGATTCAATTTTCTTCATATTCATATTTGAAATTGATCACGTTAGTCGTCTCTTCCTTAATTTGAGTTAACCCACGTGCACAATGTCATAAGTGTAGGGGAGACTTTTCCCACATGCTTAAACATTGAGGACAATGTTTATCTTAAGTGTAGGGGAGACTTTTCCCACATGCTTAAACATTGAGGACAATGTTTATCTTAAGTGTAGGGGAGACTTCTATCGAAGTTTTAAGTGGACTTTTCCATGAAAATGCCTTCATTTAACCAGAAATCCTATTTTTCAACATTTTTCAAATTTTTAATTAACTTTGGCCATTTAGTCGTAATTTTTAAATTTTTATCGTTGCTTTCATATGTATATATCCCGCAATAAAATCAAAAATATTAATAAAGTGGTGTTGCTAGTTTAGAAATCTTTGACATATTAGGCTCGTTGCGTTTATTTTGACTCAACCCGAATAGACTTATCCAAGTTTATTCTAGCTAGTATCCTTAACCATGTAGACCTTAATCGGTTTATTAGGCTAAGTATCCACGAGTCTCATTACTTGATATTTTAAATTGTGGAGGACGAAAAATGATAGAGTCAATTATAAGTCGGTATCCTTGCGCAAGCTCACTTGGTTTAATTATTTGCCTATTCTCCCATCACTTGCTAATAATCTATATGCAATAAGTAAGGTCGTACGATTTGAAAAGTTACTTAGCTTCTAGCCCAAGATCGTTTAAAAGTTGCTCGGTAATGACGAGAGTTCATAGCCAAGGCATAACTTATGAAGCGGGGCGCGAAGATTGGCGAGTCCGAAAAGGCCCTAACAAGGCATGAGGATTCCATTTTATTGCTGAAGATCCAAAGTGATGTGAAAAGCATTATTCCTAAAGTCAATATGAAGGATCAAGACTCACGACGAAAAGCAATCAACTCCCATAAAGATCATGGAGAAGTCTATCCGAAAAGAGCCTAACAAGGTATGAGGATAAATAGATCCAAGTCCGAAAAGGAGGCGGATCGTTGTATCTCAAAATCCCAATTAGAGATTGAAGAAATAATCATGAAGTCGTGGTCAACAAAGTTGGAGTACCCTTTCAAAAGTCTCCAAGTGAAGAAACTCTATTATGATGAGAAGACCATTATCTCAAGAACGTCTCTCGAAGATATGAAGTATGAAGTACATGCCAAATATCGGCCCGAGAAAGGTCTCAAATCGTGAACCAAGTTATGCCAAGATATGAACTTTTTGATATCCCGAGAAGTAGTTTTAAAAGATTTTGTCCTTTAGCTAACTATTGATCAAATCGTCCTACTTTGCTTTCAGCTTAAATAAACTATCGAAATAAGTCCAAAAATGCATCTTCATGATCATTCTAAGACAAAGATAAAATATAAGAGATACACCTAGGAATAAGGGAGTTTAATCATTTAATTAAGCCATGTGTGCAAGTGTTTGAATTGCTAACTTATAATAACAATGATCTCGTTTTTAAGCTTAGTTTGGGGAAAGTGAAACTTGAGGGTGATAAATCATCGCAACAACAAAGCCCTAATGTAAGTCCTTGATTTCTTTGCAAGTTATTTCATCCTTTTGTTGATTTTAAAGTTTTAATTTGTCTTAGTATTTTAATTTTTATTTAGTAGTATTTGAATAAGGACAAGGTTGATTAATTATGAGAAAAGTGTAAAATTGCTTTATCACTAAGCATTGCATGAGGGCATGGCAATGGTTAAGTGTAGGGGATTTGATAGGTGTGTAAACACCCATCCTTTTACCACTTAATTCTGGCTAAAACAAGACCAAAACACGTATTTAATATCGTTTGTTTGGAATTATGCGTGGTTTTTGTGTTTATTGTGTTTTCAGAGCTAACCGGATGAATATTAAAGAAAACATGGGATTGCACGGGTTTTATCAAGGAAAAAGACTAAAGACGAAGTCTATTGTCCAAGAGATGCAAAAGATTTGAAGTCAATGGGCCTATTTGAAGATTTATCGAAGAAAAGGACCAAAGATGGAAGATTTACATATGTCGAAGAAACTCAAGTCTAATTAACGAAGAGATTAAAAGACGAGTTGAATTTAATCGACGACGAATCCCGAATCAGAATCGAAAACGTCAACTTTTCTGAAAAGACGAGAAGACAAGAAGAAAGGGAGAAAGCCCTCTCACCAACCAACCACTAGGACTATAAATAGATTTCTCCCTTCACATTTTAGAGAGTTAGCTTTCATTTTTCTTTTTTCCCAGTTCTCTTAGGCACGGTTCATCACCAACACCATTAGGGTGTTTGGTGATTTTTAATTTCTTTTCAATCTTGTAAGTTTTAATCAATTCTCTTGTTACTTTTAAATTAATCTTTCAATTCAATCTTTCTATTCATCTTGTTCTTCATCATCTTCTATTGCAAGTTCTTAAGTTTTTTATTTTATTCAAGTTTGATCTTAAAAAGTTGTTGATTTAGTGTTTTTATTGGTGGGATTTGTTACTTATGATATTTAAATGATTATTGGTTGATTTGGTAAAACCTTTTTGAGTATTTTGGTGTTTAGATTGATAAAACGTGTTCCTGCTACTGTTACTGTTCTTCCTGGTCTGAACATTCCGAATTGACCTTTAGCTAATTCCCTTACTCGGAATATTTTAAATATTCCGAATAGTGTTGTTTTTCCGCATAGCCAAGTTTACTTTTTCCCTTATTCGGAATATCTCGTATATTCCGAATAGCCCAGTTTTTCCGAATTGGCCTTGCTTTCCGCATAGATCAACTTTTCCGAATAGCCTCAACTTTCCGAATAGGGCCTTATTTTCCGAATAGGCATGTTTTTCCGAATAGAGTTACTTTCCGCATAAGACATAATATTCCGCATAGACAGGTTTTTCCGAATTGAACCCTTTTATTCCGCATAGCACTTTTTCCGAATAGGGATCCGTTTTTCCGAATAAAGCAATATATTCCGAATAGACATACATTCCGAATAGGGTAATTTCTTCTTGGGTATTTTTCATTTGTTGTTTAATTTAACTCTTTAAGTCTAACTTTACTTTTTAATAGAATAGAAAACCAACTCCACTTTTTGTCACCAAGAACAAATCTTTCCACTTTAAACTGAGATCAATTCGAGGGGATTCCGAGAAACGAACTTTTTTCAACATAGAAAATAGCATGTATCAGATACCATCTGCATCTACTATGAATTCTGTCTGCTTCTCCAAATTCTGAATTATCGCCCAGATTTCTCCATCATCTTTCTGAGCTTCCTTGATCTTAGAGAGTAACTCGGGTTCTACTCTAAGATTAGCCCAGTAACCATGCTGTCCACGTATCATGATCTCTATGTCTAGTCGCTCCAAGTCTCTTATGATTTCCTCCTCAATCTTAATGCCGTTGATCATTCCGGACTTTCTGCTAAGTGCATCTGCTACTACATTCGCCTTGCCGGGATGATACTGCAGATTAATGTCATAATCCTTCAACAGCTCTAACCATCTCCTCTGTCTCATGTTCAATTCACGCTGACTGAAGATATACTTCAAACTCTTGTGGTCCGTGAAAATGTCACATGATTCTCCATATAAGTAGTGCCTCCATATCTTCAATGCAAACACGACTGCAGCAAGTTCCAAGTCATGCGTAGGGTAATTTTCCTCATAAGGCTTAAGCTACCGTGAAGCGTACGCGATCACTTTCGCATGTTGCATGAGAACACAGCCAAGTCCCTTCCCCGATGCATCATTGTAGATTTGAAATCCACCCGTACCATATGGGAGAGTAAGAATAGGTTCAGATTCTAGCTTCTGCTACAGGTCTTCAAAGCTCTTCTCTCGTTCTTCAGTCCAGACAAATTTCTCCCTTTTCCGCATCAGTTTGATCAATGGTAGTGCTAGGCGGGAAAAGTTCTCCACGAACCTACGGTAATAGCCAGCTAAGCCTAAGAAACTGCGGACTTCAGTCGCGGATGTCGGCCTCGGCACTTAGTAATAGCCTCAACCTTCGCTGGATCCATAGTGATTCCTTCTGCTGATACAATGTGACCTAAGAATGCCACTTTGTCTAACCAGAACTCACACTTGGAGAATTTAGCATACAGCTTCTTCTAGCGAAGAATCTGTAGTATTGTACGAAGATGGTCTTCGTGTTCCTCCTTGGACTTTGAGAAAATCAGAATGTCATCGATAAAGACAATGAAAAACTTGTCCAGAAATTCATGGAAGATTCTGTTCATCAAATCCATGAACATTGCTGGAGCATTAGTCAGGCCGAATGGCATGACTACAAATTTGTAGTGGCCATAGCGTGTACGGAAAGCAGTCTTGGCGATGTCCTGCTCTTTAACCCGTAGTTGATAATAGCCTGACCTAAGATCAATCTTGGAGAAGTGTTTGGCCCCTTGGAGTTGGTCAAACAGATCGTCTATACGTGGCAGTGGATACCTATTCCTGATAGTAATCTTGTTGAGCTCGCGATAGTCTATGCAAAGACGCATACTGCCGTTCTTCTTCTTAACAAATAAGACCGATGCGCCCCATGGAGATGCGCTCGGTTGAATGAAACCTTGTTCTAGAAGTTCTTGCAGCTGATTTTTCAGCTCCTTTAACTCTATGGGAGCCATGCGATAAGGAGCCTTGGAAATCGGCTCAGCTCTTGGGATGAGCTCGATATTGAATTCCACTTCTCGTGCAGGTGGTATGCCCGGAAGTTCTTCTGGAAACACATCCTAGAATTCTGACACTATCGGCTGATCCTGAATTGATGGGGATTCAGCATCCATGTCATGAACCGTAGCTAGATAACCCTCGCAGTCATTTGAAAGTAGTGCACGTACTTGCAGGGTACATATGATTTGTACAGACCTTCCGGGTACGAACCCGATGTGAATGTACTCTGGTGCATTAACATCACCGAAGATGACTCGATATGAATGGCAGTCTATGGTAGCATGATGCTTGGATAGCCAATCCATGCCCAAAATCATGTCAAAGTCATTCATGTCCAGCGGAAGTGCGTCAACAGGACGAACCTTATCGTCAAACTCTAGGGGAAGACTCTTGTATACATGGGTTATTAATACAGAGTCCCTCAAAGGCGTGGAAATACTGAGTCTATTTTCTAGTGGCATGGGGAGTATCCTAGCATTCTTGGCATAAGCAGTAGAAATAACCGAGTGAGTAGCACCCGTATCAAATAGAACACATGCAGCTTGACCATACATATACAAGATTCCAGTGATGGTACCTGTAGACTTGTTGGCCTGATCTCGATATGTCGTGTAGACGCGTCCAGTGGTAGGAGGCGGCTTGGTATCAGCATGTCCCGATGTGCCCTCCATCTCGCCCTTGCAGCAGTCCTTCATGCGATGGCCAGGAAGACCACACTTGAAGCAAGCGTCACTGTCGCAACGACATGGCCCTGGGTGCCTACGATGGCAAGTAGAGCAAAGAGGATGAGTATACCCTCCAGCAGGTGCTCTGGCTGGCTGAGAACCTGATAAAACATTATACATGAGACATGATAATAGGGTACAAAGGACAATGCGGATAATCGTAAGATTAAATACCAGTGATAGCTGGACGGCTAGGCTGTGAACCTCTCTGGTTCTGGTCCCTACCGTTTCCATGGTTCCTGGTAGAAGATTTGCTAAAGTGTCAGAATTATGATTTATAACATGAAATCATAAGGAAATGCGTAACTATAAGGACCTGCTGTCGTTGGAGTGTCCAGCGTTGTTATGGTAATTATCATTACCGCCACGCCTATCCGTAGCAGAACGGTCGTTAGTCTGACCGTTTCCCTTAGGCTGATTAGGTTGCTGCTGAGTAGCCGGCTGAGACCGGTCCCCAGTCTTCTGCCTGGAAGATACAATTTAAAGAGGTGAAATATATTGACATATACTGAAAGAATACGGATTGGTCACCGCTTGAATACGAATATTTACCTCTTCTCGGGTCTCTCTGCTTCCCCGAACTCATCTCTTTCCTGCAGCATCTCCAGCTTACGTGCTGCATCGGCCACTTGTGCTACCGTGTCCAACGGAGCACCCTCTAAGTTATTGGCAATTCTTGGAGTAAGGGCCCAACGAAATTGTTGTGCCTGTTCTTCAGAGGTGCCCGCAGCTGCTCTCAGGACACTAGTGAATCAAAGGAAACGTTACATGAAGTCATTGTTGTCTTTCTCAGGTCGCTGCCTAATGGTGTAGTATTCTCTCATGAGTCGATTCCTTCCTTTCGTGGGAAAAATGCTAGGAGGGGGAGGATAGTTGTTGTTTTGATGAAGGATGTCTTGCAAATCTACATTGGCAGCTGCAACCATCTCCCGGATATTGTTTGTGTTTGCCATTTGACAATATAACATAAAATACATGATTAAACTGATCAAAACTTAAAATATATACATGAAAAAAAAAATTATACCAATAAATCATGAGAAAATTTTATGCAAGAAAATTCGTACATGCATGATGCAGTTTTATGAAAACTTTGTATGCTCGAGAGTGAACGCCTATGGTCAGTTCACCCAAAATAAAAGACATGGCGAGGGGACGCCTATGGGTCGGTCCCAAATTTAAAAGTTTCAATAAAACACATGCGACTAAATAGGGCCAGTCCTGTACCAACCATTACTTAGTCATAAACCTGCGACAATGACATATATATGTATGCATGAAAATGATGAATGCATGAAAACCGACTATCAGTTCTACGAAGACCATAGTGACTACCCACTAATCACAGGTCATGATTTGAGAGCCTACAGGTCGAAGCCTTGGCTCTGATACCATAATCGTAACACCCTATTTTGATAAATAGAATGTCACACGTGACTATGGCGTGTCATCAAAGCATACATGGATAAATGTCTAAACATTACATGACCATAAAAGGAAATACCGGAATCAAACATCGGTAGTCCAAAAGTAAAGCTCATCACACACAAACATAAGTACTGTAAATGAAAGGACTAAACAATGTCCATGTAAAGAGTATCAAAGTATAGATAATGCATAAAGTAAAGAAAGGCTAGAAAGCTTCCAGTCCATATGCACGTACGCTTAAAGTCTACGAGCTTCCCTGAGTACCTACCGTTTTGGAAACATGAAAAGGAAAACGGCTGAGCAATACGCTCATTGCACGGATGTACAAGTAAAGCATGAATAATATAAGCATATAAGCATGAAACAGCAGAAGAAACTAAGTCCTGAATAACCTGGTTAAGTCTTAATAAAGCTGCTTTTATAGTTTGAAAAACCTTATGTTTATCTTGTAAAAATTGTTTAACATATTATACCATTAGCCAATATAGGTCATGAAAATCCACGTGCATGAATACTTGGAGGGGTGACCTCGTCATGCAAATTAGAGGGGCTGCCTCTAATTTAATATACTAGTTTTTGGGTAGGAGGGATCAACTCCTTGTGAAGGATGCAAGGCACACACCACATTCACACTGAGTAATATGCTGAAAACATGTAACTAGGATGCACCCATACACCCCACATGATAAATATAATAATATGGCCAAAAGCTGAAGGGACGCCACGAGCAATCACTCCGCCGTGGGGAAGTCATAACACCAGTGCCTCTAGTGTTATGGTTATGGTACCTCCATAACTAGGTTAAACTGGTCATGCATGTATATGGCTTTAGGTATTCTAATTAAACATAGGCAATCAAACATATAAACTTATACTATGGAAAAACAGTTGGCTGCATACGGGGAATCCTAATAAGGAAAGAATGTCCATACTGAAAGGGCGGGACTCCGTACCTTATGTCCAGTGAACGAAGAAGACGAACGGAAGAGAGTCCTACTTCGGTATCACTAATGCTACATAAATACATACGTGTCTAAGTATCTGATTACTAAATACGTAGCTGGTTTTATAGCATGTCTTGGCTTGTTTTATATGTTCATGTCATGTTTTACTGTTTTAAGTTTTATACATTGTTTATCTTATATTCTGTCTATTTTGATTAAGTATTACTTGTATTCCATGTATTATTATGCTTGTTGTGTAATAATAAGTATCTTTCTAAAAATAGCAGGTTTCCTAAAATAGAAAGTTTCCAAAATTAGAAAGTTACCAAAAATAGAACGTTTCTAAAAATAGAAATAAGCTGGTTAATTAAGCTAATCATATAAGATTAAGTGTTTTCTGATTATTATTCTAAGTCATGTGATTATAAAGTATAGTTTATTAATTATTACATGTAAATTAAATAAACTATAGGTTAAAAGTATTTAATTAAATATAACATGATTTTTAATTAAATAAAGGTAAAATACTTAGGTTAAAACATGTATTATTAACTATTAATAATATAACCTAAGTCATGTTAATTAATTAATTATAGTCATGGTTTTAAATAATTAATTAATTATAAAGTCTAATTAAATATAAATTCTTAGGTTAAAATTCATGAATTACTAATTAAATTTATTACCTAAGTCATGTACATTAAATTAATCATGTCATGTTTTTATTAATTTAATTTAAGTCTAAAACATAACTAGTGAAAATCATAAACCTTGAAAAATAATTCATGAACCGGACCCGTGACTAAAAACCATGGACCGGACCCGTAACCATCACCATACCCCGACCAAGGTCGGGGTTCCCCTTGTTTTTGCTGCTGCTGTGGGACCACCACCACCATACCGAGACCATATGGTCTCGGTGGTGCGACATAGGCCAAGCCGAGACCCCTATGGGGTTCGGTTAGGTGTCAGCCAAAACAAAAAAACCCCTAAACCCTTGTTTTAATTTAACCCCATGATTAGAACATGTTTATAACACTTGTTTTTAATTAGTAAACTAAAAACATATTGATTTTATGTGATTTAGATAATCAAAACATAAAAAGAAAAAGGTTAAAAGTTATACCGAATACGTGAAACAAATGAGGACGAACACACACGAATCCTTGCAATAATTCCAAGATCAAAATCAACACACCCTTGTGGTGTTCCTGAATCCGGCGGCCAAAGAGAGGAAGAAGAAAAGGGATTTTTAGGTTTTTAGTTATTTTTATAAATCTTGTTAAATGAAAATACCTTTTCCATAATTTGCATATTTAGTAAAAATTATGGGCTTGGCCCATTTCCTTTGGTGTAGCCGCGGCATGGGGGCCCCACTTGGGGTAACCCATACTTTTCTCGTGTCTAAAATATTAGTGTGTTCTCGTGTGTTCTCGTATACGTGTTTTACGTGTTTTAATTATTTATAGATCGTGACTTAATATATTTATTCGTGTTAGTAATAAATATATATACATACGTAATATTAGCTCGTGATTAATTTACGTTCATGATTTCATGATCGCATGTTCGTGGTTATAATTATTATTGGAATAATTATCGTGTGTTCATACATAATAAATACTTATCGTGTTCTAACACGTACGTAATACTTGAAATTCTTATACGTGAAACGTAACGTGCTAAATAAGGAAAGTTCTAATCATGCACGTACGATCTAAAGGGTACTATTCATGGTAAAAGTATGCGGGTTTTATAAGTACTGTAAATGAAAAGGACTAAACAATGTCCATGGAAATGATTATCAAAGTATAAAGAAATGCATAAAGTAAAAAAAAAGCTAGGAAGCTTCCAATCCATATGCATGTACGCTTAAAGTCTACGAGCGTCCCTGACTACCTGCCGTTTTGGGAACATGAAAAGGAAAACGACTAAGCATAACGCTCAATGCACGGATATACAAATAAAGCATGAATAACATAGGCATATAAGCATAGAGCAGCGGAAAAGACTAAGTCCTCGATAACCTGGTTTATCTTATTAAAACTGGTTTTATAGTTTGAAAAGCCTTATGTTTATCTTATAAAAACTGTTTAACATGTTTACCATTAGCCAATATAGGTCATGAATTATCAACGTGCATGAATACTTGGAGGGGTGACCTCGTCATGCAAATTAGAGGGGCTGCCTCTAATTTAATATACTGGTTTGGGTAGGAGGGATCAGCTCCTTGTGAAGGATACAAGGCACACACCACATTCACCTGAATAATCTACTGAAACATGTAAACTAGGATGCACCCATACGCCCCACCTGATGATAATAATAATATGGCCAAAAGCTGAAGGGACGCCACGAGCTATCACTCCGTCGTGGTGGAGTCATAACACGGGTGCCTCTAGTGTTATGGTTATGGTACCTCCATAACTAGGTGAAACTGGTCATGCATGTATATGGCTTTAGATATCTAATTAAACATAAGCAATTCAAAAACATATAAAACATATACTAGGGGAAACAGTTGGCTACATACAGGGAATCCTAATAAGGAAGAATGTCCATACTGAAAGGACGGAGAAAATGTACCTTGTGTCCAGTGAACGAAGAAGATGAACGGAAGAGAGTCCTACGTGTATAAGTATCTTATTACTGAGTACGTCACTGGTTTTATATCATGTCTTAGCTTGTTTTATATGTTCATGTCATGTTTTACTGATTAAAGCTTGATATTGTGTTTATCATGTATTCTGTCCATTCTGATTTAAGTATTTCTTGTATTTCTTGTATTATTATACTTGTTGTGTAATAATAAGTAACTTTCTAAAAATAGCAGGTTTCCTAAAATAGAAAGTTTCCAAAAATAGAAAGTTTCCAAAAATATAATGTTTCCAAAAATTGAACGTTTCCAAAAATAGAAAGTTTCCAAAAATAAAAAGTTTCCAAAAATAGATTTACTGCCTAAAATAGATAAGTTTCTAAAAATAGAAAGTTTCCTTAAATATATTAACTGCCTTAATTAAATAAATTTCTAAAAATAGAAAGTTTCCATAAATAGAAATAAGCTGGATTATTAAGCTAATTATATAAGCTTAAGTGTTTACAAATTAATATTCTAAGTCATGTAATTAAATAGTATAGTTTATTATTTATTTCATGTAAATTAAATAAACTATAGGTTAAAGTATTTAATTAAATATAACATGATTTAATTAAATAAAGATAAAAATACTTAGGTCAAAACATGTATTATTATCTATTAATAATATAACATAAGTCATGTAAATTAAATAATTATAAGTCATGATTTTAATAATTAATTAATTACATAGTCTAAATAAAATGGTAATTACTTAGGTTAAAATCCATGTATTATTTATAATAATAGTAACCTAATTCTTGAATAAATTAAATTAATCATGTACACGTTTTAATTAATTTAATTTAATCTTGAAAAAATAATTAACCTTGTAAAATAATTAACTTGCAAAAGTAACCCATGAACGGAACCCGCGTTTTAATCTAAACATGTCGTGAACCGGACTGGTTTAACCCATGAACCGGCCAACCCAAATGTATCCTTGGTCATGGCTAGCCGCCAGCTAGCAAAAGTTCCCACCGGCTAGACGGTGGTTACCCCTGCTGCCGCGGCTTGGGGTTCCCCCTACTTTCCTTATTTAGCCACCGGCTTAAGCCGGTGGTGGTTCTTGTTTTAGCCGAGACCCAACCGAGCCAAAAACACACCCCGACCGAGGTCGGGGTTCCCTTTTCTCCTGCGGCCGAGATACACAACACCACACCGAGACCTTGAGGTCTCGATTGGTGCGAAACAAAACAATCCGAGACCCCCTTGGGTCTCGGTTCCTTGCGTCGGAAAAAAACAAACACCCCTTAAACCTTAATTAATTTACCCCCATGATTTATTAACATGTATTTTACTTGTTTTAATAATGATTCATTTTTTCATGTGTTCTTGATTAAATAAATCATAAAGAGAAAGAGGTTTAAGGATTTACCGATTACGTGAACAAAGGAGAACGTTAACAATAACAACCTTGCAAGAAATCGATCACCAAAACTCACAAACACACCCCCTTTGGTGTTCTATACCCGGAGGCCAAGAGAGAGACAGAGAGAGAGCAAAAGAGATTTAGGGTTTTTGATTATTTTCTAATTCTTGTAATTATGAAAACCAGTTTTTCCCTTTTTCCTTGTTTAGTAAAAATTGCATGGGCTTGGCCCTTTTTCTTGTGTCTAGCCGTGGGTAAGGGGCCCACATGGGGTAACCCAAATGTTTTTCCGTGTCAAATATTATACTTGTTCTCGTGTTCTTGTTTTACGTGATTTAAATAGTTATCGTTCGTGTCGTATTATATTTATTCATGATCGTAATAAATATACATATGTACGTAATACTAAGCTCGTGATTATTTAAGTTCATGATTTCATGTTCGTATGTTCGTGATTATAATTGTTATTGAAATAATTATCGTGTCTTAATACGTATTAAATACTTATCGTGTTATCACACATACGTAATACTTGTAAATCTTGTTCGTGAAACGTAAACATGCTATAAAAGGAAAGTTCTAATCATGTACGTACGATCATAAGGGTACTATTCATGGTAAAAGCATGCGGGTTTTACAACTCTTCCCCCCTAAAAAGAATAATTCGTCCCCGAATTATAGATAAAGTAAACTGGAAAAAGAAGAACATACCCGAATTCAAAATATGAAATAAGGTTTGATAGGTGTGTAAACACCCATCCTTTTTACCACTTAATTACAATAATAACCGAGCCAAAACATGTATTTTATGTCTTTTATGTCGGAATTATGCGTGGTTTGTGTTTTTGTTGTGGTTTAGGACGAAATTGTGAAAAGTGGAGAAAACACGGCATTCACGGGCTAATATTGAAGAAAAAGACGAAATATGAAGTCGAGAAGTCAAGAGTGCGAAAAGAACGGACGTCCAAGACCAATTCTGAAGATTTATCGAAGAAAAAGTCAAAATACGGAAGTTTACTTAAAGCCTAAGAACTCGAGTCTTATTTATTGAAGAATTAAAAGACGAGTTCGAATGAATCCCGAGCCAAAAGTCCTTAAAGTCCAAGATTAACAAAAGACTAAGAAGGAAGGACTTAATGGTGCAATTAACAAGAAAGGAAGGAGGGGAGGAAGCTTCCCCTAATCATCTCCCTAATCACCTATAAATACCCCTCATTTTCATTTCATTAGTTTTTGTTGGCTAGAGTGACACTAGTTCTTCCACCTCTACTTTTATGCACATTTAATTACCTTGCACCTTTAATTACCTTGTCTTGCACTTTAATTTTCAAGTAAGTTAATTCTTTCTTTATTGCACTTTTACTTTTCTTGTCAAAATCTCTCATTCTACCTTTCTTTCTTGCTTAATCTTTATGTTTACATGTTTATTAGCTTGCTTATTTGATTAAAGATTGTGTTTTTATGCTTGTGATTGTGTTAGATTATTGATTCTTATAGCTTATTTGTTTTCATCTTTAAGTTTTTAAAGTTCTTATAAAAGTTATTTTTATATAAAAGTTGTTTTTCGTAAAGCTTATTCATTTCGTGTTTTAAAAGTGTTTAAATTTCAGTTTAGTAGCTTATTTTTATACGGTTTGCCTTAGGATTTTCGTCTTGTGCTTAATTTTCTAGTAGCTTATTTATCTAGCTTATTGTCATTCTTCTTACTGTATTCCGATTGGGTAGATCGGAAAAGGGTTTATATATTCCGACCAATGCTCCTTGGCTTGGTCGGAAAAGGGTTTACGATTTTCCGATTAGAGGTTAGTAGTATTCCGATCAGGTAAGTGGTGACAGCATTCCGATCAATACCTCACTCTTCATTTCGATCAAAGGAAAGTTCATATTCCGATCAGAGTTGGGTTTACAACATTCCGATATGTGTTTCGTGAGGTATTCCGATCTGGGTAAGTGACAGTATTCCGATCAGGAGTCTTCTCCTCATTCCGATCAGGAGGTAATGTCATATTCCGATCAGGGGTGTTTTGTTTGGTTATTCCGATCAGGTAAGTGACAGGTATTCCGATCAGAGTTTTCCGACCAATCATTCCGACAGGTTTGGTGATATTCCGACGAGACTGATCGGAATACATTCCGATTGGGGATTGTTTTTATATTTTGTCTTGTTTAATTTTTAAGTCCTCATTTTAATATTTTGTCAAATTTAATTCTCGTCACGCCTTTTTAATTTCAAGTCATTTAATTATTTTACTTTTCAATGTTTTTAAATATCGCACCTTTCTTTTAATTAGACGTAGATTTAATTTTAACGCATTTTAATTTTAAGCCTTTTACTTTAATTGTTTTTGCACATTTTCATATACTACAACGACACGCTTTTGTTTCACCAAAATCAACTGAGTCGTACTTTAAGCCAATAATCAATTCGATTAGACCACTAGAACGATAGTTTTCCTACTAGCAAAATGTGAGTGTCAAGGTTAAGAAGCCGGATAGACTCCTCTGTTTCCCAAGTGGCTTCCCGCTCGGTATGATCCCTCCAAAGGATTTTGACGAATGGAATCGTCTTCCTTCTCATGACTCGTTCTTGTGTGTCAAGAACTAGTTCGGGTTCTTCTATGAAAGTGAGATCTTCACGAATCTATTTCAGTGGATACTGAACCATGTGAAGGGGATGATAGTTGTACCCTCTGAGTAAGGACACATGGAAAACATCTGAACATGAGAAAGCTGTGGAGGTAACGCTAAACGGTAAGATACTTCACCGACTCGTTCAATGACATCAAAAGGTCCGATGAATCGAGGACTGAGCTTCCCTTTGATTCCAAAACGTCTAACACCACGCGCCGGCGAAACCTTAAGGAAAACGTGATCTCCTATGTTAAAATGTAAGTCCCTACGATGCTTGTATACATAACTCTTCTGACGTGACCGTGCTTCTTGTAGTTTCTGCTTAGCTACTGCGACCTTCTCATTAGTCAACTCTATCATTTCTGGTCCTTTTCAAGTGTTCGCTCACCAACCTGATCCCAGCAGATTGGGGCGCGACACTTTCTGCCATACAACATCTCTAAAGGAGCACACTTGATACTTGTGTGCCAACTGTTGTTTTATGCAAACTCCACCAAACAGATATAATCGTCCCAATCACCCGTCCATTCCAACGCACATGACCTCAACATGTCTTCCAATGTCTGAATCGTTCACTCTGACTGCCCGTCCGTTTGAGGATGAAAAGCCGTGCTAAGCTTAAATTTTGTACCCCAAGCTTTCTGCAGACTTTGCCAAAATCGCGAAGTGAACCGAGGATCTCTGTCCGAGACGACGCTGGATGGAGCACCATGAAGCCTCATGATATCCCTCCTATAAGTATCGGCGAGCTTACTGATCGAATCTTCCTTGGGGATCGGTAAGAAATGAGCTGATTTGGTAAATCGATCAACGATAACCCAAATTGCATCATGCCTCTTCTTTGTCGGCGGAAGACCAGTAACAAAATCCATGGTGATTTTGTCCCACTTCCACTCTGGAATATCTAACGGTTGAAGAAGACCGCCAGATCGCTGATGCTCGATCTTAACCTACTGGCAGGTAAGACATTTGGAGACGTAAGTAGCAACATCCTATTTCATACCACTCCACCAAAAGTACTGCTTGATGTCATGGTACATCTTGGTCGAACCATCTTCTCTGTCTCATGTTCAATTCACGTTGAGTGAAGATATACTTCAAGCTCTTGTGGTCCGTGAAAATGTCACATGATTCTCCATATAAGTAGTGCCTTCATATCTTCAAAGCAAACACGAGTGCTGCAAGTTCCAAGTCATGCATAGGGTAATTTTCCTCATAAGGCTTAAGTTGCCGTGAAGCGTACGCGATCACATTCCCATGTTGCATGAGAACACAGCCAAGTCCCTTCCTCGATGCATCACTGTAGATCTGAAATCCACTTGTACCAGATGGGAGAGTAAGAATCAGTGCAGATACTAACTTCTGCTTTAGGTCTTCATATCGCTTCTCTTGTTCCTCAGTCCAGACGAGAATCTCCCCTTTCCGCATCAGTTTGGTTAATGGTAGTGCTAATCGGAAAAAGTTCTTCATGAACTTACGGTAATAACCAGTTAAGCCTAAGAAACTACGGACTTTAGTCGCTGATGTCAGCCTTGGCCACTTGGTAATAGCCTCAACCTTCGTTGGATCCATCGTGATTCCTTCTGCTGATACAATGTGACCTAAGAATGCAACCTTGTCTAACCAGAACTCACACTTGGAGAATTTGGCATACAACTGCTTCTGGAGAAGAATCTGTAGTACTGTACGAAGATGGTCTTCGTGTTCCTCCTTGGACATAGAGAATATCAGAATGTCATCGATGAATACAATGACGAACTTGTCTAGATATTCATGGAAGATTATGTTCATCAAATCCATAAACACTGCTGGAGCATTGGTATGGCTAAATGGCATGACTACGAATTCGTAGTGGCCATAGCGTGTACGGAAAGCAGTCTTGGCGTGTCCTGCTCCTTATCCCGTAGCTGATGATAGCCCGACCTAAGATCGATCTTGGAGAAATGTTTGGCCCCTTAGAGTTGGTCAAACAGATCATCTATACGTGGTAGTGGATACCTATTCCTGATGGTAATCTTGTTGAGCTCGCGATAATCTATGCAAAGACGCATATTGCCATCCTTCTTCTTGACGAATAAGACCGGTGCGCCCCATGGAGATGCGCTCGGTCGAATAAAGCCACGTTCCAGAATTTCTTTCAATTGATCCTTCAGCTCCTTTAACTCTATGGGAGGCATGGATAAGGAGCCTTGGAAATAGGCTCAACTCCTGGGATGAGCTCGATATTAAATTATACTTCACGTGCAGGTGGTATGCCCGGAAGTTCTTCTGGAAATACATCTGTAAATTCTAACACTACTGGCTGAATCTGAATTGATGGGGATTCAGCATCCATGCCAGAACAGTAACTAGATAACCCTCACAGCCATGTGAAAGTTATGCACGTGCTTGTAGGGTTGATATGACTTGTATAGACCTTCCGGGTACGAACCCGTTGTGAATGTACTCTGGTGCATTAACATCACCGAATATGACTCGATATGAATGGCAGTCTATGGTAGCATGATGCTTGGATAGCCAATCCATGCCCAAAATCGTGTCGAAATCATTCATGTCCAGCGGAAGTGCGTCAACCGGACGAATCTTGTCGTCAAACTCTAGGGGAAGGCTCTTATACACATGGGTTATGCGTACAGTGTCTCTCAAGGCGTGGAAATATTCAGTATATTCTCTAGTGGCATGGGGAGTATCCTAACATTCTTGGCATAAGCAGTAGAAATGACCGAGTGACTAGCACCCGTATCAAATAGAACATTTGCAGCTTGACCATACATATACAAGATTCCAGTGATGGTACCTGTAGACTTGTTGGCCTGATCACGAGATGTCGTGTAAACGCGTCCACTAGTAGGAGGCGGCTTGGTATCAGCATGTCCTGATGTACCCTCCATCTCACCCTTGCGGCAATCCTTCATGCGATGGCCAGGAAGACCACACTTGTAGCATGCGTCGCTGTCGCGACGACATGGCCTTGGATGCCTACGGTGGCAGGTAGTGCAAAGAGGATGAGTATATCCTCCAGCAGGTGTCCTGACTGGTTGTGAGCCTGATAAGAACAATATTCATGAGTCATGATAAAAGGTACAAAGGACAATGCGGATAAATCGTAAGATGAAGTACCAGTGATAGCTGGACGGTTAGACTGTGAACCTCTCTGGTTCTGGTCCCTCCTGTTACCATGATTCCTGGTAGAAGATTCTCTAATGAGTCAGAATTAAGAACTATAGCATGTAATCATAAGAAAATGAGTAATTATAAGGATCTGCTGATGTTGGAGTGTCCAACGTTGTTACGGTAATTATCATTACCGCCACGCCTATCCGTAGCAAAACGATCGTGAGTCTGACCGTTTGCCTTGGGCTGAGTAGGCTGTTGCTGAGTAGCCGGCTGAGACCGGTCCCTAGTCTTCTGCCTGGAAGATACAGTTTAAGGAGATGAAATATTGACATATACTGAAAGAATACGGATTGGTCACCGTTTGAATACGAATGTTTACCTCTTATCGGGTCTCTCTGCTTCCCCGAACTCATCTCTTTCCTGCAGCATCTCCAGCTTACGTGCTGCATCGGCCACTTTTGCTACCGTGTTGAACGTAGCACACACCAAGTTGTTTGCGACCGATGTACAAAGAGCCCACCTAAAGTGGTGTGCTTGCTCTTCAGGAGTACCTGCTGCTGCACCAAGGAAACCATCCAAGCAAAGAAAGCGCTGCATGAACTCGTTGCTATTCTCCCTAGCTCTCTGTCGGATCCCATGGTACTCTCTTTTCAGCTTGTCTTGCTCAGCCTTGGGAAAGAACTGTCGCATCACCAAATCCCTGAATTGAGCCCAAGTCAAACCAGCCACCTAATTATCACCTCCCTCTGACTACTTCAGTGCCACCCACCATGATAGCACATCACCTTCGAACCTGTAGCAGGACAACCTCGACTTGAAGACAGTGTCACAACCCATAGCATCGAAGATCTTCTCAATGTGAGCCAACCAGCTTTCAGCTTCACTGGGGCTATCTGTTCTCTCGAAGGCTCGAGGGCGGAGTTTATTGAATCTCTCCAGCCATGTGACCAATGTTGCTGGAGGAGGAGAAGGTACTGGGTGTTGCTTCTGGTTGTTGGCAGTCTGAACCTCAGCCCTGATTTCGTTCCTCAGCTGAGGAAGCATAGCTTGCATTGCAGCTTGGATTGCTGCATTGAGTTGTTCCTGCTCGCATGTGAGAACCATCTGATAGTATAACATAAAATACATGATTAAACTGATTAAAACATAACCTATATACATGAAAAAAATTTATACCAACAAATCATGAGAAAATTTTTATGTAGGAACAAGTAGTACATAAAGGCATGATGCAGTTTTATGAAACCTTTTGTATGCGCGAGAGTGAACGCCTATGGTCAGTTCACCCAAAACAAAGACATGGCGAGGGGACGCCAATGGGTCGGTCCCAAAGTTAAAAGTTTCGATAGAACACATGCGACTAAATAGGGCCAGTCCTGTACCAACTATTATTTAGTCATAAACTTGCGACAATGACATGTATATGTATGCATGAAAATGATGAATGCATGAAAACCGACTGTCAGTTCTAGGAAGACCGTAGTGACTACCCACTAATCACAGGTCGTGTTTTGAGAGCCTACAGGTCGAAGCCTTGGCTCTGATACCATAATTGTAACACCCCATTATGGTAAATGGAATGTCACGCGTGATTATGGCGTGTCATCAAAGCATACAAGGATAAATGTATAAAACATCACATGACCATAAAGGAAATACCGGAATCAAACATCGGTACCACAAAAGTAGAATTCATCACACATAAACATAAGTACTGTAAATGAAAAGGTCTAAACAATGTCCATGGAAATGAGTATCAAAGTATAAAGAAATGCATAAAGTAAAAAAAATCTAGGAAGCTTCCAATCCATATGCACGTACGCTTAAAGTCTACGAGCGTCCCTGAGTACCTGCCGTTTTGGGAACATGAAAAGTAAAACGACTGAGCATAACGCTCAGTGCATGGATATACAAATAAAGCATGAATTACATAGGCATATAAGCATAAAGCAGCAGAAAAGACTAAGTCCTTGATAACATGGTATATCTTATTAAAACTAGTTTTATAGTTTGAAAAGCCTTATGTTTATATTATAAAAACTGTTTAACATGTTTACCATTAGCCAATATAGGTCATGAATTATCAACATGCATGAATACTTGGAGGGGTGACCTCGTCAGGCAAATTAGAGGGTCTGCCTCTAATTTAATATACTGGTTTGGGTAGGAGGGGTCAGCTCCTTGTGAAGGATGTAAGGCACACACCACATTCACGTGAATAATCTGCTGAAACATGTAAACTAGGATGCACCCATACGCCCCACCTGATAATAATAATATGGCCAAAAGCTGAAGGGACGCCACGAGCTATCACTCCGTCGTGGTGGAATCATAACACTGGTGCCTCTAGTGTTATTGTTATGGTACCTCCATAACTAGGTGAAACTGGTCATGCATGTATATGGCTTTAGGTATCTAATTAAATATCAGCAATTCAAAAACATATAAAACATATACTAAGCAAAACAACTGGCTGCATACGGGGAATCCTAATAAGGAAGAATGTCCATACTGAAAGGACGGAGAATCCGTACCTTGTGTCCAATGAACGAAGAAGATGAACGGAAGAGAGTCCTACTTCGGTATCACTAATGCTAAATAAATACATATGTGTATAAGTATCTGATTACTGAGTACGTAATTGGTTTTATATCATGTCTTACCTTGTTTTATATGTTCATGTCATGTTTTACTGATTAAAGCTTTATACTGTGTTTATCATGTATTCTGTCTATTCCGATTTAAGTATTTCTTGTATTTCTTGTATTATTATACTTGTTGTGTAATAATAAGTAACTTTCTAAAATAGCAGGTTTCCTAAAATAGAAAGT
This sequence comes from Glebionis coronaria, assembly GCA_025667525.1. Lineage (NCBI taxonomy): Eukaryota > Viridiplantae > Streptophyta > Magnoliopsida > Asterales > Asteraceae > Glebionis > Glebionis coronaria. The sequence continues at coordinate 220,688,661 of CM046879.1, forward strand.
CTCCAAAAATAAAAAGTTTCCAAAAATAGAAAGTTTCCAAAAATAGATTTACTGCCTAAAATAGATAAGTTTCTAAAAATAGAAATTTTCCATAAATAGATTAATTGCCTTAATTAAATAAGTTTCTAAAAATAGAAAGTTTCCATAAATAGAAAGAAGCTGGATTATTAAGCTAATTATATAAGCTTAAGTGTTTACTGATTAATATTCTAAGTCATGTAATTAAATAGTATAGTTTATTATTTATCTCATGTAAATTAAATAAACTATAGGTTAAAGTATTTAATTAAATATAACATGATTTAATTAAATAAAGATAAAAATACTTGGGTTAAAACATGTATTATTAATAATATAACCTAAGTCATGTAAATAATTAATTATAAGTCATGATTTTAATAATTAATTAATTACATAGTCTAAATAAAATTGTAATTACTTAGGTTAAAATCCATGTATTATTTATAATAATAGTAACCTATGTCTTGAATAAATTAAATTAATCATGTACATGTTTTAATTAATTTAATTTAATCTTGTAAAAATAATTAACCTTGTAAAATAATTAACTTGCAAAAATAACACATGAACCGAACCCGTGTTTTAATCTAAACATGTCGTGAACCGGACCTGTTTAACCGATGAACCGGCCAACCCAAATGCATCCTTGGTCATGGCTAGCCGCCGGCTAGCAAAAGTTCCCACCGGCTAGTCGGTGGTTACCCCTGCTGTCGCGGCTTGGGGTCCCCCTACTTTCCTTATTTAGCCACCGGCTGAAGCCGGCGGTGGTTCTTGTTTTAGCCAAGACCCAACCGAGCCAAAAACACACCCCGACCGAGGTCGGGGTTCCCTTTTCTCCTGCGACCGAGACACACAACACCACACCGAGACCTTGAGGTCTCGGTTGGTGCGAAACCAAACAAGCCAAGACCCCCTTGGGTCTCGGTTCCTTGCGTCGGCAAAAAACAAACACCCCTTAAACCTTAATTAATTTACCCCCATGATTTATTAACATGTATTTTACTTGTTTTAATAATCATTCATGTTTTCAAGTGTTCTTGATTAAATAAATCATAAAGAAAAATAGGTTTAAGGATTTACCGATTACGTGAACAAAGGAGAACGATAACAATAACAACCTTGCAAGAAATCGATCACCAAAAATCACAAACACACCCCCTTTGGTGTTCTATACCCGGCGGCCAAGAGAGAGAGAGAAAAAGAGATTTAAGGTTTTTGATTATTTTCTAATTCTTGTAATTATGAAAATAAGTTTTTCCCTTTTTCCTTGTTTAGTAAAAATTGCATGGGCTTGGCCCTTTTTCTTGTGTCTAGCCGCGGGTAAGGGGGCCCACATAGGGTAACCCAAATGTTTTTCCGTGTCAAATATTATACTTGTTATCGTGTTCTTGTTTTACGTGATTTAAATAGTTATCGTTCGTGTCGTATTATATTTATTCATAATCGTAATAAATATACATATATACGTAATACTAAGCTCGTGATTATTTAAGTTCATGATTTCATGTTCGTATGTTCGTGATTATAATTATTATTGAAATAATCATTGTGTCTTAATACGTATTAAATACTTATCGTGTTATCACACGTACGTAATACTTGTGAATCTTATTCGTGAAACGTAAACATGCTATAAAAGGAAAGTTCTAATCATGTACGTACGATCATAAGGGTACTATTCATGGTAAAAGCATGCGGGTTTTACAGTAGGAGATCATGTTTTCCATAAGGTATCACCAGCACGTGGTGTTAGACGTTTTGGAATCAAAGGGAAGCCCAATCCTCGATTCATCGGACCGTTTTATGTCACTGAACGAGTCGGTGAAGTATCTTATCGTTTAGCATTACCTCCGCAGCTTTCTCATGTTCACGATATTTTCCATGTGTCCTTACTCAGAGGGTACAAGTATCATCCCCTTCACATGGTTCAGTATCCACTGGAACAGATTCATGAAGATCTTACCTTCATAGAGGAACCCGAACGAGTTCTTGACAGACAAGAACGAGTCATTAGGAGGAAGACGATTCCATTCGTCAAAATCTTTTGGAGGGATCATACCGAGCGGGAAGCCACTTGGGAGACAGAGGAGTCTATCCGGGCTTCTTACCCTCATTTCAAGTTTTGAATTCGGGTACGTTCCTCTTTTTCCAGTTTACGTTATCTATAATTCGGGGACAAATTATTCTTTTTAGGGAGGGGGAGTTGTAAAACCCGCATGCTTTTACCATGAATAGTACCCTTATAATCGTACGTACATGATTAAAACTTTCCTTTTATAGCACGTTTATGTTTCACGAATAGTAATTACAAGTATTACGCACGTGTTATTACACGAAAAGTATTTAATATGTATTAAGACACGATAATTATTATCAACAATAATTATAATCACGAACATGAAATCATGAACGTAAATAATCACGAACCTATTATTATGTATTTACGTAATAATTATTACGATTAGGTATAAATATATATTACGACACGAACGATTAATAAATAAATCACGTAAACACGACCACGAGTACACGTAATAATTTAGAACACGGAAAAACAATGGGTTTCCCTTGTGGGACCCACCTACATGCGGCATGAACAAGAAAGGGGGCCAAGCCCACCTTTAATTTTGCTAAAATAGAAAAAGAAGGAAAACATGTTTTCATATTACAGAAAAGTTAGAAAATAACAAAACCCTAGCTCCTCCTTTTTCTCTCCTTTGGCCGCCGGTTTTAAACACACAAGAAGGGGTGTTCGTTCATTTTTGGTGATCCAATTCTAGTGAGATCGTTCGTGTTATCATTCCCTTTTGTTTCACGCATCGGTAATCCTTAAACCTTTTTTCTCTTTAATTATTTATTAGATCAAGAACACATGAATCATGGGTTTATTAAAAAATTATTAATAAAACATGTTAATTAAATCATGGGGGTTTAAATCATGGTGGTTTAGGGGTGTTTTGGTTCGGCCGACGCGTAGAACCGAGAGCCGAAGCTCTCGGTGAGTTTATGATCACCACAAACCGAGACCTCAAGGTCTGGGTGTGGTTTGGTGTCTCGGCCGCAAGGATCAAGGGACCCCGACGCATGTCGGGGTGGCCTTGTGGTGGTTTTGGGGGTCTCGGCTGAAAACAACAAGCACCACCGGCTTAGGCCGGTGGCGGTTTGACATAAACGATGGCAACCGGTCAAGCCGGTTCGCCACCATTAAGGGATTGGTTATTTGGTCCGGTTCAAGGTTAAACACCGTCCGGTTCACGACATGTCTAGATTTAAAACACGGGTTCGGTTCATGACTTAATTTTACAAGTTAATTATTTTTTTTACAAGTTTAATTATTTACATGATCAATTAAATTAATTTAACATGTTATATATATATTTAATTAAGACATGACTTAGGTTATAATATTATTATTAATAATACATGATTTTAACCTAGGTATTTTTATTAGTTAATTTAGACTAAGTAATTAATTAATTATTAAAACATGACATATAATTAATTAATTTCCATGACTTAGGTTATATTAATAATAAATATTAATACATGTTTTAACCTAAGTATTTTATGCACTTTAATTTAATTAAATCATGCTATAATTAATTAAATCTTATAACATATAGTTTATTTAAATTACATGTATTAATTAATAAACTATACTATTAATCACATGACTTAGAATATTAATCAGTAAAACTTAAGCTTATATTATTAGCTTAATAATCCAGCTTATTTCTAATTATGAAAACTTTCTATTTTTAGAAACTTATTTATTTTAAGCAGCTAATCTATTTATGGAAACTTTCTATTTTTAGAAACTTATTTATTTTAGGCTGCTATTCTATTTTTATAAACTTTCTATTTTTGGAAACTTTCTATTTTTGGAAACTTTCTATTTTTGGAAACTTTTTATTTTAGGAAACCTGCTATTTTTAGGAAGTTACTTATTATTACACAACAAGTAAAATAATACAAGAAATACAAGTAATACTTAATCAAAATAGACAGAATACCTTATAAACACAGCATAATGTTAAAATCAGTAAAACATGACATGAACATATAAAACAAGCTAAGACATGATATGAAACCAGTTACGTGCTCAGTAATCAGAATACTTATACACGTATATTATTTATGTAGCATTAGTGATATCGAGGTAGTACTCTCTTTCGTTCGTCTTCTTCGTTCACTGGACACAAGGTACAGATTCTCCGTCCTTTAAGTATGGACATTCTTTCCTTATTAGGATTTCCCCGTATGCAGCCAACTGTTTTCCTAATATACATTTTATATGTTTTGATTTGCTTATGTTTCATTAAAATGCCTAAGCCATATACATGCATGACCAGTTTCACCTAGTTATGGAGGTACCATAACCATAACATTGGAGGCACCAGTGTTGTGACTTCACCACGGCGGAGTGATAGCTCGTGACGTCTCTTTCAGCTTTTGGCCATATTATTATGTTATCATGTGGGGCGTATGGGTGCATCCTAGGTTACATGTTTTTATAGATTATTTAGGTGAATGTGGTGTGTGCCTTGCATCCTTCACAAGGAGCTGATCCCTCCTACCCAAACTTATATTAATTAGAGGCAGCCCCTCTAACTGCATGACGAGGTCACCCCTCCAAGTATTCATGCACTTTGATATTTCATGACCTATATTGGCTAATGGTAAACATGTTAAATAGTTTTTATAAGATAAACATAAGGCTTTTCAAACTATAAAACCAGTTTTACTAAGTTACGTTAGGTTTTCCAGGACTTAATCTATTCCGTTGTTATATGTTGTATATGCTTATGTTATTCATTATATGCTTTTATATCCGTGCACTGAGCGTTATGCTCAGCCGTTTTCCTTTCATGTTCCCAAAACGGCAGGTACTCAGGGACGCTCGTAGACTTTAAGCGTACGTGCCTATGGATTGGAAGCTTCCTAGCCTTCATTACTTTATGCATTTATTCATGCTTTTGATACTCATTTCCATGGACATTGTTTAGTCCTTTTCATTTACAGTACTTATGTTTGTGTCTGATGAGCTTTTACTTTGGGGTTCTGATGTTTGTTTCCGGTATTTCCTTTATGGTCATGTAATGTTTAAGACATTTATCCTTGTACGATTTGATAACACGCCATAATCACGCGTGACCTTCCATTTACCAAAATGGGGTGTTACAGAACGTGTCTAGTAAATATCACTTATTTGGGATTTTGGCGTGAGTTTATATGAACTTCGAGTATTCTTAATTTTTTACATACAGTACCTGAAGGTTTTGATTCATTACGCGATTCGTTTGTTAGGTGTTGTAATTGATTTCTCGGGGCGTCCTCATCGTCGGTGATTGTTTTTCGTCTACGTCTTCGTTAGTACAACCACTACTACTTAAGGTGAGTCTATAACCTCTCTTTCTACTGTATTTTAAATGATTTTTACCCGCGAGGGGGATACATGCTATTTAAATGAAAAGGAACATAAGTCATGAATGATTACTGGACCCGAATGATGTCTTGAATTATGTTGAGTAACTAGTTGCCAAAGACCCTAAATTCATGAACCGTTAACTATTGTTTGATCCTAGTGTAGATTGGAAATAGCCGCTTGAAAAATTGATAGTATTATTGTGTTGACGACCCTATCCTAGACGAGAGCTAGTACGTTGAGTACCCTCTGCGTATGGATAACTTGTGTCGAGAAAAAGGTATGACTCGTAACGAATACCTAAGAGGGGCAATGGTTTCACTTAAATCACGCTGGAATTTTGCGCGGGTGATTTTTTTATGGAGTCGGTGTCATGAGCTTAAACATAATTAAATAGCCTATGCTATGATGAGTAATACCCAATAATAGTTTGTAATGATCTGCATAGTATTGAATAATCGTGAATGATTTGTATACTTATGTTCAAGTGTGATTTTGTAAACCTATAGATCTCGCTCAACATTATTTGTTGACGATTTTAAGCATGTGTTTCAGGTAAGCGAGGATGATTGTGGCGGAGCATGCAATGGATGTTGTTGTGGCTTGTGGGCGGTCTAACTTGTTTTCCTCCCTTTTATCAAAGACAATTTATATTTCTTGAATGTCTTGTAAACAATTTGGGGTTGGTTTTAAATTGGTTGAGATTTGTGGGGACCTAACGCTAATCTTGTTATATTTTTGGTTGGAAACAATTAGACATTGATGTTGTTGTTATAATTTAACAAGTCTTTAAATTTACTTATACTTTAAACGTCTCTTTTGAGTCGTTCAATATGGCTTGTGTGGGATGATTCTTTGACTAACACCCAATTGTGATATTCTGCTACACAAGGTAAATTGGGGGTGGTTAGATTCAAGCTTGCGTCTGGATTAACTCCTATATTAATGTAAGCAATGCCTAAAAACATTATTAGTGTTAACTAATCTTTCTTAATTTTGATCACGACAAAGTATAATTACATTTATCATCAAAGACAACCGAAAGACGAATTATTCAACAAACACTACCATCAAGGTAATAATCATTTAAGTCTTACACAAACATATCTTAATCATGTTTAGTGATCATAGAAAGTGATTAACCTTAAAATTCACATTTTGACAAATGTGACAAAAGATTTTAATAAACTTTATTTTTAAGAAAATGTTTTATTAAAATGGAAATGCAAATTTGAATATGTCATATTCTAAATGCCATAGGATTATCATTTGAAGGTAAAATCTACCTCAGATAACATTTCCTCACTAAAAGACAAAAAGGAGCGTAGTCTATTCTAGGCAGTTCCTTAAATAGCTATGTGGTTAGATATAAATATTGAACCATACTATTATTAAGGAACCGCGCTTAGAGAGCCGTTGTTTTTTTGTATCCTATAAATAGTGGATCAAATTTTCATATTCCAAGAACCTTTTTGGACAAAATCTTTCTGCCTCTTATCTTCTTTCTATTTTCTTCAATCATTAGTAAATGATCACTTAATTTGTTAAATATGTTTACTTATGATTATCCTCTTGATCTCCTTCTTTACTTGTCCAAATAGAAGATCACTCACACATTTGTGATGTGATTTAAGATGAAGCCTTGATGAAGATCATCCTTTCTTAGATCTAGTCATGTTCATCATTTTATTTAGTTGTGTCTTGTGTAGATCCAATGTATTTGTGTATATTTATATTAGTGTTGTGTTAATCCAATGTATTTGTGAATACTTAGATTAGTCTTGTGTAAATCCATTTTATATGTGTATACTTGGATTTGTCTTATGTGGCTCCAAGTTACATGTGTATACTTGGATATGTCTTATTGAGTTGTAATACGTCTTGTGTGTTAGTTCTCACTAAACTATAAAGTGATGTGTGTATGTGTCTTGTGAAGTTATCACTTAACTACAAAGTAAAGAGTTGTGAAGATTGGTTCTAGATTTGGATTAAAACTCGACATCTAGCCTTGTGTCTGAAAAGAAGACGGGCGACGAAGATTGGTTCTAGCTTTCGATTAGAACTCGACATCTAGCCTTGTGTCGGAAAATGGTGAAGTTGGCGACGTGTGTAGATTGGTCCTAGCTAAGATTAGGTCTCGACATTTAGCTTAGTGTCGGAAAATAACGTAAGCGACGTTGTAAGGTTTTCTCCGCCAAGAAGAGAGCTTGTGGATATAGTGGAAATCTCGAGTAAAGTGTACTCGAGTAGTGGAGTAGGAACGAAGAGAGAGCTTTGTTGTCGAATCACTATAAATCTTGGTGTCTTTCCTTAGGTTGCTTCTTTCCTTACTCCTTACTTACATTTACATTCTAGCATTGCATTTCATTGTCACCTTTCATTGTTAATGCATTAAAATTAGACCTAACAACTGTGAAACTAGTTTTCAAGTAAAAGGTATTTAGGTTAATATACACACAGGTTACTTAAGTTTGGCCAAATTAACGATTTAATTACTAAAGTTTAAAACCTTACACTTGGGTTACTAATGTATTGTTTACCTGAATCAAGTTACCCATAATGTTTTTACCCGTAGTTTAAGTTGCATGTCTACGTGGACTCCAACTTACGTTTTCGTCGGTAAACTTACGTTTTCTCCAGTAAAGTTACGTTTTAATCAGTAAATTTAAGTTTTCGTCGGTAAACATACGTTTTCGTCAGTAAACATACGTTTTCGTCAGTAAATTTACGTTTTTGTCACTAAATTTACGCTTTCGTCAATAATTTTACGTTTTCATCAGTAAACTTACGTTTTCGTCAGTAATTTTACGTTTTCGCCATTAAATTTACGTTTTCGTCAGTAAATTTTTATTTTCATCAGTAAATTTACGTTTTCGTCAATAAATATACGTTTTCGTTAGTAAATTTATGTTTTCGTCAATAAATTTACATTTTCCTCGTTATTTTTACGTTTTTGTCAGTATTTTTATGCTTTCACATCAGTAAATTTACGTTTTTGTCACTAAATTTACATTTTCCTCAGTATTTTTACGTTTTCGTCAGTATTTTCACGCTTTCATCAGTAAATTTACGTTTTCGTCAGTGAACTTACGTTTGCGTCAGTGAACTTACGTTTTCTTCAGTAAATGAATATTTTCATCTGTATTTTTACGTTTTCTTCAGTAAACTTACGATTTCGTCAGTAAATTTACGTTCTCATCAGTATTTTTACGTTTTCGTCAGTATTTCACGTTGAAGAAAACGTATAAATACTGATGAAAATGTAAGTTTACTAACAAAACGTAAGCTTACTGACGAAAACGTGAAATTATTGACGACAGCGTAAACTTACTAACGAGAACGTAAAAGTTATGAAAAAACGTAAATTTACTACGAAAACATAAAAATACTGAGGAAAACATAAAAGTACTGACAAAACGTAAATTTACTGACGAAAAAGTAAAAATACTGACAAAAACGTAAAGTTTTTGACGGAAACGTAAGATTTCTGATGAAAACGTAAATTTACTGAAGAAAACTTAAAGGTTCTGACAAAAATGTAAATTTACTGACGAAAACGTAAAAAACTGAGGAAAACATGAAAGTAGTGACAAAAACATAAATTTACTGACGAAAACGTAAAAATAATGACAAAAACGTAAAATTACTGATAGAAACGTAAATTTACTGATGAAAACGTAAAATTATTGACGAAAACATAAATTTACTAACGAAAACATAAGTTTACTGACGAAACCTAAGTTTGTTGACGAAACATAAGTTTACTGACGAAAACGTAAATTTACTGATGAAATCGTAAAATTACTGAAGAAAACGTAAATTTACTGACTAAAACGTATAATTACTGACGAAAACATTAAAGTACGAACGAAAACGGAAACAACTGACCAAAACGTAAAGGGTTAATATACACGCGGGTTACTAAAGTTTGGCCAAAGTAACGATTTTGTTACTAAAGTTTGGCAAAAATAAGGAAACCGATTGCTTAACCGGTAATCCCTCTCATGAGTAACGGCAGGATAGTTTTTCTAAACATTTAGTAACAAATAAATCAAACCCGCATACAATAGTAACCTAAGTGTAAGGTTTTAAACTTTAGTAACAAGATCGTTACATTGGCCAAACTTTAGTAACCTCTGTGTATATTAACCCAAGGTATTTTTTGGGACAAACCTAATTGAAAGGATTTTTAATTAGGACCATAATCAAGAGAAACTATTCAACCTCCCCCCTTCTAGTTTTTACAATTGGTATCAAAGGGATGCTCACACAAGATCTTTGAAGTATATTGTGCTTTAAAACTTGGATCGATCCATTGTCTCCTCAAATTAGAAGGGTTCGTTGTACTAAAGTTTCTCTTTGGACAAAACTATTTTTTCAATAAAAATAGACCTTTTAATTGGTAATATTGCATCATATCTTGCTTAGTAGCTTATATGCATTTTAGATTTACTCTTGAAATGTATCTACTAGTTTGTATCTTTCTTTGTGTAGGTACTCATGAAGACTAATCATTAACTTGATTGTGGATTAAGCTACTTGCACTTGTAGAAGACTCATCTCCTTTTGATCTCCAACATCTAAGGATGATTATATCAAGATTGGTGTAAGTGATATTAGTCCTTGAAGACTTAGTACTCACTTTGGTCAAATTTGGGTGTTGCATTGGTCCATAGAAGACTTGGGATGCACTTTGTGGTTAAGGTACGTTTTTGTCCTTCCACACGCCCAATTGATCATTCTATTGATCATTACTTTACTACTTGATTGCTCATCGCATCCTTTCCTTGAGATTTGTTTGTGGTATGTGATTCTATTCTTTCACCCTCTCAAACCTTCATGGTCTTGGATACTTGACTCACTTGGTGTTGATGTGTGAGTTAGTAGTAGCTTAAAGTATCAAGCATGATTTTTATAGTTTGCAACTTATACAGTGAGTAGGCCTTATATCATGTGTAATATATGCAATTGAGCTCATCTATAAGATGATTAATTAATCCTTTGAGATACAAAAATACATCATAAGTTGTAGTTAAGATATTACACATTTGGAATTGAAATATTGCAAGGATATTGTCATTGTAATCCTAAGCAATGACATTTTTCCGATCACGTGGGAGATAAAGTGAATCTATACTATTGCTCATATTTTGAAAAAGTTTAAGACAATTACTTGAAAGTGATCTTACCCTTTTTAACAAAATTATTTGGTATGGTTCATTACCAAAGCCGTTTAGACTTACGCCAGAAATACACGTCTTAAACCACTATATATAACACAAGCTCTTCCTTTCTACTACTTGAAGATTGTCACTCATCTCTTGAGCATTGAACTTAACCTTGATTCACTCCTTTTGGTTTCTCTCCTCTTTGTCTTTTCTTACGAGTAATTGTTTTTCCGTATCGGTCTTATTCGGTATTTTTTTGTCTCGATTTAACTCGTAATCTTTCATTAAGGCATTATAACCTAGTATTGAAGTGGTCCACTGATTTCCAAAAGGCTTGATATGTATTTTAAGTATTTTAGAAAAACTTGGTTTTGAAAATTTTCTTCCTTTTCATGGTTTAAATAAGTCCTCTGTCGGCGGTTCATTAATTGTCACGGCTCAAACCCGCGGTTCAATATCGATAATGAACCGTAGACCACTGAGGACAAAATATGCTGGGTTTTTATTAAAATATCATTTTTTCAAAAAAAACTCACATTTTCTTCTCCATAGTGGCGACGAGATCTTTTAAAAACCTCCATTAACAACTTTCAAAAGTTTCCAAATCACTCAAATTAATTGGTTTCAAGACAAGGGTTTCACTCATCCTTCATTTAACATCAGTTAATTGTAAGTATCTTCACTCAATTTCAATCAATTTGTTCTAGGGTTCTTAATTTCATAATTAGGGAATTTTAAAATTAAAATCGAATTGGAACCTAATTAGGAATGTGGGTTGACATAGTGGTAATTCTATGATTCCTTAGGTTTGAATTCCTTGTGATTTCACTAAAACCCACTTATAGAACAAGTCTGAATTTTAACTAATATATTTTAGTTGAAGGATGGAATTGATATGAACCCTTGAACACATAGGTAATTGAATTGTTAATGCATACCTAAAAACGAATTTTGAAAAACCAATGTTCAAAGTTCATGTTTGATTTTACATAATTCATATGTATTAGTCAAAAATAAAACTAGGACATTGTGGACATGAGAATGTTGAGGATTAATACTTTTGGTTAGTCAAGAAATTGATTAAACACTTTCTCATTATTTTGTCATTCATTATATTACATAAGAGTGATTGTGGACATATTTTTGTATGTTATATAGGTGCTTAATCATGCCTTCGGAATATCAAGACCACAAATATACTAGACTATATGCCTAATCTTGCCGAGTCTTGTCCTTCCGTAACTTTTGGTAATACTTATCGTTTACTTCAAAAACGTTGCTTTCACGAGGGTAGAGTTATTTATAGGGATATTGAGGGATATGACGATACTAGATATATGTTTGGTCAAATTAAGTTTGATTGCTTGCTAGATATCGACGAGCTTATTTATCCCAAATTCCTTCTAGAGTTCTTTAGCACATATTCCCTTCTATATAATAAAGATAGATTGTGTTGGTGTTGGGTCAGTATTTACTTACCCTGAAGCAACTCTAGGATTTGAATATAAAATCCCCCTAAGTGTTTCATGTTCAGCAGAAAAGTGAGTCTGCTGAAGCATGACCAGAGGAACAAAGTTTCCGATTAAAGAATGTGTTACTGAAGGATGTTCAGCTTTCCTCTTCCAGTAAACTTAGAAGATAAAGGAGCCTTTGCTTCAAATACTAGGCGGTCTAGTTGCTGAAGAACAAGTACTGAAGAAGAGCTTTCAGTTCAGTTTGGTTTGACAATACCTATTGATACAAAAGTTGGATGTACCGATCTTGACCCGAATTAGGATTAATTCGGGGTCTTGTGGACTCCGGCTCTTGCACCAAGTGAAACTTGCTTAAGGACCATGCGTACTAAAACAGATACCGTTAGGCTTACCGTGGGTTTGCGACCCACGATTAGACTCCAGCGTGAGAGTAAGTAATCGATTTGAGTATATTAGGGTTTAGGGTATTGTGTGTATCGTACCTTTGTGGAACCGTGGGGGTACCTTTTATACTCGAGAGAGTCCTGACTGGGCTCCCTATTCTTGCGGCCTAAGAAAGAGATAATGACTCAAAATAGATTGATCCTTATCGCATAACTGAGGTAAGTGTATATCCTCTTTCATTAGGCGAATATAATCATAAGATAGATTATATCCCTGCCTGATCCTGTCGCAGTGCGACGAGGACAGGGTTAAGTAATAAACCGTATGTGCAACAACGACTTACCGGGCCTCCTGCGCTGTGCGCACGTCACATAAATGTCAATCCACTCCTGATAGATACGGGTAGTACCCGCGAGTCAGACTATCCAGCCCGACTAACGACTATACGTCATCATGTCCCCCCAGTCTAGTGGTCGCCGGCTCTAACCGCAATTACTAGACTACAATCTTCTAAGTGCGCAAAAATCAATATGCATATAGAACACTAATTTATCGTTCTTAGTATCGTTTCGTCTCGGTAACTAATCGAATGGATATAACTTTTTAAGTTTAACTTTATTGTTTTTTGTTATAAAAAGCTTGATTGGTTTTTAAGCTACTTGCACACAAAACATGTAAAAAGATAAAAATACTCTATAATACTACGTATACGTACTAACTAAAAACACATTGCAATTACGCCAAATAAATGCACAAAATTTAAAAATGAAAATACAATATTACACTACCAATGAAAAGTACAAATGACAAAGTATAAACTAATTTTTAACCATCTTCTTTAAAATCTATTTTTTTAAATCTTCAAATGAAAATGAAACTAAATCTGGCAACTTAAATTTTGAAGTAGTCCATTAAACGAAATTTTGCCCAGTCAAACACTACGTGAATCATAACAGGCCCAATTACAAAGAAACCTACATGCCCAAATCAATTATCAACTGACATAACTTTCTTATACAAAAACTGGCCCAAAATGAATAAAAGCCCAAAAGATATAAACTGTGACTACTTACAAATCAATTAACAGATTTTTCATTTTACTAAAAGCCCAAAATATTGACAATCCACTAACTGCTAAATGAAAACCAAACGAGTAAAAAGATTTGTGACAAAATCTTTGACTACTACTTCTATAATTGTGACAAAATAAACTACACAGACAAAATGCTTTAGAAATTTGTTTAATCCTTAAGAACCTACAATATGGGACTGGACCTGTAAGATACGTGTGCAAATTCAAGTGACAAAAGCTAACTAATACTACTACTGATTTCAAATTCGCTGCTACAAAGTGAACCAACAATCCAATGAAATATTATAGATCTATCAACTAACAGCCTTATATACTTCTAAACTCAGATCCTACGCCCATTTATCAGCTTTTTAGAACATTGCACTATTAGAATCAGTTTATTAAGAGTCAAATCAAACACTTTACAATCAAAATTTACACTACCATTTTAACTAACAGTTTTATACTGAACTTGTAGAAAATACAAAACGTGCTTAACCAAAATATCAAGGCCTTCTTTCTGGTGAAGCGGAGCGCTAAGCTCGATTAAACCAAGACTTGACCGAGACTGAATCCAAGTCTATGCTTGAACTGCTACCTCCATACAGTAAATCCAAATCCTGCATACACTCAAAATAAACCTTCAGAACAAACAAAGCATAGAAACACCAAACAAAACCTTCGATTCTAAATCGTGCAAAAACATGCTGATGCAATGATGCTACTGAACTTGAACCTGGAATCAATTCTAGAATCTCAAACTAAAACCATCTGAACATCAAATTGTCATAGCTAATCACCATATCAAGATGTTAAACACTACTATTGGTTAACTTTCCAAACAGAAACTTTTAACTTTTCTCTGGTGTGTAAAAACTTACACTTAAATATAACAGGGAGCAAACTCGACTACTTTGACTATAAAACCTGAAAGTTTAAAAGATTTAAAAATAGTAACAAAGAGTGGAGAACTAAAACCTCCATTAATGGTGAAGTCTACTTAAACTAAAATCTGAACTAAAAAACGTAACTAAATTTAGATTAGCTGTATCTAAATATGTCTTCAAATTTGAAACTCAATGAAGAAAGATTGAAAGCTTTAAAGAAAACATGAAATTCATTAATGGTGAATATTCATAGAATCAGTCACCAAAGAAGTTAACTGAAAATTTAACAGATATTAAAGGTTTCTAACAAACTTTGAAAACAGAATTAACAAGAACAGATAACAAGAAAATTCAAGCTTCCATTAATTGCAAAAAGTAGAATCGGTTACAACTGAATTAACAGAATCAAAATTTATAAAACTGAATGAGAGCTAGGATGTTTGAATGATAGAAAAACAGTTACAAAATTATAACTAATCTACTCCTAACCTAATGTGTGTAACTACACCTAGCTAACCGCTTGAAAATGAAGAGATCTCCTTGTATTTATAGCCGTGAGAGAGAGGAAGTGAGGTGCTGATGACGTGTCTTGTACAATCCCTTCCAGCCACGTGTTAAATACGAGGATTGAGGATTTAGGGTTCTCATCTTCTTGTAGAGGAGATGATGATGATGATTTTTGCTTCTTTGAGTTTCGCCTAAAACCTTGTGAATCATCCCTGATATGGATGCAGGTTTGGTGGTGGAAAGAAGTGATAAACATCTGATATTTTGTTTCTCTCTCTTGTATTCGTTGAAGAAGAAACGCGTGTGACTAAGAGACTTGACTTGGTCTTTTGACCAAGTTAAAGTAATAAGTAAACTTTAATAACTTTCCCATGTTTTCCTTTTAGTCACTTTTAATCTTTATCCAAAAGTGTTTAAAAGCTTTTAAGTAATTTTGTTTTTATCCTTCGTCTTTGTGAAAATTCAACTTAAGCCCTCGATCTTGGTAAATAATAGCAAGTAAGGTCCTTGAAGCTTGATTTGTTCTTTTCTTCGTCTTTTATCAAATAAATCCATTGAAAACGCGTCTTTGCTCCAAAATGCATATTTTTACCTGAAAACACATGAAACACAAATACCCATGTAAATTTGATATTTTTCAGTTAAATATAATGTATTTGACTGTGTTTTGAGTGGTTTTTGGATCATAATTGATGAGTGTTTTCACACTTATCAACTCCCTCCACTTGACAATTTCCATGGCCTCATGCAATGCAGTATTTCAAAACTCTAGAGTGCACTTCTCTCATAATTAATCCACCTTGGACATTTTATGATTTACTAAACTATAATATGCTACATGATGAATGATTTTAAAAATTAACAATGCAATGCAAGAAAATCAATCTTATTTATATATATATTTTTTATTTTTCTTGAAATGGTTTTGATGGAAATAACTCATAAAGAAATCAAAGACTTTAATTAGGGCTTTGGTACCATGAAAACTTATCACCCTCAAGTTTCACTTTCCCCATACCAAGCTTAAAAACAAGATCATTGTTATCCACAAGTGAAAGTGCATCGACTCATTCATAAAGATTAATTGTGTTACTCTCATACCCTCACTTATTATGCCTCTAAGACCGGTTATTATTTGAGCAAATTGCTTGGGAGCAAATTTGTCATTATTTAAAGCGTGAAGTATAAGAAATGTAAAATCTCAAAATAAGGAAGCACGGTTTTAACCCTAAGTAATCCTCTCATCCATTACTCGAAAAACCACCCACAATTAATATAAGTCCGACTCAAGAAAAATAAGTCATTCGCCTTATGTGTAAGATCCTTATGTCATGCATTAATAAGTAGCTACACACTTGCTAAGGAAAGAAAAATAAAACTCACGCAATAATTTATGTCCACCGCCTTTTTGAGACTTTGGATCTTCAATCCCGCAACCCGTCAAGGTAATATTGGATTGGAGCAACTATTAAATCCCCGCAACCCTTGTGAGAGTAATATTAGAATTCAATAGCTACTATAATTAACACTTCGCTTCCCCTCTTGGGAGTCTTGTATAATTATTTTTTTCTTTTCTTTTGTTTCTTTTTCTCTTTTTTTTCTAGCCACTCATTTTTTTATAAGCCGCTCTCATTTTTCTTTATTCCTCACAAAGAAAGTTGAAAAGAATAAAAGGAAAAACACCCGCTAAGAATTAAGCGTGACATAAGTCTAGTACACATAAAACGTTCTAACTTTGAATCTTAAGACGTACTTATACCAACCACGAATGATTAGTCAAAAATGCCTAAGAGACTACTAACCAATTAAAACCATTCTTGATTATTTATTAACATATATACATGCGTTGACAAGAAAGTAAAGGTTACGAAAGGGGATATAAAAGACACAATTAATGAATATGAGGTTTATCTAGCCCTTAACACTTACTTCAAACTCTATCATCTCTCGTTCTCCACAGTTTAAAATCTCAGATAATGAGACTAGTGGATGCTTAGCCTAATAAACCAATAATGGTCTACATGGTTAAGGATACTAGCTAGAGAATGCTTAGATAAGCAAACACGGGTTGAGTAAAAGTATCCATGGCGGGCCTAATATGTCAAAGATGTCTAAACTTGTTAAACCATGCCCATTATTATATTTTTTTTTCCTTTCTATATTTTAATGAAAAATAAAAGAAGAAATATAAACAATGCAAATATGTTATGCAAATGAAAAATGTTTAATGCAAAAATTATGAATGCATATTTTTGGTGACCAAAGTAGATCAAAAATTTGAAAAATGTTTGAAAATTATTAATTTTCCCAAGTTATCATGAAACTAAGGCAATGGTCTAGGTAAGGTCACTTCGATAGAAGTCTCCCCTATACTTAAGATAAACATTGTCCTCAATGTTTAAGAGTATTAGAGTAAACTCCCCTACACTTATTACATTGATTACTTTGCTTAACCCAAGTTAAGGAAGAGACAACTAAAGGGTATTCATTTTAAGCACAAGTGTTTTGAATATCACGATAGCAAAAACTAATCAAAGTGAACCGGATACACGGGCCTCCTCCATAAGCTCCATGAATGAAATGAGAGAGAGCAACCCTTGAAACAAACACCAAAAGACGAAGAAAGGCCACCCCTCCACTTCAACTCTACTATAACACCCGCTTATTAAACCTAACCTATTTAAACCTACTCTACGTTTTCTAACCTAGTTATTCAATGCTTGAGTTTTTTAACCCTAAGTCTCTAGCTCGACTCGGCCCCGAATTAAGTTGTCCTTGGGGAAACCATCATGGAGAATAAAGGATATCCACTTTAGAGCACATCTCACATGATACACTTAAACTTAGCACGTTGCCATTTACTATAAGATTTACAATATCCGCCTCGATAAATGGAATGGTCCAACGTGTCTCAAGTTTGTCCAACATACGAAAGATCTCATATATGAAGCACACCAGGATCAAATACATAGTTTCCATCTCTACATGTGAACAACTCCAATGTAGGTAGCATTAACAGAGTAAGCTCATATGAGAAGCCCATATCAATTAAAGTCAAACTCGTAAGTGTCATAGATAAAAACCAAGGTGTCCCAAATATACGGATCCCAAGATCAAAAACCTTTCCCTTCATGGGAAAATAAGAAGATGAATTCATGTCAACCATATGAGATTCCCCCTTAGTTATCAAAGCATTATGAGACAATGAAGGTGTAGGTATCAAAACATTCATAACAAGTATATCTATGTGGTACTCTTCATCATCATCAAAAGGTGGGAAAGAAAGAGTAATATGTGAAGGTTCATGAGAAAGTTGAGTGGGAATGGAATCTTCATAAAGAAATCTCTCTATTTCACGAATGTCCTCATCCCAATTAGAAGAAGATGTATCAACCACAATATCATCTCTCTGAAGATAATCTTCAATTTGTTTATCTATCAATTCATCTTCACTAACCAATCTTTCAATCTTTAGAACCTCCTCATTCTCATCAATGATAAACCCCTCCTCATCACTATAGTCATCATAGATTGGTATGTCAAAGATTGGTGACTCCTCAAAACTCAAGGAAGTGTGATCATAAAAAAATGGAGATTCACAAGTGGAAAACTCATCATCACTATAATCATCATATATTGGTGTATCACAAAGAGAAGGTTCATCATCACTAAAATCCTCATTGGTTTTGTTCATCATGGTGGAAAAGTGGCTTATCAAATGATGTTTCAAAAATAGAATTGGAATGAATCACAAAATCACTTGGAGGAATAGGGGAAGGAGTCATATAGGACATGGATTTATCATCAGATGTAAAGGACTCATCAAAGGTTGCATCACAAGAATCATAAGGTGGGAGAGGAGAAGGATCCATATTTCCTATAGGAGCAAATTCTTCATCCAAATTAGGAATGTTTTCTTGACAAGACAAGTCATCGGATAATTTAGCATAAGATGCTTCACTAGAATCACAATCATCATCCTACATTTGTGGCAAGTCTTGCACAAACTCTTCCTCAATCTCATTATCCCTTTCTCTGAACAATTCATCAAGATCAAGGTCACCAAAATCAATAGTAGTAGCATGAAGGTCAACATGTGATGAAATCTCAATGTGATTATGAGGAGAAGAGGTATCAATACAAAGCTCGTCACATGGTTCATTGGAAACACTCTCAAGCTCTCTTTGGATTGGGATAAGGTTATCAACACTAGAGGCGGTTAATTCATCCAAATCGGTGTTTGTATTAGTGTTAAGAGGCTCTTCCCCCATGGTTAAAGAGTTGTTAGGTTCCACGTGAGGTAAAGGTGATGAAGGTGTGTCATCATTAAGTGTCATACAAATCGGAGGTCCCTCACAATCATCACAGGAGCATCGATAATGCATACGAGAACGATATTGTTCTGCTTCCTCGAGCTCGATCGTATCAGTCTTAAAGATTAAATCATCTAAATATTTCCTGAGTTGAGGAGAAAATTTGTTTAACGATTCACGACACATATCACCGAGTTCCTTATCATTAATTTTCCAAGTCTTAATTTCCGCTCCCTCAGCAGACGTAATCCTTGTCTTTAACCACAAACATGTGTTATGAATTTCCATTACGGTTATGTGTTCCTTACTATCAAAATCCTTATAAAATCCATCGATAAACTCGCTTATTTGCTGAAGTAAAGAATGCGAATCATTGCAAATATTAGGGGCATAAGAAGGCGGATCCCTTGGTCGACAATCATAACCATAATGGGGTATGTTTCCACAAAAATCACATGAATAAGTCGAAAAATAAGGTGAAGGTGGATGTCCATAATTAGGTGGATTATAGTTTTGAAAAGAGTCATGATTATGAAAGTTCTCATGATTGTAACCTTGAAAATTTCCTTTATTTTGAAAACCCTCATAATGTGAAAATCCTTGATTTTGAAAAGTTCTTGATTATAGCATGGAAAATTTTCATCATTTTGAAAGCCTTCATTGTTTGAAAATCCTTGATTATGAAAGGTTTCTTAATTATAGCCTTGAAAATTATCTTCATTTTGAAAACTTCCATAATTGGAAAATCCTTGGTTTTGGTATGGCTCATTAAAGGTTTGATCATGAAATGATGGTGAAGGTCGAGATGAAAAACCGGAATATCCTATATAGTCATTACAAGTGTAGTCCATTTGAAGGTTAGGTCGAAAATTAGGGTCCTCGGTTCCATTTTAAGCATATCCCTCCCCATAATAGCCATTGTTTTGATCACATAAATAAGTATCGTGTGGACCACCACAATTCGAACAAGGCGAATAATTAGCGTTGGCGGATCGTTGTTGAAAAATCTCCAACATGGAACGAGTATCCATGTGTAGCAAGGTGGCCGAATGTATATACAAGTGAAATGACGTTTAAAAGCTTCCTCGGGGAAGGAAGTAATACACTAAATGTGGTATGGTTACACGCGTGCGAGTACACGTGTAAGTAAACTCGAGGAGTGAGAGATTAGCTCTCGGTCGACTTTTGAAGGAGAAGAGATTATCTCCCTCGAGGTTTGATAATTAATATCCACAAGAAAATATATATATGTAAATACTAATTCGGTGGCACACCACTCACCACTATCACTTTTGAAAGACCCACAAGGAAGCGGAGAAACGAGGCGGCGCGTAGCACTTAAGAGCCTGCTTCTTTAGAATGTGTAATACACACGCCTTATACCCCCCACACAGTGATCTCTTTCTCAAGATCAAGTAGATTGCAGTATTTATCTATTGTGCCTTAACTAAAATTTGATCGATACACGTGTCAAGGACCGGAACGCTCCCGAACACGATGTATTGCAAAAGCAATACTTATGGAAGTATGTGTATTGAGTGTTCGTATCTACGTATACTTAATTACATATAATAATATATCAAAAATATTTTTGTATTTATTGGATTTTTTTAAGAAAAATAATATATGTACGTAAAAACGATGAAAACTGATATAATATATATTTTTGGGTGTAATCTTTTAGGAAAAAGATTACTTTTTGAATTTTTTTATTTTTTTTGGTTCAATTCTTTAGGAAAAGAATTGATTTGGTTATTTTTTAGTTTTTTATATTTTTATATTTTTTATTCTTTTAATGTTTTGGATTTATGATACGTAAAAAGAACGTTCACAAGGTGAACGGATCCCAAAATCCGATCAAAACCGTCAATCAATAGTCTCTCGTAATGTCATGAACCGCAGCGGCGCCATTTAATTTATCGTTTTTAGTATCGTGTCGTCTCGGTATCTAATCGAATGGATATAACTTTTCAAGTTTTACTTTATTGTTTTTGGTTAAAAAAGCTTGATTGGTTTTTAAGCTACTTGCAAACAAAACATGTAAAGAGATAAAAATACTCTATAATACTACGTATACGTACTAACTAAAAACACATTGCAATTACGCCCAATAAATGCACATAATGTAAAAATGAAAATACAATATTACATTACCAATGAAAAGTACAAATGACAAAGTATAAACTAATTTTTAACCATCTTCTTTAAAATCTATTTTTTTTTAAATCTTCAAATGAAAATGAAACTAAATCTGGCAACTTAAATTTGGCAGTAGTCCATTAAACAAAATTTTGCCCAGTCAAACACTACGTGAATCATAACAGGCCCAATTACAAAGAAACCTACATGCCCAAATCAATTATCAACTGATATAACTTTCTTATACAAAAACTGGCCCAAAATGAATAAAAGCCCAAAAGATATAAAATGTGACTACTTACAAATCAGTTAACAGATTTTTCATTTTACTAAAAGCCCAAAATATTGAGAATCCACTAACTGCTAAATGAAAACCAAACGAGTAAAAAGATTTGTGACAAAATCTCTGACTACTACTTTTATAATTGTGACAAAATAAACTACACAGACAAAATGCTTTTAAAATTTTTTTAATCCATAACAACCTACAATATGGGACTGGACCTGTAAGATATGTGAGCAAATTCAAGTGACAAAAGCTAACTACTACTACTGATTTCAAATTCACTGCTACAAAGTGAACCAACAATCCAATGAAATATTATAGATCTATCAACTAACAGCCTAATATACTTCTAAACTCAGATCCTACGCCCATTTATCAGCTTTTTTGAACATTGCACTATTAGAATAAGTTTATTAAGAGTCAAATCAAACACTTTACAATCAAAATTTACACTACCATTTTAACTAACAGTTTTATACTAAACTTGCAGAAAATACAAAACGTGTTTAACCAAAATATCAAGGCCTCCTTTGTGGTGAAGCGGAGCGCTGAGCTCGCTTAAACGAAGACTTGACTGAGACTTAATCTAAGTCTATGCTTGAACTGCTACCTCCATACAGTAAATCCAAATCCTGCATACACTCAAAATAAACCCGCAAAACAAACAAAGCATAGAAACACCAAACAAAACCTTCGATTCTAGATCCTGCAAAAACTTGCTGATGCAATGATGCTACTGAACTTGAACCTGAAATCAATTCTAGAATCTCAAACTAAAACCATCTGAACATCAAATTGTCATAGCTAATCACCATATCAAGATGCTAAACACTACTATTGGTTAACCTTCCAAACAGAAACTTTTAAATTTTCTCTGGTGTGTAAAAACTTGAACTGAAATATAACAGGGAGCAAACTCGACTACTTTGACTAAAAAACCTGAAAGTTTTAAAGATTGAAAAACAGTAACAAAGAGTGGAGAACTAAAACCTCCATTAATGGTGAAGTCTATTTAAACTAAAATTTGAACTGAAAAACGTAACTGAATTTGGATTAGCTGTATCTAATTATGTCCTCAAATTTTAAACTCAATGAAGAAAGATTGAAAGCTTTAAAGAAAACATGAAATTCATTAATGGTGAATATGCATAGAATCAGTCACCACAGAAGTTAACTGAAAAATTAATATATATTAAAGGTTTCTAACAAACTTTGAAAATAGAATTAACAAGAACAGATAACAATAAAATTCAAGCTTCCATTAATGGCAAAAAGTAGAATCGGTTACAACTGAATTAACAGAATCAAAATTAATAAAACTGAATGAGAGCAAGGATGTTTGAATGATAGAAACACAGTTACAAAACTATAACTAATCTACTCCTAACCTACTATGTGTAACTACACCTAACTAACCACTTGAAAATGAAGAGATCTCCTTGTATTTATAGCCGTTTGAGAGAGGAAGTGAGGTGCTGATGACGTGTCTTGTCCAATCCCTTCCTGCCACGTGTTAAATACGAGGATTTAGGGTTCTTCATTCTTCATCCGATTTGGGGGTTTCTTCGTCTTCCACTCTTGATCTAATTAAATACCATCTTCTTCTAGAGGAGTTGATGATGATGATTTTTGCTTCTTTGAGTTTCGCCTGAAACCTTGTGAATCATCCCTGATATGGACTTGCATGTTTGGTGGTGGAAAGAAGTGATAAACATCTGCTATTTCGTTTCTCTCTCTTGTATTCTTTGAAGAAGAAACGCGTGTGACTATGAGACTTGACTTGGTTTTTTGACCAAGTTAAAGTAATAAGTAAACTTTAATAACTTTCCCATGTTTTCCTTTTAGTCCCACACTTTTAATCTTTATCCAAAAGTGTTTAAAAGCTTTTAATTAATTTTCTTTTTATCCTTCGTCTTTGTGAAAACTCAACTTAAGCCCTTGATCTTGGTAAATAATGGCAAGTAAGGTCCTTGAAGCTTGATTTGTTCTTTTCTTCGTCTTTTATCAAATAAATCCAATGAAAACGCGTCTTTGCTCCAAAATGCATCTTATTACCTGAAAACACACGAAACACAAATACCCACGTAATTCTGATATTTTTTAGTTAAATATAATGTATTTGACTGTGTTTTGAGTGGTTTTTGGATCATAATTGATGAGTGTTTTCACACTTATCAAACACACATGAGCAATCAATTCAAACATTCCCGCCAAGAAGACATTCATCCCCCCTCTTACCTAACCTCCTCGAAACCCAGGAAAAGTGTCTGCCACGTCATAGTTACCCCTTCATCTTCCACCGATAGATTGAGCAAGTGGGTAACACGTGGCGAAGATCTAAATATTTGAACAGTGACTTAGGAAGGCTATATATATACCCCTGACGCCCCCCTTTGACTGTTTAATCACTTCAAAACTCTCAAACTTCCATTAACATCTTCTAAAAACTCCATTGTTGCCAAATCTCTTCCAGGGTAACCTTTACGACCACCTTACTGTATACGCGCAACCATGGTCAGACAACTATCCGATGTCACTTCGATCCTGACCATAGGGGAGCTTGACCAGTTCACGACGAACTACTACATACCGAATTATTTGCACCCATAAATTCCTAACCCCGACATAATATAAGTCAGGCACCCGAGGGAAAAATAGGAGTATACACCTGCTTTTTTGATTACGCTAATCAACGTATTCATATGTCGCGCTTCCTTATCAGCGTGTTAATGCATGATGAGATCCACGTATCTCAATTACATTGTATAGGGGCAACCAAAATATCGAATTTCGAAATTAACTGCCGTACCCTAGACATAGAACCGACTGTAGATTTATTCCGTGCATTCTACCAACGACAACTAGCCAATGGTTGGGTTTCCTTCGCAAAGCGAAAGAGCGGGATGCAATGTTATGATGTGAAAATAGATTCCCTAAGGGACTGGAATGACAGATTCTTCTAGGTTGACGAAGCTGCCTTTCCCTTTTACTTTAAACGGTGAGGAAGGACCCAACACCTGGCCCTAATTCCTACAATACTGGGTACATTGAGACTTTGAATAACAACCGCATTCCCGTGCCACCGTAATAACGGAATTTTATTTAGGAAAATTGTTCTCGGTGTCTGATCGAATTGATCTCCGGTTTAACGTGTGACTCAGTCGTTTTTGGTAGATAAAATAAAGTTTGGTTATCTATAACTACTTAAAAAGTAAAATACGAAAAGTATTAGAAATAAACTAAAAATTAAAACGATATTAAAACGAATATTAAACAAATATTTAAAAGAAACAATTAATAAAAATAAATTAAAAATAAAAATAAACTTTCAAATTAAAAATAATACCTACTTAATAAAAATAAAAGAAATTTGGATTATAAAGCTACTTTAAAAAGAAACGAGACAAATATTAAAACGGGCACTTAATAAAAATTAAAAATAAAACTTTTGGATAAAATACTAAAACTAAAATTTGACGAAAAATAAAAATAAAAATATCTGACTTTCAGAATAAAAATAAAAACGACTTTTAGATAAAACTAAATCGACTACGGAACAAATGTTTTCCCTTAGATTACGTGATGATTAAACAAGAATAAAGAAGAAAGAAAGGTAGATAAAAGATAGAAGGTTTCTAGAGAGATAAAGTAGTGAGAGAAAGTAGAGAGAAGTGTGTGTTAAACTTTTGTGAGATTAGATTAGAAAATGAGACAACCAACACCCTTCCTAACATGCTAGGAAGGGTATTTATAGAATTTTCCTACATGTGGCTTAATGGGCTATAGTTTGATTGGGTCGGGCTTGAATAAATGCTTAGTACCTTGAAAGAGGCCTTTTAAGCTAGCCATCAAGCCCGTAATGTCACGACTATTTTAACTAGCTATTACAACGTTATAATAAATGTTACAATATAAACCTATGACCGAACATTCTTGTTTGTCTCAATAATTTGAGGCTAACAATCTCCCCCAATGTGAGGTCATTCCTCTTTGATATTTGGAGTTCAATGGAGATTACGAATTTCGTCATAATTGAATCTTGAACGTGTAATAGTAGTCTTGTTCCTTCATGCTGTGATCTTTGAGCCTTTGTCATTGTCTTTCGACTTTGTCTTTTATCTTGAGATCTTCAAATCATTCTTGACTTGTCTTTGCCATCTTACGATCTTGTGTCTTCATCCACATGCTCATACTTTGCACTATCTTGAAAGCTTGCTAACAATCTCCTTTGAATAGAGGTCATTCCTCTACTTTAGTTGTTAAGGAATATTATGATCATCAGAGTTGTTGAATTCTTTAGCTTTCTTGATTGTTGAATGTCTTTGGGTATGAGAATATGGTTTTGAATCATCGACTTTGCTGAGTACACCGTAACGCCACTGATGAGACTGCTTTTATACATAGTCTCATCGTCTATTTAGGGCTTAAAATGCATTAAATATCATCAAAATACCCAAATATATGCTTGTGTTTGTTGCTTGTGTATTTTAGGTACGGATATTGAGAAAATGACAAAAGATCACAAGAATCAGGCAAAAACGAACACGGGAAACGAAGCCGCACGATGAACCAAGCCCTAATGAAGAATTTTCCAAAGAAAGTCCTTGAAGATTTGAAGAATTATGAAGATTGGTCCTCCAAGTTTGAAGAATTGACACTTTATACCCTTGTATCTTCATAATTACAAGTTTGGTCCCTAAAGTTTGTCAAAATTACAAAAAGGACCCTTAACTTTGAAGAATTGGCAAATTTAGTCCCTCAACAAAACTAAATTGTCAATATTAGTCCTCCAAGAAGTCAACAAACAAGTCAAAGCCTTGAAATATGAAGGCATGTCAAAAACAGTCCTTGAAGAATGAAGAAACTACATGTTTAGTCCTTGTTTCAAGTTTATAAAAGTACTTGTGCCAAAAGTGTCAATCTGCCAAAGTTGATTTACAAAGGAATTGGAGTTTATTGCCATTTAATACAAAGTGAAAGAAGAAGTAAAAGTGAGGGACCTAATCTGCCCAGACAACCTAAGACAAACCCTCCACTCCCTGCTTGACACCTCACCCACTCACACCCATTAACCAATCACAAACCACCTCCCCTCCACGTCACAAATCCACTCACCCCTTTATTTAATTAACGTAAACGCGGTTTGAATTTTGGTGGCAAACACACATTTTAAATACTTAATCCCTCTTTTCAGATTAAACACTCCCTAAACCAACATAAACCCAAGCTAATCCCCTGGAAGAACAATGATTAAAACAAAGGGGTTATGGCTATAACCTTCCAGATTGCTAATTTACCATCACATAAACCAAACCCAACCCCCAAATTACCCATCACTCTCACCCATGTGTCTCTTCAACCCTCCCCTGCCTCACATTTTGGCTCCAAGACAAAGATGACAGCCAATCAACGCTTCTTAGCATTTTTCGTGCTCCCAAAGAAAAGATGGACGTCCTAGATCGTTTCTACATCACTAGCATCTCATAAACGTCCAAGAATCATCACATGATCTCTTGACGAATTAAAAAAAATGGCATCAACATGGCATCTTCAAATATTCTCCAAGGGCAAAGTTGGGAGTTCAAGATATTAGGGTTTTAAGTTTCTTTCAGCTTTCTAGAACAAATGTAAGCCTATATAAAGGCATTATAGGACTTAGCATTAGGTTGTTCTTTTTTCTCCGTTTTGTCACAAGCTTGTAAATCCTCTTTTGTTAATGAAATGGGTTAAGTATTGTTGATGAGAAGCAAAGAACCTCTTTTACATTCTTGCAATTTTAATTTTCCAAAGTTCAAGTTCTCTTTTAAGTTTCTGTTTGGTGACAAAAGTGTTAAGTTTTTAAGCATTTGGTCCAAAAGCTTTAAGCTAATATCATAAGCCTGATAATCTATTTGATTATCAAGCTTATGTGAGGAGTAAAGTCTTTGTTGATTTAGTGTTAGTAATATTCCAAGATAAAAAAAAATCAGTTTATCTTTATTTTTTTAAATAAGCCACAAACAGCTTAATCAATAAGCTTGTTTGGTAGCTTATTTTTATTGTGAACAACAATCTTGTGTTTTCCTTTTCTCTTAGCAGGTTTCAAAAGCTCATAATCCTTTTAAGATACATGTGGTGTGTGTGTCAACAGTGACCACCACCACCCTCTCTTTGTCTTGCTTACTTATTCAAATCCAAGGTTCTGCATAGGCCCCAGCCTATAGGAGGTGGCAAAGCAGCCACTAAAGGTCTTGGATGTAGGACCCTTAAGGTAGTTTCTTGTTCCCCATTTCATTTTTTTAGTTTTCTGAAAAATTATGTGATTTTTGTAAAAATTGCATGAAAGTTGTTTTATTGCATGCTTATTGGTTTGATTTGAGTTATCAGGGTATGATATGCATGTTTAGAGTGTTTATAATCAGTATGGTTAGGTTTTGTGAAGTCTTTGTTTGAAAAATTTTCATATTCAGTATTTTAAGGGGTGTTTGGATTAGGGCTTTTATTGAGTTTAATGTTTTAAATCTTGATTAAAACCTGTTTAGACACTTCTCTTAGGTTGCTATTGGGTGTTAAGTGTGACTGGTTTTCTGTTTGAACAAGTTTTGAACACATTGCATGCTAAAATAGATGAAAACATAGCCTAAATCAGAAGTCTGCTTGTGTGATTGATTTTCTTTGAATTTTGCCTTCAAATTTTGTTGACTGCTAGATATTAGGTTTAGATAGGACTTGATATTGCTTGCATGTCACTTGGGTAGCTTATGTGTAAAATTTGGCTTGTTGAAATTCATTATTGTGCTAACTGAATCAGCAAACTCACTCAGACTTTTGCAAGGCATATCAGTAACTTATTTTGGTGAATCTTTGTGTTAATTTGGCTTAGACTTGTGTATTTCTTGTTGTTCTTGACTTCCCACAAACCTACTGGTTGTGGGAGTGCCCTCTTGTCCATCAAAAACATCCACAAGCCAAGATCAAGCCCTCTTGATCAGCATTTGCACAAGTGAAGAAACAAACTTTCTTCTTTGTGTTCTCAAAAAGTTACTGAGCACGTTTTTGGCCCAATCTTGATTGTATCTTGTTAAAATTGGATTTGATTTGTGTTTTTGTAAGTTATAGGTCACTGGTTTGTGTTTTTTAAAAGTTAAAAAAGAAAAAAAAATAAAAACCAAAAAGGACGTGGCCAGGACTCGAACCTGCGCCACTCCTCTCACCACACACACACGTTACCATTGCGCCCTAGGATCTTTGACTGCTAGGGTTGCACTTGCAATCTATTTAAGGTATGCTTGTTTGGTGGCTTATTTACTTAACAGCTTTTAAATAAGCTATTTCTAGCTTATTTCCTTAAGCTTTTTCCTGTTTAGCATTTTTCTTAGGTTTATATTAGGGTTTTTGACTTTTTTGAGCAAAAATTATATTTTTCCCTTTATTAATTAATTTATTAGGATTATTTTAAGTTTTAAATTTTTAAAAGTCATTAAAAATAGTAAAAGGTATATTAAAAATTTGAAAAAATAGTTTTTAGGTTTTTAATCATATTTTTGAGGTTTACAGCTATTTAGGTTTTCAATTTAGCTTATTTTTGATTTTATAGGATTTTAGGGGTTTTTAGCTAACTTTAAAATTCAATATAAAATTATTAAATAGGTTTCAGAAAATTTGGATTGCATTTTTGTTTTAGTTACATTATTTTAGATTTTTGTTAATTTTTTAGATTTTTTTCATAAACTTTGAATTTTTTTGAATTTTTTATTATTATTTTATTAAAAATTGAAGTTTTATTTTTTTTAGTTTTTACATTTTTCCTAGGTTAAGGACACTTAATTAGGAGTTTTGTCACTTTCCAAATGTTTTTTTTAGACTTTTCAATTAATTTCTAGAATTAATTTAAGATTTAATAGATTTTAATAGTTTTAAGTGTTTAAAAATAGTTTAAATTGGTTTTAAAATTTTTAAAAAAAGTTTTTAGCTTAATTAGGATATTTTTGAGGTTTACAAACTATTAGATCTTGCTTAAGGCTTTTTAATAATTAAAAGTGATTTTTAGGGCTTTAATTAGCATTAAAAAGTCATTATTGAATTAATTAAAAGGTTTTAGCAAGTTTGGATTTTTTGTAAACTCTTAGAATATTATTGGGGATTTTTAATAATTTTTAGGAATTTTTAGGTTAAAATTTTAGTTTTGGCACTATTTACGATTTTACGTGTTCGCCTTTTTCGTCGTAGTTTAATTCGTCTTTGTAACCGTCTTTCTCTTCTAATCCCATTTCTTTCTTTCTTTCTCATTCATATAATCACAAATCAATATCAATTCAACACACAACGCACTAGCCTCCTCGAGAACGAACTCACTTAGGGTCATTCACACACGGTTTTCCTAAATCGTCGTGCTCACTTGCCCTATTTTACGTTCTTTTTCCTAAAAGACGTATTTCTACAACTATCACCACCTTCTCGAGACAAAACTTAGACACGGACTGAATGGCTTTGACATTCATCCTAAATCGGTAGCGTTTTATCTCTGGTCGGTGAAGACCGTTACACGATATTAAATATCGTACCTGTGATTAGGTGGATTCAATTAAGAACCTCCTTGACAGGGTTTCGCGGTAGTACTAGCCGTTCTCTTTACTCGACCGTCTCAAAGCAAGAATGCGAACATAAAGAGTGAATCAATTGGATAAATATCCGCTTGATTAAAGTCGTCAATTCAAATTCCTGGAACAAGTTTGATTCATTAAGAATCTTACCATTGTTTCTTTCTAGTTGACACAAGCTTGATTCATAAAGAATCTCACAAGTTACCTACCGTAGCGCTGTTTGATGTTGACGCTAGAAGGATTTTCATTCATCATTGTGAATATAAATGAATATCACTCTGAATGTTCTGGCAAGATCATAAAGATATTGCGTAGAAACCTAAAACGAGTTTGAATCAATTCAGAATCAAACCACTGTTGCTATTCAGTTTACACATGTTCAGTTCTAAAAGAATCTGACACATGACCTACCGCAGTGTTGTTTGATGTTAACACTGGAAGGATTTCCACTCATCATTGTGAATACTAAGTAGTATCACTCTGAGTGTTCTAGCAATTTCGCAAGGATATAGCATAGGATTCTCTTGACCGTCATCCGTGTGTCCTAATGAGATTTGTTTGATCTCTTGGCTCTAGACTCGATTTGTGCACTTTTGGTGATCGGAGGCTGGAGCAGATGCCACCTATTCAATATCAACTATCTCGGAGTGAGAAAGTCAACAAAAGTCATGTTGATCTCCATTACAATAAAACAAACTTATTTTGAGAGAAGCCTGAGTCAGCTGGGGAGGGGTTGTGCATTACATCACTGGGTCCATGATGTGTTGTCTTCATGATGTGTTGACCCGTTTCTGCCTAAGTTGTATGGAGGGCTTCTGTGTTTACACCCTTTATCCTTACATTTCTTTTTCATTCTTCAACCCCTTCAATGCTTACCAAGACATCATTAATAGCACATTGTTGTGATTGTTCCAGTGCTATCATCAGTACTTAGTCGGCATTCAGCTACGTTCACATTCTACTCCATCTTTCCTAAGGACTTCTAATAATCTATTGGATTGTCCCTGGGAAGATCCCTCCGGTTCTGGTTGGATCATAGGACTTAAACCTAACCACCCTTTTAACACCAATAACGTCGTGAATTAAAGATGTTGTAGGTATTTGATCGTAACCATGAGTACTTGAGTCTTTGGATCACATTTTAATCACATTTTCTCCCATATCTCTAATATATAAAATCGTTTGATATTAGAGATACCAAATTTGATTAATATATATATTTGAAAAATAGTCTTGAAACTTTTCGGGAGAAAAATGTGTCAAACTTAGCATGAATTTGGAATGCTCCCTCTTAAAAATTGATCCAGTTGTTATGGTGAGGATGTCATCCACATTTCACTTTTTGAGGATATGAGTTGTTGAACACAAAATTTTTGAAAGATTTTGAATAATCATTGAGAAATTCTTGAAAAAATTGTTTTCAACGCTTTTTGAAAAACTCTATTTCTTTTAAAGTTTTTCTAAAGCATAAACTTGAGTTCACAGACTTTGAATGTCTTGAAAAATCCACTCAAGTGTAAGAAGATTTAACTTCTTTTGCTGAGGGGCACGAAAGCGTACACTCCCCTGTGAATTTAGATCTGAGTTGCAATATGAAAGTGATTACAAGCCATTTTGTTGAGCTCAAAACGTTGAATGTTTTGTGACAAGCTCAACCCAAGATATATTGCTCTGCCCGTTGTTGGAA
The DNA here is from genome assembly GCA_025667525.1 of Glebionis coronaria. Taxonomy (NCBI): domain Eukaryota; kingdom Viridiplantae; phylum Streptophyta; class Magnoliopsida; order Asterales; family Asteraceae; genus Glebionis; species Glebionis coronaria. The sequence goes on from CM046879.1 coordinate 220,720,607, forward strand.
AAATTGTCCAAAATAGACATTTTTCTTTAAAAATAGAAATGACATGTTTTGAAAAATATTTACAACTTTCATTCGAGCTTTATGTACACACCCGTGTCGTTATTGAGCGACATTTCTAGGTACGTCCATATTATTGATACTGAAAGACATGTCGAGAGGAATCTTTTTGGATTTTCAAAGATTTTTTAATTTTGTATTTTTCTTTTTTTTCATTAATATTTATATGTAGATGTTTGATAGATGAATCAAGCAGGCTTCTTTGCCAGAATCTCTAGTTCTGCTGGAGTCAAACATCTCATACCAATATGCCTAACTAGATACGCAAACCTATCTTTCGAAAGAGCTTTTGTAAACAAGTCAGCTAATTGGTAACTAGTTCCAACAAAGTATAGTTCAACGATACCCCTTTCAACTTGTTCCTTAATGAAGTGATATCTGACATCAATGTGCTTTGTGCGGGAATGTTGTACCGGATTACAGGAGATGGCTATGGCGGATTTTGAGTCACAGTACATAGGTACTTTATCAAAGTGGAAGCCATAATCCATGAGTTGTGTTCTCATCCAAAGAACTTGAGCACAACACGCAGATAGAGACACATACTCCGCTTCGGCTGATGACAATGATGTGCAATCCTGCTTCTTGGAAGACCATCCCACAAGCTTATCTTGATCTAGAAATTGTGCACCACCAGAAGTACTTTTTCGTGTATCAAGACACCCTTCATGATCAGAATCTGAATAGGCCGTTAGAAAGAAACCGGTTTCCCTCGGATACTAGAGTCCCATGTGAATGGTATTCTTAAGGTACCGAAAGATCCGTTTAACCTCCTTGAGGTGCTTTTCAGTGGGTCGTGCTTGATATCGTACACAATAACACGTAGCATGTGATATGTCTGGTCGGCTTGTTGTTAAGTACATGATTGTGGTAAAATACGTCTTTTAGGAAAAAGAGCGTATATGAGCGATAAGTATTAAGTGATGATTTAGGAAAATCAAACACTAATGACCCAATGAAGTTCAAGTTCGTTTCCCAAGGATGTGTATGTGTGTGAATAATTAGTAATTGGTTTGAGATTAATATTTGTTAGAAGGGAATGAGAAAAGAGGATGACGAAGACGTGAAATTAATTACTACTACGACTACACGTAAAACCGTAAAAGGTACAAAATTAAAAATTAATTCTAAAAATTACCAAAAATTCACCAAAAATAAAAATAAATAAACTAAGAGTTTACCAATGATCAAAACTTTTTCAAACCTTCTAATTAATTAATATTAATTTTTAAATGCTAATTAAATCCCTAAAAATCAAATTTATTATCAAAAATCCCAAATAAAGATTTTTCAATTAGTAAACCTCTAAAGTGACCTAAAAAGATTAAAAACTATTTTTATAAATTTTTAAACTAAAAAAAACTATTTAAAATGATTTAAAAACTATTAAATCTTAAAATAATTATAAAAATTAATCTAAAGATGATAAAATTAATCTAAGAGTTGCAAAAATCCTATTTAAATGTATTTAAGCTAAGAAAAATATAAAAAGTGCAAAAATGTGAAATTTGAAAAATAATAATAAAATAATATTAAAAATCCAGAAATTTTAAAAAATTCTAAAAACTTGCAAACTAGTTTATTTTAACCTAAATAATCAGAAAATGAAAGTGAAATTACCAAATTACCCCTAATGGGCCCCCAAATGGGTCAAAAGCAAAAACAGTCAAGCTTATTGGGCTTTTTAGCCCAAAAAGTCAAAATAAGCCCAAATAACTTGGAAAATCTCTATCTGACTCAAAATTCAATTCTAAACACAAAACTCTGAAGGCCCAAAAGCTGAAAATGAGCTTATCACAGCTTAATGAACAAATAGCTTATCCTTATTGGGCCAATAAGCCCATTAAGCAATAAGCCGATGCCATAAGCTCTGCTTAAACACACAACCTTCTTTTGGGATACTAAAGAGATCTGTAAAAAGAAATTTTTAAAAAGCTCACTCAATAAACCAGAAATAAGCCAAGAACAATTCCACAAAACGACAAAATAGTCGGGATAGAGTTCTACGCTATTTCAGAAGCTCTAGTTTGTTGCAAAAGCTCACAAATAGCTTAACTAAGAATAATCAATCAAGAAAATCACAAAAAGCCAAGTAGAATAAGCTGTAAGAACCAATAAGCTGGATGAAAAAGCCAAATAAGCTAGTTTTCTAGCAAAAGCTTAACCAAAAGACTTGTAACCTTCCAGACTTGTTATTAAGCTGAGAAAAATGAGTTCTATTACAAAAACCAAGTTGTTGCATGTACCAATAAGCAAAACAGATTCAATAAGCTATGTGACCAAGTTTGACCAAAAGTCAAACGCTGACAAGTGTAAATCAAACGCTGACAAGCACAAATTGGACGTTGAGAGACTTAATGAAGTGTTGAGACTTGTTTTTCACCCTGCTGGTCAAGGCTTGAGTACAAACCTTGTGAATCAAGGCCTACCAGTTGAGTAGACTTGATGTGTTTTGGCTCAAATAAGCCAATAAGCCAGTAAGCTTATAAGCTATCAACAAAGCAATCCAAGTAACCAAATAACCTCACAAGCAGCACACAAATAGGATCCAAGCAACAAAACAACAATCCTTACACTAGAAATACCAATGCAAACACCAAATGAGGTGGTCACTTTGCTGATGTAAATGACCACTTCAGCCAACTTTGATAAGCTATAACAAACACAATAAGCTACCAAATTCAACAACCAGATACCCAATAGATAGATTATCACCCAAACTACTCCCAAACCAGATTTTAGACCTTAGATCCAACTAACAAAGAAGTTATTGGATCTGATGTGTTTGACCAATTCCAAAACACTTTTAACAGATTTTTGCAAAACTTCAAATCCTTTTCCCAATCTTTCAGAAACTTAACCAATGACTAAAACTTGTTAAAAATGACTTGTTTAGACTTCCCAAACCCTAAGAACCAAGGGCACAAGGCCACAAGGCCTTATGAACCAGTAATCCCAAACAGTCCTTTATTAAGCACTTTTTAAACAAAATTCTTAATCCTTCAAACAACCTACTGATTTTATAGATCAGATAGCTACACTAGGTGACAACTAACAGATTGCAACCATAAAACACAAAGCACAAACACAAAATCACCAAATCATACACCAAATCATAAAACAGACAATATCATGTGATTTTTAGGGGAAACTTAAACAAGAGCTTATACCTGTCCTCCACAACATCCTAGGAGGACCAGCAATGCTCCTTGTACCTTGTTCAACAACTAGAACAAGACCAAGGTACTTCAGCAAGAAAGATGGATGACTGCCTTGGTTGATGTTTCAAAGCAGAAACTCAAGGGCTTGATTTCTTCAACACAATGAACAAATAGCCCAACCAAAGGCCCTAATCCCTTCACAAGCTTGGTGTCAACAAGCTTGTAAGAGATTATAGCTTTTGGTTAAGGATTAGTAAAACAAAAATATTAAAATCAGAAACACCTTTTCAAGCTTTTTTCAAACTTGAAAACCTTACCAAACATAAACGTCCTTGAACCAAATGATTCAAGCACACTTATAACATCAAATGGAACTCAGAATTACCCTTAAACAACACCAACTTTCAAAAACATAAAAAGGAATTACAATTTTTTGAAAATACCAACTTTTATAAATTTTAAAAAGGAATTACAATGTTTAAAAGGTAAAACTGGAACAAAGGGACTATCACAAGTTGAGGTCTCCTTTTATAGGCAAATGCTTACATAACATTATTCATAAACCCTAGATGTGAATTTCCTAAATTATCCTTGAGTGCTTGATGCCGTTTGTTATTGGTGAGCTGTCCAAAATGATCAAGGACGTTCATTTTAGCTTTGGAGTTAAGCTATGACTCTTAGCTGTTGATCTTGACACGTCAGATTACTTGGAGAGAAAGTTGTGTTTTCATTGGTGTAGGAGGTTGAGTGTGGGGTCCATTGGGTAATGGGATTGAGGGTTTTGTCTGTGGGTTATTATTATTTGCATTTTGCTAGGTTCAATTGTTGTTTACGGTATCTTAACGAATTGATCTAGGTTCTATGTGTGACTCAGTCGTTCTTTGGTGGAACAAATGTTTTTGGTTGTTTTTTTTTAAAATAAAAGTGCAGAACAATTAAAGTAAATGACATTAAAGTAAATCTAAATCTAATTTAAAGTAAATGGTGCAAGTATTTAAAAGCGTGACGAGAAATTTAAGGGCACTAAAAGTAAATAACGCAAACTTAAATCTAACTAAGGGAAACTTAAAACGCAACTAAAACTTAAAACTAAGGCAAGGCTAAAATAAATCTAAGTCAAATAAACTTAAAGTGCGAGTAAGGAAAAAGGCGGAAAAAATAAAGCTCGAAATTAAAAAGCAGAAAATTAAAAACTGAAATTAAAGAACCTGAAAATCAGCTTATCCGGAATAATACCCTTATTCGGAATAAATGGCTTACTCGGAATATGTCACCTATCCGGAATAATCCTCTCTATTCGGAATATTCTTGCTATTCGGAATGTTTTCCCTATTCGGAATAAGTTTGCCTTGTTCGCCTTAAGCTTCTGCTATTTGATGGACGAAAACTATGTCTTTGATCCCGGTGGATATGTTTCATGCTTCTTCCTATGATGATCAAGGTCGAGTCAGGCTCACGACTCGGTAATCAAAAATCAAGCGCTTCTTGGGAGACAACCCATGCATCTCTCTTTTAGCTTTCTTTATCCTAAGTGTAGGGGAGACCCGTTGGTTTGCTATTTCCTCTCCTCTCTTAATCAGGGATTCGAGCGCTCAATGATCCACTCTTGATGATTCTTGACGACCCGTGATTCTGTGTTCCCTTCTTCCTGGTTCTATCCTAAACTCTTTTCGATTCACTATTTTATATTTTTCAATATTAACATAGGAATCTCGTTAGTTGTCTCTTCCTTAGCGAGATTTAAACAAAGTGCACAATGTCCTAAGTGTAGGGGAGTTTACTCCCACATGCTTAAACATTGAGGACAATGTTTATATTAAGTGTAGGGGGAACTTCTATCGAAGTTAAGTGACCTTTTCCTTGTATTTGTCCTCATTTTTAACCGGAAAATCAATTTTTCGACATTTTTCAAAATATTTGATCTATTTTGGCCTATTAGTTTTTACCGCTTTATAGTTATTTTTCTTCTTTGCTAGAATAAATCTTTAATAAGGTAGTTTTGATTTTCAAACGTTGTGAATCTTTTGACTCAACCCGAGTTTACTTATCTAAGTTACTCTAGCTAGTATCCTTAATGTGTTTAAGTCAAGTTTTGCTAGGCTTTTATATAGGGAGCTATAAAACGCGAAAGTCTTAACTATCACGGGTTAAGAACAAGAACTTTTCGCAAGTTCCTATAACTGATCCTAGAGAGTCGTTTATCAAGGGAACTTTAAAATGTGATTTCTAAAACTTGAAAAAGTCCAAGAATTTGCAAGATCCTATAGGCGACTCGAAAACCCAAAACTTTGATTTAATAGGCTAAGCATCCACGAGTCTCATTCCTTGAGATTTTAAACTGTGGAGAACGAGAGATGATAGAGCCAATTATAAGTTTGGTACTCTTTCGTGAATTTATGTGAGTTAATTATGAGCCTATTCTCCCATCGCTAGCTAATAAATTTATCTGCAATAAATAAGGTTGTACGATTTGGAAAGTTACTTAGCTTCTAGCCCAAGATCGTTTAAAAGTTGCTCGGTATGGATTAAAGTTCATAGCCAAGGCATAACTTATTGAAGCGGGATGCGAAGATTGGCAAGTCCAAAAAGGTCCTAACAAGACATGAGGGCTATATTTTGTTGCTAAAGATCCAAAGTGATGTGAAGAATCATTTATCGAAAATCAATATGAAGGATCGAGACACACGACGAAAAGCAAAAAAAAAAACTCCCCAAAAGTCATGGAGAAGTGTATCCGAAAAGACCCTAGCAAGGTATGAGGATAAATAGATCCAAGTCATAAAAGGAGGCGGATCGTTGTATATCAAAGTCCAAAATAATGATTGGAGAAAAATGAAGAAGTCGTGTTCCAAGTATGAATCTCTCAAAACTTCATGTGAAGAAATTCCTATATGAAGAGAAGACCATTATTTCATGAACGTCTCTCAAGGTTTGAAGTATGAAGTCGCTGCCAAATATCGGTCCGAGAAAGGTCTCAAATCGCGAAGCGAGTTATGCCAAGATATGAACTTTATGAGGTCCCGAGAAGCAGTTTTAAAAGATTTTGTCCTTTAGCTAACTATTGATTAAATCGTTCACTTTATTTTTAGACTAAATAACTATCAAAATAAGTCAACAATGCATCCTTGTGATCATTCAAGACAACAATAAAATATAAGAGATACACCTAGGAATAAGGGAGTCTAAGGGAATAATTGGCCCACATGAGTTCGTGTTAGTTTACTAACTTATAATAACAATGATCTCGTTTTTAAGCTTGGTTTGGAGAAAGTGAAAACTTGAGGATGATGATTATTCATGACATTTCCAAAACCCAAGGTATGTTTTTGATTTCTTTACTTTGAATGTTTGTAATTTTCTATCTCTTTATTAAAGGCCAACGTGGATTGATTATGATGAAAAATGTAAACGTGCTTTGTAACTAATGCATTGCATGAGGACATTGCAATGGTTAAGTGTAGGGGATTTGATAGGTGTGTAAACACCCATCCTTTTTACCACTTAATTACAATAATAACCGAGCCAAAACATGTATTTTATGTCTTTTATGTCGGAATTATGCGTGGTTTTTGTTTTTGTTGTAATTTAGGACGAAAAGGTGAAAAGTGGAGAAAACACGGGCATTCACGGGCTTTTATCGAAGAAAAAGACGAAAGACGAAGTCAAGAATTCAAGAGTGCAAAAAGAACGGAAGTCCAAGACCAATTCTGAAGATTTATCGAAGAAAAAGTCAAAAGACGGAAGTTTATCAAAAGCCGAAAAACTCAAGTCTAATTTATTGAAGAATTAAAAGACGAGTTCAAAGAAATCCCGAGCCAAAAGTCATTAAAGTCCAAGATTAAAGAAGATTTAAAGGCTTAAGGACAAATGGTGCAATTAACAAAGAGATTAAGAAGGAAGGACTAAGCATGCAATTAAGGAGAAAGGAAAGAGGGGAGGAAGCTTCCTAAGCACCCCTTAATCCTCCCCTATATATAGTCATTAGGATTAATCTTTTCATTTTTGTTGGCTAATCGTGACAATTAGTTCTTCCACTTTTAATTACCTTGTCAAATTTAAATACTTGTCTTGCACCTTAATTACCATTTAATTTCAAGTAAGTGTTCTTTTAATTCTTCAATAAATTAGACTTGAGTTTTTCGGCTTTTGATAAACTTCCGTCTTTTGACCTTTGCTTCGATAAATCTTCAGAATTGGTCTTGGACTTCCGTTATTTTTGCACTCTTGACTTCTTGACTTCGTCTTTCGTCTTTTTCTTCGATAAAAGCCCGTGAATGCCCGTGTTTTCTCCACTTTTCACCTTTTCGTCCTAAATCACAACAAAAACACAAACCACGCATAATTCCGACATAAAAGACATAAAATACACGTTTTGGCTTGGTTATTATTGTAATTAAGTGGTAAAAAGGATGGGTGTTTACACACCTATCAGTTATGTTTCTGGGCGTGTGAATCAAGTGTGCGAATGGTTAATTGAAATTTACCCTTTGTTTAAGTGAGAGGAGTTACTGGGTTCTTGATGGTAAATAGTAACTCCTTTTGATCCGAAATTGGGGGAAAGGTAAGTGTTTGGCGCAATATTCGTTTGAATGTTTGGAATTGGGCAAAAGCAGTGCTTGTTTTTTGGGAAAATATGTATAATAAGATTTTCAGCCTTAAAAACGAATTATCTTTACAAACAAACTTCCATTCTTCACACTTTTGCCACCAATCTTTTCCAAAAAGGTTTTAAGGGTTGGTTTTTGTCATTTTTGGATATTTCAAGGGCTGGTTTTGAATATTTTTGATCTTCAAAGGTCTTCAATAGATGTTTGTCTTCATGAGGGACCATAATTGACAATGTTGAATAGTTGAGGGACTAATCTTGCCATTTCTTCAAAGTTGAAGGACCTTTTAGCAATTTTGACAAACTTAAGGGACCAAACTTGTAATTATGAATTCACAAGGGTTTTAAGTGTCATTTCTTCATTCATTGAGGATCAATCTTGTATTTCTTCAAGTCTTCAAGGGTAAATCTTGGATAATTCATGAATTAGGGTCCGGTTCTTTGTACGGCTTCGTTTCTCGTGTCCGTTTTTCCTTGTTTCTTGTGATCTTTTGTATTTTTCACGGTATCCATACCTAAAATACACAAGTAAACAAACACAAGCATATATATAGTATTTTATGACATTTTAGTGCATTAAAATCCCAAAAAGAACGATAAGATCATGTATAAATGTCATCTCATCACTCCCCCATACTAAGACATTGTCGTGCCCTCACGCAATGCTAGAATAAAGTATCTAAGCATCACCAACATTCAATTTTATTAACCTTTATTGAAAAGTAAAAGACTTGCAATAATACTACGAAGATGTGTAAAGACATAATGTATGATTTTCATCACGAATGTGACTTTTAGGGTCAATAAATAGAAACAAGTAAATGTCCCTTAGTGTAAATTTCGTCATCCTTGATTGTCATACATTCCATGCTAAGTGCAAAAACGAGATCATTGTTGGTACAAGTCACAATGCTAACACTACTCATACGTCCAAATTGTGTAATACTTTTTCTCCCCGCAATCCTAGTTATTATAAAAGGAAATGGGTTACTAGCATTTTTTAACTATTTGTCATGGATCACAAGTGATTCATATTGACTTATTTAAGTATTTATTAGTCCGAAATCAAAGTAGCACGATTTAATCGATAGTTAGCCGAAGGACAAAATCTTTTAAAACGGCTTCTCGTGTATCTCCTTAAGTTCATATCTTGGCATAACTTGTTTCACGATTTGAGACCTTTCTCGGACCGATATTTGGCATGTACTTCATACTTCAAATCTTGGTAAGACATTCTTGAAATTATGGTCTTCTCTTCATATATTTGGAATTTCTTCACTTGACGTTTTTGAGAGATTCTTCATATTTGGACCACGACTTCATCATTTTTCTTCAATCCTTATTTTGGACTTTGATATACAAAGATCCGCCTCCTTTTCGGACTTGGATATATTTATCCTCATACCTTGTTAGGGTCTTTTTGGATAGACTTTCTCCATGATCTTTAGGGGAGTAATTGCTTTTCGTCGTGTGTCTCGATCCTTCATATTGATTTTGGAATAATGATACTTCACATCATCTTGGATCTTTAGCAAAAATAGAGCTCCTCATGCCTTGTTAGGGCCTTTTTGGATCTTTACCAATCTTCGCGTCCCGCTTCAATAAGTTATGCCTTGGCTATGAACTCTATTCAACCCCGAGCAACTTTTAAACGATCTTGCGCTAGAGGCTAAGTAACCTTTCAAATCGTACGACCTTACTTATTGCAATTATTTTTATTCTTAATGCATTGATCTTATGGGAAGAAAAAGCCACAATTAAAAACATATGAGTTTTTGAAATAACATTTACATGTTCAACGTTTAGCATGATCACTTGTCTAACTCTATCACTTATCGTTCTTCACTATATAAAGACCTCTAATTAAAGAGACTCGTGAATACTTAGCCATGCAAGTCAAAATTAAGCCAAATTTGGATTAGCTTTCATTAAGACTATATCAAATCAAAGTTTTGGGTTTTCAAGCCACCTATAGGATCTTGCACTTTCTTGGACTTTTTCAAGTTTAGAGAATGCATTTTATAGTTCCCTTGATAAGTGACTTTCTAGGATCAATTAGGAACTTGCGAAAAGTTCTTGTTCTTAACCCGAATGAGCTAAGACTTTCGCGTTTTAAAGTTCCCTATATAAAAGTCAAGCAAAACTTTAATTGAGCGGGTTAAGGAATGTAAATGGCTCAAAATGCCCATCAAGTCAAAAATTAGCTCTTATTCTACCTATCGGAAAATATACATTCGTGTCTTAAAAACACTGATGAGACTGCTTTTATACATAGTCTCATCGTCCAAATTGGGCTTAAAATGCATTAAATATCATCAAAATACCCAAATATATGCTTGTGTTTGTTGCTTGTGTATTTTAGGTACGGATATTGAGAAAATGACAAAAGATCACAAGAATCATGCAAAAACGAACACGGGAAACGAAGCCGCACGATGAACCAAGCCCTAATGAAGAATTTTCCAAAGTCAACCCTTGAAGATTTGAAGAATTATGAAGATTGGTCCTCCATATTTGAAGAATTGACACTTTATACCCTTGTATCTTCATAATTACAAGTTTAGTCCCTAAAGTTTGTCAAAATTACAAAAAGGACCCTTAACTTTGAAGAATTGGCAAATTAAGTCTCTCAACAAAACTAAATTGTGAATATTGGTCCTCCAAGAAGTCAACAAACAAGTCAAACACCTTGAAGTATGAAGACATGTCACTGAAAGCCCTTGAAGAATGCAAATATTGCATGTATGGTCCTTTTTCAAGTTTGAAAGTATCTTGGGCTAAATTCAGCAACTTGATGAAACTTGTTTACAAAGGAAATAAGTTTTATGCCATTTATTACAAAGTGAACAAAAACGAGATTTCAGGGACTAAAGTGGGGAGACACACAAACATAACCAGCCAACCCCTGCCTTACACATCACCACCCCACCCAATTACCATCCACCACCTCACCATCTAACCACATCAGCAATCCACTAAACTTAACCTATTTATTAAATAACTTGATTTTTAAATCGGGTTAATTAATACTAAATAGGGCGCCAAACAGTTACTGTACCCCCATCTTCCCTAAATCTACTCTTAATCCAACACATAAACCCTAATCACAATCCCATCCTAAATCAAGGGGTTTTTACCCCTACTCTTCCAGAACCTAAATCAACCCCAACCTAATCCCTTCCCCACTCCCAAAAACATCACAGTCTCACCCCATGTGATAAACCCACTTTCCCCTGCCCCACTTTTTAGCTTGAAGACAAACGTGGCAGCAACATCAACGAACCAGGGTTGTTTCGTGTTGGCAAAGAAAAAGTGAACGACTGAGATGAATGATAACAGCTGTATCATCACAACATTCACATGTGATCTGTTTGACCAATGCAAAAATTCAAATTCAAGGGCAAAAAGGAGAATTCAAGAATTAGGGTTTCATAGTTCTAGATTATTCTAAAAGTAGTATATAAGGAGCACCAGACATGTTGGTTGCCCTTGTTCCAAAAAAAATTTGTAAACCCTTTTTTTAATATTTAGAGTAATTTTAAAAATCTTGCAAATTTGTTTCTGAGTTCCATTTCCTACTTGTTTTAGTGTAATCTTTGAATTCCAGTATTGTTGTATTACTTTCAGTTTATCAAAAGTCATTTGAGTGCAAAGGAATTTTGTCCCAAATCCACTTTTTGAGACCCAAATCTGTGAGAGGTCTTGGAGTGGTGAGTTTAACAAACTTCATCCTCTAAATCTCATACATGTTTGTTATTTTGTTGTTTAAAAAGAAAGGGGTATTATTTTAAAAAGTTTGAGTTCACTTGGCAAGTTACAAAGATTTTTCTAAAAGAAAGATTTTGAAGAAAAATCAGTCCTTTTTTATTTTTCCTTATTGTTGACTCTTACTGTTGTATAAGCTTTCCATAAGCTGTTGATAACAGACTATGCTAAGATTATATAGCTTGTAGTTGGTGTCTTTGTTGGTTTTGCTTGTGTAGGATCAAAACAAGGACAAAGGATACCATTGTTATCATCTGTTTGCAGCCAGAAGCCCCAAGGTTCAGCACAAACCCGTGTTTATGGGAGGTGACAAACAGTCACTGAGAGACCTGGATGTAGGTCTCTATAGGTAAAACTCTTAATCCAATTTTCATTTTCATTTTTTTTGATATTATTGTGATTTGCATGAATTTTGTGAGAAAGTTGTTCTAGTGTTATTTATGTGGTTGATTTGAGTTAAGCTGGTGTAATATGCATGTTATAGGTGATTAGGATCAGCTTAGTTTTGATTTGGTGTGATTTGGTTTGTAGAAATCATTTTCTGAAAACTTAAGGGGTGTTTGGATTTGTGTTTTAATCAGATTTTGTGATAAGTTTGTGAAGTTAAAACCTGTTAGAATTACTCCTTAGGGTGTTGTTAGGTTGTGTGTAAGTTGGTTTTCAAGTTGGTATGTTTTTAAACAAGTTTGCAAGTGAAATTTGGCCAAACATAGCATTAATCAGAAACAGCATTTTGTTCAAGCTTTTGTGAAGATTTTACCCTCTAATCTTGTAAACTGTTAGACAATAGGTTGTTTGAGGGTTGTGTATCAATTGTATGCTATTTGGTGGATTAGTGTGCTAGTTATTGGCCTTAGAAATTCGTTTTTATGCATATAAACTAGCCCTACTGTTCATCAGAAACTTTGTTGTTTAATCAGAAACTTAGTGTGCTTCTTGTGTGAAATTTTGCTAAGTGACTTGTTGTTTTTCTTGTTGATTTGACTTCCCACAACCCAACTGGTTGTGGGAGTGCCCTTATTGCCCAAGAAAAGATTTCAAATAAGATTCCCTAAGCTTATTGGTCAACTGACCATTAATTTGCACTAGCAGTGGGAAGAAATTTCCCCTGCTAACACACTTGTTACCCCTGCTTCATAGCAGACAAACTCCAAGCACTTGTCACTATCAGAAAGTTTATAATTTTGTCTTTAGTGCCCAAATTTGTGAATTAAGACTTGAAACCAGTTCCATTATTTTTCTTATTTTATTTAGGATTTTTCTGTTTAATTATTTTTCATTTTACTGTTCATTTAGTATTTATTAGATTAAATAGCATTTTAAATATATTTTTAATGTTTCTGTTTTTGGCATTTAGTGCCAAAAATACTTATTTCTCAGTTTAAACATTTTTCCTAGACTTAGCATAATATTTTAAGAGTTTTGGTATAAAAAGTTTTTACTGTTCATCTTTTTATATTTTTTTAGAATTAATTTAAGTTAATTAGGGTTTTTAATTAAGCTGTTTTTGTCTTTTAGTGGTAAAATTAATATTTTTCCAACTTTTTAATTTTTCTTCTGTTCATTAGAGTAAAATAGGATTTTTAAAATTGGTAGACTATTTTGAGCATTATTTTATTATTTTTATAATTATTTTAGTTTTAAAATAGTTTTTAGTAATTTAAAAATAGAAAAATAGTTTTAAAAAATTAAGAAAAATACTTTTTAGTCTTTAAATAAAATAAGTAACTTATTTGTTCAATAAAATCATATTTTGGACATTTTGATTAATTATATTTAATTTTAGGGCTTTAATTAGCATTTAAAATTGAATATTTAATTAATAAAAGGTTTTAAAATATTTTTATTGGATTTTTATTCTTATTTATATTATTTTAGACTTATTTTAGCTTTTAATTAATTATTAGGTTTAAAATTTTTAATTTTGTAGTTTTTTACGGTTTTACGTGATCACCTTTTTCGTCGTAGTTTAATCCGTTTTCGTAACCGTCTTTTCTTTCCTTTCTCATTTCTTTTCTTCTTGTTAATAATCACAAACATCATTAATCAACTCTTAACACAACCCACTTGCCTCCTTGGGAAACGAACTTGTTTGGTCATTAGTGCTCGGTTTTCCTAAACCGACACTTAACGCTTACCACTTTTACTTCCTTTTCCTAAAGGTCGTATTTTACTACAATCATTTTGGCGCCGCTGCCGGGGAGGCGTGTTGTGTTTTGGTTGAACAATTGTTGTTTTTATATAGCCATAAATAGCTAATTGTATTAGTAGCACTCTACTAATACGTATTATCGGTTTTTCGTTTTTTTGTGAATACTATTACTATACTGTATACGTAGAACAATAAATTTACAAGTACTCCAAATACGTGAGAAATCAAAACCTTGTCTTGGGAGGTCATTACCCAATCATTGTATTCGAATCTCAAACCAAAGAAAAAGGTAAAAATAGATAAATACTTTCGTGAAGCTCGATTTTGAGAAATACAAACTATAAGGTGGGTATAAGGCGGTTGTATTTCACGACCTAAAGGAAAAAGGCTCTTAAGTGCTTCGCGCCGCCTCGTTTCCTCCGCTTGCTTGTGCGTATTTTGATTTTGAAAGCTAATCGAGGGTTTTGCCGCCCAAAGTATTACTAAGTATCATATATATTTTCTTGGTTTCTATTGATTAAACCCTCTTGAACGATTTGGTGTTCCACCATCGTTCTAAATTCATCGAGAGCATTCACTTCACGTGATCGTTTTCATTCCTTGAGGCTTCTTTAATCGAGAGATTTGATTAAGGAGGAGATTTGTAGATTTTGGTCTACTTAATACATTCCAAAAATCCAAAAAAGTTAAAAACAATCAAAAACCACAAAAAAATTGAAAAAGTAAAAACACCAAAAAGAATCTTCTTTGCTCGCCTTCTCGTTGTACGTGACATTTATGCAAACTCGCTCTAAAGCAAGACGTGCTCGTAAACGAAGAAACAAATCCACCACTCCTTCTAGTGAGGAGTCTCCTATTGACGAACCCATTGTAGTGAAAGAAGCACCCATGGCTAATCGAACTATGATGGAGTTGCTTCAAGCACCCACCGAGGGTTATGGAGAAGCGATTGTGATTCCCGCTATCCTTGCGGAGAACTTTGAGGTTAAGACGGGTTTGTTGTCCATGATTCAAAACAACAAGTTTCGAGGTGACGAAAAGGACAACCCTCATAACCAAATTCGCCAATTTAATCGTCTCACCGCCACATGCAAGTTTAAGGACGTCTAAAACGACTCGATTAAGATGATGCTTTTTCCGTATTCCTTAGCGGGGCCCGCAAAAATTTGGTTAGAGAAAGAGCCACCCAATTCTATATTGAGGTGGAAGGATCTCGTTTCAAAATTCGTGAACCAATTTTTTCCGCCCTCTAAGACTACGCACTTGAAAAACGAGATTTCAAAGTTTTCACAAGAGTATAATGAGAGTTTTTCAACGGCTTGGAATAGGTTTAAGGAAATGTTGCACGAATGTCCTCATCATGGTTTTTCCGACTTGCATCAAATTGACACATTTTACAATGGCTTGAACGATCATGGGCGTGATTATCTTAATGCCGCCGCGGGTGGTAATTTTTTGTGTAAGACGGTCGAGGAAGCATTGTTAATCATTGAGAATAGGTCTAAGGTCTATAGTCCTCGTAGCACGTCGAGTGTTCGTAATACTTCGTCTACACCTTCACCTAGTTTGTCACACACCGTTGATGCTTGCCAAATCGAGGCTAATTTGGAGAACAAAATTTTTGATAAGTTGAAAGGATTGTTAATTGAGTTTAAAGTTGGTGAACAACCCGCTCCCGCTACGATTAAAGCGGTTGAGGTTTCTTGTATGTATTGTGGTAGAGCTCACGATTATTCCGAGTGCATTACCAACGGTGGTAACACTTCGAGTGCCTTCGCGGCCGCGGGAACTTATAACCAAAACGGTCAAGTTCCTCGCACTAATCAATTGACTCCACCGGGTTTTCCACCAAATCAAAATGCTAACAATTATCGAAACAATCAAGTTGGTTACCAAAGCAATCAAAAGAACAATTACAAGGGTAATAACAACTATGGGAATCAAGGGAGTAGTAGTAGCCAATTGCAAAACCAAAACCAAAACCGTAATTTTCAAAACACGAGTCAAGGTCTTCAAATTGTTTACACTAAAGAACTTCCAATGGACTTTGTGAATTACGCCACGGCAAATGATAAGATTTTGGAAAACATTCAAGAGCAATTGGCTAATCAAGCTAGGGACACGGCTAAGAACACCAAGGAGTTAGCTAATTTTGTTAAAGAAAATCTTAGCATGAGGAATGAATTGAAAAATGATTTTGCTAACCAAATTCGAGGTCAAAACAACAAGATAGAGCAAAGTCATGCTAGGCTTGAACAAAGAATTGACCAAAAAGCCGCTAGTCAAGATTTGAAGTTTAATAGTTTTGATGCTAAGCTTAATGCCATTTTAGAAGCCGTCATGGGGAACAAAGCCTCTACTTCGAGTAGTTTGCCTAGTAACACCGTTTCAAACCCGAAGGGAGAGATGAAAGTGATTACCACACGAAGTGGTAAGACACTTAAAGAACCAACTCCTCAACCAATTACTCCAACGGTGGAGGAAATTGAGGAAGAACCCGAGGTGGTGGTCGAAAAGGAGCATATTTCAATCCCACAAAGTACCGCTCATGCCACACCTACGGTCGACCCTTTACCAATATTGGAACCCGAGATTCCAAAGGCTATGCCTATGCCCCAACCCACACCACCCTTGCCTTACCCATCGAGACTTAGGAAGGAGAAACGACAAGAGCACGATAACTACCAATTTGAGCTTTTTATGGAAATGTTTCGTGATTTGCACTTTAATGTGAGTTTCGTGATGCTTTGGTCATGATGCCTCGATTTGCCGCTAACTTTAAGAGTATGTTGAACAACAACGAGAAATTGCACCAAATGTCTAGTTGTTCGTCGGTTTATCTTAATCGCATACCTCAAAAAGTCGGTGATCCCGGTAAATTTTTGATCCCTTGTGCCATTCAAGATATGGAAGAATGCTATGCCTTGGCCGATCTTGGTGCTAGCATTAATTTGATGCCACTTGCAATCTTCAAGTCGCTCAATCTTCCTAATCTTACTCCTTCACGAATGTCTATTGAGTTGGCCGACCATTCCACAATTCTTGCATGTGGTTTGGCGGAACACGTTTTTGTGAAAGTCGGGAAGTTCTACTATCCCGTAGAATTTATTGTTGTTGACATCCCCACGGATCCTCAAGTTCCTCTTATTTTAGGTCGTTCGTTTTTAGATGCGTCTATGGCTTTAATTGATGTGCATGCTAGAAAGATCACCTTACGTTTCAACGACGAGGAACTTGTTATAAACGCAACTCAAAATTCTCAACTTTCTCATGTTTATTCCGTTGCTACCATAAACCTCGTTGATATGATCGACGTGGTTTGCGAGGAATTTTCACAAGAAATTTTAGGGTTTGGTGATGAAGAAACTAGTGGCAATCCCACTATGTTAGATCCAATTCTTGATAATTCGACACCAACCTTCACTCCTTTCGAAGGTGGTGGTTTTACGTTGGAAGAAATCGATGTTCCACGTACTTGTGACGAAGACCTCGACAACGATAAGGACTTCTCGATTATCAAGGATTTTCTTAACGATTTCCCATTTCCTCCACCCGAGGAGGTTATGAGTATCGAGCCCAAATCTTCACTTGAGGAACCACCCATCCTCGAGTTGAAAGATTTACCTCCTCACCTCGAATATGTCTATTTGGAGGAGGACGACAAGTTGTCGGTTATTATTGTGAAGGATCTTTCGAATGATGAAAAACCGCACTTGTCGATGTTCTTAAGGATCACAAAGGGGCGATTGCGTGGAAGTTATCCGACATTAAGGGAATCGATCCCAAGTTTTGTACCCACAAAATATTAATGGAGGAGGATTTCAAGCCAACAATCCAAAGTCAAAGGAGGGTGAACCCCAAAATTCACGACGTCATCAAAAAGGAGGTCCTTAAACTCCTTGACGCGGGAATGATTTACCCTATTTCCGATAGCCCTTGGGTGAGTCCTATTCATTGTGTCCCTAAAAAGCGAGGGATGACCGTTGTGCCAAACGATGCCAACGAGTTAATTCCCACTAGACTCATGACCGGATGGAGGGTGTGCATTGACTATCGAAAGTTGAATGAAGCCACTCGAAAAAACCATTTTCCCTTGCCCTTCATGGACCAAATGTTGGAGCGTCTTGTGGGAAACGATTTCTATTGCTTTCTAGATGGTTTTTCCGGTTACTTCCAAATTCCCATTGATCCTCGTGATCAAGAAAAAACTACGTTTACGTGTCCATATGGAACGTTTGCCTATCGTAGAATGCCATTCGGACTTTGCAATGCACCGGGAA
The DNA here is from genome assembly GCA_025667525.1 of Glebionis coronaria. NCBI lineage: Eukaryota > Viridiplantae > Streptophyta > Magnoliopsida > Asterales > Asteraceae > Glebionis > Glebionis coronaria. The sequence continues at coordinate 220,738,628 of CM046879.1, forward strand.
CTTTTCAACGATGCATGATGGCTATTTTTCATGGTATGATCGAGAAGACAATGGAAGTCTTCATGGATGACTTTTCCGTGTTTGGTGATTCTTTCACTTCGTGTTTGTCGAATCTAGAGAAAATGTTAAAACGTTGTGAGGAAACCAACCTTGTGCTCAATTGGGAAAAATGTCATTTTATGGTTAAGAGTGGAATCGTCTTAGGGCACAAGGTCTCGAAAGCGGGGATTGAGGTAGATCAAGCTAAGGTAGACGTCATCGCTAAATTACCTCATCCCAAAACCGTCAAGGGAGTTAGGAGTTTCCTAGGCCACGCGGGCTTTTATCGTCGATTCATCAAGGATTTTTCGAAGATTTCTCGACCCATTACACATCTTCTTGAAAAAGAGGCACGTTTTGTCTTTGACGAAGATTGTGTACGAGCATTTGAAATCCTTAAGAGGAAACTTACCGAAGCTCCCATTCTTGTTGCTCCAAATTGGAACCTCCTCTTTGAGCTTATGTGTGATGCTAGTGATTACGCTATTGGGGGCGTTTTGGGGCAACGTCATGATAAACACTTCTTGCCTATTCACTATGCTAGCAAGTCGATGACCGAGGCTCAACTTAAATACACTACAATGGAAAAGGAGTTCCTTGCCGTGGTATATGCATTTGAGAAATTCCGACCTTACCTCGTCTTGACAAAATGCATAGTGTATACGGACCATTCGGCTATTAAGTATCTCATGGCAAAGCAAGATGCTAAGCCGAGATTACTTCGTTGGATTCTCCTCCTTCAAGAATTTGATCACACCATCGTTGACAAAAAAGGAGCCGAGAATCTAGCGGCCGATCATCTCTCTCGTTTGGAAGATCCTCACCAAAGTGTTTACGAGCCCAAGGAAATCACCGAAACATTTCCGCTTGAGACACTTGGTATAGTGAATTCTAAGCTTGATTCTTCCACCCCATGGTTTGCGGATTTTGCAAATTACCATGCGGGTAACTTCATCATTAAGGGTATGACGACTCAACAAAAACGAAAATTCTTTCGTGACGTCAAGTTCTACTTTTGGAACGACCCTTACTTGTTTCGAACTTGTGCGGATCAAATCATCTGACGTTGTGTATTTGGCACCGAAGCTTCTAACATCCTTAGAGCTTGCCATGAGGGACCCACGGGTGGTCACCATGGTGCTAATCTCACGGCTAAGAAGGTGTTTGATGCCGGCTTCTTTTGGCCTACTATTTACCGAGATGCACAAGATCTTGTGAAGTCGTGTGATGCATGCCAACGACAAGGAAAAGCCTCACAAAAAGATGAAATGCCACAAAATATCATTCAAGTATGTGAGATCTTTGATGTTTGGGGTATAGACTTTATGGGGCCGTTCACATCATCTCGTGGTAATAAGTACATTCTCGTTGCGGTTGACTACCTTTCTAAGTGGGTGGAGGCAAAGGCCTTGCCCACCAATGATGCTCGTGTGGTAGTCAAGTTTTTGAAGCAATTGTTTTCTCGGTTTGGAACCCCTCGTGCTATCATAAGCGATCGTGGAACCCATTTTTGTAACGACCAATTTGAAAGGGTTCTAAGGAAATATGGGGTTACACATCGTCTTTCTACGGCTTATCACCCACAAACGAGTGGGCAAGTCGAGGTTTCAAACCGAGCTTTGAAGAGGATCTTGGAGAGGTCCGTTGGGGAAAACCAACAATCTTGGTCGGATAAGTTAGACGATGCTTTATGGGCCTTTAGGACCGCTCATAAGACGCCCATTGGGTGCACTCCCTATAAGCTTGTGTATGGAAAGAATTGTCATTTGCCTATCGAATTAGAACACAAGGCCTATTGGGCCCTTAAGCATTGTAATGATGACATGGAGACCGCGGGAAAACACCGGAAAATACAATTAAATGAATTGGATGAATTGAGGGATATTGCTTATGAAAATTCATTGATTTACAAAGAGAAAACTAAAAAGTTGCATGATTCTAAAATTAAAAACCGGGTTTTTAACATTGGGGATCAAGTTTTTCTTTTTAATTCAAGATTGAAAATCTTTTCCGGTAAGTTGAAATCCCGTTGGTCCGGTCCATTCACCGTGACTCAAGTGTTTCCGTATGGGACCATCGAGCTAGCTCAAGATGATGGTCCTAACTTCAAGGTGAATGGACATAGGTTGAAGCACTACTTTGGCGGGGAAGTTCCATCCTTGAACTACCTCGACCAAGTCACCTTCCCCAATGATAATTAGTATTGAGGGGATCGAGTCGAGCTCATGACTCGGTAATCAAAAACGAGGTGACTCGTGGGGGAGTCCCATGCTTATCCTATGTACATATTATCGCTTTCTAATGTAGCTTACATGTGGGGATTCGTGCCCTTCCAACCTTTGTTTCGTGGTTGTTTGTGAATTGTGAACTTTAGATCATGATCTTCACGATTGGAGCCTCTCGTGTTCGTTTTATGGGAGCACTCGATCATTTGCTTTGGAGACATTTCTCAATATCCATGATATATCATTGATTGTTCTAACCTTACGTTTTTAGCACACTTCATAAACGGCTAGTACTTATTGGTTACACCCTTTCCATGCTAGATTAGGCATTCGACTACGTCTCTAGTATGGGGGTGTTTGCACCCCTAGACTCGAAACATTGAGGACAATGTTTAACTTTAGTATGGGGGGGGGGGGGTGAATAGATACTTGCCTTGCCAAACCTTCACGCTTTCCAAAGTTTATCGTTTTGTTATCGTTTTGTTGCAAAATAAGGCTAAAAAAATAGCCAAATTTTAAAATTTTCTCATGTTTTATAAGTGTTTGAAGACACGAATGTAGGTTTTTCGATGGCGAGAATAAGAGTAATTTTTGACTCGACCGTGCGTGTTGAGCACTTAGCTTTAATTCCTTAACTACACATTAGGCTAAGTCTCTTAAATGAGGACGAGAAATGATAGAGTTAATTATAAGTTACTATGCTAAACGTAGAGTACTCGTATTCTTTCAAAAACTCATGTGTTCTCGTTGTTTGCTTATTCTCCCTTCGCATGTAAATATTTTTTGCTTAATAAATATTGACTTAGCGGTTTAGTTAGGATTGTTGGGTTTCTAGTCCTTTCTAGTAGCTTCCGTGTAATTAAATTGGGAAGACATTAAGGTATCGCCAGCGTCACGGTTTTGAAGTATTGGCACCCTAATAATCGAAAGCTTCAACCAATAATAAGATTTCAAGTGCTCACCTAAATCTAGCAAATAATTTGAAGCCCTACAAGGCCTAAAATCTATGCAAAAATTGAAAGTGAATCAAGCCTTAATCTTCGAAGCTTTAAAGATCCAAAATTTGCTTTAGCCTGAGGATATACGTCTTTGGCTAATAAAACCACCGATGAGGCGGATAATAAAAGGCAAGGCAAGACCGAAGTCATAATAAAAGCTTCATGGCGAAGTTGAATAAAAGATGGAGGTAAACCAAAGATAATAAGGTCCTTCCGTTAGGGGGCATATAAAAGTCTTGGTAATAAGTCTCATGTTCAAAACCGTTATAAAACCGTGTTTATCGATTCTTCTTGTCAACTTAATTTTTTAACATCGTTGTCTATTAGGGGGGGTTATTGATTTGATGGTCTTAGTTACACCGTTAGGACTCTATTTTTAGACCTAAATCTCTATTATCGCATAAGTCAAACAATGTATCCTCGTGAAACATTCAAGACAAAATAAAATATAAGAGATACAACTTAGGAATAATGGGAGAATAAGTACGTGATTAGGGCATATGAGTAGTGTTAGCATTACTAACTTATAATGACAATGATCTCGTTGCACGCTTGGCATGGAATTGGAGTGAAAATCGAGGACGATGAAATTATTTCTAACGAAGCATTCACGTGTTCTTGTTCTATGAACCTAAACGTCCCATTTTGCGATGAAAATCATACATTATGTCTAAAACGCAAGTAGTAGTAATAGTAGTAGTGTAGCTAGTTTATCATTTCGATAAAGTGAATAAAATGAATTTTGGAGATGCTTTGATACTTATTTCTAGCATTGCATGAGGGCACGACAATGGTTTAGTATGGGGGAGTGATGAGACTGCTTTTATACATAGTCTCATCGTCCAAATTGGGCTTAAAATGCATTAAATATCATCAAAATACCCAAATATATGCTTGTGTTTGTTTCTTGTGTATTTTAGGTACGGATATTGAGAAAATGACAAAAGATCACAAGAATCATGCAAAAACGAACACGGGAAACGAAGCCGCACGATGAACCAAGCCCTAATGAAGAATTTTCCAAAGTCAACCCTTGAAGATTGAAGAATTATGAAGATTGGTCCTCCATATTTGAAGAATTGACACTTTATACCCTTGTATCTTCATAATTACATTTAGTCCCTAAAGTTTGTCAAAATTACAAAAAGGACCCTTAACTTTGAAGAATTGGCAAATTTAGTCCCTCAACAAAACTAAATTGTCAATATTGGTCCTCCAAGAAGTCAACAAACAAGTCAAACACCTTGAAGTATGAAGACATGTCACTGAAAGCCCTTGAAGAATGCAAATATTGCATGTATGGTCCCTTTTCAAGTTTGAAAGTATCTTGGGCTAAATTCAACAACTTAATGAAACTTGTTCACAAAGGAAATAAGTTTTATGCCATTTATTACAAAGTGAACAAAAACGAGATTTTAGGGACTAAAGTGGGGAGACACACAAACATAACCAGCCAACCCCTGCCTTACACGTCACCACCCCACCTAATTACCATCCACCACCTCACCATCTCACCACATCAGCAATCCATTAAACTTAACCTATTTATTCAATAACTTGATTTTCAAACCGGGTTAATTAATACTAAATAGGGCGCCAAACAGTTATAGTACCCCCATCTTCCCTAAATCTACTCTTAATCCAACACATAAACCCTAATCACAAACCCACCCTAAATCAAGGGGTTTTTACCCCTACTCTTCCAGAACCTAAATTAACCCCAACCTAATCCCTTCCCCACTCCCAAAAACATCACAGTCTCACCCCATGTGATAAACCCACTTTCCCCTGCCCCACTTTTTAGCTTGAAGACAAACGTGGCAGCAACATCAACGAACCAGGGTTGTTTCGTGTTGGCAAAGAAAAAGTGAACGACTGAGATGAATGATAACAGCTGTATCATCACAACATTCACATGTGATCCGTTTGACCAATGTAAAAATTCAAATCTAAGGGCAAAAAGGAGAATTCAAGAATTAGGGTTTCATAGTTCTAGATTATTCTAAAAGTATTATATAAGGAGCACCAGACATGTTGGTTGCCCTTGTTCCAGAAAAAATTTGTAAACCCTTTTTTTTAATATTTAGAGTAATTTTAAAAATCTTGCAAATTTGTTTCTGAGTTCCATTTCCTACTTGTTTTAGTATAATCTTTGAATTCCAGTATTGTTGTGTTACTTTCAGTTTATCAAAAGTCATTTGAATGCAAAGGAATTTTGTCCCAAATCCACTTTTTGAGACCCAAATCTGTGAGAGGTCTTGGAGTGGTGAGTTTAACAAACTTCATCCTCTAAATCTCATACATGTTTGTTATTTTGTTGTTTAAAAAGAAAGGGGTGTTATTTTAAAAAGTTTGAGTTCACTTGGCAAGTTACAAAGATTTTTCCAAAAGAAAGATTTTGAAGAAAAATCAGTCCTTTTTTATTTTTCCTTATTGTTGACTCTTACTGTTGTATAATCTTTCCATAAGCTGCTGACAACAGCCTATGCTAAGATTATATAGCTTGTAGTTGGTGTCTTTGTTGGTTTTGCTTGTGTAGGATCAAAACAAGGACAAAGGATACCATTGTTATCATCTGTTTGCAGCCAGAAGCCCCAAGGTTCAGCACAAACCCGTGTTTGTGGGAGGTGACAAACAGTCACTGAGAGACCTGGATGTAGGTCTCTCTAGGTAAAACTCTTAATCCAATTTTCATTTTCATTTTTTTTGATATTATTGTGATTTGCATGAATTTTGTGAGAAAGTTGTTCTAGTGTTATTTATGTGGTTGATTTGAGTTCAGCTGGTGTAATATGCATGTTATAGGTGATTAGGATCAGCTTGGTTTTGATTTGGTATGATTTGGTTTGTAGAAATCATTTTCTGAAAACTTAAGGGGTGTTTGGATTTGGGTTTTAATCAAATTTTGTGATAAGTTTGTGAAGTTAAAACCTGTTAGAATTACTCCTTAGGGTGTTGTTAGGTTGTGTGTAAGTTGGTTTTCAACTTGGTAAGTTTTTAAACAAGTTTGCAAGTGAAATTTGGCCAAACATAGCATTAATCAGAAACAGCATTTTGTTCAAGCTTTTGTGAAGATTTTACGCTCTAATCTTGTAAACTTCTAGACAATAGGTTGTTTAAGGGTTGTGTATCAATTGTATGCTATTTGGTGGATTAGTGTGCTAGTTATTGGCCTTAGAAATTCGTTTTTATGCATATAAACTAGCCCTATTGTTCATCAGAAACTTTGTTGTTTAATCAGAAACTTGGTGTGCTTCTTGTGTGAAATTTTGCTAAGTGACTTGTTGTTTTTCTTGTTGATTTGACTTCCCACAACCCAACTGGTTGTGGGAGTGCCCTTATTGCCCAAGAAAAGCTTTCAAATAAGCTTCCCTAAGCTTATTGGTCAACTGACCATTAATTTGCACTAGCAGTGGGAAGAAAGTTTCCCCTGCTAACACACTTGTTACCCCTGCTTCACTAGCAGACAAACTCCAAGCACTTGTCACTATCAGAAAGTTTATAATTTTGTCTTTAGTGCCCAAATTTGTGAATTAAGACTTGAAACCAGTTCCATTATTTTTCTTATTTTATTTAGGATTTTTCTGTTTAATTATTTTTCATTTTACTGTTCATTTAGTATTTATTAGATTAAATAGCATTTTAAATATATTTTTAATGTTTCTGTTGTTGGCATTTAGTGCCAGAAATACTTGTTTCTCAGTTTAAACATTTTTCCTAGACTTAGCATAATATTTTAAGAGTTTTGGTATAAAAATTTTTACTGTTCATCTTTTTATAATTTTTTAGAATTAATTTAAGTTAATTAGGGTTTTTAATTAAGCTGTTTTTGTCTTTTAGTGGTAAAATTAATATTTTTCCAACTTTTTCATTTTTCTTCTGTTCATTAGAGTAAAATAGGATTTTTAAAATTGGTAGACTATTTTGAGCATTATTTTATTATTTTTTATAATTATTTTAGTTTTAAAATAGTTTTTAGTAATTTAAAAATAGAAAAATAGTTTTTAAAAAATTAAGAAAAATTCTTTTTAGTCTTTAAATAATATAAGTAACTTATTTGTTCAATAAAATCATATTTTGGACATTTTGATTACTTATATTTAATTTTAGGGCTTTAATTAGCATTTAAAATTGAATATTTAATTAATAAAAGGTTTTAAAATATTTTTATTGGATTTTTATTCTTATTTATATTATTTTAGACTTATTTTAGCTTTTAATTAATTATTAGGTTTAGAATTTTTAATTTTGTATTTTTTTACGGTTTTACGTGATCACCTTTTTCGTCGTAGTTTAATCCGTTTTCGTAACCGTCTTTTCTTTCCTTTCTCATTTCTTTTCTTCTTGTTAATAATCACAAACATCATTAATCAACTCTTAACACAACGCACTTGCCTCCTTGGGAAACGAACTTGTTTGGTCATTAGTGCTCGGTTTTCCTAAACCGACACTTAACGCTTACCACTTTTACTTCCTTTTCCTAAAGGTCGTATTTTACAACAATCAAACACTTATGAAAACTAAGAAAATTTAAAATTGGGCCATTTTTAGCCTTATTAGCAACAAAACGAAACATTGAAAGTTGGAAAACTTGAGGGTGTAACAAAGCAAGTATCTATTCACCCCCATACTAAAAGCAAACATTGTCCTCAATGTTTCGAGTCTAAAGTTGCACCCCCATACTAGAGACGAAGAATCGAATGCTTAGGATCTAGCATGTAAAGGGTGATCAACAATATATCTAAAGCCGTTTATTAAGTATGCTCAAAGATAATTGTTAGAACAATAAAGGATATGTCAATGGATTCGTGAAAAACTTCTTCAAGCAAACTATAGAGGCTCACGTAAACGAACACGAGAGTCTTCAATCGTAGATGATGATGATGATCTAGATAACACAATCACAAACAACCACGAGACAACGAGTTGGAAGGGCACAAATCCCCTCTAATTAGTTATTAGTAAGCATAAAAGGATAAGCATGGGATTTCCCCCACGAGGCACCTCGTTTTGATTACCGAGTCATGAGCTCGACTCGATCCCCTCAAAATGTGAACATTTAGGGAAAATCATGGTATGGTCAATTTTGATGGGGCTTACATGATAAACAAGGCCCAAAAAGCAACCGGTATTAAGGACTAAGTCCTTAAATGATGCAAAATACCAGGATCGAAGATGGCGTCTTCGTTTTCATTGGTTAAACAAATCAACGCCACTTTAACACGTGCCATAAAATCAAAGAGTTTGAAGAAAAGAGATGAGAAGTAGAAGGGTGGGACAATTGGTAAGACAAACTTTTGAGCTACTCGAGGTAGACTCACACCAATCAAATAGAAAGATTTTCCATTTATTGCATCGGTGGAAGACCGAGATTTCCCTTTACATGAAATTCCGGGATCGAATATCTCGTCCTCGGTGGATAAGGATCAGGGAACATAAGGGGATTCCCCCATACTAAAACCACACAAAGCATCGTCAAAAGGAGTAGACGAGCTTGTAGCACTCAAAACACGTGGTGATGACGGAGTTAGATTTGTAGAAAAATCTTTTAAATCACATTTAAAATCTTTTCGTTTTTTACCTTTTAAACTCTTATGAAAACCCTTTTTGGTTATGTCGAAAATATTTGGTGTTTCTAAGACGATATTAGTCACACTAAAAATTCTCACATTTGAAAACCGTTTTGGTTTTAGTGGTGGTAAGTTCTCAAAACGTTTATCGACAAAGAAAACCTCCCCATCGAGGTCAACATATTCGTCATCCGAAAGATCTTCCGTAGAAACCGAAAACTTATCAACACTTTTCAAGAATGAATGTTCGAGGTGAGGTGAAGGATTTTTCGATTCAAGTATTGACGGTTTCTTCTTTGTAGGCTTTACACTCATAACATCCACCGGCGGAGGAAATGGTAAAAAAATTTTGGCGACATTTCCTAAAACTCTTGGTGAAAATTCTTTGCAAATGACATTGGTTGAATCACCATGGTTTAATGTTGCAATAGAATAGACATGAGAAAGATTGGAGTTTTGTGTTGCATTGATGACAAGTTCTTCCTCATTGAAACGAAGGGTGATTTTTCGAGCATGAACATCAATAAGTGCTCTTGATGTATCCAAAAATGAACGACCCAAAATGAGAGGAACTTTTTGATCGATAGGAATGTCTACAACGATAAAGTCAACGGGATAGTAAAACTTTCCGACTTTAACGAAAACGTCCTCGGCTACTCCACATGCTATAATCGTAGAATGATCGGCCATCTCGATAGACATGTTCGAAGGAGTAAGAGCCGGAAGCGAAAGCGATTTGAAAATCTCCAGAGGCATTAAATTAATACTAGCACCGAGATCGGCCAAGGCGTAGCATTCCTCCATATCTTGAATTGCACAGGGAATCAAAAATTTACCGGGATCACCAACTTTTTGTTGTATGCGGCTAAGAAAAACCGATGAACAACTAGACGATTGTTGTAACTTCTCTTTGTTGTTTAGCATACTTTTGAAGTTTGCGGCGAATCGAGGCATCATGATAAGAGCGTCGGCAAAACTTATGTTAAAATGTATGTCGCGAAACATTTTCATAAAAAGCTCAAATTGATAATTATTTCGCTCTTGTGCCTTTTCCTTGTTACGTCTCGAAGGGTAAGGTAAGGGTGGTGTGGGTTGGACATTAGGCAACGGCCTTGGAATCTCGGGTTCCACAATTGGTATTGGTTCAACCGTAGGTGTGGTATGAGCGGTACTTCGTGGGCTTGTAATATGCTCCTTTTCGACCATCACCTCGGGTTCCTTCTCGATTTCCTTCTCCGTAGAAGTACTTGGACAAAAGATTGGTTCCTTGAAAGTTTTACCACTTCGTGTAGTAATAACCTTCATTTCTCCCCTCGGGTTGTTAATGGTATCACTAGGAAGACCACCCGAGGAAGAGGGTTTACACATGATTGCTTCAAACATTTTTGCCATTCGGTCCTTAAATTTTGATTGCCTAGCATCCGCTTTTAACAATTCTTGCTTAATCTCATGTTTTCCTTGTTCTATCTTTTGTTGATTTTGTTGAAGACGTTGAACATTTCCTTCCATTTTATTAGCATGAGTTTTAAGTTCATTAGCAAGTTCGTTTTTAAGCTCGTTTTTCAACTCGGATCTTAAGCTAATCATCTCACGTTGCGTGTTATCAACTTTAGCATCATTTGCTTTAGCATAATCCAAAAATTCTCCTTGAAGATTTTTAGTGTGAGCATTTTGAAAACCTTGTGTAGTGTTTTGAAAATCACGGTTTTGGTTTTGATTAGTAACTTTTCCATTCCCACTTTGATAATTCCCCTTGTTGTAGTTACGTGAATTGCCTTGATAATTACCACCTCGATTGTTGTTTTGATAGTTATTAGCATTTTGATTTGGTGGAGCTTGATTTGGGCGGGAACCTTGTCCGTTTTGGTTATAAGTTCCCGTTGCTACATAAGCACTCGAAGTGTTACCACCGGCGGTAATGCACTCGGAAAGATCATGAGCTCCACCACAAGACAAACAACTCTTTTCAACCGCTTTAACCGAAGCGGAATTCAAAGCCTCTTGAGCTTTCCAATGAGTCATAAGATTAGCAAATCTATCAAAAAACCGATTTTCCTCATTAGCTTCATCATGTAAGGCAGTAATCTACGAGACGATGATGACGATGACGAACCCATATTGGCAACACTCGGTGTGTTACGAGGGCTATAAACCTTAGATCTATTCTCGATAATCTTTAAAGCTTCATCGGTCGTTTTGCACAAAAAATTACCACCCGCGGCGGCATTCAAGTAATCTCGTTCATGATCATTAAGCCCATTATAAAAAGTATCAATTTGATGTAATTCCGAAAAATCATGGTGTGGACATTCATGTAACATTTTTTTAAATCGTTCCTATGCCATTGAAAAACTTCCATTATTTCTTTGCACAAATCTTGAAATCTCATTTTTCAAATGTGTTGTTTTAGATGGTGGAAAAAATTTGTTCACAAACTTAGAAACGAGATCACCCCATGTCAAAATTGAATTTGGCGGTTCTTTCTCAAGCCAAATTTTAGCGGGTCCATCTAACGAGTATGGAAACAACATCATCTTAATGGCGTCATGTGTAACATCCTTAAACTTGCTAGTAGCGGTGAGACGATTAAAATTCCTTATGTGGTAATGCGGGTTGTCTTTCTCATGACCTCTAAACTTATTAGCTTGCAACATCGACATTAAACCTGTCTTAATCTCGAAATTCTCCGCAAGGATAACGGGAATCACAATGGCCTCTCCGAAACCCTCGGTGGGTGCTTGTAGCAACTCCATCATAGTACGATTAGCCATGAAGACTTATTGTTCTACAATAGGTTCAACAATTGGAGTTTGTTCTTCAATCAACGTGTCTTGATTTGCTTGCTTTTGAAGACGTTTACGAGCTCGTTTTGCTTGATTACGAGTGATCATAAACTTCACGAAGAATGGGAGGTGAGCAAAGAAGATTCTTTTTGGGTGTTTTGTGAATTTTCAATTTTTTTTGTGTTTTTTTTTGTGTTTTTAATTTTTTTTGGATTTTGGTGTATCTTTGTTGACAACAATCTACCAAATCTCTCCTCGAATCAAACTATTGATTAAAGAAGCCTCAAAGGAAACAAAATAATCACGTGGAGTGAACGCCTTCGAATGACTTTAGAACTTTGGTGAAAACCAAATTGTTCAAGAGGCTTTAATTACAAAGAAAACCAAGAAAATATGTTATACGTAATAATACTTTGGGCGGCAAAACCCTCGATTAGCCTTCAATCTCAAAATACTCACAAGCAAGCGGGGAAACGAGGTGGTGCGAAGCACTTAAGAGCCTTTTTCCTTAGGGTATATTTTATAATACCCGCCTTATACCCACCTTATAGTTCGTATTTTTCAAAATCGAGCTTCACGAAAGTATTTATCTATTTTTGCCTTTTTCTTTTGTTTGAGATTCGAATATAATAATTAGGAGATCAAATCCCAATTAAGGTTGTGTTTTCACACTTTTGGAGATATTTTGTATTGATTGTGATACTTAATACAATATAGTAATAATAATTTCACAAGAAAAACCAAAAAACTGATAATACGTATTAGTAGATTTCTACTAATAAAAATACTATTTATGGTTAATATTAAAAACAACAAGACAAATTAATCACGACACACCTCCCCGGCAGCGGCGCCAAAATGATTGTGGTAAAATACGTCTTTTAGGAAAAAGAGCGTATATGAGCGATAAGTATTAAGTGATGATTTAGGAAAATCAAACACTAATGACCCAATGAAGTTCAAGTTCGTTTCCCAAGGAGGTATATGTGTGTGAATAATTCGTAATTGGTTTGAGATTAATATTGGTTAGAAGGGGATGAGAAAAGAGGATGACGAAGACGTGAAATTAATTACTACTACGACTACACGTAAAACTGTAAAAAGTATAAAAATAAAAATTAATTCTAAAAATTACCAAAAATTCACCAAAAATCAAAATAAATAAACTAAGAGTTTACCAATGATCAAAACTTTTCAAACTTTTTAATTAATTAAATATTAATTTTTAAATGCTAATTAAAGCCCTAAAAATCAAATTAATTATCAAAAAGCCCAAATAAAGATTTATCAATTGGTAAACCTCTAAAGTGACCTAAAAAGATTAAAAACTATTTTTATAAATTTTAAACTAAGAAAAACTATTTAAAATGATTTAAAAACTATTAAAAATTAAAATAATTATAAAAATTAATCTAAAGATGATAAAATTAATCTAAGAGTTGCAAAAATCCTATTTAAATGTATTTAAGCTAAGAAAAATATAGAAAGTGCAAAATGTGAAATTTGAAAAATAATAATAAAATAATATTAAAATAATATTAAAAATCCAAAAATTATAAAAAATTCTAAAAACTAGCAAACTAGTTTAGTTTAACCTAAATAATCAGAAAATGAAAGTGAAATTACCAAATTACCCCTAATGGGCCCCCAAATGGGTCAAAAGCAAAAACAGTCAAGCTTAATGGGCTTATTGGCCCAATAAGGATAAGCTGTTTGTTCATTAAGCTGTGATAAGCTCATTTTTAGCTTTTGGGCCTTCAGAGTTTTGTGTTTAGAATAGAATTTTGAGTCAGATAGAGCTTTTCCAAGTTATTTGGGCTTATTTTGACTTTTTGGGCTAAAAAGCCCAATAAGCTTATTTTGACTTTTTGGGGGAAAGGTAAGTGTTTGGCGCAATATTCGTTTGAATGGTTGGAATTGGGCAAAAACAGTCCTTGTTTTTTGGGAAAATATGTATAATAAGATTTTCAGCCTTAAAAACGAATTCTCTTCACAAACAAACTTCCATTCTTCACACTTTTGCCACCAAACTTTTCCAAAAAGGTTTTAAGGGTTGTTTTTGTCATTTTTGGATATTTCAAGGACTTGTTTTGAATATTTTTTATCTTCAAAGGTCTTCAATAGATGTTTGCCTTCATGAGGGACCATAATTGACAATGTTGAATAGTTGAGGGACTAATCTTGTCATTTCTTCAAAGTTGAAGGACCTTTTTGCAATTTTGACAAACTTAAGGGACCAAACTTGTAATTATTAATTCACAAGGGTTTTAAGTGTCATTTCTTCATTCATTGAGGATCAATCTTGTATTTCTTCAAGTCTTCAAGGGTAAATCTTGGATAATTCATGAATTAGGGCCCGATTCTTTGTACGACTTCGTTTCTCGTGTCCGTTTTTCCTTGTTTCTTGTGATCTTTTGTCTTTTTCACGATATCCATACCTAAAATACACAAGTAAACAAACACAAGCATATATATAGTATTTTATGACATTTTAGTGCATTAAAAGCCCAAAAAGAACGATGAGATCATGTATAAGTGCCATCTCATCAGTACATGAGGGAGCCGATCATGGAACGATATCTCATTTGATCTATGGCATCTCCCTTCAAATCAGAATCTAGGGATGTGGTTGATAATGGTGTCCCAACGGGGTCACATGAGGTTATACTATGCTTTTTGATTATCTCTTGACAATACTTAGCTTGGTTTATAAAGATACCACTTAGGGATTGGTGAACTTGAATTCCTAGGAAGAAATTTAGTTCGCCCATCATTGACATTTCAAATTTGTTGTGCATGACTTTTTCAAACCATTTTGAAAGTTTTAGGTTTGTAGACCCAAAAATAATGTCATCAACATAAATTTGCACAAGAAAAATGTCATCCCCGTATTTATAAGTGAACAAAGTTAGATCAATTGAACCTTTTGAGAAACCTTTGGATACCAGAAATTTCGAGAGCTCGTCGTTCCACGCCCTTGGAGCTTGCCCGAGTCCATAAAGTGCTTTGTGGAGACGATACACCTTGTAAGGATAATGAGGATTGACGAATCCTTCCGGTTGCGTGACATAGACTTTTTCCTTCAAAGGACCGTTAAGAAACGCCGTCTTTACGTCCATTTGATAGACAATGAATCCCTTATGTGCAGCATAAGCAAGGAAAATCCTGACCGCTTCCAAACGAGCTACTGGTGCAAATGATTCTTCAAAATCAATACCCTCTTTCTGGCCATACCCTTTAGCCGCTAGCCTAGATTTGTTCTTGATGATTGTGTTTTCTTCATCCATCTTGTTTTTCTAGACCCATCGAAAATTTAATAGAATTACATCGTATGGTCTATCATCAAGTTCCGAGACTTTAAGTATTTCAAATTGGAGAAGTTCATCTTGCATTGATTCAATCCAAGCATGATCAGCCAAGGCTTCTTTGATATTTGTTGGTTCATCTGTACTCATGGTGAGTGCGAACATACAAACATCGCCATCGGTGTTAAGCTGTCGTCTTGTACGAACGGGCTGTGAAGGGTTTCCAATTACTTGAACCAAAGGATGATCTCGGGTCCAATGATGTGTTGAAGGATGTCGTTGATAAAATGTATTCATATTTGACGGATCAACATGGCGAGTAGAAGACTCTCCAGTTTCGTGTACCGGTGTACCGAATGGGTTGATAAATTTGTCTTTGTCATTTAATGCATTGTCTGCTTGATTTGTGTTCTCTGGAGCAATGACAGTAGTTGTGGATGTTGTAAGAGCGGTTGTAGATGTGATATTCTGAGGAGGTAAATCTGCAGCAACCCGTGTTGAAGTAGATGAAGTTGTATCCTTTTGTTGATGATGATCGGTATCATCATTCTTATCATGAGTGACAACAGAAGACTTCGATACAACTTGTTTCTCCCCCGTGAAATATTCATCATACATTGGTTCATATAACATTTCCAACTCTTCAAGTGTCGTGTTGACTGTCATATCTGCTCTTGGAACATTTCCTTGAACCAGCGTTGAACTTGACGGTTCATTGTTGTGGTCATGAGTTCCGAGTTCCGTGCGGTTGTGAATGGAAGTTGTTTGTCGTTGTGGATCGGGACTTAAACCATTTTGTTCAAGTGCCATCTCTTGTAATTCATCAAATCTGATTTGAATAGTCTCGACTATCATTTTTGTTTTCTTGTTGTAAACTCTATATCCCTTAGACTGAGTTGCATATCCCACTAGAATACATGCATCACCTTTCTCTTTCATCTTATCCAAATTTTCACTATCTCGAATTATGTAACAAGTACATCCAAAAACATGAAGGTGTTTGAGTGAAGGTTTTCGATCATATTATGTGATATGGTGTCTTTTTGTGTCTTGGGATAATTAAGGATTGGGTTTGTGTGTAGCATGCGGTTGAAACGGCTTCGGCCCAAAAGTATGTGGATGTTTTGAAGTAGATAATAATGTTCGAGCAGCCTCAACTAAAGTACGGTTTCTTCTTTCAACAACGCCATATTGTTCGGGTGTTCGGGCAATAGATGTTTCATGTTCAATTCCTTCAGCTTCAAAATAGTTTCTCAGAGTTGAATTCAAAAATTATGTACCTCTATCAGTACGAACCACTTTTACTTGAGCGTGAAGACCACGCTGTATCAGTTTAAGGAAGCTGATGAGAACTTCGGGTGTTTCATCCTCGGACCTCAAGAAGTGAGTCCATGTGTACCTTGAGTAATCATCGACAATTGCCATAACATATTTCTTCCCATTGATACTTTGAAAACGCATGGGACCACACAAATCTATATGAAGAAGATCTAACCGTCCTTTAGAGCTTGGTGTAGTCTTTGTCTTAAAGCTACTTCGTTTAGCTTTACAAAGCTCACAAGAAGAGCACAGATGATCTTTGATGAATTTCAAGCTTGGAAGGCCTCTTACAATATCTTTCTTGGAAAGCAAGTTGATGGTATCAAAGTTGAGATGAGATAGACGTTGATATCATAACCATGCCTAAGTCGTTGAAGCTTTAGCCATGAAGCAAATTGGAGTTGATGAAGTTGTGTCTTGTAGTGAAATTGTGTAAAGATCAGTACCCCGTGTACAGGTAAGTAAGTCATTCCCATCATAATCACGAACAAAACATGTCTTCTTTCTGAAAGTAACTTCCAAATCTGCATCACAGAATTGAACAACCGAGAAAAGATTGTGATTGAGCCCTTCAACGTAGTATACCCTTTTTATCGTGATATTCCCCTGAACCAAATCTCCATATCCTAGGATCGGTGCAAATTGATCGTTTCCGAATCGGACCGTACCTAGGAACTTCTCCACGAAGTTAATTAGAAGCTTGAGATTCCCTGTCATGTGCTTCGTGCATCCGAAGTCCAGTATGAAGAGAATTATTTGTATCACTTGCAGAAGAGTTAGAACACGATGGAGCATTTGCTAAATTTGATACCACAGTAGTTGTGATTGTAGAATCATTAGTGTCCTTAGCAACATTTAAAGGCATACTAATACTCGTTGTCACATTTTCTGTCCTAACTTTAGGCATCCATTTATATCCCGGAGGACATTGATTAGCAAACCACCATTACTAAGACTTGCTAGCAGACTCATATAAGTCCATAATTCTGCTTCTAGGGTTCTTAGTGGTGGAGTCAAATGCATTACTTTTCTTAGTGGGGGTTGCACTAGAATGGTTCACTTTGCGTTTGGGTTTACTAGCACTAATAGGCATCACAACTTGCTTCTTAGTTCTAGTAGCTACGCCTTTCACATTATTCATAGCACACATAGAATGATTAGTAGTATCACATTTTCCACATTTCACACAAACAAACTTAACATTTAAAGCATTCAAAGTAGTCGAATCATTCAAATCGTCATTACATGCGATTACAGGCGTTTTATTCTTAGAAACATTCAAATTCCTAGGGTGTTCTTCTACTTCCTTCATGTTCCCTTTACACTTGTGTTTCCAAACCTTATCATTCACTTGAGTGCTCTTAAGTTGAGTCGGTTAACACTAGAAGTGGAGACTGCTCCTATAGTAGAAGACACACGAATATTAGTGTTTCCAGAAGTCTGAGGCGAGTGACTAACTTTGTTGGTGGGCTTAGTGGTCATTCTATACATCCCAGGTTAATCACATTATTATGCTTAACGCTTGGTGCTACAGTATTCCTTATGGGTTGAGTATGTGGTAACCTTTCCTTTCCATCCATCGTGGGGGCAAACACAGGTTTTGCAAACGAGGAATTTGAGAAAGTAGATGGTTTTCCCAAGATAGAGGATCTATTCTCTTTAGAGGCATTAGGTCGTCAACAACATGTTTCTTAACGTTAGGTTCCACAACTTTCCCACCCATCTTAGCAACGAGTTTCGTCAACTCTGCTATTGCGGTGTCTTTTACTTGTAACTGAGCTTTCAAATCCGAAATATCAAGACTTTTTTCGTTTAGTAATCGACATGACTCAGATAATTTTACTTCCAAAGGTGTATCATTTGAAAAGCTGCCAACTTTCTTTTGTAAAGCAAGTTCAAGTGAGTGACAATGTTTTTGAAGATAATCATATCTATGTTGAAGTAACGAAAGTTATTTTTGGTCAACTTTATTCGAAAGCTCAGTTTCAAGACGTTCACACTCTTTTACTTGATCAAGATATTTTCATGCAACATCATAATATTCATCAATATCAGCACAAGATGTAACATAAACACGCATAATATCTTTTGAGAGACATTCATGTAAGAGTAGATCATATGCTGTAGAAAACTCGTCTCTTTCAGGTCGATGGTCGTTCACTTCTTGTTCAAGAGATTCCACATATTTCAAATCATCAAACATTTCTTGCTTAATTAATGTTTCAAATTCCAAAATTTGTTTTTGCGTTCTTTCCGCAAGCGGAATCAAAATACTTTTCACAAGCACAGTTATATCGTGAGGAATTACTTTGTCTCCTTTCGAAAGTTCACGTTTTTTCTAGTCATCATCAATAACCTTTTTGAAATTTTCAATGTTACTCTTGAGAATACTAAGTGCGTGCTTACTCTTTCTTATAGAAGCTTTAAATGGCAAGTACTCAATAAATTTTGAAACATTAGTTTTCTTAGTGGCAAAAGCTTGTCTCCATTTAATTCTTATTTGTTCACATTCGAAAAATATTTGCTCACGAGTTTTTTGTGTTTTCGGTTTGAAAAGACCATAAAGACTGTTTTCATAAGCATAATTATATGGTTTAACGAATTCTTTATTAACTTTTGGTCTACTCTCTTCTTCTAAATCGTTTCTCTCTTCACTATCGGGCCTAACAACAAGGCAATCAAAATCGGTCCATTGGGACTCATCAAGATATAAGTGCTGATTCTCAGATTGAGCTTGCTCAAGGTACTTAGGATTAGCAAAACTAGGTCTGTCCTTGAAAAACGAACGAGGTGCGAACATTCTCATGGTTTGAACTGACTGATTAGTTTTGTAAACAATTTTCTTGTAAAAATCAATTTGAGTTTCAAGTTCCACCATTTTGTCGATATCTTTTGCTTGTTTAGTATTGAAATCCTTTTACAACTTTTCAACCACTGATTTCTTTTCATTAACAAGTTTAGTTTTATCCTCTTGAAGAAAACCATTTACTTGAGTTAGCTCATTGACTTTAGTGATAGCAAGATACGTTTTGTGACGTTCAGTACTCAAAGAGGTGTTATAATTACGTTTCTCTTGTTCTAGAAGCTTAAGAGTTTCGTTATATTTTTGTTGAAAATCGTCCTTTTTGACGTTAATTAAACACCCTTTGTACCCCTCAATCTCATTAGTCTTTTGAAGGAGCTGAGCTCTGTAGCTATCAATGGTCTCACTAGATTTAATTGGAGCAGCTTTGAGCGTAGCGTTTGCCTTCTTTAATTGCTTTTGACTCTTTCTAGGTTCTTTGACATCTTTTTGTTAAGAAGCAATTAAGTTAGCAAGCACAATACGCTCCTCATCATCATCATACTTGTTTGCATGTTGATCATCCTCAGACTCATTATTGCATATGTCTGATGAATCGAGTATGGTATTGCTATCAACCGTTTCCATCATACATGTGTCATTAATGGCTTTGGGTAGCTCAAAATGCCCATGAGTATTACCAAACACATTATATTCCTCTCCAGTGTGTACCTTACCGATTGGCTCAGTATCAAAGATAGGACCATTGTCATCTTCAGTGACATTGAGAACTTCTTCAACTTTCGCCATGTACGAGTAATATGCTTCAAGTTCTTGATCAGAAGCTTCATCATCAGTGTTATCAAGCATGGCTCCTTCCTTAGCCGACAATTTAACCCCAACTTCCATATTCTTGCAAAGCAACATCTTTTCCTTATGATAACCAATGTCCCTAACTCGTTTTGGCTTTATGCATTCCTTTGCCATATGCCCATAACCTTGACAATTAAAGCATTGAATCCCAATTTGCTGAACCACTTGAGTACCAACAGTGTCCCTATTCCCAGTAGCAGTAGCAATCCTCTGAGCATCATACTTATCAGTTTGTCGATCATACCGTGCAGAACCCTCAACATGTGTTGGATTACGTCGATCATACCTTGGAGGACTTTCATCACGTTGACGTGTTTCATACCTTCGAGGAATCTCAACATATTGATTCCTTGTATTTGATGATCTTCGAAGATTATTGTTGGTGGGTTTGAAGATTTTCTTATAGGTCTTCATAATGAAAGAAATTTGTTGCTTCATCTCCCTATCCTTTTGAGCTAGTTCTTCATCACTGTCCTCTTCAGATGATGGCTCAGGTGATGGTGATGGTGCTCTTGGTTCTTTGTCTCGTGATCTTATGGGAGCTGAATACTTAGATGAAGTGGAATATCTTGGTGAAGAGGATGTGGTGGAGTATCTTGGTGATGATGATGTAGTGGAGTATGATTTTGGAGCACGAGAGCGATGATCTTGGACATAGTGAGTGGTAGACACCAAAGCAAGTGGATTATCAGTCTTTGCTACCCATTCAGCTCGAAGTTCATTTGCCTCATTCTGAAATTGTTTCAAAATGTCAAAGAGTGTATGATAGTTGACCTCGTCCAACTTATTTTGTTGTTTCACTAATGTTACAAATCATGCCACTCGGGTTGAAGTTGTTGTAGAAACTACACATTGACTTGCATGGTGGAGACTTGCAGATTGTTTCTTGTCATGTCATTCATCATCTTGTAGAACCTTGAGTAATATGAATCAACTGATTCCCCATCCAATGAAGTAAACTTACCAAAGTTCCAGAACAAGTTAGTTTTGACATCTTGCTTGTTAAGTGATTATCCTTGTTGCAAGCTGATACAAGAGATTTTTCTAGGTTGAAAGTTTGTTTCTCGGTATCTTCTCGAATTGATCACAGCTCAAAGTGGAACTATTGTTCTTGGTTACTAAAAAGGGGTTTGGTTTTCTATTCTACTAAAAAGGTTTAAATGCACAAAGATATAAAATTAAACTAAAAGCAGTTAATAAAATTAGGCTTAAATTGAATTAAACAGTAAAACAGTAAAATACCCTTACTTGCAAAACAACTGATTCGGAATAATTCTATTGATCCGGAATAAGTGCTTGATCCGGAATATATTAGCTCATGCGGAATAATCTAGAAGCTGCTTCATTCGGAATGTTC
The DNA here is from genome assembly GCA_025667525.1 of Glebionis coronaria. Lineage (NCBI taxonomy): Eukaryota > Viridiplantae > Streptophyta > Magnoliopsida > Asterales > Asteraceae > Glebionis > Glebionis coronaria. The sequence goes on from CM046879.1 coordinate 220,759,880, forward strand.
AACCAAACATCTTTCATTCGGAATACCCTACTGATCCGGAATAAAAACGTTTATTCGGAATAAAAAGCTTGGTTCGGAATAAATGACAAAAAGGCTTCGTTCGGAATATTCAACTGATGCGGAATAAAGAAAACTAGGTGCTCATTCGGAATATGTTGCTCATTCGGAATAATTGAAAACTGCTCATCCGGAATGTTTATTCGGAATACTCAAAAGAAAAACTGATCCAGAATAAATCTGTTGGTTCGGAATATTTGACTGATTCGGAAAAATGTGTTCATCCGGAATATGGGTTCATTCAGAATGTAAAGATCAAATGCTTCATTCGGAATAATAAAAGGAAACTGCTGGTTCGGAATGTTTGCTTTGTTCGAAATAAAATGGAAAATCAATTGGTTCGGAGTATCACACTCATCCGGAATAATAAACTAAAACACTTTGTTTGGAATAAATGTTGACTCGGAATAACTTAACTAAAAAGCTTCATCCGGAATGATTTGTTCATCTGGAATCTGGGAAACAGAACTTAAGCGAAGAACAGGGAAATAAAATAATACGATTTTAAGCCAAAATCAACCAAGTTTTTAACCAAAGATTTTACCAAGATAACTATTAATCATTTACTAATCATAAACATCAAACCAAAATAATAAAAACACAAAACCCACTTACTTTTGAAGATCAAACTCAACAAAATAAAAACTTAAAACTTTGAATCACCAAGAAAAGAAAGATCAAGATTAAATGAAAGATGATATTGAATGATTAAGGTTAAGTAAACAAAAGGGAAGATTAAAAACTTACAAGATCTATTGATTCAACAAAAATGAAAAATCACCAACACCTTAATGGTGTTGGTTTCCTACAAAACAAAAAAGAGAGAAAAACTAAAAAAAAAAACTTCTTCTAATGTGTGGGAAGGGATCCTCTATTTATAGGCCATGGACTTGGTTGGTGAGTGGGCATTCTTCCTTTCTTTTTGTCTTCTCGTGTTTTCAGTAAAGTTGACGTTTTCGATTCTGATTCGGGATTTGTCGATGAATAAATTCAACTCGTCTTTTAATTTCTTCCTTTAATAGACTTAGTTCTTCGACATATGTAAATCTTCCATCTTTGATCCTTTTCTTCGATAAATCTTCAAATAGGCCCATTGACTTCAAATCTTTTGCATCTCTTGGACTATAGACTTCGTCTTTTCGTCTTTTTCTTCGATAAAACCCGTGCAATCCCATGTTTTCTTTATTATTTATCCTGTTGGCTCTGAAAACACAACAAACACACAAACCACGCATAATTCTAAACAAATGACATTAAATACGCGTTTTGGTCTTGTTTTAGCAAGAAATAAGTGGTAAAAGGATGGGTGTTTTCACACCTATCAAATCCCATACACTTAACCATTGCCATGCCCTCATGCAATGCTTAGTGACAAAGCAAATTTACACTTTTCTTATAATCAATCAACCTTGGCCTTATTAATATACTACTAAAAAAAATTTAAACTACTATGAAGAAATAAAGCTTTAAAGGAAAAAAAGGGATAGAAAACCATTTTCACTTGAAAATAGCTACATGGAAATAACTTGCAAAGAGATCTAAGACTTACAATAGGGCTTTGGTTGCTGTGAAGATTTATCACCCTCAAGTTTCACGTTCCCCAAACGAAACTTAAAAACGAGATCATTGTTATTATAAGTTAGCAAAACAAACACTTACACACATGGCTTAATTATATGCTTAAACTCCCTTATTCCTAGGTGTATCTCTTATATTTTATTTTTGTCTTAGAATGATCATGAAGATGCATTTTTGGACTTATTTCGATAGTTTATTTAGGCTGAAAGCAAAGTAGGACGATTTGATTAATATTTAGCTAAAGGACAAAATCTCTTAAAACTGCTTCTCGGGACCTCAAAAAGTTCATATCTTGGCATAACTCGCTTCACGATTTGAGACCTTTCTCGGGCCGATATTTGGCATGTACTTCATACTTCATATCTTGAGAGACGTTCTTGAGATAATGGTCTTCTCTTCGTTAATAGAGTTTCTTCACTTGGAGACTTTTGAGGGATACTCCAACTTTGTTGACCACGACTTCATCATTATTTCTTCAATCGTTAATTGGGATTTTGAGATACAACGATCCGCCTCCTTTTCGGACTTGGATCTATTTATCCTCATACCTTGTTAGGGTCTTTTCGGATAGACTTCTCCATGATCTTTATGGGAGTTGATTGCTTTTCGTCGTGCGTCTTGATCCTTCATATTGATTTTGGGAATAATGCTTTTCACATCACCTTGGATCTTTAGCAATAAAATGGAATCCTCATGCCTTGTTAGGGCCTTTTCGGACTCGCCAATCTTTGCGCCCCGCTTCATTAGTTATGCCGTGGCTATGAACTCTTATCATTACCGAGAAACTTTTAAACGATCTTGGGCTATAAGCTAAGTTATTCAATAAAATCGTACAACCTTACTTATTGCATTTATTCATTTAAGGCGATGGGAGGAAAAGCTTATAATCACACCAAGTGTGCTTGTGCAAGAATACCGACTTATAATTGACTCTATCATTTCTCGTTCTCCACAATTTAAAATCTCAAATAATGAGACTCATGGATGCTTAACCTAATAAACCAATTAAGGTCTACATGGTTAAGGATACTTGCTAGAATAAACTTTGATAACTCTATTCGGGTTGAGTCAAAATAATCGCAACGGGCCTAATATGTCAAAGACTTCTAAACTTGCTACACCACTTTAATAATATTTTAAACTTTATTATGGGATATATACATATGAAAGCAACGATAAAAATTTAAAAATTACAATTATATGGCCAAAGTTAATTAAAAATTTGAAAAATGCTGAAAAAGATGATTTTCCGGTTAAATGAAGGCATTTTAATGGAAAAGTCCACTTAAAACTTCGATAGAAGTCTCCCCTACATTTAATATAAACATTGTCCTCAATGTTTAAGCATGTGGGAAAAGTCTCCCCTACACTTATGACATTGTGCACGTTGGTTAAATCAAGCTAAGGAAGAGACGACTAAAGTGATAAATTTCAAATGTGAGAATGAAGAAAATTGAATCACGATAGTTAAGAGATAGAACCAGATTGCAGATAACACGGGAGCATGGTTCTTTAAAGGTTCCAAAAGTGCATTAATCCCTGTAATCACATCACCACACAAACACACACAACCTATATAGGTCCCCCTACACTTAAGAGGTAAAACGGAAAGGGATAGATACACGGGTTGCCTCCCGAGGAGCGCTTGTTTTTGTTCACCGAGTCACGAGCCTGACTCGGTCCCGAACTAATTCAAAGGAAAGGTGGAAAGGGATTGAATCATCTCATGAGAGATGTCCTCTCCAAGGTACAACTTCACTCGTTGGCCATTCACCTTAAAATTAGGTCCATTAGGTTGAGCGAGCTCGAGAGTACCATATGGAAAAATTTGGGCAATTTGGAATGGGCCGGACCAACGAGATTTGAGTTTGCCTGAAAATATTTTCAACCGAGAGTTGAAGAGTAAAACTTTGTCTCCAACTTGGAACTCTCGGTTTTTAATCTTAGAGTCATGAATGAGCTTAGTCTTTTCCTTATAGATCAAAGAATTTTCATAAGCTTCATTCCTGAGTTCATTAAGCTCATTGAGTTGGATTTTGCGTAGGTCACCGGCTTTGTTGATGTCGAAGTTAGCCCACTTCAAGGCCCAGTAAGCCTTGTGCTCCAACTCAATGGGGAGGTGGCATGCTTTCCCGTACACGAGACGATATGGTGTACAACCAATCGGAGTCTTGCATGCGGTACGGAAAACCCACAGAGCATCATCAAGTTTATCGGCCCATGAGGCACGATGCTCTCCCACGGTTCGTTCAAGAATTCTCTTTAACCATCGGTTAGATATTTCATCCTGCCCATTAGTTTGTGGGTGGTCTGCGGTGGAAAGACGATGATTTACACCATACTTAGCCAGGACTCTTGCGAATTGATCATTGCAAAAATGAGTCCCGCGATCACTAATAATGGCACGAGGCACACCGAATCTAGCGAATAGCTGCTTCAAAAAGTTACAAACCACCCTTGCATCGTTAGTGGGTAAAGATTTCGCTTCAACCCATTTAGAAACGTAGTCAACGGCAACAAGGATGTATTTGTTTCCTTTAGATGAAGGGAATGGTCCCATAAAGTCGATGCCCCATACATCAAAGATTTCACATTCTTGTATGAAATTTTGAGGCATCTCATCTTTATGTGTGATCTTGCCTTGTCGTTGGCAAGCATCACAATTTTTTACCATTTCGTGAGCGTCACGATAAATGGAGGGCCAATAAAATCCAGAGTCGAATACTTTCTTCACGGTGTAATTAGGACCAATGTGACCACTGGTGGGTCCTTTGTGGCAAGCTTCGAGAATGTCTAAAGCTGTCGGTCCATCAACACATCGGCGAATAATCAAATCAGCGCATTGTTTGAAGAGATACGGGTCATCCCAAAAGTAAGTCTTAATATCTTTAAAGAACTTTTTCTTTTGTTGGGATGTTAACCCGTCAATGAGAATTCCACCGGCCAAGTAGTTTGCAATGTCCGCAAACCACGGGGTCTCATCGAAATTCGAGTTGATAGACATTAAGGTCTCAAGGGGAAAAGAGTCATTGATCTCTATGTTCGGATGATCCCCTTTATAAGGATTCTCAAGTCTACTGAGATGATCCGCGGCTAGGTTTTCAGCTCCCTTCTTATCACGAATTTCGATTTTAAATTCTTGAAGTAGCAAAACCCAGCGAAGAAGTCTTGGTTTAGAATCTTGTTTAGTTAACAAGTACTTCAACGCGGAATGGTCCGTGTACACGATGGTAGTGGAAAGGACAAGATAGGGGCGAAATTTTTCAAAAGCATAGACAACAGCTAAAAGCTCTTTTTCGGTTGTCGTGTAATGCAATTGAGCCCCTGTCATTGTCTTGCTAGCATAATGGATTGGTTGGAAGTGTTTGTTCACTCTTTGGCCCAAAATCGCTCCAATAGCAAAGTCGCTAGCATCGCACATCAATTCAAAAGGTAGCTCCCAATTAGGGGTAACCAAGACCGGTGCCTTAGTTAGCTTATCCTTAAGAAGGTTGAAGGCTTCAATACACTCTTTAGAAAAGATGAAAGGAGTATCTTTTTCCAAGAGGTGGGTCATCGGGCGAGCGATTTTAGAAAAGTATTTTATGAATCGACGGTAGAAGCCCGCATGACCGAGGAAACTTCTCACACCCTTCATGGTTGAAGGTGGAGGTAATTTGGCAATGACATCAACTTTAGCACGGTCCACTTCGAGACCGGCTTTTGAGATTTTATGTCCTAGCACGATGCCTTCTTTTACCATGAAATGACATTTTTCCCAATTTAGAACAAGGCGAGTGTCTTCACACCGCTTAAGCATGCGTTCCAAATTGGCAAGGCAAGAAGAGAAAGAATCACCATAAACCGAGAAATCATCCATGAAGACTTCCATAGTTTCTTCAACCATGTCATGGAAGATAGCCATCATACACCTTTGACATGTCCCAGGAGCATTGCATAAGCCGAAAGGCATTCTTTTGTAGGCAAATGTTCCATACGGACAAGTGAATGTGGTTTTCTCTTGGTCTTTGGGATCGATGGGAATTTGAAAATACCCGGAGAAACCGTCTAAGAAGCAATAGTAATCATTACCCGCTAGACGCTCGAGCATTTGATCCATGAAAGGAAGAGGAAAGTGATCTTTTCTCGTGGCATCATTGAGTTTGCGATAGTCTATACAAACTCTCCACCCAGTAACGAGACGAGTAGGAATCAACTCGTTGTGTTCACTGGGAACAACGATTTTTCCCCCTTTCTTTGGCACACAATGGACGGGACTTACCCATGGCGAATCCGAAATAGGGTAAATCATTCCAGCATCTAGAAGTTTGATAACCTCTTGTTTGATGACGTCATGAATTCGAGGATTAACCCTTCTTTGGCTTTGGATTGCGGGTTTAAAGTCATCTTCCATGAGAATTTTGTGAGTACAAAAGTTTGGATCAATTCCGCGGATATCGGAAATTTTCCAAGCAATTGCCTTCTTATGATCTTTAAGCACGGCGATAAGGCGAGATTTTTCTTCTTCATTCAAGTCCTTAGCGATGATGACGGGCGACTTCTTATTTTCTTCAAGAAATACGTACTCGAAATGGGACGGTAATTCCTTAAGTTCTAAATCAGGAGGATTTTTTGATGGAAGGCTTAGTCAAATTCGGTTCATCGATAGCAATATCCTTGGGAGATGGTGGAGAAATATGGTCCTCATTGAGAAGTTTATCAATGGTACGAATGTCTTCATCCCAATCGGTGGGAGAATCGTCATATTGTAAGTTCACATCTCCCAAAGTGGCTTAAAATTCTGTCAAAAGGAAATCACTTTCTCCAAATGGAGTTAGTGATGGAGCAATAGAGGCAACGGTCTCAACATTGAGAAGAGAGGTAAGACTATTTTTGCAAGCATCATTAAAGTGTTCTTCACAAGCCTCATCAAGAAGGTCGATACAATTAACACTCTCGTATGAATAAGGCTATTTAGAAATTTTAACCATGTTGAAGACAATTTGATCGTCACCAACTCTCATGATAAGCTCACCCGCTTCTACATCGATGAGAGTGCGACCGGTCCTCAAGAATGGACGTCCAACGATTAATGGAACACGAGGGTCCATATCGTAGTCAACGACAACAAAATCCGCCGGGAAGGTGAATTTGTCAACGCCAACGAAAACGTCTTCGGCTATCCCCACTGGATAAGCAACCGTACGGTTAGCTAATTCCAAAGTCATTTTGGTGGGGAGTAGCTCGGGGAGAGATAATTGCTTCCAAACGCTTAGAGGCATTAAGTTGATACTAGCACCTAGATCGGCTAGGGCCATGCAATTCTCTACTCCCGGGAAGTTGCAAGGGATTAAGAAGCGACCCGGATCACCAAGTTTGTTTGGAAATATCCTTAAGAGAACCGCGGAGCAATTCTCGTTAAGTTGGGTATTAGCAATATCAAGAAGCTTTTCCTTGTCACTAAGAAGATCTTTAAACATCTTCGCATATTTAGGCATGTGAGCGAGAGCCTCAGCGAAGGAGATGTTGAAATTCAATTGTTTAAACATTTTGAGAAAGTTTGAAACTTGAATATCGTCCTTGCTTTTGAGCTTCTCTTTCCTCAACCTTGAGGGATAAGGTATATCAGAAGAAAAGGAAGGCTTTGGAATTGTAGGATCACTCACATCCTTGGGTGGTGGAGGGGTAGAAGAAAGAGGTGGAGGAATTGGGGAAGTAGAAGGTTGAGGAACAGGAGTAGGTGACTCGTTTTCCTTTGTCACTATCACCGGTGTAGGTATAGGAAGCTCGGGTTCCTCGGTACCTTTTCCACTGCGAGTGGTGATTGCTTTCATCTCCCCTCTTGGATTAGCAACGGTGTTACTCGGAAGAGTACCAGAAGAAGAGGGTTGATTACCTTGGAAGAAACCAGCCATCATGTCCCTTAGGTCATTCGTTTGACTACTCAAAGAGTTTCGCATATCGGATCTAAGATCATTCCCTTGTTTCACAATATCGCCCTTCAAATCTGGGTCTGCAGATTCTTTACCAACACATCATTTGTCCGCATGTACGTTTCGACCTCGTGGTTGAAAACGGTGGGTTGAGTAGGAGGAGGTGCTTGATAAGCAGGTGGTTGGTAAGGAGCGGGTTGGTAGACTTGAGTAGGATTTTGAGGTGGATATGGTTGTCTTTGAGGTGGTTGGTATGGTGCTCGAGGTTGGTTTTGGTTGGTTCGGTTAAGGTTTTGTTGTTGGTTTTGATTTTTTGGAGGAAAACCGGGCGGGGAAATAAAGTTGGTGGAACGATAACTTAGCAAGTTACGGTCTCCTTGAGGGCGGGCTGGATAGCCTCCCAGAGGATAGGTATCGTATGCTGCGTTAACATTCTCACAAAGATAGTCTTGGGTGGAGGTACAAGTAGTGTAAGAGTGAGGACCCCCGCATATTTCACATGGTTGGCTTACAGCATTGACCTGAGCGTTTTGAGTGTTGATGCTTTTGGTATTGTTAGTAGTTTGGACAGCAAGTGATTCAATAAGCGAAGTAAGTTTATCAATTCTCTTGTCGTTGTCATTAGTGCTCGCACTAGCGGCATTGGTCCAAACACTCTTGGTTTGCACTCTAGACTTATTCTCAATAATATCCCAAGCGGCATTAGAAGACTTAACCAAAATATTACCCCCTGAGGCACTATTTAGTGAATCTTGGTCATTCATGCTTAAACCATTGTAAAAAGTATTAATTTGGTGCACTTTGGTAAAACCATGTTGTGAGCACTTTCTTAAAAGGTCTTTAAAACGGTCCCAAGATTCACTAAAAGTCTCATCGTACTTTTATTCAAAATTAATAATTTCATTCCGCAAAGCGGTAGTACGAGAGGGTGGGAAAAAGTAGTTTATGAATTTGGTCTCTAAGTCCGTCCACGTAAGAATACTTTGTGGCGGTTCCTTTGCAAGTCAATGCCGGACTTGTCCCTCTAAGGAGAAAGTAAAAAGTTGTAAGCGGATTACCTCTTGTCGAACCCCATTGAATTTGACCGTATTCAGTAGTTGAAGGAACCTTTTGATGTGGTCATGAGGATCATCAATGGTACGCCCCAAGAATGGTTGAGCGGAGACCATTTGAATGAAGCCGGATTTGAGCTCAAAGTTGTTGGCTGCAATCGCGGGTATGACAATAGGATCGTTGTTTCCCTCCACATGTGCTTGCAAAAGTTCGATCATCGGACGATTGTCCAGTAGAGGTTCATTGTTGTTGTTATTCATGTTGTTTTGAGGTGGATTATTATTATTGTTGTGTACACCGGCCATGTCTAAGTTATTGAGAGTCTTGGGCTCAGGATAAGACGTTGATCGTGTACGCATGCACCTGCAAAAGAAATAACAAAGCAGAAATCTTTTTGGTTTTTTATGTTTTTTAATTTTTTTTTGTATTTTTTGAAAGTTTTATATTTTTAAGGATTTTTGCAAATTTTTAATGATGAAAAAGTAACGTTCACGGTGAACGGATCCCAAAATCCAATTTCTCACAAAAAACCGTTAATCTCTACGAAAAGAGCCGGCAGTGGCGCCATTTGATACAAGAGATTTTTCTAGGTTGAAAGTTCGTTTCTCGGTATCTTCTCGAATTGATCACGGCTCAGCGTGGAACTATTGTTCTTGGTTACTAAAAAGGGGTTTGGTTTTCTATTCTACTAAAAAGTTTTAAATGCACAAAGATATAAAATTAAACTAAAAGCAGTTAATAAAATTAGGCTTAAATTGAATTAAACAGTAAAACAGTAAAATAACCTTACTTGCAAAACAACTGATTCGGAATAATTCTATTGATCCAGAATAAGTGCTTGATCCGGAATATATTAGCTCATGCGGAATAATCTAGAAGCTGCTTCATTCGGAATGTTCAACCAAACATCTTTCATTCGGAATACCCTACTGATCCGAAATAAAAACGTTTATTCGGAATAAAAATCTTGGTTCGGAATAAATGACAAAAAGGCTTCGTTCGGAATATTCAACTGATGCGGAATAAAGAAAACTAGGTGCTCATTCGGAATATGTTGCTCATTCGGAATAATTGAAAACTGCTCATCCGGAATGTTTATTCGGAATACTCAAAAGAAAAACTGATCCGGAATAAATCTTTTGGTTCGGAATATTTGACTGATTCGGAAAAATGTGTTCATCCGGAATATGGGTTCATTTGGAATGTAAAGATCAAATGCTTCATTCGGAATAATAAAAGGAAAGTGCTGGTTCGGAATGTTTGCTTCGTTCGGAATAAAAGGGAAAATCAACTGGTTCAGAATATCACACTCATCCGGAATAATAAACTAAAATGCTTTGTTCGGAATAAATGTTGACTCGGAATAACTTAACTAAAAAGCTTCATCCGGAATGTTTTGTTCATCCAGAATCTGGGAAACAAAACTTAAGCGAAGAACAGGGAAATAAAATAATACGATTTTAAACCAAAATCAACCAAGTTTTTAACCAAAGATTTAACCAAGACAACTATTAATCATTTACTAATCATAAACATCAAACCAAAACAATAAAAACACAAAACCCACTTACTTTTGAAGATCAAACTCAACAAAATAAAAACTTAAAACTTTGAAACACCAAGAAAAGAAAGATCAAGATTAAATGAAAAAGGATATTGAATGATTAAGGTTAAGTAAACAAAAGGGAAGATTAAAAACTTACAAGATCTATTGATTCAACAAAAATGAAAAATCACCAACACCTTAATGGTGTTGGTTTCCTACGAAACAAAAAAGAGAGAAAAACTAAAAAAAAACTTCTTCTAATCTGTGGGAAGGGATCCTCTATTTATAGGCCATGGACTTGGTTGGTGAGTGGGATTTCTTCCTTTCTTTTTGTCTTCTCGTCTTTTCAGTAAAGTTGACGTTTTTTATTCTATTTCGGGATTTGTCGATGAATAAATTCAACACGTCTTTTAATTTCTTCCTTTAAAAGACTTGAGTTCTTAGACATATGTAAATTTTCCATCTTTGGTCCTTTTCTTCGATAAATCTTCAAATAGGCCCATTGACTTCAAATCTTTTGCATCTCTTGGACTATAGACTTCGTCTTTTCGTCTTTTTCTTTGATAAAACCCGTGCAATCCCATGTTTTCTTCAATATTTATCCGGTTGGCTCTGAAAACACAACAAACACACAAACCACGCATAATTCCAAACAAATGACATTAAATACGCGTTTTGGTCTTGTTTTAGCAAGAAATAAGTGGTAAAAGGATGGGTGTTTTCACACCTATCACAAGCGTTCAATGGTAAACCACATTTCTTTTGCAGTAGAGCATGCATCAACCGTTGAGTAAATATCATCTCCAATCCCACTGAGAATCAAATAGATTGCTTCTCTATCTGCATCAATCCAAGCACGTTTCTCTTTCGAAGTGTTCTCATATGTTTCCTCAATTGTTTGCTCATCGAAACCAGTTGTCGAGTCGGTTGCTGGAATTGCAGGAATAATTATTGTAGAGAGAGTGTATGGTCCTTCTTTGATGCAACGTCGAAGAACATCACCATTAGGTTTAGTGTCAAGATATCGAAGGAATCATGATTGCCATTGTGCATATCTACCAGTCACAAGCATTGGTGGTCTCTCTTTATTGGCCGCTACCATGATATTGTTGTTTGTTACACGATACTCTGTAGTAGCATCCATCTTGATAAGCTTTGAATTTAGAAATGAATATGGATCTTAAGTAGTTGTTATAGTGATTGTTGTTGAGGAGAAAAAGTGTTGAAATCCCTTAACAATATGTTCTCGAAAAACCAAAAATTCTCAAAAACCAAAAAACATACGAAATTGTTTTAAGTGTATTTTTTTGATTTTTTTAAGAAATCATTCAATAGTCGCAATGTCCAAACTTATCGCAATGTCTCAAAGTGCTTCGAAATGTTGGATCGCAAGTCTGATCGCAGCCCTGATCGTAACTCTTGATCGCAACCCTTATCGCAACCCTTATCGCAACCCATATCGCAACCCTTATCGCAACCATGATCGCAAGCCCTTGATCGTATCAATCGATCGCAACCCGTGATCGTAGTCACTGATCGTAACACGGATCGCAAATCACTAGATCGTAACACGGATCGCAGTCGCTAGATCGTAATACGGATCGCAGTCACTAACCGTAACACGGATCGCAGTCACTAGATCGTAACACGGATCGCAGTCACTGATCGTAACACAGATCGTAAGATGTGATCGTGATATTCGATCGCAAGTAGAAACCCCATGTTTATGCGATCGCAATATTCAGATCGTAACAAGTAAGGAGTTCGAGACTTTTAGGCAACAAGAGAGATGAGAACTTTACTTGGGAATTCGTGTGTCAATCCAAACCAAAGTAACCAAAATCTTGCCACAAGTATGTAGATAACCTATAGTATGATTTAGAACACGAAACTCAACGAAAAACAAGAAAATACTTGAATTGGAGATGATGATAGGAGTAAATCATACGAACCAAATATTATAGCAACAACGAATCACAAAACTACCCCATGGCGATTGGTACCAATTGTTGTCCCTTAGATTACATGATGATTAAACAAGAATAAAGAAGAAAGAAAGGTAGATAAAAGATGGAAGGTTTCTAGAGAGAGAAAGTAGAGAGAAGTGTGTGTTAAACTTTTGTGAGATTAGACTAGAAAATGAGACAACCAACACCCTTCCTAACATACTAGGAAGGGTATTTATAGCCTTTGGCTACATGTGGCTTAATGGGCTATAGTTTGATTGGGCCGGGCTTGAATACATGCTTAGTACCTTGAAAGAGGCCTTTTAAGCTAGCCATCAAGCCCGTAATGTCACGACTATTTTAACTAGCTATTACAACGTTCTAATAAATGTTACAATATAAACCTATGACCGAACATTCTTGTTTGACTCAATAATTTGAGGCTAACAACAAATGTCGGAGAATAAGAAACATGTTCCCACATGGGGAACATTAAAATGGGAGGGAAAAATTAATAACTTTCGTAGCTTTTTTATCCAACTTTCAGAAGATTTTTTACTACAAAAAGTTTCGTAACTTTTTTTTGTTGACTTTCGGAAGTTTTCTAAACTAATAACTTTCGTAACATTTTTTTTGTTTTTAAACTTTCGTAACTTTTGGTTAAATATAACTTTCGTAAGATTTTGAAAACTTTCGTAACTTATTTTTTTTCTAAACTTTCGGAGGTTTTTAATGAAATAAACTTTCGTAATTTATTTGCTAATACTTTCGTAACTTACAATTTTAAAAACTTTCGTAACTTATACTACTTTCGTAACTTTGTTTATATTAACTAAACTTTCGGACTAATGTAAAAATAAATTTCGGAGAATAAACTAAAAATGACTTTCGTTAAAATTTACTAAACCCTCTTACGAAAGTTGGAGATACGCAGCAAACAGACTATCCTAAAAATATGGGAACAAAAATAAGCCAAAATAAGCAAAATTAATCTAAGAAATAAGCCAAAAATTAAGCTAAATTAATTTCTAAAATAAGCCAAACTCAACACTAATAAAAACTATAAAAACACCAAATAAGCAAAATATTTAAAATCAACTTTTAAAAATATTAATCTACCAAATCAACTTAATCAAAATAAGGAATAAGCACAATAAGCTATAAACATCAACCATATAAAAATAATAAACACTATAAAATAAGCACTTCAATTAATTAAGCAATAAGATCAAACAAACTACATGATTTTACCAAATCAAACATAAGATTAAAAATAAGAAAGGAAGAATGCGAACTATTTAAAAAACTTGAAATTAAGATGAAGATTAAGATTCAAAAGCTTACAAGATTAAGATGAAAAGCTTGAAAAATATTAAAAGAAGTTTTAGAGAGAGAAAGTAATTAACCTACTCCTACTCCTAAACTAATCTATCTAATAATGAAAAACTTGTTACAAATGATGGAAAATAAACTATATAGTGGAGGAGTGTATGGTGTTGTTGCTTCCATCTTTCACTTTGTCTTCTCGTCTTTTAATTAATTTGCCCTTCTCGACTTTGTCTCGTGATTTGTCGAATGATAAAATGAACTCGTCTTCTAATTTTCTTCTTTTATTAGATTTGGTTCTTCGACTTCGCTAAACTTCCGTCTTTAGTCTTTTTCTTCGATAAATCTTCAGAATAGACCTTTGACTTCCATTCTTTTTGCACTTTTGATCTTTTGACTTCGTCTTTTGTCTTTTTCTTCGATAAAAGCCCGTGTTTTCTGCCTTTTGCATATTTTGGTCCTAAAACATAATAAAAACACAAACCACGCATAATTCCGACTTTTACGACATTAAATACACTTTTTGGTCTCGTTTTAATTGTTTTAAGTGGTAAAAGTATAAGTATTTTCACACTTATTAAATCCCCTACACTTGACCATTGCAATGCCCTCATGCAATGCATTAATTTCAAAGCACGATTTACATTCTCCATCATAATTAACCCACCTTGACCTTTATTAAACCCTAGACACTAAGGAAACTTAAAAAGATAGAAAGTTACAAAATGTTTGAAGGAAGAAACAAGTAAAGAAATCTAAGACTTACATTAGGGATTTTGGTGTCATGAATGTTTATCACCCTCAAGTTTCACGTTCCCCATACCAAGCTTAGAAACAAGATCATTGTTATTATAAGTTAGTAAAGCTAACACTTACTCATGTGGCCCAATCATTCACTTAGACTCCCTTATTCCTAGGTGTATCTCTTATATTATATTATTGTCTTGAATGATCACGAGGATGCATTTTTGACTTATTTCGATAATTTATTAAGGCCGAAAATAAAGTAGGACGATTTAATCAATAGTTAGCTAAAGGACAAAATATTTTAAAACTGCTTCTCGAAACCTCATAAAGTTCATATCTTGGCATAAATCGTTTCACGATTTGAGATCTTTCTCGGATCAATATTTGGCATTGACTTCATACTTCAAATCTTGAGAGACGTTCTTGAAATAATGGTCTTCTATTCATAATAGGAATTTCATCACTTGAAGTTTTTGAGAGATTCTTCAAACTTGGACAACGACTTCTTCATTTTTCTCAAATCTTTATTTGGGATTTTGATATACAACGATCCACCTCCTTTTAGGACTTGGATCTATTTATCCTCATACCTTGTTAGGGTCTTTTCGGATAGACTTCTCCATGATCTTTAGGGGAGTATTTGCTTTTCGTCGTGTGTCTCGATCCTTCATATTGATTTTTGATAAATGATTCTTCACATCACTTTTGGATCTTTAGCAACAAAATGGAATCCTCATGCCTTGTTAGGGCCTTTTTGGACTCGCCAATCTTCGCATCCCGCTTCAATAAGTTATGCCTTGTCTATGAACTCTAATTAGTCCCGAGCAACTTTTAAATGATTTTGGTCTAGAAGCTAAGTAACTTTTCAAATCGTACGACCTTATTTATTGCAACTATCTATTAACAAGCGATGGGAGAAAAAGATTATAATTAACTCACATAAGTTCATGAAAGAATACAAAACTTATAATTGACTCTATCATCTCTCGTTCTCCACAATTTAAAATCTCAAGGAATGAGACTCATGGATGCTTAGCCTAATAAACCAATTAAGGTCCATATGGTTAAGGATACTAGCTAGAGTAAACTCAAATAAGTAAACTCGGGTTAAGTCAAAATATTCACGACGGGCCTAATATATCAAAGACATCTAAACTCATTAAAACCATTTTATTAAATAATTTATGAAGAAAGAAAATAACAATAACAAAGGAAAATACTACTAGGCCAAAATAGATCAAAAATTTTGAAAAATGTCGAAAAATCAATTTTCCGGTTAAAATGAGGCCAAATTCATGGAAAAGCCCACTTAACTTCGATAGAAGTCCCCCTACGCTTAATATAAACATTGTCCTCAATGTTTAAGCATGTGGAAGTAAACACCCCTACACTTAGGACATTGTGCACGTTGTTTAAATCTTGATAAGGAAAGGACAACTAAAGTGATTCCTATTTCAATATACATGATAAAATAATCACTCAAAAGAGTTTTAGGATAGAACCGGGAAGACGGGTACACAGAATCACGGGTCGTCAAATATCATCAAAAGTGGATCTTTGAAAGCTCCAATCCCTGCATATTATAAGGAAGAAAACAAATAACACCTACGGGGCTCCCCTACACTTATTATGAAAACGGATAAAGAAGGATAGATTAGCGGGTTGCTTCCTGAGAAGTGCTTGTTTTTGTTGAACGAGTCACGAGTCTGACTCGACCCCGAATTAAATGGTCCATGGGGAAGCCTCTAATGTAATACCGGAATCAAAAATCTTGTCCTCGGTCCCGGAGGAACATAATAAATGAGAGGTAGGAGTATAAGTCTTGAAGGGTAGCAAAGTCCTCTCAACATACGAAGAGTATGTGAAGTCGTGATCCACGGGAGGTGGGGTGGGTAAAGGAATCAAAATGTCATCCCTAAAAGACATATGATTATCATTAAGAGGCAAAGCCGTAAAGGTATCAATCATAGAATAAGCAATGTCACCTCCCGGGTCAAAGCACTCATCCTTAGTAATAGTCTCTAAGTATGGGATGAAAGGTGCTCGAAAGGGGGACTTGGGACAATATCTTCATGCATCAGAGTATCAAAAAGAACATACCCCTCCTTGTCATCATCATCAATACCCAGAGGTATTGAGAGAATGTCGATTTCTTCCATAAATGTGTCATTATTATCAACGGGAGTAATAGACGTGGGTAAAGACTCGATAATAGGAGTAGAATTTAACGCTTCAATTTCAGCAATAAGAAGATGAACTTTCAATAATTTGTTGTGAAGAATAACGTCTTCCACCTCATCTAAAAGACCAAGTTCATTGGTGAACTTCTCTTAAGTCGGAGAGAATAAATCAACATCGCCCTCATCTCCCTGAGGAAATGGGGAAAAATGAGAACTTTCAAAAGTGAAATTCTCATAGCATGGAGAGAAATCATCATTAAGAGCGACCTCGTCCAAAGCTCCGCAAAAGTTGGTTCATCAAAAACCTCATCAAAGAATTTGTCGAGACCAAATTCACTAATCTCACTCGATGTATCACAATCCTTAGATGTATTTGGGACATCAAGAGTATGAGTGGGAATCTCAGAAGATGCGTTATGATCAAAGATATCATCCTCGTGATCATAATAATAAAAGGGACGCACAGGAGGTGGAGAGGTATAATCACTAAGATTAGATACTTGCTCTTGTCGTTGTCGCTGTTGCTCCTCCCATGTTTTGCTTAGTCGAATTACACCGTCATGAAGTTCTAAAAGAAGTGCTTGTGTTACGTCATTCGGATTCAAAGAAGGTTGATGATCGAGGTTTATTATGGGGGCTCAAAATTATGAAAACCGGAATTATAGCACGGATTTGGTTCATAATAATTCATCGGTTGACAATAAGAAGTATCGTGAGGGCCCCCACAATTGTTGCAACACGGGTATTGAGAAAAACCCGATGTATTTTGCGGATACGGATCCTCATATATGAAAGAGGGTGAGATAGTGTAATCATTGGTGAAGAATGAATTGAAGTATGAAATGATCGAATTGCACGATAGACAACGTTTAAATTCGTAATTAGGGATATCCATTCCGCACCGTTCGCATGAGCACCATTGACAGGGTTGACTACCTGACGATGGTCTTCCACACCCTACACAATTAACATACGAATCCATTAAGAATTAAACACAATAGAGAAGTAAGAGGAATATTTTTGGTGCAAAACTTTTGAAAAAGAAACACTTTTTATGATTTTTTAAATGTTTTTGGATTTTTGAAATTTTTGATTTTTATGGATTTTTGAAATTTGTGCAAGAAAAAAAAGTTCAAAAGTGAACGGATCCCAAAATCCAATGTGTCTTTCACAAAAAACCGTTAGTCTTCACGAAAAGAGCCGACAGCGGCGCCATTTTAATAACGGATTTTTATTTAGAAAAATTGTTCTCGGTGTCTAATCGAATTGATCTCCGGTTTAACGTGCGACTTAGTCATTTCTAGTAGATAAAATAAAGTTTGGTTATCTATAACTACTTAAAAAGTAAAATACGAAAAGTATTAGAAATAAACTAAAAATTAAAACTATATTAAAACGAACATTAAAACAAATATTAAAAAGAAACAATTAATAAAAATAAAAGTAAAAATAAAAATAAACTTTCGAATTAAAAATAAAACTTACTTAATAAAAATAAAAGAAATTGGATTATAAAGCTACTTTAAAAAGAAACAAGACAAATATTAAAACGGGCACTTAATAAAAATTAAAACTAGAACTTTTGGATAAAATACTAAAACTAAAATTTGACGAAAAAGAAAACTAAAAATATCTGACTTTCAGAATAAAAATAAAAAGGACTTTCGGATAAAACTAAATCGACTACATAACAAATGTCGGAGAATAAGAAACATGTTCCCACATTGGGAAAATTAAAAGGGGAGGGAAAAACTAATAACTTTCGTAGCTTTTTTTTATCCAACTTTCGGAAGAATTTTTACTACAAAAAGTTTCGTAACTTTTTTTTGTTGACTTTCGGAAGTTTTCTAAACTAATAACTTTCGTAACATTTTTTTTTGTTTTTAAACTTTCGTAACTTTTGGTTAAATATTACTTTCGAAAGATTTTGAAAACTTTCGTAACTTATTTTTTTTACTAAACGTTCGGAGGTTTTTAATGAAATAAACTTTCGTAACTTATTTTGCTAATACTTTCGTAACTTACAATTTTAAAAACTTTCATAACTTATACTACTTTCGTAACTTTGTTTATATTAACTAAACTTTCGGACTAATGTAAAAATAACTTTCGGAGAATAAACTAAAAATGACTTTCGTTAAAATTTACTAAACCCTCTTAAGAAAGTTGGAGATACGCAACAAACAGACTATCCTAAAAATATGGGAACAAAAATAAGCCAAAATAAGCAAAATTAATCTAAAAAATAAGCAAAAAATAAAGCTAAATTAATTTCTAAAATAAGCTAAACTCAACACTAATAAAAACTATAAAAACACCAAATAAGCAAAATATTTAAAATCAACTTTTAAAAATATTAATCTACCAAATCAACTTAATCTAAATAAGCAATAAGCACAATAAGCTATAAACATCAACCACACAAAAAAAGGAAAGTGGAATATGCCATCGGGGTTTAGGGTTTATGGTAGTAACTTGACTTAGGTCCTCTTTGGTCATATTTAGGGTTTTTGTTTTGGTTCTTGTATTTCAATTGTGGCATGTCGCAATTGTTGTTTTTCAAGCTTAACTTGAGGTTAAGGTGACACTCTGTCACATTCCATTGTTCTGAATCTTTTATTTGTGATTAATATATTTACCGGGGTAACCCTTTACCCAAAAAAAAATCAACCACATAAAAATAATAAACACTATAAAATAAGCACTTCAACCAATTAAGCAATAAGATCAAACAAACTACATGATTTAACCAAACCAAACTTAAGATTAAAAACAAGAAAGGAAGAATGAGAATTACTTAAAAAGCTTGAAATTAAGATGAAGATTAAGATTCAAAAGATTACAAGATTAAGATGAAAAGCTTGAAAAATATTAAAGAAAGTTTTAGAGAGAGAAAGTAATTAACCTACTCCTACTCCTAAACTAATCTATCTAATAATGAAAAACTTGTTACAAATGATGGGAAATGAACTATATATAGTGGAGGAGTGTATGGTGTTGTTGCTTCCATCTTTCACTTTGTCTTCTCGTCTTTTAATTAGTTTGCCGTTATCGACTTTATCTCGGGATTTGTTGAATGATAAAATGAACTCGCCTTCTAATTTTCTTCTTTTATTAGATTTGGTTCTTCGACTTCGTTAAACTTCCGTCTTTAGTCTTTTTCTTAGATAAATCTTCAGAATAGACCTTTGACTTCAATTCTTTTTGCACTTTTAATCTTTTGACTTCGTCTTTTGTCTTTTTCTTCGATAAAAGACCGTAAAAGCCCGTGTTTTCTTCCTTTTTCATATTTTGGTCCTAAAACACAATAAAAATACAAACCACGCATAATTACGACTTTTACGACATTAAATACACGTTTTGGTCTCGTTTTTAATTGTTTTAAGTGGTAAAAGGATAAGTGTTTTCACACTTATTAAACCGTATCATGAGGCTTTGTTAGTTATTCTTGGCCTGAGTCGTGCAGTCATCTGTGGCGCGCAACAGATACATGTCTTCTGTACCAAGAGTGGCCAGGGTTAGTGGTTCTTCTCGCGTTCATCATACCTTCCTATAAGTACCATCTTGTTCGAAAAACTAAAATTTGTTCTCTTGTTTGTCTGTTTGTCTGTTACGCAACAATGGACATACTCGACCTGGTTCGCGGTGCTTTTCCTAATGATTTGATAGTCTACACCCGCCCCAAGGGTGAAAATGAAGAGACGCTGCAGGGGCGTGCGCACAAGAATACCATGGAGCTGGAGGTTGGGGAGGCTTCCGCAACGCAAGAGCATGAAGACACAGGCACAGAGCAACCACCACAACCGCAACAATAACCACCAGTACAACAACAACCACCACCACCACCACCATTTCTCATCTCCTTACTATCGTCGGATAATTTCACTGAGGATGCTGAGATCGCCACTCAACAATTTGATGAGGAGGAGAACTCTCATTTGGAAGAGGCGAAGGAGCCCCCCAAAAGCCTCACGCAAGACCACTCGCACGGGGGCTGGTGTGACAACCACGGTTTTGAGGTTCGTCACTTAGTTTTATATTGGGCATATTCCGTGAAATTATGTGTCTTTATGTGTTTATGTGTTATTTTGTGTGAATAGAGTGTGGTTTGGACATCGTTTTCATGTACGGGGTACCTTGTGAGTGAAACGATGTGTGATGTTTTCATGTTCATGATCTCACATAGTAGTAACTATGAAATAAGATGGTGTTATTTAGGTGGTTTTACATATATGTATATGTATTATAAAAAATCGTATTTTTACGATTTAAGGTTTAGCATTTAGAGGTATCAGATGAGGTAATTAGTCACGGGAATATTTTTTGGGATGGTTTTAATTCATTTAGGACTTAGTTAATTAGTTTATTTCATATTTCAAGAGTTTTTATAAAACTGTATATTTTACGTCTTTTACGGTATACGCGTAAATTTGACTAGTTTTATGGTTTAGAGGTTTTGGAGGTTTTAGGAGCTGAAATAAATTAAGGAAATTTAAGGTAATAATAATTAATAGTTAATTTACAGTAATATAATTAAAAAAGTCGGCCATAGGGTATTGGACTTGGTTTTGGGCCGAATTTTTCCTAAGGAATGGAAGGGGAGCCCAACTTGAGTACTATTTGGCAACCTGGTTAGTTTTAATTACCCATACTACTCCCTTTAGCCCCACAAAAGAATTTATCCTTTCCCTAACTCTATCTCAGTCAAATTCATCAATGGAGGATCAATAAAACCAAATAATTCAATTAGGGTTTAAGGTAAACACTTACTATGTTCAATTAACGTTTAATTTACGTATTTGTAACCTAGTATGATGGATTAGGGTTTAGGAATCCATAAATTTTTTTAGGGCTTGTTAATGATATGTAATTATTGATGTAATTAATGGGTTTTTATCATTAGAAATTTTTTTAGGTTTTAATTAGGGTTTATGTATGATTAATTAGGTTAATTGTATTAAATTCGTCATTAAAAACTAGGAAGAATTTTAGGCTTATTTTTTGATCATATCTAAAGTTTTGA
Organism: Glebionis coronaria; assembly: GCA_025667525.1. Classification (NCBI taxonomy): domain Eukaryota; kingdom Viridiplantae; phylum Streptophyta; class Magnoliopsida; order Asterales; family Asteraceae; genus Glebionis; species Glebionis coronaria. The sequence goes on from CM046879.1 coordinate 220,781,248, forward strand.
ACATTCATTAATCGAACTAAGTATCTCTGAGAAGGTATTTGATTTGGCTTTTTAATTCAAGAAACGAAGAATAAATTGGAGGTCATGAGGTGGGTCAAAAACAGGTTACAACAGTCGGAGGTCAAAACAGTTTTGAAATCAGCGGGTTTTCAATTAATTTTTTAAGACGGTTAGGGAACTTAGGAGTTAAATTGGAGTTTCAAATGAAAATGAGACTTAGATTATATATTAAATAAAAGATATGGAGAAGGGATAAGAAAATGAGATAGGTTAAGACCCTCTGATCATAACAAACATTTCATATGTTTAAAATCGGTAAAATCTGGATAGGCGAAAGTATAAGTTATAAAACGGGGACTTAAAATTAGCTTTGATATTGGGGAAAGGGCTGAGATTTTAGCTAACACATATAAGTTTATGGGGTTTTCATTTCAAGTAATGTGGTTTAGGTTTGGCGGGCGTTTGGCTCATAATACGGAGTATGAAAATGGGGACTGTTTTGGGTTAAATGTTAATGGGACGGGTTATGAACTTAACTAAGTTAAGGGCTTAATAGAGGGGTGTAATGGGATACTAATGGAATATAAATGAGATTAAGTTGTAATAGAAGGACTAGATATCCATAGATTTATGAGCCATTTTGGTATGTTGTTCATGTCTTGATTTTATATGTTTGTGTGTTTATATTTTGCTAGAGCACGGATATCTGGAGAAGCTTGATCAGGTGAGTTTCATACTCCCATATATTTTAGTGTTCTTTACTTCCAGATGGGATGGAAGAGACACTGTATGGTTTTGTAAATAATGTTATGAATGTTTTTATGGTTTGTGATGGAGTTGTGTGTACACTTATGTGATTATACTGCTATGTGATTTTTGATTGTGTTTAAGATTTAAATCGGGGGACACGTACAGTCTCAATTATTGTGGTTTGACTTTGTACCAAGGGGATGTTGACAAGGCTTGGAGCCTTAGAATTATGGTGAATAATTAATCTTGTATGTTAGTTGTTAATGCATAATTGTAGCACATTGTCCATATGCTCTTTCATTTATGGTTGATATTTACAGCTTGTAATTGATTTGGCGTTGGAGTCTAAACCTATGACTCTCACCAACATTATTGTTGACGTGTTTTAGTGTCTCTTTCAGATGAGAACGTGGTTAAACGTGAGAATAAGAGTGGCTAGCTGGGAGCCTTAGGATTGCATTTGGAGGAACCTCATTTCCTCTTAGTCTTTAATTAATGTTTGAATAAGTGATAATTTTTAGACACCTGTATGTTTGTTATGTGTTATTTGAATGTCTTTGTTAAGAGGTAGACATGTTACCTACTTACCTAGACGCCTGCATTGTTTGAGATATTGTCATGACATTATGTCACCTTTTATGACATTTCTATTTCATGTAGTTCTCTCTATAGACACACTATTGTTGTGATGATATCCATACGTTGCGCCCCATATTCCGCCTTAGTGGGGTGTGATAGAATGGTATCAGAGCCAATGGTTATAGAGAATTAGGTTTCCTAGTCTAGTAGCCTAGTCTATAGCTTAAGGGTCCATGCATGTAGGTGTCATAAGTGTAAGTGTGCATTATAGTATATGGAGTGCTTAAGTGTTAATTTCGTTTTGGATATTTATTTCCTTTCATACTTACTTATTGAGATATAGTATACGTAAGTACATTCATTTATTTTCTATTGATGCGATGTATGAACCGGAAGTGTAGGAACCTATTTAGTGTTACCCATGTCGCGTAGAAGAAGAGGTGTGCTAGGTAATAATAGGATAGTACCGATGTTGAGTCTGCGACTAGTAGTAGATTCAAATTTCCGCCTTAATTGTTATGATAATTTTTAAGCTTGGATATTTTGTTGTTATTAATTGTTTTGGCGTTTGAGCCTCGAGTATGAGTGAAGTTTGGGTTGAGGTATGAGATGTTATTATTGTACCTATACGGTATACATATAGAGTGTACTTTATGTGGTATATATGTGGTAGACTTATGTGTTCCGCGTAGTACTAATTTCTTATAAGTGTCGTCATAGGAGGGAGTACATGGGTGAAAGGGGACATCAATAATTATGGAGGCCTACGTAATTATATATGTGCCACGACACCGATGGCTTTCCAAGTATGGTTGCATGAAAAAGGGATTAGTACATGCTTGTATATGATGAGATATGGATTTTGGGTCTATGTAGACAATAGGGGTTTATGTAATGGTTGCCTATGATATGGCTATTTTTAAGTATGTTATATGTTTTGGGTTATAGTCGTGTTGTGTGATTATGGGGTCACACGATATAGGTTGGTTTTGGTGATGGGTTTTGTGCCTTGTTGTGGCATGGTGAGATGGTGATTACTCGTATGGAAAACGAGTGTATGACGTGATTGATTGATTTGACATGTATGATAACGATTATGTTTTGGGTGATTTAATAGGTATATATATGCGGATGTATATATACTAGTATGTGTTAAGTTATGATATATGGTCGTTTTATAGTTATTATAAATTGAACGTACCTTGTGTTTGCTCGTGTTTTATAGTGCTGGAGTTTGATGGAGTTCCAACGACGTTTTGAGTCTTTTGATGCATGTCTACATTCGGGTATGTATTTTAATTAATGAGAACTACTAAAGTTTCTTGCAAATAAGTGTGGCTAATTATAGGAAAACGATTTTGAAAATAATTTGTAAGCGTATGGTATGATATCGTGACTTACATATCTTTTCTTTAAGTTTATTGGTAGTAAGTTAAAAAAAAATCTTGACAATGAATGGGTTAGTTTTCTAGGTAACATGTGATGGTGCATATAAAGGGTAAGGAAATTTTACGATAGTTTTCTTAAGTGGAGTTAAAATTTTAGAAGTATTTAAATAGACGGAAAGAGTAAAAAGGGAGATTTTATTATAGTAATGATAATAATAAAACCACACCTTGTAAATGTGTAATAGTTTAGTTATAACCAGCCTAAATGAATTATATAAAATCATTAATTATTAAAATAAAAATATAGAATAAAATGAATAAAAACACTATATTTTATAAATATGTATTGGTTTCATAATAACAAGTGAAATAAGTTTAATATGAGTAAACAAGATAATGGTTAGAATAAGATTGTAGTATACTAACTAGTTGATATCTTTGATAAAATAATGAAGATAAAAGATGAGTTTATGGTTAAAAATGAGTATGATTGATTTTAGTAGTATTGAAGTTTGGTTTTTATGAGAAGTAACTAATTGGGACGAAAATTTAAGATTTTCGAAGGTATTGAAATTTGGTAATACTAATCGTAATGAGTCTAATTTTTCGTTGTTGGCACACTCCATTGATCTTTCGGATTACATTGTTTCGTTTTCAGTTGTTTTGGCTAGGGTTCGTTATGGTTGATCTTTCGGTTTACCCTATATTTATTTTTGGACGTGATTTTTTTGGAATTCATTTTGTACACGTCATGGTTGATTTAGTTATGCGGTTGTGGAAACGTTAGGATGAGATGATAGAGATGGGTAGTATTACTTATGGTTTAATATTAGAATGGAGAGATGTATTTTAGTTTAAAGGTTGTGTTGAGAGAATAATTAAGACTTGTAGAGTTGAGAAATTCGGATTAGTTATGGGAATAAGAAAGTAAGAAAAGCTGTTTGACTGGTCGTGGGAATGAGATGACATACTATGAAAAGAGGGTTGAAGTGCCGTTAGGGGATTGATGAAAGTGCTAGCGAATGTAAGGGTAGAGTAGAAAGTTTCTACTAGTGGGAAGATTGGGCCAAAAAAAACATGCTAAGGAATTGGCATTGCTATGGAGACGAGGTAGTAGTAGACATGTGGAGAAAGGAGCTGCAAGGACTATGTACCCGCTGCAAGAAGAATGCAAGAGATTTCGGAGGAGCCGCAAAAGCTGCAAGGACTGGATTAGTGACAAGTGTTGATACCAAACTTAGATCGATTTAGCTTTGTGCAGACGAGATTAAATCAAGTTAAACAAGTAGAGAAACTTTGTTGTATATGTAACAATTCAAGTATCATGCGGAATTAATACTTAAACAAGAACACACAAACAAGATAACCAAACTTTCACTTTTATTGATAAATCAAATTTGCGTAGAATGAAAGTATAAAAACATATATAAAACTAAAACCTAAAGGCCTCCTTTTATAGATTAAGGAACCTTGTACAAGAGTCTACGTATCAGCTATTCTTGGTAAAGATAAACATAGGAAATACATTGTCGAACATATCTTTACTAGAAACATACTAGAAACATAAAACGTGTAGACTAAGTTTTCTATCAGTGCTTGACTTTTCCTTATCAACGCTTGACTTCTTCCTGTCAACGATTTTCCTGTCAACGCTTGATTTCTTCCTATCAACGTCCAAATTGCTCTTGTCAGCGTCCAAGTGTCTTGAGTACATTTTATTCCCAACAATCCTCAATAAACTTGATATCTACTCTAGTAATCAAGTTTCTGAATAAAAACTAAGAACTAGGAGGATTCTTACATATTGCATTATATTGGAAATAAATATATCTAATTAAATCTTTGGCCACGTCACTTGAGTAGTCAATTTACAGCTGTGTTGTCATCATTTTCTCCAAAACTTCTTTGGACATAGGATACTCAACATCCACAAGAAGATACTAAGAAAACTTTGTAGTACTCAAATGATACACACCAGCTACTGAATATAGACGCCATTGAAGTCCACTGATATCATCAAGATCCTTCCAAACTGGATCTTCTTCATCTGGTGCACACATCCTCTTGAATGTTGACCAAATCTTTATTCCATTGACTGAAGTAGGTGCTTCAGTCTCATACTTGGCTTGCATCAACCTCCAAAGGTCTGCCAAGTCTTCCCTATCCAGGCTTGCAAACAAAGACATAAGAGTAGTAAAAGTATGTACCTCTTTCCCATATCCGCCAATCATCCAGAACCCACTTGCATCTTCTTCATAGCTAACTATAGGGTTTCTGGAATCATGAGGTAATACTTCCACCGTATGTGAAACTTCCAAGGATGAGAGCTTAATGCTCCTTCTAATAATAGCTTCACTAGGATTCACTCTATCCATATTTTCTGGGAACTCAAGTGGAACTCCCTACTTCAAAGGTCTTGGTGCAATTAAAGCCTGTTGAATTTGCATCTCTTCTGCAAGCTCTTCCTTTCTTTCATCTGAAAGAAGTCTAATAGTGTTCATCTCTTGCACTCTTGCCCAAATAGGATAAGCCTTATATTCCAATTCATCAAAGGACAATCCCTGCAACTTCTGAAAAGTCCAACCCCCTTGATGACATTTAAGCAACATATATTAAAGCTCCCTTCTATCCCTCTAAGATTGTGAGAAAACTTTGTTGGCCTTATACTTTAGGATTACCTGACAATCCCTTTGAATCCTGAGTAGAATCTCCAATCGCCAAATCTGATTTGATAAAGACATGTCTGGATTCTCCATGATCTTATTCTCCCATGCAAAGTACATCTGGGCAACTTTAGGCATATCATAATCCACCTTCATCTTCAACTCTGCAAGTTTTTCGTTTGCCAACACATCATCATATTCAAGTCTTTCTGGTTCTTCAATAATCATAACACTTGAATTTGTACTCTAATCATCACTGCTTTTCTTACTCTCAATAGCAGTTTCCTTCATCCTATCTTCTTTCTCAAGTTGTGCAGCCAACATGGAATCAAATTTTACTTGAGCTGCATCCTTGGGAACCACTGTTTTTACCATAATCCCTTTACCCTTATCTAATGTATCAATGATGGGTAAAGATGATGATGGTACCTGTCTAGACACTTCCTTGATGATAGTTGATGACTGGGATACATCAACCATACTTGTAGGTCTATCAACGTCCAAAACCTGTGTGTCAACACCTAACTTACTCCTATCAGCGCTTGGCTTGTCAGCGTCAAAAATCTGCTTGTCAACACTCACCTTACTCTTGTCAGTGCTTCTTGTGAACTGCTCCATCATCTCAGTAAAAGATAAATTCAAATTTGTAGGGGTAACCAATGAAACATCAAAACCTGGTTGCCTCTTCAAATCTGTTAGAGCTTCAGCTATACCCAAAGATTCTCCTTTATTTGAGCCTTTGTCACTCAAATTAATTGGCTCAGTAGCAGCTTCCTCCCCTTTGTAAGGATCCTCCCCTGATGAAAGGACTCTTGTCTGCCTTCTCCTAGTCTCAACAGCTTCCAAAACAACAATCCTCTCCCTCAGTTGCTTGAGTTCAAGGCCTTGGGTAGACACAGTATGTACATGGTCTGCATTTTGCTTTTGCAAGCTAATGCAGAAAACCGTCAATTCCAACAATGTATAGGGTTCCAATCTACCCTCCTCTAGAATGGGAATTAGACCTCCCAAAGTAGAGTCATGGGGCATGGATGGGGTCTTAATGATGTTAGGACTGGCTTGGCCTGCATCTAACCTAGTACCAATAGTCCTAGCCCCACCCATGTCACCAACCACACTTGTGGTGGTGGTTCTCTCTACAACATGGCTAGGACTACCAGAGGAGAACACTCCAATGGTCCTTTGGCATTTTTCAATCCTAAAGTATGGGGGTGAAGAGGATGATGTGGATTGGGTTACAGTTTGGAGGTTAAGGGGTGTTTGGGTTTGTTGTAGAAAGGTGTCAACATTTGGATTTGAATTGTCAACGCCAACATTTAATGTGTTAGCGTTGAAGGGATCTTGGTCAAGTTCCATATGTTGGGGTGATGGTGATGGTTCAGGTAATGGGTCTGGTTGTGGTTGTGGGTCAGGTTGAGGTTGTGCTGCTGCAATAACAGCAAGCATGGCTTGGGAAGAGGTAAGTCTCTGTGGGGGGTAATAAGTGTGTAAACAATTATCCTTTTGCCACTAAAATCAAGGTAAAACTAGACCTAATCATGTGTTTAATGTCGTAAAAGTCGGAATTACGCGTGGTTTTGTGTTCTTGTGTTTAAATAGGTACAAATTACCAAAAGAAGAGAAAATACGGGATTTCACGGTCAAATATTGAAGAAAAGTCCAAAAAGAGACGAAGACAAAGTCAAAAGACCAAAAGTGTGCCGAAGATCACAAAAACCGGAAAAATCAACACGGTTTTGAAGATAAGATCGACAAAGCCGAAATCAAGCTCGTTTTAGTGGAATTAATCATTTGTGAAGATATTCGAGACAAGTGGGTCCCACATTGGATAAATGGGCTCAAAATCCCATTTAAGGAAAAAGGGTTACTTAACTTTTCACCACAAGTCCAATTGAAATCCCATTAATGGAGATTTAAAGGAGGGTTTACATGTTTATGGCCTTAAGCCCAATTAAGGGACGGATTGAGAATTAATGGGCCAAAGCCCAATTACACCAAACTAGAGAAACGAATAAGTGAAATTCGTTTTCACTTTTCCCAGTCAATTCTCACCCCAGTCAACCGTATCCCACGTGTTACACCCATCTCCCCACAACCAAATAAATAAACTTTTTTTTACCCCATTTTTATTTTACGTTAAAAACAAAGTAATTTCACCCATACTTCCTTCTTCTCCATAAAACTCGCTCCTTCCCCTCAAACCCTAAATCTTTACTGTAAAAAATTACACACCCAAAAATTGGGGCTTTTACCCTCATGGATTAATTCACTCAAATCCAAATAAATCCCCCATGAAATCAGGAACATCCACCAAGGAGTGGTCCTCAATCCGAATCTGACATGGCCATTCCTTTGGATTTGATTGGCTGTCACACATCACCACAAACCCCTCACCCAATTAAAGAAGGCCACCTCAGCAAAGAAGAAACACAAGAAACACAGATTTAGCCAGGTTGGCAATCCGTGTGATTAAGATGGACTCTCAGCCGTTTGATCAAGTGAAGAAGAAAGAGAAGAAATCAACGGTGATGATTCTACTCCGTGGGCACCAAGGTTTGAGGGTTTTCCCTATAAAAACCCCCCTCTTTCACATGTAATGGGGTGCTTTACTTTAGTTTTAATTTTTCAGAAAAATAGATTAGGGTGATAGGTGTGTAAACACCCATCCTTTTTACCACTTAATTACAATAATAACCGAGCCAAAACGTGTATTTTATGTCTTTTATGTCAGAATTATGCATGGTTTGTGTTTTTGTTGTGATTTAGGACGAATTTGTGAAAAGTGGAGAAAACACGGGCATTCACGGGCTTTTATCGAAGAAAAAGACGAAAGATGAAGTTGAGAAGTCAAGAGTGCAAAAAGAACGGAAGTCCAAGACCAATTCTGAAGATTTATCGAAGAAAAAGTCAAAAGACGGAAGTTTACCAAAAGCTGAAGAACTCGAGTCTTATTTATTGAAGAATTAAAAGACGAGTTCAAAGAAATCCCGAGCCAAAAGTCATTAAAGTCCAAGGTTAAAGAAGATTTAAAGGCTTAAGGACTAATGGTGCAATTAACAAAGAGATTAAGAAGGAAGGACTAAGCATGCAATTAAGGAGAAATGAAAGAGGGGAGGAAGCTTCCTAAGAATTCCTTAATCCTCCCCTATATATAGATTAGATCTTAATCATTTTCATTTTGTTGGCTAATAGTGACAATTAGTTCTTCCACTTTTAATTACCTTGTCATTTATTTACTTGTCAAATTTAAATACTTGTCTTGCACCTTAATTACCATTTAATTTCAAGTAAGTTTTTCTTTTAATTCTTGTTGATCTGTATCTTTATTGTTCATCTCTCATTCTACCTTTCTTAATCTTTGATTTTTATTGTTTATGTTCATGTTCATGTTCTTATGTTCTTATTTTGATCAAAGTGGGTTTTGATTATCTTGATTAGTTTTATTAGTTTTGTGGTTTTGGTTTGATTGTTTATCATTATTAGATGTTTATTTGTTAGTTTGATTTAATCTTGTGGTTGATTTTGCTTAGATTTAACTATATCCGTGTATTTTTATTGTTCCCTGTTCTTCGGGGTGTTTGTTTCTGTTTTATGATCTTTCCCAGGTAACGTAGCCAAGCCACAAGTTATTCCGAATCAAGTTCTTTACCCAGGAGCTCCATCCGGAATATTGGATATTCCGGATAGGGAAACATTCCGCATAGGGCAGATATTCCGCATAGGGAAGGGTATTCCGAATAGCTACAACATTCCGAATAGGCAGGTATTCAAAATAGGCACTTTATTCCGAATTGCCAACTTATTCCGGGTAAGGAACTTATTCCGAGTAGGCTTGATATTCCGGATAGAGGAACTTATTCCGAATAGGCTACTATTCCGCATAGGGAGTATATTCCGGATAGGGAACTTATTCCGGATAGGTGACTTTATTCCGAATAGGAATATATTCCGAATAGGAATATATTCCGGATAGGGATGTATTCCGAATAGAGTTGATTTTAGGTTTCTTTAATTCCAGTTTTTTAATTTTCTGCTTTTAATTTTGAGTTCTATTTTTTCCGCCTTTTTCCTTACTCGCACTTTAAATTTATTTGCCTTAGATTTATTTTAGCTTTGCCTTAGTTTAAAATTTATTTTTAGTTGCGTTTTAATTTTGCCTTAGATAGATTTAAGTTTGCGTTATTTACTTTTAGTGCCCTTTAATTTCTCGTCACGCTTTTAAATACTTGCACCATTTATTTTAAGTTAGATTTAGATTTACTTTAAAGTCATTTACTTTAATTGTTCTGCACTTTTTATTTACGACAACGACACAATATTTGTTTCTCCAAGAACAGGTGAGTCACACACTAAACTCCTTTTTCAATTCGAAGAGACATACTTAAAAGAATCTTTTTACCTGGCCAAAAGCCTTGTATTAAATGGCGTCGCTGCCGGCTCTTTTCGTAAAGATTAACGGTTTTCTGTGAAAGACGCGTTGCTTTTTGGGATCCGTTCACTTGTGAGCGTTATTTTCTTGCCTTAAAAAATTCAAAAAACCATAAAAATTAAAAATTGCTAAAAATCCATAAAAATTAAAAATTTCAAAAATCCAAAAAGATTTTATTTTTATTGTGTATATATATTGTCTTTGTGTTTGGTATTGTTTTCTTTTGTCTTTGTAGGTGTATGCGTACTAGATCTTCTAATTATCAAGAGCCCGAGACTCGAGAAGATTTAAGTATGTCAGGTGTTAACAACAACAATAATCCACCGCACCTCAACAATAACAAAAATGTTCTTCCACAGCCCGATCTTCGGACAATGGAGGAACTTTGTCAACCTACCATGTTTGGACGAGGAGGACCGATTGCGCCGATGCAAATCACAGCTCCGGAGTTTTCGTTGAAGCACCACATGATTCAGCAAGTGCAAACTAACCCATTCCGTGGATTGCCTGATGATGATGCCAACAAACACCTCGACAAGTTCATTACAATCACCCAAAGCATGAAGTTTCCCGGTGCCTCAATGGATGTTATTCGCCTACAACTCTTCCCACATACTTTATCACATCATGCCGAGAAATGGTTTGATCGTCTCCCGAAGAATTCAATTCATACTTGGGATGACATGACTCAACGTTTTTTGTCGCGCTACTTTCCACCATCCATGGTCACGAGCCTTCGCAATCAAATCATCGGTTTCATGCAAGACCCTGATGAATCTCTTTTTGATGCTTGGGAAAGATATAATGTATTGATCGATCGTTGTCCAAACCACAACATGCTTCCAGTCACATTGATCGATACTTTCTACAACGGTTTGACTTTTCGAGATCGTGATACGATTAATGCAGCCGCCGGTGGCACATTCATGAAAAGGAGACCCGAGGAGTGTAGAGAGCTAATTGAGAACATGACTACTCACCACAAAAACTGGGATTCCTCCGCTTCTTCAAGGAACAACCCGAGAGTCAATGTTTCTTCCACCTCAGCAAGCCCTGATATGACCGAACTCACCCGCATGATGACTGAAATGAGCAAAAGTATCTTGCTTCTCGCTTCCAACCAACAAAAACAAGTTAATGCGGTTGCTAATCCTTGTGAAACATGCGGCGGTCCTTACTCATACACCGATTGTCCTTCAACACAAGGAAATCCGGAAAATGTGTATGCAGCTTATGGTAATTATTCACCGGAAAATTACCAAGCTCGTCCTCAAGGGGATAGAAATGTGCTGAGTTACCGATCTAACAATTACCTTTCACCCGGTTTTTCTCCTCAAAACCAAAACCCCGCTAACAACTACAATAGAAGCAACCAAATCCCACCAAGAGCTTCTAATCCTTATCACCACCCACCCAACAAGCCCCACCCATTAACCCTGATGTTGAAGCCATCATGAGAACCCAAGGTGACCAAATCAAGAATCTTCAGAGCTAAATTATCAATCTGAAAGGAGATATCACAAAGCAAGGAAATGAGATTAGATCCGAGCTTATAGATAATATCCAATCCTCCATCAGCAATCAAACAAATGATTTGAAGAATATGCTTGCTAGTTTCTTGCCCACAGCTCAACCTTCTACTTCAAGTTCTCTACCTTCAAACACCGTCACCAATCCGCGAGCAAATGTGAGTGCTATTAATACCCGTAGTGGAATTACCATTGTCGATCCGCCTATCCCACCCCCATCATCTACACCTCCTCCACCACCATTTATCCCTACTCCTCCTACACCTAGTATTAGTGCACCATTACCGTCTCCGCCTCGTCATGACGATGTTCCTAGGAAGGACTCTTCAACATCTCAACCTTTACCTGATACGCCTTTACCTTCACCACCCAAACCTAATATCCCATATCCTTCTCGCTTAGGCAAGACCAAAATGCTAACCAAGGATGAATCTCAAGTGTCGAGCTATGTGAAGATGATCTCTCAAATGAACTTCAACATTAGCTTTCTCGAAGCACTTGTCCACATGCCGAAATTTGTCAAAGCATTCAAGGAATTGCTTAACAAGAAGGAAAAGTTGATTGAGCTCGCCAACACACGCTTAAATGAAAACTGTTCTACAGTTATTCTCAAAGAACTTCCGGAAAAGCTTGGAGATCTCGGTCGTTTTGTGTTGCCTTGCGTTTTCAACAAAACTAAAGAATGTACTGCTTTTGCTGATCTCGGGGCCAGTATTAATCTTATGCCTTTGAGTGTTTATCATTACCCGACCTCACTCCAACGAAGATGACTCTCGAACTTGCAAATCGCACTCTCGCTTACCCCGTTGGTATTGCCGAAGATGTGTTCATTAAAGTTGGCACATTTACTTTCCCGGTCGACTTTGTCGTTGTTGATTATGAAATGGACCCTCGTATTCCTTTAATACTTGGTCGGCCATTCTTGAGAACCGGACAAGCTCTAGTTGATGTTGCCGAAGGTGAGTTAATCTTAAGAGTCGGGAATGATTCACAAGTTTTCAGAATGGGAAAGCTTACAAGTAAATCCTTTGGAGGCTGAGAATTAGTGAATATGATTAATGTGCCTGATGATTTTGTCGTCTACAACAATCCTCTATTCGATTCTTCCATTGATAATCCACGTTTTCAAGATAATATGGATGATTCTCTCTCCAATTTGGAACCTTCTCCCATTTATGATTCTCCACCAATCTTTGATGCTTATGATGATGATTCTAGCTCAGATTCGGATGATTTTGATGATTGTACTTCCGAGTATCCCGACCTGCCCACGTATGATGATTTCGATAAGGCTGATACTCTGTCGAGTGATTCTTCACATGATGAAGATCCTCCACCGCCATCACTCGATCCTACTTTGGATGATTACTCATTTGAGGAAGACTTCTCTATGTTTCTCAATACATACTTCCCTCATGAGAGTGATACACCTCCTTTGGACTTTGAAGATTATCGTCTTGATCCTACTTTGAATTTGAAGAACATTCTTTCAAAGGAGAAGAAACCGGTCGACACCGACATCCGCAACACATATGATTTAACACCTCTTTGTCCATCTTCTGAGGACGAGGTTGTGCTTCTTCGCGGATCTTCTTCACACTCTGCTGAGCCTGAGTGCTATTTTCCCTTAAAGGAAAAGGTGTTCGACCCCGGTATTGAAATCTTTAAGCCATCTCAGTATCCACCTGATGAAATAAAAGGAAAAATCTTTGGAACTTATGGAAATCTTCTTGCACCACTTCACCCTTTCTTCCACCGTGCTCCATCGCTGCTTAAGGGAACCTTGCCTACTCTTCTTTGGCTTGCCTTGTTCGCCTTAACCTTGTGCTATTTGATGGACAAAAACTATATCTTTGATCCTGGTGGATATGTTTCATGCTTCTTCCTATGATGATCAAGGTCGAGTCAGGCTCACGACTCGGTAATCAAAAATCAAGCGCTTCTTGGGAGGCAACCCATGTATCTATCTTGTCGCTTTCTTTATCCTAAGTGTAGGGAGACCCGTTGGTTTGCTATTTCCTCTCCTCTCTTCTACTATTCAGGGATTCGAGCGCTCAATGATCCACTCTTGATGATTCTTGACGACCCGTGATTCCGTGTTCCATTATCCCGGTTCTATCCTAAACTCTTTTCGATTCACTATTTTATATTTTCTCAATATTAAAATAGGAATCTCTTTAGTTGTCTTTTACTTAGCGAGATTTAATCAAAGTGCACAATGTCCTAAGTGTAGGGGAGTTTACTCCCACATGCTTAAACATTGAGGACAATGTTTATGTTAAGTGTAGGGGGGACTTCTATCGAAGTTAAGTGGCCTTTTCCTTGTATTTATCCTCATTTTAACCGGAAAATCAGTTTTTCGACATTTTTCAAAATTTTTGATCTATTTTGGCCTATTAGTTTTTCCCTTTGTATAGTTATTTTGTTTCTTTGCTAGAATAAATGTTTAATAAAGTGGTTTTAATTTTCAAACGTTGTGAATCTTCTGACTCAACCCGTGTTTACTTATCTAAGTTACTCTAGCTAGTATCCTTAACGTGTTTAGGTCATGTTTTGCTAGGCTTTTATATAGGGAGCTATAAAACGCGAAAGTCGTAACTCTCATGGGTTAAGAACAAGAACTTTTCGCAAGTTCCTATAATTGATCCTAGAGAGTTGTTTATCAAGGGAACTTTAAAATGCGATTTCTAAACTTGAAAAAGTCTAAGAGTTTGCAAGATCCTATAGGCGACTCGAAAACCCAAAACTTTGATCTAATAGGCTAAGCATCCACGAGTCTCATTCCTTGAGATTTTAAACTTTGGAGAACGAGAGATGATAGAGCCAATTATAAGTTCGGTATTCTTTCGTGAATTTATGTGAGTTAATTATGAGCCTATTCTCCCATCGCCTGCTAATAAATTTATCTGCAATAAATAAGGTTGTACGATTTGAAAAGTTACTTAGCTTCTAGCCCAAGATCGTTTAAAAGTTGCTCGGTATGGATTAGAGTTCATAGCCAAGGCTTAACTTATTGAAGCGGGATGTGAAGATTGGCGAGTCCAAAAAGGTCCTAACAAGACATAAGGGCTATATTTTGTTGCTAAAGATCCAAGTGATGTGAAGAATCATTTATCGAAAATCAATATGAAGGATCGAGACACACGACGAAAAGCAAAAAACTCCCCAAAAATCATGGAGAAGTGTATCCGAAAAGACCCTAGCAAGGTATGAGGATAAATAGATCCAAGTCAAAAAGGAGGCGGATCGTTGTATATCAAAGTCCAAAATAAAGATTGGAGAAAAATGAAGAAGTCGTGGTCCAAGTATGAATCTCTCAAAACTTCAAGTGAAGAAATTCCATTATGAAGAGAAGACCATAATTTCAAGAACGTCTCTCAAGGTTTGAAGTATGAAGTCGCTGCCAAATATCGGTCCGAGAAAGGTCTCAAATCGCGAAGCGAGTTATGCCAAGATATGAACTTTATGAGGTCCCGAGAAGCAGTTTTAAAAGATTTTGTCCTTTAGCTAACTATTGATTAAATCGTTCACTTTGTTTTCGGACTAAATAACTATCGAAATAAGTCAACAATGCATCCTCGTGATCATTCAAGACAACAATAAAATATAAGAGATACACCTAGGTATAAGCGAGTCTAAGTGAGCAATTGGCCCACATGAGTTCGTGTTAGTTTACTAACTTATAATAACAATGATCTCGTTTTTAAGCTTGGTTTGGAGAAAGTGAAAACTTGAGGATGATGATTATTCATGACATTTGTAAAACCCAAGGTATGTTTTTGATTTCTTTATTTCGAATGTTTATAATTTTCTATCTTTTTAATAAAGGCCAACGTGGATTGATTATGATGAAAAATGTAAACGTGCTTTGTAACTAATACATTGCATGAGGACATTGCAATGGTCAAGTGTAGGGGATTTGATAGGTGTGTAAACACCCATCCTTTTGCCACTAAAATCAAGGAAAAACTAGACCTAATCATGTGTTTAATGTCGTAAAAGTCGGAATTACGCGTGGTTTTGTGTTCTTGTATTTAAATAGGTACAAATTACCAAAAGAACAGAAAATACGGGATTTCACGGTCAAATATTGAAGAAAAGTCCAAAAAGAGACGAAGACAAAGTCAAAAGACAAAAACCAGAAAAATCAACACGGTTTTGAAGATAAGATCGACAAAGCCGAAATCAAGCTCGTTTTAGTGGAATTAATCATTTGTGAAGATATTCGAGCCAAGTGGGTCCCACATTGGATAAATGGGCTCAAAATCCCATTTAAGGAAAAAGGGTTACTTAACTTTTCACCACAAGTCCAATTGAAAGCCCATTAATTGAGATTTAAAGGACGGTTTACATGTTTATGGCCTTAAGCCCAATTGAGGGACGGATTGAGAATTAATGGGCCAAAGCCCAATTAAACCAAACTAGAGAAACGAATAAGTGAAATTCGTTTTCACTTTTCCCAGTCAATTCTCACCCCAGTCAACCGTATCCCACGTGTTACACCCATCTCCCCACAACCAAATAAATAAACGTTTTTTACCCCATTTTTATTTTACGTTAAAAACAAAGTAATTTCACCCACACTTCCTTCTTCCCCACAAAACTCGCTCCTTCCCCTCAAACCCTAAATCTTTACTGTCAAAAATTACACACCCAAAAATTAGGGCTTTTACCCTCATGGATTAATTCACTCAAATCCAAATAAATCCCCCATGAAATCAGGAACATCCACCAAGGAGTGGTCCTCAATCCGAATCTGACATGGCCATTCGTATGGATTTGATTGGCTGTCACACATCACCACAAACCCCTCACCCAATTAAAGAAGGCCACCTCAGGAAAGAAGAAACACAAGAAACACAGATTTAGCCAGGTTGGCAATCCGTGTGATTAAGATGGACTCTCAGCCGTTTGATCAAGTGATGAAGAAAGAGAAGAAATCAACGGTGATGATTCTACTCCGTGGGCACCAAGGTTTGAGTGTTTTCCCTATAAAAACCCCCCTCTTTCACATGTAATAGGGTGCTTTACTTTAGTTTTAATTTTTTAGAAAAATAGATTAGGGTGATAGGTGTGTAAACACCCATCCTTCATACCACTTAATTACAATAATAACCGAGCCAAAACGTGTATTTTATGTCTTTTATGTCGGAATTATGCGTGGTTTGTGTTTTTGTTGTGATTTAGGACGAATTTGTGAAAAGTGGAGAAAACACGGGCATTCACGGGCTTTTATCGAAGAAAAAGACGAAAGATGAAGTCGTGAAGTCAAGAGTGCAAAAAGAACGGAAGTCCAAGACCAATTCTGAAGATTTATCGAAGAAAAAGTCAAAAGATGGAAGTTTACCAAAAGCCGATGAACTCGAGTCTTATTTATTGAAGAATTAAAAGACGAGTTCAAAGAAATCCCCAGCCAAAAGTCATTAATGTCCAGGATTAAAGAAGATTTAAAGTCTTAAGGACTAATGGTGCAATTAACAAAGAGATTAAGAAGGAAGGACTAAGCATGCAATTAAGGAGAAAGGAAAGAGGGGAGGAAGCTTCCTAAGCATTCCTTAATCCTCCCCTATATATAGATTAGATCTTAATCATTTTCATTTTGTTGGCTAATAGTGACAATTAGTTCTTCCACTTTTAATTACCTTGTCATTTATTTACTTGTCAAATTTAAATACTTGTCTTGCACCTTAATTACCATTTAATTTCATGTAAGTTTTTATTTTAATTCTTGTTGATCTTTATCTTTATTGTTCATCTCTCATTCTACCTTTCTTAATCTTTGATTTTTATTGTTTATTTTCATGTTCATGTTCATGTTCTTATGTTCTTATTTTGATCAAAGTGGGTTTTGATTATCTTGATTAGTTTTGTTAGTTTTGTGGTTTTGGTTTGATTGTTTATCATTATTAGATGTTTATTTGTTAGTTTGATTTAATCTTGTGGTTGATTTTGCTTAGATTTAACTAGATCCGTGTATTTTTATTGTTCCATGTTCTTCAGGGTGTTTGTTTCTGTTTTCTGATCTTTCCCAGGTAACGCAGCCAAGCCACAAGTTATTCCGAATCAAGTTCTTTACCCAGGAGCTCCATCCGGAATATTGGATATTCCGGATAGGGAAACATTCCGCATAGGGCAGATATTCCGCATAGGGAAGGGTATTCCGAATAGCTACAACATTTCGAATAGGCAGGTATTCCGAATAGGCACTTTATTCCGAATTGCCAACTTATTCCGGGTAAGGAACTTATTCCGAGTAGGCTTGATATTCCGGATAGAGGAACTTATTCCGAATAGGCTACTATTCCGCATAGGGAGTTTATTCCGGATAGGGAACTTATTCCGGATAGGTGACTTTATTCCGAATAGGAATATATTCCGAATAGGAATATATTCCGGATAGGGATTTATTCCGAATAGAGTTGATTTTTAGGTTTCTTTAATTCCAGTTTTTTAATTTTCTGCTTTTAATTTCGAGTTCTATTTTTCCCGCCTTTTTCCTTACTCGCACTTTAAATTTTTTGCCTTAGATTTATTTTAGCTTTGCCTTAGTTTAAGATTTAGTTTTAGTTGCGTTTTAATTTTACCTTAGATAGATTTAAGTTTGCGTTATTTACTTTTAGTGCCCTTTAATTTCTCGTCACCCTTTTAAATACTTGCACCATTTATTTTAAGTTAGGTTTAGATTTACTTTAAAGTCATTTACTTTAATTGTTCTGCACTTTTTATTTACGACAACGACACAATATTTGTTTCACCAAGAACAGTTGAGTCACACACTAAACTCCTTTTTCAATTCGAAGAGACATACTTAAAAGAATCTTTTTACCTGGCCAAAAGCCTTGTATTATAGGGTTTAATTTTGTATTTCTTTAATTTTCCAGAAATTGTAATCTTGATTTTAATTAATGAAAAGTTTAATTTAGTTAAATTCTCGTCTCATTTAATTTTGATCTATTAAATATCCGTTTCATCTATTGTTTTTATATTACTGTTTTTGATTCGATATAAAAAAAATAAATAAATAAAAGAAAGAAGGTAAATCTTCCCCCACTAGGAAGAATGAAAGTTAATGTTCATATTCCTGTTCATTTTGAGGCTTGATGTTTGGTTCTCGGTTCGAGATGTTGATTATTTGAGGTGCGTTTGATTCGGTTCACAAGTACGCTCAGCGCGCTACTTCGTCCCAACGGATTTCGACAAAAGGTTCTCGATCTCTTAATTTTTTTCTTTTTAGTTTTCCTTATTTATTAGTTTTATTAAATATCTGCTTATGCTTTGTTATTGTTTAATATGTTTATTTGTTTTGGTGACTGTTCATATCTGATTATTCTGCTTATGATTATTTTTGGGATAATAGCTTTTTGATATATTTGCTAGTTTAAGTTTAGATGTAACTGTTAGATTTTGTTACTGTCTTGTTTTTTATCTGCTTAGTACTCTGAGTTTTAAATCTGTTTTATTTTTGTTTAAACTTTAATATGTCTGGATAACTGTCTGTTTCGTTTAATCATTTGGGTATTTTAGTTGTAGCTTGCTGATGGTTTAATTACATCTGTTAATGCTTATTAGCTCATTTGATTCAGATTATCTCGGTTGTTGCTGGTTGATTTGATATGTAGCTTTTTGGTTTGCTTTATGATATCTACTTAACTTGTTAGCTTTTTGCTTATTTGGTATTTCAGATTATTAGGTTATAGCTTTTTGCCTCTCGATTTGTCTGTTTTTTTTATCTTTTTATTACTGTTTTAAACTACAGATTCTTTTGATCTGTTAGTTTCTCTAATCTCAAAAAGTTCCAAAAAAAAATATGTAGCTAAAAATCTGGTCTGTTGGGTATCGAACCCCAGACCTCTCGCTAAACCGTCCAACGCCCTTACCACTTGATCTAGTAGTCTTTTTGTGTTTCTTTTCCAGCAGTTAAATTAATATAGGTGTTGGAGCATAGTTTGGCTAGGCCGGTCTGACGACTCTCCTGGGCCGTTCGTCGTCTTCCCAAGTCCTGAGTAATGCTGCAAACAAAGGTAAACTAGTTAGACGTGGACCCGAGGCTGGAGCCCCGGGGTCCACCTCCGACGGTCAAGTTAGTATCGGATGAATATGTTGTATAAGAGGTGTAGTTATGAAAGAAAAACTGATTATAATGAGACCCCTACCCCTGTTTATATAGGCTTAGGGTTTCTTGAAGAATAAGTTAGGTGTGTGTGGGCCATGGGCCTGTTTGGCCGGGCCCTTAACCGACTGTACGTCTACATGTCCCCCAGTCTAGTATGATATGGTTCATGATCATGTTATGCTAGACTCATTCGTGTATCATGCTCACTAACAACCGCGTGCGGCTTGCTGCTAGGACATCCTCGTGGGTCGTCCGTAACATATGGCTTCACTCGTAAATGGGCTACCTTTTAGCAAAAAGATGATGGGTTGGGATTGCGAATAGTGAGCATAGCCACTATACGCCATCATGTCCCCCCAGTCTAGTATGCGAGCTTGTCACCGAGTTTACTAGACTTTACACCATATCCGCTACCTGTAAGCATATCCACGTCGAAAGAAATGGGAAAACATGTATACGTAAGACGGGTGGTTGTGCTCGAATGCTTGGTTTCACGTGATTAGACGGTAAGGACCCCGTAAGAAGAAAACGTGTTCTATAGCCGGGGTAACACTGGCATTGGCAAGGTATCGTTCTTATTCATCGCTAACGTGAGGATGATAAGAAGATTTTGTGAAGGTGGAGGTGGAACCCGTATGATGCATTGTGAATATTTTGAAGGCGTACTTCTTGTACCCACTGATGATGCAACATAATGCGAATATTTCATTCGTCTTACGGCAAATAGAAGACGTACTTCTGTGGCAAGGTGATACGGATGGTACATCCGTCTTGTGGCCACGACACACGATAATGACTTAAAAATTTTGTCACAGTTTTTTCTGAACTAGGCGTAGTTGATCAGGCTTCGCCTAATAAAGGGCAAAGTAATTCGTCGCGGAAGACGTACTTCCGTAACAAAGATATGAACCAACAGAAGACGTACTTCTGTAGCAGAATGAGCCAGTGGAAGGTGTACTTCCACGGCAAAGGTAACAAGAGAGTGGAAGACGTATTTCCACGACGAAGAAAACGAGTCCATGGAAGGAATACTTCTACGACTAAAATAAGGCGCCAGTGGAAGAGTACTTCCACGATGAAGGAGAATGAGCCCGTGGAAGAATACTTCCACGACGAACGATAAGGAGGCCGTGGAAGAATACTTCCACGACGAAAAATAATGAGCCCGTGGAAGAATACTTCTACGGCGAAAGATAATGAGCCCGTGGAAGAGTACTTCCACGGCGAATGATAATGAGGCCGTGGAAGAATACTTCCACGGCGAAAGATAATGAGCCCGTGGAAGAATACTTCCACGGCGAAAGATAATGAGCCCGTGGAAGAGTACTTCCACGGAGAATGATAATGAGGTCGTGGAAGAATACTTCCACGGCGAATGATAATGAGGCCGTGGAAGAATACTTCCACGGCGAAAGATAATGAGCCCGTGGAAGAGTACTTCCAAGGCGAATGATAATGAGGCCGTGGAAGAATACTTCCACGGCGAAAGATAATGAGCCCGTGGAAGAATACTTCCACGGCGAAAGATAATGAGCCCGTGGAAGAGTACTTCCACGGCGAATGATAATGAGGTCGTGGAAGAATACTTCCACGGCGAATGATAATGAGGCCGTGGAAGAATACTTCCACGGAGAAAGATAATGAGCCCGTGGAAGATTACTTCCACGACGAATGATAATGAGGCCGTGGAAGAATACTTCCACGGCGAAAGATAATGAGCCCGTGGAAGAATACTTCCACGGCGAAAGATAATGAGCCCGTGGAAGAGTACTTCCACGGCGAATGATAATGAGGCCGTGGAAGAATACTTCCACGGCGAATGATAATGAGGCCGTGGAAGAATACTTCCACGGCGAAAGATAATGAGCACGTGGAAGAATACTTCCACGGCGAAAGATAATGAGCACGTGGAAGAATAATTCCACGGCGAAAGATAATGAGACCGTGTAAGAATACTTCCACGGCGAAAGATAATGACCCCGTGGAAGAGTACTTCCACGGCGAATGATAATGAGGCCGTGGAAGAATACTTCCACGGCGAAAGATAATGAGCACGTGGAAGAATACTTCCACGACGAAAGATACATGTGGAAGAATACTTCCACGGCGAAAGATAATGAGCACGTGGAAGAATACTTCCACGGCGAAAGATAATGAGACCGTGTAAGAATACTTCCACAGCGAAAGATAATGAGCACATGGAAGAAATACTTCCAAGGCGAAGATAATAAGCACGTGGAAGAGATACTTCCACGGGGAAGATAAGAAGCACGTGGAAGAATACTTCCACGGCGAAGATAACGAGCACGTGGAAGAATACTTCCACGGTGATGAGACTGCTTTTATACATAGTCTCATCGTCCAAATTGGGCTTAAAATGCATTAAATATCATCAAAATACCCAAATATATGCTTGTGTTTGTTGCTTGTGTATTTTAGGTACGGATATTGAGAAAATGACAAAAGATCACAAGAATCATGCAAAAACAAACACGGGAAACGAAGCCGCACGATGAACCAAGCCCTAATGAAGAATTTTCCAAAGAAAACCCTTGAAGATTTGAAGAATTATGAAGATTGGTCCTCCAAGTTTGAAGAATTGACACTTTATACCCTTGTATCTTCATAATTACAAGTTTGGTCCCTAAAGTTTGTCAAAATTACAAAAAGGACCCTTAACTTTGAAGAATTGGCAAATTTAGTCCCTAAACAAAACTAAATTGTCAATAATGGTCCTCCAAGAAGTCAAAAAACAAGTCAAAGCCTTAAAGTATGAAGACATGTCAAGAATAGTCCTTGAAGAATGAAGAAATTGCATGTTTAGTCCTTGTTTGAAGTTTGGAAACAATATCTGCCAAAAATGACAAATTGCCAAAGATAAATACAAAGGGAATGAAAGTTTGTGCTGTTTTATATAACATGAAAGAGTGAAAGAAGCTTGGGGGCCATTATTGCCAAGACAACCAAACCTCCATAGCCAACCAAATCATGACACCTCATCATGACCCACCCAAATACCCAATAACCCTACCCAACCCGTAGCCCACAACCCATTACCCAACCAGTTTATTAAATAAACTGGTCAAACCCCCCAGTCAAACCCCCCACTTTCCCTCCTAACACCTAATTTAAAAACATTTTTTCCCAATTTGGATTAAACCCCCATCCTAATCACCCCATAAACCCTAATTATCCCAGGTGTGATTAAGCCAAAATCAAAGGGGTTTTCCCCTTTTTGTCCAGATTGCTAATTAACACAACCCTCACCCCATCCCACCTTCCAAAAAGTGTCACCCTCACCCTCACATGCCTCTCCAACCCTTCCCTGCCCCACATTTTGGCTCCAAGACAAAGATGACAGCCAATCAACGCTTCTTAGCATTTTTCGTGCTCCCAAAGAAAAGATGGACGTCCTAGATCGTTTCTACATCACTGGCATCTCATAAACGTCCAAGAATCATCACATGATCTCTTGATGAATTCAAAAAATGGCATCAACATGGCATCTTCAAATATTCTCCAAGGGCAAAGTTGGGAATTCAAGATATTAGGGTTTTAAGTTTCTTTCAGCTTTCTAGAACAAATGTAAGCCTATATAAAGGCATTATAGGACTTAGCATTGGGTTGTTCTTTTTTCTTCGTTTTGTCACAAGCTTGTAAATCCTATTTAGTTAATGAAATGGGTTAAGTGTTGTTGATGAGAAGCAAAGAACCTCTTTTACCTTCCTGCAAATTTTAATTTTCCAAGTTTAAGCTTCATTTTAAGTTTCTGTTTGGACTCAAGTTTTTAAATTTCAGAATTGGTCCAAGTGTTTTAAGCTGGTCATATAAGCCTGATAATCTTGTTGATTATCAAGCTTAAGTGAGGATTAAAGTGCTTGTTGATTTAGTTGTTAGTAAAATTTTCAAAATATTTCAAAATCAGTTTTATTTGTCAAATAAGCCATAGGCAGCTTAGGTGATAAGCTGGCTTATAGCTTATTTGTTTTGTGAACAGCAATCTTGTTTACCTTCTTTCTTAGCAGGTTCCAAAGCTCAAATCATTTTAAAAGGCATATTGGGTGTGTGTGTGTGTTAGCAGCAACCACCACCATCACTCTCTATTTTTACTTACTTGTTCAAGGTTTAGCACAAGCCACCAGCTTGTGGGAGGTGACATAGCAGTCACTGTTGGGCCTGGATGTAGGCCCAACAAGGTAGTACTTTATTTCCTTGTTTGATTTTCAAAAATCTGACATTTATGTGATTTGGAGTGAAGTTGTATGCAAGTTGTTCTAAGTGATGTTTTATTGACTGCTATTGCTTATTTTAGGTGTTGATGCATGTTAGATAGCTTAGGAATCAGTTTGCTTGAGCTAGGTTAAGGTTTTGTTTGAAAAAGTGCATATTTCAGATTTAAAGGTGTGTTTGGATTAGGGTATTAATAGGGTTTAATGTTTTGAAATTAGCTTAAAACCTGTTTAGACACTTCTCTTAGGTTGATATTAGGTGTTAAGTGTGATTTGTTTTCTGTTTGAACAAGTTTTGAACACAATTGCATGTTTTAAATTGGGAAATAGCACAAAAATTAAGTGAAACCCTTTTGCTACCAGTTTTATGTGATTTGTGCCATCATACTTTGATCTTTGCTAGATTAGAGGTTTGATTAGGATTGTTTATGGTTTGTATGTCAATGGGTAACCTTGTGTGCAAGATTTGAAGGTTTGAAAGTTGATTTTTTGCCAACTGCATCAGATAAACACCCCCAACCCTGCTTAAGTCATATCAGCAACCTTATTTGCTTATTTTGTGCTTGAATTTGTGTGGTGCTTGCCTGTTTTTGTGTTTGTATTGACTCCTTGTACTCAACAGAGTACAAGGGTGCCTATTGTCCAACAAAACAACATCAAAAATCGAGGATCAAGCCCTCTTGATCATAATTTTCACAAGTGAAGAAACACTTGTGTGTTCATCAGAAACACACTTGTTTCTGGGCGATGTTTTAAATTGGGAAATAGCACAAAAATTAAGTGAAACCCTTTTGCTACCAGTTTTATGTGATTTGTGCCATCATACTTTGATCTTTGCTAGATTAGAGGTTTGATTAGGATTGTTTATGGTTTGTATGTCAATGGGTAACCTTGTGTGCAAGATTTGAAGGTTTAAAAGTTGATTTTGTGCCAACTGCATCAGATAAACACCCCCAAACCTGCTTAAGTCATATCAGCAACCTTATTTGCTTATTTTATTCTTGAATTTGTGTGGTGCTTGCCTGTTTTTGTGTTTGTATTGACTCCTTGTACTCAACAGACTACAAGGGTGCCTATTGTCCAACAAAACAGCATCAAAAACCAAGGATCAAGCCCTCTTGATCATAATTTTCACAAGTGAAGAAACACTTGTGTGTTCATCAGAAACACACTTGTTTCTGGGCACGTTTTTTGCTTTCCTAAGCTTAAATCTTGTTAAATTTAGATTGGATTTGTGTTTTAGTGAGTAAAATAGTTACTGGTTTGTGTTTTTAAAAGAAAAAAAAAGCAAAAACTCACCTGGCCTGAGCTTGAACACGCGACCTCCCGTTTGGAGGAGTAACGTGTTTACCAGTGATCCGGATGGTTTTTTACGTTATAGTCTCATTTCATTATATATTTAAGGGGTGTTGGTTTTATAGCTTATTTGATTAGCAGCTTTTAAATAAGCTGTTTCAAGCTTATTCCTTTAAGCTTTTTCCTGTTTAGCATTTTTCTTAGGTTTATATTAGGGTTTTTGACTTTTCAGAGCAAAAAGTATATTTTTCCCATTATTAATTAATTTATTAAGATTATTTTAAGTTTTAATTTTAAAAAGTCATTAAAAAATAGTAAAAGGTATATTAAAAATCTGAAAAAATAGTTTTTAGGTTTTTAATCATATTTTTGAGGTTTTCAGCTATTTAAGTTTTCAATTTAGCTTATTTTTGATTTTATTGGATTTTAGGGTTTTTAGCTAACTTTAAAATTTAATATAAAATTATTAAATAGGTTTCCGAAAATTTGGATTGCATTTTTGTTTTAGTTACATTATTTAGGATTTTTGGTAATTTTTTAGAATTTATTTATAAACTTTTTATTTTTTTGAATATTTTAATATTATTTTATTATTAAAAACTGAAGTTTTATTTTTTTTTAGTTTTTACATTTTTCCTAGGTTAAGGATACTTAATTAGGAGTTTTTTCACTTTCCAAATATTTTTTAGACTTTTCAATTAATTTCTAGAATTAAATTAAGATTTAAGTGATTTTAACAGTTTTTAAGTGTTTAAAAATAGTTTAATTGGGTTTTAAAATTTTTAAAAATAGTTTTTAGCTTAATTAGGATATTTTGAGGTTTACAAACTATTAGATCTTGTTTAAGGCTTTTTAATAATTAAAAGTGATTTTTAGGGCTTTAATTAGCATTAAAAAGTCATTACCTAATTAATTAAAAGGTTTTAGCAAGTTTGGATTTTTTGTAAACTCTTAGAATATTATTGGGGATTTTTAGTAATTTTTAGGAATTTTTAGGTTAAAATTTTAATTTTTGTACTATTTACGGTTTTACGTGTTCGTCTTTTTCGTCGTATTTTAATTCGTTTTCGTAACCGTCTTTTTCTTCTAATCCTATTTCTTTCTCAATCATATAATCACAAATCAATATCAACTCAACACACAACGCACTTTCCTCCTTGGGAAACGAACTTGTTTGGTCATTAGTGCTCGGTTTTCCTAAACCGACACTTAACGCTTACCACTACTTTGCCTCTCTTTTCCTAAAGGGTTGCAAAAACATTACATCATTTTGGCGCCGCTGCCGGGGAGGCGTGTTGTGTTTTGGTTGAACCATTGTTGTTTTTATATATAACCATAATAGCTAATTGTATTAGTAGCACTCTACTAATACGTATTATCGGTTTTTCGTTTTTTGTGAATACTATTACTATATTGTATACGTAGAACAATAAATTTACAAGTACTCCAAATACGTGAGAAATCACAACCTTGACTTGGGAGGTCATTACCCAATCATTGTATTCGAATCTCAAACCAAAGAAAAAGGCATAAATAGATAAATACTTTCGTGAAGCTCGATTTTGAAAAATACAAACTAAAAGGTGGGTATAAGGCGGTTGTATTTCATGACCTAAAGGAAAAAGGCTCTTAAGTGCTTCGCGCCGCCTCGTTTCCTCCGCTTGCTTGTGCGTATTTTGATTTTGAAAGCTAATCGAGGGTTTTGCCGCCCAAAGTATTATTACATATCATATATATTTTCTTGGTTTCTATTGATTAAACCCTCTTGAACGATTTGGTGTTCCACCATCGTTCTAAAGTCATCGAAGGCGTTCACTTCACGTGATCGTTTTCATTCCTTGAGGCTTCTTTAATCGAGAGATTTGATTAAGGAGGAGATTTGTAGATTTATGTCTACTAATACATTCCAAAAATCCAAAAAAAAGTAAAAACAATCAAAAACCACAAAAAAATTGAAAAAGTAAAAACACCAAAAAGAATCTTCTTTGCTCGCCTTCTCGTTGTACGTGACGTTTATGCAAACTCGCTCCAAAGCAAGACGTGCTCGTAAACGAAGAAACAAATCCACCACTCCTTCTAGTGAGGAGTCTCCTATTGACGAACCCGTTATAGTGAAAGAAGCACCCATGGCTAATCGAACTATGATGGAGTTGCTTCAAGCACCCACCGAGGGTTATGGAGAGGCGATTGTGATTCCCGCTACCCTTGCGGAGAATTTTGAGGTTAAGACGGGTTTGTTGTCCATGATTCAAAACAACAAGTTTCGAGGTGACGAAAAGGACAACCCTCATAACCATATTCGCCAATTTAATCGTCTCACCGCCACTTGCAAGTTTAAGGACGTCTCAAACGACTCGATTAAGATGATGCTTTTTTCGTATTACTTAGCGGGGCCCGCAAAAATTTGGTTAGAGAAAGAGCCACCCAATTCTATATTGACGTGGAAGGATCTCGTTTCAAATCGTGAACCAATTTTTTCCGCCATCTAAGACTACGCACTTGAAAAACGAGATTTCAAAGTTTTCACAAGAGTATAATGAGAGTTTTTCAACGGCTTGGAATAGGTTTAAGGAAATGTTGCACGAATGTCCTCATCATGGTTTTTCCGACTTGCATCAAATTGACACGTTTTACAATGGCTTGAACGATCATGAGCGTGATTATCTTAATGCCGCCGCGGGTGGTAATTTTTTGTGTAAGACGGTCGAGGAAGCATTGTTAATCATTGAGAATAGGTCTAAGGTCTATAGTCCTCGTAGCACGTCGAGTGCTCGTAAGACTTCGTCTTCGTCTTCGCCTTCATTGTCACACACCGTTGATGCTTGCCAAATCGAGGCTAATTTGGAGATCAAAATTTTTGATAAGTTTAAAGGATTGTTAATTGAGTTTAAAGTTGGTGAACAACCCGCTCCCGCTACTATTAAAGCGGTTGAGGTTTCTTGTATGTATTTTGGTGGAGCTCACGATTATTCCGAGTGCATTACCAACAGTGGTAACACTTCGAGTGCCTTCGCGGCCGCGGGAACTTATAACCAAAACGGTCAAGTTCCTCGCACTAATCAATTGACTCCACCGGGTTTTCCACCAAATCAAAATGCTAACAATTATCGAAACAATCAAGTTGGTTACCAAAGCAATCAAAGGAACAATTTCAAGGGTAATAACAACTATGGGAATCAAGGAACTAGTAGCCAATTACAAAATCAAAACCAAAACCGTAATTGTCAAAACACAAGTCAAGGTCTTCAAAATGTTTACACTAAAGAACTTCCAATGGACTTTTTGAATTACGCCACAGCAAATGATAAGATTTTGGAAAACATACAAGAGCAATTGGCTAGTCAAGCTAGGGACACGGCTAAAAACACTAAGGAGTTGGCTAACTTTGTGAAATAAAATCTTAACATGAGAAATGAATTGAAAAATGATTTTGCTAATCAAATTCGAGGTCAAAACAATAAGATTGAACAAAGTCATGCTAGGCTTGAACAAAGAATTGACCAAAAAGCCGCTAGTCAAGATTTGAAGTTTAATAGTCAAGATGCTAAGCTTAATGCCATTTTAGAAGCCGTCATGGGAAACAAAGCCTCTACTTCGAGTGGTCTACCTAGTAACACCGTTTCAAACCCGAAGGGAGAGATGAAAGTGATTACCACACGAAGTGGTAAGACACTTAAAGAACCGACTCCTCAACCAATTACTCCAACGGTGGAGGAAATTGAGGAAGAACCCGAGGTGGTGGTCGAAAAGGAGCATATTTTAAGCCCACAAAGTACCGCTCATGCCACACCTACGGTCGACCCTTTACCAACATTGGAACCCGAGATTCTAAAGGCTATGCCTATGCCCCAACCCACACCACCCTTGCCTTACCCATCGAGGCTTAGGAAGGAGAAACGACAAGAGCGCGACAACTACCAATTTCAGCTTTTTATGAAAATGTTTCGTGAGTTGCACCTTAATGTGAGTTTCGCCGATGCTTTGGTCATGATGCCTCGATTTTCCGCTAACTTTAAGAGTATGTTGAACAACAAGGAGAAATTGCACCAAATGTCTAGTTGTTCGTCGGTTTATCTTAATCGCATACCTCAAAAAGTCGATGATCCCGGTAAATTTTATATCCCTTGTGCAATTCAAGATATGGAAGAATGCTATGCCTTGGCCGATCTTGGTGCTAGCATTAACTTGATGCCACTTGCAATCTTCAAGTCGCTCAATCTTCCTAATCTTACTCCTTCACGAATGTCTATTGAGTTGGCCGACCATTCCACGATTCTCGCATGTGGTTTGGCGGAAGACGTTTTTGTGAAAGTGGGGAAGTTATACTATCCCGTAGACTTTATCGTTGTTGATATCCCCACGGATCCTCAAGTTCCTCTTATTTTAGGTCGTTCGTTTTTAGATACGTCTATGGCTTTAATTTATGTGCATGCTAGAAAGATCACCTTACGTTTCAACGACGAGGAACTTGTTATAAACGCAACTCAAAATTCTCAACTTTCTCATGTTTATTCCGTTGCTACCATAAACCTCGTTGATATGATCGACGTGGTTTGCGAGGAATTTTCACAAGAAGTTTTAGGGTTTGGTGATGAAGAAACTAGTGGCAATCCCACTATGTTAGATCCGATTCTTGATAATTCGACACCAACCTTCACTCCTTTCGAAGGTGGTGGTTTTACGTTGGAAGAATGTAATGTTCCACGTACTTGTGACGAAGACCTCGACAACGATGAGGACTTCTCGATTATCAAGGATTTTCTCAACGATTTCCCATTTCCTCCACCCGAGGAGGTTATGAGTATCGAGCCCAAATCATCACTTGAGGAACCACCTATCCTCGAGTTGAAAGATTTACCTCCTCACCTCGAATATGTCTATTTGGAGGAGGACGACAAGTTGCCGGTTATTATTGCAAAAGACCTTTCGAATGATGAAAAAACCGCACTTTTCGATGTTCTAAAGGATCACAAAGGGGCGATTGCGTGGAAGTTATCCGACATTAAGGGAATCGATCCCAAATTTTGTACCCACAAAATATTAATGGAGGAGGATTTCAAGCCCACAATCCAAAGTCAAAGGAGGGTGAACCCCAAAATTCACGACGTCATCAAAAAAAGGAGGTCCTTAAACTCCTTGAAGCGGGAATGATTTACCCTATTTCCGATAGCCCTTGGGTGAGTCCTATTCATTGTGTCCCTAAAAAGGGAGGAATGACCGTTGTGCCAAACGATGCCAACGAGTTAATTCCCACTAGACTCGTGACCGGATGGAGAGTGTGCATTGACTATCGAAAGTTGAATGAAGCCACTAGAAAAGACCATTTTCCCTTGCCCTTCATGGACCAAATGTTGGAGCGTCTTGCGGGAAACGATTTCTATTGCTTTCTAGATGGTTTTTCCGGTTACTTCCAAATTCCCATCGATCCTCGTGATCAAGAAAAAACTACGTTTACGTGTCCATATGGAACGTTTGCCTATCGTAGAATGGCATTCGAACTTTGTAATGCACCGGGAACTTTTCAACGATGCATGATGGATATTTTTCATGATATGATCGAGAAGACGATGGAAGTCTTCATGGATGACTTTTCCGTGTTTGGTGATTCTTTCACTTCGTGTTTGTCGAACCTAGAGAGAATGTTAAAACGTTGTGAGGAAACCAACCTTGTGCTCAATTGGGAAAAATGTCATTTTATGGTTAAGAGTGGAATCGTCTTAGGGAACAAGGTCTCGAAAGCGGGGATTGAGGTAGATCAAGCTAAAGTAGACGTCATCGCCAAATTACCTCATCCCAAAACCGTTAAGGGAGTTAGGAGTTTCCTAGGCCACGCGGGCTTTTATCGTCGATTCATCAAGGATTTTTCGAAGATTTCTCGACCCATTACACATCTTCTTGAAAAAGAGTCACGTTTTGTCTTTGACTAAGATTGTGTACGAGCCTTTGAAATCCTTAAGAGGAAACTTACCGAAGCTCCCATTCTTGTTGCTCCCAATTGGAACCTCCCCTTTGAGCTAATGTGTGATGCTAGTGATTACGCTATTGGGGCCGTTTTGGGGCAACGTCATGATAAGCACTTCTTGCCTATTCACTATGCTAGCAAGACGATGACCGAAGCTCAACTTAAATACACTACAACGGAAAAGGAGTTCCTTGCCGTTGTGTATGCATTTGAGAAATTCCGACCTTATCTCGTCTTGACGAAATGCATAGTGTATACGGACCATTCGGCTATTAAGTATCTCATGGCAAAGCAAGATGCTAAGCCGAGATTACTTCGTTGGATTCTCCTCCTTCAAGAATTTGATCACACCATCGTTGACAAAAAAGGAGCTGAGAATCTAGCGGCCGATCATCTCTCTCGTTTGGAAGATCCTCACCAAAGTGTTTACGAGCCTAAGGAAATCACCGAAACATTTCCACTCGAGACACTTGGTATAGTGAATTCTAAGCTTGATTCTTCCACCCCATGGTTTGCGGATTATGCAAATTACCATGCGGGTAACTTCATCATTAAGGGTATGACGACTCAAGAAAAACGAAAATTCTTTCGTGACGTCAAGTTCTACTTTTGGAACGACCCTTACTTGTTTCAAACTTGTGCGGATCAAATCATCCGACGTTGTGTATTTGGAACCGAAGCTTCTAACATCCTTAGAGCTTGTCATGAGGGACCCACGCGTGGTCACCACGGTGCTAATCTCACGGCTAAAAAGGTGTTTGATGCCGGCTTCTTTTGGCCTACTATTTACCGAGATGCACAAGATCTTGTGAAGTCGTGTGATGCATGCCAACGACAAGGAAAAGCCTCACAAAAAGATGAAATGCCACAAAATATCATCCAAGTGTGTGAGATCTTTGACATTTGGGGCATAGACTTTATGGGGCCGTTCCCATCATCTCGTGGTAATAAGTACATTATCGTTGCGGTTGACTACCTTTCTAAGTGGGTGGAGGCCAAGGCCTTGCCCACCAATGATGCTCGTGTGGTAGTCAAGTTTTTGAAGCAATTATTTTCTCGGTTTGGAACCCCTCGTGCTATCATAAGCGATCGTGGAACCCATTTTTGTAACGACCAATTTGAAAGGGTTCTAAGGAAATATGGGGTTACACATCGGCTTTCTACGGCTTATCACCCATAAACGAGTGGGCAAGTCGAGGTTTCAAACCGAGCTTTTAAGAGGATCTTGGAGAGATCCTTTGGGGAAAACCGACAATCTTGGTCGGATAAGTTAGACAATGATTTATGGGCCTTTAGGACCGCTCATAAGACGCCCATTGGGTGCACTCCCTATAAGCTTGTGTATGGAAAGAATTGTCATTTGCCTATCGAGTTAGAACACAAGGCTTATTGGGCCCTAAAGCATTGTAATGATGATATGGAGACCGCGGGAAAACACCGGAAAATGCAATTAAATGAATTGGATGAATTGAGGGATATTGCTTATGAAAATTCATTGATTTATAAAGAGAAAACTAAAAAGTTGCATGATTCTAATATTAAAAACCGGGTTTTTAACATTGGGGATCAAGTTTTGCTTTTTAATTCAAGATTGAAAATCTTTTTCGGTAAATTGAAATCCCGTTGGTCCGGTCCATTCACCGTGACACAAGTATTTCCGTATGGGACCATCGAGCTAGCTCAAGATGATGGTCCTAACTTCAAGGTGAATGGACATAGGTTGAAGCACTACTTTGGCGGGGAAGTTCCATCCTTGAACTACCTCGACCAAGTCACCTTCCCCAATGATAATTAGTATTGAGGGGATCGAGTCGAGCTCATGACTCGGTAATCAAAAACGAGGTGCCTCGTGGGGGATTCCCATGCCTATCCTATGTACATATTATCGCTTTCTAATGTAGCTTACGTGTGGGGATTTGTGCCCTTCCAACCTTTGTTCCGTGGTTGTTTGTAAATTGTGGCTTTTAGATCATGATCTTCACGATTGGAGCCTCTCGTGTTCGTTTTATGGGAGCACTCGATCGTTTGCTTTGCAGACATTTATCAATATCCATGATATATCCTTGATTTTTCTAACCTTAGGTTTATTGCACACGTCATAAACGGCTTTAAATTTAATGGTTACACCCTTTCCATGCTAGATTAGGCATTCGACTACGTCTCTAGTATAGGGGTGTTTGCACCCCTAGACTCGAAACATTAAGGACAATGTTTAACTTTAGTATGGGGGGTTGAATAGATACTTGCCTTGCCAAACCTTCACGCTTTCCAAAGTTTGTCTTTTTGTTTATCGTTTTAGTGCAAAATAAGGCTAAAAATGGCCAAAATTTAAAATTTTTCTCATGTTTTATAAGTGTTTGAAGACACGAATGTAGGTTTTCCGATGGCGAGAATAAGAGTAATTTTTGACTCGACCGTGCGTGTTGAGCACTTAGCTTTGATTCCTTAACTACACATTAGGCTAAGTCTCTTATATGAGGACGAGAAATGATAGAGTTAATTATAAGTTACTATGCTAAACGTAGAGTACTCGTATTCTTTCAAAAACTCATGTGTTCTCGTTGTTTGCTTATTCTCCCTTCGCATGTAAATATTTTTTGCTTAATAAATATTGACTTAGCGGTTTAGTTAGGATTGTTGGGTTTCTAGTCTTTTCTAGTAGCTTCCGTGTAATTAAATTGGGAAGACATTAAGGTATCGCCAGCGTCACGGTTTTGAAGTATTGGCACCCCAATAATCGAAAGCTTCACCCAATAGTAAGATTTCAAGTGTTCACCTAAATCTAGCAAACAATTTGAAGCCCCACAAGGCCTAAAATCTATGAAAAATTGAAAGTGAATCAAGCCTTAATCTTCGAAGCTTTAAAGATCCAAAATTCGCTTTAGCGTAAGGATATACGTCTTTGGCTAATAAAACCACCGATGAGGCGGATAATAAAAGGCAAGGCAAGACCGAAGTCATAATAAAAGCTTCATGGCGAAGTTGAATAAAAGATGGAGGTAAACCAAAGATAATAAGGCCCTTCCGTTAGGGGGCGTATAAAAGTCTTGGTAATAAGTCTCATGTTCAAAACCGTTATAAAATCGTGTTTATCGATTCTTCTTGTCAACTTAATTTTTTAACATCGTTGTCTATTAGGAGGGGTTATTGATTTGATGGTCTGAGTTACACCGTTAGGACTCTATTTTTAGACCTAAATCTCTATTATCGCATAAGTCAAACAATGTATCCTCGTGAAACATTTAAGACATCATAAAATAGAAGAGATACAACTTAGGAATAATGGGAGGATAAGTACGTGATTAGGGCATATGAGTAGTGTTAGCATTACTAACTTATAATGACAATGATCTCGTTGCACGCTTGGCATGGAATTGGAGTGAAAATCGAGGACGATGAAATTATTTCTAACGAAGCATTCACGTGTTCTTATTCTATGAACCTAAACGTCCCATTTTGCGATGAAAATCATACATTATGTCTAAAACACAAGTAGTAGTAATAGTAGTAGTGTAGCTAGTTTATCTCTCAATAAAGTGAATAAAAATGAATTTTGGAGTGCTATGATACTTTATTCTAGCATTGCGTGAGGGCACGGCAATGGTTTAGTATGGGGGAGTGATGAGACTGCTTTTATACATAGTCTCATCGTCCAAATTGGGCTTAAAATGCATTAAATATCATCAAAATACCCAAATATATGCTTGTGTTTGTTGCATGTGTATTTTAGGTACGGATATTGAGAAAATGACAAAAGATCACAAGAAACATGCAAAAACGAACACGGGAAACGAAGTCGCACGATGAACCAATCCCTAATGAAGAATTTTCCAAAGAAAACCCTTGAAGATTTGAAGAATTATGAAGATTGGTCCTCTAAGTTTGAAGAATTGACACTCTATACCCTTGTATCTTCATAATTACAAGTTTGGTCCCTAAAGTTTGTCAAAATTACAAAAAGGACCCTTAACTTTGAAGAATTGGCAAATTTAGTCCCTCAACAAAACTTAATTGTCAATAATGGTCCTCCAAGAAGTCAACAAACAAGTCAAAGCCTTAAAGTATGAAGACATGTCAAGAACAGTCCTTGAAGAATGAAGAAATTGCATGTTTAGTCCTTGTTTGAAGTTTGGAAACAATATGTGCCAAAAATGACAAATTGCCAATGATAAATACAAAGGGAATGAAAGTTTGTGCTGTTTTATATAACATGAAAGAGTGAAAGAAGCTTGGGGGCCATTATTGCCAAGACAACCAAACCTCCACAACCAACCAAATCATGACACCTCATCATGACCCACCCAAATACCCAATAACCCTACCCAACCCGTAGCCCACAACCCATTACCCAACCAGTTTATTAAATAAACTGGTCAAACCCCCCAGTCAAACCCCCCACTTTCCCTCCTAACACCTAATTTAAAAACGTTTTTCCCAATTTGGATTAAACCCCCATCCTAATCACCCCATAAACCCTAATTATCCCAGGTGTGATTAAGCCAAAATCAAAGGGGTTTTCCCCTTTTTGTCCAGATTGCTAATTAACACAACCCTCACCCCATCCCACCTCCCAAAAAGTGTCACCCTCACCCTCACATGCCTCTCCAACCCTCCCCTGCCCCACATTTTGGCTCCAAGACAAATATGACAGCCAATCAACGCTTCTTAGCATTTTTCGTGCTCCCAAAGAAAAGATGGACGTCCTAGATCGTTTCTACATCACTGGCATCTCATAAACATCAAAGAATCATCACATGATCTCTTGACGAATTCAAAAAATGGCATCAACATGGCATCTTCAAATATTCTCCAAGGGCAAAGTTGGGAATTCAAGATATTAGGGTTTTAAGTTTCTTTCAGCTTTCTAGAACAAATGTAAGCCTATATAAAGGCATTATAGGACTTAGCATTGGGTTGTTCTTTTTTCTCCGTTTTGTCACAAGCTTGTAAATCCTCTTTTGTTAATGAAATGGGTTAAGTGTTGTTGATGAGAAGCAAAGAACCTCTTTTACATTCTTGCAAATTTTAATTTTCTAAGTTTAAGCTTCATTTTAAGTTTCTGTTTGGACTCAAGTTTTTAAATTTCAGAATTGGTCCAAGTGTTTTAAGCTGGTCATATAAGCCTGATAATCTTGTTGATTATCAAGCTTAAGTGAGGATTAAAGTGCTTGTTGATTTAGTTGTTAGTAAAATTTTCAAAATATTTCAAAATCAGTTTTATTTGTCAAATAAGCCATAGGCAGCTTAGGTGATAAGCTGGCTTATAGCTTATTTGTTTTGTGAACAACAATCTTGTTTACCTTCTTTCTTAGCAGGTTCCAAAGCTCAAATCATTTTAAAAGGCATATTGGGTGTGTGTGTGTGTTAGCAGCAACCACCACCATCACTCTCTATTTTTACTTACTTGTTCAAGGTTCAGCACAAGCCACCAGCTTGTGGGAGGTGACATAGCAGTCACTGTTGGGCCTGGATGTAGGCCCAACAAGGTAGTACTTTATTTCCTTGTTTGATTTTCAAAAATCTGACATTTATGTGATTTGGAGTGAAGTTGTATGCAAGTTCTTCTAAGTGATGTTTTATTGACTGCTATTGCTTATTTTAGGTGTTGATGCATGTTAGATAGCTTAGGAATCAGTTTGCTTGAGCTAGGTTAAGGTTTTGTTTGAAAAAGTGCATATTTCAGATTTAAAGGTGTGTTTGGATTAGGATATTAATAGGGTTTAATGTTTTGAAATTAGCTTAAAACCTGTTTAGACACTTCTCTTAGGTTGATATTAGGTGTTAAGTGTGATTGGTTTTCTGTTTGAACAAGTTTTGAACACAATTGCATGTTTTAAATTGGGAAATAGCACAAAAATTCAGTGAAACCCTTTTGCTACCAGTTTTATGTGATTTGTGCCATCATACTTTGATCTTTGCTAGATTAGAGGTTTGATTAGGATTGTTTATGGTTTGTATGTCAATGGGTAACCTTGTGTGCAAGATTTGAAGGTTTGAGAGTTGATTTTGTGCCAACTGCATCAGATAAACACCCCCAAACCTGCTTAAGTCATATCAGTAACCTTATTTGCTTATTTTGTGCTTGAATTTGTGTGGTGCTTGCCTGTTTTTGTGTTTGTATTGACTCCTTGTACTCAACAGAGTACAAGGGTGCCTATTGTCCAACAAAACAGCATCAAAAACCAAGGATCAAGCCCTCTTTATCATAATTTTCACAAGTGAAGAAACACTTTTGTGTTCATCAGAAACACACTTGTTTCTGGGCACGTTTTTTGCTTTCCTAAGCTTAAATCTTGTTAAATTTAGATTGGATTTGTGTTTTAGTGAGTAAAATAGTTACTGGTTTGTGTTTTTAAAAGAAAAAAAAATAAATAAAAAGCAAAAACTCACCTGGCCTGGGCTCGAACACGCGACCTCCCGTTTGGAGGAGTAATGTGTTTACCAGTGATCCAGATGGTTTTTTACGTTATAGTCTCATTTCATTATATATTTAAGGGGTGTTGGTTTTATAGCTTATTTGATTAGCAGCTTTTAAATAAGATGTTTCAAGCTTATTCCTTTAAGCTTTTTCCTGTTTAGCATTTTTCTTAGGTTTATATTAGGGTTTTTGACTTTTCTGAGCAAAAAGTATATTTTTCCCATTATTAATTAATTTATTAGGATTATTTTAAGTTTTAATTTTAAAAAGTCATAAAAAATAGTAAAAGGTATATTAAAAATCTGAAAAAATAGTTTTTAGGTTTTTAATCATATTTTTGAGGTTTTCAGCTATTTAAGTTTTCAAATTAGCTTATTTTTGATTTTATTGGATTTTAGGGTTTTTAGCTAATTTTAAAATTTAATATAAAATTATTAAATAGGTTTCAGAAAATTTGGATTGCATTTTTGTTTTAGTTACATTATTTAGGATTTTTTGTAATTTTTTAGAATTTATTTATAAACTTTTTATTTTTTGAATATTTTAATATTATTTTATTATTAAAAATTGAAGTTTTATTTTTTTTAGTTTTTACATTTTTCCCAGGTTAAGGACACTTAATTAGGAGTTTTGCCACTTTCCAAATATTTTTTAGACTTTTCAATTAATTTCTAGAATTAATTTAAGATTTAAGTGATTTTAATAGTTTTAAAGTGTTTAAAAATAGTTTAATTGGGTTTTAAAATTTTTAAAAATAGTTTTTAGCTTAATTAGGATATTTTTGAGGTTTACAAACTATTAGATCTTGTTTAAGGCTTTTTAATAATTAAAAGTGATTTTAGGGCTTTAATTAGCATTAAAAAGTCATTTTCTAATTAATTAAAAGGTTTTAGCAAGTTTGGATATTTTGTATACTCTTAGAATATTATTGGGGATTTTTAGTAATTTTTAGGAATTTTTAGGTTAAAATTTTAATTTTTGTACTATTTACAGTTTTACGTGTTCGCCTTTTTCGTCGTATTTTAATTCGTTTTCGTAACCGTCTTTTTATTCTAATCCTATTTCTTTCTCAATCATATAATCACAAATCAATATCAACTCAACACACAACGCACTTGCCTCCTTGGGAAACGAACTTGTTTGGTCATTAGTGCTCGGTTTTCCTAAACCGACACTTAACGCTTACCACTACTTTGTCTCTCTTTTCCTAAAGGGTTGCAAAAACACTACATCACACGGCGAAGATAATAAACCCGTAGAAGAGATACTTCCACGGCTAAGATAAGAAGCACATGGAAGAATACTTCCACGGCAAAGATAATAAGCACGTGGAAGAGATACTTCCACGGCGAAGATAATAAGCACGTGGAAGAGTACTTCCACGGCGAAGATAATAAACCCGTGGAAGATATACTTCCACGGCTAAGATAAGAAGCACATGGAAGAATACTTCCACGGCAAAGATAATAAGCACGTGGAAGAGATACTTCCACGGCGAAGATAATAAGCACGTGGAAGAGATACTTCCACAGCGAAGATAAGAAGCACGTGGAAGAAATACTTCCACGACGAAGATAATAAGCACGTGGAAGAGATACTTCCACGGCGAAGATTACAAGCGCGTGGAAGAGATACTTCCACGGCGAAAATAATGATCACGTGGAAGAGATACTTCCACAGCGAAGATAAGAAGCACGTGGAAGAAATACTTCCCCGACGAAGATAATAAGCACGTGGAAGAGATACTTCCACGGCGAAAATAATGAGCGCGTGGAAGAGATACTTCCACGGCGAAAATAATGAGCATGGAAGAGATACTTCCACGTCAAAGATAACAAGCGCGTGGAAGAGATACTTCCACGGCGAAAATAATGAGCACGTGGAAGAGATACTTCCACAGCGAAGATAATAAGCACGTGGAAGAGATACTTCCACGGCGAAAATAATGAGCACGTGGAAGAGATACTTCCACGGCGAAGATAATAAGCACATGGAAGAGATACTTCCACGGCGAAAATAAGGAGCACGTGGAAGAGATACTTCCACGGCGAAGATAACAAGCACGTGGAAGAATACTTCCACGGCGCATGAATAAGCCAACGGAAGAGATACTTCCGCGGCAAAGGCATAAGCCAATAGAAGAGATACTTCCATGGCGCAGAAACAAGCGCACGGAAGGAGTAATTCCGCAGAGAAGGAATAAGGCAATTGAAGAGATACTTCCATGGCGCAGAAACAAGCGCGCGGAAGGATTAATTCTGCGGCGAAGGAATAAGCCAATGGAAGAGATACTTCTATGGCAAAGGAATAAACCGGCAGAAGGCGTACTTCTGCGGCCAAGGAATATATCCGATGATATTTGTGTGACGTGCACATAAATAGTGGTATTATTATACCCTAGTAGCCCCCCAAGTTTAATGTTGCTACACTCGATTAGTAGTATTAAACTTAATCAAGTATTAAAAAAATTACGATCACGTAGACCAGCGCGAATGGACGTACCATAGCCGCGTACTAAAGATAGAAATTGGGTTCGAACGTGCGAACCAACGCGGATGGGTCGTGCCATAACCGCGAATTGTCACATAGTATAAGATGTATCTTAACTAACTTATTGGATGAGCCACTACGTGCGACGTACCGCTACTACCATAAGGACGGTCAAAGTTTTGACAAAATGTTGTTAGACGTGCACAGTGTGTCTTTTGCAAGTCCATCATGAGTCATGTGGTTTGCGTAACTTACTACAACGTCTTGATAGCAAGGTGTCTAACAAGGATACATGATCCGTGGTCGTTGGGTTTGCAACCCTCTTAC
Organism: Glebionis coronaria; assembly: GCA_025667525.1. Lineage (NCBI taxonomy): Eukaryota > Viridiplantae > Streptophyta > Magnoliopsida > Asterales > Asteraceae > Glebionis > Glebionis coronaria. Next base: position 220,821,421 of record CM046879.1, read on the forward strand.
ACGACAAGTTGATTTATTAGGGTCACTCAATCCTCTTATTCCGCTTGGGAACGATAAGTACATGTACGCTCGTAGGCAGAAGATATCCGAGTGTACGGACTAGCACGGATGGACATACCATAACTGCAGATAATAAATATATTGTTCATATTTATATGTAATATCTTTTACGGGTTTAAAAGATATATGTAATATTTTTTGAATATAAAAGATACAGATAATATATTTTATTAGTTTAAAAATATAGGCAATATCTTACTACCTATTTTTAAAGACATGAATAATATATTATTAATTTAAAAAATATAAGAATGTATTTTTACCAAATATTTAAAAGATAAATAATATCTTATTATAATCTAAAAGATATGTGAAATATCTTTTATTAATATAAATAATATGGTTGAATGTGCGGACTAACGCGAAAGAACGCGGCTAAAAGTCGTGGTTAAAAAATACAATATTTCGGCACGTGCGGACAATCGCGGCTAGACATGTCATGACCGTGGATAAAAAGTAAAATAAAAATTAAATATGTTCGATCGTGTGAACTATCGCAGAAATAAGGGTCGCATGACCGCGGACAAAAGATCATAACGGAGTCATGAGAATATTTACATGTCATAACCGGGTTCATAACATAACACTCCATCGAATGATATGCCTTCGTTGTCGCCAAGAAAATCTCTTATATAGATGAAAAATATCCTATCATATATTTGTGCAATATACATGATGTCTATAATAGATAATTTAGGAAAGCCAAATATAGTGACGTAAATAAATTATTGACAGTTATTATCTTTTTATTTTTCTTAGAAATCACATAATTAGGAAAATATATTTATGCACAAACATAGGCAACTTTATGCGCATGGCAATAGTGAAAAACGGAAATACGAGGGTATTATGATTATTGATTTTTTAAATCAAGTTCGCATATATTTGTGTGTATGTCATGTCGTAGATGATTTGAATCATGGCAATTATATGAAAAATATTTTGATAAGATATTTAACGCATGCACATTTACGTGTATATTTAGTAGATATCTTGAAATTTTAATTCAACACTAAACTTTAACTTTCATATATTCGTATCAAATCATAAAATATCAGTTATGTTAATGATCCTGGGTGAGCAACTGTTATTACATAGGTACGATTAAATCGCTATAACATATGTATGATTTTTAATCAAACGTTCACCACTCGTTTTAATTTAAGCCTCAAATTGTTACTGACCAACGAACATGTTTATGACTATTTGGTGAATCAAGCTATCTACGCATGACATAATGCATAGTAAATTGAACAAAACAAAAATACTAAGGCTTAAGAGTTACCCGCTTTTTAAATTTTGCTTTTTTTCGGTGACGAACACGGGACACAGTGTTGAGTCCCACGGATGGTGCCAACTTGTTGGAGCATAGTTTGGCTAGGCCGGTCTGACGACTCTCCTGGGCCGTTCGTCGTCTTCCCAAGTCCTGAGTAATGCTGCAAACAAAGGTAACTGGTTAGACGTGGACCCGAGGCCGGAGCCCCGGGGTCCACCTCCGACGGTCAAGTTAGTATCGGATGAATATGTTGTATAAGAGGTGTAGTTATGAGAGAAAACCTGATTATAATGAGACCCCTACCCCTGTTTATATAGGCTTAGGGTTTCTTGAAGGATAAGTTAGGTGTATGTGGGCCGTGGGCCTGTTTGGCCGAGCCCTTAACCGACTGTACGTCTACAATAGGTTTAAATACTTTAGCTGGCAGTTTAATTTTAGTTGGTTTAAATTCAAGTTTTATTTTAATTAAAAGATTTATATTATTTTACTTTAATTCAGTTTTTATAAAATATAAAAAGATAAAAAATATTTTATTTACATTGTTTTTATAAATTTTAATCTTTGTTATAAAATTTAGATTTGAGTTTTTATTTTTAAAAATAGTCTTTTTACATTAGTTTAAGTTTCATTTAAAAAATAGATTTCAATTAAAGTATTAGTTTTAAATTTATTAGATTTAAAAGTTAATTTTGTTTAAGTTTTATATAGTTTTATATTTTTAATTAAGTTTAAATTAATTTTCAAATTTATTTAAGTTTTAAATTAGTTTTTTAATTAAATTAGTTTTAAATTTTAAATAGATTTAGTTTATAATTCCAAAATTTTACGTTTCCCAAAAACAAATTTTAGTCGAAACGTTAATTGGAAATCAAATTCGAGTCGATCCGTGGAACGAAAATTAATTGGACTAAAAACCCTAGTTTCAAATGGCGCCGCTGCCGCTTCGCTCGTACGATTGACGATTTTTCGCTTTGAACGTTACGTTTCTTGCAACAAAAATAAAAAATACAAAAAAATCAAAAACTTAAAAATACAAAAAAATTAAAAAATCAACAAAAGCAAATTCTTTTCTAAGATTTGCAACAAAAAAAAATTAAAAAAATCCAAAAGTAATACTTTTTCCTAAAAGTATTACACCAAAAATATTACGTATTAGTGTTATTTTTTAGTTTGATTTGTTTTGATTTTTATTGTGAATATATATTTTTCTAAAAAATACAAAAAGATTTTTCTTTTACTATAGTATATTACGTAGCACAATAAATTTACCTACTTTTCAAATAAGGCCTTAGTTGGGATTTCATCACCTAACTATTGTATTCGCATCCATAACAAAATAAAAAAGCAAAATAGATAAATACTAGTAAGACGTTTGAACTCGAAATATACAAACTATAAGGTGGGTATAAGGCGACGCGCTATAAAATGCCGTCTAAGTAAAAAGGTTTTTAAGTGATTTGTGCCACCTCATTTCCCCGCTTGCTTGTGCGTATATTGAGAGGGACGACCGATTATTGGTTTGCCAACTCAAGTAGTACTTAAGTATATATTTTTGTAGCTTTTTAATATTGCACCTCGAGAGGGAAAATCCTTTTCCTCTCAAAGTCGACCGAGGTCACCTACCTCATTCCAAAGTTTTAATTGTATGCGCACTCGCGCGCGTACATACATACCGAGTGGTGTACCAAACTGTTCCAATTCTTCCAAAAAGAAGAAGAAGAAGAAAAACAAAAAGACCGTCATTAAAGCCGATCCCGAGAATCGAGCTTTCGACATAACAATGGCAACGGATAATCGACCAATGATTGAGATTCTTCAATCTCACGTTGAAGGAAACGATGACGCGATTGTGGTGCTGACTATTGGAGCAAATCATTTTGAACTTAAATCGGGTTTTATTCAAATGTTTTCCGCTACATCATTTTTAGGCCGTACTAATGATGATCCACACGCTCATATCAAACGATTCATCCAATTAGCAAATACCGTCAAATACAATGGGGTGTCACAAGAGGCTGTTCGCCTACAACTTTTTCCTTTTTCCCTCGAGGGACAAGCCCGGATTTGGCTTGATAAGGAACCACCCCAAAGTATCACAACATGGATTGATTTAGAGACCAAGTTCATAAACTACTTTTTCCCACCATCACGTACCACTTCTTTAAGGAATGAAATAATCACCTTTGAGCAAAAATATGGGGAAACGTTTAGTGAGTCTTGGGATCGATTTAAAGAGCTTTTAAGAAAATGTCCACAACACAGTTTCACTAAAGTGCATCAAATTAACACGTTTTACAATGGTTTAACTCTAAATGACCAAGACTAACTTAATAGTGCCGCGGGGGGCAATATTCTTGTGAAAACCATGAACGAGGCTTGGGCTATAATTGAAAACAAGGCAAAAGTACAAACCAAAAGTGTTAGGGCCACTATGGCAAGTGCTAGTTCTAGTGAGAGTGACAAGAGAATCGATAAACTCACTTCGCTTGTTGAATCACTTGATCTAAAAACCGACGCCCTCACTACACATGTAAATGCCGTGAAAGAAAATTGTGAAACGTGTGAGACTTGTGGTGGACCACATTCATATTCCAATTGTGACAAGGTTTACAATAATCAACAACAACAAGTTTGTGCTTTTAATCCTAATGAGAGGGTTCAATTTAAACCTAATGTTGATGTTAACCATTTATATTACAAAAGTACTAATTATTTGGCTCCCCTGGGTTTTGTAGCACCACAAAGACCACCCCCACCCGCCCAAAATACCCAATACCAAAATAGGAACCAAGGTCCTCAAATGGGTAATTTTCAAGGGAATGCTAATCAAGGGAATTTTAATGGTCAAAATCAAGGGTTTCAAAATAATAACCAAGGTTTTTATAATAACAACTGTTTTCAATCTCAATATCAAAATCAAGGTTTTCCTAATCAAGGGGTTAACAATCAAGGGTTCAATCAAATGAATATGCAAAACCCTCAAATGGACTTGGTTCTACAAAAATTGACCGAACATGAGAAAATCATGAAAGTTATGCAAGAGTCTACTAGACAAATGCAAGAGTCCAACGATAAGAGATTTTTGACTATGTTGCAAACCCTTAGACCCCAAGGAGCCTTACCATCCAATACCGAGATTAACCCTCGTGCTAATGTGAGTGCTATCAATACTCGAAGTGGAGCCACTTTAGTGGGACCTTCCATCTCTTCGCCCATAAAGGAGAGACAAGGCCCGGAGATCATAATGAGTAATCCTACTCCCCCTTTGGTGATTCCTCCCACTACCACTCCTAGTACTAGTGCTCCATTGCCGAAAGAGCCTATCCCTACGGTTGTTCAAGAAGCGAGTCCTTCTCCTTCTCAACCTTCAAAGTCTAAGCCTAATATCCCTTATCCATCTAGGTTAGACAAGGCTAAAGTGCTCACCAAAGATGACGTTCATCTCTCTAACTTTTTGAAAATGATTTCCAATGTGAATGTTAACATAAGCCTTATTGAAGCACTTGCTCAAATGCCAAAATTTGTTAAAATGTTTAAAGATTTGCTTAATAAGAAAGAAAAAATGGTTGAGTTCGCGAACACCCGTTTAAATGAGAATTGTTCCGCGATTCTTCTCAAAGAGCTTCCCGAAAAGCTAGGAGATCCCGGACGATTCGTGTTACCTTGCTCGTTTCCTTAAATCGATGATTGTATGGCTTTAGCGGATCTCGGCGCTAGCATCAATCTTATGCCACTTTCGGTTTGGAAGCAATTGTCCTTACCCGACCTTGTACCGACTCGCATGACTTTAGAATTAGCTAATCGAACTCTCGCATACCCCGTTGGTATTGCCGAAGATGTTTTTGTTCGAGTTGGTACATTTACTTTTCCCGTGGACTTTGTCGTCGTCGACTATGAGATGGATCCTCGTATTCCGTTAATACTTGGTTGACCATTCTTAAGGTCCGGAAGAGCCTTAGTTGATGTAGCCGAAGGGGAGTTAATTCTTAGGGTTCGGGAAGAACAACAAGTTTTTAAAATGGGAAAAATCACAACAAAATCAAATGGAAAAGAATCGGTCAATATGATTGATGTTCTTAATTATGATAATGACGAGATTTTTATTAATCCTTTTGGAATTGAAAAGTCTACTCAAAATGATTTTGTGATAAATTCATCCCTTCTCTTAGAGCCTCAAATTTTTTATACTCCCATTTATGAAACCTATAGTGATGACACTTCTTCAAGTGATCACACTATCTTCGGTTTCGATGACTCGTCTTTTGACCCACCCACTTTTGACCCACCCATTTATGATTCACCAATCTTTGATACCTACGATGATGACACTTCATTAAGTGATCTCATTAACTTTGATGACCCACCCCATGAGCTTAATGTACCTCATATCTCTATGAGTGATTCTTCCATGGAGACTCCTTTTGACTTTTATACTCCAATTTTAGAAGTCATGACCATTGAGGAGGATCCTCCACTCTTAGAGATCATACCTAATTTAGAGGTTATTCCATTTGAGGAGGATTTAGATAACTTTCTAAACTCCTATTTTCCTTTTGAGGATGAGTTTTCCTATGAATCCGACGATACTTATGTTTTCACATCAAGTTTGGAAGAAGACGACTTTCCCACTATGGATTTTGATGATATTTTGAGCTTAAATGTCACTATCTCTTGCTATTGTCCCATTAACGAACCGGTGTTTGATCCCGGAATAGAGGCTTTTGTGCTTTCATTGCCATACCACCTTACCCTTCCTTATAAGAGATTTTTGACTAAGGATACCCCATTTTTCTTTGACTTGCGTACCACCTCGTGGTTTATTTCCTTTTGTGATGGAAATTATGTGTTTGACTCGGGTGGATTTTCATGGGGTATGCCTTATATGTGGAGAGATTTTCCTCCCTTGGAAATCTTGATTTTTCCATGATTTTCCCATTTGAATGATGACATTCGGGAATTCGAGTCGAGCTAGAGACTCGTGATAATAAATCAAGCATCGTATAACTAGGTTATATTTTTTTACCCTTTCCACCCTTTTTACCTTTCACCCATTTTCACCAATAAGTGTAGGGGGAGCCATGTAGGTTGTTTGTGTTGTGATGTTGTGTGCAGGGACATGTGCTTAATGATCCGCTTTTGGCACTTTTGACGAGACCCGTGTTCCCGTGTTTCCCGTGTACCCGGTTCCTTCGATAAGTTTTTGCTATTATGATTCAAATCTTGTATATAAATAAAACGAATAAATGAAATCACTTTAGTTGTCCTTTCCTTAGCTCGATTTTAAAAAACGTACTCAATGTCCTAAGTGTAGGGGAGTTTATTCTTCCACATGCTTAAACATTGAGGACAATGTTTATATTAAGTGTAGGGGGATTTCTATCGAAATTTTAGTGGGCTTTTCCATGAATTTGACCCCATTTAACCGAAATCTTTTTAAAATTTTCAACGTTTTTCAAGTTTTTGATCTATTTTGGCCTAGTAGTATTTTTATTTATTTTCCTTTTGTCATCGCATCGTAATAATTTCCATTTAAAGAATAAAGTCAAAAATAAATAAATAAATAAAATGGTTTTAACAAGTTTAGATATCTTTGATATATTAGGCCCGTCGTGAATATTTTGACTCAACCCGATTTTACTTATCCAAGTTTACTCTAGCTAGTATCCTTAACCATATGGACCTTAATTGGTTTATTAGGCTAAGCATCCACGAGTCTCATTCCTTGAGATTTTAAATTGTGGAGAACGAGAGATGATAGAGTTAATTATAAGTTTGGTATTCTTTCGTTAACTTATGTGAGTTAGTTATGAGCTTTTTCTACCATCACTTGTTAATAAATATATTTGCAATAAATAAGGTTGTACGATTTGAAAAGTTACTTAGCTTCTAGCACAAGATCGTTTAAAAGTTGCTCGGTATTAATTAGAGTTCATAGCGAAGGAATAACTTATTGAAGCGGGACGCGAAGATTGGCATATCCAAAAAGGCCCTAACAAGGCATGAGGATACCCGAGTCCAAAAAGGCCCTAACAAGGCATGAGGATACTCGAGTCCAAAAAGGCCCTCACAAGGCATGAGGATTCACTTTTTTGCTAAAGATCCAAAGATGACGTGAAGATCATTAATCCAAATCAATATGATGGATCAAGACACACGACGAGAAGAAATTACTCCCCTAAAGATCATGGAGAAGTCTATCCAAAAAGACCCTAACAAGGTATGATGATAAATAGATCCCAGTCCGAAAAGGAGGCGGATCGTTGTATATCAAAATCCTAAATAAAGAATAGGATAAATGAAGAAGTCGTGGTCAACGTTTGAAGCATCTTTCACTCCTAATGAAGATGTATACCAAAATGAAGAGAAGACCGTAATTTCAAGATCGTCTCTCAAGATTTGAAGTTTGAAGTACAAGCCAAATATCGGTCCGAGAAAGGTCTCAAATCGTGAAACGAGTTATGCCAAGATATGAATTTTATGAGGTTTCGAGAAGCCGTTTAAAAGATTTTGTCCTTTAGCTAAATATTGATTAAATCGTCCTACTTTATTTTCGGCCTTAATAAATTATCGAAATAAGTCAAAAATGCATCCTCGTGATCATTCAAGAAAAAAATAAAATACAAGAGATACACCGTAGGAATAAGGGGGTCTAAGTGATTAATTAAACCACATGAGTAAGTGTTAGTTGTGCTAACTTGTAGTTTCAATGATCTCGTTTTTAAGCTTGGTATGGGGAACGTGAAACTTGAGGGTGGTTTATATTCATGACACCAAAGCCCTAATTTAAGTCTTAGATTTCTTTACAAGTTTCTTCCATCAAATAATTTCCAAGTTAATAAATGATTATAACTTTTGCCTCCTTTTTAATTTTTTATCTTTTCGTCATAGTAGTAGTAGTAATAGTAATAAAGGCCGAGATGGATTAGTTATGAGAAAAATGTAACTTTATGCTTTAAAACTATGCATTGCATGGGGTCATTGCAATGGTCAAGTGTAGGGGATTTAATAAGTGTGTAAACACTTATCCTTTTGCCACTAAAATCAAGGAAAAACTAGACCTAATCATGTGTTTAATGTCGTAAAAGTCGGAATTACGCGTGGTTTTGTGTTCTTGTGTTTAAATAGGTACAAATGATCAAAAGAAGAGAAAATACGGGATTTCACGGTCAAATATTGAAGAAAAGTCCAAAAAGAGACGAAGACAAAGTCAAAAGACCAAAAGTGTGCCGAAGATCACAAAAACCGGAAAAATCAACACGGTTTTGAAGATAAGATCGACAAAGCCGAAATCAAGCTCGTTTTAGTGGAATTAATCATTTGTGAAGATATTCGATCCAAGTGGGTCCCACATTGGATAAATGGGCTCAAAATCCCATTTAAGGAACAAGGGTTACTTAACTTTTCATCACAAGTCCAATTGAAAGCCCATTAATGGAGATTTAAAGGAAGGTTTACATGTTTATGGCCTTAAGCCCAATTGAGGGACGGATTGAGAATTAATGGGCCAAAGCCCAATTACACCAAACTAGAGAAACGAATAAGTGAAATTCGTTTTCACTTTTCCCAGTCAATTCTCACCCCAGTCAACCGTATCCCACGTGTTACACCCATCTCCCCACAACCAAATAAATAAACTTTTTTTACCCCATTTTTATTTTACGTTAAAAACATAGTAATTTCACCCACACTTCCTTCTTCCCCACAAAACTCGCTCCTTCCCCTCAAACCCTAAATCTTTACTGTCAAAAATTACACACCCAAAAATTGGGGCTTTTACCCTCATGGATTAATTCACTCAAATCTAAATAAATCCCCCATGAAATCAGGAACATCCACCAAGGAGTGGTCCTCAATCCGAATCTGACATGGCCATTCCTATGGATTTGATTGGCTGTCACACATCACCACAAACCCCTCACCCAATTAAAGAAGGCCACATCAGCAAAGAAGAAACACAAGAAACACAGATTTAGCCAGGTGGGCAATCCGTGTGATTAAGATGGACTCTCAGCCGTTTGATCAAGTGAAGAAGAAAGAGAAGAAATCAACGGTGATGATTCTACTCCGTGGGCACCAAGGTTTGAGGGTTTTCCCTATAAAAACCCCCCTCTTTCACATGTAATGGTGTGCTTTACTTTAGTTTTAATTTTTCAGAAAAATAGATTAGGGTTTAATTTTGTATTTCTTTAATTTTCCAGAAATTATAATCTTGATTTTAATTAATGAAAAGTTTAATTTAGTTAAATTCTCGTCTCATTTAATTTTGATCTATTAAATATCCGTTTCATCTATTATTTTTATATTACTGTTTTTGATTCGATATAAAAAAAATAAAAAAATAAAAGAAAGAAAGTAAATCTTCCCCCACTAGGAAGAATGAAAGTTATTGTTCATATTCCTGTTCATTTCGAGGCTTGATGTTTGGTTCTCGGTTCGAGATGTTGATGATTTGAGGTGCGTTTGATTCGGTTCACAAGTACGCTCAGCGCGCTACTTCGTCCCAACGGATTTCGACAAAAGGTTCTCGATCTCTTATTTTTTTTCTTTTTAGTTTTCCTTATTTATTAGTTTTATTAAATATCTGCTTATGCTTTGTTATTGTTTAATATGTTTATTTGTTTTAGTGACTGTTCATATCTGATTATTCTGCTTATGATTATTTTGGGATAATAGCTTTTTGATATATTTTCTTGTTTAAGTTTAGATGTAACTGTTAGATTTTGTTACTGTCTTGTTTTTTATCTCCTTAGTACTCTGAGTTTTAAATCTGTTTTATTTTTGTTTAAACTTTAATATGTTTGGATAACTGTCTGTTTCGTTTAATCATTTGGGTATTTTAGTTGTAGCTTGCTGATAGTTTAATTACATCTGTTAATGCTTATTAGCTCATTTGATTCAGATTATCTCGGTTGTTGCTGGTTGATTTGAATGTAGCTTTTTGGTTTGCTTTACGATATCTGCTTAACATGTTAGCTTTTTGCTTATTTGGTATTTCAGATTATTAGGTTATAGCTTTTTGTCTCTCGATTTGTCTTTTTTTATCTTCTTATTACTGTTTTAAACTACAGATTCTTTTGATTTGTTAGTTTCTCTAATCTCAAAAAGTTCCAAAAAAAAATAAGTAGCTAAAAATCTGGTCTGCTGGGTATCGAACCCCAGACCTCTCGCTAAACCGTCCAACGCCCTTACCACTTGATCTAGTAGTCTTTTTGTGTTTCTTTTCCAGCAGTTAAATTAATATAGGTTTAAATACTTTAGCTGGCAGTTTAATTTTAGTTGGTTTAAATTCAAGTTTTATTTTAATTAAAAGATTTATATTATTTTACTTTAATTCAGTTTTTATAAAATATAAAAAGATAAAAAATATTTTATTTACATTGTTTTTATAAATTTTAATCTTTGTTATAAAATTTAGATTTGAGTTTTAAAAATAGTTTTTATTTAAAAGTCTTTAGTTTAAATTAATTAGTTTTCAAATTTAGATTTAAAGTTTTATTTTTAAAAATAGTCTTTTTACATTAGTTTAAGTTTCATTTAAAAAATAGATTTCAATTAAAGTATTAGTTTTAAATTTATTAGATTTAAAAGTTAATTTTGTTTAAGTTTTAAATAGTTTTATATTTTTAATTAAGTTTAAATTAATTTTCAAATTTATTTAAGTTTTAAATTAGTTTTTTAATTAAATTAGTTTTAAATTTTAAATAGATTTAGTTTATAATTCCAAAATTTTACGTTTGCCAAAAAAAAAGTTTAGTCGAAACGTTAACTGGAAATCAAATTCGAGTCGATCCGTGGAACGAAAATTAATTGGACTAAAAACCCTAGTTTCAGGGGGTGAATTCATCTTTCCAAAAATTGCTTTCTTTTGCACAGGGATCGTATAAAAATCATCTTGATCCCTGGTGCAATACCTTTGTTCATCAAAAACCATTTGCAAAAATCTTGGGTAAGCCAGAGTCATCTTGTTACCCTTGTTTTTACACATGCCATCAAAAATCATTTTAGAAAAATTATATTTTTGCCCTGTAGCAATACACACAATGGCACTACCAATTGATCTATTAGTTTCATTATGTGCAGTACATTTGGGACTCAAACATTGATCTATGACATGTATTAAGTACTTCCAAGCTGGGGGAAATTCCTGTTTAGAATATTTATTTAAAGATCCCTCTTCAGGGAAAGGATAACCCAAAGCTTGAAGTCCTTGTTCTAGCTCACCAATAGGCAGGGTGGTTATACCATCTGCATCATTAAGATGCAAAGCCTCGCGAACCAAGGCTTCAGTAACCACCCATGGACGCCCATGGATTGTAGCAGTCAATGTAGTCACATTATTAATCCTTGAGGAAGTGACAGTATTCCAAAACTGCTTAATATGAGTGACAGGGATAAGTGGAGTATGAGAAAGTGCATACCTAAAAGGGGATGCATTTAAATACGACATCATCTGAGTATATTGAGGAAACAGAGCATCATCAGCCTCTAAATAGGCAACCATGTTATGCTGACTTCTGAATCTCAATACCAAATCATTCGGTTTAAACCTAGGCGCCATTGATGTAGAAAGTTGTGTGAAAGGTTATGAAAGATGAATATGTGGGAAATTTTAGTTAGACAAGAATAAGCAGATACCCTGTTTCAAAATAATGAGCCAAATATATAGGAGAGGTAGGCACATGTGATTGGTCAAAAATTAGGCAGTTATTTTCAAAATATAATGATGAAAATCTTGAAAAGAAAATAACTTATCTTGTGCATTAACAAAAAGTTACCAACTCCCAAAATTACGACCCAAATTTTGGTCAAAAATAACAACTGGGTAGGACCCAATGGTTGTCAACGGTAAAAAATATCCTATCAACGCCCAACGGCTATATTCTTGTCAACGTTGGAAAAAGCCATGTCAACGTCTAAATTGGTCCTAACAACGTTTGGAAATAAATCTATCAACGTCCAAAATAAAAATAATAAAAATGAAAAAGGACCTTAACAAAGTGATTTATCCTAGTGAAGATAACCTATAAACTGAAAATTACCATAGGGTGGCAAGCACTGTCCAATCATGCACACTTGCTTAAGCAAGATAGACATAACAGTCCTCAAGTGTCCCTTGCTAACCAAAGTTCTTAACAGTGAATTTATCTCATAAAATACTTTGTAACTTCCTAGGTAAGCCCAATAAAAATCATACCCAAGTCTCCCAACAGACCACATCCAATTCTAGGCCAAAAAGTCTTGGCAGAGTGCATAGTATATCAACTTTGCATGCTACAGTGCCTCATGAGTTAGTAAACTAATTCATACTCACTAGTGGACACAATCTAGAATTGTGATAAGAGTATTATATGAATACCCCAAAAGTCCTAAAGGGTTCCTAAACCACCCCTTAAACTATGATACATAAGTTGCTAAATAAAATGCATACAATAAAAATTTATGTCAAGATAGGAATATAAATATTCTAACCATCATCCATAAACTTGAATATGCTCCAATAATGCTCCAAGAATCCATAAGAAACTCTGTATCCATTAGTACAATGGTAACAACGCCTGCATAATTAGATCAAAAACCACAAAACTAACATGTTGCTAACAACGTCAATTTAACACTTGTCAGCGTTAAAATAACCTTTGTCAGCGTTTGACAAATAAAGTGGAAAATCTAATTTTGTACAAAGACCAATAACAAATGCATATCCTGTACATACTTTTACAATAAGTTCCCAAAACACATATTAAGTAAGATTGATCATTCCAATACTTGTTACCAAGTATTGAAATCTTCCAGTATCAAAAGGTTTAGTTAACAAATCAGCCACATTTTCCTTTGTGTCAACCCTATCTGGTTGTATTAAACCTTTTTCGAAACAATCTCTTATAAAATGATGTCTAATTTCTGTATGTTTTGTTTTAGAGTGATGTACAGGATTTTTAATAATGCATAAAGTACTGTTATTGTCTACAAAAATCTTGGTATGCATGAAATTATACCCATAATCCAACAACTGGTTCTGAATCCATAAGACTTTTCCACAACAAGCAGCTGCAGCTACATACTCTGCTTCAGCTGTAGAATTGGCCACCACTATATGTTTCTTGCATTGCCAAGATATCAACCTACTCCCAAGAAATTAACATTCACCAGTTGCGGATTTTCTATCAAACTTGTCACCCCCATAATCACTGTCTGAATATGCAATAAGCTCCAATGGGGAATCTTTTGGATACCATAATCCCAAAGTAGGATAGCATCTAAGATACCTAAAAATCCTCTTAACAGCATGAAGATGACACTCTTTGGGAGTCACTTGATGACGTGCACATGCACACACAGCAAACATAATGTCAAGTCTTGAAGTTGTGAGATACATCAATGAACCAATCATTGACCTATAATGCCTGACATCCACCTCTTTTCCATCCCCAACCTTTCCCCAAGGGTGTTCCCTACCCATGGGTGTGCTAGCCCGTTTCTCATGTGGAGAAAAGCCAAACTTCTTCAAGATTTCTGCTACATATTTGTCTTGAGAGATGAAGATACAATCTTCTTTCTACTGAACTTGTAATCCTAGAAAGAAGTTCATCTCCCCCATTGCACTCATCTTGAATTTATCTGTAATAAGTTTGGAAAAGTCTTCACTCATCTTTGGACTAGAAGAGCCAAAGATGATATAATCCACATAGACCTGTACAATAAAGAAATCCTTACCAGTCTTCTTTGTAAACAAGGTCTGGTCTATGGTGCCCCTTTCGAATCCATTTTCCACCAGATAGGTGGACAATGTGCCATACCATGCTCTTGGGGCTTGATGAAGTCCATACATAGCTTTCTTCACTCTATACACCTTGTTTGGATATTCTGAATCTTCAAAACCAGGAGGCTGCATTACATAAACCTCCTATGCAATTGTGCCATAAAGAAAAGCACTCTTCACATCCATTTGATAGACTGTAAGTCCCATGCAGGAAGCATAGGCTAGAAAAATCCTAATTGCCTCAATCCTTGGAACATGAGCAATAACTTCTTCATAGTCTATCCCTTCCTCTTGTGTATATCCTTGAGCAACTAACCGTGCCTTGTTTCTGACCATAATTCCTCTTTCATCCTTTTTGTTTCTAAGAACCCATCTTGTCCCAATAGGTCTGACATGTCTGGGACAATCAATTAACTCCCAAACTTCCTGAGTAGCAAATTGGTGAAGCTCATCTTGCATTGCTTCCAACCAACTTGGTTCTTTGAGAGCATCAAAAATCTTCTTGGGTTCCTGTTGTGACAGAAAATAGGCAATCAAACAGGCTTGAAAAAGAGGGGTATCAACCTTCTTGTGAATATTGGCAATAAATCCTCCATGAGTCTGATGAGACCTTCTAGTTTGTACAGGAGTCATCACATCTCCTATAATAAGAGAAGAAGGATGATTCTTCATAGTAGATGTAAGTACTTCTCCTTTAATGATTGTGTTGTAATCAATTTCAGTCTCCAAATTGTCAATATCTTCTTCAAATGCTCTTCCATCATCATCTGAATGAACCTCTCCATTTCTGTTTGAAGGTTCAACTTGTTCAAAAATATTAGAAGAGAATAAGTGAACAAAAGTGTTGTCAACGCCTGAATTAGGGTTGTCAACGTTTGAGCCATCAACGCCTGAATTTGTCTTGTCAGCGCCAGATTTTCCTCTGTCAGCGTGTGAAGAATCATGCATGTTTTCAACTGGTGATACTTGTTGACCACCTTTCTCTTTTCCAGCAGCAGCAGCAGCAGCAAATGCATCTTTCCATATAGGAATGGTAACATACTCAAGTATGCATACTGATTTGTCTGCTTGTGATCCAACCTCCTTATCAACATGTTTACCTGAAATTTCAACAACTGGTTCTTCCACAACATTTGAAGTCACCTTTACAATGTCTGGATTAGAAACACGCATATAATTCAAAGTCCTAGATAGAGGTTCCAAGTCAAATAACCAATTTGGACCACTCTCAGGATCACTAGGTTTACTCTCTAAAAACCTAACATGTACCTTTTCAAGTATATGTTTTTCTTTCTTAATGTAAACTCTATATCCTCTACTCTGCACTGAATAACCCATAAAGTAGCCTTCATCACCTTTAGCACTAAACTTACCTAAGGCATCACTAGTGTCCAAAACAACTACATGACATCCAAAAGGTTTAAGAAAACCAATATTAGGTTTCCTGCCCCAAAATAGCTGATAAGGTGTCTTGTTATGAATCTTGTTGATTAATGCCCTATTCTAAACATAACAAGTTGTATTCACAGCCTCAGCCCAAAATGCTATGGGAATGTGAGCATCAACCTACATAGTCCTAGCTGCTTCTATGAGTGTTCTATTCTTTCTCTCAGCTACCCCATTTTGCTGTGGGCTTCTAGCTACACTAAACTGTCTAGTAATCCCTTTCTTGGCACAAAAGTCATCTAACAACTTATTTCTAAACTCACCACCATTATCACTTCTAAGTATCTTAACCTCATTCCTAGACTTTTTCTCTAACTGAGTGATAAAGTTAATCAAAATATCAACAATTTCACTTTTCAAAGCTAAAAAGAAAGTCCAAGTAAATCTAGAAAAATCATCATTGATGACAAAACAGTAGGATTTACCATTTAAGATTTCTATATTAGTTGGACCAAACAAGTCCATATGCAGCAAGTGAAGTGGTTTAGAACTAGAGTACACGGTTTAAACTTAAATGAGACCTTGTGCTGTTTGCCTTTAAGGTATGCAACACAAGAATGGTCATTGTGGAATGCCTTTTCAGGCAAACCATCAACTAAACCATGTCTCAAAAGTCTATTTATATTCTTGAAATTAATGTGCCCTAACCTTCTGTGCCAAAGATTACTCTCATCAACTGAAGCCTTAGCATATAGACATGACAAATTATTATTCTTCATAATTCCATTAAGATTCACATTATAAATGTCCTTATGCCTAGGTGTTCTATAATCAGTGAATTTATCATCACGTATTTTAAAATCCTTGCTTAACACCAAGCATTCAGTATCTGTGAAAAGAACCTTATTTTTGTTATCACACACCTGTGATACACTAAATACATTATAGTCAAGTTCTTTTACCAGAAACACGTTCTCAAAACGCAAATTGTTGGTGAGAAGAGTTCCTTTGCCAGTGATAGTTCCATATCCGCCTCCAAAGTAAACTGTGTCACCATCTCTAATGGGAGTGAAGTTTATCAAGTAGTCTTCCTTCCCAATCATGTGCCTAGAGCATCCACTATCCCAATAGCCATAATCATTAACCTGCTTTTGAATTCCCTGCACATAAAGAAAACAAATTAGTTTTCTTTGGGAACCCAAGCCTGAGCAGACTTGGATTCATTTGGTTGTTCAACAAGAATAGACTTAGTCCTTATGACAACCCCTTGTTCATCCCTTTTTGGATTAAACACCTAGTTAACCCCAATTGGTTTAGTTATGACCTTTGAAATATAATGAAATCTGTTACATGTCATAGAAATCCCATCTGAATTAGGGTTTTGGTCTTGTTTTGGTCTCCATGTCAAGCTAGAAGAAGCTTTAGACCGCTTTCCCTTTGGTTGAAAATATTTGACATTACTTGGTCTAGCAACGTTCCTATCAGTGTTTAATTTGTTCTTGTCAACGCTCAAATTACCCTTATCAGCGTTGAACCTAGGGTTTCCTACAGGAACCCATTGTCAGTTGGACCACGTATTGGTCTTCTGAAAGGGTCTTTGTCCCTAAGTATTAGACCCTTTAGTAAAGAATGGGGCTGGTCTAACAACTTGTGGACTCTGCTGGACAAAAGGTTTGGGTTTGACCATGGTTGACTTTCTTTCAGTGTTGACCTTTGAAGCATGGACACACTTATAAGCTAAATGTGAAAAACTTCCACAAGTATAACATGTTTTTCTAGACATAGCTCTAGGTCTAGATGAAAAGAAACCTGTCCCATTATCACTAACTTGACCTTTTGGTGACCTAGGTTTTCTATACATTTCTACATATCTAGTACTAGGTTTTCTAACAGCGTTTGAGCCAAGGTCAACAGTCTTGCCAGTGGTGGGGTTTGTCACTTTTATAGGTGTGGTCTCATTTGGGCTGTCACTAAGTATGCCACCCTTAACAAACAAAGTAGGGTTGGCTTTCTTCCATTTGTCTAAATCTGTTAATTTCTGCTTGTATTCTTTTACAGGTGGTAAGAATTCTTGGTGGAGGAATAAATTCCTCTTCTTGGAGTTCTGGTATACCAGTCCAAGACAAGTCCTTTCTGAGGACACCATAGAAGTTCCCAGCAGGTGGTGGAACATCAACATACTCTTTCATCCCAATCCCACTCCTATCCCTAGAGTCCCTTTGTTCACTAACACATTTTTCTAGGGTTTGTGAAGCTTTATCAAATTTTTGAATTTTAAGATCTACATTATCTTTGTTTTTGATAGCCTCATCTAACTTAGCTTGTAAAGCACCATTGGATCTTTCCAAAATATTTCTAACCTCAATACTAGCATTTAAATCATGAGTTAAAATATTGATTTGATCTTTTAGGTCAAACTCCATTTTCTTATATTCAGCCACAGTCTTTTCAGTTTGAGTAAGAGCAAGTTGATAATTAGATAACTTGCATCATTCATTAACAACATCTGCTGTTAATTTTAAAACTTCTTTGTTAAGCTTTTCAGTATTTAGACGACAACCCTTACTACAGAATGCATCATCATATACCTCATTGTCTGATGAAGATGAAGAATGTGCCATGAGAGCATAGTGAACATGCTCCTCTTCTTACTTTTCTGCAACGAAAGCTTTGTTCTCTTCCTCATCCTTGGCCAAATAGCTCCAATCCCAGCCAATACCATCAATGTCTTGCATAGCAACCATAGCTTTGGGATCCTGAACCTTGATGATTTGACTTGAGGGTTTTCTAGCATCAGATCTTCTTGGAGATCTACACTCTCTCATAAAGTGTCCCATTCTATGACAATTATAACACTCAACCTTGGATTTATCAAATCCAGCAGTATCCTTAGCATTAAAAGTCATCTTCTTCTTGAATCTTCGGTTCCATCTATTTGCCCTTATGTTTGTAAGAGGCATATTCCACTTTATGTCCATCTCCTCCAAATGCTCATCACTAAATTTCTCAAGGTCCTCATATGTAATCACTGAACCATTAGGAAATGAAGCAATGTATGCACACACAATATCTAGATCAATACCAGTAGGCTTAACTCTTGGTGAGTCAACATTGTATGTGTCAGCGTCTGAATGTGAGGCGCTAACAAAGTTTGATCCAACGTTGACACAAGGTGATCTAGTAACGGGGTGCATGTATGACTCCCTTTGATAAAATTGACCTTCACCATGTGAGAAGAAGGCCATATTTCCATTGGTAGACTTGCTTCCTTGATCCAAAAGGATTTCATTCTCTACAAGCCTCAGTTTATTGTAAATATCATCAAAAGTGGAACTTTTGTGAGTATTATTAGCAATCATAGACCTTGCTTCAATCTTCCATGCATCACCAAGACTTTTAAGGAAAGTGGTGATCATATCAGCATCATCATGCACTGTTCCATGAATGACAACTTGCTTGTCATGTCAAGAAGTCTGCTTCTCACTCCACTTAGCTTTTCATTGGGAAGGGCTTTAAATACAACATACTCATGCAAGAGTTGCTTCTTTTTCTTTGAGGCAGTATCATCATTACCACCATAAGCAACTTGAAGGGCTGCCCAAAGATCTTTTGTAGAATCATAGCCCTATACTTGTGTTGATTGGCTTGTCCTAAAGAGAGATTGAGGATGCTTAGGGTTTTCATGTCGTTCCTTCTCTTTACAACATCCTTAGCTGAGATAGCTCTTCCATCTTCAGGTTTTCTTTTTGTAACACCCCCACATTTGGTATGCGCAGCGGAACTACAACAATGGGTGCTACACAGTTTTCATTGCACACAAGATATATCAAACGACGCTAAAAAGACGTCGACTAAAACTTGAAATTTAAAATTTTTAGATAATACATGTCCACAGTTTTTCCAACCCCAAATAGTGCACAGAGTTTAGCGTTTTCGGTCCCCATGAATCTCAACCCCAAAAACTTCAGTTTACATCCACATGACATTAAACATAAAAATTGTTTAAGTAGAAAAGGAGGGAAAAACAAGCGGACACCAAGCCGTACACACAACATCCATCCCATGCATGCTCCATCCTACTTCTCAGCGGTTACCTGAAACACATGCCAAAAATTTGGTCAACGAAAACGTTGAGTGGAATTCATAGGTTTTTCAATCCATTTGAACGTATATATAATAAAAACCATTCGTGATCATTTATAGTCTTGTCGATCAAACAAACTATAATCAGGATACTGACAATTGTGTTTAAGCTCATGACACTAATCCGTTAACTCAATCACCCGCGTAAATATACCGGCATGATTCAGATGAAACCAGTGCCCCTTCTAAAGGCATCAGTTGCAATTATACCTTATTTCTCATACAAAATAATCTACCGCAGAACTTACTATAAGTACAGCTTCTCGGCTAGCATTGGGTCGTTAACCCCGTAGTACTACAAATTGCATAAGCGGCTATTTCCCCCTACTCGAGGGCAAGACAATAGTTAATAGTTCATGAATTTAGGGACTTTTGCAACTTTGGTACTCAACACAATTTCTAAGGCAACTTTCGGGTCTAACAATCATTCATGATATACGTTCCTTTTAAAAACTAGCATGCATTTCCCTCGCGGGTAAAACAATTTGAAATAATATAAGCGAGGCTATAAATTCACACCTTAGGTATTAAGTAGTCGATAGTTCGAGGAGTGATCACTGACGATGTTACGGATGCCCGGGTAAATCAACACCTATCACAAATAACGCGTAATGAGTAATCTCATTTAAATACTTACGGTACTGTATAAAATACATATATACAAGTCACTTAGGACAAATATAACTCACGCCAAAAACAAAAATAACAAGTATCATTCATTTTATTCCATTCGTTCTTATTACCTACGTTGTCCATTTTTACTCGTTCTCGCCGGTACTTGACTAAAGTACGGGCTGTTTTACCTTATTAAACCATGCTTATAAAATTTGACAAAATTTCCAAAAATCCTATATGACCTGTAGATAACATGTTTTTAAGCCCAACAAAAGTTTTCACTTTTACGACCCGTTACGCAACTCATTTCCACGACTACATTTTACGGGCTGAAATTGCGCTTCGACCAATTTTGACCACTTTGACCTATATGAAAAATACCTTTGACTTCTTTGACACCTAAGTCAACATATAGACCCATTTATACAGGTTAGGGACCAAATTTTGACCCTTGACCATTTACCAATTTATAATTGTGACCCTCGGGATTTGACTAAAACTTTACACAAATTCGGATTATGAAAGTCCTCGTCTCCCGGTACCCGATCTTTAAAATGTCATAACTTTTAGCTCGTTTTGAGTCACGGGCTCTACCTTATACCAAATTAAAGCTAGAAAGACCCTCTATCACTACATTTAGTTTTCAAGACCTGGAACAAAAATCATTTTTATAAAATGGACCAAATGTTTCTGCCTAAAAATGACCATACCAAAAACATGCTTAGACTCGATTCCAAGACTTCTAATCACCACTAAACATCATCCTAAGCCTTCCCAAACATATCCTAACATCAACTTCAATCCTACCCCTATTGATCAATCAAACTCAAAATCAAGAATCAAAGAAAATGAACATGCAACCACTAACACCTATGTAAAACACCCTTAAACATCAAACCAAACACAAGATTAACATGCAAAATCAACAACCACCATGGCTCCCCAAACACCCCCTTTGCCGTGGGGTTTGGGTGACCCAATCACCACAACCAAATTAATTTTGGTGGGTTTTCATGGTGTTTATACTTCCATAACACTTAATTATCAACATGCATTAGCTCTTTTAGCCTCAAAAACGAATTTGGATCATATGGAAAAATCTTGAAAATTTTTTATCAATGCATGTTGGATTTGAGCACATGAATATGTGGGGAATGACCAAACTAAGTGTGGTCTAACCTTAGATTTTTGAAAAATCAAGTGGAAAAAGATTTTTGGTGAATTTTTGGTGTGGGTGGGGGTGTCCGTCGGCTTTAGAGAGAAGAGAGGGAGTGGGTTTGATTTTTTTTTTTTGTAAATGTTGTGTGTGTTTGTGTTTATGTCCACTTTGGCCCTTTTGATGGGTTGGGAGGGGCCTTTGTGCAATTTTTGGCTTCTTTTGTCCTCAAATGAAAAACGTCCTCAAAACTTTGCGGGTTTGACTCATTTGTCAATTTTGAAAATTTTACGGGAGTCGGAAATCTTCCCGAACGCTCCAAAATATTTTTGGGATACTTTAAATGTACTTGGAAGGCTATAAAACTCACCCGACTCAACTTAACACGAACCGTAAATAAAATTCTCGAAAAATTACATTATCGATAAATCGTCAAAAATTATATGAAATTGGGCATCCCTCGGGATCGTAATCGTCATCGTCCTTCTTAAAACGTCAACCGTAAAAATTATAACCTCGAACATCGGCTCTAACCAAAATACTTATAAATTATAGAAATTATAATTTAATAAAAATTTCAAAAATTAGCGTAATTTAGGGTATCGTTAATGACCTCGATTCTAGGGTGTCACATCCACCCCTCCTTAAAGAGAGCGACGTCCCGGCGCTCGCCTCTTCTTGTACTCACATTTCGTGCTACTGGAACAGATGAGGATACCTTTCCTTGAAAAAGTCCTCACGTTCCCAGGTGTATTCCGGTCCACGCTTAGAATTCCATCGGACCTTCACAATAGGAATCCTACTACGCTTCAACCGCTTGACCTCCCGGTCCATGATTTCCACAGGTTCTTCCACAAAGTGCATTTTGTCGTCTAGTCGAATCTCGTCCAAAGGAATCACCAATTCCTTGTCCGCCAAACTCTTCTTCAGGTTCGATACGTGAAACGTGTCATGAATAGTACTAAGCTCGGTCGGCAACTCTAACTTGTACGCTACTGGTCCAATTCGTTCAACGATCTTAAACGGTCCAATATACCTCGGACTCAACTTTCCTTTCTTTCCAAAACGAATTACACCCTTCCACGGCGATACCTTGAGCATAACCATATCTCCAACTTCAAACTCCAACGGTTTCCTTCGGTTATCGGCATAACTCTTCTGTCGGCTTCTCGCAGCAAGTAGTCGGTTCTTGATCTGCACGATCTTCTCTGTCGTTTCTAATACCATTTCGGGTCCAGTCAATTGACTTTCCCCTACTTCACTCCAACACACGGGCGATCTACACTTCCTTCCATACAATGCTTCGAACGGTGCCGCTTTGATACTCGCATGATAACTATTATTGTACGAAAATTCCACCAGAGGCAAGTGGCGTTCCCAACTTCCTCCAAAATCAATCGCGCACGCTCGGAGCATGTCCTCCATCGTTTGAATCGTTCGTTCACTCTGGCCGTCAGTTTCCGGGTGATAAGCCGTGCTTAAACTCAGTTCAGTGCCCATCGCACGTTGAAGCGATTTCCAAAATTCCGACGTAAATCTACTGTCGCGATCCGAAATGATCGATAACGGCACTCCATGTCTACAGACGATCTCCTTCACGTACACGCTGGCGAGTCTTTCCATGCTGTCCGTCTTCTTCATAGGTAAGAAATGAGCAGATTTCGTCAACCTATCCACAATTACCCATATCATATCGCATCCACTAGGAGTCCTAGGTAAACCCGTCACAAAATCCATTGCGATTTTCTCCCATTTCCATTCTGGGATTTCCGGTTGTACCAACAATCCAGATGGTTTCTTATGTTCTGCCTGAACCTTCGCGCAAGTCAAACACTTACTAACGTAACGAGCAATATCCGCCTTCATATTCGGCCACCAATAAACTTTCTTCAGGTCGTGGTACATCTTATCCGATCCGGGATGTATCGAATACTTCGACTTATGCGACTCATTCATAACCAATTCTCGAACTCCAGGCTTTCCTTCCTCAGATGAACACAATGGTAACCAAATCCGATTCTCAAAATATCTTAGTCCGTCAGACCTAATCACGAAAATAGGTTTCAACATTCGTCCCAAGTTTTCGGCTTCAACATTCCCTTTCATTAGTCCTCTCTCTTGAGCCTTCAGTATGGTTTCGGTTAAGTCAACGCTCTCACTCATCACTAAAGCTCTAACCCTCAAAGGTTTCTCCCGTTCCTTCCTACTCAATGCGTCCGCTACAACATTCGCCTTGCCAGGGTGGTAGCGAATTTCGCAGTCATAATCACTCAGTAGTTCAACCCATCGTCTTTGTCGCATATTCAACTCCTTTTGATCTAAAATGTGCTGCAGACTCTTGTGATCAGTGAATACAACACACTTTGTCCCATACAGATAGTGTCTCCACAATTTCAACGCAAAAACCACCGCTCCTAATTCCAAATCGTGCGTCGTGTAGTTCTCCTCGTTCTTCCTTAATTGCCTCGACGCGTAAGCTATCACCTTCTCACGTTGCATTAATACTGCTCCATAACCTTTACGAGACGCGTCACAATACACTACGAAGTCTTCGGTTCCTTCAGGAAATGATAAAATCGGTACGGAACATAACTTATCCTTGAGCGTTTCGAAAGCAAGCTCTTCCTCAATTCCCCATTCATACACCCTATTCTTTTCGGTAAGCCTCGTCAATGGTTTCGCAATCAAAGAAAATCCTTCGATAAACCTTCTATAATACCCCGCTAAACCCAGAAACTGTCGAACTTCAGTCGGCGTCGTCGGTGCTGACCATTCCCTGATCGCTACGATCTTAGCAGGATCTACACGAACTCCCTCACTATCAATCACATGACCTAGAAACTGCACTGATTCCAACCAAAACTCACACTTAGAGAATTTTGCATACAGCTTCTCCTTCCTCAACAACTCCAAAATCTTTCTTAGGTGCTTCTCGTGCTCCTCCTTACTTTTAGAGTAAATAAGTATATCATCGATGAAAACAATAACAAACTTATCTAGATACGGCTTGCACACGCGATTCATAAGATCCATGAATACAGCAGGCGCGTTTGTCAACCCAAACAGCATCACTCGAAATTCAAAGTGTCCATACCGCGTACGAAAGGCAGTTACAGGAATATCCTCCTCTCTTACACGCAGTTGATGATACCCTGATCTTAAATCGATCTTAGAGTATACACTGGAACAGATCAATTGCAAGGTTCAATTAAGTCGATTTTAAAAGCGTAATTTCCTAACTTCAAGGTACACCCTCTCAATATAGAATTTGTACTAACAATTTTTCCATCGGCTAATTCAACATTATAACTAGTCGTTAACAACACCGGTTCCCTATCGATATGACGACTAAATCTAACGTCTACAAAACTCTTGTCGGAGCCAGAATCAAATAAAATACTAGCATAACAAGCGTCTAGCAAAAACGTACTGGTAACCACATTTGGACCCTGTGGTTTATCAGCAGTTCCCACTTGATACACAGCAGCCGCATTATTACCTCCCCGCCTGTTTCCTGCCTTCGGGCAATTCGCTTGCACATGCCCTCTTTCTCCACAACCATAACATCCTCTCATCCTGATAGCATTAGCCCCAGTGGCTACTCCTCCCGTTCGACAACTAGCAGTCCTATGACCTGCCTTTCCACACTTGCCGCATGCCGGCGGGCAATTTCCAACATGATACAAATTGCACTTTCCACAATGGGGATTCACTTTCACACCTCTAGGGTTCGTCACTGCCCTCATCCCTTCGTTCCTTCTCTGATTAAACTGCTGATTACGGTTCGGCCCATGGTTGTTTCGGTTTCCACCTCTGTTCTGGCTTTGGGATTGAT
Organism: Glebionis coronaria; assembly: GCA_025667525.1. Lineage (NCBI taxonomy): Eukaryota > Viridiplantae > Streptophyta > Magnoliopsida > Asterales > Asteraceae > Glebionis > Glebionis coronaria. The sequence continues at coordinate 220,846,652 of CM046879.1, forward strand.
TGCTTTGTGCCGCTTCCCATTTCCTTTTGTTGCCTTCGGCAATGTAGTTCTGCTTGTCCTGAAGCTTAACGTCCATCAAAGCGTGAGCCATTTGAACCGCTTCGTCAAACGTTCCAGGTTTCGACGAAGTTGTTTCACCTTTGATGTTGCTAGATAAACCCTTTATATACTGCTTCATTTTCTTGGCATCATTGGCAAATATGTCCGGACACAAAAGACTTAACTCATTGAATCTCCTGGTGTAAGCAGCTATATCGTTGTTCTTCAAGGTCAAATGCCTCAATTCGTCCTCCAATTGCCCCAATTCCTCCTCTGGGCAAAACTTCTTGGTCAACAAAGCTTTGCTCGCATTCCACGTCCTTGCATTCGCTACAGCCAATCCTACCGTGGCTACCTGGGTATTCCACCAACTTAACGCATCATCAAGAAACGTAGCTGCTGCAAACTTTACTTTATCCGCTTCTGCACAACCACTGATTTCAAACGTACTTTCAACTTTTTCCAACCACCGTCTAAGTTCTAAAGCTCCACCCGTTCCACGGAACTGCGTGGGACCGCACTTCATAAAGCTAGAATAGGTACACACTCTCGGGGCTTGCTGTCTCCCCGCGTTCCTTCCTGGATCCTGATTTCTCCCAGCTCGGTCCGCTTGCAACGCATTTGCTATAGCTTCCTGAATCATGGTGTTAACACGATCGGCAGTCAACTTTGGAGGCATGGTGTTATCGAATATCTCTTTCTGCAAGACAAGAAAAATAGAAAAACAATGTAAGTATTCATATCAAGTTTCCCAGACATAAAATACATACAACGACACATCACTACGGAGTTACTAATATTCATCAATTCTCACCACAAAAGATCAAATTTAAGACATATCACAGATCATGAAAGGTAACATAGATTGTATTGATAATTAACCAAAATCGTGACAAGTAATGCCACTACAATCGTTCACCACAAAACATCAAGTACTTGAGTTTCTCGTCATAATACCATCATACAAAGGTCTAAAATAGTTCTATTACAATGATCAAAGAAAATACAAAACAAGTAACTAGGCATGTGGTGATCCACACGGCCTCTTGGATGGCGGCTCGTCGTCGTCTTCCTCGGTTTCCTCATCACTTACGTCCTCATCCACATCATCCACTTTCCTTTTTCCTTTCTCATCTGGCCCACATTCTGTTTCCTTTTTCGTCCCTGATGTGGATCCATACTCAATTGCTACCTGTCTTCCCACCGAAATACAAGCACCTCTAGTAGGCGGCTGAACCATGAAGTCGTTCGCCTCCATCTCCACATCGTCCACGAATCTCCAATCCGGGGGCAATGAATCCCTCACACGATGCTCCCAACTCTGCATCCTCGACAACCTCATCTGATCTTCCCTCACACGGTCAAGACTAGCACTTAAATTTGCAACCATTGATTTTAAACTGTTGATGGCACTTGTGTTCATCATCCCATCATACGCAATTCTTGAAGTCCTTTCCAACAGTCTTTGATGTTCCCTTTCAGTCTTATAAAACTTCTTAATCACCCTAGTCTCAACTACAAACCGCTCATACATCAACCTTTCCATCCTCCCCAAACGACCTGCGGGATCCCAGTAGTGTCTCGGTCTCGGAAAGTAGACCCTTGCAATGTTCTCATGAATCGATGGCGACTTGGATGACTCTCCACTGCTCCCAATACTTTCTCGAACAAATCCTGGCACGGTTCTCAAATAATCCTTACAATTGTCCATCGGGCGATCAAAGGGTTGCGGCTCATAACGACCGGTCGGTGGTACCTCATAACCCTTCGGCGAATTCGGGGATTGAAACAAATCGGGTTCGGTCTGGCCTACGGCATCTTCGGGAATGCCATCATCCAATAGCTCCTCGGGCTCTTCTTCGGAATCCTCATTGTCGTCACTACTCATGCTGAAATTATCCACCTCACTTTCGCCATTGTCGTTTTCCGGCCCTATTTCGTCTTCTGGAGCAATCCATCCATTATTATTGTCCGGCGGGTTCGGAGGAAACGGTCCCCCTTCGTGACCTACGACGTAATCGTTTCCGTTATCGTTAGGCGGTACCTCGGCCATTCCTGCAATAACAGCGAATTTCGGAGGGTACATAAGTAATTATACAATAATTATAAATATATGCATGCAAATGCAATGCAAAGGTGGTACATATGCCCGAAATGTAATAATATGATGCTCATGCATGATTAATATGGAAATTACGATGTCGGATATTTCACGTAAAATTCAACGTCTACATATAGTAATTCCATACTTATATAATAATTACCCACTTATATACTTTACTCAAAAGTATACGTCAAATGCCATAAATACAACAATAAATCTTACCGGAGCCATGCAGGATAGTTGTGTGTGCTTGGACCCTTTTCTTACGACACCAAAAGTTATAGTTTAGGATTTTCAAAAACGACCTAGTTCTCTATAACTCGTGGCTCTGATACCAATCTGTAACACCCCCACATTTGGTATGCGCAGCGGAACTACAACAATGGGTGCTACACAGTATTCATTGCACACAAGATATATCAAACGACGCTAAAAAGACGTCGACTAAAACTTGAAATTTAAAATTTTTAGATAATACATGTCCACAGTTTTTCCAACCCCAAATAGTGCACAGAGTTTAGCGTTTTCGGTCCCCATGAATCTCAACCCCAAAAACTTCAGTTTACATCCACATGACATTAAACATAAAAATTGTTTAAGTAGAAAAGGAGGGAAAAACAAGCGGACACCAAGCCGTACACACAACATCCATCCCATGCATGCTCCATCCTACTTCTCAGCGGTTACCTGAAACACATGCCAAAAATTTGGTCAACGAAAACGTTGAGTGGAATTCATAGGTTTTTCAATCCATTTGAACGTATATATAATAAAAACCATTCGTGATCATTTATAGTCTTGTCGATCAAACAAACTATAATCAGGATACTGACAATTGTGTTTAAGCTCATGACACTAATCCGTTAACTCAATCACCCGCGTAAATATACCGGCATGATTCAGATGAAACCAGTGCCCCTTCTAAAGGCATCAGTTGCAATTATACCTTATTTCTCATACAAAATAATCTACCGCAGAACTTACTATAAGTACAGCTTCTCGGCTAGCATTGGGTCGTTAACCCCGTAGTACTACAAATTGCATAAGCGGCTATTTCCCCCTACTCGAGGGCAAGACAATAGTTAATAGTTCATGAATTTAGGGACTTTTGCAACTTTGGTACTCAACACAATTTCTAAGGCAACTTTCGGGTCTAACAATCATTCATGATATACGTTCCTTTTAAAAACTAGCATGCATTTCCCTCGCGGGTAAAACAATTTGAAATAATATAAGCGAGGCTATAAATTCACACCTTAGGTATTAAGTAGTCGGTAGTTCGAGGAGTGATCACTGACGATGTTACGGATGCCCGGGTAAATCAACACCTATCACAAATAACGCGTAATGAGTAATCTCATTTAAATACTTACGGTACTGTATAAAATACATATATACAAGTCACTTAGGACAAATATAACTCACGCCAAAAACAAAAATAACAAGTATCATTCATTTTATTCCATTCGTTCTTATTACCTACGTTGTCCATTTTTACTCGTTCTCGCCGGTACTTGACTAAAGTACGGGCTGTTTTACCTTATTAAACCATGCTTATAAAATTTGACAAAATTTCCAAAAATCCTATATGACCTGTAGATAACATGTTTTTAAGCCCAACAAAAGTTTTCACTTTTACGACCCGTTACGCAACTCATTTCCACGACTACATTTTACGGGCTGAAATTGCGCTTCGACCAATTTTGACCACTTTGACCTATATGAAAAATACCTTTGACTTCTTTGACACCTAAGTCAACATATAGACCCATTTATACAGGTTAGGGACCAATTTTTGACCCTTGACCATTTACCAATTTATACTTGTGACCCTCGGGATTTGACTAAAACTTTACACAAATTCGGATTATGAAAGTCCTCGTCTCCCGGTACCCGATCTTTAAAATGTCATAACTTTTAGCTCGTTTTGAGTCACGGGCTCTACCTTATACCAAATTAAAGCTAGAAAGACCCTCTATCACTACATTTAGTTTTCAAGACCTGGAACAAAAATCATTTTTATAAAATGGACCAAATGTTTCTGCCTAAAAATGACCATACCAAAAACATGCTTAGACTCGATTCCAAGACTTCTAATCACCACTAAACATCATCCTAAGCCTTCCCAAACATATCCTAACATCAACTTCAATCCTACCCCTATTGATCAATCAAACTCAAAATCAAGAATCAAAGAAAATGAACATGCAACCACTAACACCTATGTAAAACACCCTTAAACATCAAACCAAACACAAGATTAACATGCAAAATCAACAACCACCATGGCTCCCCAAACACCCCCTTTGCCGTGGGGTTTGGGTGACCCAATCACCACAACCAAATTAATTTTGGTGGGTTTTCATGGTGTTTATACTTCCATAACACTTAATTATCAACATGCATTAGCTCTTTTAGCCTCAAAAACGAATTTGGATCATATGGAAAAATCTTGAAAAATTTTTATCAATGCATGTTGGATTTGAGCACATGAATATGTGGGGAATGACCAAACTAAGTGTGGTCTAACCTTAGATTTTTGAAAAATCAAGTGGAAAAAGATTTTTGGTGAATTTTTGGTGTGGGTGGGGGTGTCCGTCGGCTTTAGAGAGAAGAGAGGGAGTGGGTTTGATTTTTTTTTTTGTAAATGTTGTGTGTGTTTGTGTTTATGTCCACTTTGGCCCTTTTGATGGGTTGGGAGGGGCCTTTGTGCAATTTTTGGCTTCTTTTGTCCTCAAATGAAAAACGTCCTCAAAACTTTGCGGGTTTGACTCATTTGTCAATTTTGAAAATTTTACGGGAGTCGGAAATCTTCCCGAACGCTCCAAAATATTTTTGGGATACTTTAAATGTACTTGGAAGGCTATAAAACTCACCCGACTCAACTTAACACGAACCGTAAATAAAATTCTCGAAAAATTACATTATCGATAAATCGTCAAAAATTATATGAAATTGGGCATCCCTCGGGATCGTAATCGTCATCGTCCTTCTTAAAACGTCAACCGTAAAAATTATAACCTCGAACATCGGCTCTAACCAAAATACTTATAAATTATAGAAATTATAATTTAATAAAAATTTCAAAAATTAGCGTAATTTAGGGTATCGTTAATGACCTCGATTCTAGGGTGTCACACTTTTTGATCCTCTTCAGTAGAGTCTGGAGTTGATCTCACAACAATAGCAGCTGCAATCTTGGTAGCCTTATTGAATGTGTTTCCATATTCAATAATTTCTCATAGAGTGTGGTCATGGATTTGAAGATACTGCTCAAAGTTAAACTTCCATAGCTCAAAGTTGTCTGGGTCTAGCATTGGAATCTTGATGTTAGGGCTTGAGGAGGAGGAGGTTAACTCTGGAGTAGAAATGTTGTTTGAATTTTAGGGTTTCTTGAAAATTAGGGTTTTTGGCAATTTAGGGTTTTTGTGTTCTTTAGATCAAAGTTTCTCAACAAGCTCTGATACCACTTGTTGATCCCAAACTTAGATCAATTTAGCTTTGGGTAGACGAGATTAAATCAAGTTAAACACGTTGATGAGACTGCTTTTATACATAGTCTCATCGTCCAAAAAGGGCTTTAAATGCATAAAATATCATGAAAATACCCCAATATATGCTTGTGTTTGTTTCTTGTGTATTTTAGGTACGGATATTGAGAAAATGACAAAAGATCTCAAGAATCATGCAAAAACGAACATGAGAAACGAAGCCGCACTTTGAACTAAGCCCTAGTGAAGAATTTTCCAAAAGAAAACCCTTGAAGATTTGAAGATTTATGAAGAAGGATCCTCCAATATTGAAGAATTGACACTTTATACCCTTGTATCTTCATAATTACAAGATTGGTCCCTAAAGTTTGTCAATATTGCAAAAAGGGCCCTCCACTTTGAAGAATTGGCAATCTTAGTCCCTCAAGAAAACTAAAATGTCAATATTTATCCTCCTCAAAGTCAAACATACCAAGAAGGACTCCAAGATACAAGAAATTACAAGTTTGGTCCTTTGAAAATATCAAAATTACCAAAAGGACCATTGACTTTGAAGAAATGGCAAAAATGGTCCCTCATTAATCATGACTTGGCAATTTAAGTCCTCAAAGAAGTCAAAAAAACAAGTCAAGACCATATTCTATGAAGAAAATGCCAAATCAGTCCTTCAAGAATCAAGAATTGGCAAGAAATACCCCTGAAATTATTTTACAAAACTTTTTGGGGCAAAAGTGTAAAAAGTGAAACTTCAATAACAAAGGAAATGAAGTTTAGGCTGTTTTATTTGCAAGTGAAATTCAAAGGAAAGAAGGGGGACTATTCTTGGACACAATGAACCTTACCTAGACCAACCAATGAACGCCACTTGTCCCACTAACACCTCTTAACCAATGAAATCTCTCCCTAGCTCCACATCATCTTCCACTCACAACCGTTTAACCAAACCTTAATTAATTATTTAATTAAGGCGCTAAACACCCCTTTTAAACACAAAAGAAGATCAAACCTGTGTTCTTGAAGTTCATAAGCAAATTTGGGTATTTTCTTAATACTGGATAATACCCCTTAATTCACTCCATATTTGCGATTAAGGTGGACTAAACTCAACCCCACCTTAAACCCTTGGCCACGTCACCATACCAGCTAACATGATAAACCCTTCTACACCACCTTTGGGGAAAATGACAAAGAGGCCAGTCATCCAACGTCCAAGGATCCTGCTTACTCCTTAAGCTTATTTCAAGCCATTGGATGCAATTCAAACTTGCCAGCAACACACAAACAGCCAATTCCATCACATGATTCAACAAACTGCCAAAAGTTCTCAAGGGCATTTCAGGGATTTTGTAACATTAGCATTCATGTTTTTAGGGTTTGGAATCACTTCTTGGAGCCTATATAAGGCATAGCACTAGTTTAGTATCAAATTGCTCTTGAATTTTCCTTGGTTCACAAATATGTAAATCACATATTTATCTTAATGAAATGTGTTTGAATTTGGTGAAGAAAGCTCAAGTGCCACTCTTAATATCTGTTTATTGTTGTTAATGTTTAATATCTGTTCTTGATATTTTGCTAAGTCGAGTTCAAACCTTGGAATTCTTGGGCTATAAAGTTGACCATAGCATCCTGATATTGAGTTATCAAGATGTGGTGAAGCTTATAAATCGGGGATAATCAAGTGTGGGGAACTAAGGTTGCATTAATCAAGAATTTTCCATTTTTCTGATTTTCATATTGTGCTCTTAATCTTGTTGATTCTTAGCAGGGTTGTTTGTGGAAGCTTGTACTTGTTCTTGCTAGTACATAAGCTCAAAATTCGTGTATGTGGATGTACATCCATGAGGTACACATCATCTTACCCAAAATATGTTAAAACTTTGGGTTTTTGGTGATTTTGTGTGTGACTTGTGTTCTTGCTGATTTTATGGTCTAACCTTGCTCTAATCTGCTTAATATATCTATTATGGTGCTTATTTGGGCTTGGGTGGTCTTGAAATACACTTTTGATTTGAAAAATTGTGATTTAAAAAGTTAAAAGGGTGTTTGGGATTACCTGTTATAGATCATAAGTGGTTATTGTGTTTGTGGAAAGTGTTATTTGTGCTTTGTATCTGTTAAATACTTGGTTGAGTGCATATTGCTGCATGTTTTTGGGTTTGACACCTCAAATCAAACATTATGCTATATCTCATTGAGTTTAACTGTTTTGACCTAAGATTTTGGTAAAATCTAGAATTTATGCATGCTTAGGGTTAAAAGTTGTTAAAACATCATTAATATAACATATGTGATAGATCCGAGTGATTAAATTTAGCTTGTTGGTAAATTGCATCAGCAAAAGTAAAATCTGCTTGTGTTAGTGTTCATCAGTAACCTTCATCTGCTTGAATCTTGATTTAGGCTTTGACCCATTGCATGAAAACTATTTAAACTTGTTCATTTAAGTTTATAATAGCTTGTGTATGCTTTTGGTGCAATTTGGTTGGCTGAAATTTGCTAAAATAGCTTATAAGTTCATAACTGCTTATGTGTTCATATCTGGTGATGTTTTGATTAAACTATACTAATTGGCTGTTAGTGATTGTGATTTCTTGATTGTTATTGACTCCTTATGATCCACTGATCATTTGGGTGCCTTTTTGTAACTTGAATCTCCAAAAAGTCACTAAAGACAAAAAAGTCAAGAAGTCAAGCAGTGGAAAAAGTTTCCACTGCTCAGACCCCAAAACTACCCCCTGCTAGTGTTAATTTGCTTTCAGCTTATCAATAAGCCATATTGGCTTATCCAGACCTGCAACAACTTATTTTTTGTGATGGATCTTCATTATTTGACCCATTTGATTGAACTAGAGCTTATAAGACTTTGACTTTGACTTTTTGCTAGAAAACCAACTCATTTGACTTTTACATAAGTGCTTATTTGCTTATTTCAACTTATTGGGTGAACTTATTTGAAAACTTTTTGTTGATTAAGCTTAGTTAAGTCATTTAAAAGCTTTAGAAACTTGAATCAGCTCTTGGGATAGCCTAGAACTCAAAAACGACTATTTTGTCGTTTTCTGTAGATTGCTTATTGCATTTTCAGGCTTATTCCTTGGACTTTTTTCAAATTTCATTTTACAGAAGTCTTAAGTAACTCAAAAGAAGCATGTGTGTCTAATTTGAGCATATGGCATCAGCTTATAGCTTAATGGGCTAAAAAGCCCATTAAGAATAAGTTGTTTGATATAAGCTAGCTTATTTCACATTTTTAGCTTTTGGTCCTTTGAAAAGTTGTGTTTAAAATCAAATTTTGAGTCAGATAGGAGTTTTTGGGCTAAATTGGAAAACATTTTTCTTATTGGGCCTATTTGAGCCCATTAAGGGGTCTGTTTTGACTTTTAGCCCATTTCTAGGCCCATTAGGGGTATTTTTGTAATTTCAACTTCATTTTCTGTTTATTTAGGTTAAATTAAGTTAGTTTGCAAATTTTTAGAGTTTTTTATAAATTTTGGATTTTTAATATTATTTTATTATTAAAAACAAAAATTTAGATTTTTCAAGTTTTTATATTTTTCTTAGGTTAAACACATTAAGTTAGAAATTTTACAACTTTTAGAATATTTTTATTGTTCTTAGATTAATTTTTATAATTATTTTAAGTTTTAAGAGTTTTTAATTGTTTTTAAATAGTTTTAATTAATTTTAAAATTTTCAAAAAGTTGTGTTAAATTAAGATAGGGTATTTTAGAGGTTTACAAAGTGATAAATCTCATTTTGGGCTTTTTGTTAATTAAATTGATTTTTAGGGCTTTAATTAGCATTAAAAAATCATTATTTAATTAAATAAAAGGTTTGGGTGATTTTTGATTTTTTTGTAAACTCTAATTACATTATTTAGGATTTATTGCAATTTTCTAGGAATTTTTAGGGTAAATTTTTAAATTTGGTACTTTTTACGGTTTTACGTGTACGCCTTTATCGTCTTAGTTTAATCGTCATTGTAACCGTCATTCTCTTCGTATCCCCTTTCTATTTTCTTTCCTCAATATCAATATAATCACATTATTAATCATTTCTTAACACACACACCAAGCCTCCTTGAGAACGATCCCCACTTTGGGTCATAACTCGTGATTTTCCTAAGTCACTTGTTAATACTTACTCTAATTACCTTGTTTTCCTAAACAAGTGTAAAATTACAACTATCATTTTGGCACCACTACCGGGGAGGGTGTTGTGTTTTGATTTGGCAATTGTTTTTTATATATAGCCATAATATCTATTTGTATTAGTAGCACTCTACTAATACGTATTATCCGTTTTTCGTTTTTTGTGTGAATACTATTACTATATTGTATACGTAAATAAATTCACAAGTACTCCAAAAGTGTGAAAGCACAACCTTGACTTGGGAGGTCATTACCCAATCATTGTATTCGAATCTCAAACAAGAAAGAAAGGCAAAAATAGATAAATACTTTCGTGAAGCTCGATTTGAAAAATACAAACTATAAGGTGGGTATAAGGCGGGTATTATAAAATATACCCTAAGGAAAAAGGCTCTTAAGTGCTTCGCGCCGCCTCGTTTCCCCGCTTGCTTGTGAGTATTTGATTTTGAGAGTTAATCGAGGGTTTTGCCACCCAAAGTATTATTAAGTATCATATATACTTTCTTGGTTTCATTGATTAAACCCTCTTGAACGTTTTGGTGTTGCACCAACGTTCTAAAGTCACCGAAGGCGTTCACTTCACGTGATCGTTTTCATTCATTGAGGTTTCTTTAATCAAGAGATTTGATTAAGGAGGAGATTTGTAGATTTTGGTCTACTTAATACAATCACAAAAATCCAAAAAAAAGTAAAAACAATCAAAAACCATATAAAAATTGGAAAAATACAAAACACTAAAAAGAATCTTTTTTGCTCACCCCCACGTTGTACGTGACGTTTATGCTTACTCGTAATCAAGCAAGACGTGCACGTAAACAAAAAACCAAAAGGAGTCAACACCTACTCCTAATCTTTCAAGTGAGGAGTCTCCTATTGACGAACCCATTATAAGAGAAGAACCAACCATGGCGAATCCAACTATGATGGAGTTACTTCAAGCACCCACCGAGGGTTATGGAGAGGCTATTGATATTCCCGCTATCCTTGGGAGAATTTTGAAGTGAAAACGGGTTTGTTGTCGATGATCCAAAACAACAAATTCCGTGGTGATGAAAAGGACAACCCGCACAACCATATCCGCCAATTCAATCGTCTTACCGCCACTTGCAAGTTTAAGGATGTTGCTAATGACTCGATTAAGATGATGCTTTTTCCGTATTCCTTAGCGGGGCCCGCTAAAATTTGGTTAGAGAGAGAGCCACCAAATTCTATATTGACGTGGAAGGATCTCGTGTCTATGTTTGTGAACCAATTTTTTCCGCCCTCTAAGACTACGCATTTGAAAAACGAGATTTCAAAATTTTAACAAGAATTTAATGAGAGTTTTTCAACGGCTTGGAATAGGTTTAAGGAAATGTTACATGAGTGTCCTCATCACGGTTTTTCCGATTTGCATCAAATTGACACGTTTTACAATGGACTTAATGATCATGAAAGGGATTATCTTAATGCCGCCGCGGATGGAAATTTTTTGTGTAAAACGGTTGAGGAAGCTTTGGTGATAATTGAGAATAGATCTAAGGTGTATAGTCCTCGTAGCACGTCTAGTGTTCGTAAGGCTTCGTCTTCGGCTTCACCTTCTTTGTCTACAACCATCGATGCTTGCCAAATTGAGGCGAACTTGGAAAACAAAATCTTTGACAAGCTTAAAGGTCTTCTAATTGAATTCAAAGTTGGAGAACCAAATGCTCCCGCTACGGCTAAAGCGGTTGAGGTTTCATGCATGTGTTGTGGTGGAGGTCATGATTTCTCCGAGTGCATTACCAACGGTGGTAACACTTCGAGTGCCTACGCGGCCACGGGAACTTACAACCAAAACGGTCAAGTTACCCGCTCTAATCAATTGACTCCACCGAGTTTTTTTTCAAATCAAAATTCTAACAACAACTATCGCAACAAGCAAGTTGGTTTTAAAAACAATTACAACAAGGGAAACTATGGTAATCAAGGGGCTAATAATCAAGTTTCAACAAAAATCAAAGTGATTTTCAAAACAACAACAAAAGTTTGCAAACGTTGAAAGATCTTCCAAATGAATTTGTTGAATACGCTAATGGGAACGATGCTAGGTTTGACAACATTCAAAGAGAAATCATTAGCCTAAGATCCGAGTTTAAGAACGACTTGAAGAAAGAATTGAAAAATGAGTTAGCAAATGAGCTTAAAATCCATACAAACAAGATGGAAGGAAATGTAACTAGGTTACAACAAAACCAACAAAAAATGGAACAAGGGCAACATGAAATTAAGCAAGAAATGATTAAAGCCGAGAAGAGGCAATCCATGTTTGAGGACAAAATTTCATCTATGTTTGAGGCAATTATGTGCAAACCGTCTTCGAGTAGTCTTCCTAGTAACACCGTATCAAACCCTAAGGGTGAGATGAAAGTGATTACCAAACGTAGTGGTAAGACACTTAAGGAACCGACTCCTCAACCAATTGCTCCTACGGAGGATGCAATTGAGGAAGAACCCGAGGTGATGGTCGAAAAGGAGCATGTCCAAATCCCACGAAGTACCGCTCATGCCACACCTACGTTTGACCCATTACCAACATTGGAACCCGAGATTCCAAAGGCTATGCCTATGCCTCAACCCACACCACCTTTGCCCTATCCATCGAGACTTAGAAAGGAGAAACGTCAAGAGCGCGACAATTACCAATTTGAGCTTTTTATGAAAATGTTTCGTGATTTGCACTTTAATCTGAGTTTCGCCGATGCTTTGGTCATGATGCCTCGATTTGCCGATAACTTTAAGAGTATGTTGAACAACAAGGAGAAATTGCATCAATTGTGTAGTTGTTCATCGGTTTATCTTAATCGCATACCTCAAAAAGTCGGTGATCCCGGTAAATTCTTGATCCCTTGTGCAATCCAAGATATGGAAGAATGCTATGCCTTGGCCGATCTTGGTGCTAGCATTAACTGGATGCCACTTGCAATCTTCAAGTCGCTCAATTTTCCTAATCTTACTCCTTCACTAATGTCTATCGAGTTGGTCGACCATTCCATGATTCCCGCATGCGTATTGGCGGAAGACGTTTTTGTGAAAGTGGGAAAGTTCTATTATCCGGTAGACTTTATCGTTGTCGATATTCCCATTTGAAGGTGGTGGTTTTACGTTGGAAGAATTTGATGTTCCACGTACTTGTAACAAAGACCTCGACAACGATGAGGACTTCTCGATTATCAAGGATTTTCTTAACGATTTCCCATTTCCTCCACCCGAGGAGGTTATGAGTATCGAGCCCAAATCTTCAATTGAGGAACCACCTATCCTCGAGTTGAAAGATTTACCTCCTCATCTCGAATATGTCTATTTGGATGAGGGCGACAAGTTGCCGGTTATTATTGCGAAAGAACTTTCGGATGATGAAAAAACCGCACTTGTCGATGTTCTAAAGGATCACAAAGGGGCAATTGCGTGTAAGTTATCCGACATTAAGGGGATCGATCCCAAATTTTATACCCACAAAATCTTAATGGAGGAGGATTACAAGCCCGCAATCCAATGTCAAAGGAGGGTGAACCCCAAAATTCACGACGTCATCAAAAAGGAAGTCCTAAAACTCCTTGATGCGGAAATGATTTACCCTATTTCCGATAGCCCTTGGGTGAGTCCTATTCATTGTGTCCCTAAGAAGGGAGGAATGACCGTCGTGCCAAACGATGCCAACAAGTTAATTCCCACTAGACTCGTGACCGCATGGAGAGTGTGCATTGACTATCATAAGTTGAATGAAGCCACTCGTAAAGACCATTTTCCCTTGCCCTTCATGGACCAAATGTAAGAGCGTCTTGCGGGAAACGATTTCTATTGCTTTTTAGATGGTTTTTCCGGTTACTTCCAAATCCCAAAAAACTACGTTTACGTGTCCATATGGAACGTTTGCCTATTGTAGAATGCCATTCGGACTTTGCAATGCACCAGGGACCTTTCAAAGGTGCATGATGGCTATTTTTCATGATATGATCGAGAAGACGATGGAAGTCTTCATGGATGACTTTTCCGTGTTTGGTAATTCGTTTACTTCGTGTTTGTCGAATCTTGAGAGAATTTTGAAACGTTTTGAGGAAACCAACCTTGTTCTTAATTGGGAAAAGTGTCATTTTATGGTTAAAAGTGGAATCGTCTTAGGGCACAAGGTCTCGAAAGCGGGGATTGAGGTAGATCAAGCTAAGGTAGACGTCATCGCAAAATTACCTCAACCCAAAACCGTTAAGGGAGTTAGGAGTTCCCTAGGCCACGCGGACTTTTATCGTCGATTCATCAAGGATTTTTCAAAGATCTCTCGACCTATTACACATCTTCTTGAAAATAGGCACGTTTTGTCTTTGACGAAGATTGTGTACGAGCCTTTGAAATCCTTAAGAGGAAACTTACCAAAGCTCCCATTCTTGTTGCTCCCAATTGGAACCTCCCCTTTGAGTTCATGTGTGATGCTAGTGACTACGCTATTGGGGCCGTATTGGGGCAACGTCATGAAAAGAACTTCTTGCCTACTCACTATGCTAGCAAGACGATGACTGAGGCTCAACTTAAATACACTACAATGGAGAAGGAGTTCCTTGCCGTGGTGTATGCATTTGAGAAATTCCGACCTTATCTCGTCTTGACGAAATGCATAGTGTATACGGATCATTCGGCTATCAAGTATCTCATGGCTAAACAAGATGCAAAGCCGAGATTACTTCGTTGGATTCTCCTCCTTGAAGAATTTGATCACAAAATCGTTGACAAAAAGAGGCCGAGAATCTAGCGGCCGATCATCTTTCTCGTTTGGAAGATCCTCACCAAAGTATTTACGAGCCCAAGGAAATCACCAAAACATTTCCGCTCGAGACACTTGGTGTAGTAAATTCTAAGCTTGATTCTTCCACCCCATGGTTTGCGGACATCGCAAATTACCATGCGGGCAACTTCATCATCAAGGGTATGAGGACTCAAGAAAAACAAAAATTCTTTCGTGACGTCAAGTTCTACTTTTGGAACGACCCTTACTTGTTTCGAACTTGTGCGGATCAAATTATCCGACGTTGTGTCTTTGGTACCGAAGCTTCTAACATCCTTAGAGCTTGTCACGAGGGACCCACGGGTGGTCAACATGGTGCTAATCTCACGGCTAAGAAGGTGTTTGATGCCAGTTTCTTTTGGCCTACTATTTACCGAGATGCACATGAGCTTGTGAAGTCGTGTGACTCATGCCAAAGACAAGGAAAAGCCTCACAAAAATATGAAATGCCACAAAATATCATCCAAGTGTGTGAGATATTTGACGTTTGGGGCATCGACTTTATGGGGTCGTTCCCATCATCTCGTGGTAATAAGTACATCCTTGTTGCGGTTGACTACCTATCTAAGTGGGTGGAAGCTAAGGCTTTGCCCACCAATGATGCTCGTGTGGTAGTCAAGTTTTAGAAAAGTTTGTTTTTTCGGTTTGGAACCCCTCGTGCGATCATAAGCGATCGTGGAACCCATTTTTGTAACGACCAATTCGAAAGGGTCTTAAGGAAATATGGGGTTACACATCGTCTTTCTACGGCTTATCACCCACAAACGAGTGGGCAAGTCGAGGTTTCAAACCGAGCGTTGAAGAGGATCTTGAAGAGATCTGTTGGGGAAAACCGACAATCTTGGTCGGATAAGTTGGACGATGCTTTATGGGCCTTTAGGACCGCTCATAAGACGCCCATTGGGTGCACTCCTTATAAGCTTGTGTATGGGAAAAATTGTCACTTTCCAATTGAATTAGAAGACAAGGCTTATTGGGCCCAAAAGCATTGTAATGATGACATGGAGACCGCGGGAAAACACTGGATGTAGATTTGCTTTTATTCAATCCGGTGGTCTAGGTGGGTGGTGGAAGGTGGAAGCCATTGTTGAGTTGAGAGAGAAGAGAGGTTGTGTGTGTGAAAATAGAAAATGTATAAAACAAGAAAATGAAACACAATCAACACCCCTCCTTGGAAGCCTAGGAGGGGTATATATAGCCACACACCAAACACTTAACTATACATTGTATCTAGTCTAGTCTAAGCGTGTGTGACTATGATAACTAATGGGAATTCTTAAATGTCGTCACATAAAGTGAATTTACAACAATCTTCCCCCATGGGACGACATGTAGAATTCCTTAAAATATATTTCCTAACAAGTACATAATAATTAAGAACAAAAGCTTTCATGAAGCATCCAATGCTGATGATGTCTTCTGAAGCCTTTGACTTCAAAACGACTCATCTTTAAAGTAACTTGTAGAAAAAATACTGTAATGACACGAGCTAAGTAATCCATATACTTCTGGTTAAGAAGAAGCTTCTGAATTAACTTCCCCCTAATTCATGCCACATAAACTTGATGTAGAAGCTTTTAAATAGCTTCCCCCTAAACTGACAATCCTCGTAAGCAACTTCAAGGCTTTCAATAAAGCATAGAATGATTAAGCGCACAGCGGAATCTAACAAGCAAATCCCATCATATAACATGATAACGTTGCTAAGAGGGTTTGAAAGCTTGGCACACCAAGTAGATCAACAACTTCTCTTCTCACGCTTGAATAATTCTTCTGAATTTTTCTTCCCCCTGAGAGTTCAAGTTATGCATACTAGAAAGAATCAAGACATTTCTTCCACCACATAGTTGAAGAAAGTAAATCAATCCCGAGTATGAAGCTCAAATACTGAAGTAGACACTTTATCCCATTCATGAAGTTGACATTGTAACACCAGAGTCAATTAAGTCCCAGAAATGCACATATATTCTTCCGGAGATGCACCAGAGTCAATTAAGTCCCGGGAATGCATATCTCTCCATATAGGATAATGATGATGAATAATTGCAACAACCAAACAATTAAACATCGAATCAGTAGTGTACCGTTTAGAGATTGATAACGCCACGAGTTAAAACACTGATTTTCTCTGCGTCTATGACAAATGTCATCCCGGAATGTCTTCAAATAAAAAGAAGGTATGAAGTTCATCACGTGTACTCGTTGTGCGTTAAATGTGTCTTCTTCTTCCCCTTGATGGTTTCGAAACTCGGAACCATCAATAAATCGTACGCACATGTACCTGAAAACTCGTGAGAATAATAAATAAGCTGAATTATATATTTTGTGAGAATCAACTGTTGATCGAAAATCTCTTCGCATAAACTCTCCATGGCCATCTTTACCAACCCACTTGAAAGCAATTTGAAGTGACCATTGATAGAATGAACCGGATACATCAAACTTGAATCTGAATAAGAATCCTTCGATCTTATGACTTACGCTTGCACTATTGTTGAATGAGGAACGGTGGAGAAATATCTAAGTACCCAATGCATCACTGAAGAAGTCTATAAGCACAACACCTCTTGAAATTATCCACGTCGACTAAGCGCGTGACACTGAGTACAAAAATGTAACCCCCTTAAGTGATAGTTGTCTGAGTCATCAACCAACCACCCCAAACCCGAAAAATAGATAAACAAGTCTTCATTTTAAGATTAAGCACGAGCAAGTTATCTTTGAAGATAAAATAAATACACGCCTTCGAAAAATCCGTCTTCAACTTCCCATAATTAATACCCAGTCAAACAAATCCGTAGCCACTAAAAAATCGCCAAATTTTTCTTGGGTCTCGTCAAATAAATCTCGTCACTTTTTCACGTCTTTTTGTCACTTTCAAAACCGTTAATTAAAATATTATCTATCAAATAATATGATAAATAGAATTTAGATAAAACAATTTTGTATTTTATTTTTATTCATCACCGCCAGCCAAGTGAATTTAGATATAACAATCGAAAACCGGTCCAATATTGTGTCAACATTTGCGGCCCAACAACCAAATAGCAAAACCCAGTCCAGTACAAGATAAGGAAAAACGTAGACAATCACAATATCAAGACATTCCCCGGGCCCATTAAACGTGTTATGCCCGGTCCAAGTTTACTAACCTAATATTAAGGATATTAAAGAGCCTTAACCCTAGTAACACATTTAAACATTTGCAGCCACACACAATCTCTGCCCCATACCTATCTCTCTCAAAACCTCCCAACCTAATCCACCCCTTCTTTTTCTTATCTAACAAACTCACCATCTCAAACTATACTGAGATAAACAATCGAATCTTAGTACCCATCTCAACCAGACCTCTCCCATCTAACACACCCAATATCGTCATCTACCAACAACACACATATGCGAATATCATCTAATTCGAGCCAGAATCCGGTCTTAACATCATTAGAGCACCAATCAGATCATGAAACATCTTCAAGATCACATATGTGGTCTCAGGTAGGGTTTATTGTGATTGCATGTGTTGTTTTGATCGAATAAAAGGGATAAACCAAACGAAATTGTTAAGTTTACTCTTATAAATTCGTATATCAATGAAATGGGGTATTTTGTGATTTTGTTTGATTTGGATTGCATGTCGGTTTTGGTTAATGAATCGAAACAAAGATAGGACTTTAACATGATTGTTATAGATCTTGTCTTTTTATTCGAATATTAAAACAAATGGATTATACCATTACATGAATATCTGTGATGATATATGTTCAAACATGAGATCTTGTAAGATCTTTACTCATTTAGAACAAATCTAAGATCAAAAAAATATATTGCTGTTTTGTTTAGATTACAGATTTGTTAGTAGATGGGATTAGGTGTCGAGGGATTAGGATAGATTTAATTGGTGTTGTTGTGGAGTGATAAGGTGATGTTGGCTGTTTAGGTGTCGAATTCATTATGGGTTTCGGTAATGTTGGTTTTTGAGTCAAAGCAATGTTTTCAGAAAAAATAATGCACCATCAGAATGTTTTTAAGTCTCCATCAGAATGTTTTTAAGTCTCCATCGGAATCAATCAAACATCCCAATAGCTATCCGAATAGACATCGGAATAAACATCCGAATAGCCATCGGAATAAGCATAATCTGAATAAGTATAATCGGAATAAGCTTCATCGGAATCCCCATCGGAAAAGGGTTTTGACCTATTTTCATGGATTTTCCGAAAAAAGGTGGATATGTTATCTTATCTGTACTATTTCCGATATTTTGGGATCATGCATCTTCTGAATCTATTATACTGGGCAAATCTGGGTTTAACTTCATCTTTATCATCACAACAACTTTTGACTAGGACAGGACTCCATGGACAAATGAGATAAAATAAGATGAAAGCAGATATTGGACTGTGAAACAAAGATATAATTGTTGGGAATAAAATGTAGCCAGTTCACTTGAGCACTGACAAGAGGAAAACAAGCGTTGATAGGAAGAAAACAAACGCTGACAGATCAAGCGTTGACAAGAAGAAGTCAAGCGTTGATAGGTTGAAGACAAGCACTGATAGAAAGATATGGTCTACGCGTATTATGTTTCTAGTTTGTTTCTAGTAAAGATAAGTTCAACATCGTATTTTCTATAATTATCTTTACCTAGAATAGTTGATACGTAGACTCTTGTACAAGGCTTCTTATGTCTATAAAAGAAGACCTTTGGGTTATGTTTCATATAAGTTTTCATATGTTAAACACTTTCATTGTAAGCAAGTTTGTTATTATCAATCACGTGAAAGTTTGTTTACATCCTTTGTGTGTTCTTGTTTAAGTGTTAATTCCGCATAACACTTAGATTACTTTATACATAAACAAAGTTTCTCTACGTGTATAACTTGATCTAATCTCGTATACACAAGCTTAATCGATCTAAGTTTGGGATCAACAAGTGGTATCAGAGCTTGTTGAGAAACTTTTGATCTTAAAGAACACAAGAACCCTAAAATCACCAAAACCTAATTTTCACAAAACCCTAAAAACATCATGTCTACTCCAGAAGCAACCTCCTCCTCCTCAAACCACAACATCAAGATTCCCATGCTTGATGCAAACAACTTTGAACTGTGGAAGTTCAACTTTGAGCAATATCTGGGGATCTATGACTACACTCTCTGGGAGATTATTGAATATGGAAACACATTCAATAAAGTTGAAAATATTGCTAATGCCATTGCTACAAGATCATCTGTTCAAGGATGTTCAGAGGAAGATAAGAAAGAAAAACCTGTTGATGGTAGAGTTGTGTCTGCTAAAGACATAGCAAAGAAAAGGGTTGATATGAAAACCCTAAACATTTTGAAACTCTCTTTGGGACAAGAAAATCAGCACAAATACAGAGGTTATGAGTCTGCAAAAGACCTTTGGGCAGCTCTTGAAGTTTCCTATGGTGGTAATGCTGATACTAAGGAAGAGAAGAAGAAGCAACTCATGCATGAGTATGCTGTTTTTAAGGCTCAACCTAATGAGAAGCTTAGCAGTGTGAGAAGCAGACTGCTTGACATTACAAGCAAGCTGTCCTTCATGGGGACACAAGTTGGTGATGTTGACATTATTGCCACTTTTCTTAAAAGCCTTGGTGATGCGTGGAAGATTGAGGCAAGATCTATACTTGCGAATAACACTCACAAAAGTTCTACTTTTGATGATATATACAACAAACTGAGGCTGTTGGATAATGAAATTCTTTTGGAGCATGGAAGTAAGTCTACCAATAGTAACATGGCCTTCTTCTCACATAGTGAAGGTCAATTTGATCAGAAGGACGCATACATGCACCCAGTTACTAGATCAACATGTGTCAACGCTGGATCATGTCCTGTCAACGCCTCACATTCAGACGCTGACACATACAAAATTGACTCACCAAGAGTTAAGCCTGCTGGTTTGGATCTGGATACTGTGTGTGCATACATTGCTTCATTGCCTAATGGTTCAGTGATTACATATGAGGACCTTGAGAAAATAAGTGATGTGCACTTGGAGGAAATCGATATAAAGTGGAACATGGCTCTTGCAAGTATAAGAGCAAACAGGTGGAATAGAAGGTTTAAGAAGAAGATGACCTTTAATGCAAAGGACACTGCTGGATTTGATAAATCCAAGGTTGAGTGCTACAATTGTCATCGTATGGGGCACTTTATGATGGAATGCAGATCTCCAAGAAGATCTGATGCTGGAAAACCCTCAAGCCAAGCTGTTAAGGCTCAGGATCCTAAGGCCATGGTGGCAGTGCAAGAAATTGATGGTATTGGATGGGACTGGAGCTATTTGGCTAAGGATGGGGAAGAGGATAAAGCTTTGGTTGCTGAGATAGAAGAAGAAGAGCATGTTCAATATGCTCTCATGGCACACTCCTCCTCTTCATCAGATAATGAGGTATACGATGATGCTTTTTGTAGTAAGGGTTGTCGTTTAAATACTGAAAAACTTAACAAAGAGGTTTTAAGATTGTTAAGTGATGTGAGTACTGAGAGATGCAAGTTGTCTAACTATCAAATTTCTCTCACTCAAACTGAGAAGATAATTTCTGAGTATAAGAAAATGGAGTTTGACCTAAAAGATCAAATAAATATCTTAAAACATGATTTAAATGCTAGTAATGATGTTAGAAACATCATGGAAAGGGTCAATGCTGAATTACAGGCTAAGTTAGATGAGGCTATCAAGAATAAGGATAATGTTGACCTTAAAATTCAGAGATTTGATAAGGCCTCACAAACCCTAGGAGAATGTGTTAGTAAACAGAGGGATCCTAAGGACATGACTGGGATTGGGATGAATGACTATTCGTTCCACCACCAGCTGGGGACTTCTATGGTGTCCAAAGAAAGGACTTATCTCGGACTGGTTTACTAGAACTCCAAGAAGAGGTATTTATTCGTCCACCAAGAGTCCTTACCCCAGTTTAAGAGTATAGACAAAAGTTGACTGACTTGAATGAATGGAAGAAAGCCAACCCTACCTTGTTTTTCAAGGGTGGCATGCTTTGTGGTAGTCCAAATGAGTCAACCCCCATTAAAGTAACAAACCCAATCACTGGCAAGACTGTTGACCTTGGCTCAAACACTGCTAGACAACCTAGCATTAAATATGCAGAAATGTATAGGAATACTAGGTCACCTAAAAGCTAGGTTAGTGATAATGGAACAGGCTTCTTTTCTTCTAGACCTAGAGTTGTGTCTAGAAAAGCCTGTTACACTTGTGGTAGCTTTTCACATTTAGCATATAAGTGTGTCAACGCTTCCAAAGTCAACGCTGTTAAAAGGTCAAACATTGTCAGACCCAAAAATTTTGTGGAGCAAAGTCCACAAGTTGTTAGACCAGCCCCATTCTTCACTAAAAGGTCTAACACTCATGGACAAAGACCATTTCAGAAGACCAATACTTGGTCTAATAGGCAATGGGTTCCTGTAGCAAACCCTAGGTTCAACCCTGACAAGGGTAATTTCAGTGTTGAAAAGACCAAATCCAACACTGACAGAAACGTTGTCAGACCTAAATATTTGCAACCATAGGGTAAGGGGTCTAAAGCTTCTTCTAGGTTGACATGGAGACCTAAGCAAGATCAAAACCCTAATTCTAATGGGATTTCTATGACCTGCAACAGATTTAATTATATTTCAAAAGTCATTACAAAACCGATTGGGGTTAACTGGGTATTTCATCCAAAAAGGGATGAACAAGGGGTTGTTATGAGAACTAAGTCTGTTCATGTTGAACAACCAGATGAATCCAAGTCTGCTCAGGCTTGGGTTCCCAAAGAAAACTAATTTGTTTTCTTTATGTGCAGGGCATTCAAAAACAGGTAAATGATTATGGATATTGGGATAGTGGATGCTCTAGGCACATGACTGGGAAAGAAGATTATCTGACAAACTTCACTCCCATTAAGGATGGTGATAAAGTTTACTTTGGAGGCGGATATGGAACTATCATAGGCAAAGGAACTCTTCTCACCAAGAACTTGCGTTTTGAAAACGTGTTTCTGGTAAAAGAACTTGATTACAATCTGTTTAGTGTATCACAAGTTTGTGATAACAAAAATAAAGTTATGTTTACTAATACTGAATGCTTGGTGTTAAGCAAGGATTTTAAAATTCTAGATGAGAAATATATTGACTATAGAACACCTAGCCATAAAGACATTATAATGTGAATCTTAATGGGATTAGGATGAATAATAATATGTCATGTTTTTATGCTAAAGCTTCAGTTGATGAGAGTAATCTATGGCACAGGAGACTAGGGCACATTAACTTTAGGAATATAAACAGACTTGTGAGACATGTTTTGGCTGATGGTTTGCCTGAAAAGGCTTTCCACAATGACCACTCTTATGTTGCATGCCTTAAAAGCAAGCAGCACAAGGTCTCATTTAAGTCTAAACAGGTGAACTCTAGTTCTAAACCACTTCACTTGCTGTATATGGACCTTTTTGGTCCAACTAATATAGAGAGTTTGAATGGTAAATCATACTGCTTTCTCATCACAGATGACTTTTCTAGGTTTACTTGGACTTCTTTTTAGCTATGAAAAGTGACACTGCTGATACTTTAATTGACTTTATTACCCAAATAGAAAGGAAAACTGGTAATGAAGTTAAAATGCTTAGAAGTGATAATGGTGGTGAGTTTAGAAATAAACTATTGGATGATTTTTATGCTAAGAAAGGGATTACTAGGCAGTTTAGTTTTGCCAGAACCCCACAGCAAAATGGGGTTGCTGAGAGAAAGAATATAACCCTAATTGAAGCAGCCAAGACTATGTTGGCTGATGCTCACTTTCCCATAGCTTTTTGGGCTGAGGCTGTGAATACAGCTTGTTATGTTCAGAATAGAGCATTGGTCAACAAGATACAGAACAAAACACCTTATGAGTTACTTTGGGGAAGGAAACCTAATATTGGTTTTCTTAAACCTTTTGGCTGTCATGTGGTTGTGTTGGATACTAGTGATGCCTTAGGTAAATTTAGTGCTAGAGGTGAAGAAGGCTATTTCATGGGTTATTCAGTGCAGAGTAAGGGATATAGGGTTTATGATAGGTGTGAAAACACCCATCCTTTTACCACTTATTTCTTACTAAAACAAGACCAAAACGCGTGTTTAATATCATTTGTTTGGAATTATGTGTGGTTTTTGTGTTTATTGTGTTTTCAGAGCCAACCGGATGGATATTGGAGAAAACATGGGATTGCACGGGTTTTATCGAGGAAAAAGACTCAAGACGAAGTCAATTGTCCAAGAGATGCAAAAGATTTGAAGTCAATGTGCCTGTTTGAAGATTTATCGAAGAAAACGACCAAAGATGGAAGATTTACATATGTCGAAGAAACTTAAGTCTATTAAACGAAGAAATTAAAAGACGAGTTGAATTTAATCGTCGACAAATCCCGAATCAGAATCGAAAACGTCAACTTTTCTGAAAAGACGAGAAGACAAGAAGAAAGGGAGAAAACCCACTCACCAACCAACCACTAGGACTATATAAGGAATTCCCCTTCACACTTTTTAGTCAGTTTTTAGTTTTTCATCTTTTCCTTTCTTCTGTTCGTAGGCATCACCAACACCATTAGGGTGTTTGGTGATTTTTATTCTTGTTTTTACCAATCTTGTAGTTTAATCTTTTCCCTTTGATTGTTTAAACTTTAATCAACAATATAATCTTTCCATTTCATCTTGTTCTTTGATTCAAAGTTTTAAAGTTCTTGTTTGGTTGATTTTGATCTTCAAAAGTTGGTGGGTTTTGTGTTTTTATGATTGGGATTTGTTGTTTATGGCTAGTAGATGATTTGTGATTAGTTTTGTTTAAGATTTGGTTAAAAACTTGGTCGATTTTTGATAAAATCATGTTCCCCTTTTTCCTGTCTGTAAACTGTTCTTCATTCCCCAGTTATTCCGGATAGCCATGTATTCAGAATAGCAAAATTATTCCGAGTAGCATAATCATTCCGAGTAGCCAAATATTCTGAATAGCAATTTTATTCCGGATAGCCATATATTCCGAATAGCATTTCATTCCGAGTAGCCTAATTATTCCGAATAGCTTAATTATTCCCAATGGCAATTTATTCCGGATATAACCTTATATTCCGAGTAGCCAAATATTCTGAATAGAATCATTATTCCAAGTAGCAATTTTATTCCGGGTATCACCATTATTCCGGATAGCCTTTTTATTCCGCATAAGAATTTTATTCCGCATAGCACATTTATTCCGAATAGCTTATTTATTCCGCATGGAGCTTTTTCTCTGATTTATTCCGGATCAAGCCACATTCCGAATCAAGCATTTTTTTAAGGTTATTTACTGTTGCTGTTTTATTTAATTTGTATTCAAGTTTTACTTTTGTTAATTAATTGCTTCTAGTTTAATTTTAATTACCTTACGCATTTACCTTCTTAGTAACATAGATAACCAAACCCACTATTTGTCACCAAGAACAAATCATTCCACTTTGAGCTGTGATCAATTCGAGAAGATTCCGAGAAATTAATACTGAACCCCCATAACAAATCTCAACATTAAAATGGCGCCACTGCCGGCTCTTCTTGTTAAGATTAACAGTTTTTTGTGAGAACTTGGATTTTGGGATCCGTTCACTGTGAACGTTACTTTTTCATAAAAACTTTCAAAAACCCTAAAAATATAAAATTTTCAAAAATACAAAAAAAATTAAAAAACCATAAAAACCAAAAATATTTATTGTTTGCTTTGTTAGTTCTTTTGTAGGTGCATGCGTACCCGATCAACGTCTTATCAAGAGCCCGAGCCTCTCGAAGACTTAGACATGGCCGGTGTACACAACAACCATACCAACCACATCACAAACAACCATATCCACCGCAAAGAAACAACCAAGTTTACCAACAACCTGCTTATCAACCACCCACCTACAATGCTCCCCCAACCAACCCACCGCATTACACCAAGATATTGGAACCTACATGCGGACTAATGATGTGATCATGGACAATCTCCAGCGGGAAGTGCTCAACTTGAAAGTAGATATGGTGAAACAAGGGAACGATCTGCGAGCTGATATGAGAAACACTTTGGCAAGTCAAACGAATGACTTAAGGAACATGATGGCTAGTTTCTTCCAAGGTAATCAACCCTCTTCTTCGGGTACTCTTCCGAGTAACACCGTTGCGAACCCAAGAGGGGAGATTAAAGCAATCATCACTCGCAGTGGCAAAGGTACCAAGGAACCCGAGCTTCATATACCTCCACCGGTGATTGTGACTAAGGAAAACGAGTCACCTGCTCCTATTCCTCATCCTTCTACTTCCCCAATTTCTCCACCTATTACTTCTACCCCTCCTCGACCCAAGGATGTGAGTGATCCTACTATTCCAAAGCCTTCCTCTTCTTCCGATATACCTTATCCCTCAAGGTTGAGGAAAGAGAAGCTCATAAGCAAGGACGATATTCAAGTTTCGAACTTTCTCAAAATGTTTAAACAATTGAATTTCAACATCTCCTTCGCTGAGGCTCTCGCTCACATGCCTAAATACTCGAAAATGTTCAAAGATCTTTTGAGTGACAAGGAAAAGCTTCTTGATATCGCTAATACCCAACTTAATGAGAATTGCTCTGCAGTGCTCTTAAGGAAATTGCCAACCAATCTTGGTGATCCGGGTCGTTTCTTAATCCCTTGCAACTTCCCGGGAGTAGATAATTGCATGGCCCTAGCCGATCTAGGTGCCAGTATTAACTTAATGCCCTTAAGCGTTTGGAAGCAATTATCTCTCCCTGATCTAGTCCCCACCAAAATGACTTTGGAATTAGCTAACCGTACGGTTGCTTATCCAGTGGGGATAGCCGAAGACGTCTTTGTAGGAGTCGACAAATTCACTTTTCCTGCCAATTTCGTCGATCTCGACTACGATATGGAACCTCGTGTGCCATTAATTGTTGGTCATCCATTCTTGAGGACCGGTCGCACTCTCATCGATGTTGAAGCGGGTGAGCTTATCATGAGAGTGGGTGACGATAAAATCGTCTTCAACATGGGAAAGCTTTCTAAATAGCCTTACTCATACGAGAGTGTTAATTGTATTGACGTTCTTGATGAGGCTTGTAAAGAACACTTCAAAGATGCTTGTAAAAGTATTCCTACCTCTCTTCCCAATCTTGAGACTGTTTCCTCTATTGATTCATCACTATCTCTATTTGGAGAAAGTGGTTTCCTTTGGAAAGATTTGGAAGCCACCATGGGAGATGTGAACTTAGAACATGACGATTCTCCCACCGATTGGGATGAAGATCTTCGCCTCATTGAGAACCTTCTTAAAGAAGACAATATTTCTCCACCATCTCCTAAGGATATTGCTATCGATGCTCCGACTTTGAATATGCCTCCCATCGAAAATCCTCCGGATTTACACCTTAAAGAGTTGCCGCCCCATCTCGAGTACGTGTTCCTTGAAGATAAGAAGAAGTCGCTCGTCATCATTGCTAAGGACTTGAAAGAAGAAGAGAAATCTCGCCTCATCGCCGTGCTTAAAGATCATAAGAAGGCAATTGCTTGGAAAATTTCCGACATCCGCGGAATTGATCCAAACTTTTGTACTCACAAGATTCTCATGGAAGATGACTTAAAACCCACAATCCAGATCCAAAGAAGGGTTAATCCTCGTATTCATGACGTCATCAAACAAGAGGTTATCAAACTTCTTGATGCCGGCTTGATTTACCCTATTTCGGATTCGCCATGGGTAAGTCCCGTCCATTGTGTGCCCAAGAAGGGCGGAATAACCGTTGTTCCAAAATGAACACAACAAGTTGATTCCTACTCGTCTCGTTACTGGGTGGAGAGTTTGTATTGACTATCGCAAACTCAATGATGCCACGAGAAAAGATCACTTTCCTCTTCCCTTCATGGATCAAATGCTCGAGCGTCTAGCAGGTAATGACTATTACTTCTTCTTAGACGGTTTCTACGGGTATTTTCAAATTCCCATCGATCCCAAAGACCAAGAAAAGACCACATTCACTTGTCCCTACGGAAAATTTGCTTACAAACGTATGCCTTTTGGTTTATGCAATGCTCCTGAGACGTTCCAAAGGTGTATGATGGCTATCTTCCATGACATGGTTGAAGAAACTATGGAAGTCTTCATGGATGATTTCTCGGTTTATGGCGATTCTTTCTCTTCTTTCCTTGCTAATTTA
The DNA here is from genome assembly GCA_025667525.1 of Glebionis coronaria. Lineage (NCBI taxonomy): Eukaryota > Viridiplantae > Streptophyta > Magnoliopsida > Asterales > Asteraceae > Glebionis > Glebionis coronaria. Next base: position 220,874,456 of record CM046879.1, read on the forward strand.
GAACGTATGCTTAAGCGGTGTGAAGACACTCGCCTTGTTCTTAATTGGGAAAAATGCCATTTCATGGTAAAAGAGGGCATCGTGCTAGGACACAAGATCTCCAAAGCCGGTCTTGAAGTAGGCCGTGCTAAAGTCGATGTTATTTCTAAGTTGCCTCCACCTTCAACCGTGAAGGGTGTGAGAAGTTTCTTGGGTCATGCGGGCTTCTACCGTCACTTTATCAAAGATTTTTCTAAGATCGCTCGCCCGATGACCCACCTCTTGGAAAAAGATACTCCTTTTATCTTTTCCAACGAGTGTATCGAAGCCTTCAACTTGCTTAAGGATAAGCTAACTAAGGCACCCGTCTTAGTTACCCCTAATTGGGAGCTTCCCTTTGAGTTGATGTGCGATGCTAGTGATTTTGCTATTGGAGCGGTTTTGGGCCAAAGAGTGAACAAACACTTCCAACCGATCCATTACGCTAGCAAGACAATGACGGGGGCTCAATTGCATTACACGACAACCGAAAAAGAGCTTTTAGCTTTTGTCTATGCCTTTGAAATGTTCCGCCCCTATCTTGTCCTTTCCACCACAATCGTTTATACCGATCATTCCGCGTTGAAGTACTTGTTAACTAAACAAGATTCCAAACCAAGACTTCTTCGCTGGGTTTTGCTACTTCAAGAATTTAAAATCGTTTATACCGATCAATGCAGCCGCCGGTGGCACATTTATGAAAAGGAGACCCGAGGAGTGTAGAGAGTTAATTGAGAACATGACTACTCATCACAAGAACTGGGATTCCTCTGCTTCTTCAAGGAACCACCCGAGAGTCAATGTTTCCTCCACCTCAGCAAACCCTGAGATGACCGAACTCACCCGCATGATGGCCGAAATGAGCAAAAGTATTACGCTTCTCGCTTCAAACCAACAACAACAACAAGTTAAAGCGGTTGTTAATCCTTGTGAAACATGTGGCGGTCCTCACTCATACACTGATTGTCCTTCGACACAAGGAAATCCGGAAAATGTGTATGCTGCTTACGGTAATTATTCACAGAAAAATTACCAAGCTAGACAACAAGGGGATAAAAATCTGCTGAGTTACCGTTCCAACAATTACCTTTCACCCGGTTTTTCTCCTCAAAACCAAAACCCCGCCAACAACTACAATAGAAGCAACCAAATCCTACCAAGAGCTTCTAACCCTTATCAACCACCCACCCAACAACACCCACCCATAAACACCGATGTTGATGCCATCATGAGAACTCAAGGTGAGCAAATCAAGAATCTACAGAGCCAAATAATCAATTTGAAAGGAGATATCTTGAAGCAAGGAAATGACATCAGAACCGAGGTTCGTGATAATATCCAATCTTCCTTCAGCACTCAAACGACGGAATTAAAGAATCTATTGGCTAGTTTCTTGCCCGAAGCTCAACCTTCTTCTTCGGGTTCTCTACCTTCAAACACCGTCACCAATCCGCGAGCTAATGTGAGTGCTATAACGCGTAGTGGAATTACCATTGTCGATCCACCTATCCCACCACCATCATCTACACCTCCTACACCTAGTATTAGTACACCATTACCGTCTCCGCCTCGTCATGACGATGTATCTCGGAAGGACCCTTCAACATCACAACCTTCACCATCTCCCTATCAACACAGAATCCCATACCCTTCTCGAATAGGCAAGACCAACGACCTAACCAAGAATTATTGTCAAGTATCGAAATATGTGGAAATGCTATCTAAAATGACCATCAACATTAGCCTTGTTGAAGCACTTTGCCACATGCCGAAATTTGTCAAAGCATTCAAGGAATTGCTTAGCAAGAAGGAGAAGCTGATTGAACTCGCCAACACACGCTTAAATGAAAACTGCTCAGCAGTCCATCTTAGAGAACTTCCGGAAAAGCTTGGAGATCCCGGTCGTTTTGTGTTGCCTTGCGTGTTCAACAAAACTGAAGAATTTACTGCCCTTGCTGATCTCGGGGCTAGTATTAATTTGATGCCACTGAGTGTTTGGAAAACACTATCATTACCCGACCTCATTCCAACAAAGATGACTCTTGAACTTGCAAATCGCACTCTCGCTTACCCCGTTGGTATAGCCGAAGACGTGTTTATCAAAGTTGGCACATTTACCTTTCCGGTCGATTTTGTCGTAGTTGATTATGAAATGGACCCTCGTATTCCTTTAATACTTGGTCGGCCATTCTTGAGAACCGGACGAGCTTTAGTAGATGTGGCCGAAGGTGAGTTAATCTTACGAGTCGGGGATGATTCAAAAGTTTTTAAAATGGGGAAGCTTACAGGCAAATCCTTTGGAACCCGAGAATCAGTGAATATGATTAATGTGCTCGATGACTTTACCATCTATGACAATCCTCTATTCGATTCTTCCATCGATAATCCACTCTTTGACAATGATGTAGATGATTCTCACTCCACTTTGGAACCTTCTCCCATTTATGATTCTTCACCGATCTTCGATGCTTATGATGATGATGATTCTAGCTCAGATTCGGATGATTTTGATTGTACTTCTGAGTATCCCGAGCTGCCCACTTTCGATGATTTCGATGAGGCTGATACTCTTTCGAGCGATTCTTCACATGATGAAGATCCTCCGCCATCACTCGATCCTACTTTGGACGATTACTCATTTGAGGAAGATTTCTCTGAATTTCTCAACACTTACTTCCCTCATGAGAGTGATGCCCCTCCTTATGACTTTGAAGATTATCGTCTTGATCCTACTTTGGATTTGAAGCACATTCTGTCAAAGGAGAAGAAACCGATCGACACCGAAATCCGTTGCACATACGATTTGACACCTCTTTGTCCCACTTCTGAGGACGAGGTTGTGCTTCTTTGCGGATCTTCTTCACACTCGGCTGAGCCTGATTGCTATTTTCCCTTAAAGGAAAAGGTGTTTGACCCCGGTATTGAAGTCTTTAAGCCATCTCAGTATCCACCTGATGAAATAAAAGGAAAAATCTTTGGAAATTTTGAAGACATGCTTGCACCACTTCCTACGTGCTTCCACCGTGCTCCATCGCTGCTTAAGGGAACCCTGCCTACTCTTCTTTGGCTTGCCTTGTTCACCTTAAGCTCGTGCTTAATGATGGATGAAAACTATGTCTTTGATCCTGGTGGATATGTTTCATGCTTCTTCCGTTGATGATCAAGGTCGAGTCAGGCTCACGACTCGGTTAACAAAAACCAAGCGCTTCTTGGGAGGCAACCCATGCATCTATCTTTTCGCTTTCTTTAGCATAAGTGTAGGGGAGACCCTTTGGTTTGCTATTTCCTCTCCTCACTTCTTAATCAGGGATTCGAGCTTCAATGATCCACTCTTGATGATTCTTGCCGACCCGTGATTCCGTGTTCTACTTCTTCCCGGTTCTATCCTAAACTCTTTTCGATTCACTATTTTATATTTTCTCAATATTAAAATAGGAATCTCTTTAGTTGTCTTTTCCTTAGCTTGATTCAAACAACGTGCACAATGTCCTAAGTGTAGGGGAGTTTACTTCCACATACTTAAACATTGAGGACAATGTTTATATTAAGTGTAGGGGGGACTTCTATCGAAGTTAAGTGTTCTTTTCCTTGTATTTGTCCTCATTTTAACCGGAAAATCAATTTTTCGACATTTTTCAAAATTTTTGATCTATTTTGGCCTATTAGTTTTTACCTTTGTATGGTTATTTTCTTTCTTTGCTAGAATAAATGTTTAATAAGTGGTTTTAATTTTCAAACGTTGTGAATCTTTTGACTCAATCCGAGTTTACTCTAGCTAGTATCCTTAACGTGTTTAAGTCAAGTTTTGCTAGGCTTTTATATAGGGAGCTATAAAACGCGAAAGTCTTAACTCTCACGGGTTAAGAACAAGAACTTTTCGCAAGTTCCTATAATTGATCCTAGAGAGTCGTTTATCAAGGGAACTTTAAAATGTGATTTCTAAACTTGAAAGAGTCTAAGAATTTGCAAGATCCTATAGGCGACTCGAAAATCCAAAACTTTGATTTAATAGGCTAAGTATCCACGAGTCTCATTACTTGAGATTTTAAACTGTGGAGAACGAGAGATGATAGAGCCAATTATTTGTTCGGTATTCTTTCGTGAATTTATGTGAGTTAATTATGAGCCTATTCTCCCATCGCTTGCTAATAAATTTATCTGCTAATAAATAAGGTTGTACGATTTGAAAAGTTACTTAGCTTCTAGCCCAGATCGTTTAAATGTTGCTCGGTATGGATTAGAGTTCATAGCCAAGGCATAACTTATTGAAGCGGGACGCGAAGATTGGCGAGTCCGAAAAGGCCCTAACAAGGCATGAGGGCTATATTTTGTTGCTAAAGATCCAAAGTGATGTGAAGAATCATTTATCGAAAATCAATATGAAGGATCGAGACACACGACGAAAAGCAAATACTCCCAAAAAGTCATGGAGAAGTGTATCCGAAAAGACCCTAACAAGGTATGAGGATAAATAGATCCAAGTCATAAAAGGAGGCGGATCGTTTTATATCAAAGTCCAAAATAAAGATTGGATAAAAATGAAGAAGTCGTGGTCCAAGTATGAATCTCTCAAAACTTCAAGTGAAGAAATTCCTATATGAAGAGAAGACCATTATTTCATGAACGTCTCTCAAGGTTTGAAGTATGAAGTCGCTGCCAAAGATCGGTCCGAGAAAAGTCTCAAATCGCCAAGCGAGTTATGCCAAGATATGAACTTTATGAGGTCCCGAGAAGCAGTTTTAAAAGATTTGGTCCTTTAGCTAACTACTGATTAAATCGTTCACTTAATTTTCAGACTAAATAACTATCGAAATAAGTCAAACAATGCATCCTCGTGATCATTCAAGACAAAAATAAAACATAAGAGATACACCTAGGAATAAGGGAGTCTAAGTGAATAATTGGCTCACATGAGTTCGTGTTAGTTTACTAACTTATAATAACAATGATCTCGTTTTTAAGCTTGGTTTGGAGAAAGTTAAAACTTGAGGATGATGATTATTTATAACATTTTCAAAACCCAAGGTATGCTTTTGATTTCTTTATGTTTTTAATTTTTCTATTTCTTTAATAAAGGCCAACGTGGATTGATTATGATGAAAAGTGTAATCTTGCTTTGTAACTATGCATTGCATGAGGACATTGCAATAATCAAGTGTAGGGGATTTGATAGGTGTGTAAACACCCATCTTTTCTACCACTTAATTACAATAATAACCGGACCAAAACGTGTATTTTATGTCTTTTATGTCGGAATTATGCGTGGTTTGTGTTTTTGTTGTGATTTAGGATGAAAAGATGAAAAGTGGAGAAAACACGGACATTCATGGGCATTTACGGACTTTTATTGAAGAAAAGGATGAAAGACGAAGTCAAGAAGTCAAGAGTGCAAAAATAACGGAAGTCCACGACCAATTTTGAAGATTTATCGAAGAAAAAGTCAAAAGACGGAAGTTTATCAAAAGCCGAAGAATTCAAGTCTATTTTATTGAAGAAATTAAAGACGAGTTCAAAAGAAATCCCGAAGCCAAAAGTCCCTTAAGTCCAAGTTTAAAGAAGATTAGAAGAAAAGGACTAATGACGCAATTAATGAAGATTAATAAAAGGAGGGACTTAAGCTTGTAATTAAGAAGAAATGAAAGAGGGGAGGAAGCTTCCTTAATCCTCCCCTATAAATAGATTAGGATTGTTTACATTTCATTGTTGTTGGCTAAGTGTGACAATTAGTCTTCCACCATTTACCTTCCTTGCACCTTTAATTACCTTGTCAATTTAAATACTTGTCAAATTTAATTACCTTGTCTTGCACTTAATTACCATTTAATTTCAAGTAAGTTTTTCTTTTAATTCTTGTTAATCTTTATCTTTATCTTGTTAATCTCATTCTACCTTTATTTATCTTTGTGTTGATTTGTTTATGTTCATGTTCTTAGTTTTTGTTGATTTATTTAAGTGGATTTTGATTATCTTGTTAATTTTATTGTTTTGGATTGACTGTTTATCATTTATAGTCGTTTATTTAATTGTTTGATTTAATCTTGTGGTTGATTTAGCTTGGTTTTATTTAGATTCGTGCCTTATTTTCTTTTCCTTGTTCTTCGGATCTTATTTCTGATCTTCCCCAGACGCATCCTTGAAATATTCCGCATAAGGGTTTTGTAGAGACTGCTATTCGGAATATCCATTATTCCGAATAGGGAGGGTTTTCAGCATAGCAAGTTTTTTCCGCATAACCTTTATATTCCGAATAGGGTGATTTTCCGAATAGGAAAATATTCCGAGTAGCCTGGATATTCCGGATAGAGTTAATATTCCGCATAGGAGGATATTCCGAATAGGGACAGATATTCCGAATAGACCAATTATTCCGAGTAGGGACTTTATTCCGAATAGCCTGGATATTCCGCATGGGGATATATTCCGAGTAAGAACACTATTTCGCATAAGACTTTATCCGAATAGGGACAGAAATTCCGAATAGAGGAATTATTCCGAATAGGTGTATTATTCCGGAAAGGGAAATCTTAGTTTTTAGTTTTCTATTTATTTTAATTTTGAGCTTTATTTTTCCCGCCTTTTTCCTTAATTGCACTTTAAGTTTATTTGCCTTAGTTTAAGATTTTGTTTTAGTTGCATTTTAAGTTTTCCTTAGTTAGATTTAAGTTTGCGTTATTTACATTATTGCCCTCAATATTAGTCTTGCTTTTTAATACTTGCACCTTTATTTTAATTAGACTTAGATTTACTTTAATTGCACTTTTACTTTAATTGTTCTGCATCTTTTATTTTAAACACTACAATGACACATCTTTGTTTCACCAAAATGAGACTGAGTCACACACATTAAACATAAGTTTTTCAATTCGAAGAGAACAACAAAACGAACTTAATTTTTATAAGGGTGTTCAAAAACCTTGTATCAAATGAATATTAGGCCTATTCTGAATATGTCACCTATCCGGAATAATACACCTATTCGGAATAATTCCTCTATTCGTAATTTCTGTCCCTATTCGGAATATAAAGTCTTATGCGGAATAGTGTTCTTACTCGGAATATATCCCTATGCGGAATATCCAGGCTATTCGGAATAAAGTCCCTACTCGGAATAATTGGTCTATTCGGAATATATGTCCCTATTCGGAATATCCTCCTATGCGGAATATTAACTCTATCCGGAGTATCCAGGCTACTCGGAATATTTTCCTATTCGGAAAATCACCCTATTCGGAATATAAAGGTTATGCGGAAAAAACTTGCTATGCTGAAAACCCTCCCTATTCGGAATAATGGATATTCCGAATAGCAGTCTCTGCAAAACCCTTATGCGGAATATTTCAAGGATGCGTCTGGGGAAGATCAGAAATAAGATCCGAAGAACAAGGAAAAGAAAATAAGGCACGAATCTAAATAAAACCAAGCTAAATCAACCACAAGATTAAATTAAACAAGTAAATAAACGACTATAAATGATAAACAGTCAATCCAAAACAATAAAATTAACAAGATAATCAAAACCCACTTAAATAAATCAACAAAAACTAAGAACATGAACATAAACAAATCAACACAAAGATTAAAGAAAGGTAGAATGAGATTAACAAGATAAAAATAAAGATTAACAAGAATTAAAAGAAAAACTTACTTAAAATTAAATGGTAATTAAGTGCAAGACAAGGTAATTAAATTTGACAAGTATTTAAATTGACAAGGTAATTAAAGGTGGAAGGAAAGTAAATGGTGGAAGACTAATTGTCACACTTAGCCAACAACAATGAAATGTAAACAATCCTAATCTATTTATAGGGGAGGATTAAGGAAGCTTCCTCCCCTCTTTCATTTCTTCTTAATTACAAGCTTAAGTCCCTCCTTTTATTAATCTTCATTAATTGCGTCATTAGTCCTTTTCTTCTAATCTTCTTTAAACTTGGACTTAAGGGACTTTTGGCTTCGGGATTTCTTTTGAACTCGTCTTTAATTTCTTCAATAAAATAGACTTGAATTCTTCGGCTTTTGATAAACTTCCGTCTTTTGACTTTTTCTTCGATAAATCTTCAGAATTGGTCGTGGACTTCCGTTCTTTTTGCACTCTTGACTTCTTGACTTCGTCTTTCATCCTTTTCTTCAATAAAAGTCCGTAAATGCCCGTGAATGTCCGTGTTTTCTCCACTTTTCATCTTTTCATCCTAAATCACAACAAAAACACAAACCACGCATAATTCCGACATAAAAGACATAAAATACACGTTTTGGTACGGTTATTATTGTAATTAAGTGGTAGAAAAGATGGGTGTTTACACACCTATCACGGATCATCTCAGTAGACTTGAGGATCCTTACCAAGGGGATCATCCGAACAAAGAAATCAATGATTCTTTTCCCCTGGAGACCTTAATGTCTATCAACTCGAATTCTGATGAAACCCCGTGGTTTGCGGACATTGCAAACTACTTGGCGGGTGGAATTCTCGTTGACGGGCTAACATCCCAACAAAAGAAGAAGTTTTTCAAAGACATTAAGAGTTACTTTTGGGATGACCCGTATCTATTCAAACAATATGCTGATTTGATTATTCGCCGATGTGTTGATGGACCGGCAGCTTTAGAAATCCTTGACGTTTGCCACAAAGGACCCACCGGTGGTCACTTTGGTCCCAACTACACCGCCAAAAAAGTGTTTGACTCGGGATTTTATTGGCCCACCATTTATCGTGATGCTCACGAGATGGTTAAACGATGTGATGCTTGCCAAAAACAAGGCAAGATCACACATAAAGATGAGATGCCTCAGAATTTCATTCAAAATGAAATCTTTGATGTTTGGGGTATCGACTTTATGGGGCCATTCCCTTCCTCTAAAGGAAACAAATACATCCTTGTAGCCGTTGACTACGTCTCCAAATGGGTTGAAGCCAAAGCTTTACCTACTAATGACGCAAGGGTGGTTTGTAACTTTTTGAAATCATTGTTCGCTAGATTCGGTGTGCCTCGTGCCATTATTAGTGATCGCGGGACTCATTTTTGCAATGACCAATTCACAAGAGTCATGGCTAAGTATGGTGTAAATCATCGTCTTTCCACCCCCTACCACCCACAAACCAATGGCCAGGCTGAAATCTCTAACCGAGGATTAAAGCGAATTCTTGAAAGAACCGTGGGAGAGCATCGAGCCTCATGGGCCGATAAACTTGATGATGCTTTGTGGGCTTTCCGTACCGCATACAAGACTCCAATTGGTTGTACACCATATCGTCTCGTATACGGGAAAGCGTGCCACCTCCCCATTGAGTTGGAGCATAAGGCTTACTGGGCCTTGAAGTGGGCTAATTTCGATATCAACAAAGTCGGTTACCTACGCAAGATCCAACTCAATGAGCTCAATGAACTCCGTAATGAGGCTTATGAAAATTCTTTGATCTATAAGGAAAAGACTAAGCTCATTCACGACTATAAGATTAAGAACCGAGAGTTCCAAGTTGGAGACAAAGTTTTACTCCTTAACTCTCGGTTGAAAATCTTTTCGGGCAAGCTGAAATCTCGTTGGTCCGGCCCATTCACCATTGCCCAAATTTTTCCATATGGTACTCTCGAGCTCGCTCAACCTAATGGACCTAATTTTAAGGTGAATGGCCAACGAGTGAAGTTGTACTTTAGTGAGGACATCTCTCATGAGATGATTCCATCCCTCACCATGTTTCCCATGAACTAGTTTTGGGTCGAGTCAGGCTCGTGACTCGGTTATAAAAAACAAGCGCTCCTCGGGAGGCAGCCCGAGTATCTATCCTTTTCTGTTTTAACCTCCTAAGTGTAAGGGGACTTCTATAGGTTCTTTGTCTTTGTGTAGTGATGTGATTACAGGGATGAATGCACTTTTGGAACCTTTGAAGAACCGTGCTCCCGTGTTATCCGAAATCCGGTTCTATCTCTCACCTATCGTGATTCCATTTTCTTCATACTCACATCTGAAAGTGATCACGTTAGTCGTCTCTTCCTTAACTTGAGTCAACCAACGTGCACAATGTCATAAGTGTAGGGGAGACTTTTCCCACATGCTTAAACATTGAGGACAATGTTTATCTTAAGTGTAGGGGGGACTTCTATCGAAGTTTTAAGTGGACTTTTCCATGAAAATGCCTTCATTTAACCAGAAAATCATCTTTTTCAACATTTTTCAAATTTTTAATTAACTTTGGCCATTTAGTCGTAATTTTTCGTTGCTTTCATATGTATATATCCCACAATAAAGTCAAATATTAATAAAGTGGTGTAGCTAGTTTAGAAGTCTTTGACATATTAGGCCCGTTGCGATTATTTTGACTCAACCCGAATAGACTTATCTAAGTTTATTCTAGCTAGTATCCTTAACCATGTAGACCTTAATTGGTTTATTAGGCTAAGCATCCACGAGTCTCATTACTTGAGATTTTAAATTGTGGAGAACGAGAAATGATAGAGTCAATTATAAGTCGGTATTCTTGCACAAGCTCACTTGGTGTAATTATTTGCCTATTCTCCCATCACATGCTAATAAATTATCTGCAATAAGTAAGGTCGTACGATTTGAAAAGTTACTTAGCTTCTAGCCCAAGATCATTTAAAAGTTGCTCGGTAATGATAAGAGTTCATAGCCAAGGCATAACTTATGAAGCGGGGCGCGAAGATTGGCGAGTCCGAAAAGGCCCTAACAAGGCATGAGGATTCAATCTTATTACTAAAGATCCAAGGTGATGTGAAAAGCATTATTCCCAAAATCAATATGAAGGATCAAGACTCACGACGAAAAGCAATCAACTCCCATAAAGATCATGGAGAAGTCTATCCGAAAAGACCCTAACAAGGTATGAGGATAAATAGATCCAAGTCCGAAAAGGAGGTGGATCGTTGTATCTCAAAATCCCAATTAGAGATTGAAGAAATAATCATGAAGTCGTGGTTAACAAAGTTGGAGTACCCCTCAAAAGTCTCCAAGTGAAGAAACTCTATTACGAAGAGAAGACCATTATCTCAAGCACGTCTCTCAAGATATGAAGTATGAAGTACATGCCAAATATCGGCCCGAGAAAGGTCTCAAATCGTGAACCGAGTTATGCCAATATATGAAATTTTTGATATCCCGAGAAGCAGTTTTAAGAGATTTTGTCCTTTAGCTAACTATTGATCAAATCGTCCTACTTTGCTTTCAGCCTAAATAAACTATCGCAATAAGTCCAAAAATGCGTCTTCATGATCATTCTAAGACAAAAAAAAATATAAGAGATACACCTAGGAATAAGGGAGTTTAAGCATATAATTAAGCCATGTGTGTAAGTGTTTGATTTGCTAACTTATAATAACCATGATCTCGTTTTTAAGCTTAGTTTGGGGAACGTGAAACTTGAGGGTGATAAATCTTCGCAGTACCAAAGCCCTAATGTAAGTCCCTGATCTCTTTGCAAGTTATTTCCATATAGCTATTTTCAAGGGAAAATGGTTTTCTATCCTTTTGTTTACTTTAAAGTTTTAATTTCTCATAGTACTTTAATTTTTGTTTAGTAGTATTTTAATAAGGCCAAGGTTGATTGATTATGAGAAGAGTGTAAAATTGCTTTATCACTAAGCATTGCATGAGGGCATGTCAATGATTAAGTGTAGGGGATTTGATAGGTGTGAAAACACCCATCCTTTTACCACTTATTTCTTACTAAAACAAGACCAAAACGCGTGTTTAATATCATTTGTTTGGAATTATGCGTGGTTTTTGTGTTTATTGTGTTTTCAGAGCCAACCGGATGGATATTGGAGAAAACATGGGATTGCACGGGTTTTATCGAGGAAAAAGACTCAAGACGAAGTCTATTGTCCAAGAGATGCAAAAGATTTGAAGTCAATGGGCCTGTTTGAAGATTTATCGAAGAAAACGACCAAAGATGGAAGATTTACATATGTCGAAGAAACTCAAGTCTATTAAACGAAGAAATTAAAAGACGAGTTGAATTTAATCGTCGATAAATCCCGAATCAGAATCGAAAACATCAACTTTTCTGAAAAGACGAGAAGACAAGAAGAAAGGGAGAAAGCCCACTCACCAACCAACCACTAGGACTATATAAGGAATTCCCCTTCACACTTTTTAGTCAGTTTTTAGTTTTTCATCTTTTCCTTTCTTCTGTTCGTAGGCATCACCAACACCATTAGGGTGTTTGGTGATTTTTATTCTTGTTTTTACCAATCTTGTAGTTTAATCTTTTCCCTTTGATTGTTTAAACTTTAATCATCAATATAATCTTTCCATTTCATCTTGTTCATCTTGTTCTTTGATTCAAAGTTTTAAAGTTCTTGTTTGGTTGATTTTGATCTTCAAAAGTTGGTGGGTTTTGTGTTTTTATGATTGGGATTTGTTGTTTATGGCTAGTAGATGATTTGTGATTAGTTTCGTTTAAGATTTGGTTAAAAACTTGGTCGATTTTTTATAAAATCGTGTTCCCCTTTTTCCTGTCTGTGAACTGTTCTTCATTCCCCAGTTATTCCGGATAGCCATGTATTCCGAATAGCAAAATTATTCCAAGTAGCATAATCATTCCGAGTAGCCAAATATTCCGAATAACAATTTTATTCCAGATAGCCATATATTCCGAATAGCATTTCATTCCGAGTAGCCTAATTATTCCGAATAGCTTCATTATTCCGAATGGCAATTTATTCCGGATAGAACCTTATATTCCGAGTAGCCAAATATTCCGAATAGGATCATTATTCCGAGTAGCAATTTTATTCCGGGTAGCACCATTATTCCGGATAGCCTTTTTATTCCGCATAAGACTTTTATTCCGCATAGCACATTTATTCCGAATAGCTTATTTATTCCGCATGGAGCTTTTTGTCTGATTTATTCCGGATCAAGCCACATTCCGAATCAAGCATTTTTTTAAGGTTATTTACTGTTGCTGTTTTATTTAATTTGTATTCAAGTTTTACTTTTGTTAATTAATTGCTTCTAGTTTAGTTTTAATTACCTTACGCATTTACCTTCTTAGTAACATAGATAACCAAACCCACTATTTGTCACCAAGAACAAATCATTCCACTTTGAGCTGTGATCAATTCAAGAAGATTATGAGAAATTAATACTAAACCCCCATAGCAAATCTCAACATTATTTTACCTTAAGAAAGAAAAACATATACTTGAGAAAGTACATGTTAGGTTTTTAGAGAGTAAACCTAGTGATCCTGAAAGTGGTCCAAATTGGTTGTTTGACTTGGAACCTCTATCTAGGACTTTGAATTATATGCCTGTTACTGATCCAGACATTGTGAAGGTAACTTCAAATGTTGTGGAAGAACCAGTTGTTGATGTTTCAGGTACACAGGTTAATGAAGAGGTTGGATCACAAGCAGACAAGTCATCTCCCATACAAGAGTATGTTACTATTCCCATATGGACAGATGCTTTTGCTGCTGCTGCTGCTTGAAATGAAAATGGTGGTCCCCAAGTACCACCAGTTAACAACATGCATGGTCCTTCAGGCGCTGACAAAGGAAAATCTGGCGCTGACAGCACAAATTCAGGCGTTGATGGCTCAAACGTTGACAGCACCAATTCAGGCGTTGATGGATCAAACGCTGACAACCTTGGTTCAGGCGTTGACAACACTTTTGAGCATATCTTCTCTTCCAATTTTGAACAAGGTGAACCTTCAAATATACATGAAGAGGTTCATACAACTATTGATGAAAGAGAGTATGAAGAAGATATTGGCAACATGGATGATGAGATTGAAGACAACAGACTTTTTGAGGGAGGAGTTCTCACTTCTATAATGAAGAATCACCCCCTTCTCAAATTATTGGGGATGTCATGACTCTTGTTCAGACTAGAAGATCTCATCAGAGTCTTGGTGGATTTATTGCCAATATACACAAGAAGGTTGATACCCCTCTTGTTCAAGCATGTTTGTTTGCCTGTTTTCTGTCACAACAGGAACCCAAGAAGATTTTTGATGCTCTCAAAGAACCAAGTTGGGTGGAAGCAATGCAGGACGAGCTTCACCAATTTGCTATTCAGGATGTTTGGGAGCTAGTTGATTGTCCCAGGTATGTCAGACCTATTGGGACAAGATGGGTTCTAAGAAACAAGAAAGATGAAAGAGGTATTCTGGTCAGAAACAAGGCACACTTAATGGCTCAGGGATATACACAAGAGGAAGGGATAGACTATTAGGAGGTCTTTGCACCAGTTGCAAGGATTGAGGCTATAAGGATATTTCTAGCCTATGCTTCCTGCATGGGCTTCACTGTCTATCAAATGGATGTGAAGAGTGCTTTCCTCTATGGCACAAATGTTGAGGAGGTATATGTTATGAAGCCTCCTGGCTTTGAAGATCCAGAGAATCCAGACAAGGTGTATAGAGTCAAGAAATCTATGTATGGACTTCATTAAGCCCCAAGAGCATGGTATGGCACACTGTCCACTTATTTGGTGGAAAATGGATTCAAAAGGGGCACCATAGACCAAACATTATTTACAAAGAAGGTTGGTAAGGATGTCTTACTTGTTCAGGTTTATGTTGATGATATCATCTTTGGTTCCACCAATCCAAAGATGAGTGAAGACTTTTCCAAGCTCATGACAGACAAAATCAAGATGAGTGAAATGGGGAAGATGAACTTCTTTCTAGGGTTACAAGTTCAGCAGAAAGAAGATGGTATCTTCATCTCTCAGGATAAGTATGTAGCAGAGATCTTGAAGAAGTTTGGATTTTCTCCACATGAAAAGAGGGCTACTACTCCTATGGATAGAAAACACCCTTGGGGAAAAGTTGGGGATGGAAAAGATGTGGATGTCAGGCACTATAGATCAATGATTGGTTCATTGATGCATCTCACAGCCTCCAGACCTGACATTATGTTTGTTGTGTGTGCATGTGCACGCCATCAAGTGACTCCTAAAGAATGTCACCTTTATGCTGTCAAGAGAATCTTTAGGTACCTTAGATGTTATCCAGATCTTGGCTTGTGGTACCCAAAGGATTCACCATTGGAGCTTATTGCTTATTCAAACAGTGACTATGGTGCTGATAAATTTGATAGAAAATCCACAACTGGTGGATGTCAGTTTCTTGGGAGTAGGTTGATCTCTTGGCAATGCAAGAAACAAACAGTGGTGGCCAATTCTACAATTGAAGCAGAGTATGTTGCAACAGCTGCTTGTTGTGGACAAGTCTTATGGATTCAGAACCAGTTGTTGGATTAGGGGTATAATTTCATGCATACCAAGATTTTTGTTGATAATAACAGCACTTTATGCATTATTAAAAATCCTGTACATCATTCTAAAACAAAACACATGAAATTAGACATCATTTTATAAGGGATTGTTTTGAAAAGGGTTTAATACAACCAGATAGGGTTGACACAGAAGAAAATGTGTCTTATTTATTAACTAAACCTTTTGATGCTGGAAGGTTTCAATACTTGGTAACAAGTATTAGAATGATCAATCTCACATAATATGTGTTTTGGGGTCTTAATGTAAAAGTATGTACAGGATAATGCATTTTCATTGGTCTTTTGAAGTTAGATTTTCCATAATATTTTTCTAACACTGACAAAGGTTACCTTAACGCTGACAAGTGTTATCTTGGCGTTGTCAGCAACAATGTTAGTTTTGTGGTTTTTAATCTATGTGTGCAGGTGGTGTTAGCATTGTACCATTGGATACAAAGTTGCTTATGGATCCTTGGAGAATCATTTGAGCATGTTTTTATTTATGGATGATGGTTGGAATATTTATATTCCTATCTTGACATAAATTTTTTATGTTCATGCATATTTTTGGGCAACATATGTATCACAGTTTAAGGGGAGGTTTTAGGAACTTTTAGGACTTTTGGGTATTCTTATGATACTCTTATCACAATTCTAGATTGTGTCCACATGTGAGTATGAGTTAGTATTGCTAAATCATAAGGCACTATAGCATGCAAAGTTGATATACTATGCATGCTGCCAAGACATTATTGGCCTAGAATTGGTTGTGGTCTGTTGGGAGACTTGGGAATGATTTTATCATGGGTTTTACCTGGGAGTTACAAGGAATTTTATGAGATAACTTAGTTGTTAAGAGTTTTAGTTAGCAAGGGACACTAGAGGACTGTTATGTCTATCTTGCATAAACAAGTGTGCATAACTGGATAGTGCTTGCCGCCCTATAATAATTATCAACTTATAGGTTATCTTCACTAGGATAAATTACTTTGTTAAGGTCCTTTTTCATTTTTATTACTTTTATTTTTGGACGCTGACAAGTATTTTTCCAAGCGTTGTTATGACCAATTTAGACGCTGACATGGCTTTGGCAAACGTTGACAAGAATATAGCCGTTGGGCGTTGATGGGTTATTTTTGACCGTTGACACCCATTGGGACCTACCCAGTTGTTACTTTTTGACGAATTTTGGGGCCGTAATTTTGGGAGCAGATAACTTTTAATTAATGCATGAGATAACTTATTTTGTTTTCAATATTTTCATGATTATATTTTGAAAATAGTTGCCTCATTCTTTACCAATCACATACACATATCTCTCCTATATATTTGGCTCCTATTTTTAAACAGGGTACCTCATATTCTTGTCTAACAATTTTATCCTATAATTCATCTTTCTAAATATTCACAAACAACTTTCTTCTACAATGGCACCAAAATTTAAACCAAGTGATTTGGTATTCGGATTCAGGAGTCAACACAACATGATTGCATATTTGGACGCTGATGATACTCTGTTTCCCCAATACACCCAGATGGTGGCGTATTTGAATGCATTCCCAATTAGGTATGCTATTTCTCATGCTCCTCTCATCTCTGTCACGCATATTAAATAGTTTTGGAACACTGTAAGTTCCTCAACAGTTAATAATGTGACTACATTATCATCTATTGTTCATGGGCGTACATGGGTGGTTACTGAAGCCTTGGTTCGTCAGGCTTTGCATCTTGATGATGCAGATGGTATAACCACTCTCCCCATTCATGAAATAGAACAAGGACTAAGGGCTTTGGGTTATCCTTTCCCTGATGAGGGAACTTTAAACAAATATCATAAACAGGAGTTTCCCCCAGCCTGGAAGTACCTTATACATGTCATCCTACAATGTTTGAGTCCCAAGTGTACTGCACACAATAAGATTAATAGATCCATTGCTAGTGCTATTGTGTGTATTGGAACTGGGAAAAAGTTTAATTATTCTAAAATGATTTTTGATGGCATGTGTAAAAACAAAGGGAATAAGATGACTCTGGCTTATCCCATATTTTTACAAATGGTTTTTGATGTGCAAAATTACTGCACAAGGGATCATGATGACTTTTATGAGATCCGTGTGCAAAAGAAAGCTATTTTTACCAAGATGGATTCACCCCCTCACCGTGAATTACCCCTTACCCAAGCTATGCTTGCTGTTATTGCAGCAGCACAACCCCAACCAGACCCAAAACCACAACTTGACCCAATACCAGAACCTTTACCTTCACCTCAACACATAGAAATTGACCAAGAACCCTTTGACGCTGACACATTAAATGTTGGCGTTGATACAAGTAATCCAAACGTTGACACATTTCCTTCACAGACCCAAACACCCCATAACCTTCCCACATCCACGCAATCCACATCATCTTCTACCCCACCACAATATAGGTTGCAAAAACGCCAAAGGACTACTGGAGTGTTCTCCTCTAGTGGTCCTAGCCATGTAGCAGAGAGAACCACCACCACAAGTGTGGTTGGTGCTATGGATGAGGCTAGGACTATTGGTTCTGGCTTAGATGCAGGCCAAGAAAGTCCTAACATCTTTAAGACCTCATCCATGCCCCATGAATCTAACTTGGGAGGTCAAATACCCATTTTAGAGGAGGGAAGATTGGAACCATACACATTAATGGAATTGACGGCTGCCTACATTAGCTTGCAAAAGCAAAATGCAAACTTGGTACACATTGTCAGTACACAAGGCCTTGAACTCAAGCAATTGAGGGAGAGTATTGTCATTTTGGAGAATGCTAGCACTAGGCGTGGGATGGAGGAATCTTCCAAAGGGGAGGATGAGCAGGTTAATGTGAGTGATAAGGGCTCACATGATGGTGAATCTTTGGGTGTTGCTGAAGCCCTAACTGAATTGAAGAAGCAACCAGGTTTTGATAGATCTCTGGTAACTCCTACAAATTTAGACTTGTCTTTTACAGCTATGTTGGAGCAAATTACAAAAGGCGCTGAGACAAGTAATTTGGGCGTTGACAAGCAAAATTTGAACGCTGACACACCAAGCGCTGACATGAGCAAATTGGGCGCTGACACAAGAAATTTGAGCGTTGATAGACCTGCAGATGAGGTTGATGTATTCCAGTCATCAGCCATCATCAAAGAAGTATCTTCACATGTATTACCATCATCCTTACCCATCATTGATCCATTAGATAAGGGTAAAGGAATTATGGTAGAAATAGAAGTTCCAAAGGATGCAGCATAGGTAGAGTTTGATAGAAGGTTGGCTGCACAACTTGTGGAACAAGAAAGAAAGAAGGTTGGTGAATCACCATTTGTTTCCACTTCAGAGGAACAAGAAGGAAGTGATGAAGCTAGTTCAGATTCAAGTGTGATGATAATAGAACAGCCAGAAAGACTTGAATATGGTGATGATTTGGCAAGAGAGAAGCTTAGAGAGTTGAAATTGAAAGTAGACTTTGATATGCCAGAAGTTGTTCAGATGTACCATGCTTGGGAAGATAGGTGTATGGAGAATCCAGATTTGACTATTTCAGACCAAATATGGGGTTTGGAGATTCTTCTAAGAGTTCAAAAAGACTGCAAGGTAATTCTGAAACACAAAGCTAGCAATATTCTATCAATGTTGAAAAGGGATAGAAGGGAGCTGTACTACATGCTACTCAGATGTCATGGAACGGGATGGACCTATAATAAATTGTTGGGATTATCCTTTGAAGAGTTGGAGTACAAGGCTTATCCCATTTGGGCAAAAGTGCAGGAAATGAATACTATCAGACTTCTTTCAGATGAAAGGAAAGAAGAGCTTGTAGAAGAGATGGAACTTAAGAAGGCAATGTTTGTTCCAAGACCTTTGAAGAAGGGAGTTCCTCTTGAGTTTCCTAATGATATGGATAGATTGAAGCCCAGTGAAGCTGTTATGAGAAGGAGCATCAAGCTCTCACCTTTGGAAGCTTCAGATATGGTACAAGTGTTACCTCTTGATGCCAGAAACCCTATTATAAGCTATAAAGAAGATGAAAGTAGGTTTTGGAAGATTGGCAGGTATGGGAAAGAGGTACACACTTTTACTACACTTATATCTCTTTTTTCAAGTGTGGATAGAGAAGACTTGGTAGACCTTTGGAGGTTGTTAGAGGCCAAGTATGAGACTGAAGCTCCTACTTCAGTCAATGGAATAAAACTTTGGTCAACATTCAATAGAATGTGTGGACCAAAAGAAGAAGATCTTGCTGTTTGGAAGGATCTTGAAGATGATCTCAGTGGTCTTCAATGGCGTTTGTATTCAGCTGCTGGTGTGTATTATTTGAGCTCTACAATGTTTGCTTAGTATCTTCTAGTAGATGGTCAGTATCCCATGTTCAAAGAAGTTTTGGAGAAGATGAAGACAACACAGCTGGAGATTGATTATTCAAGTGACGTGGCTAAGGATTTGATCAGACATATTTATTACCAATATGATAAGCGTTGTAAGATTCATCCTAGTTCTTAATTTTTATTCAGAAACTTGATTACTAGAGTAGATATCAAGTTTAGTGGAGGATTGTTGGGAATAAAATGTAGCCAGTTCACTTGAGCGCTGACAAGAGGAAAACAAGCGTTGATAGGAAAAAAACAAACGCTAATAGATCAAGCGTTGACAAGAAGAAGTCAAGCGTTGATAAGTTGAAGACAAGCACTGATAGAAAGATATGGTCTACGCGTATTATGTTTCTAGTTTGTTTCTAGTAAAGATAAGTTCAACATTGTATTTTCTATAATTATCTTTACCTAGAATAGTTGATACGTAGACTCTTGTACAAGGCTTCTTATGTCTATAAAAGAAGACCTTTAGGTTATGTTTCATATAAGTTTTCTTACGTTAAACACTTTCATTGTAAGAAAGTTTGTTATTATCAATCAATTGAAAGTTTGTTTACATCCTTTGTGTGTTCTTGTTTAAGTGTTAATTCCGCATAACACTTAGATTACTTTATACATAAACAAAGTTTCTCTACGTGTATAACTTGATCTAATCTCGTATACATAAGCTTAAAAGCGTGTGTTGCACTAGATGTGGGATTAATGTATACACGTCTAGTGGTTGTTTATTATTAATATAATGAGCAACCCTTTTGTTTTAATTCATGTGTTTTGTGCTCTAAACACCTTGTTAATGTGTCGTGTTCTAATTCCGCTTTGATTATCTAATCATATGAACATGATGCATTCCTAGTAGATTAAAAGATCCAGAATCTTAAGATTCCACAATTGGTATCAGAGCCTCGTGGCTCGTGGTGCTAGGACCAACAAGGTGTTCGTGTATGGCGAAAAGAAGAAAAATCCGTCTAGGGTTTTTCTGGACGTTTTTGTGTGCGCAACAGTATTCAGAAGGTCATAACTTTTGATTGGACCGTTGGATCGTCACGAAATTTCTTGTGTCTTTTCTATTCACATATATCTAGACATCCACCGAAGGGATTGTCATGTTTTATCCCCAGGAAAAAGTTATTAAGCGTCAAAGTCAGCAGCAGGATATGTGCAGTTTTCTGTGGACAACCATGTTCAAAACACGTTTTCTCCTTCGTTAACCGTTGGATCTTCGTGATTTTTGGACTGTAGATTCTTGGCACTTGTGTCTAGGATCTCACCGAAGGGATCTTCGATTTGAGCTCTAATGAAGAATTTATCATATGTCGAAGTTGGTTGCAAAGAAGGTATGAAGATTTATGTTTCACATAAATAAGATTTAGGGTCTCATACCCTAAACCCTAGATCGACTTTAAACACAGAAAAGTATTGGTTTATGGCTTTTATAATGCAAGATTCGAGGTAGGTTGGTTTACAAATCCTAAGTTAGGGTTTCAGTGCTTTGTTAAAAACCCTAGATCTCGAATTAATGAAGCAGCAGTGAGAAAATCCAACATCAAGCCGAATGAAAACCCTAAATCCGTCTATGGTTTGATCAGTTCTTGTTAAAGAAGACGAAGAAGTGCTGATTGTGGTCATTAATACTAACAGACTGTTATTAGGGTTTATTATTAAACTCTAAAACTGGTGATGCAGCAGAATGTGTGTTGCTGTAAATGTTGTTCGTGATTTATCTGCTTGAAGGAAGAAGATTGATACTCAAAATATAACATGGGTTAAATCGGTTATTTTCCTAAATTATTGGGATTATGGTTGATTTTGTTTTATGGCTACCTCGATCTTCTAATGTTAGAGAAAGGATTGGAAACAGACGTGGCTTCAAAAATAAAAATGATGCAGCTTTTTCAAAAGTCACGTGGGTCTTCAAACAAAAGTAAGTTATTTTAGGACGTGATTATGGTATGGCTGATTTCTAGGAGATACACACGTGAGAATGAGGATATACATGAGAAAGTGGAGGAAATTGCGGATTGAGTGTGCAAATTTTTAGGGATTGTTAGCTTATTCCAATAATTAGCTCCTTGTATGT
This sequence comes from Glebionis coronaria, assembly GCA_025667525.1. Taxonomy (NCBI): domain Eukaryota; kingdom Viridiplantae; phylum Streptophyta; class Magnoliopsida; order Asterales; family Asteraceae; genus Glebionis; species Glebionis coronaria. The sequence continues at coordinate 220,896,173 of CM046879.1, forward strand.
ATATTGGCTTTCACATGCAACGTGATGTGGGTATAGTACGTGCAAATTTATGGGCTGATAAAATTTGAGCAATGATTTGGACGTAGAGTTACATAGTGAGGTTTTTATTCTAGCTATTGTTGTTATTTTTACCCGCTGATGTAAGGAAGAAAGTGAGCCGCTGACGTTTGTTATTTTGACGCTGACAAGAATAAGTCGACGCTGACAGAGAGCGTTGACATGAGTTGTCTGAGAAAAGGTTTGTTCAAACGCTGTTAGGTTTTGTCCGATATTGGACAAAGCATTTGGTTAGGATATTGGACAGTAAGGGTTCTCAGATAACAAAAGGATAGCTGTTGTTTGAGAAAATTGGTACGTTTTTAGCACACAAAAAGGAGGAATTTACACACGAAGGTACATGGAATCTCCGTTTTTATATAGAATATCAAGTTGATATTTATGGCTCGGATATTTTTAAAAGGGATTAATGATTTTAATGCGAGTTAGCAACTATTCATGGAATTTGATGGATATTTTAGATTATGTAATCGGGATAGCCTTGAGAAAGAGTTATCCAATCTAACACTTTTACATATGGTATGAAGATGTTATTTCATTAAAATTAGTCATGAAGAGGTGTTGGCTTAAGGGGAAGAATTCTTATGGTAAGCTTGATGATTGAAGAAGATTTTCGCGAGTTTGTGTTCTATCATATCTTAAAGTCGTGGATCCATACACTGACTTTAAAGATAACTTGTTCGTGCTTTAAATGTTTGGTGACGAATACTTGTCATAACACTTGAAGGAGTTACATTATCGTGCTCAGTGTCTCACAAAGGATGAGAATATTGAAAGGGATCGAGGTCTACTTATAATTTGCTATGGGTATAAGTTCTTCATCACATGGATAGTACAAGACATGGAACAAAAGGTTGGGTTATTCTACTTCTACATCAAAAATATTATATTCGTTTTTCTTCATTCGTAATCTACAATTAGAGTCTACATGGTTCGTGATTCATTTACATGCACCACTCAAGGGGAAGCGTTTATTAGTTGTTTATCTTTCGAAGACCCCTATTGGATGAGACAAAAAGGGGAAGAAGATTCAAAGATCAAGGTATACAACTTATTTTTATGTGGTGATATGTTTTACAAGAAATCTTACTTTAAGGGGAAGCTTGTTTCATTCGTGAAAGATCAAGATTTGAAGATTGGTTTTGTCATCATCAAATAGGAGAAGATTGTTGGGAATTAATTTGATGAGACAAATCAAGAATAATGAAACAAGAAGGACTTATATGCAATTATCAAGATTTACAAGAATATGGAGCCCTTTCATACCACAAGGAGGACTTATTAGCAAAAGATGGAGGGACTCCTAGTGTAATTAGATTTCTTGTAAAGAGGGTTATTTGTAGTATATAAACACACACCCTGCATAGGTTTATTCATTCAATTATTCACGATGTAAAACTAAAGTTTCTTCGTGTTCTAGGCGTGGGATTCAGTGTATACACGCCTAGAGATTACTTGTAATCGTTTAGTGCAAGTAATCCTTTAATGAGAAGTAAACGTTGGAAAAGAAACACCTTTTTCGTAATCAATGTTCTAATTCTGCTATGTTTATCATATAAACGTTGATTATCCTAGTAAGCTTAATCGATCCGTGAATTATGGTTTCATCAATAATATTATGACAGAAATGATGACCAATCGTGACAAAAAGTTAACAAATCAGACCATAAAAATATATAGAACGAGGCACAAAAAAATTTTTAGACCACCAAATCGAAAACAAGAACACGATCCCAGGATGGAACCGAGGCTCTAATGCCAATTGTGGATTTGCTTTTATCTAATCCGGTGGTCTAGGTGGGTGGTGGAAGGTGGAAGCCATTGTTGAGTTGAGAGAGAAGAGAGGTTGTGTGTGTGAAAATAGAAAATGTATAAAACAAGAAAATGAAACACAATCAACACCCCTCCTTGGAAGCCTAGGAGGGGTATATATAGTCACACACCAAACACTTAACTATACATTGTACCTAGTCTAGTCTAAGCGTGTGTGACTATGATAACTAATGGGAATTCTTAAATGTCGTCACATAAAGTGAATTTCCAACACCGGAAAATGCAATTAAATGAATTGGATGAATTAAGGGATATTGCTTATGAAAATTCATTGATTTATAAAGAAAAGACTAAAAAGTTGCATGATTCAAAAATTAAAAACCGGGTTTTTAACATTGGGGATCAAGTTTTGCTTTTTAATTCTCGTTTGAAAATCTTTTCCGGTAAGTTGAAATCCCGTTGGTCCGGTCTATTCACCGTGACTCAAGTTTTTCCATATGGGACCATCGAGCTAGCTCAAAATGATGGCCCCAATTTCAAGGTGAATGGACATAGGTTGAAGCACTACTTTGGCGGGGAAGTTCCATCCTTGAACTACCTCGACCAAATCACCTTCCCCAATGATAATTGGTATTAAGGGGATCGAGTCGAGCTCATGACTCGGTAATCAAAAACGAGGTGCCTCGTGGGGGAGTCCCATGCTTATCCTATGTACATATTATCGCTTTCTAATGTAGTAACGTGTGGGGATTTGTGCCCTTCCAACCTTTGTTCCGTGGTTTTTTGTGAATTGTGTATTTTAGATGATCATTATCTTCACGATTGGAGCCTCTCGTGTTCGTTTTATGGGAGAACTCGATCGTTTGCTTCGAAGACTTTCTCAATATCCATAATATATCCTTTGATGTTTTAACCTTAGGTTTATAGCACACTTCATAAATGGCTTTAAATTTAACGGTTACACCCTTTCCATGCTAGATTAAGCATTCGACTACGTCTCTAGTATGGGGGTGTTTGCACCCCTAGACTCGAAACATTGAGGACAATGTTTAACTTTAGTATGGGGAGGGGGGGTTAATAGATACTTTCCTTGCCAAACCTTCACGCTTTCCAAATTTTATCTTTTTGTTTATCATTTTGTTTCAAAATAAGGCTAAAAATGGTCAAATTTTAAAAATTTTCTCATGTTTTATAAGTGTTTGAAGACACGAATGTAGGTTTCCCGATGGCGAGAATAAGAGTAATTTTTTACTCGACCGTGCGTGTTGAGTACTTAGCTTCGATTCCTTAACTTCACATTAGACTAAGTCTCTTAAATGAGGACGAGAAATGATAGAGTTAATTATAAGTTCTATGCTAAACGTAGAGTACTCGTATTCTTTCAAAAACTCATGTGTTCTTGTTGTTTGCTTATTCTCCCTTCGCTTGTAAATATTTTTTGCTTAATAAATATTGACTTAGCGGTTTAGTCTTGATTGTTGGGTTTCTAGTCTTTTCTAGTAGCTTTCGTGTAATTAAACTGGGAAGACATTAAGGTATCACCGGCGTCACGGTTTTGAAGTATTGGCACCCGAATAATCAAAAGCTTCACCCAATAATAAGATTTCAAGTGCTCACCTAAATCAAGCAAACAATTTGAAACCCCACAAGGCCGAAAAATATATGCAAAATTGAAAGTGAATCAAGCCTTAATCTTTGAAGCTTTAAAGATCCAAAATTCGCCTTAGCGTGAGGATATATGTCTTTGGCTAATAAAACTACCGATGAGGTGGATAATAAAAGGCAAGGCAAGACCGAAGTCATAATAAAAGCTTCATGGCGAAGTTGAATAAAAGATGGAGGTAAACCAAAGATAATAAGGCCCTTCCGTTAGGGGGCGTATAAAAGTCATGGTAATAAGTCTCATGTTCAAAACTGTTATAAAACCGTGTTTATCGATCCTTCTTGTTGACTTAATTTTTTGACATCGTTGTCTATTAGGAGGGGTTATTGATTTGATGGTCTTGGTTACACCGTTAGGACTCTATTTTTAGACCAAAATATCTATTATCACATAAGTCAAACAATGTATCCTCGTGAAACATTCAAGACATAATAAAATATAAGAGATACAACTTAGGAAAATGGGAGGATAAGTACGTGATTAGGGCATATGAGTAGTGTTAGCATTACTAACTTATAACGACAATGATCTCATTGCACGCTTGGCATGGAATTAGGGTGAAAATCGAGGACGATGAAATTATTTCTAACGAAGCATTCACGTGTTCTTATTCTATGAACCTAAACGTCCCATTTTTCAATGAAAATCATACATTATGTCTAAAACGCAAGTAGAAGTAATAGTAGTAGTGTAGCTAGTTTATCATTCAATAAAAGTGAATAAAAATGAATTTTAGATATGCTACGATACTTTATTCTAGCATTGCGTGAGGGCACGGCAATGGTTTGGTATGGGGAGTGATGAGACTGCTTTTATACATAGTCTTATCGTCCAAAAAGGGATTTAAATGCATAAGATATCATGAAAATACCCCAATATATGCTTGTGTTTGTTTCTTGTGTATTTTAGGTACGGATATTGAGAAAATGACAAAAGATCACAAGAATCATGCAAAAACGAACACGAGAAACGAAGCCGCACATTGAACCAAGCCCTAGTGAAGAATTTTCCAAAAGAAAACCCTTGAAGATTTGAAGATTTATGAAGAAGGGTCCTCCAATATTGAATAATTGACACTTTATACTCTTGTATCTTCATAATTACAAGATTGGTACCTAAAGTTTGTCAATATTGCAAAAAGGGCCCTCTACTTTGAAGAATTGGCAATTTTAGTCCCTCAACAAAACTAAATTGTCCATATTTATCCTCCTCAAAGTCAAACATACCAAGAAGGACTCCAAGATACAATAAATTACAAGTTTGGTCCTTTGAAAATATCAAAATTACCAAAAGGACCCTTGACTTTGAAGAAATGGCAAAAATGGTCCCTCATTAATCATGACTTGGCAATTTCAGTCCTCCAAGAAGTCAAACAAACAAGTCAAGACCATATTCTATGAAGAAAATGCCAAATTATTCCTTCAAGAATCAAGAATTGGCAAGAAATACCCCTAAAATGATTTTACAAAACTTTTTGGGGCAAAAGTGTGAAAAGTGAAACTTCATTAACAAAGGAAATGAAGTTTAGGCTGTTTTATTTGCAAGTGAAAGACAAAGGAAAGAAGGGGGGCTATTCTTGGCAGACAATGAACCTTACCTAGACCAACCAATGAACGCCACCTGTCCCACTAACACCTCTCAACCAATGAAATCTCTCCCTGGCTCCACATCATCTTCCACTCACAACCGTTTAACCAAACCTTAATTAATTATTTAATTAAGCCGCTAAACACCCCTTTAAAACAAAAATAAGATCAAACCTGTGTTCTTGAAGTTCATAAGCAAATTTGGGTATTTGCTTAATACTTGATAATACCCCTTAATTCACTCCATATTTGTGATTAAGGTGAGACTAAACCCAACCCCACCTTAAACCCTTGGCCACGTCACCATACCAGCTCACATGATAAACCCTTCTACACCACCTTCGGGGAAAATGCCAAAAGAGGCCAGTCATCGAACGTCCAAGGATCCTGCTTACTCCTTAAGCTTATTTCAAGCCATGGGATGCAATTCAAACTTGCCAGCAACACACAAACAGCCAATTCCATCACATGATTCAACAAACTGCCAAAAGTTCTCAAGGGCATTTCAGGGATTTTGTAACATTAGGGTTTGATTGGTATGAAAACACCCATCCTTTTACCACATATTTCTTGCTAAAACGAGACCAAAACGCGTATTTAATATCATTTGTTTGGAATTATGCGTGGTTTTTGTGTTTATTGTGTTTTCAGAGCCAACCGGATGGATATTGGAGAAAACATGGGATTTCACGGGTTTTATCGAAGAAAAAGACTCAAGACGAAGTCTATTGTCCAAGAGATGCAAATAATTTGAAGTCAATGGGCCTATTTTAAGATTTATCGAAGAAAAGGACCAAAGATGGAATATTTACATATGTCGAAGGAACTCAAGTCTATTAAACGAAGAAACTAAAAGACGAGTTGAGTTTAATCGTCGACAAATCCCGAATCAGAATCGAAAACGTCAACTTTTCTGAAAAGACAAGAAGACAAGAAGAAAGGGAGAAAGCCCACTCACCAACCAACCACTAGGCCTATAAATAGGATTCACCTTCACACTTTTTGAGGGAGTTTTTTTATTTCCAGTTCTTTTCTTTTCTTTCGTAGGAAGCCAACACCATTAAGGTGTTGGTGATTTTTCATTTTTGTTTAATCCTTAATCTTGTAAGTTTTTAATCTTTCCTTTTGTTTACTCTACCTTAATCAATCAATATAATCCTTCCATTAATCTTGTTCATCTTCATCTTTTTGATTTAAAGTTTAAAGTTCTTATTTGGTTGATTTTAATCTTCAAAAGTAAGTGGGTTTTGTGTTTTTATTGTTTTGATTTGTTGTTTATGGTTATTAAATGATTATTGGTTAGTTTGGTTTAAATGTTTTGGTTTATTTTTGTTGATTTGATTAAAAATCGTGTTGCCCAACTTTCCCTTTTTTTTCTGAGTTATTCATATTCCCAGATTCCGAATCAAATATTTATTCCGGATCAAGGGTTTGTGTCAAATATTCCGGATCAGCTCATTTCATTTAGACATTCCGAATCAAGTATTCATCCGGAATAATTAATATTCCGGATGAGTGTAATTATTCCGGATCAACCTTCACATTCCGTATCAACTTTTTCTTCCGGATAGAACCTTTATTCCGGATCACATTTTATTCCGGATCAACACCATTTATTCCGGATCAACTTTTATTCTGGATAGAACCTTTATTCCGAATAGAGTATACATTCCGGATGAACTTTTATTCCGGATAGCACCTTTATTCCGGATAAACAACATTATTCCGAATCAAGCTTTTATCTTGGATATTCCGGATCAAGCATACATTCCGAATCAAGCAAGTTTTCAGTAAGGTTATACTACTGTTTAATCGTTTAATTGTTTAATTTTAATTCAAGTTTTATTTCATTAACTGTTTTGGTTTAAATCTTTATTTACTTCACACATTTACCTTTTTAATAGAATAGAAAAAAATCCCCTTTTGTAACCAAGAACAACTATTCCACTTTTAGCCGTGATCAATTCGAGAAGATTCCGAGAAATAATCTGAACCCCAATGCAAAAACACAAGTATCAAATGGCGCCGCTGTCGGCTCTTCTCGTAAGGATTAACAGTTTTTTGTGAGAACTTTGATTTTTGGATCCGTTTGCCGTGAACGTTACTTTTTCATCATCAAAAATTTTCAAAAATCCTAAAAAAAATAAAATTTTCAAAAATACAAAAAAATTAAAAAACCATAAAAACCAAAAATATTTCTTGTTTGCTTTGTTAGTTCTTTTGCAGGTGTATGCGCACTCGATCAACGTCTTATCATGAGCCCGAGACTCTCGATAACTTAGCCATGGCCGGTGTACACAACAACAATAACAATCCACCACAAAACAACATGAATAATAACAACAATGAACCTCTACCGGACAATCGCCCTATGATTGAACTTTTGCAAGCACATGTAGAGGGCAACAACGATCCAATTGTCATCCCCGCGATTGCAGCCAACAACTTTGATCTCAAATCCGGCTTTATTCAAATGGTCTCTGCTCAACCATTCTTGGGGCGTACCATTGATGATCCTCATGACCACATCAAAAGGTTCCTGCAACTCACGAATACGGTCAAATTCAATGGTGTTCCACAAGAGGTAATCCGTTTACAAATTTTTCCTGTCTCCTTAGAGGGACAAGCCCGGCATTGGCTTGCAAAGGAACCGCCACAAAGTATTCTGACGTGGACGGATTTGGAGACCAAATTCATAAACTACTTTTTACCACCCTCTAGTACTACCGCTTTGCGGAATGAAATTATTAATTTTGAACATAAGTACGATGAGTCTTTTAGTGAATCTTGGGACCGTTTTAAAGACCTTTTAAGAAAGTGCCCACAACATGGTTTTACCAAAGTGCACCAAATTAATACTTTTTACAATGGTTTAAGCATGAATGACCAAGATTCACTAAATAGTGCCTCGGGGGTAATATTTTGGTTAAGAGTTCTAATGCCGCTTGGGATATTATTGAGAATAAGTCTAGAGTGCAAACCAAGAGTGTTCGGACCAATGTCGCTAGTGCTAGTACTAGTGACAACGACAAGAGACTTGACAAAATTACGTCGCTTCTTGAATCGCTTGCTACCCAAACCGCTAGCAACACCAACAACATCAACGCTAAAAACGCTCAAGTCAATGCTGTAAGCCAACCATGTGAAATATGCGGGGGTCCTCACTCTTACACTACTTGAACTTCCACCAAGACTATCCTCCTGAGAATGTTAACGCAGCATACGGTACCTATCCTCCGGCCGCTTATCAAGCACGTCCTCAAGGAGACCGCAACTTGCTTAGCTACCACTCAAACAACTTTCTTTCCCCGCCCGGTTTTCCCCCACCCAATCAAAACCAACAACAAAACCTTAACCGACCCAACCAAAACCAACCTCGAGCACCATACCAACCACCTCAAAGACAACCATATCCACCTCAAAGAAACAACCATGTTTACCAACAACCTGCTTATCAACCACCCGCCTACCATGCTCCTCCTCCTAACCAACCCACCGCATTACACCAAGATGTTGAAACCTACATGAGGACTAATGATGTGATCGTGGAAAATCTCCAGCGGGAAGTGCTCAACTTGAAAGCAGACATGGTGAAACAAGGGAACGATCTTAGACCGGATATGCGAAATTCTTCGAGTAATCAAATGAATGACCTAAGGAACATGATGGCTGGTTTCTTCCAAGGTAATCAATCCTCTTCTTCGGGTACTCTTACGAGTAACACCGTGGCTAATCCAAGAAGGGAGATGAAAGCAATCACCACTCGCAGTGGCAAAGGTACCAAGGAACCCGAGCTTCCTAAACCTCCACCCGTGATTGTGACTAAGGAAAACGAGTCACCTACTCATATTCCTCAACCTTCTATTTCCCCAATTCCTCCACCTCTTACTTTTACCCCTCCACCACCCAAGGATGTGAGTGATCCTTCTATCCCAAAGCCTTCCTCTTCTTCCGATATACCTTATCCCTCAAGGTTGAGGAAAGAGAAGCTCAAAAGCAAGGACGATATTAACGTTTCGAACTTTCTCAAAATGTTTAAACAATTGAATTTCAACATCTCCTTCGCTGAGGCTCTCGCTCACATGCCTAAATATGCGAAAATGTTCAAAGATCTTCTTAGCGACAAGGAGAAGCTTCTTGATATTGCTAATACCCAACTTAACGATAATTGCTCTGCAGTGCTCTTAAGGAAATTGCCAACCAAACTTGGTGATTCAGGTCGCTTCTTAATCCCTTGCAACTTCCCGTGAGTAGAGAATTGCATGGCCCTAGCCGATCTAGGTGCCAGTATTAACTTAATGCCTTTAAGTGTTTGGAAGCAATTATCTCTCCCTGAGCTAGTCCCCACCAAAATGACTTTGGAATTAGCTAACCGTACGGTTGCTTATCCAGAGGGGATAGCCGAAGACATTTTTGTAGGAGTCGACAAATTCACTTTTCCTACCGATTTCGTCGTCGTCGACTACGAGATGGACCCTCGTGTTCCATTAATCGTGGGATGTCCATTCCTGAGGACCGGTCGCACTCTTATCGATGTTGAAGCCGGTGAGCTTATCATGAGAGTTGGTGACGATCAATTTGTCTTCAACATGGGTAAGATTTCTAAACAGCCTTACATACGAGAGTGTTAATTGTATCGACGTTCTTGATGAGGCTTGTGAAGAACACTTCAAAGATGCTTGTAAAAGTATTCCTACCTCTCCTCCCAATGTTGAGACCGTTTCCTCTATTGATTCATCACTTACTCTATTTGGAGAAAGTGATTTCCTTTGGAAAGTTTTTGAAGCAACCATGGGAGATGAGAACGTAGAATATGACGATTCCCCCACCGATTGGGATGAAGACATTCGTCTCATTGAGAAACTTCTCAAAGAGGACCATATTTATCCACCATCTCCTAAGGCTATTGCTATTGATGAAACGACTTTGAATACGCCTCCCATCGAAAATCCTCCAGATTTAGAACTTAAGTAGTTGTCGTCCCATCTCGAGTACGTGTTCCTTGAAGACAAGAAGAAGTCGCCCTTCATCATTGCTAAGGACTTGAAAGAAGAAGAAAAATCTCGCCTCATCGCCGTGCTTAAAGATCATAAGAAGGCAATTGCTTGGAAAATTTCCGATATCCGCGGAATTGATCCAAACTTTTGTACTCACAAGATTATGATGGAAGATGACTATAAACCCACAATCCAGAGCCAAAGAAGGGTTAATCCTCGAATTCATGACGTCATCAAACAAGAGGTTATCAAACTTCTTGATGCCGGCTTGATTTACCCTATTTCGGATTCGCCATGGGTAAGTCCCGTCCATTGTGTGCCCAAGAAGGGCGGAATAACCGTTGTTCCCAATGAACACAACGAGTTGCTTCCTACTCGTCTCGTTACTGGGTGGAGAGTTTGTATCGACTATCGCAAGCTCAATTATGCCACGAGAAAAGATCACTTTCCTCTTCCTTTCATGGTCAAATGCTCGAGCGTCTATCGGGTAATGACTATTACTGCTTCTTAGACGGTTTCTCCGGGTATTTTCAAATTCCCATCGATCCTAAAGACCAAGAGAAAACCACATTCACTTATCCCTACGGAACATTTGCTTAAAAACGCATGCCTTTCGGTTTATGCAATGCTACTGGGACGTTCCAACGGTGTATGATGGCTATCTTCCATGACATTGTTGAAGAAACTATGGAAGTCTTCATGGATGATTTCTCGGTTTATGGCGATTCTTTCTCTGCTTGCCTTGCCAATTTAGAACGTATGCTTAAGCGGTGTGAAGACACTCGCCTTGTTCTAAATTGGGAAAAATGCCATTTCATGGTAAAAGGGGGCATCGTGCTAGGACACAAGATCTCCAAAGCCGGTCTTGAAGTGGACCGTGCTAAAGTCGATGTTATTGCTAAATTGCCTCCACCTTCAACCGTGAAGGGTGTGAGAAGTTTCCTTGGTCATGCGGGATTCTACCGTCGATTCAGTAAAGATTTTTCTAAAATCGCTCGCCCAATGACCAACCTCTTGGAAAAAGACACTCCTTTTCTCTTTTCCAACGAGTGTATTGAAGCCTTCAACCTTTTTAAGGATAAGCTAACTAAGGCACCGGTCTTGGTCACCCCTAATTGGGAGCTTCCTTTTGAGTTGATGTGCGATACTAGCGACTTTGCTATTGGAGCGGTTTTGGGCCAAAGAGTGAATAAAAACTTCCAACCGATCCATTACGCTAGCAAGAAAATGACATGGGCTCAATTGCATTACACGACAACCGAAAAAGAGCTTTTAGCTGTTGTCTATGCTTTTGAAAAATTTCGCCCCTATCTTGTCCTTTCTACCACCATCGTGTATACCGATCATTCCGCGTTGAAGTACTTGTTAACTAAACAAGATTCCAAACCAAGACTTCTTCGCTGGGTTTTGCTACTTCAAGAATTTAAAATCAAAATTCGTGATAAGAAGGGAGCTGAAAACCTAGCCGCAGATCATCTCAGCAGACTTGAGGATCCTTATCAAGGGGATCATCCGAACAAAGAGATCAATGACTCTTTTCCCCTGGAGACCTTAATGTCTATCAATTCGGATAATGATGAAGCCCTGTGGTTTGCGGACATTGCAAACTACTTGGCGGGTGGAATTCTCATCGACGGGTTAACATCCCAACAAAAGAAAAAGTTCTTCAAAGATATTAAGACTTACTTTTGGGATGACCCATATCTCTTCAAACAATGCGCTGATTTGATTATTTGTCGATGTGTTGATGGACCGGCAGCTTTCGACATTCTCGAAGCTTGCCACAAAGGACCCACCGGTGGTCACTTTGGTCCCAACTACACCGCCAAAAAAGTGTTTGACTCGATATTTTATTGGCCCACCATTTATCGTGATGCTCACAAGATGGTTAAACATTGTGATGCTTGCCAAAAACAAGGCAAGATCACACATAAAGATGAGATGCCTCAAAATTTCATACAAGAATGTGAAATCTTTGATGTTTGGGGTATCGACTCTATGGGGCCATTCCATTCATCTAAAGGAAACAAATACATCCTTGTAGCCATTGACTACGTTTCTAGATGGGTTGAAGCCAAAGCTTTACCCACTAATGACGCAAGGGTGGTTTGTAACTTTTTGAAATCGCTGTTCGCTAGAATCGGTGTGCTTCGTGCCATTATTAGTGATCACGGGACTCATTTTTGCAATGATCAATTTGCAAGAGTCATGGCTAAGTATGGTGTAAATCATCGTCTTTCCACCGCATACCACCCACAAACTAATGGGCAGGCTGAAATATCTAACCGAGGGTTAAAGCGAATTATTGAACGAACCGTGGGAGAGCATCGTGCCTGATGGGCCGATAAACTTGATGATGCTCTGTGGGCTTTTCGTACCGCATACAAGACTCCGATTGGTTGTACACCATATCGTCTCGTGTACGGGAAAGCATGCCACCTCCCCATTGAGTTGGAGCACTAGGCTTACTAGGCCTTGAAGTGGGCTAATCTTGATATCAACAAAGCCGGTGACCTACGCAAGATCCAACTCAATGAGCTGAATGAACTCCGGAATGAGGCTTATGAAAATTCTTTGATCTATAAGGAAAGGACTAAGCTCATTCACGACTCTAAGATTAAAAACCGAGAATTCCAAGTTGGAGACAAAGTTTTACTCTTTAACTCTCGGTTGAAAATCTTTTCGGGCAAGCTGAAATCTCGTTGGTCCGGCCCATTCACCATTGCCCAAATTTTTCCATATGGTAATCTCGAGCTCGCTCAACCTAATAGACCTAATTTTAAGGTGAATGGCCAACGAGTGAAGTTGTACTTTTGTGAGGACATCTCTCATGAGATGATTCCATCCCTCACCACGTTTCCCATGAACTAGTTTTTGGTCGAGTCAGGCTCGTGACTCGGTTATCAAAAACAAGCGCTCCTCGGGAGGCAACCCGAGTATCTATCCTTTTCCGTTTAACCTTCTAAGTGTAGGGGGACCTATATAGGTTGTTTGTGTTTGTGTGGTGATGTGATTACAGGGATAAGTGCACTCTTGGAATCTATGAAGAACCGTGCTCCCGTGTTATTTGAAATCCGGTTCTATCTCTCAACTATCGTGATTCAATTTTCTTCATACTCACATTTGAAATTGATCACTTTAGTCGTCTCTTCCTTAACTTGATTTAACCAACATGCACAATGTCATAAGTGTAGGGGAGACTTTTCCTACATGCTTAAACATTGAGGACAATGTTTATATTAAGTGTAGGGGAGACTTCTATCGAAGTTTTAAGTGGACTTTTCCTTGAAAATGCCTTCATTTAACCGGAAAATCATCTTTTTCAGCATTTTTCAAATTTTTAATTAACTTTGGCCATTTAGTCGTAATTTTTGAATTTTTATCGTTGCTTTCATATGTATATATCCCGCAATAAAGTAAAAAATATTAATAAAGTGGTGTAGCTAGTTTTGAAATCTTTGACATATTAGGCCCGTTACGATTATTTTGACTCAACCCGAATAGAATTATCCATGTTTATTCTAGCTAGTATCCTTAACCATGTAGACCTTAATTGGTTTATTAGGCTAAGCGTCCGCGAGTCTCATTACTTGAGATTTTAAATTGTGGAGAACGAGAAATGATAGAGTCAATTATAAGTCGGTATTCTTGCACAAGCACACTCGGTGTGATTATCTGCCTATTCTCCCATCACTTGCTAATAATTTATCTGCAATAAGTAAGGTCGTACGATTTGAAAAGTTACTTAGCTTCTAGCCCAAGATCGTTTAAAAGTTGCTCGGTAATGATAAGAGTTCATAGCCAAGGCATAACTTATGAAGCGGGGCGCGAAGATTGGCGAGTCCGAAAATGCCCTAACAATGCATGAGGATTCAATCGTATTGCTAAAGATCCAAGGTGATGTGAAAAGCATTATTCCCAAAATCAATATGAAGGATCAAGACTCACGACGAAAAGCAATCAACTCCCATAAAGATCATGGAGAAGTCTATCCGAAAAGACCCTAACAAGGTATGAGAATAAATAGATCCAAGTCCGAAAAGGAGGCGGATCGTTGTATCTCAGAATCCCAAATAACGATTGAATAAATAATGATGAAGTCGTGGTCAACAAAGTTGGAGTACCCCTCAAAAGTCTCCAAGTGAAGAAACTCTATTAACGAAGAGAAGACCATTATCTCAAGAACGTCTCTCAAGATATGAAGTATGAAGTACATACCAAATATCGGCCCGAGAAAGGTCTCAAATCGTGAAGCGAGTTATGCCAAGATATGAACTTTTTGATATCCCGAGAAGCAGTTTTAAGAGATTTTTCCTTTAGCTAACTATTAATCAAATCGTCCTACTTTGCTTTCAGCCTAAATAAACTATCGCAATAAGTCCAAAAATGCATCTTCATGATCATTCTAAGACAAAAATAAAATATAATAGATACACCTAGGAATAAGGGAGTTTAAGCATATAATTAAGCCATGTGTGTAAGTGTTTGATTTGCTAACTTATAATAACAATGATCTCGTTTTTAAGCTTAGTTTGGGGAACGTGAAACTTGAGGGTGATAAATCTTCGCAGCACCGAAGCCCTAATGTAAGTCTTAGATCTCTTTGCAAGTTATTTCCATGTAGCTATTTTCTAGTGAAAATGATTTTCTATCCTTTTGTTTCCTTTAAAGTTTTAATTTCTCTTAGTACTCTAATTTTTGTTTTAGTAGTATGTTAATAAGGCCAAGGTTGATTGATTATGAGAAAAGTGTAAAATTGCTTTACCACTAGGCATTGCATGAGGGCATGGCAATGGTTAAGTGTAGGGGATTTGATAGGTATGAAAACACCCATCCTTTTACCACTTATTTCTGGCTAAAACGAGACCAAAACGCGTATTTAATATCATTTGTTTGGAATTATGCGTGGTTTTTGTGTTTATTGTGTTTTCAGAGCCAACCGGATGGATATTGGAGAAACCATGGGATTGCACGGGTTTTATCGAAGAAAAAGACTCAAGACGAAATCTATTGTCCAAGAGATGCAAATAATTTGAAGTCAATGGGCCTATTTGAAGATTTATCGAAGAAAAGGACCAAAGATGGAAGATTTACATATGTCGAAGGAACTCAAGTCTATTAAACGAAGAAATTAAAAGACGAGTTGAATTTAATCGTCGACAAATCCCGAATCAGAATCGAAAATGTCAACTTTTCTGAAAAGACGAGAAGACAAGAAGAAAGGGAGAAAGCCCACTCACCAACCAACCACTAGGCCTATAAATAGGATTCACCTTCACACTTTTTGAGGGAGTTTTTTTATTTCCAGTTCTTTTCTTTTCTTTCGTAGGAAGCCAACACCATTAAGGTGTTGGTGATTTTTCATTTTTGTTGAATCCTTAATCTTGTAAGTTTTTAATCTTTCCTTTTGTTTACTCTACCTTAATCAGTCAATATAATCCTTCCATTAATCTTGTTCATCTTCATCTTTTTGATTTAAAGTTTAAAGTTCTTATTTGGTTGATTTTAATCTTCAAAAGTAAGTGGGTTTTGTGTTTTTATTGTTTTGATTTGTTGTTTATGGTTATTAAATGATTATTGGTTAGTTTGGTTTAAATCTTTTGGTTTATATTTGTTGATTTGATTAAAAATCGTGTTGCCCAACTTTCCTTGTTTTTTCTGAGTTCTTCATATTCCCCAGATTCCGAATCAAATATTTATTCCGGATCAAGGGTTTGTGTCAAATATTCCGGATCAGCTCATTTCATTTAGACATTCCGAATCAAGTATTCATCCGGAATAATTAATATTCCGGATGAGTGTAATTATTCCGGATCAACCTTCACATTCCGGATCAACTTTTTATTCCGGATAGAACCTTTATTCCGGATCACATTTTATTCCGAATAGAACCATTATTCCAGATCAACTTTTATACCGGATAGAACCTTTATTACGAATAGAGTATACATTCCGGATCAACTTTTATTCCAGATAGCACCTTTATTCCGGATAAACAACATTATTCCGAATCAAGCTTTTATCTTGGATATTTCGGATCAAGCATACATTCCGAAACAAGCAAGTTTTTAGTAAGGTTATTCTACTGTTTAATCGTTTAATTGTTTAATTTTAATTCAAGTTTTATTTCATTAACTGTTTTTGGTTTAAATCTTTATTTACTTCACACATTTACCTTTTTAATTGAATAGAAAACAATCCCCTTTTTGTAACCAAGAACAACTATTCCACTTTGAGTCGTGATCAATTCGAGAAGATTCCGAGAAATAATCTGAACCCCAATGCAAAAACACAAGTATCAGGGTTCACGTTTTTAGGGTTTGGAATCACTTCATGTAGCATATATAAGGCATAGCACTAGTTTAGTATCAAATTGCTCTTGAATTTTCCTTGGTTCAGAAATCTGTAAATCACATATTTATCTTAATGAAATGTGTTTGAATTTGGTGAAGAAAGCTCAAGTGCCACTCTTAATATCTGTTTATTGTTGTTAATGTTTACTAGTTCTAGAATCTTAAACCTCTTTTCAAAAGGAGTGTGCAAAAGTTTACACATTTTCCACTTTTCTTGATATTTTGCTATGTCTAGTTCAAACCTTGGAATTCTTGGGCTATAAAGCTGATCATAGCATCCTGATATTGAGTTATCAAGGTGTGGTGAAGCTTATAACTTGGGGATAATCAAGTGTGGGGAACTAAGGTTGCATTAACCAAGAATTTTCCATTTTTCTGATTTTCATATTGTGCTCTTAACCTTGTTGATTCTTAGCAGGATTGTTTGTGGAAGCTTGTACTTGTTTTTGCTAGTACATAAGCTCAAAATTCGTGGGTGTGGATGTACATCCATGAGGTACACATCATCTTACCTAAAATCTGTTAAAACTTTGGATTTTTGGTGATTTTGTGTGTGACTTGTGTTCTTAATGATTTTATGGTCTAACCTTGCTCGAATCTGCTTAATATATCTGTTATTGTGCTATTTGGGCTTGGGTGGTCTTGAAATACACTTTTGATTTGAAAAATTGTGATTTAAAAAGTGAAAAGGGTGTTTGGGATTACCTGTTATAGATCATAAGTGGTTATTGTGTTTGTGGAAAGTGTTATTTGTGCTTTGTATCTGTTAAATACTTGGTTGAGTGCATATTCCTGCAAGTTTTTGGGTTTGAAACCTCAAATCAAACATTGTGCTATATCTCATTGAGTTTAACTGTTTTTGACCTAAGATTTTGGTAAAATCTAGAATTTATGCATGCTTAGGGTTAAAAGTTGTTAAAACATCATTAATATAACATATGTGATAGATCTGAGGGATTGAATTTGGCTTGTTGGTCAATTGCATCAGCAAAAGTAAAATCTGCTTGTGTTAGTGTTCATCAGTAACCTTCATCTGCTTGAATCTTGATTTAGGCTTTGAGCCATTGCATGAAAATTGTTTAAACTTGTTCATTTAAGTTTATAATAGCTTGTGTATTCTTTTGGTGCAATTTGGTTGGCTGTAATTAGCTAAAACAGCTTATAAGTTCATAACTGCTTATGTGTTCATATATGGTGCATATCTGGTGATGTTTTGATTAAACTGTACTAATTGGCTGTTAGTGATTGTAATTTCTTGATTGTTATTGACTCCTTATGATCCACTGATCATTTGGGTGCCTTTTTGTAACTTGAATCTCCAAAAAAGTCACTAAAGACAAAAAAGTCAAGAAGTCAAGCAGTGGAAAAAGTTTCCACTGCTCAGACCCCAAAACTAGCCCCTGCTAGTGTTAATTTGCTTTCAGCTTATCAATAAGCCATATTGGCTTATCCAGACCTGCAACAACTTGTTTTTTGTGATAGATCTTTATTATTTGACCCATTTGATTGAACTGGAGCTTATTAGACTTTGACTTTGACTTTTTGCTAGAAAACCAACTCATTTGACTTTTTCATAAGTGCTTATTTTCTTATTTCAGCTTATTGGGTGAACTTATTTGAAAAATTTTTGTTGATTAAGCTTAGTTAAGTCATTTAAAAGGTTTAGAAACTTGAATCAGCTCTTGGGATAGCCTAGAATTAAAAAACGACTATTTTGTCGTTTTCTGTAGATTGCTTATTGCATTTTCAGGCTTATTGCTTGGACTTTTTTCAAATTTCTTTTTACAGAAGTCTTAAGTAACTCAAAAGAAGCTTGTGTGTCTAATTTGAGCTTATGGCATCAGCTTATAGCTTAATGGGCCAAAAAGCCCATTAAGAATAAGCTGTTTGATATAAGCTAGCCTATTTCAAATTTTCAGCTTTTGGGCCTTTGAAAAGTTGTGTTTAAAATTAAATTTTGAGTCAGATAGGAGTTTTTGGGTTAAATTGGACAACATTTTTCTTATTGGGCCTATTTGAGCCCATTAAGGGGTCTGTTTTGACTTTTAGCCCATTTCTAGGCCGATTAGTGGTATTTTTGTAATTTCAACTTCATTTTCTGTTTATTTTGGTTAAATTTAAGCTAATTTGCAAATTTTTAGAGTATTTTTTTAATTTTGGATTTTTAATATTATTTTATTATTAAAAATTAAAATTTAGATTTTTCAAGTTTTTATATTTTTCTTAGGTTAAACACATTAAGTTAGGAATTTTACAACTTTTATAATATTTTTATTGTTCTTAGATTAATTTTTATAATTATTTTAAGTTTTAAGAGTTTTTAATTGTTTTTAAATAGTTTTAATTAATTTTAAAATTTTCAAAAAATAGTGTTAAATTAAGTTAGGGTATTTTAGAGGTTTATAAATTGATAAATCTAATTTTGGGCTTTTTGTTAATTAAATTAATTTTTAGGGCTTTAATTAGCATTAAAAAATCATTATTTAATTGAATAAAAGGTTTGGGTTATTTTTGATTTTTTTGTAAACTCTAATTACATTATTTAGGATTTATTGCAATTTTCTAGGAATTTTTAGGGTAAATTTTTAAATTTGGTACTTTTTACGGTTTTACGTGTACGCCTTTATCGTCTTAGTTTAATCGTTATTGTAACCGTCATTCTCTTCTTATCCCTTTTCTATTTTCTTTCCTCAATATCAATATGATCACATAATTAATCATTTCTTAACACACACACCAAGCCTCCTTGAGAACGATCCCTACTTTGGGTCATAACTCGTGATTTTCCTAAGTCACTTGTTAATATTTACCCTAATTACCTTGTTTTCCTAAACAAGTGTAAAATTACAACTATTAGAGAAACTTTGTTGTATATGTAACAATTCAAGTATTATGCGGAATTAATACTTAAACAAGAACACACAAACAAGATAACCAAACTTTCACTTTTATTGATAAATCAAACTTGCGTACAATGAAAGTGTAAAAACATATATAAAACTAAAACCTAAAAGCCTCCTTTTATAGATTAAGGAACCTTGTACAAGAGTCTACGTATCAGCTATTCTTGGTAAAGATAAACATAGGAAATACATTGTCAAACATATCTTTACTAGAAACATACTAGAAACATAAAACGTGTAGACTAAGTCTTCTATCAGTGCTTGACTTCTTCTTATCAACGCTTGACTTCTTCCAGTCAATGCTTGTCCTATCAACGCTTGATTTCTTCCTATCAACGTCCAAATTGCTCTTGTCAGCGTACAAGTGTCTTGACTACATTTTATTCCCAACAACGAGTAAAACGATGGAAATTTCCGTATGGTTTGAGATGAAGAAGGAAAATCGGGTACCAGACTGGAGCTACGAAGAGCTGGACCGATGGATAATGATGGAGTGACTACACAACATAGGAGTTCAAGGACTTGTGGAAGTAACAAAAGGGAGTTTTGTGACTACACGAAGATAGAATTTCAGGGTAGTCGATATCGAGGGATGAGTAGTGAAGCTGGAGCTAAATAAGTTCGTGGACAAGTGATTTAGAGAGTCGGTTTTGTAAAGGTGTTATGAAAGATCTTTGGAAGAGACAGTTATGCATTATCCAATGCACTAGCGATTTCCATAGATTTTATGAATGGAGTATAGAATTTATGTTGGACGGGATAGTGTAGGAATTAGGGAGAACCATGGAAGGAGAGAACCAAGTATTCCTAGAACTTGATGATTGAACTACCACATGATAGGTGAAATGTCAAGAAGAGAGTTTTGAGACCTATGTAAGAATTTATAATATGGCTTGGTTTAGACAAATGAAAAATGATATGGGTTTTAGATGAGAGTGTGATCCGATTGGAATCACGAGAAACTCTAATCTCTCCCTATTACGAGGGAGTAGGAGAATTGGTCATTAAGGAAAAAAGTGAAGTTACTTAGGTAATTTTGACGTGTAGCTGACTTGATAGACGAGAAGCATCACATCGTGATGTATGGCATGAGTTAAGGAAGAAGAAGGAAGTGTGGATAGATGCGAATCACGAATGAAATAGGTCAAGATAGGAACCAAAGGTAAGACTTTGGTAGAGCCTAATGAGTAGACTAAAGCACAAGGCATGCTAATATTGTTGTAGTGTGGAAAAGGGAATGACACTGACCTATAATATTCGATTGGAAGGCTTAGTACCGATAATCAAAGGGATGAGGAGTTATAGATGTGATGTGGCATAAGAGATAGAGGGTTGGTCTAACTGAGACGAGACGAGGATCACTATGACCTTGAAGGTAAGACATTTTGTAGGTATAAAGGAATAAATGTAGCTAATTATCTTAGAAAGAGTTGAATATGTTCAAGGATAAGTTGAGTATAAAGGATCATTAAAAATTCTTCATTGAGGAAAGTTAGAAAAGAGGTGTATGGGTGCTACTAATAAGCTATCCAAATTTAATGGAAGTAGTTGTAGCATGGGTTTGGATGGTAGTTGAGGGAATTAACTAATGAATATGTGAAAGACCGTCATAGGTCACTTTTGTAAGGAAATTGGAACTTTTAAGTGGTTTGGGATACGGACTAAAGGGATTTTGTTATTCCCACTTCAATCCATAACACAATATTTAGAGAGAGAAAGAGAAGAAAAGTAGAGCGAGAAACTAGAGAGATGGTGGAAGGTTTTTACTATGTGAAAAGAAATGAACCAACACCCTCTTCCACACATGGAAGAGGGTATTTATATGCCATGCCACATGGGATTTGGTGGACTTGTTCATGGGTCGGGCTTGGCTTGTCTTGGGCTTAGAGCCACTAACTTATACAATATTAGCTTAAAGTCCAAGCCCGGTTTTCCCGACTAACCTATTACAATACAAGACCTTTAATGACTAAGACGATCTATTACATTCTTGTTCGAATTTATAAAATATAGGGCTAACAATCTCCCCCAATGTATCGATCATCTTTAAAAATGCATAAGATGATTGAGTGAATACATTCTTGTGGAGGTGATCTTCCTTGTTAGGTCTTGTTACTTTGTCTTGATCTTGTTTGTAACGGTTTTGTTCCTTCATGCCTTGTGATCTTTATCTTGAGCCTTTGTCTTTTGACTTTGAGTGCTTGAGATCTTCAGTCTATCCTTAATAGTGTTCATCTTGTGCTATTATATGACCTATTACATTCTTACATTTTTAAATATCTTGATTATCACCATCTTGTGCTCTTGTGAATTCTGAATCAACATATTCATACTTTGTTGATTTCGAAAGGCTAACAATCTCCTATATAAATATAGTTGAAGTTAGTCCTTCAAACATTCATCAGAGTTGCGGAAGACTTTAACTTTTAGTATGAATATGTGAAGACGACTTCAGTTAGTACACAGCTACGCCACCATCTTGATATGCAGAAACATATATGGACACATATAAAATGGCTTTGAGCATTTCACCCTAATTCGGTAGCATTTTACCTCTGGTTGGTGAAGACCGCTAGACTGTATTTGATACCGTACATGTGATAGAGTAGATTCAATTAAGAACCTCCTTGACAGGGTTTCCCGGCGGTAGTATCCAGTTCTCTTTACTCGACCGTCTCAAAGCAGACTGCGAACGTAAAGAGTGAATCATAAGGATAAATTATCCATCTGATTAGAGTCGTCAATTCAGAATTCCTGGAACAAGTTTGATTCAAGAAGAATTTCACCATTGTTGCTTTCCAGTTTGTCACAAGCTTGATTCATAGAGAATCTTGCAAGTCACCTACCATAGTGTTGTTTGAGGTTGACTCTGGAAAGATTTATATTCGTCACTGTGAGCATTGAAGAGTGTCACTCTGAATGTTCTGGCAAGATCACACGGATTTTACGAAGAAACCTGTAATCAAGTTTGAATCAATTAAGAGTCCAAACTTAGTTTCTTTCCAGTTCTCACAAGTTTGATTCGTGTAGAATCGCAAATGTTACCTACCATCAGCTTGTTTGATGCTGGCTCAAGCAGGATTTCCATCTTCATTGTGAATTGTATCACTCAGATGTTCTGGCAATATCACAAGGATAATGCGAAGGACTCGATTGTGTCCTAATGAGATGATAGATAGATCTCGTTTGGATCTAGACTCAATAAGTGCGTATTGGTAATCAGAGGCTGGAGCAGACTGCCACTGTTAAAAGTATTTAAAGTAATGGTCATACAATATACCGTTGCGAAGCTCGTGGAAAATGCTATTCAACGTTATCGAGAGTTCTATGTTATTGTTATGTATGTAAAGGGAATTAGTCCCGAACACACAAATGAGGAAGGCCTCCTAACCTTGTAAGCCTTAGTATAAAAGGCACATCCAGCCTCATTTGTGTGTGTGTCTTTCATTGTATTTTTCTCTTCTTCTTGTTTTAAAGAGAGAAACTCTCCTTAGTTTCTCACACTAGAAACACACTCCTTGTATCTTTGTCTTTCTTCTTCCTTAATCTAATATTCCATTCTTAGTTTTAATCTTGTTCTTCATCATCTCTATTTCTTGTTCTATATAGTCGTGTGTATCATTCTTACAAGTGGTATCATTCGCCAAGGGATTCGTGGATAGCTCTTTGGTGTTGTCTGTGTTTTTCCTTGAAATTTGTGTCCTTTTGATCAAATTTTTTCGTGTGTTGTTGTTCCAAGTGATTCATACCTCTTCTACATCGTTGCAGTAGCGATTTGGGTATTTTGGTTTTGTCAAAATCATGAATTTGTTGCCTCAAGTTGTGAAATTTTTTCCTACATTGCGCCAGCTACCCATCGGAAAGTACAGGTAAGTACACAGTGATCGCAATAAACCTAGGGTTTCTACTTTGCGATCAAATTATTGCAATACCCCTTATTCTGTTCGAGGATTGCGATCGTTCTTTGCGATCGTGGATTTCGACGGAATTAAGGCACATTGCGATGTTATTCTGCCAAAATTTCAATTCCCATATTGCGATAAAGGTGTATTGCGATAGACATTCCGACAGAAGACATTGTGATAAGTGATATTGCGATAAGTGTGACATTGCGATAGTCAAGATATTGCGATAAAGGGACATTGCGACAGGACATTGGGATAGGTCGTACATTGCGATGGATGTTAAGACATTGCGATGGGTGTGAGGACATTGCGATGGGTTTGAAACATTACGATGGGTTTGAGATATTGCGATGGTGTATCCACATTCCGATCCGTATCATGTATTTTTAGACTTAGTCACTATCTAGACTAGGTTCGTTACTTAGCCCATCTCCAGTCTCAGCTTCTTATAGCACAAAAGGAAGAAGCATGAATTCCACTTCTAGTTGAAGAGTTTGATCTCATGGCTTCTGCTGCAGAATATGATGAGGAAGAAGAGGTTCCTGACAGCTCAATCATGATGGCTAATTCGCAGCAAGCATCAACATCGGTAATTCAGGCTGACAGAGCTCCTCTATATGATTCAGACGGTTCCTCTGAGGTACATCCACGTCTCAATGATAATGAGATATATAATATGTCTAATCAGGAGGAAGAGTATACTAAGTCACTTGAGCCTTCCACTGAGACACACGGGGTTCAAACGAATAATAGCTATGTTATTTCTAATGCGCCCAGTGTGGACCTTAGTGGAGATCAAGTAGCGCAACCTACAACCCTTCCTGACGAGACGCATGCGTATTATAAATCATTATTTCATAAGCTTGCCAAGGATGTTGCTCATGCGAATGTGGTTAATAATAAGTTTAGAGAAACTAATGCCAAATTGACCACTGAGCTTGCGGGATATAAGGAACGGGAGAAAAGTTTTGAGATTCATCATGCTAAAATCAAGGAACTTGAACAAGCTCATGCTACATCGGTTTATAAAAAATGCACCACAAAGAAATTAAATGCCTTACATTTAAGTAGTGCTAAAAAGATAAGCGAATTGAATGATGAAATCACCTCTCTTAATAAACAGCTTTCAACTGAAAAATCTATCATTTTGGATTTAAAAGAAGAACGAAAAAAGCTGAAACATGATTTCAAAATTCGAGAAGATGGGCTTCTTGAGGATTTTTGCAAAGCTCAGGATAGGATTAGGGAATTAGACAACCTTTTGGTAAAACGTGGCCAAACTATGCAAATGATAAATATGCTCGCACCTAAAGTGAATGAGATAAATTACACCCGTTACAAAATGGCTTTAGGTTTTCCTTTTCCTCCCAATCAAACTCTATATAATGGTAGTGTGCTCTTGTCTAATGAGCATGATCCTCCTAGTGTGCATGATTTTGAGGAAACTACTGATCTTGCTATAGAGACTCGTTTAAGAATGAAAAAGCTTGATAAAGAAGTGACACCCGTTTATTATCCAAAAGTTAATCCTCCAACTGTTTTTGTTCGATCTAAAAAAAGTACTGAAATGCTTTTGCTACCAAGTGAGGAATTGTCTGATGACCCTCCTAAACCGAGTATCACCCGCCGATCTCTAAACGAGCTAAAAGATAACTTTGTCATACTTAAACGTGTTGTTAATTCCAAAATAACTAGAGGAAACTTTACTTCACCCGTTCACTCTGAAGTTCAGAAAATTCTTCACAATGATATAAATCCGCTTATTAATCAAGTTGATGCTAGGATGAGCAATCTTGAAAATGCTTTTCTAAAGAACTAGCCAACTTTGTTGAAGACTTTAAATCTTTGGCGAAGGAGGCTGATGCATCTCTTGATAGAATTAATGTTTGGAAAGTGATCTTGAACGTCTCTCGAAAGCAAGTGACAGTGATGATTGTGATGAGAGTAACCCTGTTGCGGTAAACATCTCTGTGTCGGATAATGAAACCCTACAAAATGAGCTTGATCGTATGAAAGAGAAAATGGAGTCTTATGTCATCAAAAAGGATAACGAATTCACCGATCTTAGGAATAAATATGTCAAAAAATGTGATGAATGTAAGGATGACAAACTTTCATATGATAAAGCTTACAATGAACTGCAACAAACAATCGAACAGCTGCAAGCTCAGTTAGGAGGTGAATGTCGTGATAGAGAGCCTTCAACAAATGTTAATAAAAAAGAGTCTACGATTCTTCAACACCGATATGATTTTCTTCAGAAACATCGTATATCTCTTGAACTTGCTTTGCAAAACAAAGTTGGAAAAGTTCCTGATGACAGTAATTTACAAGTAAAACTCTCTGAATAATTTCGTGAATTGAATGAAAAGAGTAAGGATATTTCTGATCTGAGAGCTCAGTTGCAAGATAAAGACATCGCAATCAGTGAGTAGAAGAAACTTGTTGGAAACATGGGTGGGAAAACGGTGGAATCCAATGGTGTGAAACTTGTTGTTCGTCAACCAAATGCGTACAAAGTAACAAAGCCATCTATCTTAGTAAAACCGCCTTCTAATGTTTCTAGGTTACCTCCTAATACCAGTGTGCCATCGACTACACCAAAACCAGCCATATCACCCTATGTTCCTCCATTTAGAAAACACACTTTTGCTAAACACAACCCGGTGAATGCACATTACACTACTCCTAAGAGTACTCCCAAACGTGTAATTCTTACGCCCACAAAGGAATCTAAAGGTTCAAATGATGTTGGTCAAACCAACAACCTAGGGGAGGGTAAGCCAAAAGGAAATATTAAGAATGTAAACCAGGTGTATTCAACACCTAATAAACAACCAACTGGTAGAGTTCAACACACTCCTAATGGTAGTCAACCAAAACCTAGGACCCCTTTCCATCAACCGAGGAATTGGCAACCACCAATGAGTAGTCGTGTATCGAACAAGGTGCCTGAACGGTCGAGAATCCCAAACTCCCTGTATGCCCCACGTGCAAAAAGGGCATTCACCATGGCAACCATGCTCATTGCATTCTGCAATACCTCTATAAGGTAAACTCTCATGCCTCCTCATTGAGAAAGAATGCAGAATCCCATAAGACAACAAGGAGATTCCCACCCGTCACAAAGAAAAGCAATGACAATAAATCCTTAAGGCGGATCAATGCAGGACCTAGTTTCTCTCCAAAGAAGTCTTCCGTTGTGCAAGAGAACACTACTCCTAGATCTAGTCTCAAGTGGAAACCAACGGGTAGGATCTTCAAGGAAGTTGGTGTTAAGTGGATTCCCATCGAGAAGAGTGATGACACCTGCTCCAGCACTAATGCGAGTGTTTTGATTGTAGAAAATGCATTTGTTACTCCTAACACTAGTATTTGTGCAAACTCTTCTTCTGTCATTGCAGGTACTTCAGCGGATTCTGAATCCATTTCTTCAAAGGGTTCCAATTCTGTACATTCGATATCACCTTCTTCTGCTATACAAAAGTCTATTTTGGATTATTTTCGAAGAACTTGATAAAACACAAAAATATAATAAAATGTAAATATCCGTAGAAAAACAAAATAAAAAATGGAAAAACTTTCAAAATACCAAAAATATTCTTCTCGAAATGTCTTTCAGTTTGGATAATATGGATGTGCCTAGAAATGTCGCTCATTAACGACACGGGTGTGTACATAAAGCTCGAATGAAAGTTCAAATGTTTTCAAAACATGTCATTTCCTTTTTCTTTAGATGATTTACAATTACCTCAGATTGTGACTCGTGCCTCAAAGAAAGGAAAGTTGATTACAGATGATAACTTATCCTTAACAACGAGAAAATAG
Organism: Glebionis coronaria; assembly: GCA_025667525.1. Classification (NCBI taxonomy): domain Eukaryota; kingdom Viridiplantae; phylum Streptophyta; class Magnoliopsida; order Asterales; family Asteraceae; genus Glebionis; species Glebionis coronaria. Next base: position 220,923,238 of record CM046879.1, read on the forward strand.
AACTTTCTCGGTCATGAGCTTCCGATAAAAACATTCCTTGTTTTTAAGCTCATGTACACGACTTACAGTTAAATGTCAGACTGTAACTCGAAAATCAAATAAAGGAGAGTGTATCTTTAAAGATAACTTATCCTAATAATGGTAGAGCAATCTGTCACGGGTTGAGCTTGTCACAAAACATTCAACGTTTTGAGCTCAACACAATGGCTTATAGTCACATGTCAGACTATAACCCGGTCTCCAAAGATAGGAAAGTATTTGACTTATCCTCAACAACGAGAAATTAATTTTTCTTGGTCATGGGCTTATATCAAAACATTCAAAGTTTTAAGCTCATGAACGCAAGGAAAATGTTCATTTATGTACATTATTCCTTAACAACGGGAAAGTAAGTTTTTTTCAAAGTATTTCAAAACTGTGTACTTATATACTCCCCTAATTTTAATTAGAATTTCTTTTCGAGGGGGAGTACAAACTTTCATGCAACATTATTCTTTCCATGTTTCATCACTAGTTTCACAAAAATTTCAATGTCATGCAATTTTTAAGGGGAGAATAGTAATTAAAATGTGTTATCTTGGATAAGAAAATGTGTTATCTTGGATAAGATCTTTGATATAAGTGCTTTCTCTTCCTAATATGTGCAAAAACCTTTCCTTTTATGATGCACATATGTAGGGGGAGCGTTTTGGTGATACAAAAAACCTTCAAGGTGTAAACACTGATTTCATCAACACCTTGATTGCTTTTTCAACAGTTTTTTCGGGTTACAATATCTATACCCTTCAACACATTAATTCACGACGGTATTTGTAACACCCCATTTTGATATTGGAATGTCACGCGTAATTATGGCGTGTCATCAAAGCATACAAGGAAAAATGTCTAAACAGTACATGACCATATAAAAAGGAAAATACCGGAATCAAACATCGGTAGTCCAAAAGTAAGCTCATGACACACAAACATAAGTACTGAAAGGAAAGCACTAAACAATGTCCATAGCAAATGTATCAAAGTAAGATAATGCATAAAGTAAAGAAAGGATAGAAAGCTTCCAGTCCATATGCACGTACGCTTAAAGTCTACGAGCGTCCCTGAGTACCTGCCGTTTTGGGAACATAGAAAAGGAAAATGGCTGAGCAATATGCTCAGTGCACGGATGTACAATAAAGCATGAATAGGATAAGCATATAACATATAACAGCGGATGAAAACTAAGTCCCGAATAACCTGGTTAAGTCTTGGTAAAACTGGTTTTATAGTTTGAAAAGTCTTATGTTTATCATATAAAAACTGTTTAACATGTTCTACAATTAGCCAATATAGGTCATGAAAATCCATCGTGCATGAATACTTAGAGGGGTGACCTCATCATGCAATCTAGAGGGGTTGCCTCTAATTTAATATACTGGTTTGGGTAGGAGGGATCAACTCCTTGTGAAGGATGCAAGGCACACACCACATTCACACTGAGTAATCTGCTGAAAAACATGTAACTAGGATGCACCCATACGCCCCACATGATAAATATAATAATATTGCCAAAAGCTGAAGGGATGCCACGAGCAATCACTCCGCCGTGGTGAAGTCATAACATCAGTGTCTCTAATGTTATGGTACCTCCATAACTAGGTGAAACTGGTCATGCATGTATATGGATATAGGTATTCTAAATTAAAATAAGCAAGTCAAACATATAAACTTATACTACGGGAAAACATTTGGCTGCATACGAGGAATCCTAATAAGGAAAGAATGTCCATACTGAAAGGACGGGAATCCGTACCTTATGTCCAGTGAACGAAGAAGATGAACTGAGGAGAATCCTACTTCGGTATCACTAATGCTACATAAATACATACATGAATAAGTATCTAAATACTAAATACGTAACTGGTTCTATATCATGTCTTAGCTTATTTTATATGTTCATATCATGTTTTACTATTTAAAGCCTTAAACTGTGTTTGTTTTATATTTCTGTCTATTCTGATTAAGTATATCTGGTATTTCATGTATTATTATACTTACTGTGTAATAATAAGTAACTTTCCAAAAATAGCAGGTTTCCTAAAACAGAAAATTTCCAAAAATAGAAAGTTTCAAAAAATAGAAAGTTACCAAAAACAGAAAGTTTCCAAAAATAGAAATTTTCCAAAAATAGAAAGTTTCCAAAAATAGAACTACTGCTTAATAAAGATAAGTTTCTAAAAATAGAAAGTTTCCATAAATAGATTAGCTGCTTGAATTAAATAAGTTTCTAAAAATAGAAAGTTTCCATAAATAGATTAGCTGCCTTAATTAAATAAGTTTCTAAAAATAGAAAGTTTCCATAATTAGATATAAGCTGGTTAAATAAGCTAAGTATATAAGCCTAAGTGTTTTTCTGATTATTTTCTAAGTCATAATGATATAATGTATAGTTTATTAATTATTACATGTAATTTAAATAAACTATAGGTTAAAAGTATTTAATTAAATATATCATGTTTTTAATTAAATAAAGTTAAATACTTAGGTTAAAACATGTATTATTATTTATTAATAATATAAACTAAGTCATGTTAGTTAATTAATTATAACTATGGTTTTTAATAATTAATTAATTATAAAGTCTAGAAAATATAAAATACTTAGGTTAATAACTCCATGATTCTAATAATTAAATTAAAACCTAATTCATGTTTATTAAATTAATCATGTCATATTTATTAATTTAATTTTAACATATGATTATAAAAAAAATAATCTTAACATAAACCGTGAACCGGATCTTGACTAGAAACCATGAATTGGACATGAAATCGACACCATACCCCGAACCACTTCGGGGTTCCCTTTGGTTTGCTGCTGCCGTGGGACCCACACCACCAAACCGGGACCATATGGTCTCGGTGGTGGTCTAAAAGCCAAACTGAGACCCCCTTGGGGTTCGGTTTAGGCGTCGGCCAAACAAACACCCCTAAAAACATCCGTTTTGATTTACCCGATAACCAATTACATGTTTGATTTATGTTTTTAATTAGGTTTTCAAAAACATCATGTTCTTATTAATTTATTAAATCAAAACAAAAGAAAAAGATTAAAAAGAGGTATACCGAATGCGTGGATCTAACGAGGATGAACACACACGAACACACGTACAAGATTCAAGATCAAAATCAACTAAACACCCCCCTTTTGGTGTGTTATGTGCGGCGGCCACAAGAGAGGAAGAAGGAGAAGGAGAAAAATCTTTTAGGTTTTTGTTTAAGTTTACTGTAATGTGAAAATGACTAGCAAAATTTACCATAACCCCTTCTTAGTAAATTTTGAGATGGGCTTGGCCCATCTCCTTAATATTGCCGCGGGTAGTGGGCCCCACATGGGGTACCTGTACCGTTTTCCGTGTCTCGTTGTTTAAGTGTTCGTTCGTGTTTATTTGTGTTCGCGTTTAGTGTGTTCTCGTTAAATATTTACCGTGACCTAATATATTTATTCACGCTCGTAATAAATATATATACGTAATTAATATTAGTTTCTTATTTAATTACGTTCATGATTTCATGATCGCATGTTCGTGATTAATTATTGTCAAATAATTATTGCGTGTTCGTGCGTAATAAATACTTATCGTGTTCTAACACGTACGTAATACGTAAAATCCTAACACGTAAACGTAATCATACTATAAAAGGAAAGTTTTAATCTAGTACGTACGATCTTAAGGGTACTATTCATGGTAAAAGCATGCGGGTTTTACAACTCTTCCCCCTAAAAAGAATAATTCGTCCCCGAATTATAGATAAAGTAAACTGGAAAATAACAACATACCCGAATTCAAAATATGAAATGTGGGTTAGAAGCCCGGATAGACTCCTCTGTTTCTCAAGTGGCTTCCCGCTCGGTATGATACCTCCATAGGATTTTGACGAATGGAATCGTCTTCCTTCTCATGACTCGTTCTTGTCTGTCAAGAACTCGTTCGGGTTCTTCTATGAAGGTGAGATCTTCACGTATCTGTTCCAGTGGATACTGGACCATGTGAAGGGGATGATACTGGTACCCTCTGAGTAAGGACACATGAAACACATTGTGTACATGCGAAAGCTACGGAGGTAACGCTAACCGGTAAGATACTTCACCGACTCGTTCAATGATATCAAACGGTCCGATGAACCGAGGACTGAGCTTCCCTTTAATCTCGAAGCGTCTAACCCCACGTGCCGGTGAAACCTTAAGGAAGACGTGATCTCCTACGTTAAAATGTATGTCCCTACGATGCTTACCGGCGTAGCTTTTCTGACGTGACCATGCATCCTGAAGTTTCTGCTTAGCTACTGCGATCTTTTCATTGGTCATCTCTATGATTTCTGGTCCTTCAAGTGTTTGCTCGCCAACCTGATCCCAGCAGATTGGGGCGCGACATTTTCTACCATACAACATCTCGAAAGGAGCACACTTGATACTTGCGTGCCAACTGTTGTTGTATGCAAACTCCACCAAACAGATATAATTGTCCCAATCACCCGTCCATTCCAACGCACATGACCTCAACATGTCTTCCAATGTCTGAATCGTTCGCTCCAAGCTTTCTGCAGACTCTTCTAAACGCGCGAAGTGAATCGAGGATCTCTGTCTGAGACGATGCTGGATGGAGCACCGTGGAGTCTCATGATCTCTTTTCTATATGTATCGGTGAGTTTACTTACCGGATCTTCCTTGCGGATCGGTAAGAAATGAGCTGATTTGGTAAGTCGATCTACGATAACCCAAATCGCACCGTGCTTCCTCTTGGTAGGCGGAAGACCAGTAACAAAATCAATGGTGATTTTGTCCCACTTCCACTCTGGAATATCTAACGGTTAGGAGACCGCCAGATCGCTGATGCTCGACCTTAACCTGCTGGCAGGTAAGACATTTGGAGATGTAAGTTGCCACATCCTGTTTCATACCACTCTACCAAAAGTACTGCTTGATGTCATGGTACATCTTAGTCGAACCAGGATGTATAGAGAATGGGGAGCTATGAGCTTCAGCTAACAAGGCTTCCCGGAGTTCTTGATCATCGGGAACACAAAGTCTCGTGCCCTGCCATAAAATACCATCTGCATCTACTCTGAATTCCGTCTGTTTCTCCAAATTTTGTACTATCGCCCAGATTTCTCCGTCATCTTTCTGAGCTTCCTTGATCTTAGAGAGTAACTCAGGTTCTAATTTAAGATTAGCCCAGTAACCATGTTGTCCACGTACTATGATCTTGATGTCTAGTCGCTCCAAGTCTCTTATGATTTCCACCTCAATTTTAATGTCGTTGATCATTCCAGACTTCCTGCTAAGAGCATCTGCTACTACATTTGCCTTTCCGGGATGATACTGTAGATTAATGTCATAATCCTTCAACAGATCTAACCATCTCCTCTGCCTCATGTTTAATTCACGTTGAGTGAAGATATACTTCAAGCTCTTGTGGTCCGTGAAAATGTCACATGATTCTCCATATAAGTAGTGCCTCCATATCTTCAATGCAAACACGACTGCAGCAAGTTCTAAGTCATGCGTGGGGTAATTTTCTTCATAAGGCTTAAGCTGCCATGAAGCGTACGCGATCACTTTCCCATGTTGCATGAGAACACAGCCAAGTCCCTTCCCCTATGCATCACTGTAGATTTGAAATCCACCCGTACCAGATGGGAGAGTAAGAATAGGTACAAATACTAGCTTCTGCTTCAGGTCTTCAAATCTCTTCTCTCGTTCTTCAGTCCAGACGAATTTCTCCCCTTTCCGCATCAGTTTGTTCAATGGTAGTGCTAAGCGGGAAAAGTTCTCCACGAACCTACGGTAATAGCCAGCTAAGCCTAAGAACCTGCAGACTTCCGTCGCTGATGTCGGCCTTGGCCACTTAGTAATGGCCTCAACCTTCGCTGGATCCATAGTGATTCCTTCTGCTGATATAGTGTGACCTAAGAATGCCACCTTGTCTAACCAGAACTCACACTTGGAGAATTTAGTATACAACTGCTTCTGGCGAGAATCTGTAGTATTGTACGAAGATGGTCTTCGTGTTCCTCCTTGGACTTTGAGAAAATCAGGATGTCATCGATGAAGACAATGACGAACTTGTCCAGAAATTCATTGAAGATTTTGTTCATCAAGTCCATGAACACTGTTGGAGCATTTGTCAGGCCGAATGGCATAACTACAAACACGTAGTGGCCAGAGCGGGTACGAAAAGCAGTCTTGGCGATGTCCTGCTCCTTAACCCGTAGCTGATGGTAGCCTGACCTAAGATCAATCTTGGAGAAGTGTTTGGCCCCTTGAAGTTGGTCAAACAGATCGTCTATACGTGGCAGTGGATACCTATTCCGGATAGTAATCTTGTTGAGCTCGCGATAGTCTATGCAAAGACGCATACTGCCGCCCTTCTTCTTAACAAACAAGACCGGTGCGCCCCATGGAGATGCGCTCGGTCGAATGAAACCTCATTCAAGAAGTTCTTGCAGTTGATCCTTCAGCTCCTTCAGCTCTATGGGAGCCATGCGATAAGGAGCCTTGGAGATTGGTTCAGCTCCTGGAATAAGCTCGATACTGAATTCCACCTCTCGTGCAGGTGGTATGCCCGGAAGTTCTTCTGGGAATACATCTTGGAATTCTGACACTATTGGTTGATCCTGAATTGATGTAGATTCAGCATCCATGTTGTGAACCGTAGCTAGATAACCCTCGCAGCCATGTGACAGTAGTGTACGCGCTTGCAGGGTAGATATGATTTGTACAGACCGTTCGGGTACGAACCGGTTATGAATGTACTCTGGTGCATTAACATCACCGAAGATAACTCGATATGAATGGCAGTCTATGGTAGCATGATGCTTGGATATCCAATCCATGCCCAAAATCATGTCGAAGTCATTCATGTCCAGCGGAAGTGCGTCAACAGGTCGAACCTTATCATCAAATTATAGGGGAAGACTCTTGTATACATGGGTGATTAATATAGAGTCCCTCAAAGGCGTGGAAATAGTAAGGCTATTGTATAGTGGCATGGGGAGCATCCTAATGTTCTTAGCATAAGCAGTAGAAATAACCGAGTGAGTAGCACCCGTATCGAAAAGAACACATGCAGCTTGACAATACGTATACAAGATTCCAGTGATGGTACCTATAGACTTGTTAGCCTGGTCTCGAGATGTCGTGTAGACACGCCCGGTGGTAGGAGGCGGCTTGGAATCAGCATGTCCCGATGTGCCCTCCATCTCGCCCTTTCGGCAATCCTTCATGATATGGCTAGGAAGACCACACTTGAAGCATGCGTCAGTGTTACGACGACATGGCCCTGGGTGCCTACGGTGGCAAGTAGAGCAAAGAGGATGAGTATATCCTCCAGCAGGTGCTCTGGCTGGCTGGGAACCTGATAAAACATTTTACATCAGACATGATAATAGGGTACAAAGGACAATGCGGAAAATCGTAAGATTGAATACCAGTGATAGCTGGATGGCTAGGCTGTGAACCTCTCTGGTTCTGGTCCCTACCATTTCCATTTTTCCTAGTAGAAGTTTTTGCAAAAGTGTCAGAATATGAGTTATAACATGAAATCATAAGAAAATCGCGTAAGTATTAGGACCTGCTGCTGTTGGAGTGTCCAGCATTGTGACGGAAATTATCATTTCCGCCATGCCTATCCGTAGCAGAACGGTCGTTAGTCTGACCATTTCCCTTGGGCTGATGAGGCTGCTGCTGAGTAGCCGGCTGAGACCGGTCCCCAGTTCTCTGCCTGGAAGATACATTTTAAAGATATGAATAATTGACATATATGGAAAGAATACGGATTGATCACCGCTTGAATACGAATGTTTACCTCTTGTCGGGTCTCTCAGCTTCCCCGAACTCATCTCTCTCCTGCAGCATCTCCAGCTACGTGCTGCATCGGCCACTTGTGCTACCGTGTTGAACGTAGCACACACCAGATTGTTTGCGACCGATGTGCGAAGAGCCCAACTAAAGTGGTGTGCCTGCTCTTCAGGAGTACCTGCTGCTGCACCAAGGAAACCAGCTAAGCGAAGAAAGCGCTGCATAAACTCCTTGCTATTCTCCCCAGCTCTCTGTCGGATCCCATGGTACTCCCTCTTGAGCTTGTCTTGCTCAGCCTTGGGAAAGAACTGCTCCATCACCATGTCCTTGAACTGAACCCAAGTCAAACAAGCAACCCACTCGTCACCTCCCTCAGACTGCATCAACTCTAACCACCAATTTTGCACATCGTCTTCGAACCGATAGCATGCTAACCTCGCCTTGTATGCGGGGTCACAACCCATAGCATTGAAAATCTTCTCGATGTGAGCCAACCAGCTTTCAGCATCACTGGGGCTATATGTTTTCTCAAAAGCTCGAGGACGGAGCTTGTTGAATCTCTCCAGCCATACTGCCAATGTCACTGTAGGAGGAGGAGGAGGTGCCTGATTATGTTGCTGATTGTTGGCAGCTTGAACCTCAGCCCTGATGTCATTCCTTAGTTGAGGAAGCAAAGCTTGCATTGCAGCTTGGATTGCAGCATTAAGTTGTTCTTGTTCGCGTGTGAGAACCATCTGACAGTATAACATAAAACATATGATTAAACAGATCAAAACATAAAATATATATACATGAAAAAAAAATTATACCAAAATTTCAAGAGAAAAATTTTATGCAAGAAAGTTTTGTGTATGAATGCATGATACAGTTTTATGAAAACTTTTGTATGCTCGGAGTTCACCCAAAATAAAATACAAGCCGAGGGGTCGCCTGTGGGTCGGTCCCAAATTTAAAAGTTTCGATAAAACACATGCGACTAAATAGGGCCAGTCCTGTACCAACCATTACTTAGTCATAAACCTGCGACAATGACATATATATGTATGCATAAAAATGATGAATGCATGAAAACGACTGTCAGTTCTAGGAAGACCATAGTGACTACCCACTAATCACAGGTCATATTTGAGAGCCTACAGGTCGAAGCCTTGGCTCTGATACCATATCTGTAACACCCCATTTTGATAATAGAATGTCACGCGTAATTATGGCGTGTCATCAAAGCATACAAGGAAAAATGTCTAAACATTACATGACCATATAAAAAGGAAAATACCGGAATCAAACATTGGTAGTCCAAAAGTAAGCTCATCACACACAAACATAAGTACTGAAAAGGAAAGGACTAAACAATGTCCATAGCAAATGTATCAAAGTAAGATAATGCATAAAGTAAAGAAAGGCTAGAAAGCTTCCAGTCCATACGCACGTACGCTTAGAGTCTACGAGCGTCCCTGAGTACCTGCCGTTTTGGGAACATAGAAAAGGAAAACGGCTGAGCAATACGCTCAGTGCACGGATGTACAATAAATCATGAATATGATAAGCATATAACATATAACAGCGGAAGAAAACTAAGTCCCGAATAACCTGTTATGTCTTGGTAAAACTGGTTTTATATTTTGAAAAGCCTTACGTTTATCATATAAAAACTGTTTAACATGTTCTACCATTAGCCAATATAGGTCATGAAAATCCACCGTGCCTGAATACTTGGAGGGGTGACCTCATCATGCAAATTAGAGGGGCTGCCTCTAATTTAATATACTAGTATAGGTAGGAGGGATCAGCTCCTTGTGATGGATGCAAGGCACACACCACATTCACACTGAGTAATCTGCTGAAAAACATGTAACTAGGATGCACCCATACGCCCCACATGATAAATATAATAATATGGCCAAAAGTTGAAGGGACGCCACGAGCAATCACTCCGCCGTGGTGAAGTAATAACATCAGTGCCTCTAATGTTATGGTTATGGTACATCTATAACTAGGTGAAACTGGTCATGCATGTATATGGAATAGGTATTCTAAATTAAACATAAGCAAGTCAAACATATAAACTTATACTACGGGAAAACATTTGGCTGCATACGGGGAATCCTAATAAGGAAAGAATGTCCACTGAAAGGACGGGAATCCGTACCTTATGTCCAGTGAACGAAGAAGATGAACTGAGGAGAATCCTACTTCGGTATCACTAATGCTACATAAATACATACATGAATAAGTATCTGAATACTAAATACGTAACTGGTTCTATATCATGTCTTAGCTTATTTTATATGTTCATATCATGTTTTACTATTTAAAGCCTTAAACTGTGTTTGTTTTATATTTCTGTCTATTCTGATTAAGTATATCTCGTATTTCATGTATTATTATACTTACTGTGTATAAATAAGTAACTTTCCAAAAATAGCAGGTTTCCTAAAATAGAAAGTTTCCAAAAATAGAAAGTTTCCAAAAATAGAAAGTTACCAAAAATAGAAAGTTTCCAAAAATAGAAAGTTTCCAAAAATAGAAAGTTTCCAAAAATAGAATTACTTCTTAAAATAGATAAGTTTCTAAAAATAGAAAGTTTCCATAAATAGATTAGCTGCCTGAATTAAATAAGTTTCTAAAAATAGAAAGTTTCCATAAATAGATTAGCTGCCTTAATTAAATAAGTTTCTAAAAATAGAAAGTTTCCATAATTAGATATAAGCTGGTTAAATAAGCTAAGTATATGAGCCTAAGTGTTTTTCTGATTATTTTCTAAGTCATAATGATATAATGTATAGTTTATTAATTATTACATGTAATTTAAATAAACTATAGGTTAAAAGTATTTAATTAAATATATCATGTTTTTAATTAAATAAAGTTAAATACTTAGGTCAAAACATGTATTATTATTTATTAATAATATAACCTAAGTCTTGTTAATTAATTAATTATAACTATGGTTTTTAATAATTAATTAATTATAAAGTCTAGAAAATATAAAATACTTAGGTTAATAATTCCATGATTCTAATAATTAAATTATAACCTAAGTCATGTTTATTAAATTAATCATGTCATATTTATTAATTTAATTTTAACATATGATTATAAAAAAAAAATATTAACATAAACCGTGAACCGGATCTTGACAAGAAACCATGAACCGGACATGAAATCGACACCATACCCCGAACCACTTTGGGTTTCCCTTTGGTTTGCTGCTATCGTGGGACCCACACCACCAAACCGGGACCATATGGTCTCAGTGGCTGTAAGGTACATCAGTGACCCTATCATACTGCGATAGCGCGTTTGATCTACAGGATATGAGTACAAGTCAGCTTCTAGGGATTTTGTCGACAATGGTTTACCAACGCGAGCACATGAGGTCATACCATGCTTTTTAGGTATCTCTTGAGCATACTTAGCTTGGTTAATGAAGATACCACGTGGGGATGATTTCGATGTTAATGAGAAGCTTGAGATTGCTCGTCATGTGCTTTGTGCACCCGGAGTCCATTATGAATAGGATGATTTTGACGAGATGCAGAAGAATTAGAAGACAATGTAGCATTTGACAAATGGGAGCCCTTGATAGAAACGGGTTCCAAAATAGTAGTGGGCCTAGATGCAAAGTCTAGAGGCAAGCTGATATTCATAGACCCAATCACTAAAGTGGTTAACTTAGGTACCCATTTGTATCTGGGTAGTGTAAACCTCGAATACTCCCGTGTACATGTCCTAATCATGTTCTAATATAGCTTCTTTAATCTGTTTTGTTTACGCAAAGTAGTGGATTCTAACGCACTTAGTTTCTTAAGTGGTTGACCAATGGATTGGTTCAAAGTTCTTGTGGGTTTTCTAGTACTAGTGGGCACAAGAATAGGCTTCCTAGTTCTAGCATTCACGTCATTATGATTAAAAGCACAAGCATCATGATTGAAAGTACGAACACATTTTCCACATTCAACACAAGAAAATTCATCATTCAAGGTATTAGCATTCAAACTGTCATTACATGCAGTTACAAACGTTTTATTCTTAGAAAACTTAAAATTCCTAAGGTGTTCTTCTACTTCCAACTTCTTTCCTTGACTATTGTTAGGCATGACCTTATCTTCCATTCTAGTGCTTTTAAGATGCGGTCCGCTAACGCTAGTAGTGGAGATTACTCCTATAGAAGAAGACACACGTTGATTAGTTTTCCTAATATTCTGAGGTAACCGCGATGTTCCAGTTTGAGTGAGCTTAGTGTTCATCTTATACATTCCTGGTTCTATAACATTTGTGCTCTTATCATTTCCTAGCTTAGACAAAGTCTGTGGGGATTGTCCCAAAACAGATGATTTAGTACATTTAACCGCATTTGGTTGACGAACGGCAGATGGTTTACCCAATATCGACTTTCCTTTCATTTTCTCAATGAGTTTTTGTAACTCACTGATGGTTATGTCCCTTTCTTGTAGCTGAGCTTTCGAATCATTTATTTCGAAACCTTTTTCATTCAATTGACGAATTGAAGAAGCTGCCAGTTCTTGACACTTTTTATGATTATGAGATTTATCACCTTTTTGTAAAGCAAGTTCAAGAGAAATGGAGTGTTTCTCAAGTTGGGAAAAACTTTTCGAAAGTTTGTTATATGACTGAATTTGTTTTGAAATCTCAACTTCAAGATTGTGACATTTCTCTTCCGTTTCTGACACAAGACATGCTACATGACAATATTGATCTATATCGGTATACACACCAAGTATAGCATTCATATGGTCAGCATAAAAGTATTCCTTCGAAAGTCAATCAATTTCGTTAGAAAGTTGGTGTCCTTGTGTCTTTAGTTTAGTTTGAAGAAAATCAACTTTATCTTCAAGAGATTTAACATAACTTAGATCAGTTAACATTTCCTCAGTGAGAGCGTTATAGAACATTTCCGCATTTTTGAAAGATCATCAATGGTTGGAACAATGCATTGTTGAATGACGACTTCTACTTGTAGGTTAGGTTTAATATTCCAAACGGTACCCCTAGAAACTTTTTCATAGTCGACGACACCTTTGTACAAATTTAAAACCCCTTGTTTTATAAACTCAAATTGTTGAACACTTTTTCTTTTCTCATCCCATTTACGTTTTTGATGAGACTGCTTTTATACATGGTCTCATCTTCCAAATAGGGCTTAAAATGCATTAAATATCATCAAAATACCCATATATATGCTTGTGTTTGTTACTTGTGTATTTTAGGTACGGATATTGAGAAAATGACAAAAGATCACAAGAATCATGCAAAAACGAACACGGGAAACGAAGCCGCACAATGAACCAAGCCCTAATGAAGACCTTCCCAAGATCAACCCATGAAGATTTGAAGAATTATGTAACACCCCCAAATTTGTACAACTCAATACAGCGGAAGACTAGTTGGTGTTACGGGATAGCACATTACTCACATCATAGACAACGCATAAAAATCGCGTCGTTTAATAATAAATCATTTCCATTCATAAATATCAAAGTTACATCGGTCCCAAGTCATATTATTTCATACAAAGTATTACAACATATTTGAATGGAAAATATTGTTTAAGTGCGGGCCATGAATTCTTGTCGTCTTCCCGAGAATTACCTTCAAGTACCTGAGATAAAACATGTTAAAAGAAAAGGTCAGCGATAACGCCGAGTGAATTCATAGAGTTTAATAAATTCCATCAATATAACTTTAGTATAAAATTAGTACCAAAAATCAATTCGTACAAATCATTGTAATAGGCCGTAAAATAGCCAAAATCATTTTATACAATCTTTGTAATAGGCCATAAAATAGCAAAAGTTATTTTATACAAATCCTTATCGAAAATCATAATATAGGCATTTGCCTTAAAAATTATTATACGAGCCAATGTCGTAAAAACATCATACAATACGTCTTATAACGTTGTATGAAAATAAAAACCGTTATATGAATGTGGTTATAAAAACCAAAACACAAACATAATATCAATAGTATGACCCTGTATTGCTAGTCAGGCAATACATCGTAACTCGAAGCGTCTAGTAGTATTTCGTTAATTTTGGATTATTACAAGCCGCATGACATTGTTACCTTACTAAACCAAAACGGGTAGCTAACCCGATACCAATTTTGCCCATCTAAAGTAGCGTGTCGTCACAAAGGTCACGCTATGGAAATCTTCTCATACATAAATTCGCTTACCAATCAATGTGGCACGACGGGGATCAACCGTCAAGGCGCGAACTGGGGTGATCGTCCCCAAATAGTACTATTAAATGCATAAGCGTCTACCAAATCCCGGTAGTTGACAATTCATGCTAATGGGACTTTTAGTGACATAACCTAACTTTAATAATCCATTTGATTTCATCTATCGGGTCCTTTAATCATTTATCGGGTCATACAATCGGGTCATTCAATCATTCGGGTCCAAAATCAATACACAAACAATCGGGACAAATGGTGTCCTGTTTGATAAAAACTAACATTTCATCTCCCTCGCGGGTTTATAAAACATTTATAAAAACATTTAAAAGAGTGTGAGGCTATGAACTCATGCTGATGTGGGAAAGCGGGTTATCGGCAACTCGGACGTACGGTACGTGCTTCAATCACGGAAACCTAGACAAATAATATTCGTCTTAGACTCATGTCCAATGACTTTATAAAAATATCAATTATGTATACATATGATGATTATATATATATGATGATCAAGTGGGTTTACGTATTCTCGTTTACTCATTTTAGTGTTATATGTCGATAACTTTTATACTAGTTTACTAGTTTTACCTTTTTACGTGTTTTAAGTCCTATAAACTTATTCTAAGTTCTTTAACTTGTTTTAATACATGTTATACTTATTTTATCAGTATCTACACTTTACAAGTTGGGCCTAAATGGGTTAAGCCCAATAAGTTCTTTTTACAAGTTTTTATCTTATTTAGTCCAAGTATTAGTCCAATATGCTTAATTAGCTCGTAAATGTCCGTATTTCTTATAGTTAGGGTTTTATCGGTTTTTACTTGTATTAGATACTTATATATCAGTATATGACTTTTATAAACTTTACATTAGACGGGTTTGGTCGTCCAAGTTTTATTTGGCGAAAAACGTTAATTTTACGGCGATAGCCGAAAAAGTCGTAAAAATCAAGTTTATAGTTTTTACTACTTATAAATATTATTTCACCACCATTTATATAATTTATCCATTTAATTAACCTTTTATATATTTATATAAATAAGTTTTATAAGTTAGTGGGTTTTTATTTTACATTTTATAAAATAAAATGTGAGTGCTTATATAATAATAATAAACATTAATTCTTAAAAATCTGATTTTTATCTTCATGTTCACCATTTTTAACATATCTAGAGTTCTATAATGAATTAGAATCTCATTTTTGGGTGACATGTTCTTCATAATATATGCTTCATTTAACTTAGTTATAGCTACTGCCCATTTTAAGTTTATCATGCCTTAACAGTCCTTACAAAACTGCTTATACAGATTAGACCACCTAAATTGTTTTGATCATATCTCACTCATTATTTTGATTACATTGCATGGCCAACTCTCACATGTGTATTAGATCTTGTACTTACTGTAAATGGATCAAACCATGCAATTTTATCAGTTCATCTTTTAGTTACATACTGTTTTTACACAGCCATCACTTTTAAGCAAGATTTTAGCCTTGTTCTTTATAGTTTTTCACCTTTTTAATCATGTTTATCAAAACCAAATTCCCACACAATATTTTTATCATCATATAATCATCATAAACATATACAATAGGAAATAAAATACATGATTACATAATAAAAATAACAAGAGGATGAGGAGGACAATCTTTATACCACCAAGTTGATGTAGGTTATGATCAAAACATGGATTTTGATGGTGAAACTTGTGGATAACCATGACCATCTTCAAGATCACCAATCTTCATGAATACCGTGTGGAAAATCAGCCCTACTACTCCATGAAAACTCCTCCTTGGATGTTATAACTTGCACCAATCTTCATCTTTTTGAATGGAGATTAACATATGTTAATTATAACATATGTTTATGGTTAAATTTTGTATGAATGGTGGTGTTTTGTGGAGAAATGGGACGGCATAGCAACAGAGGAGGAGAGAAAATGGTTGTTTTGCATGGATGGAAATGAGGAGAGTGGTATGAGTTTGTTGGTTTTCTGTAGTGGAATGCTTACAATGTAAGCTAAGCCATGTGTTAGCTAATTTGTTAAGGTTATGAAACATCATAGATGTGTTGTAGCTTAATGTTGGCCGGTTTTGGGGGTGGGACAAGTGTCCCACTTGTCTCATCCCCATTTATTTACGGGTACTCCTCGATTCTAGTTTCCTCTATTTGCGTGCCCTCGGGTCGTTTTACGAAAAACATTTTTATAAATTATGAATCAACGGCACAAAACGAATCTAATAAAATTTATCTCATCAAAAACGGAGTTCGAAAACGTAAATACGTAATCCTAAGGTTTCCGGTTTAGTCGTAAAGGACGTTAAAATAATATCGTAAGTCCTAATCTCTTCTCATAAATTTGTGAGTTTATGAACTAACACAAATTTAAAACTCCAAAATTATATTCACGGATAAATTTATTTTCTGAAATGTCGGACTGTCACCAAAGACGGTGTATGTAAACGTAAGCACGTAACGTAGAATCCTCCGGTTTAAACGTAGTCGATGCTACTTCAAGACGTAAATCCAAATTTCTTCCCAAAAATAAGTGAGTTCATATCGTAACATTAAAATAATGTTTTTAATTAATATTCGAGAATAAAATATCAACCATAAATTGACGGATTGTCACAGCATTTACCCCTAAACAGGATCTTTGTCCTCAAAGATCATCTTACCTTACTACTCGCTCCTTATAGAGTTAAAGCCATGTGGGTATTTCCTCCACATTCGGTCTTTTCTCACAAGTGCAATTCATTACAATACGCGAGTTTCATCAAACATAACTACGGGAATAAGATCAGGCTAAATGTTGACTTACTTTCTCTATCCATGATGTTCACGGGTTTCTGATGAATGCAACTTTTCGCCGATCTAAGCTTTACTAAGAACAATCATATTTTCACTTGATAGATATTCCATCAAGTTCGATTTACGAAACATAATTCACGCATTTCTTGAAGTCCTTGGGTAGATCCAGCTTATATGCCTTTCAAGCCAAATCTTTCACATCATCTCAATGGTCCCATACAACGGGGACTTATATCCCATGATTTGTCAGATCATGAATTCATTTTTCCAAGGTTAAAAATTGTGGCATAACTTCGCTACCCATTTCGCACTTCAAGATCTACATTTCATATTCACATAACCTCTTGTTCACTATCGGCAGTCAATAATCAGATCTTAATTTCAATAATCATTTCAGATCTCGCGGGTCGGGTATTTTGCAAGGATAGGTTCTCCATCATAGGAAACCTTAAATCTAAAAGACATGTCCAACTCACAATGGGTGTATGTCGGATGTCTTCATCTTAACTCTTGCTTACAGATGCTCTAATATTTAGATCCTAACAAGATTCGATCTCAATCCTAATACGATGATTATCAATGATAATCCTTCCAAAGGAAAATGATTATACGGTTTATTACCAAAGGTCATTCATTCAAACATAAAACAGCACTTATATTACTTTGTATCGTTACTTTACCTCGTCCCTTCGATTTGGGGTGGTATATAGCACTCTCATCAAGGTTCGTTCTCAATGATTTCTGAGCAGATCTCTAGAAATTCGATGCGAGCGAGGATCTTGATAAAGATGTTCGATACAGGCACACTATGTTTACATAACTCTTTTGCATTTATCATTAACGGGAATGATATTAGCAGATTTGGTCAGTCTGTCGACGATGACCCAAATCGAATCAAATTCAGATGATGACCTTTGCAATAGTTAGACGTTTACTAATGTATGAGGCGATGTCTGCCTTCATAATTGTCATTAGTACAACTTATTCAGACAAGGATACTTTTAGTCAAAAATGACATACATATAATACTTATACTTACAAATTCCAACATAACTATATCTCATAATCCTCCATATTTAGACAATCACATGTGGTCTTTAAGACATTTAACGCTATCGGCTTCTTAATTTTAATGGTTCACATTATCCGCGAACCCCTTTTATTATCTATATTATCCTTTTTTACAAACATCGTGTATTTTTATATCGTTCGGCAATTTACTTTGCACCTTCATTATTAAGGAACATGTCCTAATTGGTTCTTTATCCTTTTTATATAATATGTCAGTATCTATATTCACTTTTCATGATGATATAATTATCATGTCCACAATTCACTCAGATATTCTTTCTATATTATGCGTCAGTAATTACGTTTACTTTCTCCTGATGAAATAAATATCATAACTGTATTTATTCAAAATTCTTTCTTCATATCTTCTATGTTTTAGTTTCGTCTTTACTATTATCTTTATCTGTTTTACTCAATCCGACGTCTAGAGCGTCGATAATTATTACATGTAAATTAACAATAATTATTTAATTTTTATGAAACGTAAACGTTAAAAGTTTGAATTTCTTAGTTCGACCAATTATATAAAATGTTCAAAATAAATTTGGATTTAATTAACAAGATTTTTGTTGATTTATCGAAAATATTTAATAAGATTCGTAAATGTTCGAAAAACCTTTGTTTATACTTTGGTCAAAGTTTTCTTAGTTTGAAAAGCAAAAATTGTCGTTTTAAGTTTTCAGGTTATGGTATAAATGGTTTTACTCAGTCATTCTTAAGTTATCTTGAGGTATACACAAACATTTACCCCTAAACAGAAGTTTAGTTAAATGGTTTGTGTATAAGGGAATAATCCCTTTAAAAATTCTTTGTTAAAACATTTGTCAAAACATATTTCCATTTTCTTTTTGGTAAAATCCAAAGTCTTAAAAGGGCTCTTAATTTTTGAAGAGTCTATATGCATACATCTTACCATTATAAATCCAACGGTCATTTTATGTAAAGGATTAAGTTTTTAATCCCTAAGCGTTAATGGTTCAAATCTTTGAAAAGTCAATATAGCTTCCGTTATCTATTAATCACACGGTTAAATCATGTAAAGAATTAAGTCTTAAGTCTTATGTTAAATATTTAAGGTACATGTTTTCATTGTTCGGCCAATTCAGGGCAATCTATAAATAATTATTAACTCATTCTTATTCGTATTAACAAACAAATAGTCCTTAATGATCGTAAGCATGAATTTTATCAATTTACAGCCTACGCACGTGATTCACCAAATTATGAATGCTACATGTGTATTAGTAAATCCAAATGACATCACGTGAAACTCATAATGTTCATTACAATACCAGATGTAGTGATTGGAATAGATAATCTTCTTCGTAGATGCGAAGTTGATAATAACCATGCTGAGGATCAAAAACCTTGTAAATGATCGAACAAATCTTGCATTTCGAGTTATGGATATCGTTTTCGATTGTCAGTTTACTCAGTTCACATTAATCTATAAATATAAGGAATGATAACACCATAGCTCTTCAGGATGACAGGCTTGGTATAAAATCTTTCTCCGACAACTCTCTCAATTGTACGGTAATTCCTTTAATTCAGATGGTGCTGACGTACGGTGCACAAGCCACAAGTGCAGCACCGGAAATATAATCAATACCAATTTCAACTTGCCTTAATGGCGAAAGTCTAGGTAATTTATCAACAAATACTACCTAAAGTTTCAAATAACCGGAACATCTTTTAATAAATTCATATTAGGTTCTTTCTAGATTATAATATCTATGACTAATTCACAACCAATCACAATATAATTTTATGTCTAAATGCAGGATAAAATCATCCATCAAGAATTATTTAGATCACTTTTGATAATCAACATCTTATCATTTAGGGGCATTCTACTCGAGTCCCCATCAATTAAGACAATGTCGTCATGTCATAATCAATCAATCCATTCTACTGGCACTATCAACTTTCCAGTTTTATTGCCGTTGATAAGATGTGAACTTCTCAAAAGTCTAATAATAACTCATAATCCTTCACAAGTTCAAGGATATCAGGAGACATAACTAACCTTAAAAGAGTAAGGTTAACGCATAATCTACACGAGAGAATTTCAAATCAGATGCAGATGAAAACATTTAACGAATATGAATATATCCCATGTTTTCATAATTTGAGTACGCATTCGAAAGCTTCTCAGATCGTTACCCAGGTCATTCAAATGAAATAAAATCAAAAGAAATGATAAGAACGTCAATACATCCAGTCGGGTATCAACACTCGGTAATCAGATACTTTTCCTAAGAATCTCACTACGGGAGAATTGGACAAGAAAGAATTGTCAATTGTTAAATAAGACAATTTCCACAGATGAGTAAATTCGACTCAGAAGAATAGATGCTACAGGCACATATGTAGGTGTCCCTAACATTATGTCCTTATTTTTCACTTCTTGCAGATCTCATTAAAACTTAATCTTTAACAATCCTCAAAGAAAATGTAGTGTTTATTCATTAGTTTTATGGTGACTACTAGTCAGCCTTGCATGGTTCATTCCAAATTGTATGTAGGCGCGTAACTATATACAATTTCAAGATTAACGATGCAATACTCAGTTCGTCAAAATTTTATCATCATGTTTATAATAAAAACATTTTCATGCTTAATTCTTAAATAAGAATCAAAATAAATTTACAAAGATTTTCCTTGTTATGAAAACAATTAAGTTTTCCAAGGTGTTTTATAGACAACTTCATTTCGATAACAATCACTTATAAATCTCACTTTGAATAATCCTTATAGTGATGAAAATTCAATTTTTCTCAAGGCATACTGTTTTATCTTATAAAAACAATGAGTGATCTGCAAAAGAGTGATGAAAAGTTGTTCACCAAGAACAAACTACAATATGATATGAAATGAGCTTAGCCAAACAATCATGAGGTTCATGACCTTGATGGCACTCACGAAGAATGATTCACAACGTAACTCAAATCAAGATGAGTACTTGTTCAATGGTTGCATTACTAATGCGAACATTAGGATGAAGCAATAAAAGATAGATACCATCGATACATGTAGGATTTAGCAATCAAAGGTAGTCTTTTTCATTAATCACAAACAAGTCAAATTGTACCGTAACACATTACATGTCACTATGTCATACAATTCTCGGAACTCATCCTACCAACTGATGTCTTAGTTAAGTTAGGGATTATTTTTAATAGATACCACAATGAATACTAATCTATAAGAGTCATTAGGTGTTCCACATGTCCCAGAAGATCCATCGGTCTCAATTCAGAAGAAGATTTCTTCAATTAATTTCTTGGACACTGGGCATCCTCATTAGTGGACAATGGCCTAGGAACAACCCTTAACACGAATCAACAATCAATTAAAACCTTATAATTCAATCACAAGGCTTAACGACTTCTAATAATCTCATATTCCATATAGGTTAAATTTTACTTTATTTAAGTTTCAATCAACTTATACTCAAGGCGGTATCCTACCTCATTTTCCAATATTTTCAGACCTTAATAGGGCAATAAAAGCTCGATATGAACAACACTTAATTTCCAATCCTATAGCTCTTACAACAATAATTATCAAATGAGTCACCAGCATGAGATGACTCACACATTCAATCAGACTTCTCGGAAAGGTACTAGTGGCATGAGGCTTTTGGGTAATGGTTCCAATGACAGCCTCAAGTGCAACATTCACCCTTTCGATTTCAATTTTAGAATTGGGTGACAACGAATCATATGACATCTTTCTAGGTGGTAATGTTTTGTCAAACTCCACTCTATAAGGAAAGATCGTCATGACATCGATATCAGATTTAATCTCGCCAATTCTTCTTCAGTATCACAATCAACTAATATCTACATTTCTACGAATATCAACTATTTTGTTGGGATCATAAATATCCACAACTTGGTTTAGATCTAGGATAACTAGAATTCCTACGAGAATAGCTTCGATTAATTTACTAGGGGATTTAGGGTTCCTTGTGACAATCTACGTCGTATAAATACCTCGTATAAATATCAAAGTAATCATCAAGCAATCATGTAGTAAAATTACATCATATATATATATATAATCCAAGTTATATATATATATTAAAATAACACTTCTCAGTCTGGCCTTGTCAGTAACTCGGGAATTCTTCGGCACCGTTATAGTCAAAAGATTTTTAGACATTTTTAGAAAAATGTTTATGGTTAAAAGATTTTGAAAAGTTTTATTCAAAACCTTAGTTTTAAAAATCTTTCGTTCTCTATAACGAGAGCTCTGGTACCAAACTGTAACACCCCCAAATTTGTACAACTCAATACAGCGGAAGACTAGTTGGTGTTACGGGATAGCACATTACTCACATCATAGACAACGCATAAAAACCGCGTCGTTTAATAATAAATCATTTCCATTCATAAATATCAAAGTTACATCGGTCCCAAGTCATATTATTTCATACAAAGTATTACAAAATATTTGAATGGAAAATATTGTTTAAGTGCGGGCCATGAACTCTTGTCGTCTTCCCGAGAATTACCTTCAAGTACCTGAGATAAAACATGTTAAAAGAAAAGGTCAGCGATAACACCGAGTGAATTCATAGAGTTTAATAAATTCCATCAATATAACTTTGGTATAAAATTAGTACCAAAAATCAATTCGTACAAATCATTGTAATAGGCCGTAAAATAGCCAAAATCATTTTATACAATCTTTGTAATAGGCCATAAAATAGCAAAAGTTATTTTATACAAATCCTTATCGAAAATCATAATATAGGCATTTGCCTTAAAAATTATTATACGAGCCAATGTCGTAAAAACATCATACAATACGTCTTATAACGTTGTATGAAAATAAAAACCGTTATATGAATGTGGTTATAAAAACCAAAACACAAACATAATATCAATAGTATGACCCTGTATTGCTAGTCAGGCAATACATCGTAACTCGAAGCGTCTAATAGTATTTCGTTAGTTTTGGATTATTACAAGCCGCATGACATTGTTACCTTACTAAACCAAAACGGGTAGCTAACCCGATACCAATTTTTCCCATCTAAAGTAGCGTGTCGTCACAAAGGTCACGCTATGGAAATCTTCTCATACATAAATTCGCTTACCAATCAATGTGGCACGACGGGGATCAACCGTCAAGGCGCGAACTGGGGTGATCGTCCCCAAATAGTACTATTAAATGCATAAGCGTCTACCAAATCCCGGTAGTTCACAATTCATGCTAATGGGACTTTTAGTGACATAACCTAACTTTAATAATCCATTTGATTTCATCTATCGGGTCCTTTAATCATTTATCGGGTCATACAATCGGGTCATTCAATCATTCGGGTCCAAAATCAATACACAAACAATCGGGACAAATGGTGTCCTATTTTATAAAAACTAACATGTCATCTCCCTCGCGGGTTTATAAAACATTTATAAAACATTTAAAAGAGTGCGAGGCTATGAACTCACGTTGATGTGGGAAGGCGGGTTATCGGCAACTCGGACGTACGGTACGTGCTTCAATCACGGAAACCTAGACAAATAATATTCGTCTTACACTCATGTCCAATGACTTTATAAAAATAGCAATTATGTATACATATGATGATTATATATATATGATGATCAAGTGGGTTTACGTATTCTCGTTTACTCATTTTAGTGTTATATGTCGATAACTTTTATACTAGTTTACTAGTTTTACCTTTTTACGTGTTTTAAGTCCAATAAACTTATTGTAAGTTCTTTAACTTGTTTTAATGCATGTTATACTTATTTTATACGTATCTACACTTTACAAGTTGGGCCTAAATGGGTTAAGCCCAATAAGTTCTTTTTACAAGTTTTTATCTTATTTAGTCCAAGTATTAGTCCAATATGTTTAATTAGCTCGTAAATGTCCGTATTTCTTATAGTTCGGGTTTTATCGGTTTTTACTTGTATTAGATACTTATATATCAGTATATGACTTTTATAAACTTTACATTAGACGGGTTTGGTCGTCTAAGTTTTATTTGGCGAAAAACGTTAATTTTACGGCGATAGCCGAAAAAGTCATAAAAATCAAGTTTATAGTTTTTACTACTTATAAATATTATTTCACCACCATTTATATAATTTATCCATTTAATTAACCTTTTATATATTTATATAAATAAGTTTTATAAGTTAGTGGGTTTTTATTTTACATTTTATAAAATAAAATGTGAGTGCTTATATAATAATAATAAACATTAATTCTTAAAAATCTGATTTTTATCTTCATGTTCACCATTTTTAACATATCTAGAGTTCTATAATGAATTAGAAGCTCATTTTTGGGTGACATGTTCTTCATAATATGTGCTACATTTAACTTAGTTATATCTACTGCCAATTTTAAGTTTATCATTCCTTAACAGTCCTTACAAAACTGCTTATTCAGATTAGACCACCTAAATTGTTTTGATCATATCTCACTCATTATTTTGATTCAATTGCATGGCCAACTCTCACATGTGTATAACATCTTGTACTTACTGTAAATGGATCAAACCATGCAATTTTATCAGTTCATCTTTTAGTTACATACTGTTTTTACACAGCCATCACTTTTAAGCAAGATTTTAGCCTTGTTCTTTATAGTTTTTCACCTTTTTAATCATGTTTATCAACACCAAATCCCCACACAATATTTTTATCATCATATAATCATCATAAACATATACAATAGGAAATAAAATACATGATTACATAATAAAAATAACAAGAGGATGAGGAGGACAATCTTTATACCACCAAGTTGATGTAGGTTATGATCAAAACATGGATTTTGATGGTGAAACTTGTGGATAACCATGACCATCTTCAAGATCACCAATCTTCATGAATACCTTGTGGAAAATCAGCCCTACTACTCCATGAAAACTCCTCCTTGGATGTTATAACTTGCACCAATCTTCATCTTTTTGAATGGAGATTAACATATGTTAATTATAACATATGTTTATGGTTAAATTTTTGTATGAATGGTGGTGTTTTGTGTAGAAATGGGACGGCATAGCAAGAGAGGAGGAGAGAAAATGGTTGTTTTGCATGGATGGAAATGAGGAGAGTGGTATGAGTTTGTTGGTTTTGTGTAGTGGAATGCTTACAATGTAAGCTAAGCCATGTGTTAGCTAATTTGTTAAGGTTATGACACATCATAGATGTGTTGTAGCTTAATGTTGGCCGGTTTTGGGTGTGGGACAAGTGTCCCACTTGTCTCATCCCCATTTATTTACGGGTACTCCTCGATTCTAGTTTCCTCGATTTGCGTGCCCTCGGGTCGTTTTACGAAAAACGTTTTTATAAATTATGAATCAACGGCACAAAACGAATCTAATAAAAATTGTCTCATCAAAAACGGAGTTCGAAAACGTAAATACGTAATCCTAAGGTTTCCAGTTTAGTCGTAAAGGACGTTAAAATAATATCGTAAGTCCTAATCTCTTCTCGTAAATTTGTGAGTTTATGAACTAACACAAATTTAAAACTCCAAAATTATATTCACGGATGAATTTATTTTCTGAAATGTCGGACTGTCACCAAAGACGGTGTATGTAAACGTAAGCACGTAACGTAGAATCCTCCGGTTTAAACGTAGTCGATGCTACTTCAAGACGTAAATCCAAATTTCTTCCGAAAAATAAGTGAGTTCATATCGTAACATTAAAATAATGTTTTTAATTAATATTCGAGAATAAAATATCAACCATAAATTGACGGATTGTCACAAATTATGAAGAAGGGTCCTCCAATTATGAAGAATTGACACTTTATACCCTTGTATCCTCATAATTACAAGTTTGGTCCCTAAAGTTTGTCAAAATTACAAAAAGGGCCCTCTACTTTGAAGATTTGACAAGTTTAGCCCCTCAACAAAGCTAAATTGTCAACCAATATCATCCACAAAGTCAAATACATCATGAAGTCCTTCAAAGTACAAGAAATGACAAGTTTGGTCCTTTGAAAATTCCAAAATTACACAAAGGACCCTCAACTTTCAACATTTGGCAAAAATGGTCCCTCATCAAACATGACTTGGCAATTTTAGTCCTCCAAAATGCTCATTATATAAGTCAAGACCATTATCCATCATCAAAATGCCAAATCAGCCCTTGAAGAATTCAAAAATGGCAAGAAATACCCCTGAAAATACTTTGGAAAAGTATTTGGGGCAAAAGTGTGAAAATGGAAACTTAAATTACAAAGGGATCCGGATTTTAGTGTGCTATTTACAACATGAAAGGATTTGCAAAGAGGAAGGGTTATTTCTGGCCAGACAAGAAAGATACATAGGCCAGTAATAGCTTAACACGTGCCCAACTAAATCAAACCCACCAATCACCACATTTCATGGCGCCACATCACCAATCCACTCACCCCATTTAACTAATTAACTATTTAGTTAGTTAATAATGGCGCCTAACAAATTTTTAAATCCTTAAACAGATCAAACGGCTTGTTCTTCATGTTCTTTACAAAATTGGGCTTTTGTTATTTTCTCAAAATTAGACCTTAATTGTTTCTAGAATTATGATTAAGGATATTGTTAACTAATCCCAACCTTAAAATATGCCACCTCATCAACCAAGGGTGCACATGAAAGGTGCCCTGCTACACCTTTAAGCATGAAGACAAAACCATGGCAGGGAATCTACAGCTCACAATCCAGCTTTCATCCTAAGCAAAATATGGACCCTTTGATCAACTTTTCACCTTGGACACCTCACACAAACGTCCAAGAATCAGTCACATGAAGCAAATGAGTTCAAATTCAAGAGGGCATTTTGGGGACTTCAGCAACATTAGGGCAACGTTTTTATACTTTCTAGTAGTTCATGTATGCCTATATAAAGGCTTAGGGTTCCAACATTTAGGCTTTGCTTTTGATTTTTCCTTGTTCAAGTTTCTGTAAATCCCATTTTCAAGTTTAATGAAATTGAGTTTGAAATCTTGAAGAAAAGTCATTGGCCAATCTTATTTACTGCTTTCATTTGTTATATGCTTGTTAGTTCTTGAAGTTTCAAACCTGTTTTCAAAAGAGGAGTGTGCAAAAGTTTGCATATTTCCTCATTTTCTTGATATTTTGCTAAGTCTTGTTCTAATCTTGGAATTCTTGGGCTATAGGGCTGATCATAGCATCCTAACTGAGTTGGTTAAGGTGTGGTGAGGCTTATAGCTTGGGGATAATCAAGTGTGGGGTAACAAGTTTGCATCAATCAAGTTTTTCAAAGATTCTGATTTTTATGATATTGTGCTTAACCCTTGTTCAATCTTAGCAGTCTTATTGTGGAAGCTTGTGCTTGTTCTTGCTAGCACATAAGCTCAAAATTCGTGGGTGTGGATGTACATCCATGAGGTTTGCATACTTAATCTCAAAATCTGCTTAAATTGTGATTTTTGGTGATATTTGTATGAAACTTGTGTTCTTGTGAATTTTGTGGCTTGTACTTGCTTGAATCTGTTTATTATACTTGTTTTAGTGTTAATTGATGCTTGGTTGGCCTGGAATCTCACTTTGCTTTTGAAAATTTTGATTTGGAAAAGTTAAAGGGGTGTTTGGGTCTACTGGTTTATGCTTGTAACTTGTTATTGTGTTAAGGGAAGTTGTTGTTTATGCTTTGTATCTGATAAACACCTTGTTGAGAGTATTTTGCTGCAAGTTATTGGGTTTGAACACTTGAATTAAACAATCTACTATATAGACCTTGTTTTTGCTTGTTTTGACCTAGGATTTTGGGAACACTTAGTGTGTCTGCATGCTTAGGGATAAAAGTGGTTTAAACAAAGTTAATATAACCTGTTTGAAATATTTGGAGTGTTGAAATTGGCTTGTGTGTCAAATACATCAGCAAAAGTAGAAACTGCATGTGTTAGTGTTCATCAGTAACTCTCATTGCTTGAATCTTGCTTAATTCTTTGAACCAGTGCATGAAACCTGTTTAGACTTGCTTATTGGAGTTTATTATCGCTTGTGTGTGCATTTGGTTGAATTTGGCTGGCTGATTTGTGCTAAAACTGCTCATAAGTGCTTAACTGCTTATTGTTCATGTCTATGCAATGTTTGATGAATGATTGATTAAACTGTATCAATTGGGTGTTAGTGATTGTGTTATTTTGATTGTGATTGACTCCTTTTGATCCAAAGATCATTTGGGTGCCTTTGTGAAATCTGAATCCAAGAAAAAGTCACTAAAGATAAAAAGTCAAAATAGTCAAGCAGTGGAAAAAGTTTCCACTGCTCAACATCCAAAACTAGCCCCTGCTAGTGCAATTTTGTCATCAGCTTATCAATAAGCTATTCTAACTTATCCAGACTTGCAACAACTTATTTTTTGTAATAGATCTTCATTATTTGACCCATTTAAGTAGACTGGAGCTTATTGGACTTTGACTTTGACTTTTTACTAGAAAACCAACTTATTTGACTTTTAACATAAGTGCTTATTTGATTTTCCAGCTTATTGAGTGTGCTTATTGAGTAGGTTTTTGGTTATTAAGCTTAGTTTGGTCATAAGAAACATTTTGCAACTTGAATCAGCTTCTGAGGTGGTCTAGATCACAAAAACGACTATTTTGTCGTTTTGTGAATAAGTTTGTGAACTGTTTCTAGCTTATTAAGTGGGCTTATTTGAAATTTCTATTTGCAGAAGTCTTTGTTAGGTCAAAAGAAGCTTGTGTGTAAAATTTTAGCTTATGGCATCAGCTTATAGCTTAATGGGCTTAAAAGCCCATTAAGAATAAGCTGCTTATTATAAGTTGGCTTATTTCACATTTTCAGCTTTTGGGCCTTTGGAAAAAGTTGTTTAAAATCAAATTTTGAGTCAACCTGTGCTTTTTGGGCTTATTTTGAACACTCTTTTTCTTATTGGGCCTTAATTAAGCCTAATAAGGGTCTGTTTTGGGTTTGGCCCATTTTCTAGGCCCAATAGGGGTATTTAGGTAACTTCACTTTCATTTCTGAATTATTTAGGTTAAATTAAGCTAGTTTGCAAGTTTTTAGAATTTTTTATAATTTTTAGATTTTTAATATTATTTGAATATTATTTTATTATTAAAAATTAAAAGTCTGATTTTCTAGGTTTTTATATTTTTCCTAGGTTCTAAACACTTAATTAGGATTTTTACAAATTTCCAAATATTTTTTAGGTCTTTTAATTATTTTCTATAATTAATTTTAGATTTAATTGATTTTAGGAGTTATTAATTGTTTAAAAATAGTTTTAATTGGTTTTAAAATTTTGAAAAATAGTTTTTAGCTTAATTAGAGTATTTTTGAGGTTTACAAACTTTAAAATCTTGTTTAGGGCTTTTTAATAATTAATTTTGATTTTTAGGGCTTTAATTAGCATTAAAAAGTCATTATCTAATTAATTAAAATGTTTTTGCAAGTTTTGATTTTTGTAAACTCTTAGAATATTATTAGGGATTTTTGGTAATTTTTAGAAATTTTTAGGTTAAAATTTTAATTTTGGTGGTTTTTACGACTTTACGTGTACGCCTTTTTAGAATTAGCTTAATCCGTCTTGATAACCGTCTTTCTCTTCTAATCCCTTTTCTATTTTTCTTTCTCAAATATAATCACAAATTAATCCATATCATTACACACATAACACACTAGCCTCCTTGAGAACGAACTTAATTGGTCATTAGTGCTTGGTTTTCCTAAACCGACACTTAATACTTGCCACTTTTGTTGCTCTTTTCCTAAAGGGTAGCAAAAACTCTACATCATTTTGGCGCCTCTGCCGGGGAGGCGTGTTTTGTTTTGATTTGGCATTGTTGTTTTTATACTAACCATAATTAGTATTTGTATTAGTAGCACTCTACTAATACGTATTATCGTTTTTCGGTTTTTGTGTGAATATTATTACTATATTGTATACGTAGAACAATAAATTCACAAGTACTCCAAATACGTGAGAAATCACAACCTTGACTTGGGAGGTCATTACCCAATCATTGTATTCGAATCTCAAACCAAAGAAAAATGCAAAAATAGATAAATACTTTCGTGAAGCTTAATCTTGATAATACAAACTATAAGGTGGGTATAAGGCGGATATTATAAAATATATCCTAAGGAAAAAGGCTCTTAAGTGCTTCGCGCCGCCTCGTTTCCCCGCTTGCTTGTGAGTATTTGATTGTGAGAGCTAATCGAGGGTTTTGCCGCCCAAAGTATTACTACATATCATATATATTTTCTTGGTTTCCATTGATTAAACCCTCTTGAACGATTTGGTGTTCCACCATCGTTCTAAAGTCATCGAAGACGTTCACTCCACGTGATCGTTTTCATTCTTTGAGGCTTCTTTAATCAAGAGATTTGATTAAGGAGGAGATTTGTAGATTTGTGTCTACCTAATACATTCACCAAATTCCAAAAAGGTTAATACAATCAAAAACCACAAAAAAATTGAAAAATACAAAACACCAAAAAGAAACTTCTTTGCTCGTCCCCTCGTTGTACGTGACGTTTATGCTAACTCGAAATCAAGCAAGACGTGCACGTAAACGAAAGAACAAAACTCCGACTCCTAACAATTCGAGTGAGGAGTCTCCTATTGACGAACCCATTGTAAGAGAAGCACCAACCATGGCGAATCGAACTATGATGGAGTTACTTCAAGCACCCACCGAGGGTTATAGAGAGGCTATTGTGATTCCCGCTATCCTTGCGGAGAATTTTGAGGTGAAAACGGGTTTGTTGTCGATGATCCAAAACAACAAATTTCGTGGTGATGAGAAGTACAATCCCCACAACCATATCCGCCAATTCAATCGTCTTACCGCTACTTGCAAGTTTAAGGATGTCTCTAACGACTCGATTAAGATGATGCTTTTTCCGTATTCCTTAGCGGGGCCCGCTAAAATTTGGTTAGAGAAAGAGCCACCCAATTCTATATTGACGTGGAAGGATCTCGTGTCTAAGTTTGTGAACCAATTTTTTCCGCCCTCTAAGACTACGCACTTGAAAAACGAGATTTCAAAGTTTTCACAAGAATTTAATGAAAGTTTTTCTGTAACACCCCCAAATTTATACAACTCAGTACAGCGGAAGACTAGTTGGTGTTACGGGATAGCACATTACTCACATCATAGACAACGCATAAAAATCGCGTCGTTTATTAATAAATCATTTCCATTCATAAATATCAAAGTTACATCGTTCCCAAGTCATATTATTTCATACAAAGTTTCACAAAGTATTTGAATGGAAAATATTGTTTAAGTGCGGGCCATGAATTCTTGTCGTCTTCCCGAGAATTACCTTCAAGTACCTGAGATAAAACATGTTAAAAGAAAAGGTCAGCGATAATGCCGAGTGAATTCATAGAGTTTAATAAATTCCATCAATATAATATCAGTATAAAAGTATTACTGAAAATCATTTTGTACAAATCGTTTTAATAGGCCATGAAATAGCCAAAATCATTTTATACAAATCCTTATCGAAAATCATAATATAGGCATTTGCCTTAAAAATCATTATACGAGCCAATGTCGTAAAAACATCATACAATACGTCTTGTGACGTTATATAAAATCAAATAAAAATCGTTATATGAATATGGTTATGAAAACCAAAACACAAACATAATATCAATAGTATGACCCTGTATCGCTAGTCAGGCAATACTTCGTAATTCGGAGCGTCTATTAGTATTTTGTAAATTTTGGATTATTATAAGCCGCATGAGATTGTTACCTTACTAAACCAACAACGGGTAGCTAACCCGATACCAATTTTGCCCATCTAAAGTAGCGTGTCGTCACAAAGGTCACGCTATGGAAATCTTCTCATACATTAATTCTCTTACCAATCAATGTGGCACGACGGGGATCAACCGTCAAGGCGCGAACTGGGGTGATCGTCCCCAAATAGTACTATTAAATGCATAAGCGTCTACCAAATCCCGGTAGTTCACAATTCATGCTAATGGGACTTTTAGTTACATAACCTAACTTTAATAATCCATTTAATTTCATCTATCGGGTCCTTTAATCATTTATCGGGTCATACAATCGGGTCATTCAATCATTCGGGTCCAAAATCAATAAACAAACAATCGGGACAATTGGTGTCCTATTTTATAAAAACTAACATGTTATCTCCCCCGCGGGTTTATAAAACATTTATAAAAACATTTAAAAGAGTGCGAGGCTATGAACTCACGTTGATGTGGGAAGGCGGGTTATCGGCAATTCGGACGTACGGTACGTGCTTCAATCACGGAAACCTAGACAAATAATAATCAGTCTTAGACTCATGTCCAATGACTTTATAAAAATAACAATTATGTATACATATGATGATTATATATATATGATGATCAAGTGGGTTTACATATTCTCGTTTACTCATTTTAGTGTTATATGTCGATAGCTTTTATACTAGTTTACTAGTTTTACCCATTTACGTGTTTTAGGTCCAACAAGCTTATTATAAGTTATTTAACTTATTTTAATCTCTTTTATACCTATATTATCAGTATGTATACTTTCCGTGTTGGTCTCAAATGGGTTAAGCCCAATAATAAGTTTATAAGTGTTTTAGTCCATTTTTGTTGTATTGTTAGTCCAATAACGTTAATTTAGTCCGTTAACGTCCGTATGTCCTATAGTTCGGGTTTTATCGGTTTTTACTTGTTATACATGTCTATATATCAGTATATAAGTTTTATAAAGTTTGCATTAGACGGGCCCAACCATCTAAGTTTTACTTAACAAAAACGTTAATTTTACGGCAATAGCCGAAAAAGTCGTAAAAATCAAGTTTATAGTTTTATAACTTATAAAACTTAACAAGTTACTATTTTTATAAAATGTCCACTTATTTAACCTTTTACATACTTATATAAATAAAATCCATAAGTTAGTGGGTTTTTATTTTACATTTTATACTATTAAATTTTGAGTGCTTATATAATAGTAATATACTTTAATTTCCAAAAATCTGATTTTTATCTTCACTTTCACCAAAACTGCCATATCTTGAGTTCTACATGGAGATAGAAGCTCAAATTTTTATCACATAAACTACATGATATGTGCTACATTTAACTCTTCTATAGATACTGTTGAATCATCCTTTAAGTATTTTCTAAAAATCGTCCAAAACAGTAACCTCAGATTTATACCCTAGACTTGTTTTGATCATATCTCACTCATTATTTTGATTCCATTGCATGGCCAACTCTCACATGTGTACAAGACCCATAGCTTACTGTAAATCCATTCTACTTCATCATTTTATCAGTTTACCATATGGTTCTTTACTGTTTTATACAGCCATCAAATTTAACCAAGATTTTAACCTTGTTTCTTATGGTTTTTCACCTTTTTAATCATGTTTATCAACAAAAAATCCCCACATAACATTTTTATCATCATATAATCACCATATACATATACAATAGGAAATAAAATACATGTTTACATAATCAAAATAACAAGAAGATGAGGAGGACAATCTTTATACCACCATGATGATGTAGGTTGATCAAAACATGGATTTTTGATGGAGAAACTTGTGCTTAGCCAACACCATCTTCAAGACCACCATGCTCCATGAACTCCTTGTAGAAAATCAGCCCCAAGACACCATGAATACTCCTCCTTGGATGTTATAACTTTCACCAATCTTCATCTTTTTTAATGGAGATTAACATATGTTAATTATAACATATGTTTATGGTTAAAATTTGTATGAAATGGGTGTTTTGTGGAGCATTTGGGACGGCAACCATGGAGAAGGAGGGAGAGAGAAGTGGTTTTGCATGTTGAGTGAAAATGTGTGTATGGTTTTAGTTAGCTAGTTTTGAGGTGTGAGTGGAAAACTTCATTGTGAAGCTAGTTAGACAAGTGTCTAACTAGTAAGCCAAAGGTGGTGTGGTGTACACATTGTGCCGTCCCATGTAAGCTAGTGGGGTGGGACAATGTGTTTTGTCCCATCTCACTAGTTTACGGGTATTTCTCGATTCTAGTTTCCTCGATTTGCATGCCCTCGGGTCGTTTTACGAAAGACGTTCTTATAAATTATGAATCACCGTCACAACACGAATCCAATAAAAATTGTCTCATCAAAAACGGAGTTCGAAAACGTAAATACGAAATCCTAAGGTTTCCGGTTTAGTCGTAAAGGACGTTAAAATAAAATCGTAAGTCCTAGTCTCTTCTCGTAAATTTGTGAGTTTATGAACCAACACAAATTTAAAACTCCAAAATAATATTCACGGACAAATTTATTTTCTGAAATGTCGGACTGTCACCAAAGACGGTGTATGTAAACGTAAGCACGTAACGTTGAATCCTCCGGTTTAGACGTAGTCGATGCTACTCCAAGACGTAAATCCAAATTTCTTCCCAAAAATATGTGAGTTCATATTGTAACATTAAAATAATGTTTTTAAATAGTATTCGAGAATAAAATATCAACCATAAATTGACGGATTGTCACAGCATTTACCCCTAAACATGATCTTTGTCCTCAAAGATCATCTTACCTTACTACTCGCTTCTTATAGAGTTAAAGCCATGTGGGTATTTCCTCCACATTTGGTCTTTTCTCACAAGTTCAATTCATTACAATACGCGAGTTCTATCAAACGTAACTACGGGAATAAGATCAGGCTAAATGTTGACTTACTTTCTCTATCCATGATGTTCACGGGTTTCTGATGAATGCAACTTTTTGCCGATCTAAGCTTTACTAAGAACAATCAGATTCTCACTTTATAGATATTCCATCAAGTTCGATATACGAAACATAATTCACGCAGTCTTTGAAGTCCTAGGGTAGATCCAGCTTATATGCCTTTCAATCCCAACTTTTACATCTTCTCAATGGTCCCAAACAACGGGGACTTATATCCCATGATTTGTCAGATCATGAATTCATTTTCCCAAGTTTAAAAAAAATTGTGGCATAACTTCGCTACCTATTTGGCACTTCAAGATCTACATTTCATATTCACATAACCTCTTGCCCACTATCGGCGGTTAATAATCAAATCCTAATTTCAACAATCATTTCAGATCTCGCGGGTCGGGTATTTTGCAAGGATAGGTTCGCCATCATAGGAAACCTTAAACCTAAGAGACATGTCCGACTCACAATGGATGTATGCCGGGTGTCTTTATCTCAACTCTTGCTTACAGATGCTCTAAGATTCAGATCTTAACAAGATTCAGTCTCGATCCTAATACGATAATTATCAATGGTAATGTCTCCAAATGAAAACGATTATACGGTCTATTACCAAAGGTCAATCATTCAAACATAAAACAACACTTATAGTATTTTGTATCGCTACTTTACCTCGTCCCTTCGATTGGGGTGGTACATAGTACTCTCATCAAGGTTCGTTCTCAATGATTTCTGAGCAAATCTCTAGAAATTCGATGCGAAGCGAGGATCTTGATATAGATGTTCGATACAGGCACACTATGTTTACATAACTCTTTTGCATTTATCATTAACGGGAATAATATTAGCAGAATTGGTCAGTATGTCGACGATGACCCAAATCGAATCAAATTCAGATGATGACCTTTGCAATAGCTAGACGTTTACTAATGTATGAGGCGATGTCTGCCTTCATAATTTGCCATCAGTACAACTTCTTCAGACAAGGATACTTTTAGTCATAAATGACATAAATAGAATACTTATACTTACAAATTCCAACATAACTATATCTCACAATCTTCCATATTTAGACAATCACAAATGGTCTTTTAAATATTTAACGCTATCGGCTTCTCAATTTTAATGGTTCATATTAGCCGCGAACCCCTTTTTATTATCTATATTATCCTTCTTACAAACATCGTTTATTTTTATATTGTTCGGCAATTTATTTTGCACCTTCATTATTAAGGAACATGTCCTAATTGGTTCTTTATATTTTATACATAATGTGTCAGTATCCACATTCACTTTTCCAGATAAATAATTATCATGTCAACAATTCACTCAGATATTCTTTCTATATTATGCGTCAGTAATTACGTTCACCTTTCTTTATATCTTTTATGTTTCAGTTTCGTCTCAACTATCATTTTTATCAGTTTTTCTCATTCCGGCGTCTAAAGAGTCGATATTTATTATATGTAAATTAACAATAATTATTTAATTTTTATGAAACGTAAACGTAAAAGTTTTAAATTCCTTAGTTCGACCAATTATATAAAATGTTCAAAATAAATTTAAATTTAATTAACACGATTTTTGTTGATTTATCGAAAATATTTAATAAGATTTCGTAAATGTTCGAAAAATCTTTGTTTATACTTTGGTCAAAGTTTTCTTAGTTGAAAAGTAAAAATTTTCGTTTCAAATTCCAAGTTAAGGTTTAAATGTTTTCCTCAATTCTTCTTAAGTTATCTTGAGGTATACACAAACATTTACCCCTAAACAGAAGTTTAGTTAAATGGTTTGTGTATAAGGGGATAATCCCTTAAAATCCTTTGTTAAAATATTTGTCAAAACATATTTCCATTTCTTTTTGGTAATATCCAAAGTCTTAAAGGGCTCTTAATTTTTGAAGAGTCAATTTATATTCCATTGTCTATTAATCACATGGTTAAATCATGTAAAGGTTCAAGTCTTAAATCACATGTCGAATATTCAAGATACATGTTTTTATTGTTCGGCCAGTTCAGGACAATCTATAATTAATTATTAATCTCATTCTTATTCTTATAAACAAACATATGGTCCTTAATGATCGCAAGCATGAATTTATCAATTTACAGCTTACACACGTTATTCACCAAATTTATGAATACTACATGTGTATTAGTCAATCCAAACGACATCACGTGGAACTCATAATGTTCATTACAAGTATCGGATGTAGTGATTGGAATACATAATCTCTTTCACAGATGCGAAGTTGATGATAACCATGCTGTGGATCAAATTTGCTAGAACCTTGTAAATGATCGAACAATTCTTCCATTTCGAGTTATGGATATTGTTTTCGATTGTCAATTTACTCAGTCACAGTATTCTATAAATATAAGGAAAGATAACACCATAGCTCTTCAGGATGACAGGCTTGGTATAATAAAATCTTTCTCCGACAACTCTCTCAGTTGTACGGTAATTCCTTAATTTCAGATGGTGCTGACGCACAGTGCACAAGCCACAGGTGCAGCATCGGGAATAAAATCAATACCAAATTCAATTTGCCTTAATGGCGAAAGTCTAGGTAAGTCATCAACAAATACCTCCTAAAGTTTCAGATAAGATAAACATCTTTTAATAAATACATATTAGCTTCTTCTAGATTACAATATCTATAACTAGTTCATAACCATTCACGGTATACTTTTAAGTCTAAATGTAGGATAAAATCATCCATCAAGAATTATTTATATCACTTTTGATAATTAACATCTTATCTTTTAGGGAAATTCTACTCGAGTTCCCATCAATTAAGACAATGTCATCATGTCATAATCAATCAATCCATTCTACCGGTATTACCAACTTTCCAGTTTTATTACCGTTGATAAGATGTGAACTTCTCAAAAGACTAATAATAACTCATAATCCTTCACAAGTTCAAGGATATATGGTGACACAACTATCATCTAAAGAGTAAGGTCAACGCATAATCTACGCGATAGAATTTCAAATCAGATACGGATGAAAACATTTAACGAATATAAATATATCCCATGTTTTCATTAATTTGATTACGCATTCGAAAGCTCCTCGGATCGTTACCCAGGTCATTCAAATGAAATCAAATCAAAAGAAATGATAGGAACGTCGATACATCCAGTCGGGTATCAACACTCGGTAATCAGATACTTTTCCTAAGAATCTCACTACGAGAGAATTGGACAAGAAAGAATTGTCAATTATCAAGTAAGACAATTTCCACAGATGAGTAAATTCGACTCAGAAGAATAGATACTACAGGCACATATGTAGGTGTCCCTAACATTATGTCCCTATTTTTCACTTCTTGCAGATCTCATAAAATTTAATCTTTCACAATCTTCAAAGAAAATGTAGTGTTTATTCATTAGTTTTATGGTGACTACTAATCAGCCTTGCATGGTCCATTCCAAATTGTATGTAGGCGCGCAACTATATACAATTTCAAGATTAACGATGCAATACTCAGTTCGTCAAAATTTTATCATCCATGTTTATAATAAAAACATTTTCATGCTTAATTCTTACATAAGAATCAAAATAAATTTACAAAGATTTTCTTTGTTATGAAAACAATTAGATTTTCCAAAGTGTTTTACAAACAATTTCATTTTAATAACAATCACTTATAAATCTCACTATGAATAATCCTTATAGTGATGAAAATTCAATTTTTCTCAAGGCATACTGTTTTATCTTTTATAAAAACAATGAGTGATCTGCAAAAGAGTGATGAAAGCTTGTTCACCAAGAATTAACTACAATATGATAGGGAATGAGCTTTAGCCAAATAATCATGAGGTTCATGATCTCGATGGCACTCTTAAAAGAATAATTCACAACGTAACTCAATCAATATGAGTACTTGTTCAATGGTTACATCACTAATGCGAACATTATGATGAAGCAAGAAAAGATAGATATCATCGATACTTGTAGAATTTAGCAATCAAAGGTAGTCTTTTTATTAATCACAAACAAGTCAAAATTGTACCGTAACACATTATGTGTCACTATGTCATACAGTTCTCAGAACTCATCCTACCAACTGATATCTCAGTTAAGTTAGGGATTCTTAAAAGATACCACAATGAATACTAATCTACAAGAGTTATGGGGGTTCCACCTGTCCCATAAGATCCATCGGTCTCAATTCAGAAGAAGATTTCTTCAATTAATTTCTTGGACACTGGGCATCCTCATTAGTGGACAATGGTCTAGGAACAACCCTTAACACAAACCTACAATCAATTAAAACCTTATAATTCATTCACAAAACTTATCGACTTCCTCTTAAAAATCTCATATTCCATATAGGTTAAGTTTTACTTTTATTTATTCAAGTTTCAACCAATTTTATACTCAATTCGATATCCTACCTCAATCTCCAATACTTTCAATCTTATTCTTCGGCCTTGTAAAGGCAATACAATCTCAATATAAATCAACACTTAATTTCCAATCCTATTAGCTCTTACAGCAACAATTATCAAATGAGTCATTAATATGAAATGACTTGATCATTCAACTAGACTTCTCGGAAAGGTACTAGTGCATGAGGCTTTTGGGTATTGGTTCCAATGACAACCTCAAGTGCAACATTCACCCTTTCGATTTAAATTTAAGAATTGGATGACAACGAATCAGATGACATCTTTTTAGGTGGTAACGTTTTGTCAAACTCCACTCTATAAGGAAAGATCGTCATGACATCGATATCAGATTTAATCTCGCCAATTATTTTTCAATATAACAATCAACTAATATCTACATTTCTATCAACCATTTGTTGGGATCATAAATATCCACAACTTGGTTTAGATCTAGGATAGCTAGAATTTCTACGAGAATAGCTTCGATTAATTTACTAGGGGAGTTAGGGTTTCTTGTGACAATCTACGTCGTATAAATACCTCGTATAAAAATCAAAAAATAATCATCAAACAATCATGTAATAAAATTACATCATATATATATATATATAATCCAAGTTATATATATATTAAAATAACACTTCTCAGTCTTGGCCTTGTCGGTAACTCGGGAATTCTTCGGCACCGTTATAGTCAAAAGATATTTAGACATTTTTAGAAAAATGTTTATAGTTAAAAGATTTTGAAATGTTTTATTCAAAACCTTGGTTTTAAAATATTTCGTTCTCTATAACGAGAGCTCTGGTACCAAACTGTAACACCCCCAAATTTATACAACTCAGTACAGCGGAAGACTAGTTGGTGTTACGGGATATCACATTACTCACATCATAGACAACGCATAAAAATCGCGTCGTTTATTAATAAATCATTTCCATTCATAAATATCAAAGTTACATCGGTCCCAAGTCATATTATTTCATACAAAGTTTCACAAAGTATTTGAATGGAAAATATTGTTTAAGTGCGGGCCATGAATTCTTGTCGTCTTCCCGAGAATTACCTTCAAGTACCTGAGATAAAACATGTTAAAAGAAAAGGTCAGCGATAACGCCGAGTGAATTCATAGAGTTTAATAAATTCCATCAATATAATATCAGTATAAAAGTATTACTGAAAATCATTTTGTACAAATCGTTTTGATAGGCCATGAAATAGCCAAAATCATTTTATACAAATCCTTATCGAAAATCATAATATAGGCATTTGCCTTAAAAATCATTATACGAGCCAATGTCGTAAAAACATCATACAATACGTCTTGTGACGTTATATAAAATCAAATAAAAATCGTTATATGAATATGGTTATGAAAACCAAAACACAAACATAATATCAATAGTATGACCCTGTATCGCTAGTCAGGCAATACTTCGTAATTCGGAGCGTCTGTTAGTATTTTGTAAATTTTGGATTATTATAAGCCGCATGACATTGTTACCTTACTAAACCAACAACGGGTAGCTAACCCGATACCAATTTTGCCCATCTAAAGTAGCGTGTCGTCACAAAGGTCACGCTATGGAAATCTTCTCATACATTAATTCGCTTACCAATCAATGTGGCACGACGGGGATCAACCGTCAAGGCGCGAACTGGGGTGATCGTCCCCAAATAGTACTATTAAATGCATAAGCGTCTACCAACTCCCGGTAGTTCACAATTCATGCTAATGGGACTTTTAGTGACATAACCTAACTTTAATAATCCATTTAATTTCATCTATCGGGTCCTTTAATCATTTATCGGGTCATACAATCGGGTCATTCAATCATTCGGGTCCAAAATCAATAAACAAACAATCGGGACAATTGGTGTCCTATTTTATAAAAACTAACATGTTATCTCCCCCGCGGGTTTATAAAACATTTATAAAAACATTTAAAAGAGTGCGAGGCTATGAACTCACGTTGATGTGGGAAGGCGGGTTATCGGCAATTCGGACGTACGGTACGTGCTTCAATCACGGAAACCTAGACAAATAATAATCGGTCTTAGACTCATGTCCAATGACTTTATAAAAATAACAATTATGTATACATATGATGATTATATATATATGATGATCAAGTGGGTTTACATATTCTCGTTTACTCATTTTAGTGTTATATGTCGATAGCTTTTATACTAGTTTACTAGTTTTACCCATTTACGTGTTTTAGGTCCAACAAGCTTATTATAAGTTATTTAACTTATTTTAATCTCTTTTATACCTATATTATCAGTATGTATACTTTCCGTGTTGGTCTCAAATGGGTTAAGCCTAATAATAAGTTTATAAGTGTTTTAGTCCATTTTTGTTGTATTGTTAGTCCAATAACGTTAATTTAGTCCGTTAACGTCCGTATGTCCTATAGTTCGGGTTTTATCGGTTTTTACTTGTTATACATGTCTATATATCAGTATATAAGTTTTATAAAGTTTGCATTAGACGGGTCCAACCATCTAAGTTTTATTTAACAAAAACGTTAATTTTACGGCAATAGCCGAAAAAGTCGTAAAAATCTAGTTTATAGTTTTATAACTTATAAAACTTAACAAGTTACTATTTTTATAAAATGTCCACTTATTTAACCTTTTACATACTTATATAAATAAAATCCATAAGTTAGTGGGTTTTTATTTTACATTTTATACTATTAAATTTTGAGTGCTTATATAATAGTAATATACTTTAATTTCCAAAAATCTGATTTTTATCTTCACTTTCACCAAAACTGCCATATCTTGAGTTCTACATGGAGATAGAAGCTCAAATTTTTATCACATAAACTAAATGATATGTGCTACATTTAACTCTCCTATAGCTACTGTTGAATAATCCTTTAAGTATTTTCTAAAAATCGTCCAAAACAGTAACCTCATATTTATACCCTAGACTTGTTTTGATCATATCTCACTCATTATTTTGATTCCATTGCATGGCCAACTCTCACATGTGTACAAGACCCATAGCTTACTGTAAATCCATTCTAATTCATCATTTTATCAGTTTACCATATGGTTCTTTACTGTTTTATACAGCCATCAAATTTAACCAAGATTTTAACCTTGTTTCTTATGGTTTTTCACCTTTTTAATCATGTTTATCAACAACAAATCCCCACATAACATTTTTATCATCATATAATCATCATATACATATACAATAGGAAATAAAATACATGTTTACATAATCAAAATAACAAGAAGATGAGGAGGACAATCTTTATACCACCATGATGATGTAGGTTGATCAAAACATGGATTTTTGATGGAGAAACTTGTGCTTAGCCAACACCATCTTCAAGACCACCATGCTCCATGAACTCCTTGTGGAAAATCAGCCCCAAGACACCATGAATACTCCTCCTTGGATGTTATAACTTGCACCAATCTTCATCTTTTTTAATGGAGATTAACATATGTTAATTATAACATATGTTTATGGTTAAAATTTGTATGAAATGGGTGTTTTGTGGAGCATTTGGGACGGAAACCATGGAGAAGGAGGGAGAGAGAAGTGGTTTTGCATGTTGAGTGAAAATGTGTGTATGGTTTTAGTTAGCTAGTTTTGAGGTGTGAGTGGAAAGCTTCATTGTGAAGCTAGTTAGACAAGTGTCTAACTAGTAAGCCAAAGGTGGTGTGGTGTACACATTGTGCCGTCCCATGTAAGCTAGTGGGGTGGGACAATGTGTTTTGTCCCATCTCACTAGTTTACGGGTATTTCTCGATTCTAGTTTCCTCGATTTGCGTGCCCTCGGGTCGTTTTACGAAAGACGTTTTTATAAATTATGAATCACCGTCACAAAACGAATCCAATAAAAATTGTCTCATCAAAAATGGAGTTCGAAAACGTAAATACGAAATCCTAAGGTTTCCGGTTTAGTCGTAAAGGACGTTAAAATAAAATCGTAAGTCCTAGTCTCTTCTCGTAAATTTGTGAGTTTATGAACCAACAAAAATTTAAAACTCCAAAATAATATTCACGGACAAATTTATTTTCTGAAATGTCAGACTGTCACCAAAGACGGTGTATGTAAACGTAAGCACGTAACGTTGAATCCTCCGGTTTAGACGTAGTCGATGCTACTCCAAGACGTAAATCCAGATTTCTTCCCAAAAATATGTGAGTTCATATTGTAACATTAAAATAATGTTTTAAATAATATTCGAGAATAAAATATCAACCATAAATTGACGGATTGTCACATTTTCAACGGCTTGGAATAGGTTTAAGGAAATGTTACATGAATGTCCTCATCACGGTTTTTCCGATTTGCATCAAATTGACACGTTTTACAATGGACTTAATGATCATGAAAGGGATTATTTGAATGCCGCCGCGGGTGGTAATTTTTTGTGTAAAACGGTTGAGGAAGCTTTGGTGATAATTGAAAATAGATCTAAGGTGTATAGTCCTCGTAGCACGTCTAGTGTTCGTAAGTCTTCGTCTTCGGCTTCACCTTCTTTGTCTAATACCATCGATGCTTGCCAAATTGAGGCGAACTTGGAAAACAAGATTTTTGATAAGTTGAAAGGACTTTTGATTGAGTTTAAAGTTGGTGAACCAAGTGCTCCCGCTACGGCTAAAGCGGTTGAGGTTTCTTGCATGTATTGTGGTGGAGGTCATTATTTCTCCGAGTGCATTACCAACGGTGGTAACACTTCGAGTGCCTTCGCGGCCACGGGAAATTACAACCAAAACGGTCAAGTTTCCCGCTCTAATCAAATGACTCCACCGGGTTTTGGTTCAAATCAAAATGCTAACAACTATCGCAACAATCAAGTTGGTTTTAAAAACAATTACAACAAGGGAAACTATGGGAATCAAGGGGCTAATAATCAAGTTTCAAACAAAAATGATTTTCAAAATAACAACAAAAGTTTGCAAACATTGAAAGATCTTCCAAGTGAGTTTGTTGAATATGCTAGTGGGAATGATGCTAGGTTTGACAATATTCAAAGAGAAATCATTAGCCTAAGATCCGAGTTTAAAAACGACTTGAAGAAAGAGTTGAAAAATGAGTTAGCTAATGAACTTAAAATCCACACCAACAAGATGGAAGGAAATGTCACTAGGTTGCAACAAAACCAACAAAAGATGGAACAAGGGCAACATGAGATTAAACAAGAGATGATTAAGGCCGAGAAAAGGGAAACCTAAGCCGTACTGAGGCAATCTAATTTTGAAGATAAAATCTCGTCTATGTTTGAGGCAATAATGTGTAAACCGTCGTCAAGTGGTCTTCCTAGCAACACCATATCCAACCCTAAGGGTGAGATGAAAGTGATTACCACACGTAGTGGTAAGACACTTAAGGAGCCGATTCCTCACCCAATTGCTCCTACGGAGGAAGCAATTGAGGAAGAACCCGAGGTGGTGGTCCAAAAGGAGCATGTCCCAATCCCACAAAGTACCGCTCATGCCACACCTACGGTCGACCCATTACCATCATTGGAACCCGAGATTCCAAAGGCTATGCCTACTATGCCTCAACCCACACCACCTTTTCCCTATCCATCGAGACTTAGGAAGGAGAAACGTCAAGAGCGCGACAATTATCAATTTGAGCTTTTTATGAAAATGTTTCGTGATTTGCACCTTAATGTGAGTTTCGCCGATGCTTTGGTCATGATGCCTCGATTTGCCGCTAACTTTA
The DNA here is from genome assembly GCA_025667525.1 of Glebionis coronaria. NCBI lineage: Eukaryota > Viridiplantae > Streptophyta > Magnoliopsida > Asterales > Asteraceae > Glebionis > Glebionis coronaria. Next base: position 220,967,935 of record CM046879.1, read on the forward strand.
AGAGTATGTTGAACAACAAGGAGAAATTGCACCAATTGTCTAGTTGTTCGTCGGTTTATCTTAATCGCATACCTCAAAAAGTCGGTGATCCCGGTAAATTTTTGATCCCTTGTGCAATCCAAGATATGGAAGAATGCTTCGCCTTGGCCGATCTTGGTGCTAGCATTAACTTGATGCCACTTGCAATATTCAAGTAGCTCAATCTTCCTAATCTTACTCCTTCACTAATGTCTATCGAGTTGGCCGACCATTCCATAATTCCCGCATGTGGTTTGGCGGAAGACGTTTTTGTGAAAGTGGGGAAGTTCTACTATCCCGTAGACTTTATCGTTGTTGATATCCCCACGGATCCTCAAGTTCCGCTTATTTTAGGTCGTTCGTTTTTAGATACGTCTATGGCTTTAATTGATGTGCATGCTAGAAAGATCACCTTACGTTTCAACGACGAGGAACTTGTTATAAACGCAACTCAAAATTCTCAAATTTCTCATGTTTATTCCGTTGCAACCATAAACCTCGTTGATATGATCGACGTGGTTTGCGAGGAATTTTCACAAGAAGTTCTAGGTTTTGGTGATGAAGAAACTAGTGGCAATCCCACTATGTTGGATCCAATTCTTGATAATTCGACACCAACCTTCACTCCTTTTGAAGGTGGTGGTTTTACGTTGGAAGAATGCAATGTTCCACGTACTTGTGACGAAGACCTCGACAACGATGAGGACTTCTCGATTATCAAGGATTTTCTCAACGATTTCCCATTTCCTCCACCCGAGGAGGTTATGAGTATCGAGCCCAAATCTTCACTTGAGGAACCACCTATCCTTGAGTTGAAAGATTTACCTCCTCACCTCGAATATGTCTATTTGGAGGAGGACGACAAGTTGCCGGTTATTATTGCGAAGGAACTTTCGAATGATGAAAAAACCGCACTTGTCGATGTTCTAAAGGATCACAAAAGGGCGATTGCGTGGAAGTTATCCGACATTAAGGGAATCGATCCCAAATTTTGTACCCACAAAATCTTAATGGAGGAGGATTTCAAGCCCACAATCCAAAGTCAAAGGAGGGTGAACCCCAAAATTCACGACGTCATCAAAAAGGAGGTCCTTAAACTCCTTGACGCGGGAATGATTTACCCTATTTCTGATAGCCCTTGGGTGAGTCCTATTCATTGTGTCCCTAAAAAGGGAGGGATGACCGTTGTGCCAAACGATGCCAACGAGTTGATTCCTACTAGACTCGTGATGAGACTGCTTTTATACATGGTCTCATCGTCCAATCGGGCTTAAAATGCATTAAATATCATTAAAACTGCCAAATATATGCTTGTGTTTGTTAATTGTGTATTTTTAGGTACGGATATTAAGGAAATGGCAAAAGATCACAAGAATCAATCAAAAACGAACACGGGAAACGAAGCCGCACAATGAACCGGGCCCAAGTTTGGATTTTACAAAAATGCCCTTAAAGAATTGAAGATTGTCAAGTTTGGTCCCTCAACTTTCTAAGATTTACACTTTATACCCCTCCTAATATTCAACATTATGAATAGGGTCCCTAAAGTTTGAAGACTATACAAGATCAGCCCTTGAAATTTGAAGAATGTGCATTAAAGACCCTTGGAAAAAAGTTTAAAAGTATTTGTGCCATTTTTGACAAGTGCTCAAAAGTTGTTAAAGGCAAAATAGGCGTTGATGGCATTTTTCACAAAGTAAACAAAAGAGAGAAGCTTGGGGGGTCAAACTGCCAAATAGCTAAACCTTCACCACCACTCAGAACTTGCCACCTCAGCATTACCCACCCATACCCATAACCCAACCCGTCCACCCAGCCCAATGTTTAACCCGATTTTTAAATAAACCAAGTCAAACCCCTGTCAACTCCTTTTTATTCCCTCCCAAACACATTTTTTAAAATTAACCCCACCCAAAAACGGATTAAACCCCCATCCTAATCCCACTTAAACCCTAATTACCCAGGATCAATTAAACCAAAAAACAAAGGGGTTTTATTTCCCCCTTTCCAGATCAGTGATTAAAGTCACCCTCACCATATCCCACATCCCAAAACGCCACAAGACACACCCATGTGTCTTGTGGGACCCTCCCCTGCCCCGTCCCTTTCCCTCAAACCCTACACCCGACCATTTTAGCGCCCAAGATCACAATACTTGGTCCCCAAGCTAAATTTGACGTCCAAGATCACTTTTAACAACTGGCATCTTCACATGATTCTCACAAGATCACATGAGGCGAATTTTGACCATTTTCAGTCAAAACAGCAAGGGCATGTTAGGGATTTCATTAACTAGGGTTTTAGTATTCTAGATAGTTCTCTAGTGTAGTATAAAAGGAGGGTGCAACCTGTGCATACCCCTTTGTTCCAGTTTTTCTAGCAAAAAATTTTGTAATCCCTTTTTAAGTCAATATAAAGTTTGGTGTTTGTTAAATCAAGTGTAATTCCTTTTATGATTGTTTAAAAGTTGGTAAACGTTTTTTAAGCTAGAATACTGAGTTCCACATTCATTGTTGAAATAATTTTGAGTTTTCAAAATTATTGTCAAGTTTCTGAAACATCGATTTCTTGGTGAAATCTTGTTTCAGAATTGATTTTTCAGGTTTGAAAGTATTTGGTTGAAGTGTTTTTGAAAGATAAACATTGGAAAAGTTTTTAACAAGGTTTTAAAAAAGGGTTTTAAGAAATTCAGAAAGTGTATTATTTGTGCTTGTTTCACTTGTTCTTAGCAGGGTTGTTTTGAGCTTGATTGATCCAAGGTTCAGCACAAACCCGTGTTTGTGGGAGGTGACATACAGTCACTGAGGGACTTGGATGTAAGTCCCTCGAGGTAAAACCCTTTTATCATTTTCAGTTTCCTGATTTTGTGTTATTTGTGTGTTGCATGAATTTTGCATTAAAAGATGGGATAAATGTTGTTTAACCTGTTTATTTGAGTTCATTTGGTGATTATATGCATGTTGTAGGTGATTAGAGTCAATTTGGTTTGGATTTAAACAGCTTTGGTTTGAAAAATTGTTTTTCAGTCAGTTTTAAGGGCTGTTTGGGATAAGGATTAAGTTGAGTGTATTGACATCATACTTGCTTAAAACCTGGTTAGAAACACATCTTGGGTGGTCATGTATTGATATGTATCTTTGGTTTCATTATTGGTAGGATTGAAGTCAAATTGCATGCTTAAAATTGGATAAAATGGCTAAAAATCAGTAACTGTCCATTGTGTCTGATTTTTGTGGAATTTTACCACCAAATCTTGTAAGCTGCTAGTTAATAGGCCATAGAAGTATTGTGAATCACTTGTATGCTATTTGGTGTGGTTATTTTCAAGTTATGAAGGTTTGAAATTCGTTTTTATACATGTAATTGGTGTCTACAGTTTATCAGAAACCTTGTGGCTTATTCAGTAACTTTGTGGCTTATTTGTGAAGATTTTTGTGTTGTGATTGCTTGATTTTTGTGTTTACCTAGACTCCCCACAACCCAATTGGTGTGGGGGTGCCTTGTTGTCCAAAAATAAGCCCTCCAAAAGCTCTCCTAAGCTCAAAAGGTCTCCTGACCAAATTATTGCACTAGCAGTGGGAAGAAAGTTTCCCCTGCTAACACATTTGTTTCCCCTGCTAAGCAAAAGGACAAAAGTCCATAACTTGTCACTTTCAGTAACTTTAAAATTTTGTCTTTAGTGGGTAAAAAGTAGAATTAGGACTTGAAACTTGTTTTGTTATTTTTCTTATTTAATTTAGGATTTTCTGTTTAATTAGATTTTTTATTACTGTTCATTTTCTATTTTTTAGGATTATTAGCTATTTTTAATTAACTTTAAAGTTTCTGTTTTTATCTTTTAGTGCCAAAAAGTAATATTTTTCAGTTTAATCAATTTTCCTGGACTTAGAATATTATTTTAAGATTTTTGGTTAAAAAAGATTTTACTGTTCATCTTTTTATTAATTTTTAGAATTAAATTAAGTTAATTAGGGTTTTAATTAAACTAGTTTTGTCTTTTAGTGAAAAATTTAATATTTTTCAATCTTTTTCATTTTTCTACTGTTCATTAGAGTTATTTAGGATTTTTAAAATTGGTAGATTATTTTTAGCATTATTTTATTATTTTTTATAATTATTTTAGTTTTAAAATAGTTTTTAGTAATTTAAAAATAGAAAAACTGTTTTTAAAAATTAGGAAAAATACTTTTTGGTCTTTAGATAATATAAGTAAGTTATTAATTCAATAAAATAATATTTTGGACATTTTGATTAGTTATATTTAATTTTAGGGCTTTAATTAGCATTTAAAATTGAATATTTAATTAATAAAAGGTTTTAAAATATTTTTATTGGATTTATTTCTTATTTATATTATCTTGGACTTGTTTTAGCTTTTAATTAAGTTTTAGGTTTTAGAATTTTAATTTTTGTAGTTTTACGGTTTTACGTGAACGCGTTTTCATCTTAGCTCGATCCGTCTTCGTAACCGTCTTTTCTTTCTCATTTCTATTGTTAATAATCACAAACATTAATCATCATTCATTACACAACACACGTGCCTCCTCGAGAACGAACTCACTTCACTTTGGGTCATAACTTGTGGTTTTCCTAAACTACTCGTTAATACTTACCCTAAATCACCTTGTTTTCCTAAACAAGTGTAATTTTACAACCATCATTTTTGGCGCCGCTGCCGGGGAGGCGTGTTGTGTTTTGATTGACCATTGTTTTTTTTATATAGCCATAATAGTATTTGTATTAGTAGCACTCTACTAATACGTATTATCGTTTTTCGGTTTTTGTGTGAATATTAATACTATATTGTATACGTAGAACAATAAAAACACAAGTACTCCAAATACGTAAGAAATCCCAACCTTGACTTGGGAGGTCGTTACCCAATCATTGTATTCGAATCTCAAACCAAAGAAAAGAGGCAAAAATAGATAAATACTTTCGTGAAGCTTGATTTTGATAATACAAACTATAAGGTAGGTATAAGGCGGTTGTATTTCACGACCTAAAGGAAAAAGGCTCTTAAGTGCTTCGCGCCACCTCGTTTCCTCCGCTTGCTTGTGTGTATTTGATTTTGAGAGTGAATCGAGGGTTTTGCCGCCCAAAGTATTATTACATATATATATTTTCTTGGTTTCATTGATTAAACCCTCTTGAACGATTTGGTGTTCCACCGTCGTTCTAAAGTCATCGAAGGCGTTCACTCCACGTGATCGTTTTCATTCCTTGAGGCTTCTTTAATCAAGAGATTTGATTAAGGAGGAGATTTGTAGATTTTTGTCTACTTAATACATTTCACCAATTTCCAAAAAAGTTAATACCATCAAAAACACAAAAAAAATTGAAAAATACAAAATACCAAAAAGAATCTTCTTTGCTCGTCTTCTCGTTGTACGTGACGTTTATGCAAACTCGCTCTAAAGCAAGACGTGCACGTAAACGAAGAAACAAATCGACCACTCCTTCTAGTGAGGTGTCTCCTATTGACGAACCCATTGTAGTGAAAGAAGAACCCATGGCTAATCGAACTATGATGGAGTTACTTCAAGCACCCACCGAGGGTTATGGAGAAGCTATTGTGATTCCTGCTATCCTTGCGGAGAATTTTGAGGTGAAAACGGGTTTGTTGTCGATGATTCAAAACAACAAATTCCGTGGTGATGAGAAGGACAATCCCCACAACCATATCCGCCAATTCAATCGTCTTACCGCCACGTGCAAATTTAAGGATGTCTCGAATGACTCGATTAAGATGATGCTTTTTCCGTATTCCTTAGCGGGGCCCGCTAAAATTTGGTTAGAGAAAGAGCCACCCAATTCTATATTGACGTGGAAGGATCTCGTTTCAAAGTTTGTGAACCAATTTTTTCCGCCATCTAAGACTACGCATTTGAAAAATGAGATTTCTAAATTTTCACAAGAATCAAATGAAAGTTTTTCAACGGCTTGGAATAGGTTTAAGGAGATGTTACATGAATGTCCTCATCACGGTTTTTCCGATTTGCACCAAATAGACACGTTTTACAATGGACTTAACGATCATGAAAGAGATTATTTAAATGCCGCCGCGGGTGGTAATTTTTTGTGTAAAACGGTTGAAGAAGCTTTGGTCATAATTGAGAATAGGTCTAAGGGTTATAGCCCTCGTAACACACCGAGTGTTGGCAAAATGGGCTCATCATCGTCTCGTAGTATCAATGCCTTACAAGATGAAGCTAATGAGGAAAATCGGTTTTTCGATAGGTTTTCGACTCTTATGTCCCATTGGAAAGCTCAAGAAGCTTCGAATTCCGCTTCGGTTAAAGCGGTTTCTAAGAGTTGTTTGTCGTGTGGTGGAGCTCATGATCTTTCCGAGTGCATTACCGCGATGGTAACACTTCGAATGCTTTTGTAGCCATGGGAACTTATAACCAAATCGGTCAAGGTTCTCGCCAAAATCAAGCTTAACCAAATCAAAATGCTAATAATTATCGAAACAACAACCAAGGTGGAAATTACCAAGGAAATCAAAGGAATTACAACAAGGGTAATTATCAAAGTGGGAATGGGGCAAATTTCAAACCAAAACCAAAACCGTGATTTTCAAAACAATGCCCAAGGTTTTCAAAACGATCACACAAAAAATCTTCAAGGAGAATTTTTGAATTATGCTAAGGCTAATGATGCTAAGTTTGACAATATGCAACGTGAAATGGTTAGCTTAAGATCCGAGTTGAAAAACGAGCTTAAAAACGAACTTGCTAATGAACTTAAAACTCATGCCAATAAAATGGAAGGAAATGTCACACGTATCCAACAAAATCAACAAAAAATGGAGCAAGGTCAACATGAGATTAAGCAAGAGTTGTTAAAAGCGGATGCTAGGAAATCTAAGTTTAAAGACCATATGGCTAAAATGTTTGAAGCTATCATGTGTAAGCCTCTTCTTCGGGTGGTCTTCCTAGTGATACCATCGTGAACCCGAAAGGAGAATTGAAGGTTATTACTACTCGTAGTGGTAAAACTTTCAAAGAACCCATTTCTCATCCAAGTACTTCTATGGAGAAGGAAAAAGAGAAAGAACCCGAGGTGATGGTCGAAAAGGAGCACATTACAATCCCACGAAGTACTGCTCATACCACACCTACGGTTGAACCTATACCAATCATGGAACCCGAGATTCCAAGGCCGATGCCTATGCCTACTATGCCCCAACCCACACCACCTTTACCCTACCCTTCAAGAAGAGACAAGGAAAAGGCACAAGAACGAAATAATTATCAATTTGAACTCTTTATGAAAATGTTTCGTGACTTGCATTTCAATATAAGTTTTGCCGACGCCTTAGTCATGATGCCTCGATTTGCCGCGAACTTCAAAAGTATGTTGAATAACAAAGAAAAATTGCAAAAATCGTCTAGTTGTTCATCGGTTTTTCTAAGCCGCATACCTCAAAAAGTCGGTGATCCTGGAAAGTTTTTAATCCCATGTGCTATCCAAGACATGGAAGAATGCTACGCCTTGGCCGATCTTGGTGCTAGTATTAATTTGATGCCTCTTGAGATTTTTAAATCGCTCAATCTTCCCAATCTCACTCCTTCAAGAATGTCAATCGAAATGGCCGATCATTCTACGATTCTAGCTTGTGGAGTAGCCGAGGACGTCTTTGTGAAAGTTGGAAAGTTCTACTATCCTGTAGACTTTATTGTTGTTGATATTCCCATCGATCCTAAAGTTCCGTTAATTTTAGGTCGATCTTTTTTGGATACCTCGAGAGCACTATCGATGTGCATGCTGGAAAAATCACTCTTCGTTTCAATGAGGAAGAACTCGTCATTAATGCAACCCAAAACTCCACTCTTGCTCATGTGTATTCTATCACATCTTTGTACAATGTCAATCCCATCAAAAACATTTGCAAAAAGATTTCCAATAGAGTTTTAGGAGTTGTTGAGAAAAATGAAGTTCCGTACCCTCCGCCGATGGAGGGTAAGAGTGTTAAGCCTACGATTCCAATCTCGAGTGATTCTTCGGATGATGAATACGTTGATACCGATGGGGAAGTTTTCTTTGTTGACAAAAGATTTGAAAACTTACCACCACCTAAACCAAAAAGATTTCAAAATGTGAGAATTTTTAGTGTGACTAACATTGCTTTAGATACACCAAATATTTTTGACATAATCAAATCGGGTTTTCACAAGGAGAGTGTAAAAGATGAAAAAGGAAAAGATTTTGAATTTAATTTAAAAGATTTTTCTACAATTCTAACTCCGTCATCACCACGTTTATTGAGTACTACAAGCTCGTCTTCTCCTTTTGACGATGCTTTGTGTGGACTTAGTGTGGGGGAATCCCCTTATGTTACCTTCCCTTTCTCCACCGAGGACGAGATATTTGATCCTGGAATTGCTTATATAGGGAAATCTCGGTCTTCCACCGATGCAATAAATGGAAAATCTTTTCATTTGATAGGTGCGAGTCTACCTCGAGTAGCTCATGTTTTTAGAGACTTACCCATTGTCCCACCCTTCTATTTCTTCTCTCCTATTTTCTTGAAACTCTTTGAGTTTTTGTTGACTCATGATGAAGTGGCGTTAATTAGTTTTTCCAATGACAACGAGAACGCCATCTTCGATCCCGGTATTTTACACCATCAAAGGACTTAGTCCTTAATACCGGTTGTTTTTTGGCCTTGTTTATCATGTAAGCCCCACCAAAAATTGACCACACCATGATTATCCCTAAATGATCACATTTATGGGGATTCGAGTCGAGCTTTTGACTCGGTTATCAAAAACAAGGTGCCTCGTGGGGGAGACCCATGCGTATCCATGTACATATTATTGCTTTCTAATTAGTTTAATGTGAGGGGATTTGTGCCCTTCCAACCTTTGTTCCGTGGTTGTTTGTGCATTGTGGTTTTTAGATCATGATCTTCACGATTGGAGCCTCTCGTGTTCGTTTTATGAGAGCACTCGATCGTTTGCTTTGGAGACATTTCTCAATATCCAAATGATATATCCTTTTATGTTCTAACCTTAGGTTTTTAGCACACTTCATAAACGGCTATTACTTAATGGTTACACCCTTTCCATGCTAGATTAGGCATTCGATAACGTCTCTAGTATGGGGGTGTTTGTACCCCTAGACTCGAAACATTAAGGACAATGTTTAACTTTAGTATGGGGGGTGACTAGATACTTGCCTTGCCAAACCTTCACGCTTTCCAAAGTTTATCTTTTTTGTTTATCATTTTGTTGCAAAATAAGGCTAAAAATGGCCAAATTTTAAAATTTTCTCATGTTTTATAAGTGTTGAAGACACGAATGTAGGTTTTCCGATGGCGAGAATAAGAGTAATTTTTGACTCGACCGTGCGTGTTGAGCACTTAGCTTTGATTCCTTAACTACACATTAGGCTAAGTCTCTTAAATGAGGACGAGAAATGATAGAGTTAATTATAAGTTACTATGCTCAACGTAGAGTACTCGTATTCTTTCAAAAACTCATGTGTTCTCGTTGTTTGCTTATTCTCCATTCGCTTGTAAATATTTTTTGCTTAATAAATATTGACTTAGCGGTTTAGTTAGGATTGTTGGGTTTCTAGTCTTTTCTAGTAGCTTCCGTGTAATTAAATTGGGAAGACATTAAGGTATCGCCAGCGTCACGGTTTTGAAGTATTGGCAACTCCAATAATCGAAAGCTTCACCCAATAATAAGATTTCAAGTGCTCACCTAAATCTAGCAAACAATTTGAAGCCCCACAAGGCCTAAAATCTATGCAAAAATTGAAAGTGAATCAAGCCTTAATCTTCGAAGCTTTAAAGATCCAAAATTCGCTTTAGCGTGAGGATATACGTCTTTGGCTAATAAAACCCTCGATGAGGCGGATAATAAAAGGCAAGGCAAGACCGAAGTCATAATAAAAGCTTCATGGCGAAGTTGAATAAAAGATGGAGGTAAACCAAAGATAATAAGGCCCTTCCGTTAGGGGGCGTATAAAAGTCTTGGTAATAAGTCTCATGTTCAAAACCGTTATAAAACCGTGTTTATCGATTCTTCTTGTCAACTTAATTTTTTAACATCGTTGTCTATTAGGAGGGGTTATTGATTTGATGGTTTTAGTTACACCGTTAGGACTCTAGTTTTAGACCTAAATCTCTATTATCGCATAAGTCAACAATGTATCCTCGTGAAACATTTAAGACAAAATAAAATATAAGAGATACAACTTAGGAATAATGGGAGAATAAGTACGTGATTAGAGCATATGAGTAGTGTTAGCATTACTAACTTATAATGACAATGATCTCGTTGCACGCTTGGCATGGAATTAAGGTGAAAATCGAGGACGACGAAATTATTTCTAACGAAGCATTCACGTGTTCTTATTCTATGAACCTAAACGTCCCATTTTGCGATGAAAATCATACATTATGTCTAAAACGCAAGTATTAGTAATAGTAGTAGTGTAGCTAGTTTATCGTTCAATAAAGTGAATAAAATGAATTTTGGAGATGCTATGATACTTTATTCTAGCATTGCGTGAGGGCACGACAATGGTTTAGTATGGGGAGTGATGAGACTGCTTTTATACATGGTCTCATCGTCCAAATCGGGCTTAAAATGCATTAAATATCATTAAAACTGCCAAATATATGCTTGTGTTTGTTACTTGTGTATTTTTAGGTACGGATATTGAGGAAATGGCAAAAGATCACAAGAATCAATCAAAAACGAACACGGGAAACGAAGCCGCACAATGAACCGGGCCCAAGTTTGGATTTTACAAAAATGCCCTTGAAGAATTGAAGATTGTCAAGTTTGGTCCCTCAACTTTCTAAGATTTACACTTTATACCCCTCCTAATATTCAACATTATGAATAGGGTCCCTAAAGTTTGAAGACTATACAAGATCAGCCCTTGAAATTTGAAGAATGTGCATTAAAGACCCTTGGAAAAAAGTTTAAAAGTATTTGTGCCATTTTTGACAAGTGCTCAAAAGTTGTTAAAGGCAAAATAGGCGTTGATGGCATTTTTCACAAAGTAAACAAAAGAGAGAAGCTTGGAGGGTCAAACTGCCAAATAGCTAAACCTTCACCACCACTCAGAACTTGCCACCTCAGCATTACCCACCCATACCCATAACCCAACCCGTCCACCCAGCCCAATGTTTAACCCGGTTTTTAAATAAACCAAGTCAAACCCCAGTCAACTCCTTTTTATTCCCTCCCAAACACATTTTTTAAAATTAACCCCACCCAAAAATGGATTAAACCCCCATCCTAATCCCACTTAAACCCTAATTACCCAGGATCAATTAAACCAAAAAACAAAGGGGTTTTATTTCCCCCTTTCCAGATCAGTGATTAAAGTCACCCTCACCATATCCCACATCCCAAAACGCCACAAGACACACCCATGTGTCTTGTGGGACCCTCCCCTGCCCCGTCCCTTTCCCTCAAACCTTCACATGATTCTCACAAGATCACATGAGGCGAATTTTGACCATTTTCAGTCAAAACAGCAAGGGCATGTTAGGGATTTCATTAACTAGGGTTTTAGTATTCTAGATAGTTCTCTAGTGTAGTATAAAAGGAGGGTGCAACCTGTGCATACCCCTTTGTTCTAGTTTTTCTAGCAAAAAATTTTGTAATCCCTTTTTAAGTCAATATAAAGTTTGGTGTTTGTTAAATCAAGTGTAATTCCTTTTATGATTGTTTAAAAGTTGGTAAACGTTTTTTAAGCTAGAATACTGAGTTCCACATTCATTGTTGAAATAATTTTGAGTTTTCAAAATTATTGTCAAGTTTCTGAAACATTGATTTCTTGGTGAAATCTTGTTTCAGAATTGATTTTTCAGGTTTGAAAGTATTTGGTTGAAGTGTTTTTGGTAGATAAACATTGGAAAAGTTTTTAACAAGGTTTTAAAAAAGGGTTTTAAGAAATTTAGAAAGTGTATTATTTGTGCTTGTTTCACTTGTTCTTAGCAGGGTTGTTTTGAGCTTGATTGATCCAAGGTTCAGCACAAACCCGTGTTTGTGGGAGGTGACATACAGTCACTGAGGGACTTGGATGTAAGTCCCTCAAGGTAAAACCCTTTTATCATTTTCAGTTTCCTGATTTTGTGTTATTTGTGTGTTGCATGAATTTTGCATGAAAGATGGGATAAATGTTGTTTAACCTGTTGATTTGAGTTCATTTGGTGATTATATGCATGTTGTAGGTGATTAGAGTCAATTTGGTTTGGATTTAAACAGCTTTGGTTTGAAAAATTGTTTTTCAGTCAGTTTTAAGGGGTGTTTGGGATAAGGATTAAGTTGAGTGTATTGACATCATACTTGCTTAAAACCTGGTTAGAAACACTTCTTGGGTGGTCATGTATTGATATCTATCTTTGGTTTCATTATTGGTAGGATTGAAGTCAAATTGCATGCTTAAAATTGGATAAAATGGCTAAAAATCAGTAACTTTCCAGTGTGTCTGATTTTTGTGGAATTTTACCACCAAATCTTGTAAGCTGCTAGTTAATAGGCAATAGAAGGATTGTGAATCACTTGTATGCTATTTGGTGTGCTTATTTTCAAGTTATGAAGGTTTGAAATTCGTTTTTATGCATGTAATTGGTGTCTACTGTTTATCAGAAACCTTGTGGCTTATTCAGTAACTTTGTGGCTTATTTGTGAAGATTTTTGTGTTGTGATTGCTTGGTTTTTGTGTTTACCTAGACTCCCCACAACGTGTGGGGGTGCCTTGTTGTCCAAAAATAAGCCCTCCAAAAGCTCTCCTAAGCTCAAAAGGTCTCCTGACCAAATTATTGCACTAACAGTGGGAAGAAAGTTTCCCCTGCTAACACATTTGTTTCCCCTGCTAAGCAAAAGGACAAAAGTCCATAACTTGTCACTTTCAGTAACTTTAAAATTTTGTCTTTAGTGGGTAAAAAGTAGAATTAGGACTTGAAACTTGTTTTGTTATTTTTCTTATTTAATTTAGGATTTTTCTGTTTAATTAGATTTTTTATTACTGTTCATTTTCTATTTTTTAGGATTATTAGCTATTTTTAATTAACTTTAAAGTTTCTGTTTTTGTCTTTTAGTGCCAAAAAGTAATATTTTTCAGTTTAATCAATTTTCCTGGACTTAGAATATTATTTTAAGATTTTTGGTTAAAAAAGATTTTACTGTTCATCTTTTTATTAATTTTTAGAATTAATTTAAGTTAATTAGGGTTTTAATTAAACTAGTTTTGTCTTTTAGTGAAAAATTTAATATTTTTCAATCTTTTTCATTTTTCTACTGTTCATTAGAGTTATTTAGGATTTTTAAAATTGGTAGATTATTTTTAGCATTATTTTATTATTTTTTATAATTATTTTAGTTTTAAAATAGTTTTTAGTAATTTAAAAATAGAAAAATAGTTTTTAAAAATTAGGAAAAATACTTTTTGGCCTTTAGATAATATAAGTAAGTTATTAATTCAATAAAATAATATTTTGGACATTTTGATTAATTATATTTAATTTTAGGGCTTTAATTAGCATTTAAAATTGAATATTTTATTAATAAAAGGTTTTAAAATATTTTTATTGGATTTTATTTCTTATTTATATTATCTTGGACTTGTTTTAGCTTTTAATTAAGTTTTAGGTTTTAGAATTTTAATTTTTGTAGTTTTACGGTTTTACGTGAACGCGTTTTCGTCTTAGCTCGATCTGTCTTCGTAACCGTCTTTTCTTTCTCATTTCTATTGTTAATAATCACAAACATTAATCATCATTCACTACACAACACACGTGCCTCCTCGAGAACGAACTCACTTCACTTTGGGTCGTAACTTGTGGTTTTCCTAAACTACTCGTTAATACTTACCCTAAATCACCTTGTTTTCCTAAACAAGTGTAATTTTACAACCATCAACTCGTGACCGGATGGAGAGTGTGCATTGACTATCGAAAGTTGAATGAAGCCACTCGAAAAGACCATTTTCCCTTGCCCTTGATGGACCAAATGTTGGAGCGTCTTGCGGGAAACGATTTCTATTGCTTTTTAGATGGTTTTTCCGGTTACTTCCAAATTCCCATCGATCCTCGTGATCAAGAAAAAACTACGTTTACGTGTCCATATGGAACGTTTGCCTATCGTAGAATGCCATTCAGACTTTGTAATGCACCGGGAACCTTTCAAAGGTGCATGATGGCTATTTTTCATGATATGATCGAGAAGACGATGGAAGTCTTCATGGATGACTTTTCCGTGTTTGGTGATTCTTTCACTTCGTGTTTGTCGAACCTTGAGAGAATGTTGAAACGTTGTGAGGAAACCAACCTTGTGCTCAATTGGGAAAAGTTTCATTTTATGGTTAAGAGTGGAATCGTCTTAGGGCACAAGGTCTCGAAAGCGGGGATTAAGGTAGATCAAGCTAAGGTAGACGTCATCGCCAAATTACCTCATCCCAAAACCGTTAAGGGAGTTAGGAGTTTCCTAGGCCACGCGGGCTTTTATCGTCGATTCATCAAGGATTTTACAAAGATTTCTCGACCCATTACACATCTTCTTGAAAAAGAGGCACGTTTGTCTTTGACGAAGATTGTGTACGAGCCTTTGAGATCCGTAAGAGGAAACTTACCGAAGCTCCCATTCTTGTTGCTCCCAGTTGGAACCTTCCCTTTGAGCTTATGTGTGATGCTAGTGATTACGCTATAGGGGCCGTTTTGGGGCAACGTCATGATAAGCACTTCTTGCCTATTCACTATGCTAGCAAGACGATGACCGAGACTCAACTTAAATACACTACAACGGAAAAGGAGTTCCTTGCCGTGGTGTATGCATTTGAGAAATTCCGACCTTATCTCGTCTTGACGAAATGCATAGTGTATACGGACCATTCGGCTATTAAGTATCTCATGGCAAAGCAAGATGCAAAGCCGAGATTACTTCGTTGGATTCTCCTCCTTCAAGAATTTGATCACACCATCGTTGACAAGAAAGGAGCCGAGAATCTAGCGGCCGATCATCTCTCTCGTTTGGAAGATCCTCACCAAAGTGTTTACGAGCCCAAGGAAATCACCGAAACATTTCCGCTTGAGACACTTGGTGTAGTGAATTCTAAGCTTGATTCTTCCACCCCATGGTTTGCGGACTTTGCAAATTACCATGCGGGTAACTTCATCGTTAAGGGTATGACGACTCAAGAAAAACGAAAATTCTTTCGTCACGTCAAGTTCTACTTTTGGAACGACCTTTAATTGTTTCGAACTTGTGCGGATCAAATCATCCGACGTTGTGTATTTGGCACCGAAGCTTCTAACATCCTTAGAGCTTGCCATGAGGGACCCACGGGTGGTCACCACGGTGCTAATCTCACGGCTAAGAAGGTGTTTGATGCCGGCTTCTTTTGGCCTACTATTTACCGAGATGCACAAGATCTTGTGAAGTCTTGTGATGCATGCCAACGACAAGGAAAAGCCTCACAAAATATCATCCAAGTGTGTGAGATCTTTGACGTTTGGGGCATAGACTTTATGGGGCCGTTCCCATCATCTCGTGGTAGTAAGTACATTCTCGTTGCGGTTGACTACCTTTCTAAGTGGGTGGAGGCCAAGGCCTTGCCCACCAATGATGCTCGTGTGGTAGTCAAGTTTTTGAAGCATTTTTTTTCTCGGTTTGGAACCCCTCGTGCTATCATAAGCGATCGTGGAACCCATTTTTGTAACGACCAATTTGAAAGGGTTCTAAGGAAATATGGGGTTACACATCGGCTTTCTACGGCTTATCACCCACAAACGAGTGGGCAAGTCGAGGTTTCAAACCGAGCGTTGAAGAGGATCTTGGAGAGATCCGTTGGAGAGAACCGACAATCTTGGTCGGATAAGTTAGACGATGCTTTATGGGCCTTTAGGACCGCTCATAAGACGCCCATTGGGTGCACTCCCTATAAGATTGTGTATGGAAAGAATTCTCATTTGCCTATCGAGTTAGAACACAAGGCTTATTGGGCCCTAAAGCATTGTAATGATGATATGGAGACCGCGAGAAAACACCAGAAAATGCAATTGAATGAATTGGATGAATTGAGAGACATTGGTTATGAAAATTCATTGATTTATAAAGAGAAAACTAAAAAGTTGCATGATTCTAAAATTAAAAACCGGGTTTTTAACATTGGGGATCAAGTTTTGCTTTTTAATTCAAGATTAAAAATCTTTTCCGGTAAGTTGAAATCCCGTTGGTCCGGTCCATTCACCGTGACTCAAGTGTTTCTGTATGGGACCATCGAGCTAGCTCAAGATGATTGTCCTAACTTCAAGGTGAATGGACATAGGTTGAAGCACTACATTGGTGGGGAAGTTCCATCCTTGAACTACCTCGACCAAGTCACCTTTCCCAATGATAATTAGTATCATGACTCGGTAATCAAAAACGAGGTGCCTCGTGGGGGAGTCCCATGCTTATCCTATGTACATATTATCGCTTTCTAATGTAGCTTACGTGTGGGGATTTGTGCCCTTCCAACCTTTGTTCCGTGGTTGTTTGTGCATTGTGGTTTTTAGATCATGATCTTCACGATTGGAGCCTCTTGGGTTCGTTTTATGGGAGCACTCGATCGTTTGCTTTGGAGACATTTCTCAATATCCATGATATATCCTTTGATGTTGTAACCTTAGGTTTATAGCACACTTCATAAACGGCTTTAAATTTAATGGTTACACCCTTTCCATGCTAGATTAGGCATTCGACTATGTCTCTAGTATGGGGGTGTTTGCACCCCTAGACTCGAAACATTGAGGACAATGTTTAACTTTAGTATGGGGGGGTGAATAGATACTTGCCTTGCCAAACCTTCACGCTTTCCAAAGTTTATCTTTTTGTTTATCGTTTTTATTGCAAAATAAGGCTAAAAATGGCCAAATTTTAAAATTTTTCATGTTTTATAAGTGTTTGAAAACACGAATGTAGATTTTCCGATGGCGAGAATAAGAGTAATTTTTGACTCGACCGTGCGTGTTGAGCACTTAGCTTTGATTCCTTAACTACACATTAGGCTAAGTCTCTTAAATGAGGACGAGAAATGATAGAGTTAATTATAAGTTACTATGCTAAACGTAGAGTACTCGTATTCTTTCAAAAACTCATGTGTTCTCGTTGTTTGCTTATTCTCCCTTCGCATGTAAATATTTTTTGCTTAATAAATATTGACTTAGCGGTTTAGTTAGGATTGTTGGGTTTCTAGTCTTTTCTAGTAGCTTCCGTGTAATTAAATTGGGAAGACATTAAGGTATCGCCAGCGTCACGGTTTTGAAGTATTGGCACCCGAATAATCAAAAGCTTCACCCAATAATAAGATTTCAAGTGCTCACCTAAATCTAGCAAACAATTTGAAGCCCCACAAGGCCGAAAAATCTATGCAAAATTGAAAGTGAATCAAGCCTTAATCTTTGAAGCTTTAAAGATCCAAAATTCGCATTAGCGTGAGGATATACGTCTTTGGCTAATAAAACCACCGATGAGGCGGATAATAAAAGGCAAGGCAAGACCGAAGTCATAATAAAAGCTTCATGGCGAAGTTGAATAAAAGATGGAGGTAAACCAAAGATAATAAGGCCCTTCCGTTAGGGGGCGTATAAAAGTCTTGGTAATAAGTCTCATGTTCAAAACCGTTATAAAACCGTGTTTATCGATCCTTCTTGTTGACTTAATTTTTTGACATCGTTGTCTATTAGGAGGGGTTATCGATTTGATGGTTTTAGTTACACCGTTAGGAGATACAACTTAGGAATAATGGGAGGATAAGTACGTGATTGGGGCATATGAGTAGTGTTAGCATTACTAACTTATAATGACAATGATCTCGTTGCACGCTTAGCATGGAATTGGGGTGAAAATCGAGGACGATGAAATTATTTTTAACGAAGCATTCGCGTGTTCTTATTCTATGAACCTAAACGTCCCATTATGCGATGAAAATCATACATTATGTCTAAAACGCAAGTAGTAGTAGTAGTATAGCTAGTTTATAGTTCAATAAAGTGAATAAAATGAATTTCGGAGATGCTTTGATACTTTATTCTAGCATTGCGTGAGGGCACGGGAATGGTTTAGTATGGGGGAGTGATGAGACTGCTTTTATACATAGTCTCATCTTCTAAATAGGGCTTAAAATGCATTAAATATCATCAAAATACCCATATATATGCTTGTGTTTGTTGCTTGTGTATTTTAGGTACGGATATTGAGAAAATGACAAAAGATCACAAGAATCATGCAAAAACGAACACGGGAAACGAAGCCGCACAATGAACCAAGCCCTAATGAAGACCTTCCCAAGATCAACCCTTGAAGATTTGAAGAATTATGAAGAAGGGTCCTCTAATTATGAAGAATTGACACTTTATACCCTTGTATCCTCATAATTACAAGTTTGGTCCCTAAAGTTTGTCAAAATTACAAAAAGGGCCATCCACTTTGAAGATTTGGCAAGTTTAGCCCCTCAACAAAGCTAAATTGTCAACCAATATCATCCACAAAGTCAAATACATCATGAAGTCCTTCAAAGTACAAGAAATGACAAGTTTGGTCCTTTGAAAATTCCAAAATTACACAAAGGACCCTCAACTTTCAACATTTGGCAAAAATGGTCCCTCATCAAACATGACTTGGCAATTTTAG
Organism: Glebionis coronaria; assembly: GCA_025667525.1. Taxonomy (NCBI): domain Eukaryota; kingdom Viridiplantae; phylum Streptophyta; class Magnoliopsida; order Asterales; family Asteraceae; genus Glebionis; species Glebionis coronaria. Next base: position 220,986,597 of record CM046879.1, read on the forward strand.
TCCTCCAAAATGCTCATTATACAAGTCAAGACCATTATCCATCATCAAAATGCCAAATCAGCCCTTGAAGAGTTCAAAAATGGCAAGAAATACCCCTGAAAATACTTTGGAAAAGTATTTGGGGCAAAAGTGTGAAAATGGAAACTTAAATTACAAAGGGATCCGGATTTTAGTGTGCTATTTACAACATGAAAGGATTTGCAAAGAGGAAGGGTTATTTCTGGCCAGACAAGAAAGATACATAGGCCAGTAATAGCTTGACACGTGCCCCACTAAATCAAACCCACCAATCACCACATTTCCTGGCGCCACATCACCAATCCACTCACCCCATTTAACTAATTAACTATTTAGTTAGTTAATAATGGCGCCTAACACATTTTTAAATCCTTAAACAGATCAAACGGCTTGTTCTTCATGTTCTTAACAAAATTGGGCTTTTGTTATTTACTCAAAATTAGACCTTAATTGTTTCCAGAATTATGATTAAGGATATTGTTAACTAATCCCAACCTTAAAATATGCCACCTCATCAACCAAGGGTGCACATGAAAGGTGCCCTGCTACACCTTTAAGCATGAAGACAAAACCATGGCAGGGAATCTACAGCTCACAATCCAGCTTTCATCCTAATCAAAATATGGACCCTTTGATCAACTTTTCACCTTGGACACCTCACACAAACGTCCAAGAATCAGTCACATGAAGCAAATGAGTTCAAATTCAAGAGGGCATTTTGGGGACTTCAGCAACATTAGGGCAACGTTTTTATGCTTTCTAGTAGTTCATGTATGCCTATATAAAGGCTTAAGGTTCCAACATTTAGGCTTTGCTTTTGATTTTTCCTTGTTCAAGTTTCTGTAAATCCCATTTTCAAGTTTAATGAAATTGAGTTTGAAATCTTGAAGAAAAGTCATTGGCCAATCTTATTTACTGCTTTCATTTGTTATATGCTTGTTAGTTCTTGAAGTTTCAAACCTGTTTTCAAAAGAGGAGTGTGCAAAAGTTTGCATATTTCCTCATTTTCTTGATATTTTGCTAAGTCTTGTTCCAATCTTGGAATTCTTGGGCTATAGGGCTGATCATAGCATCCTAACTGAGTTGGTTAAGGTGTGGTGAGGCTTATAACTTAGGGATAATCAAGTGTGGGGTAACAAGTTTGCATCAATCAAGTTTTTCAAAGTTTCTGATTTTTATGATATTGTGCTTAACCCTTGTTCAATCTTAGCAGGCTTATTGTGGAAGCTTGTGCTTGTTCTTGCTAGCACATAAGCTCAAAATTCGTGGGTATGGATGTACATCCATGAGGTTTGCATACTTAATCTCAAAATCTGCTTAAATTGTGATTTTTGGTGATATTTGTATGAAACTTGTGTTCTTGTGAATTTTGTGGCTTGTACTTGCTTGAATCTGTTTATTATACTTGTTTTAGTGTTAATTGATGCTTGGTTGGCCTGGAATCTCACTTTGCTTTTGAAAATTTTGATCTGGAAAAGTTAAAGGGGTGTTTGGGTCTACTGGTTTATGCTTGTAACTTGTTATTGTGTTAAGGGAAGTTGTTGTTTATGCTTTGTATCTGATAAACACCTTGTTGAGAGTATTTTCCTGCAAGTTATTGGGTTTGAACACTTGAATTAAACAATCTGCTATATAGACCTTGTTTCTGCTTGTTTTGACCTAGGATTTTGGGAACACTTAGTGTGTATGCATGCTTAGGGATAAAAGTGGTTTAAACAAAGTTAATATAACCTGTTTGAAAGATTTGGAGTGTTGAAATTGGCTTGTGTGTCAAATACATCAGCAAAAGTAGAAACTACATGTGTTAGTGTTCATCAGTAACTCTCATTGCTTGAATCTTGCTTAATTCTTTGAACCAGTGCATGAAACCTGTTTAGACTTGCTTATTGGAGTTTATTATAGCTTGTGTGTGCATTTGGTTGAATTTGGCTGGCTGATTTGTGCTAAAACTGCTCATAAGTGCTTAACTGCTTATTGTTCATGTATGTGCAATGTCTGATGAATGATTGATTAAACTGTATCAATTGGGTGTTAGTGATTGTGTTATTTTGATTTTGATTGACTCCTTTTGATCCAAAGATCATTTGGGTGCCTTTGTGAAATCTGAATCCAAGAAAAAGTCACTAAAGACAAAAAGTCAAAATAGTCAAGCAGTGGAAAAAGTTTCCACTGCTCAACATCCAAAACTAGCCCCTGCTAGTGCGATTTTGTCATCAGCTTATCAATAAGCTATTCTAACTTATCCAGACTTGCAAGAACTTATTTTTTGTAATAGATCTTCATTATTTGACCCATTTAAGTAGACTGGAGCTTATTGGACTTTGACTTTGACTTTTTACTAGAAAACCAACTTATTTGACTTTTAACATAAGTGCTTATTTGATTTTCCAGCTTATTGAGTGTGCTTATTGAGTAGGTTTTTGGTTATTAAGCTTAGTTTGGTCATAAGAAACATTTTGCAACTTGAATCAGCTTCTGAGGTGGTCTAGATCATAAAAATGACTATTTTGTCGTTTTGTGAATAAGTTTGTGAACTGTTTCTAGCTTATTAAGTGGGCTTATTTGAAATTTCAATTTGCAGAAGTCTTTGTTAGGTCAAAAGAAGCTTGTGTGTAAAATTTTAGCTTATGGCATCAGCTTATAGCTTAATGGGCTTAAAAGCCCATTAAGAATAAGCTGCTTATTATAAGTTGGCTTATTTCACATTTTCAGCTTTTGGGCCTTTGGAAAAAGTTGTTTAAAATCAAATTTTGAGTCAACCTGTGCTTTTTGGGCTTATTTTGAACACTCTTTTTCTTATTGGGCCTTAATTAAGCCCAATAAGGGTCTGTTTTAGGTTTGGCCCATTTTCTAGGCCCAATAGGGATATTTAGGTAATTTCACTTTCATTTCTGAATTATTTAGGTTAAATTCAGCTAGTTTGCAAGTTTTTAGAATTTTTTATAATTTTTGGATTTTTAATATTATTTTAATATTATTTTATTATTAAAAATTAAAAGTCTGATTTTCTAGGTTTTTATATTTTTCCTAGGTTCTAAACACTTAATTAGGATTTTTACAACTTTCCAAATATTTTTTAGGTCTTTTAATTATTTTCTATAATTAATTTTTGATTTAATTGATTTTAGGAGTTTTTAATTGTTTAAAAATAGTTTTAATTGGTTTTAAAATTTTGAAAAATAGTTTTTAGCTTAATTAGATTATTTTTGAGGTTTACAAACTTTAAAATCTTGTTTAGGGCTTTTTTATAATTAATTTTGATTTTTAGGGCTTTAATTAGCATTAAAAAGTCATTATCTAATTAATTAAAAGGTTTTTGCAAGTTTTGATTTTTTGTAAACTCTTTGAATATTATTAGGGATTTTTGGTAATTTTTAGAAATTTTTAGGTTAAAATTTTAATTTTGGTGGTTTTTACGACTTTACGTGTACGCCTTTTTAGAATTAGCTTAATCCGTCTTGATAACCGTCTTTCTCTTCTAATCCCTTTTCTATTTTTCTTTCTCAAATATAATCATAAATTAATCCATATCATTACACACATAACACACTAGCCTCCTTGAGAACGAACTTAATTGGTCATTAGTGCTTGGTTTTCCTAAACCGACACTTAATACTTGCCACTTTTGTTGCTCTTTTCCTAAAGGGTAGCAAAAACTCTACATCAGTTTTTCATCCAAAATTTGCTTTTCTAACAAAATTGATTGCTTTTTGAAACTCCTTTTTAAAGAAACTTTCTTTTGGGGTTCATCACTTGGTGGTGGAACACTTTTGGAAAGTTCTTTTTGAAGAACAAACTTAGTATAATGATCAAAATTAGAAAGGTTTATTAAATCACTTAAGTTCGATCGACTTTCTTCTTGATGACGAATGATTTCGTCGCAGTCATGTGAAAGCATAAGAGCAAGATTATCAACATAACAACCGATATCATAAAGAGCAGGTTTCATAGATTAAATGTTCTTGAGATATTCAGGCTTAACAAAAATCATTTTCATATTTCTATTGAGCATATTCATAGTTTGAATAGACTGACCCGTTTTGTAAACAATGTTGTTTAACGTTTCGACTCTCTTTTCCAAATCAAGAATTTTTTCAATATCCTTTTCTTCACGAGTTTTATAAAGCTCAGTTTGTTCTTTGTTAACCGGCTCTAACTCAGTAATCTGGAGTTTATGTAGCAGCAGTTGTTCTTCAAGTTCCGATATCTTTTGTTTTGACATATGAATTTCGTGTGTTACTTTAGAACAATATTGTTCGTTGAGCACCTTACGTTCATATACCAAACCATTAGCTATTGCAACTCGTGGATCAACTTATTTTACATAATCACACTCTTTAAGCCTGTCTATCTCCTAGGCTAAGGATGTGTTTGCTTGCTTCAGACGTTTATTAGCCTCTTTGTTTTCATTAATTTCACGTTTTAAAGAATCAATAATAGATGCAAGAAAATCACGGTCCTCTTCCCAGTTAGCATCCTGAGTAGCATTTTCGTCATCATTACACATATGTTGTGAATCCGTAGAGATATTGTTATCCTCCGTGTTCATTACATATGTGTCATTGATGCTTTCGGGTTACTCAGGATGTCGCCGTTCATTAGCAAACACACTATAGTTATCATTTGAGGGTACCTTTTCAATTGGATCAGTATCAAAGATAGGTCCAGAATTGTCAGCAGTCTCTGGAATCACTTCTTGAATCTTTTCCATGTACACATATTGTGCCTCCAACTTGATCATCATCTTCATCATCAGTTTCATCACGCCAGTTGCTGTGAGTGGAATCCATACTTCTTCTTTCTCACACAGCAACATCTTTTCCTTGTGATATCCCGAATCCTTAACCCGTTTTGGCTTCTTACATTCCCTAGCCATGTGCCCAAATCCCTTGCAGTTGAAGCATTGAATCCCAGTCTTCTGCACAACCGGAGTGCCTACAGTATCTCTAGCCCCAACTTGATTCGGCATCCTCTGATTATCATTCCTAGTGTCATGATCATACCTAGGTGCATGATCAACTTCCTTATATCTAGCATTGGATGATGATCTGAGGTTGTTGTTGGTAGGTTTGTAAATCTTCTTATAAGTTGTGGTGAGTAAAGACATAAGTTCTTCAATCTTCTTGTCCCTTGAAGTTTGTTCATCATCACTATCTCCATCTGACTCGGTGTCATACTTTAGAGATGGATTGGGGAAAATTTCTTTTTCTTTGTTTCTAGCAGTAGCTAGAGGTTTGGTGGATAAGCTTGATGACCTTGAGGAATGTGTAGGTGGTTGTTGACGGGGAACGGGTTTTGTTGAAGTAGCCGCCACAAAAGGAATAGAGTTCGTAGATCGTTCTGCCTTTTCACCCCTAAGTTCATTCACTTCATTCTGATTTTGTTTCAATATGTCATAAAGTTTGTGATAAGATATAGTCTTGATATCTTCCCTTTGTTTGACCAAAGTCACAAACCATTGCCATTCCGGTTTGAGTTGAAGTAGAAACTGAACATTTGCATGATGATTAGAAATGGTGCACTGATTTCTGACAAGCTCATTCATGATTTTGTAGAATCTCGAGTAATATGAGTCAATGGATTCACCATCTTCGGATGTGAATTTTCTAAACTCCCAAAGTAGATTAGTCACGAGATCTTCAACATTTATCGACTCACCTTGCTTCAATCGATGAATTGCATTCCAAATTTCCATAGTATTAGGACATGCATCATGTAACACACCCAATTTTACACAATTCAATACAGCAGAAGAGTCGTTGGTTAATAAGTGTGAAAACACTTATCCTTTTACCACTTAATTATAATAATAACCAAGCCAAAACGTGTATTTTATGTCATAAATGTCGGAATTATGCGTGGTTTGTGTTTTTGTTTTGATTTAGGATCAAAATGTGAAAAGGGAAGAAAACATGGTCTTTCACGGGCTTTTATCGAAGAAAAAGAGAAAAGACGAAGTCAAAAGATCAAGAGAGCAAAAAGAACGGAAGTCCAAGGCCTATTCTGAAGATTTATCGAAGAAAAAGTCAAAAGACGAAAGTTTAATAAAGCCGAAGAACTCAAGTCTAATTAATGAAGAAATTACAAGACGAGTTTAATTAATCCCGAGACAAAGTTAAAAAATTCGAAGAATTTAGAAGACGAAAAGACGAGAAAAAAAAAAAAGAAGGAAGCTTCCAACACATGCTTACCTCCCTAATCTCCTATAAATGCCCTCCTAATATCACATTAGGAGGTGTTGACTATCTTGACAAAATAGCTCTTCCATTTAATTACTTGCACTTTTCTTAATGTTATTTACTTAATTGTCATTTAATTACCTTTTCTTGCACCTTAAATTTGTAAGTTTAAACTTTACTTTTAATTGTTGATCTTTAATTTTAATCAAGTTTTTATTAATCTCTCATTCTACCTTTCTTGTTTTACTTAATCTTTATGTTTATGTGCTTATTGTCATGCTTATTTGATTAAGTGTCATGTTTTTATGTTTATGATTGTGTTAGCTTATTGATTTTATAGCTTATTGTGTTTTTCTTAAATTTAGTTAAGTGTTTTGAAAAGTTATTTTATAAAAAGTTGTTTTTAAATATTTTTATTATTTAGTGTTTTTAAAAGTTTTTAAATTTTGGCTTATTTAGTTTTTCTTAAAAGTCTTTCGGATAAGTTTTTGGTTAATTGCTTATTAGTTTTTAGCTAATTTTAGTTCTTGGCTTATTTGCAAATTTTGTGTTTATCCGGATTGTACAAAACCCTCATATTCCGGATTGAATCTCTAGTTCACATTCCGGATAGAGGTAATTACCTTTTATTCCGAATAAGAGATCTCAGCCAGATTCCGAATAGCTGTGAAGTTGTGATTCCAGATAAGGCATCAAGCTATCAATTCCGGATAAGGGATACTTAGGTATTCCGGATAAGTGGAAGTAACTACAAATTCCGGATAAGCACACGGAAACAGGATTTTGGATAAGAGAAAGGAGGTAGATTCCGGATAAAGGATTTTTGGATCATTCCGGATAGCTAGCCTCACCAGATTCCGGATAAGCAGTTTGTGAAGTTATTCCGGATAAGGATCCGGAAAACATTCCGGATAGTGTTTACATCTTCAGATTCCGGATAAGCCCTCGTGTTTTGAATTCCGGATAAGGGTTTGTATAAGAATTCCAGATAAGCAGCAGATTAAGAGAATTCCAGATAAGCTTCTATTTGGGTTATTCCGGATTAGTGACAGATCAGGGATTCCGGATAGTGGTGAATTTTGGATTCCGGATAAGGCTGGGTTTTTTATGCAGGATAAGAGTAAGTTTGGTATTCCGGGTAGTGACAGTATCTCGGGTTCCGACTTAGATTTGTTTGTTCCCTGTTTTATTTTTAAGCATTTATCTTTCCCGCCATTTTTCTTTAAGTGTTAATTTTAATTGATTGCATTTTTATTATATTGTCAAATTTACTTTTCGCCGAGCTTTAATTTTTTTCATTTAATTTCCTTTTTAAGTTTTTAATATCACACCAGTTACTTTATAATCAGCTTTAGCTTTAATTACCCGTCATTTACTTTAAAGTCTTGCAATTTAATCTTACTACAACGATCAATCTATTATTTTATCCACCAAAAGACGACTGAGTCACACTCTTAACTAGTAATCAATTCGAATAGACATACTTCAACGAACTTAATTTTTTACTGAGTAAAAGCCAGTTATTAAATGGCGCCGCTGCCGGCTCTTTTCGTAAAGATTAACGGTTTTCTGTGAGAGACGCGTTGAATTTTGGGATCCGTTCACTCGTGAACGTTATTTTTCTTGCTCAAATTTTTTTTTTCAAAAATCCATAAAAATTAAAAATTGTTAAAAATGCATAAAAATAAAAAATTTTCAAAAATCCAAAAAGATTTTTAATTTTATTTTTACAAGTATCTATATATTCTCTATTGCTTTGGTATCTTTTTCTTTTTTTTTGCAGGTGTATGCGTACTAGATCTTCAACTTATTCTGAGCCCCAAGACTCGTGAAGATTTAGATATGGCTGGTGCACAACAACAATAATCCACCCCACCCGAACATGAATAACAACAACAATGTTCCCCCACCCGACATTCGAACGATGGAGGAGTTGTGTCAACCTACGATGAACGGACGCGGAGGACCGATTGAGCCGATGCAAATCACGGCTCCAGAGTTTTCGTTGAAGCATCACATGATCCAACAAGTTCAAAATACTTGTCCATTTCGCGGATTACCGGATGATCATGCCAACAAACACCTCGACAAGTTCATTACCGTTACTCAAAGCATGAAGTTGCCCGGGGTTACTATCGATTTTCTTCGCCTTCACCTATTTCCACACACCTTATCCCACCATGCCGAAAAATGGTTTGATCGTTGATAGGTGTGAAAACACCCATCTTTTCTACCACTTAATTACATTAAAACTGGACCTAAACGTATATTTTATGTCGTAACTGGCGGAATTATGCGTGGTTTGTGTTTTTATTGTGTTTCAGGGTCAAAATGTGAAAAGGAAAGAAAACACGGTCTTTCACGGGCGTTTATGGAAGAAAAAGAGAAAAGATGAAGTCGAAAGATCAAGAGTGGAAAAAGAACGGAAGTCCAAGACCAATTCTGAAGATTTATCAAAGAAAAAGTCAAAAGACGGAAGTTTACCAAAAGCCAAAGAACTCAAGTCTAATTTATTGAAGAATTACAAGACGAGTTCAAAGAAATCCCGAGCCAAAGTCATTATAGTCCAAGATTAAAGAAGATTAAAGAAAGGAGGGACCTAATGACGCAATTAAGAAAAAGAGGAAAGAGGGGAGGAAGCTTCCTTCCACTAATCCCTTCCTCCCCTATAAATACACATATTTAGCCATTTGTTTAATTTGTTGGAGGCTTGACAAGGCTCTCTTCCCCATTTTCATTTTTCTTGTTCCTTAATTTTATACACTTTAATTTTCATGTAACGCACCCTTGATTCTCTTTTAATTCCAAGTAAGTTTACCTTTAATTGTTGTTAATCTTTATCTTATTGCTAATCTCCCTCTACCTTTCTTGTTTGATTTGTTCTTTATCTTCATTGTTCATGTTTTTGAATTTTTATGATTTTGATCAAGTGGGTTTTGATTGATTTGGTTATGTTTGTTAGTTTTGATGATTTGTTTTGATTGATTATTGTTAGTTGATATTTAGTGGTTATTTTGGGATAATCTTTTGGTTGAACTTGATGAATTTTGGCTAAAATTCGTGTTCCCCTGTTTCTTCCATTACGTACTGTTCTTATTTTTTCCAGGTTCCGAATGAGTTCATTTTAAAGTTCCGTATCAATTTGTATTAAAAAGTTCCGAATCAATTTATTTTAAAAAGTTCTGAATGAATGTTTTTTTTTTCAAAGTTCCGAATGAATTTTCCCTTCAAAAGTTACGAATGAATGATTTTTAAAAAGTTCCGAATGAATGATTTTTAAAAGTTCCGGATGAATGATTTTTTAAAACTTCCGAATGAACGATTTTTAAAAGTTCCGAATGAATAGTTATTAAAAAGTTCCGAATGAATGATTTTTAAAAGTTCCGAATGAATGATTTTTAAAAGTTCTGAATGAATGATTTTTTAAAAAACTTCCGAATGAAAGGCAAGAAAAACATCCGAATCAAGCTAAACAAAAACTTCCGAATGAACATTGCCAAAAAGTTCCGAATCGGAACTTTGAAAAGTTCCGAATAAAGTGAAATAAAGCCACCTGCTAGCTTAGCCTCTTTAGGCGCCAATTTCAGCAGGCAGCTTGGCTGCTTCCAGCAGCTAGCCTGCCTGCTTGCTTTTTTATTAGTATTGTTCCGTAATTGTCTAGTTTTATCTGAAAGTTGTTCTGATTTTATTTTTGAAAGTTACGTATTTTTAGTTGAATTTTTCTTCCAATTTTAAAATTAATATTTTTTCGTAAAGTTCATGTTTTATCTTTTATTTAGTACCCGCTTTAGGTTTTGCCTCGTTTAGCTTTAAAATACCATTTTAGTTTTGTTCTCTCCTTTTTCATTTAGTAAACTTTATTTTCGAGTCGATAGTTAATTTCGTCTTTTAGATTTATTTTTATTAATTGTTTCGCTTTAAATTACGTTTTATTATTTGTTTTAATATTTATTTTAATATCGTTTTAACTTTTAGTTTTTAATATTCACCTTGTTTTACTTTTATTATTTGTACTTGTGTTTAGTTTGTTTTTAAATACCTTTCGCATTTACTTTTTAATTAGTTATAGATAATCAACTTCCCTTTTTCTTAACCAAAAACAATTGAGTCACACATTTAACCGGAAATCAATTCGATTAGACACCGAGAAAAGGAACTTTCAACTAGTAAAAATCTATACATTAAAATGGCGCCGCTGCCGGCTCTTTTCGTGAAGATCGAAGGTTTTTTGTGAGTGACGCGTTGGCTTTTGGGATCCGTTCACTCTGAACGTTATTTTTCGTGTCAAAAATTTTCAAAAATCCAAAAACATTTGAAAAATCATAAAAAGCATTTCTTTTTCAAAGTTTTGCACCAAAAATATTCTTCTTTCTTATCTATCTTTCTTCATGGATTTTTATGTCCATTGCGTCCGGTGTGGGAAACAATTATCTGGGAACAACTCTTGTCAATGGTGTACATGTGAGCGGTGCGGAAACGATATCGACTACACACAATCCGGATTTTGTCCCTTGTGCAACTCGACTAATTCATTCTTTTTGAACCCACCTCCTGTTCCCCCGTGCATCTATTGTGGAAGTGATTCTCATTGGCATGTGTCGTGCCCGGTTTGATACCCGTATGGTCACGGGCAAGAACCAGGGTACAATTATGACAATGAAAATAGCTATCCACAAGATGCACTTGATTTTTCTCCATACCCGGTTTGCAACAACTGTGGGGGTCCTCACGATACCTACTATTGTCAACCACTGAATTGTTATGAGCCAAATCCGTGTCCTCAGTTTTCTGCACCTATGGATTATTATGAACCAAACCCGGTTTCTAATTATTCCCAACCGATGAACAACTATGAGCCACAACCGTGCTATAATTCAGGTTTTCAACACTATGATCCCCCACATCACTCCCTCAATCATCAATCCTCTCAGCAAATTCATCTTGACCCACAACTTACTCCCTTGAATGAAGAAACACACTCCATTGTTTTGCAACTTCAAGAAGCCGTTGTTTTGCTTAAAGAATTTAGGGACGAGGAAAAGCGACTGCAACAAGAGCAAGTATCTAATCTTAGTGATTATACCCCTCCGCTTGTGCGTCAATACTATTATGATGATGATGACGATGATGCTGTATGCACTTTCAACTCATCTTCTGAAGTTGCTGCTCCTACTCTCAATCCAGATTCGTTGCATGAGCTTAGTGATGTTGGTCTCGCCAAATTATTGGATGATGAGGCTTGTGACTTACCTGCTATGGAGCCTGAGGACGACGTTGCTCTTACGGAAGCGGTCGATCCTAGTGATGGCGATTCTTCTCTCTGTTATGAGAATTTCACTTTTGAAATTTCTCAATCTCCACCGGGAGATGCAGAAAATGACGATTTATTCTCTCCGGTTTACGAGCAGTTCACCGATGAACATGATCTTGTGGATGAGGTGGAAGACATGCTTCTTCGCGATGGATTACGGAAAGTGCACCTTCTTATTGCTCAAATCGAAGCGTTGACTTCTCCTTCTCTTTCCAAGTGTTTACCTCCATCTATTCCTCCCGTTGATGATAATGACCCATTGCTGGAAGAAATCGATATCCACACCATTCCTCCAGGTATTGATGACTCTGACACGGAGGGGGACATTATTTTTGATAATTTGCTGCAGGAAAGTATTCACCTAAGTCCCCCTCCCGAGCACATTTCATCCTCCCCTTTAGCCACTATCACGGAGGATGCATGCTTTGACCCGGGAGGTGACATTGATTATGCTATGATTGATAACAATACGGCTTTGCCGCTTGCTCAGCATCTATTGTCTTTGGGGGATGACAATGTGCTTACCATACCCAACCCACCTCCCGTGGATCTTGAATTCACATACACTACGTATGTTGAAAGGACCTTTATCCCTTTCAAGACTTACCCCCCCCCCCCCCCCCCCCCCCCGCCTCTCCTTTGTTGATGTCAACCGGGAACGAGGACAAGGTCTTTGATCCCGGTATCACATTCGAGGCTTCCCCATGGACCATTTAATTCGGGGACGAGTCATTTCTTGACTCGGTCAACAAAAACAAGCGCTTTTTGGGAGGCAACCCAATTATCTATCTTATCTCATCATAAGTGTAGGGGGAGCCCCGTTGGTGTTTCTTGTTACCTTTCTTATCACGTGCAGGGATTAGAGCTTCAAAGACACACTCTTGATGACTTTTGATGAACCGTGATTCCGTGTTCCCTTCTTCCCGGTTCTATCCTAAACTCTTTTCGATTCACTATTTTATATTTCTCAATATTAAAATAGGAATCTCTTTAGTTGTCTTATCCTTAACGAGATTTAAACAAAGTGCACAATGTCCTAAGTGTAGGGGAGTTTACTCCCACATGCTTAAACATTGAGGACAATGTTTATATTAAGTGTAGGGGGGGACTTCTATCGAAGTTAAGTGGTCTTTTCCTTGTATTTGCCCTCATTTTAACCGGAAAATCGATTTTTCGACATTTTTCAAAATTTTTAATCTATTTTGGCCTAGTTGTAGTTCCCTTTATTTTTGCTATTTTTCTCTTATTTTAATAAAATGGTTTTAACAAGTTTAGTTATCTTAGATATATTAGGCCCGTTGTGAATATTTTGACTCAACCCGAGTTTACTTATCCAAGTTCACTCTAGCTAGTATCCTTAACTATGTAGACCTTAATTGGTTTATTGGGCTAAGCATCCACGAGTCTCATTCCTTGAGATTTTAAATTGTGGAGGACGAGAAATGATAGAGTTGGTTACAAGTTTGGTATTCTTTCATTAACTTATGTGAGTTAATTATGATCTTTTTCTCCCATCACTTGCTAATAAATTATCTGCAATAAGTAAGGTCGTACGATTTGAAAAGTTACTTAGCTTCTAGCCCAAGATCGTTTAAAAGTTGCTCGGTAATGATAAGAGTTCATAGCCAAGGCATAATTTATGAAGCGGGGCGCGAAGATTGGCGAGTCCGAAAAGGCCCTAACAAGGCATGAGGATTCAAATTTTATTGCTGAAGATCCAAAGTGATGTAAAAAGCATTATTCCCAAAGTCAATATGAAGGATCAAGACTCACGACGAAAAGCAATCAACTCCCATAAAGATGATGGAGAAGTCTATCCGAAAAGACCCTAACAAGGTATGAGGATAAATAGATCCAAGTCCGAAAAGGAGGCGGATCGTTGTATCTCAAAATCCCAAATAGAGATTGAAGAAATAATCATGAAGTCGTGGTCAACAAAGTTGGAGTACCTCTCAAAAGTCTCCAAGTGAAGAAACTCTATAACGATGAGAAGACCATTATCTCAAGCACGTCTCTCAAGATATGAAGTATGAAGTACATGCCAAATATCGGCCCGAGAAAGGTCTCAAATCGTGAACCGAGTTATGCCAAGATATGAACTTTTTGATATCCCGAGAAGCAGTTTTAAGAGATTTTGTCCTTTAGCTAACTATTGATCAAATCGTCCTACTTTGCTTTCAGGCTAAATAAATTATCGAAATAAGTCAACAATGCATCCTCGTGATCATTCAAGACATCGATAAAATATAAGAGATACCCATAGGAATAAGGGAGTTTAAGTGATTAATTGAGCCGCATGAGTAAATGTTTGTTATGCTAACTTTTACTAACAATGATCTTGTTTTTAAGCTTGGCATGGGGAACGTGAAACTTGAGGGTGATGAACATTCATGACACACAAGCCCTAATGTAAGTCTTATATTTCTTTACAAGTTTCTTCCTTGTTGCATCTTGTTATTTTCTATCTTTTTGATTTTCCTTAGTTGTTTAATAAAGGCCAAGGTAGGTTGATTATGATGGAAAGTGTAAACCTTGCTTTATTGCTAAGCATTGCATGAGGGCATTGCAATGGTTAAGTGTAGGGGATTTGATAGGTGTGAAAACACCCATCTTTTCTACCACTTAATTACATTAAAACTGGACCTAAACGTATATTTTATGTCGTAACTGGCGGAATTATGCGTGGTTTGTGTTTTTATTATGTTTCAGGGTCAAAATGTGAAAAGGAAAGAAAACACGGTCTTTCACGGGCGTTTATTGAAGAAAAAGACAAAAGATGAAGTCGAAAGATCAAGAGTGGAAAAAGAACGGAAGTCCAAGACCAATTCTGAAGATTTATCAAAGAAAAAGTCAAAAGACGGAAGTTTACCAAAAGCCAAAGAACTCAAGTCTAATTTATTGAAGAATTACAAGACGAGTTCAAAGAAATCCCGAGTCAAAGTCATTATAGTCCAAGATTTAAGAAGATTAAAGAAAGGAGGGACCTAATGACGCAATTAAGAAAAATAGGAAAGAGGGGAGGAAGCTTCCTTCCACTAATCCCTTCCTCCCCTATAAATACACATATTTAGCCATTTGTTTAATTTGTTGGAGGCTTGACAAGCCTCTCTTCCCCATTTTCATTTTTCTTGTTCCTTAATTTTATACACTTTAATTTTCATGTAACGCACCCTTGATTCTCTTTTAATTCCAAGTAAGTTTACCTTTAATTGTTGTTAATCTTTATCTTATTGCTAATCTCCCTCTACCTTTCTTGTTTGATTTGTTCTTTATCTTCATTGTTCATGTTTTTGAATTTTTATGATTTTGATCAAGTGGGTTTTGATTGATTTGGTTATGTTTGTTAGTTTTGATGATTTATTTTGATTGATTATTGTTAGTTGATATTTAGTGGTTATTTTGGGATAATCTTTTGGTTGAACTTGATGAATTTTGGCTAAAATTTGTGTTCCCCTGTTTCTTCCATTACGTACTGTTCTTATTTTTTCCAGGTTCCGAATGAGTTCATTTTAAAGTTCCGAATCAATTTGTATTAAAAAGTTCCGAATTAATTTATTTTAAAAAGTTCCGAATGAATGTTTTTTTTTCAAAGTTCCGAATGAATTTTCCTTTCAAAAGTTCCGAATGAATGATTTTTAAAAAGTTACGAATGAATGATTTTTAAAAGTTCCAGATGAACGATTTTTTAAAACTTCCGAATGAATGATTTTTAAAAGTTCCGAATGAATAGTTATTAAAAAGTTCCGAATGAATGATTTTTAAAAGTTCCGAATGAATGATTTTTAAAAATTCCGAATGAATGATTTTTTAAAAAACTTCCGAATGAAAGGCAAGAAAAACTTCCGAATCAAGCTAAACAAAAACATCCGAATGAACATTGCCAAAAAGTTCCGAATCGGAACTTTGAAAAGTTCCGAATAAAGTGAAATAAAGCCACCTGCTAGCTTGCTAGCTTAGCCTCTTTTGGCGCCAATTTCAGCAGGCAGCTTGGTTGCTTCCAGTAGCTAGCCTGCCTGCTTGCTTTTTTATTAGTATTGTTCCGTAATTGTCTAGTTTTATCTGAAAGTTGTTCCGATTTTATTTTTGAAAGTTACGTATTTTTAGTTGAATTTTTCTTCCAATTTTAAAATTAATATTTTTTCGTAAAGTTCAAGTTTTATCTTTTATTTAGTATCCGCTTTAGGTTTTGCCTCGTTTAGCTTTAAAATACCATTTTAGTTTTGTTCTCTCCTTTTTCATTTAGTAAACTTTATTTTCGAGTCGATAGTTAATTTCGTCTTTTGGATTTATTTTTATTAATTGTTTCGCTTTAAATTACGTTTTATTATTTGTTTTAATATTTATTTTAATATCGTTTTAACTTTTAGTTTTTAATATTCACCTTGTTTTACTTTTATTATTTGTACTTGTCTTTAGTTTGTTTTTAAATACCTTTCGCATTTACTTTTTAATTAGTTATAGATAATCAACTTCCCTTTTTCTTAACCAAAAACAATTGAGTCACACATTTAACCGGAAATCAATTCGATTAGACACCGAGAAAACGAACTTTCAACTAGTAAAAATCTATACATTAATCGTCTTCCGAAGAATTCAATTCATACTTGATATGAGATGACTCAATGCTTTTTGTCGCGCTACTTTCCACCATCCATGGTCACGATTGTTGATTTGCTATATATGATCCGGTGGTCTAACATGGTGGTAAATGGTGGTGAAAGCCATTGTTGAGAGAGAGAGAGAGAAGAGAGGTTGTGTGAAAGAAAGGAAAATATATTAAAAGTGAAAATGGAACACAAGCAACACCCCTCCTTGGAAGCTAAGGAGGGGTATATATAGTCACACACGATACAGTTAACTATGCATAGAACCTAGTCTAGTCTAAACGTGTGTGACTATGATAACTAATAGGAATTCTTAAATATCGTCACATAAAGTGAATTTCCAACAATCTTCCCCCATGGGACGACGTGTAGAATTCCTTACAATATTTTTCTTAACAAGTACATAATGATAAGAACAAGAGCTTTCATGAAGCGTCCAATGCTGATGATTTCTTTTGAGGCCTTCGTCTTCAAAACGACTCATCTTTAAAGTAACTTCTAGAAGAAATACTGTAACGGCACAAGCTAAGTAACCCATACACTTCTGGTTAAGGAGAAGCTTCTGAATTAGCTTCCCCCTAATTCATGCCACCTAAACTTGATGTAGAAGCTTTTAAATAGCTTCCCCTAAACCGACAATCCTCGTAAGCAACTTCAAAGCTTTCAATAAAGCTTAGAATGATTAAGCGCACAGAGGAATCTAACAAGCAAATCCCATAATATAACATGATAACGTTGCTAAGAGGGATTGAAAGTAAGGGGTACACCAAGTATATCAACAACTTTTCTTCTCACTCTTGAATAATTCTTCTGAATTTTCTTCCCCCTGAGAGTTCAAGTAATGCATACCAGAAAGAATCAAGACATTTCTTCCCCCACATAGTTGAAGAAAGTAAATCAATCCCAATTATGAAGCTCAAATACTGAAGTGGACACTTTATCCCATTCATGAAGTTGACATCGTAACACCAGAGTCAATTAAGTCCCGGAAATGCACATGTCTTCTTCCGGAGATGCACCAGAGTCAGTTAAGTCCCGGGAGTGCATATAGGTAATGATGATGAATAATTGCAACAACCAAACAATTAAACATCGAATCAGTAGTGTATCGTTTAGAGATTGATAACGCCACGAGTTAAAACACTGATTTTCTCTGCGGCTATGACAAATGTCATCCCGGAATGTCTTCAAATCAAAAGAAGGTATGAAGTTCATCACGTGTACTCGTTGTGCGTTCAATGTGTCTTCTTCTTCCCCCTTGATGGTTTCGAAACTCGGAACCATCAATAAATCGTACGCACATGTACCTGAAATCTCGTGAGAATAATAAATAAGCTGAATTATATATTTTGTGAGAATCAGCTGCTGATCGAAAATCTCTACTCATAAACTCTCCATGGCCATCTTTACCAACCCACTTGAAAGCAAATTGAAGTGACCACTGATTGAATGAACCAGATACATCAAACGTGAAACTAAATAAGAATCCTTAGATCTTGTGACTTAAGCTTGCACAGTTGTTGAATGAAGAACGGTGGAGAAATCTCTAAGTACTCAATGCATCACTGAAGAAGTCTATAAGCACAACACCTCTTGAAATTATCCACGTCGACTAAGCGCGTGACACTGAGTACAACAATGTAACCCCTTTAAGTGATAGTTATCCGAATCATCAACCATCCACCCCGAACCCGGAAACTAGATAACCAAGTCTTCATTCTAGGATTAAGCACGAGCAAGTTATCTGTTCAAGGATAAAATAAGTACACGCCTTCGAAAAATCCGTCTCCAACTGCACATAATTTATACCCGATCAAACAAAATCTGTAGTCACTAAAAATATACCCAAATTTTTTCTTGTTCTCGTCAAAATAAATCTTGTCACTTTGTCTCGTTATTTGTCTAAAAAAGTTGTCACTTTCGTCTCGTCTTTTTGTCACTGTTAAAATAGTTAATCAAAAATATTATCATTTATCAAATACAATGATAAACAATTATTTTTATGTAACCTTTTTTAGCCAAAAACAACATTGTAGCCATCCAAATTGAAAACCGTGGCCCATCTTAAGCCATAAAAAATGTGGCCCATCTTAAGCCAGCCCATCAAAGCTTCTCATAAACCGGTCCAATAAATGAGAATAAAACACTCCCCAACCCCTAATTTCACTCACAGTTTATACCTAATCCTCACATCTTAGATAAATCCGCCCCCACTCTCTTGTAACCTCCGTCCCTCACCAAACTCTCCCAACAGTAAACTAAAAACTCCATCCCCCAAAATCTCTCACAAACGAAGATCAATACAAACCATTTACATATTCATCTGTTCCAATATCATCTCAAATCCATGAAATACGCCCCAAATATCATCATCTCCTCAAACCCACGAAATAAATCACAAGAACCATTGTTACATTATCACAAAACGAAAAACCTAATAAAACAGTTACTTATGTTCGAATCTAGCAAATCCCTTGAAGAAATCGACTGAGAATCTATTTCTAGATCAATCAAGTGATCTCGAGTAAGGTGTGCAAGTAGGTTAATTATGTTTGTCAACGAAATGAAGAAAGATCATAACATATTTGTTATTAATCTTCTTTTAATTCGAATGTTTGTTATTGGTTTTGTGATTTGCATGTTGTCTTTGGTGTCTTTTTCTAGTTCACTGAACGAAACAAGATAAAAGAATAACATAATTGTTATTACTCTTTCTTATTTTCGGATAAAAACGAAAAGACTTGTCTTTTTGTAGATCGATGATGATCATAGTTTTGAGATGCATAGATCATTTAAGATCTTGGCATGCATGTGAACCGCGGATATGAATCTGAGATCTGTATGTTTACCGAGTCTTGAGTCTTAAGTATTAATTGGGGCCAGATATATTTGATGGTGACAATGTGTTGACCAGGCGAAGGGAGAGATTAAGTAGGTTTTGAGATTGAGTCGGTTTTGAGATTGAGTCGGTTTAGAGATTGAGTCGGTTTAGAGATAGAGTCGGTTTTGTTGGTGAATTATTTTTGTTGAGGTCAAACAAAGGCTGGTATGATTTGCATCGGAACATTTTTGTGTTTGAGTCAATCAAAATGTCTTACAAATGAGTCCATCGGATTGTCTTACAAATGAGTCCATCGAAATGTCTTACAAATGAGTCCATCGGAATGTCTTACAAATGAGTCCATCGGAATCAAAAAAACACCCCATCGGAATGTCTATCCGAATAATCATCAGAATGACCATCCGAATAATCATCGGAATAAACATAATTGGAATCCCCATCTGAATCCCCATCGGAATCCCCATCTGAATCCCCATCAGAATAAGCTGTCGGAAAACTAGTCAGAAAAGGGTTTTAAAAACCGAAAATGGTGGATCTGCCCATTTATTTTGTATTCTGTCCTTTTCCCAATAAAAAATTGGATCTGTTAGATGCAAGGAACAAAAAAAATGTAAAAAATGGACAAATGTTTGATGAAACCAAGATGGATGCTGATTAATAAATGGATGACCACAAACAAAGTAGACAAAAGATGGTGACAAAAGATTGATTGTGAAACAAAGATATAATATGACAGAAATGATGACCTCGTGACAAAGAGATAACAAATCGGACCAAACAAATTTATAGAACGAGACAAAAAAAAATTTTAGACCACCAAATCAAAAACACGAACACGATCCAAGGATAGAACCGAGGCTCTGATGCCAATTGTGGATTTGCTATATATGATCCAGTGGTCTAACATGGTGGTAAATGGTGGTGGAAGCCATTGTTGAGAGAGAGAGAGAAGAGAGGTTGTGTGAAAGAAAGGAAAATATATTAAAAGTGAAAATGGAACACAAGCAACACCCCTCCTTGGAAGCTAAGGAGGGGTATATATAGTCACACACGATACACTTAACTATACATAGAACCTAGTCTAGTCTAAATGTGTGTGACTATGATAACTAATAGAAATTCTTAAATGTCGTCACATAAATTGAATTTCCAACAACGATCCTTCGAAATCAAATTACTGGATTTACACAAGAACCCGATGAATCACTTTTTGATGCTTGGGAACGATATAATGTTTTGATCGATCGATGTCCAAACCACAACATGCTCCCCGTCACCTTAATTGATACTTTCTACAACAGTTTCACTTTTCGAGATCGTGATACGATTAATGCAGCCGCCGGTGGCACATTTATGAAAAGAAGACCCGAGGAGTGTAGAGAGCTTATCGAGAACATGATTACTCATCACAAAAATTGGGATTCATCCGCATCTTCAAGGAATAACCCGAGAGTCAATGTTTCTTCTACTTCTTCAAACCCTGATATCACCGAATTGACCCGCGCAATGGTCGAAATGAGCAAGAATATGCAACTTTTGGCTACAAATCAACAACAACAAGTTAAAGCTGTTGCAACTTCTTGTGATATATGTGGAGGTCCTCATTCATACACTGATTTTCCTTCTACGCATGACAAACCGAAAAACGTGTGTGCGGCTTATGGTAACTATTAACCGGAAAGTTATCAAGCCCGACCTCAAGGTGATCGTAACTTGCTAAGTTACCGTTCGAACAACTTTCTTGCACCGGTTTTTCCCCTCAAAACCACAACCCCAACAATTAAATAGAAACAACCCAAACCCACCTCGAGCTTCTAATCCTTATCACCCACCCGCTCAACAAGCACCACCCATTAATCAAGATGTTGAAACTTTAATGAAGACCCAAGGAGAGCAAATTAAGAATCTGCAAAGCCAAATCATCAACTTGAAAGGAGATATCACTAAGCAAGGGAATGATATTAGAACCAAGCTTCGACATGATATGCAAACCTCCTTCAGCAATCAAACGAATGATTTAAATAATATGATGGCTAGTTTCTTTCCAAGTACTCAACCCTCTACTTCGGGCTCTCTTCCTTCTAATACCGTCGCCAATCCAAGAGTGAATGTGAGTGCTATTACTACACACAGTGGAGCAACCTTAGTAGGACCATCTATCCCTCCCCTAGTTACTCCATCTACACCTCCTCCACCACCATTTTTCCCTCCTACTCCCACGCCTAGTATTAGTTCTCCATTACCTTCTCCAGCTCTTACTGAAGAAGTACCCAAGAAAAACCCTTCACCAACCCCACCTTCCACCTATAAACCTAACATCCCTTATCCTTCTTGCTTAGACAAAGGCAGATTGCTCACCAAGGTCGACATTCAAGTGTTAAACTTTTTGAAGAAGATTTTGGGAGTGACCATCACCTTTGGCCTTGTTGAAGCTCTTGCCCAAATGCCGACATTTGTTAAGATGTTTAAGGAATTGCTTAATAAGAAAGAGAAGATGGTCGAGTTTGTTAACACTCGATTGAATGAAAATTGCTCTGCAATCCTTCTTAAAGAACTTCCGTAAAAACTTGGAGATCCCGGTCGTTTTGTGCTACCATGTACTTGTAACAAAACCGAAGAATTTAATGCCTTAGCTGATCTCGGGGTAAGTATAAATCTGATTCCTTTGAGTGTTTGGAAAAAGTTGTCATTACCCGATCTTACACCAACAAAGATGACTCTTGAGCTAGCAAATCGCACTCTCGCTTACCCCGTTGGTATTGCCGAAGATGTGTTTGTTAAAATTGGCACCTTCACTTTTCCGGTCGATTTTGTTGTTGTTGATTATGAAATGGACCCTCGTATTCCGTTAATACTTGGTCGACCATTCTTGAGAACCGGAAAAGCCTTAGTCGATGTTGCCGAACGTGAGTTAATCTTAAGGGTCGAGAATGATGCACAAGTATTTAAAATGGGGAAGATCACAAACAAACCCAATGGAAGAGAATCAACGAATATGATTAATGTGCTTGATGATTTTGTCGTCTAAAACAATCCTCTTTTCGATTCTTGCTATGATAATCAACTGTTCAACGATGATGTGGATGATTCTCTCTCTAATTTAGACCCGCCACCAATTCATGAATCTCTTCCAATTTATGATGACTATGATGATGATTCTAGTTTCAATGAGGATGATTATGATAATTTTGTTTCAGAGTATCCAAAAATGCCAACTTATGATGATTTTGATGATGTCGATACTCTTTCGAGTGATTCTTCACATGATGACCTTGCACCTACTTTTGATGAAGATCCTCCTCCAACAACAATGCTTGATCTACTTTGGATGACTACTCATTTGAAGAAGACTTTGCTACTTTTCTCAATACCTACTTCCCCAATGAGAGTGATTCTCCTCCTTTGGACTTTGATGATTATGGTCTTTATCCTCCTTTGGATATGAAGAAACCCGTTTCAAAGGAGAATAAGTCGACCGACACCGATATCCGCAGTACCTATGTCTTGACACCTCTTCATCCACCTTCTGAGGATGAAATTGTGAGATTTATGAGCGGATCCTCTTCAAGGTCTACTTCGCCTGAGTGTTATTTTCCCCTAAAGGAAAAGGTGTTCGATCCTGGTATTGTAATTGTTAAGTCATCTCAGTATCCATCTGATGAAATAAAAGGAAAGATTTTTGGAACTTTTGGAGATAGGCTTGCACCTCATCACCCTTGCTACCACCGTGCTCAACAACTGCTTAAGGGAACTTTGCCTACTCTTCTTTGGCGTGCCTTGTTCGCCTTAAGCTTGTGCTACTTTATGGATGAAGACCATGTCTTTGATCCCGGTGGATGTGTTTCAAGCTTCTTCCTATGCTAATCAAGGTCGAGTCAGGCTCACGACTCGGTTAACAAAAACAAGCGCTTCTCGAGAGGCAACCCGCAATATCTATCCTTTTCTCTGTTTTTATAATAAGTGTAGGGGGAGACCCTAGTATGTGTTTGTTTTCTTTCTTATCAAGTGCAGGGATTCGAGCTTTCAAAGATACATTCTTGATGACTTTTGACGACCAGTGATTCCGTGTTCTCGTCTTCCCGGTTCTATCCTAAACTCTTTTGATTTTCTGTTTTATATTCTTCAATATTAAAATAGGAATCACTTTAGTTGTCTCTTCCTTAGCAAGATTTAAACAACTTGCACAATGTCCTAAGTGTACGGGAGTTTACTTCCACATGCTTAAACATTGAGGACAATGTTTATATTTGTTGGAAATTCACTTTATGTGACGACATTTAAGAATTCCCATTAGTTATCATAGTCACACATGCATAGACTAGACTAGGAAATGCTGTATAGTTTAAGTGTCGTGTGTGACTATATATACCCCTCCAAGGCTTCCAAGGAGGGGTGTTGATTTTGTTTCATTTGTGTTTCTTTTCACTTTTAATACATTTTCTATTTTCACACATACTGTTGGAAATACGTTTTTACGTATTTAGGAAGATTCGGTCACTCTGACAATATATTAAGTAGTAGCTCGTAGTCTAGATATCTTTATTAAACAAACAAAATCAAGCCTAGCCTACAACATGTGTAGGCCGGCCCAACATTGTAAGCCCAAGCCCATCACAAGGCTTGGGTATATAAACCCTCTCCTTTGATGGAAAGGGTGTGTGGTTATTCACTTTTTCACAGAGTAAACATTGGTTTTCTCTCTCTAGAATTGTGTGTAATCCACCATCTCTCTATCTCTTTCTCTATCTAAAACATAAGCATAGATTTACATATCCTACAAATGGTATCAAAAGACATGGGATGATTGTTTAGTTCTTGTGTTTGTGTTCTTGATTCTCTCGCCATTTTTGATCCATTTTCACACGAAGCAAAATTTTTTTTTGTGTTTTTATGGATTAATCTTGATATACTTCATCTTGTTACTTGTTATAGTGATTTGGTATTGTTATTTGGGTTAAAAACACGAAATTTTTGGTTGTTTGATTCATATTTTGGCTTTGAATCTTGAATTGATTGTGTTACTGTCCTGTCCGAGAAAAGTGGTAAGTTGTATCCTCAGTACAATCTAACTTTGTGTTTGCATAAACCCTGGGGGTTTCTACTTGCGATCCATAGTCACGATCCATTGTTACGATCTAACTACGATCATAACTTAGATCCTCGCTACGATCCATCAATCTGATTACCTAGTACGATCCATAGTACGATCACTCGCTGCGATCAGACTACGATCACTGACTAGGATAAGGGAGTACGATCGCAATACGATCTGGGAGTCCGATCTGAGTGCGATCATAGTGAGTGCGATCACTCGTTGCGATCAGAGCACGATCGTTGGGTACGATCATAGTGAGTGCGATCACTCGTTGCGATCAGAGCACGATCGTTGGGTACGATCATAGTGAGTGCGATCACTCGTTGCGATCAGAGTACGATCGTTGGGTACGATCAAGGAGTGCGATCTGAATACGATCATAGAGTACGATCCAAGTGCGATCTGAATACGATCCAACATTTTTTCAAAAACGTGTTTTTGAAAATTTTTAACAAATCGTGTGCAATTTCATCTTGGAATTTTTTGGTTTATCGAGAACATAATTTAGGGGATTTTAACATTATTTCTCGGTTTTAACACACTACAACAAACACATTTACTTTCTTTCATCGACCGATCAAGTTTGTAAATCTTAACTTATCGAAATGGAGTACACATCTCTTACGGATAAGTCCATCCTCTCGGGTACGGATAATCGTCAACCAATGTTGGAGAAGTCTATGTACGAGGATTGGACTTCCCGAATGGAACTTTACATGTTGACCAAGGAGAACGGCCATCTTATTTGGGCATCGGTGCTCAATGGACCATTAGATTATGGTACAGTGACGGAAGGTACAACTACTCGTCCTCGCACAACGGGTGAATTGACTGGAGATATGAAGATTCAAGGTAAATGTGATAAGTATGCTACAAACATCATTCTCCAAGCCCTTCCTCCAGATGTCTACAAACTCGTCAGCAAACATAAAGTTGCCAAAGAGTTATGGGATAGAATTCGTGTTCTCATGCAAGGCACCTCGTTAACTAAACAATAACGAGAGTGTAAGCTTTATGATACTTTTGATAAGTTTGCCTATGTGCCAGGGGAGACTCTCAATGATTACTATCTGAGATTTACCATATTGTTGAATGAGCTTAATATCTATGGCATGGAAATTCCTACCTTTTAATTGAACACCAAGTATTTGAACACTCTTCCTCCATAATGGAAAAAATACGTGACGGATGTTAAATTGGCTAAGGACTTGCATAACACCAATGTGGATCAACTTCAAGCCTTTCTTCAACAACACGAATGCCATGTGATCGAGGCTCGGTTGTCTACACCTCAAGTTCATGATCCACTTGCAATGTATGCTTCTCAACAAAACATGGCTTATACTTATCAGCAACCATCATACTTGCAGCAGCCACCACCACACAACTATCAGCAACCATCTTATCCACCACTAATGATGCCACAGCAAGCATTTCAACAAAGTGTTCATCAACAATCTTTTTCACCACAACCACCATATCAGACATCACCATCACAAGACAACACTTCTCCAATAGGCTATGCCCCTCAGCAAGGATACTTTCCTATTGAAGCACAACCAGCACAAGCTTTCTACTCTAATGAACTTCCAACAATCCAAGCACCGGTCTTTACTCCAAATGATACGCCAGCTGATGTACTAAACCATCTCACTGCCTACTTGTCAAAACTTGTTGCAACTAGAGGATTTCCACCAACAAACAATCAGATCCGCACCTCTTCAAATCCTCGACAACAAGCCACTATTCAAGATGGTCAAGTGACTGTGCAACCTATTCAGGGAAGGCAAAATTCATATGGACCTCCTACAAGGACTGGGAACAATCAAACTATGAATTCTCAAGCTAGTGGAAATGGAAGTCCAGTTGGTCCTAAAAAGGTTGTGACTTGCTACAATTGCCGAGGACAAGGTCATATGGCTAGGGAATGCACTCAGTCGAAAAGGTGGAGGGATGATGCATGGTTTCGTGAGAAGATGTACTTGGTTGATGCTCGGTCTAAGGGGAAGATCTTGGATTCAGAGGAGTTAGCATTTCTTGCAGAACCAGGGGCAGCAGATACTGAAGGCATTGCAGTCGTTTCCACTTCTAATGCAGCTTATCAAGCGGACGATCTTGATGCATACGATTCGGATTGTGATGACATTCACTCTACCCAAGTTGCTCTCGTTGCTAATCTCTCTCACTACGGTTCTGATGTCGTCAGTGAGGTACCAACCACATCTAATAATATTGATGATAACCAACATCAAGTTGGGTATAAAAATGACAACCTCGAACAGCATTCGGGGACTAGTAACTCAAATGATGTGGTACCCAATCCTACACATTTGAGTGAACCTTAACCTAATGCTACGGCGGGTATGGAATCTTATGCTCAACATGATTTGGTCATGGTGCCTAAACATATTATTGATCAAATGCATATGGCCCTCAGACAATCCGTAGATACCAATTCCACCCTAACTGCTGAGCTTGCGTTGCATAAAGAAAAGGTCAAAACTTTTGAAATGGTCCCTCAAGCAGAGAAAATAACATGTTCTGAATTTGATCAATTTCGTTTTGAAAAGATTGAACACTTGAAAGAAATAGAATCATTAAAAGCTAATCTTTCTAATGAATTAAAAGAAAAGGAGTCGGTTGTCAATGATTTTCAGTAACTTAAAATGGATTTCGAAACTCTCGAGTCTAAAAAGGTTGAATCAGAAATTAATGCTACCAAACTTCTTAAATTCAAGGAACGACAGCTTTTAAAACAATACGCTTCCACAGAAAAGGTTCATCTTTTAACTAAATCATTTAATGAACTCGAACTTAAACGTCTTCAAGATTTACCACCTAATCCCGGTTATGCAAAACAAGCTCAGGAATATACTCCCGGTCTTTATGATATGACCATAATTGGAAAATCGAAAGAAGCACCTTTTGTTCGTAGTACTGAGGAGACACAGTCACTTGTGGATGAAACTCATTCTAAAATGTTTTCAAAATTCCATACAATTGATTATGATCAACATAACAAAGATCAATTTTCGAAAAAGACACGCATTCGTTTACAAAAGGAATTAGCAGAATTGACAGTTCTTGTGCCCCAAAATTTGTCAAATGAAAACCTTCATAGTACGTCTCCTACACTTGTCAAAACGGATTTAACAAAGTTAATTCCACCGGTAAGCAAGGCGTCCGTTAACTTAAATGCGATTCACCAACACTTAGCTGATTTTGACAAGGTCATTTTGGAACGTACGACGGCTTTGGCCATAACGGAAGGTGAATGGAATTTTGAGCACACTAGAGCTGCGTTTCGAGACGAAATTGTTCCGTTTGTAAAGAATGTTAAGGCTTGTCTTAGAAATCTTGATCAAGATCTGCTTTTGGAAATAGAAGAAGTTAGATGTGTTTTCAATAAATTGGAAGATGCTTATGAAAACAGTTTACTTGAAATAGAACGGGTTTCACGCCAAAATGATCAGCTTCTGAAGCAAGTGATGTCTCATGATATAGTTTCCGTATGTGTGAATAAAAGTGTTGATGATGATTCTATTGTGCATAATGTTGAATCTGTGGATACTGTGGTAGATAGTACTTGTCACGAATCTGAAGCTGAATTTTTAAAGCTTCAAGATTCATATTCTTCTCTTTCAAAACGTTTTGATGAGATTCAAACACATTGTATTTCGCTTGAATGCAAGCAACAATTTATTCAAGAAATCTTTGAAACGTCTTTCGAAGGTGTTAATATCGATGATGCAAACTTTGAAAAGAATTTTCGATTGAATTTACAATCAAAACAGCGTCAGCCAAGTGACAAAGTTGCTACATCTTTGCCGATTGAAATAGAGAAATCTAAGGAGCTTAACTGTTTGAACGTACTTGAGGTCGCTGAGAATTTTAAACTTGATCTAGATAATCAAGTTTCCAAGATTTTGTCCAAAGTTGATAACTTAAAACAGAAAAATACACGACTCTTCGATTCAGTAAAGCCCGCATGTGCTAATACCACTGCACAGAATCAATCGTTGATTGAACAATTGAATCGAAAGTCGGTGGAAATATCTGATTTGAGGGAACAAATATGTGATAAAAATCTGGTCTTGGCTGAGTTAAAGGAAACACTTCGTACTCTAAAAGGTAAGAATGTTGTGGATAACGTAGCCACTGTCTCAGCAGCGTCCTCTAGTGCAATCAAAAGGAACCTCATAGCCGTCACACCACTTAACAAGGGCCCTAGGACTAAACCATCTCAAACTTTGGTCACTAAAGATAAGGCGGAATCAAAACCAGCTTCTAATATTCCCGTGTTGCCTTCTACAGGAGTAAGCACCACTACTAAGGCTCAAAGATCTAAGCTTAAGAGAAGCAAGAAGAATGATAGGATCTTGCCCCCATCTAGTAGTCAAGTGAAGAAGAAAGTAGAAGCCCATCCTAGGAATGTTATTTCTGTTTTGAATAAAAAGAATCATGTATCTAAACCTAAAGGCTCTGCGGTTGTGCAGCGTTCTAAGCCTACTGTGAATTCTAATTTGAAATGTTGGAATTGCAGTGAATATATGTTTTCTAGTCGTCATGATTCTTTCCTTATTGACCATGTGAATGAGATGTATGCCCGGAAAAATGGATTAGAATGGAAACCGACTGGGAAAGTGTTAACCCAAGTTGGTTGGATGTGGCGCCCTACTGGTAGAACTTTCACTATAGTAGGAAATACGTGCCCTTTAACTAGGATCACTCCCACTAAAGCGAAGAAAGCGTGCCCTTTAACTAGGAGTACCAAGGCTACCAAAACACAAGCGTGTCCTTTAACTAGGAACACCGACACTACCATAAAAACCTAGTGCCCTTTAAATAGGTCTACTCCCACTGTAGTGCCCGCGAATAATCCAAAACCTAAGAAAGTTGGAACAGTAAAACCTGTTAGTGCTAAGACTCACATTAGAAAACGTAGGAAATCTAAGGGTCACAAAAATGTTAGCAATTCTGATAATATTTTATCTGTATCTGCTAATACTCCGGAACCAATAGTTTCCAATGCATTGTCTACTATTGTTGTTGAAAACAGGTGGTCAAAATTGTTCTCTGGTATTTGGACTCTGGTTGCTCCAAGCATATGACCGGAGATCGCTCTCAGCTCAGAAATTTGGTCAGCAAGTTTCTTGGTATGGTTCGATTTGGGAATGATCATATTGCAAAGATAATGGGTTACGGTGAATATCATATTAGGAATGTTATAATTTCAAGAGTGTATTACGTGGAAGGTCTTGGTCGCAACTTATTTTTTGTGGGACATTTTTGTGATGCAAACCTAGAAGTTGCTTTTCGAGAGCATACCTGCTTCATTCGTAATTTGGAAGGGTTTGATTTTTTAAAAGGTACTCGAGGGAATAATTTGTATACTTTGTCTCTACAAGACATGATGGCCTCTTCTCCCGTATGTCTTCTCTCCAAAGCATCGAAGACTAAGTCATGGTTATGGCATCGACGGTTATCTCATCTTAACTTTGACGCTATTAATCACTTGGCGAAAAACGAACTTGTTCGTGGTCTTCCTAAACTATCATTTCACAAGGATCATTTGTGTTCCGCGTGTACAATGGGGAAAAGCACTAAGAAATCATACAAACCCAAGACGGAAGACACCAACCAAGAGAAACTTTATCTTTTGCATATGGATCTTTGTGGGCCAATGCGTGTTGAAAGTCTTAGTGGCAAAAAGTACATCATCGTCATTGTCGATGATTACTCTCGGTTTACATGGGTGAAATTTCTTAAAGCAAAAAATGAGGCACCTAAATTCATCATCGGATTTCTCAAGATGATTCAAGTGCGTCTCAACACTACTGTCCGACGCATTCGTACAGATAATGGAACCGAATTTGTGAATCAAATCTTGCGTAATTATTATGAAGAAGTTGGCATATCTCATGAAACATCCGTTGCATGCACTCCACAACAAAACGGTGTCGTTGAAAGGCGAAATCGCACACTTATGGAAGCTGCTCAAACGATGTTAATTTACGCAAAGGCTCCATTGTTTTTATGGGCAGAAGCAGTATCTACAGTAGTGTACACCCAAAACCGGTCACTAATTCGTAAACGCCATGGTAAAACACCTTATGAGATTCTCCATGGAAATGTACCAGATTTATCATATCTTCATGTATTTGGTTCTCTTTGCTATCCAAATAATGATGGTGACAATTTGGGAAAACTTCAACCAAAGGCTGATATTGGTATTTCATTGGTTACGCACCCGCAAAGAAGGCATACCGAATCTACACCCGTAACTCTCGCAAGATCCTTGAAATTATGAATGTTGATTTTGATGAGCTGACAGCAATGGCTTCTGAGCAAAGCAGCTCTGAACCCGCACTTCATGAAATGGTACCCAGTAACATTAGTTCTGGTCTTGTCCCAAATAACCCTACTTCATCATCATTTAAACCAACTTCAAGGACTGAATGGGATACGTTGTTTCAACCGTTCTTTGATGAATTCTTTACTCCTCAAAGTATTGTTGCTCCAGAACCTGAGGTAATAGCCTCGGTAACCGAAGTTGTCGCTCCAGCAACCGAAGCACAATCAGATACGTCTGTACCAACAATTGGTCAAGATATACCATCAACGAGTAATTCTCAACCAACACCCGAACCAACTACCCATGTCATGCCTATTGATGATGAAGAGGATGATGATGATCACGATTTGGAATTCGCTCAAATGCGTGAACTTCCATTCTTTGGTGTACCAATTCCCGACCCTAATCAAGTCGGGTCGTCCACCTCAGAGGAAGCTCCAACTACAGTTTACTCCAATCCACGGATTCGTGAACATGAAAGCAAGTGGACAAAGGATCATCCTATATATTCTATTATTGGTGACCCTAATCGTCCGGTATCCACACGAAGTCAGTTACAAGAAAGTGCAATGTTTTGTCACTTTGATGCTTTTCTCACTGAAGTTGAACCTAAGACATGGCAACAAGCTTTTACTCAATCATGTTGGATAGAAGCTATTCAAGAAGAACTTAATGAATTTATACGTCTTGAAGTATGGGAACTTGTCCCATGCCCGGATCAAGTGCAGTTACTCACTTTGAAATTGGTTTACAAGGTGAAACTCGATGAGTTAGGCGGAATACTGAAGAACAAAGCTCGTCTAGTAGCTCGTGGATACAAGCAATTATTGGGCATCGACTTTATGGAATCCTTTGCACCTGTTGCCCGTTTGGAAGCTATTAGACTATTCCTCGCTTATGTAGCCCACATGAATATGATCGTCTATCAGATGGATGTGTAGACGGCATTTCTTAATGGTGAACTCAAGGAAGAGGTCTATGTTCAACAGCCAGATAGTTTTGTGAATCCTAAATATCCTAATCATGTGTACAAGCTTAAGAAGGCTCTCTATGGGTTGAAGCAAGCTCCTCGTGCATGGTATGATCTATTGTCACAATTCCTCATTATGCAAGGCTTCGCTAAAGGCAAGGTGGATCCCACGCTGTTCATTCAAAAACGAGGTAAAGATATGATTATGGTACAAATATATGTTGATGATATTATATTTGCAGCCTCGACCCAAACCTTATCTGACGAGTTTAGGAAACTCATGTCTTCCAAGTTTAAGATGTCAATGATGGGCATGGTATCATTCTTCTTAGGTCGTCAGATATCTCAGAGTCCCAGAGGCATCTTTATCAATCAATCCATGTATTCCCTTGAATCGCTTAAGAAATATAAGATGGAATCTTGTGTTCCCGTGGATCCAATGGTGGAACGAACTAAGATTGATGAAGATCCACATGGAGTTGCCGTTGATCCGACACTGTATCGTGGAATGATCGGTACTCTTCTGTATACCACAGCCAGTCGACCTGATCTTTAGTTTGCTATATGTATGTGTGCTAGGTATCAAACTAGGCCTACTGAGTTACACTTAGCTACTGTTAAAAGGATCTTTCGATATCTTAAAGGAACCATTAATCGGGGACTTTGGTATTCGAAGGACTCTTCTATTACACTTATGGCATATGCAGATGCGGATCACGCGGGTTGTCAAGATACACGACGTAGCACGAGTGGAACTTTGCAACTACTAGGAGATCGACTAATCAGTTGGGCATCGAAAAGGCAGAAAAGCGCTGCAATTTCAAGTAGGGAAGCAGAATACATAGCTATGTCCGGTTGATGTGCTCAAATTCTTTGGATGAGATCGCAATTAACCGACTATGGTCTAGGTTTCAACAAAATTCCGATGTACTGCGACAACAAGAGTGAAATTGCCTTATGCTGCAACAATGTTCAATTCTCCCGGTCGAAGCATATTGACATTCGCTACCATTTCATCAAGGAGCAAGTGGAAAATGGAATAATAGAGCTTTACTTTGTCCGATCTGAGTATCAATTGGCGGATATTTTCACGAAGGCTTTAGATCGCGCTCGAATTGAATTTTTGGCCGACAAGCTAGGAATGAGAACTTTCTCGCCTGAGACTCTAAAGGAACTGGCAGATGAAGCGAAAGAATAGTGGTGGTAAACTATTCTCCGTATCCTTGGTGATCATCTGTATATATTGTTTATATTTTTATCCACAAAAGCAAAATAGAAAAATATAAAACCATATAAAAACCATAAAAATTGAAAAATTCATAAAAATCCAAAAATATTTTTACTTTACTTTTTCAAAGGCATGTCTTTTGGTACGAAAATATTTACGGCCTTAGAAATGTTGATTAATATCGACACGGCGCCATAAATAGAGTTCGTACAAAAGTTGTAAATATTTCATAAAACATGCCTATATGGCTTGTAGTTATTTCTGATTACAACCCGGTTTTCATATTAAAGTCAAGTATTTCTTATGAAAGCTTTGGCTCTCAACGGGAATTAATTTTCTCGGGCAAGGTTTACTTTAAAACCGTGTAAGGGATCAAGTTTACTTTATAACTTGGTCTAACACAAATCTATGTACGGTTCAGTGCATTTATTTGTTAAAACAAGAGAAGTCTTGTTTTTATGAAGCTATCATCTCTACAACCATAGCAATCTACAATTGGTATCTACATACTCGACGATGCGACTACTCAAACGACGACTACAGCTCTTTCGATAGAACACGGGTCAACAATTGAGGGGGAGTAATTGTCAAGCATTCAGAATCTTCGATGTCGAACGTGCCAAGCTCACTAATTGGTGTCAAGACAAGAATACCAATCGTACACGTGGTGTCAAGAGATGACTTCAAACATGACGAGGCAACCAACATATGCTGCCAAGAACCATTTGATCTTATCATATGATGTTCTCATCAATCAGGTCCAACCTTGTCAATTCTTTTCTAATATGGTGAATATGTGATCATGTTACAAATCGGTATCATATCTCATACGTTTGATATCATGAAGATAACACGGACTTGCATTTTTCTTCCCAAAACCTTTGTTAAAACTTCATTAAATCAATGGATATTAAAAACATCGATTGGGTTAGTATTTTTAATATGGGGGAGAAAATGTGATTTAATATGGGATATTATCACAAATGGTTTGACTTAATGTGCTGGCTTATCCCGACATGTGCGAAATGTTTTCGAATATCGTGGCATATGTTAAGGGGGATCAAAATGGATTTGCATATCAAAAATGGATTTCATGGTGATTTATACTTACCCAAAACCCATTTATTTCACAACGATGAAGATTGTGGTGACATAAGGATGGTAGGATAGGTTAAGTCCAATGATTCTTCTAGAACCGAAGGAATCTTCCCAAGGACATTCCATAGCTAGAAATAGTAGTC
This sequence comes from Glebionis coronaria, assembly GCA_025667525.1. Lineage (NCBI taxonomy): Eukaryota > Viridiplantae > Streptophyta > Magnoliopsida > Asterales > Asteraceae > Glebionis > Glebionis coronaria. The sequence continues at coordinate 221,020,440 of CM046879.1, forward strand.
CTTAGGAAAGATGGAGAAAGATTGTGAACGTAGCTGAATGCCGACCAAGTACTTAAGTTAGCACTGGAACAATCACAACAAGGTGCTAGTTATGACGTATTGGTAAGCATTGAAAGGGTTTAAGAATGAAAAAGAATTGTAAAGATAAAGGGTGTAAAGAAAGAAGCTCTCCTTACAACTTTAGGCAGAAACCGGGTCAACACATATGGTATTGAGATCATTTTAATGATGCTCGATATTGAAGATAGACATCATGGACCCAGTGATGCAATGCACAACCCATCCCAGCTAACTCAGATATCTCTCAAAAGGTATTTGTTTTAATCACACAGAGACAACACATTATCTATTGATTTATTCACTCCGAATAAATTAGTATTGAAAAGGTGGCACTCCTCTCCAGCCTCCGATCACTAAAATCCAAAATGCACGATCGAGTCTAGAGCCATTTGAGATCATCAAATATCTCATTAGGACACACTTTCATATTTCCTTGCTTCTTCACACACTGTGAAAAGTAAGAAAGATTTTAAGAGTCCTACGTAAAATCTTCATGATCTTGCCTGAACATCCGAGTAATACGAAAGTATTTACAATGAAGATGGCAATCCTTCTTGAGCGAATATCAAAAAGCTCATGGTAGGTGACTTGTGCGATTCTTTATGAATCAAACTTGTGACAACTGGAAAGCAACAGTGGTTTAATTCTTAAATGAATTTAAACACGTTCCAGGCCTCTACGCAATATCTCAGTGATCTTGCCAGAACACTCAGAGTGATACCTTAGTGTTCACGGTGATGAGTGGAAATCCTTCTAGTGTTAACCTCAAACAGCACTTGGTAGGTAACTTGCAAGATTCTATACGAATCAAGCTCGTGACAACTGGAAAGCAATGATGGTGCGGTTCTTAATTGAATTTCACTTGTTCCAGGAACATGAATTGACGGCTTCAAATCATGCGGATATTTTTATCCAAATGATTCACTCTTTATGTTCGCAGTCAGCTTTGGACGGTCGAATAAAAAGAACGGGTTTACCCGCGAAATCCTGTCAGGAAGTTACTTAATTGAAACTATCCGTCACGGGTACGATATCTAATATCGTCCAACGGTCTTCACCGACCGGAGGTAAAATGCTACCGATTTAGAATGAAGTGTTCAAAGCCATTTCGTTCGTGTCTACTTATTTTGCGGCATTTAAAGATGGTGGCGTTGCGGGATCCAAGAAGAAGTCGTCCCCGCATGCCTATACTTTATGCACTTAATACCTCATCAAATTCAAGAAAGCCTAAAAGTTAAGTCTTCCGCTGTATCGAACTCTGAAGCTTTCAAGAATTACGAAGGTATAAGTATGTGGGACATGGTGTCACGAAGAGGAGAAGATCACAAGTGATGGATGCACGAGATAAAGGCAAGAGATTGATGCTAAAGATTGATATCAAAGATCACATCAGCATGTTCACCAGAAAAGAAAAAAAGAAAAGAAAGACGAAGACTACAAGCTCAAGACAAGCATAGTATGCTAGGTTTATTTCATTATTGTAACTCGGGTAACGCCCTTGTTTGGAGTGACCTCCCTTAGGGGGAGATTGTTGGAAATACGTTTTTACGTATTTAGGAAGATTCGGTCACTCCGACAATATATTAAGTAGTAGCTCGTAGTCTAGATATCTTTATTAAACAAACAAAGTCAAGCCTAGCCTACAACATGTGTAGGCCGGCCCAACATTGTAAGCCCAAGCCCATCACAAGGCTTGGGTATATAAACCCTCTCCTTTGATGGAGAGGGTGTGTGGTTATTCACTTTTTCACAGAGTAAACATTGGTTTTCTCTCTCTAGAATTGTGTGTAATCCACCGTCTCTCTATCTCTTTCTCTCTCTAAAACATAAGCATAGATTTACATATCCTACACGTACAACCTCTCTTTCTCTCAACTCATCCATGGCTTCCACCTTCCACCACCCACCTAGACCACCAGATTACCAAAAAGCAAATCCACAATTGGCATAAGAGCCTCGGTTCAATCCTTGGATCGTGTTCTTGTTTTCGATTTGGTGGTCTAAAATTTTTTTTTTGGTCTCGTTCTATCATTTTTTTGGTCCAATTTGTTAATTTTTTGTCACGTTGGTCATTATTTTTTGTCACGATCTGTCTAAAAAGTCTCTTTTTTTGTCACAATCTATCATGTTTCTTATTATATTCATATCTGATATTCTCAGTCATATTATCAGTGTGTCTCACGGTTTCATTTTTTTCATGACTGATATTATCAGTTTGTCTCATGGTCATATCTGCTGGTATTCATATGCCACTGGTCTAAATTTCAAAATTTTTAGATATGTCCTGGTTTCGATTCATGGTTTCTTTTGTTTTCATTTTTTTGAAGATGAAGATAAGTTTTTAACCAGAAAAACTTTGTTCCTGAAAAAACGGCACAAGTACTTTTGGATAAGATTTTTTCAGATGGTCACATTCAGATCGGAATATTGTGATCGCATAAACCATTGGTTTCTCCTTGCGATCGAATATTCCGATAGAACACATTCCGATGGATATATTCCGACGGATATATTCCGACGGATATATTCCGACGGGTATATTCTGACGGGTATATTCCGACGGATATATTGCGATGGATATATTCCGACGGATATATTCCGACGGATATATTCATTCCGATGGAATGTATTGACATTAAACATTGCGATGGGTTTTTATAACAGACTTCGTTGACCTCATTTTGTTGACTTTATGATGCTGTTTAAATGAACAAATTTGTGACAAGTTTAATAAAACCCAAACCATGTTTAAAAAAACATACCGAAACCAAGACTTGACCAGTACCATCATCTCATCATCCTTTTATCTCCTCAACACCAAATCTAACCTAAAGCCCATTCGTCTCCTAATCCCATCTATACATCAACTAGACTCAAATCAAAAACAGAAAAACAAAGATCTCAGATTCATATATCCTTTCGTGTGGGGACATGCAAGCCTCGATATTTTAGATCCATCACGAAAACACCATCATCATCGATCTGTGGAAAGGTTTAACCCTTCATTAATTTTTGATAGTTAAAGATAGAGTATGAACGAATCAGTTCACATCCACCTTTGTATCGATTTGAGTGTCACAGGGAACAATCATCTCATCTCTGTTATGTAATGGGTTTACCCAATTTTAATTTTCGAAAACAAGTTTAGATTTATAACATGCAAGTTATAATCTTATTCCTTGTTTCGTTTTTTGCTAAACGAAAACAGAAATTAAACCTTGTAATCTTTAAAACGAACATGTATCGAATCTTAATGACCTACCCGAGACCAATTATAGATCTTGAAGACACTCATCTTCTATGCTTCGTATCAAATGGGTTACGAGATTTGTGATGATTCTTGTGATAAAATTCGTTTTTGGTTTGGTAAGAGAGTGTGATGATTCGGATCTATTTTTTATGGTAGATAAGATGAGATGGAGTTTTCGAGATTGGGAGATGATCATGAGATCCAGTAATTTTTTATGGCTGAGATAAAAATGGGGGCGATGTTATTTAGCTGAGATGTGAGAGAAGGTGGAAATTAATGGGGCAGAAGAAACTATGTGTGAGATTAGGTTAGTTCTAACCTAATTATATGGATGGAAACTTGGACCGGGTATAACACATGTCATGGGCCAACGTCATACTATTGATTTGTCGTGATTCATACAAGTTCATTGCTTTTGAATTTGTGATATTTCTAGCAATATTAAAATGTGGTCAACGAGCAATTTATAGTATATCTTACAATCTTGTAAGTTGCTAGTATTGTCACGTGGAGCCTTTGTAGCAAAGTTAGGTTGGTATACAATGTTAAGTGTGTGGTACCAACGACTACTAATGTGTTCTTGTTCATTTTTTTAAATGTTGGTACTACACAAAAGTAAATGAATGGCAACGTAACAAATTGACCATGTTTTTAATTTTTTAATCTTAATTGGTAATTTTACTATTTAGTAATTTTACTGATTTTTTTAGTAAAGATTAGACATCGGTCATTTTATCGGGATTTATTTAAAGATAAAAAGACGTGACAAAGTGAAAAGATTTATTTTGACGAGACCAAAAAAATTGGCGATATTTTTAGTGACTACGGATTTTTTTTTGATCGGGTATTAATTATGTGAAGTTGAAGACGGATTTTTCGAAGGGGTGTATTTATTTTATCTTTGAAAGATAACTTGCTCGTTCTTAATCTTAGAATGGCGACTTGTTTATCTAGTTTCCGGGTTCGGGGTGGTTGGTTGATGACTCGGATAACTATCACTTAAAGGGGTTACATTGTTGTACTCAGTGTCACGCGCTTAGTCGACGTGGATAATTTCAAGAGGTGTTGTGCTTATAGACTTCTTCAGTGATGCATTGGGTACTTAGATATTTCTCCACCGTTCCTCATTCAACAATAGTGCAAGCTTAAATCACAAGATCAAGGATTCTTATTCAGTTTCATGTTTGATGTATCTGGTTCGTTCTATCAGTGGTCACTTCAAATTGCCTACAAGGGGGTTGGTAAAGATGGCCATGGAGAGTTTATGAGTATAGAATCTCGATCAGCAGCTGAGTCTCACAAAATATATAATTCATCTTATTTATTATTCTCACGAGATTTCAGGTATATGTGCGTACGATTTGTTGATGGTTCTGAGTTTCGAAACCATCAAGGGGAAGAAGAAGACACATTGAATGCACAACGAGTACACGTGATGAACATCATACCTTCTTTTGATTTAAAGACATTCCGGGATGACATTTGTCATAACCGCAGAGAAAATAAGTGTTTTGACTCGTGGCGTTATCAATCTCCAAACGGTACACTACTGATTCGATGTTTAATTGTTTTGATGTTGCAATTATTCATCATCATTATCCTATATGGAGAGATATGCACTTCCAGGACTTAATTGACTCTGGTGCATCTCCGGAAGAAGATATGTGAATTTCCGGGACTTAATTGACTCTAGTGTTACGATGTCAACTTCATGAATGGGATAAAGTGTCCACTTCAGTATTTGAGCTTCATACTTGGGATTGGTTTATTTTATTCAACTATGTGGAGGAAGAAATGTCTTGATTCTTTCTAGTATGCATAACTTGAACTCTCAGGGGGAAGAAAAATTCAGAAGAATTATTCAAGCGTGAGAAGAGACGTTGTTGATCTACTTGGTGTGCCCTTTACTTTCAATCACTCATAGCAACATTATCATGTTATATGATGGGGTTTGCTTTTAAATTCCGTTGTACGCTTAATCATTCTAAGCTTTATTGAAAGCTTTGAGGTTTCTTATGAGGATTGCCGGTTTAGGGGGAAGCTAGTTAAAAGATTCTACATCAAGTTTATGTGGCATGAATTAGGGGGAAGTTAATTCAGAAGCTTCTCCTTAACTAGAAGTATATGAATTACTTAGCTCGTGCCGTTACAGTATTTCTACTACAAGTTACTTTAAAGATGAGTCGTTTTGAAGTGAAGACTTGAAGTCAAAGGCCTCAGAATACATCATCAACATTGGACGCTTCTTGGAAGCTTTTGTTCTTAATCATTATGTACTTGTTAGGAAAAATACTGTAAGGATTTCTACACGTCGTCCCATGGGGGAAGATTGTTGGAAATTCACTTTGTGTGACGACATTTAAGAATTCCCATTAGTTATCATAGTGACACACGCATAGACTAGACTAGGAAACGCTGTATAGTTTAAGTGTCGTGTGTGACTATATATACCCCTCCAAGGCTTCCAAGGAGGGGTGTTGATTGTGTTTCATTTGTGTTTCTTTTCACTTTTAATACATTTTCTATTTTCACACATACAACCTCTCTTTCTCTCAAATCATCCATGACTTCCACCTTCCACCACCCACCTAGACCACCGGATTACTAAAAAGCAAATACACAATATTAAGTGTAGGGGGACTTCTATCGAAGTTAACTGGGCTTTTCCTTATAATTGTCCTCATTTTAACCAGAAAATTTGATTTTTCGACATTTTTCAAAATTTTTGATCTATTTTGGCCTAGTAGTTTTACCTTTGTTATAGTTATTCTCTTTGTTTAGTAGAATAAATTTTAATAAAGTGGTTTTAATTTTTAAACGTCATGAATCTTTTGACTCAACCCGAGTTTACTTATCTAAGTTTACTCTAGCTAGTATCCTTAACGTGTTTAAGTTAAGTTTTGCTAGGCTTTTATACAGGGAACTTTAAAACGTAAAAATCTTAACTCTTACGGGTTAAGAACAAGAACTTTTTGCAAGTTCCTATAATTGATCCTAGAAAGTCGTTTATCAAGGGAACTTTAAAATGCGAATTCTAAACTTGAAAGAGTCTAAGTAGTTTCAAGATCCTATAGATGACTTGAAAACCCAAAACTTGGATTTAATAGGCTAAGCATCCACGAGTCTCATTCCTTGAGATTTTAAATTGTGGAGAACGAGAGTTGATAAAGTCAATTATAAGTTTGGTATTCTTTCATGAATTTATGTGAGTTGATTATAAGCTTTTTCTCTCATCGCTTTGTTAATAAATATATTTGTAATAAATAAGGTTGTACGATTTGAAAAGTTACTTAGCTTCTAGCCCAAGATCGTTTAAAAGTTACTCGGTATTAATTAGAGTTCATAGCCAAGGCATAACTTATTGAAGTGGGATGCGAAGATTGGCGAGTCCAAAAAGGCCCTAACAAGGCATGAGGGCTACATTTTGTTGCTAAAGATACCAAGTGATGTGAAGAATCATTTATCAAAACTCAATATGAAGGATCGAGACACACGACGAAAAGCAAATACTCCCGTAAAGATCATGGAGAAGTCTATCCAAAAGGCCCTAACAAGGTATGGGATAAATAGATCCAAGTCCTAAAAGGAGGCGGATTGTTGTATATCAAAATCCCAAATAAATATTGGAGAAAAATGAAGAAGTCGTGGTCCAAATATGAAGAATCTCTCAAAAAGTTCAAGTGAAGAAATTCCTATTATGAAGAGAAGACCATTATTTTATGAACGTCTCTCAAGATTTGAAGTATGAAGTCACTGCCAAATATCGGTCCGAGAAAGTTCTCAAATCGTGAAACGAGTTATGCCAAGATATGAACTTTATGAGGTCCCAAGAAGCAGTTTTAAAAGATTTTGTCCTTTAGCTAACTATTGATTTAATCGTCCTACTTTATTTTCGGACTAATAACTATCGAAATAAGTCAAAAATGCATCCTCGTGATCATTCAAGACAATAAAATATAAGAGATACACCTGGGAATAAGGGACTCAACGTAAATAATTTGCCCACATGAGTTTGTAATAGTTTGCTAACTTATAATAACAATGATCTTATTTTTAAGCTTGGTTTGGGGAACGTAAAACATGAGGATGATAATTATTCATGACATTCCAAAACCCTAAGGTAAGTTTTTGATCTTTTTACTTGTTTTCTTCCTTTAAATATTTTTTCTCTTTAATAAAGGCCAATGTGGATTGATTATGATGGAAAATATAAAACTTGCTTTGTAATTAATGCATTGCATGAGGACATTGTAATGGTCAAGTGTAGGAGATTTAATAAGTGTGAAAACACTTATCCTTTTACCACTTAATTATAATAATAACCAAGCCAAAACGTGTATTTTATGTCGTAAATGTCGGAATTATGCCTGGTTTGTGTTTTTTTTTTATTTAGGATCAAAATGTGAAAAGGGAAGAAAACACGGTCTTTCACGGGCTTTTATCGAAGAAAAAGACAAAAGACGAAGTCAAAAGATCAAGAGTGCAAAAAGAACGGAAGTCCAAGGCCTATTCTGAAGATTTATCGAAGAAAAAGTCAAAAGACGAAAGTTTAATAAAGCCGAAGAACTCAAGTCTAATTAATGAAAAAATTACAAGACGATTTTAATTAATCCCGAGACAAAGTCGAAAAAGTCGAAGAATTTAGAAGACGAAAAGACGAGAAAGAAAGAAAGAAGGAAGCTTCCAACACATGCTTACCTCCCTAATCTCCTATAAATACCCTCCTAATATCACATTAGGAGGTGTTGACTATCTTGACAAAATAGCTCTTCCATTTAATTACTTGCACTTTTCTTAATGTCATTTACTTAATTGTCATTTAATTACCTTGTCTTGCACCTTAAATCTGTAAGTTTAATCTTTAATTTTTATTGTTGATCTTTAATTTTAATAAAGTTTTTATTAATCTCTCATTCTACATTTCTTGTTTTACTTAATCTTTATGTTTATGTGCTTATTGTCATGCTTATTTGATCAACTGTCATGTTTTTATGTTTATGATTGTGTTAGCTTATTGATTTTATAGCTTATTGTGTTTTTGTTAAATTTAGTTCAGTGTTTTTAAAAGTTATTTTATAAAAAGTTATTTTTAAATATTTTTATTATTTAGTGTTTTTAAATTTTAAATTTTGGCTTATTTAGTTTTTCTTAAAAGTCTTTTGGTTAATTGCTTATTAGTTTTTAGCTTATTTTAGTTCTTGGCTTATTTGCAAATTTTGTGTTTATCCGGATTGTACAAAACCCTCATATTCCGGATTGAATCTCTAGTTCACATTCCGGATACAGGTAATTACCTTTTATTCCGAATAAGAGATCTCAGCCATATTCAGAATAGCTGTGAAGTTGTGATTCCGGATAAGGCATCAAGCTATCAATTCTGGATAAGGGATACTTAGGTATTCCGGATAAGTGGAAGTAACTACAAATTCCGGATAAGCACACGGAAACAGGATTTCGGATAAGAGAAAGGAGGCAGATTCCGGATAAAGGATTTTTGGATCATTCCGGATAGCTAGCCTCACCAGATTCCGGATAAGCAGTTTGTGAAGTTATTCCTGATAAGGAACCGGAAAACATTCCGGATAGTGTTTACATCTTCAGATTCCAGATAAGCCCTCATGTTTCGAATTCCGGATAAGGGTTTAAATAAGAATTCCGGATAAGCAGCAGATTAAGAGAATTCCGGATAAGCTTCTATTTGGGTTATTCAGGATTAGTGACAGATCAGGGATTCCATATAGTGGTGAATTTTGGATTCCGGATAAGGCTAGGTTTGTTATTCATGTTAAGAGTAAGTTTGGTATTCCGGGTAGTGACAGTATCTCGGGTTCCGACTTAGGTTTGTTTGTTCCCTGTTTTATTTTCAAGCATTTATCTTTCCCGCCATTTTTCTTTAAGTGTTATTTTAATTGATTGCATTTTTATTATATTGTCAAATTTACTTTTCGCCGAGCTTTAAATTTTGTCATTTAATTACCTTTTTAAGTTTTTAATATTGCACCAGTTACTTTTTAATCAGTTTTAGCTTTAATTACCCGTCATTTACTTTAAACTCTTGCAATTTAATCTTACTACAACGACCAATCTATTATTTTATCCACCAAAAAACGACTGAGTCACACTCTTAACTAGTAATCAATTCGAATAGACATACTTCAACGAACTTAATTTTTAACTGAGTAAAAGTCAGTTATTATTGGTGTTACGGGGTAGCACATTACTCGCATCATAGACAACGCATAAAAATCGGGTCGTTTAATAATAAAGCATTTCCATTCATAAATATCAAATTTACATAGGTCCCAAGTCATACTATTTCATACAATTTTACAAAACATTTGAATGGAAAGTTTTATTTAAGTGCGAGCCTTAAATTCTTGTCGTCTTCCCGAGAATTACCTTCAAGTACCTAAGATAAAACATGTTAAAAGAAGAGGTCAGCGAAAACGCCGATTGAATTCATAGAGTTTAATGAAAACCATTAATATATCATCGGTATATATTTATTACCGAAAATCATTTTGTACAAATCTTTGTAGTAAGCCATAAAATAGGCCAAAAACATTTTATACAAATCCTTGTCAAAATCATAATATAGGCTTTTTCCTTCAAAACCATTATACGAACCAATGTCGTAAAAACATCATACAATACGTTTTATAACGTTGTATATAGTTAAATAAAAACCGTTATATGAATATGGTTATGTAAAACCAAAACACGAACATAATATCAATAACAAGACCCCGTATTGCTAGTCAGGCAATATACTGTAATTCATTGCGTATAGCAGTATTTTTGTTATTATATTATTATAAGCCGCATGACATTGCTACCTTACTATAACAAACAACGGGTAGCTAACCCGAAACTCATTTGCCCATCTAAAACAGTGTGTCATCACTATAATCACGCTTATGTAAATCTTCTCATACATAAATTCGCTTACCAATCAATGTGGCACGACGGGGATCAACCGTCAAGGCGCGAACTGGGGTGATCTTCCCCAAATAGTACTATTATATGCATAAGCATCTACCAAATTCCGGTAGTTCACAATTCATGCTAATGGGACTTTCAGTGACATAGCCTAACTTTAATAATCCATTTCATTTTATTTATCGGGTCATATAATCATTCATCGGGTCATATAATCATTCGGGTCCAAATCAATAAGCAAACAATCGGGACAACTGGTGTCCTATTTTTAATAAAACAAACATGTTATCTCCCTCTCGGGTTTATAAAACATTTCATAAAAACATTTAAAAGAGTGCGAGGCTATGAACTCACATTGATAGGGAAAGGCGGTTATCGGCGATTTGGATGTACGGTACGTGCTTCAATCACGGAAACCTAGACAAATAATACTCGTCTTAGACCCTTGTCCAATGACTTTATAAAAACAATGGCTATGTATATATGATGATATCATAAGTATGATGATGATCAAGTGGGATTTTATCTCTTCATACACATTATAGTGTTATGTGTTAGTCAAATTTTTGATTAGTTATACTAGTTTCAATCCATTTACATATTAAGGCCCAATAAGCCCATTAAAGTCCATTAAGAGGTAAACTCTTTATATTAGTCCATTTATACTTTTATTATCAGACTTATACTCACATGTTGGGCCCAAGTGAGTTAAGCCCAATGAGTAAGTCCATTAGTGTTTAGCCAAACTTGTCGGGTTAATAGTCCAATAAGGCTAATTTGGCCCGTTAATGCTCATATGTCATAAAGCTCGGGTTTTATCAGTTTTTAATTGTAATATGTACTTATACATCAGTATATGAGTTGTAAAAATTTTACATTCGACGGGTTCGACCGTCTATGTTTTAATTGACGAAAACGTTAATTTTACTGTTTTAGCCGAAAAGACGTAAAACTTATGTATATAGTTTTATAACTTATAAAACTAATCAAATTGGCATTTTTATAAAATGTCCCATTTTCTTATAGAAGTATATACTTATTTATAAGTAATATATAAGTTAGTGGGTTTTAGGTATACATTTTATATTAGTTTTACTTGAGTGCTAATTTTATAATATATAATTTTATTTTACAAATCTGATTATGAATTTCACTTTCACCATTTTTACCATATCTTGAGTGCTACAAAGAGATAGAAGCTCATTTTTGGACACCACAAACTAAATGATATGTGCTACAATTAACTCAGATTTAGCTACTGCTCAATCAACCTCTAAATGTCTTTAACAGTTCGTCCAAAACATACTATACAGATTTGGATTTCAATATTGTTTTGATCATATCTCACTCATTTTAAGGATTCCATTGTATGGCCAACTCTCACATGTGTACAAGTCTTACAACTTACTGTATATTAATTCATCCATGCCATTTTAACAGTTTAACATAATGTTCTTTACTGTTTTATACAGCCTACTAATTTAAGCAAGATTTTACCACTTTTACATGTAGTTTTCAATCTTTTTAACCAAGTTTATCAACACATGATCCCCATATAATATTGTTGATCATCATTCATCATCATATACATATACATAAATAAAGAAAATACAAGATTACATATTCATAATAGCAAGAGGATAGGAAGAAACAATCTCTATACCACCAAAGTGATGAAATGATGAGTTTTTGGATGAACAAGACTTGGTTTTGGGTAACCAATCTTATGAGATATCAACACCACTTCTAGATCACCAAGTATTTGTAGATGATACATAGCTTTTGTATGGGTTAAATTTAATTCTTGGTATCTTCTCGAATCGATCACGGTTCAAACTGGAATAGTTGTTCTTGGTTACTAAAAAGGGGTTTGGTTTTCTAATCTACTAAAAAGGTTTAAATGTGCTAAGATATAAAATTTAACTAAAAGCAGTTAATAAAAACAATTAAAAATAAAGCTTGAATTAAATTAAAATTAAACACTAAAACAGTAACTGTAAAATACACTAAAACAAAAGGCTCATTCGGAATAACCTTGATGCGGAATAAATCTGCTCATTCTGAATACCTTGAAGTTCACTTCATCCGGAATAAACAACTGATCCGGAATATCTTGCTGAAAAATCCTTTCGTTCGGAATATTTTAACTCATGCGGAATAACTAACAACAATGCTTCGTTCGGAATAAAATAATTTGACTCGGAATAATGAAAACTGATCCAGAATAAAACTGATTCGGAACAAAACTGATCCGGAATAAAATTGATCCGGAATAAAAAAAACTAAAACACTTCGTTCGGAATAAATTGTTGACTCGGAATAACTTAAACCTTCATTCGGAATAAAAACTAATTCGGAACATTTTTGGAAAAACCTTGATTCGGAATATCTAATTAAATTACTTGATTCGGAATAAATTGCACTGACTCGGAATATTAACTAAAGAGCTTCATTCGGAACAGAAAACTGATTCGGAACATTCTTTAAAAAACTTTGATTCGGAATAATGCTACTCATCCGGAATATTGATTATTCCGGATGAACACTTTGATTCGGAATACCTGAATAAAAAATGCTTTACTCAGAATGTTTAAAACAAAAGCTTCATCCGGAATGTTTGGAGCTCATTCGGAATCTGGGAAACTTAAGAACACGAATAACAGGGAAATAAAATAACACGATTTTTAGCCAAATTCAACCAAGTTTTTAACCAAAACTTAAACCAATTTAACCACGAATCACTAATCATAAACATCAAATCCAATCAACAAAAACATTAAACCCACTTACTTTTTGAGATCAAAATCAACCAAATAGAAACTTAAGACTTTAAATCAAAAAGAGAAAGATGAACAAGATTAAATGGAAGATGATATTGATTGATTAAGGTTAATTAAACAAAAGAGAAGATTAAAACTTACAAGATTCGTGAATCAAAGATGAAAAGAATCACCAACACCTTAATGGTGTTGGTTTCCCTACGAAACAAAGAATGAAAAACTGGAAAATAAAAACTAAAAAACTAGTCTAATTGTGTGGGAAGGGATCCTATTTATAGGCCTTCAAGTTGGTTGGTGAGTGGGCTTTCTCCCTTTCTTCTTGTCTTCTCGTCTTTTCAGAAAATTTGACGTTTTCGATTCTGATTTGGGATTTGTCGACGAATAAATTCAACTCGTCTTTTAATTTCTTCGTTTAATATACTTGAGTTCTTTCGACATATGTAAATCTTCCATCTTTGGTCCTTTTCTTCCATAAATCTTCAAATAGGCCCATTGACTTCAAAGATTTTGCATCTCTTGGACTATAGACTTCGTCTTGAGTCTTTTTCTTCGATAAAACCCGTGCAATCCCATGTTTTCTTCAATATTTATCCGGTTGACTCTAAAAATACAACAAACACACAAACCACGCATAATTCCAAACAAATGATATTAAAGACGTGTTTTGGCCTCGTTTTAGCTAGAAATAAGTGGTAAAAGGATGGGTGTTTTCACACCTATCAAATCCCCTACACTTAACCATTGCCATGCCCTCATGCAATGCTTAGTGATAAAGCATATTTACACTTTTCTCATAATCAATCAACTTTAGCCTTATTAACAATAACCACTACTAAAACAAAAATTTAAACTACTATGAAGAAATAAAGCTTTAAAGGAAACAAAAGGGATAGAAAACCATTTTCTCTTGAAAATAGCTACATGGAAATAACTTGAAAAGAGATCTAAGACTTACATTAGGGCTTCGGTGCTGCGAAGATTTATCACCCTCAAGTTTCACGTTCCCCAAACCAAGCTTAAAAACGAGATCATTGTTATTATAAGTTAGCAAAACAAACACTTACATACATGGCTTAATTATATGCTTAAACTCCCTTATTCCTAGGTGTATCTCTTATATTTTATTTTTGTCTTAGAATGATCATGAAGCTGAATTTTTGGACTTATTGCGATAGTTTATTTAGGCTAAAAGCAAAGTAGGACGATTTGATTAATAGTTAGCTAAAGGACAAAATCTCTTAAAACTGCTTCTCGGGATATCAAAAAGTTCATATCTTGGCATAACTCGCTTCACGATTTGAGACCTTTCTCGGGCCGATATTTGGCATGTACTTCATACTTCATATCTTGAGAGACGTTCTTGAGATAATGGTCTTCTCTTTGTTAATAGAGTTTCTTCATTGGAGACTTTTGAGGGATACTCCAACTTTGTTGACCACGACTTCATCATTATTTCTTCAATCGTTAATTGGGATTTTGAGATACAACGATCCGCCTCCTTTTCAGACTTGGATCTATTAATCCTCATACCTTGTTAGGGTCTTTTCGGATAGACTTCTCCATGATCTTTATGGGAGTTGATTGCTTTTCGTCGTGAGTCTTGATCCTTCATATTGATTTTGGGAATAATGCTTTTCACATCACCTTGGATCTTTAGCAATAAAATGGAAACCTCGTGCCTTGTTAGGGCCTTTTCAGACTCGCCAATCTTCGCGCCCCACTTCATAAGTTATGCCTTGGCTATGAACTCTTATCATTACCGAGCAACTTTTAAACGATCTTGGGCTAGAAGCTAAGTTATTCAATAAAATCGTACGACCTTACTTATTGCAGATAAATTATTAGCAAGCGATGGGAGAATAGGCTTATAATCATACCAAGTGTGCTTGTGCAAGAATGCCGACTTATATTGACTCTATCATTTCTCGTTCTCCACAATTTAAAATCTCAAGTAATGAGACTCGTGGATGCTTAGCCTAATAAACCAATTAAGGTCTACATGGTTAAGGATACTTGCTAGAATAAACTTGGATAAGTCTATTCGGGTTGAGTCAAAATAATCGCAACGGGCCTAATATGTCAAACACTTCTCAACTAGCTACACAACTTTATTAATATTTTTGACTTTATTGTGGGATATATACATATGAAAGCAACGATAAAAAATTTAAAAATTAAGACTATATGGCCAAAGTTAATTAAAAATTTGAAAAATGCTGCAAAAAGATGATTTTCCGGTTAAATGAAGGCATTTTAATTGAAAAGTCCAGTTATAACCTCGATAGAAGTCTCCCCTACACTTAACATAAACATTGTCATCAATTTTTAAGCATGTGGGAAAAGTCTCCCCTACACTTATGACATTGTGCACGTTGGTTAAATCAAGCTAAGGAAGAGACGACTAATGTGATCAATTTCAAATGTGAGTATAAAGAAAATTGAATCACGATAGTTGAGAGATAGAACCGGATTGCGGATAACACGGGAGCACGGTTCTTCAAAGGTTCCAAAAGTGCATTCATCCCTGTAATCACATCACCATACAAACGCAAACAACCTATATAGGTCCCCCTACACTTAGGAGGTAAAATGGAAAGGGATAGATACTCGGGTTGTGATGACGTATAGTCCCCAACCGGGTCACGAACCCAGCCCACGGGTACTACCCGTATCCGGCCCATCACAGATGGGTGGATAAATGTCATTCAGGCTTATGGGCTCGAATGAACAGTAACCGCACATGTGTGCGGCCCACGGCCCGGTGCGGCCGACATAAGATTAGGCAGAATCATATTCTGTCTGGGAATATCTTCATCCCAAATGGAGAGGATATTCACTACCAAAATTAGAAGATAACAATCATTCTAATTCTGATAGTTATCCTTTCCTTGGGGCTAAAGTATCAGTGGCAGCCCACTAGGGTTCCACTGCCTATAAAAGGAACCCCCCAAGGGTTCCACAAAGGTAATACAATTCATACTCTAAACTCACATAAACCCTAAATCGATTACTTACTCTCACGCCGGAGTCTAATCGTGGGAAACATTCCCACGGTAAGCCTAAAGCGTGTTGTTTAGTGTGCAGGATCCCAACCAGACAATTCACTTGGTGCAGGAGCCGGAGCCCAGCCAAACCGAATTAAGCCTAATTCGGATCTAGCAAGGATCAACCAACTTTTGCATCAACAAGTTGGCGCCATCCATGGGGCCCATAACACTAAGCTAGAACAAAACCTCATCTCGAATTTCCAAGGACGAAGGGGCATCCGCAAGCTAACCCCAGGTACGTGAATCCCGGGAACCGGAAGTCCCAAGGGGAAGGGATTCTCATCCCCAACCAATCACCTAGCCGCCTCGCAGGCGGGCCGGGTAACCGTAGCGGTTTTCAGCCCGTGGGGGTGACGAGCACGATCTCGATGACACCCCCACCTACTTCAACCCTGGACAACCCTGATCCGGGGAGTGCGCCAAACCCTCCTAACAAGGAACCGCGCAGGCCCTCGACGGAGGAAGAAGTGGAAGTCTTACCACTCAGTGAGGAGGATCTTACTCGAGTTCTCACGCAGAACTTCGAAAGGATCGTCCCGGGGATCGCATCAAGGTTGAATCTGGGGAGGAACCTCCAAGCCAGACTCAACTTCGATGACACCGGACCAATCACCTCCTCCCAAGATCAGAGGAAAAGGAGAGCTCGGCATCAGGAGCAGGGTACCTTTGAGGAAACCCCTCAACCCCGGAATGTGTTTGAGCGCATAGGAGATCGCCTTATGCAGGAATTAATGCAGTTTCGAGAAGGAGAAAGGTCGGATGGCTCACCCGAATGATCGGATCGAGAGCTGGCCAGAACCACACGTCGCCCGAGTGTGTGGGACAGGATGAACACACGGAAAAAGGCTCCTAGTTCATCCCGAAAAAGTGGTCCCTATTCAAAGGATGGGGCACCACCGCCATCCCCGGACCCGTCCGGAGAGGACTCAGATGACCATCCGCCTAAGCGTCGCCGACCTAGGCGCACCCCTCCACCACCACCAAACAATGATGGTTATGATGGTGGTCCTTACTATCGAGATGCGGAAGCGGAGGATCTTTCGCGTCCATGGTGTGAACCATGGGATGACCCTAGGCTTACCCGGCCATGGGCGGATCCCAGGGAAGACCCGTTCACTCTCCGCATACGGAACTATTCTGAGGACACCAAACGTCGGATGCCGGCGTGTATCAAGACTTATGATGGGTCCGGTGATCCTGTCGATCACCTTAAAATATTTGATACGCAGGCTAAAATTGAGCGATGGCCCATGCCCATATGGTGCCAAATGTTCAATTCGACATTGATTGGAAACGCCCGTGACTGGTTTGAGGCACTCCCCCCACGGAGCATTGATAGTTTCACGGAACTACGCACTGCGTTTGAGAACAATTATACTCAAAGGAAGAAGTATAATAGGTATCCGGTCTCATTGGCAACTGTCAAGCAACGGCCGGGGGAGTCCACAGAAGCCTTCACTGAGCGCTTCAATGATGAGTGCACGCGCACAAGAACCATGCCAGAGCTCCTGAAAATCTCTGACTACATGCACGCCATAACAGACAGAGAACTGATCAGGCGCCTCAATGACAAGCGTCCAGAGAGATATGATGACCTCATGGAAAGGGTCAGAAATTTCATAGAGGGAGAAACAGCTGTTGCCGCGGCCTACCCATCCCGGGGAAATGGGTACCGGTCAAATGACCAGTCCCGGAGACAGTCGGGCGGTCAAGGTAATCAGAACAATAACAAGGGTTCAGACTATAAGAGCCAAAGCAAAGGAGGACGGTCGGACGATAAGTTCACCCCCCTAAAGATGTCCTACCGGGAGATCTTGCTGACAGAAGGGGCGAACTTTCCAAGGCCTCCCCCAATGACCACTCCACCGGAACGACGGCAAGGAAGTCGCTTCTGCGAGTTCCATAATGACAAAGGCCACGGTACGGAGGAATGTATCCAGCTCAAGAAGCATATCGAGTTACTGATCAAATCAGGTAAACTCATGCACCTAGTTAAGGATTGGAAGGATGGAAAAGACAACAACAAAAAGTATGATAAGAAGGATCCCCAAAAGGACAAACCTTTGACTATATACATGATCCAATCCAGACAGCGCCGCACGAGGCAGAAAGTTGGCCAAAAATTTTCACGCGGCAGGGAAATCTCATTCCCTCCCATCACAGCAAGCGATGTGATTGATGCGCCTCTCACTATTGAGATAAGCATTGGAACACACAACGTTCGTCACATGTATGTGGATGGAGGATCGTCAGCAGAGGTACTGTATGAACACTGTTTCGTGTAGTTATGCCCAGAAATAAGAAGCCAATTAGTACCGGCCACGTCGCCGCTTACTGGCTTTAGTGGAGACACTATCTGGCCGATAGGGCAATTACGTTTGCTTGTAACCATTGGGAATGAGGAACATTCCACTACGGCGTGGATGAACTTCATGGTGATACGCTCACACTCTCCGTATAATGGGATCATAGGCAGACCAGGCATTTTGGCTATACGAGCAGTACCCTCTACGGCGCACGGAATGATCAAGTTCCCCGTTGAAGGAGGTATTGTTACCATTTACAACACAGTCGTACCAACATCCGAGTGCCACACCGTGACAACACCAGCTCCACCTGTTCCACCCAAGGATGGATCACCACCTCCCAATTGGAAGGTAGCCATTCACCCTGACTACCCGGACCAGGAGGTATCCATAGGAGGGGCGCTCTCGGACAGTGGAAAAAGGGCCATGTGCTCTCTTTTAAGTGCAAACCTAGATATATTCGCATGGGAGCCAAAGCATATGACAGGCGTGCCACGTGCGATAGCAGAGCATAAGCTCCAGATCCGCCAAGGGTACCAACCCATTAAACAAAAGAAGCGCGGCCAGGCGCCTGAGCGCAGCCAAGTGATATTGGAGGAAGTACGGAAACTAGTGGATGCAGGCATCATGCGCGAGGTATACTACCACGAGTGGTTATCCAATCCGGTCATGGTCAAGACACATGACGGAAGTTGGCGCATGTGTGTGGATTTCACGGATCTAAACAAGGCCTGCCCACAGGACTGTTACCCGTTACTGGAAATTGACTGGAAGGTGGAGTCCTTGTGTGGATATCCTTTCAAATGCTTCTTGGACGCATATAAAGGGTATCACCAAATCCAGATGGCGGAGGAGGATGCAGAAAAAACGGCGTTCCATACGAGCCAGGGCGTATATTGCTATACGAAAATGCCGTTTGGACTGAAGAACACCGGCGCTACATATCAGCGGTTGGTGGACAAAGCTTTTGAATCACAAATAGGATGCAACTTGGAAGTCTATGTTGATGACTTGGTGATAAAAAGTCACACGGAGGAGGCACTTCTCCGGGATGTCCAAGAGACATTCGACACGCTGAGAAGGATTAACATGAAGTTAAATCCAAAGAAATGTACGTTTGGAGCAACGGAGGGAATGTTCCTTGGATATTTGATTGATCCAAACGGCATCAAACCTTGACCAGGGAAGACGGACGCAGTGATACAACTGTCGTCCCCTCAGACACGGAAGGAGGTACAGTCCTTGAATGGGAAGTTAGCCGGGCTGAACAAATTCCTATCTAAATCCGTAGAGAAGTCATTACCCCTATTTAAGACACTCAAGAAGTGCATTAGGAAGGGAGACTTCCGCTGGACGAAGGAAGCCGAGGAAGCTTTCGGCCAACTCAAGCAACATCTTGCATCTCTCCCTATGCTCGTAGCTCCCCGGCCAAAAGAGGAACTCATTATGTATCTCTCAGCTACTCATGGCGCAATAAGCGCGGTACTTATGACGGATAGAGATACAGTACAAACTCCGGTCTACTTTATAAGTAGAACACTACAAGGGCCGGAGTTGAATTATTCCTCCATGGAAAAATTGGTGTTAGCACTAGTGTTTGCTACAAAACGGTTGCGCCGGTACTTTCAGGCGCACCCAATTGTAGTCATTACGGATCAGCCAATCAAGCAGGTTATTTCTAGACCGGACGTGGCAGGGAGGCTACAGAAATGGAGTATCCTATTGGGGGAGCACAATATATCTTACCGACCAAGGACGGCTGTTAAAGGCCAGATCTTGGCAGATTTCCTGATCGAGAAGCCGGATGAGGAAGGACCAATCATCAAGCAAGACGAGATCCCAACGGAACCATGGGTGTTATTCACGGATGGATCCTCGTGTAAGGACGGGTCAGGTGCAGGTCTCATCCTCACAAACCCAGAAGGAATGGAATTCGCGTACGCCCTCCGTTTTGAGTTCACGGCCACCAACAACGAAGCGGAATATGAAGCATTAATTGCGGGTTTAAATATCGCCGCTAAAATGGGAGTCCGCAACCTTGAGGCCTACGTGGACTCACGGCTTGTCGCGAACCATATTCTAGGTGGGTATGTGGCTAAGGAGGACAACATGGTCAGGTACTTTGAAAAAGTCAAGTCGCTAATCGCGACTTTCAGTAAGTTTTCCATCAAGCAGGTGCCAAGGGGCGAGAACAAGAAAGCGGACGCTCTTAGCAAGATCGCATCCACAAGCTTCGCTCACTTGTCTAAACAAGTTTTGGTGGAAATACTCAAGGAGAAATCTATAACGGAAGGGGAGGTTGCCGCTATAGTTAAAGAGGAGGGACCTACATGGATGACCCCAATCATCAACTATTTGACTAATGAGACCCTTCCAGACGAGGAAAAAGCAGCACGGCGCATTAGAAGGAAGTCGCAGCATTTCGAACTTCGAGAAGGCATCCTTTACAAGCGCTCTTTTTTGCAGCCGTGGCTACGGTGTGTTGGACCACGCCAGGCAGCTTACGTAATCCGTGACATACACGAAGGGTTGTGCGGCATGCATGCAGGTCCACGATCTGTGGTAGCTAGAGCCTTACGAACAGGATATTATTGGCCTACCATGCACAGAGACGCGCGCGACATGATTCACAAGTGTAGTGATTGCCAAGTGCATAGGCCAGTACCGCGGCACCCGCAGCAGGAGCTTACACCTATCACGTCCCCATGGCCATTCTATAAGTGGGGAATTGATATTGCAGGACCATTTCCTGTAGCTGCGGGGGGGGGGGGTTAAATTCTTGATTGTTGCAATGGACTATTTCACACGATGGATAGAAGCCAAGGCAGTCAATTCTATCACAGGCAAGCAGGTCAAGAATTTTGTGTGGGAACACATTGTGTGCCGTTTTGGTTTACCAGGAGAAATCATCTCGGACAACGTCAAGCAGTTCACGGACAACCCATTCACAGATTGGTGTGCATCATTGAACATCAAGCGGCGCTTCGCATCTGTTAAGCATCCACAAACAAACGGCCTTGTCGAACGAGTAAATAGAAGCTTGGGGAATGGCATCAAGGCACGTCTGGATGAACGAAGTGGCAAATGGGTCGATGAGTTATCACATGTGCTATGGGCGCATAGAACTATGATCAAAACAGCCAACGGGGATACTCCATTTGCATTGGCTTACGGAACTGAAGCTGTTATTCCAGCAGAAATAGGAATGCCTACCATCCGCACAGTGGAGGTTAATGTCGTCACGAACGATGAACAACTACGAATCAACCTGGATCTGTTGGAAGAAAAAAGGGAAATAGCAGCCATCAATGAGGCTAAGTCCAAGGATAAGATGAAGGCTTATTATGACGCCAAGGTCAAGGGTGTTTCTTTTCGACCGGGAGACTACGTCTATCGTGCTAACGAAGCAAGTCGAGCGGAGAACATAGGAAAGCTGGGCCCTAAGTGGGAGGACCGTATGAAGTCACTGAAGCCTTAGGACGAGGCGCGTACAGGTTACGTGATATGGATGGACGCGACCTAGAGCGCACATGGAATATTTCCAATCTCAAAAGGTGCTATCTTTGAAAGCTACGGCTTCCGCATGGGTACTTCGCTATGTGCGGTCTTAATGAAGAACATGTGGTTTCATATGTTTTGTTTTGTCTTATGTTTGTTTAGATTCCTTTCTTGTTTTTTAGGACTTATCATTATTGTTCAAACAAAGTGTAAGAGTTCTAAATAAAATGTCGTGGTGCCTAGCTAGCTCCACGGCCTGTTTCGTGCAAATCATTTTGTAGATTTTTTGTTAGTCGTATGAATTTTTTACTTGTATTATAATATGCCATGTTTTATTCATATGCATTCTTTCAAATTACTGTACATGTACTATACGCCTCCAGGCGGGGTAAGAGGATTAAATGAACCTACTAATTCAACTTGCCGCGTAAGAGGGATGCAACCCCAGCCGCACGGATCATGTATCCTTACTAGACGCCTTACTCACAAGACGTTGTGATAAGTTTTTTGTGCGTCGTATCCACACGGTACTCTGCATAGTAAAGACGCACGTCGCATGTCTAGTAAATTATAGACTTGTATGTATTTTCCCTTTTCATGTGTAAGACGTGATACATCATGCGGCATTGAAATACAATGAAATACACAAGTTTGAAAATTAACAATAAACAAAATGGCCGTGGTTGTCACGGACTTCTAAATAAAAAGACAAGTTACTACAAATATGTCTTAGCCGTGTACATGCACGGACGAATATAATCACAAGTGTTTACAACAGATAAGTTACAGGGGGGTAAGAACTCCCCTAGGTCCTTCTTTCCTTCCTCAATTAGCGCACGAAAGACCTCCCCACGAGCGTCCTTCCCGTCCCGGGCTTTGACTGCAATAGCATCCAGTGCTTCTAAAGCAACTTCTCGCCTTTTATTGTTTTGGATGCAGAATCGTAAGTGGCTAACATCAAAGGAATAGGATCGGCACTCAGCCGGGATATTATCATCTCATTTGGAGCATCCTTCATTACCTCAAGCTCATCTAGGAGAGGGTGTTGGATCTCTGCCAAGGCATCCATGGACGCAGTCATTTTACCCGCTGCGGAGGGGTTGTGATACGGATGCTGTGTGATATCCTCATTTTTCCCTATCATCTCCGCAGCTTTGACCAGGCCTTCGTGCCTACCACGGTCGATACCATCGGACACGACCCCGGAAAATGCCTGCAGTAGGTGTGGAGCGTCCAAAGCCTTACTTACAGCAAGTCGCAGTCCTTGCCCGATAATCCACCTACGGCCGGCTGTAGCGGTTAGTAGGGGGGGACATACCCTCTCAGCGCAGCTTACAACCATCTTGCTTAACTCTTCATCAGCTGAGGCGACTTGATTTTCAAGATTGGTTTGGGTCCGCGTCAATTCTTCCTTCAGCGCGTCACGCTCCTGTGCAATGTTGAAGGATTGCACGGTCACAGCCTTAGCAGCAGCCTCAGCCGCAGACACCTACATATGAAATTTGGAGTTATTACAAGGAGATATACTTTTTGGGGTTACATGCATACGAAAAGTATGAGTGTATGTACAAACATTCTGAAAGTTTACCTTCTCATTTGATGCGGCTACGAGGGCCTCCAACTCAGCAATACGCTTCTCTCTAGCGTCGGCGTGATGCGCCTGCTCCTTCACCGTTGCCTTGGCTGTCAATAATGCCGCCTGCAATGATGCGATGGTCTTCTCGTTCTTCACGACCATCGCCTCACGGCGGGCTATTCTCTTGTCTACACGACTCACATTAGTGAGGGCCTGGATTAGACGGCGTCTTAACGCGGCACCCACCGTCACCTAGTGTGCGGATGATACGTCAAACTGCTCGATAAGGGCCTCATGATCTAATTCATCTAAATCTTGGGCGAGGGCAGGCGGGGTGATGTGCTCGATAAATTCTGAACACTCGGATTCGGCCTCCAGCCGTGTCAAACTTGATAAGTTCCATGCTAAGCGCAGGTGTTCTTCTGGCCCCTCGTGCGCGGCTCCTTGGCACGTGTGGTGGCAGGTGATGGGGGCTTGTTGGTTGGTGCGGGGGATGGATTTCTCCCCACTTCTTCCCCTTGCGCTGCGGCTGCCGGATTCACCTTGTTGTTTAAATATTAGTCTATATATCATACAAAGATATGAATCATACTCACTAGGGGTACTTACGAGGTGCCAATGACAGGGTCTGGGCCGGTAGGAGCTATGGCGCTCACAGGGGCGACTCGCAGAACTGGCCCTTCCATGGTCGGGGTGGGATCGGCCTGGGCAGTCGTGGTGCTACTTCCTTCTTGGTATTGTGGGTGGTCTTTCCGCAGCTTCTTGGGGGGAGCATTTGCGACTCCGGCCTCTTCCCCAATTTTCTTCGCCACCCGCCTAGTTGTCTTTCTCTTTCTAGAGGTAAGTGGGGTGGACCCGGAAGCTTGAGTGGTGTCTTCATTGGGATCGTGCTCTTCTTCCTGATTGGTGGTGCCCCCCTCTAGCAATGGGTCGTCGCCATCTTCGTTGTGGAAATCCAATGGGGATTTCTCGATAACGGGCTCTTCTTCGTCCGACCTAGGCTCGGTTGTCTCTTCAAGCGGTATCGTGCGGTTGGCTAATGCTTCTAGCAAGGGGAGCTCATTCGGCTTTAACGGCCGGAATCCCTCCGCCACCTTCATGGGGTCGCCCTGGCGGATTAGTCCGTGAAGGTTCATCTCTGCAAACAATTTTAGAAGTATATGGGTTAGTAAAGTTCTACACATGTGTGATAAATCAAATTTACAACATATATATTGGACCTACCCTCTCCCTGTTCCGTTAAGAAGTACGGGTATAAGTCATCCCTCCCAAAGTAACGGCGGCTTATCCCTACTAAGCACAGAAAGTGTTCCGGCAACCCTCTATGGAATTATGTGCGATGGGTATCTAGTATTTTCAGGTCCCGGCTACTATAATCTTTGGATTTGGGCGGATAGTCTTTTGGGGCTTTGGTTTTAAGTACGAAGGAGGTAGGGAATACCTACTCATCTACAAAGAAGTAATGGTCGTACCAGTTCTTAAGGGAGTCAAGAGGTTTCCTATATGTCATAGGGGCATTCCCGGGTCGTTTCTTGAACGACAACCACCCGTTCACTAACTGGGGAAAGTAGAAAGCCCTAAAAAGGTTCACGGTGGGGGTTACTCCGCAGGTATGGCTTGTAATCTCAAACTGGTTGATTTTACACGCCCCTATGCAGTGGAGCTGGGTGATATGAAAGTCATAATACAAAAGAAGGTCTACCAAGAACTTGGATAAAGGGATACGGTAGTTGGCTGAGTCAAATAGGCGTGTATATATGCCTACTTTCCCCGCCGGTGCGTCCGTAATCGCTTCACCATCACCCGGATAGGTAGGGTGTACGCTTTCGGGTACATAATACTTCGACAGAAAGTCGAGGTATTTTTCCGCAGACATCACGTTCAGGACATCCGTGATAAGGGGATTATCCTTTACCATGTTTTATAAAAAGGTCTTTAAGGGCGTGATGATCTAACCTGCGACGACGAAAATCCGTGGAAAAGAAGGCAAAAATTTTGGGAGATAAAAGCTTGAGGTTAACAATGGCGGAAGAAGGAGTGGGTTGTGTGTGTAACAAACACGCATACCCACTCTTATATAGGGTTGCCTCGGTTTCTGAGGTACCTTGGATCTTCGACACGTGTCAGTCACATCGCCTATCCAATGGATAGGGTTTCTGACATTTCTGCAACGTCAGAGGGGGACCCACGGGTCACTTCTTAAACAGTTTTGCGTGGCTCAAGGGTGGGCATTAATGGTGCACTTTTGCAGACATGCGACTGGATTGTTGACTGTCATTAATGTTTTTTATTCTTGTCGGGTTATGCGGCTCTTACGTAAGACCGTATTTAATGTCACATTTAAGTTGTCTCGGCCGTTGCGTGTGGCTGAGGTAGTATTCATTAAAATTCCTACGAAGGGTCGCCACGTGCGGCCAGAACAACAAAAATTTCAAAGTTTCGTTTCCTATGTCTTTCCTTGGTATGTCCGGAGAGCACCTTAATAGTCTAGAGGTTACGCCTACGGCTGTAACAACTAGACTGGGGGGACATGATGACGTATAGTCCCCAACCGGGTCACGAACCCGGCCCACGGGTACTACCCGTATCCGGCCCATCACAGATGGGTGGATAAATGTCATTCAGGCTTATGGGCTCGAATGAACAGTAACCGCACATGTGTGCGGCCCACGGCCCGGTGCGGCCGACATAAGATTAGGCAGAATCATATTCTGTCGGGGAATATCTTCATCCCAAATGGAGAGGATATTCACTACCAAAATTAGAAGATAACAATCATTCTAATTCTGATAGTTATCCTTTCCTTGGGGCTAAAGTATCAGTGGCAGCCCACTAGGGTTCCACTGCCTATAAAAGGAACCCCCAAGGGTTCCACAAAGGTATTACGATTCATACTCTAAACTCACATAAACCCTTAATCGATTACTTACTCTCACGCCGGAGTCTAATCATGGGAAACATTCCCACGGTAAGCCTAACGCGTGCTGTTTAGTGTGCAGGATCCCAACCAGACAATTCACTTGGTGCAGAAGCCGGAGCCCAGCTAACCCGAATTAAGCCTAATTCGGATCTAGCAAGGATCAACCAACTTTTGCATCAACAGGTTGCCTTCCGAGGATCCCTTGTTTTTGATAACCGAGTCACGAGCCTGACTCGACCAAAAACTAGTTCATAGGAAACGTGGTGAGGGATAGAATCATCTCATGAGAGATGTCCTCACCAAAGTACAACTTCACTCGTTGGCCATTCACCTTAAAATTAGGTCCATTAGGTTGAGCGAGCTCGAGAGTACCATATGGAAAAATTTGGGCAATGGTGAATGGGCCGGACCAATGAGATTTCAGCTTGCCCGAAAAGATTTTCAACCGAGAGTTAAAGACTAAAACTTTGTCTCCAACTTGGAACTCTCGGTTTTTAATCTTAGAGTCATGAATGAGCTTAGTCTTTTCCTTATAGATCAAAGAATTTTCATAAGCCTCATTCCGGAGTTCATTGAGCTCATTGAGTAGGATTTTGCGTAGGTCACCTGCTTTGTTGATGTCGAAATTAGCCCACTTCAAGGCCCAGTAAGCCTTGTGCTCCAACTCAATGGGGAGGTGGCATGCTTTCCCGTACACTAGACGATATGGTGTACAACCAATCGGAGTCTTGTATGCGGTACGGAAAGCCCACAGAGCATCATCAAGTTTATCGGCCCATGAGGCACGATGCTCTCCCACGGTTCGTTCAAGAATTCGCTTTAACCCTCGGTTAGAGATTTCAGCCTGCCCATTAGTTTGTGGGTGGTAAGCGGTGGAAAGACGATGATTGACACCATACTTAGCCATGACTCTTGCGAATTGATCATTGCAAAAATGAGTCTCGCGATCACTAATAATGGCACGAGGCACACCGAATCTAGCGAATAGCTGCTTTAAAAAGTTACAAACCACCCTTGCGTCGTTAGTGGGTAAAGCTTTGCCTTCAACCCATTTAGAAACGTAGTCAACGGCTACAAGGATGTATTTGTTTCCTTTAGATGAAGGGAATGGCCCCATAAAGTCGATACCCCATACATCAAAGATTTCACATTCTTGTATGAAATTTTGAGGCATCTCATCTTTATGTGTGATCTTGCCTTGTCTTTGGAAAGCATCACAATTTTTCACCATTTCGTGAGCGTCACGATAAATGGAGGGCCAATAAAATCACGAGTCAAACACTTTCTTTGCGGTGAAGTTGGGACCAAAGTGACCACCGGTGGGTCCTTTGTGGCAAGCTTCGAGAATGTCTAAAGCTGTCGGTCCATCAACACATCGGCGAAAAATCAAATCAGCACATTGTTTGAAGAGATACGGGTCATCCCAAAAGTAAGTCTTAATGTCTTTAAAGAACTTTTTCTTTTGTTGGGATGTTAACCCGTCAATGAGAATTCCACCCGCCAAGTAGTTTGCAATGTCCGCAAACCACGGGGCTTCATCATTATTCGAGTTGATAGACATTAAGGTCTCAAGGGGAAAAGAGTCATTGATCTCTTTGTTCGGATGATCCCCTTGAAAATTACCCTCAAGTCTACTGAGATGATCCGCGGCTAGGTTTTCAGCTCCCTTCTTATCACGAATTTCGATTTTAAATTTTGAAGTAGCAAAACCCAGCGAAGAAGTCTTGGTTTAGAATCTTGTTTAGCTAACAAGTACTTCAACACGGAATGATCCGTATACACGATGGTGGTAGAAAGGACAAGATAGGGGCGGAACTTTTCAAAGGCATAGACAACAGCTAAAAGCTCTTTTTCGGTTGTCGTGTAATGCAATTGAGCCCCTGTCATTGTCTTGCTAGCTTAGTAGATTGGTTGGAAGTGTTTGTTCACTCTTTGGCCCAAAACCGCTCCAATAGCAAAGTCGCTAGCATCGCACATCAACTCGAAAGGCAGCTCCCAATTAGGGGTAACCAAGACCATGCCTTAGTTAGCTTATCCTTAAGAAGGTTGAAGGCTTCAATACACTCTTTGGAAAAGATAAAAGGAGTATCTTTTTCCAAGAGGTGGGTCATCGGGCGAGCGATTTTAGAGAAGTCTTTGATAAATCGACGGTAGAAGCCCACATGACCGAGGAAACTTCTCACACCCTTCACGGTTGAAGGTGGAGGCAATTTTGCAATAACATCGACTTTAGCATGGTCCACTTCAAGACCGGCTTTGGAGATTTTGTGTCCTAGCACGATGCCCTCTTTTACCATGAAATGGAATTTTTCCCAATTAAGAACAAGGCGAGTGTCTTCACACCGCTTAAGCATATGTTCTAAATTGGCAAGGCAAGTAGAGAATGAATCACCATAAACCGAGAAATCATCCATGAAGACTTCCATAGTTTCTTCAACCATGTCATAGAAGATAGCCATCATACACCTTTGGAACGTCCCAGGAGCATTGCATAAACCGAAAGGCATGCGTTTGTAAGCAAATGTTCCGTAGGGGCAAGTGAATGTGGTTTTCTCTTAGTCTTTGGGATCGATGGGAATTTGAAAATACCCAGAGAAACCGTCTAAGAAGTAGTAATAGTCATTACCCGCTAGACGCTAGAGCATTTGATCCATGAAAGAAGAGGAAAGTGATCTTTTCTCGTGGCATCATTGAGTTTGCGATAATCGATACAAACTTTCCACCCAGTAACGAGACGAGTAGGAATCAACTCGTTGTGTTCATTGGGAACAACGGTTATTCCGCCTTTGTTTGGCACACAATGGACGGGACTTACCCATGGCGAATCCGAAATAGGGTAAATCATGCCGGCATCTAGAAGTTTGATAACCTCTTGTTTGATGACGTCATGAATTTGAGGATTAACCATTCTTTGGCTTTGGATTGCGGGTTTAAAGTCATCTTCCATGAGAATTTTGTAAGTACAAAAGTTTGGATCAATTCCGCGGATATCGGAAATTTTCTAAGCAATTGCCTTCTTATGATCTTTAAGCACGGCGATAAGGGGAGATTTTTCTTCTTCTTTCAAGTCCTTAGCGATGATGACGGGCGAATTCTTCTTGTCTTCAAGGAACACGTACTCGAGATGGGACGGTAACTCCTTAAGCTCTAAATCCGGAGGATTGTCGTTGGAAGGCGCAGTCAAATTCGATTCATCGATAGCAATATCCTTGGGAGATGGTGGAGAAATATGGTCCTCATTGAGAAGTTTCTCAATGGTACGAATGTCTTCATCCCAATCGGTGGGAGAATCGTCATATTTTAGATCCACATCCCCTAAACTTGCTTCAAATTCAGTGAGAAGGAAATCACTTTCTCCAAATGGAGTGAGTGATGGGGCAATAGAGGCAATGGTCTCAACATTGGGAGGAGAGGTACGACTACTTTTACAAGCATCATTAAAGTGTTCTTCACAAGCCTCATCAAGAACGTCGATACAATTAACACTCTCGTATGAATAAGGCTGTTTAGAAATCTTACCCATGTTGAAGACAATTTGATCGTCACCAACTCTCATGATAAGCTCACCCGCTTCTACATCGATGAGAGTGCGACCGATCCTCAAGAATGGACATCCAACGATTAATGGAACACGAGGATCCATCTCGTAATCGACCACGACGAAATCGGCGGGAAAAGTGAATTTGTCGACTCCTACAAAAACGTCTTCGGCTATCCCCGCTGGATAAGCAACCGTACGGTTAGCTAATTCCAAAGTCATTTTGGTGGGGACTAGCTCAGGGAGAGATAATTGCTTCCAAACTCTTTGAGGCATTAAGTTGATACTAGCACCTAGATCGGCTAGGGCCATACAATTCTCTACTCCCGGGAAGTTGCAAGGGATTAAGAAGCGACCCGGATCACCAAGTTTGGTTGGCAATTTCCTTAAGAGAACCGCAGAGCAATTCTCATTAAGTTGGGTATTAGCAATATCAAGAAGCTTTTCCTTGTCACTTAGAAGATTTTTAAACATCTTCGCGTATTTAGGCATGTGAGCGAGAGCCTCAACGAAGGAGTTGTTGAAATTCCATTGTTTAAACATTTTGAGAAAGTTTGAAACTTGAATATCGTCCTTGCTTTTGAGCTTCTCTTTCCTCAACCTTGAGGGATAAGGTATATCGGAAGAAGAGGAAGTCTTTGGGATTGTAGGATCACTCACATCCTTGGGTGGTGGAGGGGTAGAAGTAAGAGGTGGAGGAATTGTGGAAGTAGAAAGGTGAGGAATATGAGTAGGTGACTCGTTTTCCTTTGTCACAATCACGGTGTAGGTATAGGAAGCTCGGGTTCCTTGGTACCGTTTCCACTGCGAGTGGTGATTGCTTTCATCTCCCCTATTGGATTAGTAACGGTGTTACTCGGAAGAGTACCCGAAGAAGAGGTTTGATTACCTTGGAAGAAACCAACCATCACGTCCCTTAGGTCATTCGTTTGACTACTCAAAGAGTTTCGCATATCGGTTATAAGATCGTTCCCTTGTTTCACCATGTCGCCCTTCAAATTAATAATCTGGGACTGCAGATTCTTCACCAACACATCATTCATCCGCATGTACGTTTCGACCTCGTGGTTGAAAACGGTGGGTTGGGTAGGAGGAGGTGCTTGATAAGCAGGTGGTTGGTAAGGAGTGGGTTGGTAAACTTGAATAGGATTTTGAGGTGGATATGGTTGTCTTTGAGGTGGTTGGTATGGTGCTCGAGGTTGGTTTTGATTGGTTTGGTTAAGGTTTTGTTGTTGGTTTTGATTGGGTGGAGGAAAACCGGGCGGGGAAAGAAAGTTGTTTGAGCGATAGCTGAGCAAGTTGCGGTCACCTTGAGGACGAGCTTGATAACCGGCCGGAGGATAGGTAACGTATGCTGCGTTAACATTCTCACAAGGATAGTCTTGGGTGGAGGTACAAGTAGTGTAAGAGTGAGGACCCCCACATATTTCACATGGTTGGCTTACAGCATTGACTTGAGCGTTTTGAGCGTTGATGCTTTTGGTGTTGTTAGCGGTTTGGGCAGCAAGCGATTCAAGAAGCGAAGTAATTTTGTCAAGTCTCTTGTCGTTGTCACTAGTGCTCGCACTAGCGGCATTGGTCCGAACACTCTTGGTTTGCACTCTAGACTTATTCTCAATAATATCCCAAGCGGCATTAGAACTCTTAACCAAAATATTACCCCCCGAGGCACTGTTTAGTGAATCTTGATCATTCATGCTTAAACCATTGTAAAAGGTATTAAATCGGTGCACTTTGGTAAAACCATGTTGTGGGCACTTTCGTAAAAGGTCTTTAAAACGGTCCCAAGATTCACTAAAAGTTTCATCATACTTTTGTTCAAAATTAATAATTTCATTCCGCAAAGCGGTAGTACGAGAGGGTGGGAAAAAGTAGTTAATGAATTTGGTCTCTAAGTCCGTCCACGTCAGAATACTTTGTGGTGGTTCCTTTGCAAGCCAATGCCGGGCTTGTCCCTCTAAGGAGAAAGGAAAAAGTTGTAAATGGATTATCTCTTGTGGAACACCGTTGAATTTGACCGTATTCGTGAGTTGAAGGAATCTTTTGATGTGGTCATGAGAATCATCAATGGTACGCCCCAAGAATGGTTGAGATGAGACCATTTGAATAAAGCCAGATTTGAGCTCAAAGTTGTTGGCTGCAATCGCGGGTATGACAATAGGATCGTTGTTGCCCTCTACATGTGCTTGCAAAAGTTCGATCATAGGGCGATTGTCCGGTAGAGGTTCATTGTTGTTATTATTCATGTTGTTTTGAGGTGGATTATTATTGTTGTTGTGTACACCGGCCATGTCTAAGTTATCGAGAGTCTCGGGCTCTTGATAAGACGTTGATCGAGTGTGCATACACCTGCAAAAGAACTAACAAAGCAAGAAATATTTTTGGTTTTTTATGTTTTTTAATTTTTTTGTATTTTGAAAATTTTATATTTTTTAGGATTTTTTAAAATTTTATATGATAAAGTAACGTTCACGGTGAACGGATCCCAAAATCCAATTTCTCACAAAAAACTGTTAATCCTTACGAGAAGAGCCGGCAGCGGCGCCATCTGATACATAGCTTTTGTATGGGTTCAATTTAATTCTCGGTATCTTCTCGAATCAATCACGGTTCAAAGTGGAATAGTTGTTCTTGGTTACTAAAAAGGGGGTTTGGTTTTCTAATCTACTAAAAATGTTTAAATGTGCTAAGATATAAAATTTGACTAAAAGCAGTTAATAAAAACAATTAAAAATAAAGCTTGAATTAGATTAAAATTAAACACTAAAACAGTAACTGTAAAATACACTAAAACAAAAGGCTCATTCGGAATAACCTTGATGCGGAATAAATCTGCTCATTCGGAATACCTTGAAATTCACTTCATCCGGAATAAACAACTGATCCGGAATATCTTGCTGAAAAATCCTTTCGTTCCGGATATTTTAACTCATGCGGAATAACTAACAACAATGCTTCGTTCGGAATAAAATAATTTGACTCGGAATAATGAAAACTGATCCGGAATAAAACTGATTCGGAACAAAACTGATCCGGAATAAAATTGATCTGGAATAAAAAACTAAAACACTTCGTTCGGAATAACTTAAACCTTCATTGGGAATAAAAACTGATTCAGAACTTTTTTGGAAAAACCTTGATTCGGAATATCTAATGAAATTACTTGATTCGGAATAAATTGCACTGACTCGGAATATTAACTAAAGAGCTTCATTCGGAACAGAAAACTGATTCGGAACATTCTTTAAAAAACTTTGATTCGGAATAATTCTACTCATCCGGAATATTGATTATTCCGGATGAACACTTTGATTCGGAATACCTGAATGAAAAATTCTTTACTCGGAATGTTCAAAACAAAAGCTTCATCCGGAACGTTTGGAGCTCATTCGGAATCTGGGAAACTTAAGAACACGAATAACAGGGAAATAAAATAACACGATTTTTAGCCAAATTAAACCAAGTTTTTAACCAAAACTTAGACCAATTTAACCACGAATCATCTACTAATCATAAACATCAAATCCAATCAACAAAAACACAAAACCCACTTACTTTTTGAGATCAAAATCAACCAAATAGAAACTTAAGACTTTAAATCAAAAAGAGAAAGATGAACAAGATTAAATGGAAGATGATATTGAGTGATTAAGGTTAAGTAAACAAAAGAGAAGATTAAAACTTACAAGATTCGTGAATCAAAGATGAAAAGAATCACCAACACCTTAATGGTATTGGTTACCCTACGAAACAAAGAAAGAAAAACTGGAAAATAAAAACTAAAAAACTAGTCTAATTGTGTGGGAAGGGATCCTATTTATAGGCCTTCAAGTTGGTTGGTGAGTGGGCTTTCTCCCTTTCTTCTTGTCTTCTCGTCTTTTCAGAAAAGTTGACGTTTTCGATTCTGATTCGGGATTTGTCGACGAATAAATTCAACTCGTCTTTTAATTTCTTCGTTTAATAGACTTGAGTTCTTTCGACATATGTAAATATTCCATCTTTGGTCCTTTTCTTCGATAAATCTTCAAATAGGCCCATTGACTTCAAATCTTTTGCATCTCTTGGACTATAGACTTCGTCTAGAGTCTTTTTCTTCGATAAAACCCGTGCAATCCCATGTTTTCTTCAATATTTATCCGGTTGACTCTGAAAACACAACAAACACACAAACCACGCATAATTCCAAACAAATGATATTAAATACGTGTTTTGGCCTCGTTTTAGCAAGAAATAAGTGGTAAAAGGATGGGTGTTTTCACACTTACCAGTTGACTCCTCCAAAAATCAGCCCTTGATCTCCATATAAACTCCTTTTTAGTTGTTAAAATCACCTGCAATCTTCATAACTTCAATGGGTTTTCATCATATGTAAATTATACATATGATTTATGGTTGAATTTTTGATCTAATGGGGTGTTTTTGGGTGATATGGGACGTTCATAGGGAGCCAAGAGAGTTTGTGTGTGGTTTGTAGGTATGAAATGAGAGTAGATGGTTAAACTTGGCTAGTTTTGTTAGTTTAGTGGTTTGTGCATGCACTAAGGACAAGTGTCCTTAGTGTGTGTGTATACTTGACACATTTTGGTGTGTTGGTTAAGCTTTAGCCACCACATGTATGGGGGTGGGAAAGTGTAAACTTGTCTCATCCCTATTAATTTACGGGTACTCCTCGATTCTAGTTTCCTCGATTTACGTGCCTTAGGGTCGTTTTACGAAAAACATTTTTATAAATTATAAATCTACGGAACAAAACGAATCTAATAAAAATTGTTTCATTAAAAACGGAGTTCAAAAATGTAAATACGTAAACCTAGGGTTTCCGGTTTAATCGTAAAAGACGCTAAATTATTCATGTAAGCTCTAATTTATTCTCGTAAATTTGTGAGTTTATGAACCAACACAAATTAAAATTCCAAAATAATATTCGAGAATAAATTTATTTCCTAAAATGTCGGACTGTCACAACGACGGTGTATGTAAACGTAAGCACGTAACGTAGAGTTCTCCGGTTTAGACGTATTCGATACTACTTTAAGACGTAAACCCTTATTTCTTCCAAAAATATCAATTAATAATAAAATAATTATTTTTAAATAATACTTGAGAATAAAATATCGACCTCAAATTGATGGATTGTCACAGCATTTACCCCTAAACAGGATCTTTGTCCTTAATGATCAATTTATTTTACTACTCGATTCTTATAGAGTTAAAGCCACGTGGGTATTTCCTCCACATTCGGTATTTTCTCTCAAGTGAAATTTATTACCATACGCGAGTTTCATCAAACATAACTACGGGAATACGATCATGCTTAATGTTAACTTAATTTCTCTATCCTTGATGTTCACGAGTTTCTGATGAATGCAACTTTTCGCCGATCTAAACTTTATCAAGAAACAATCAGATTTTCACTTGATAGATATTTCATCAAGTTTAATATACGAAACATAATTCACGCAGCCCTTGAAGTCCTAGGGTAGATCCAGCTTATATGCCTTCCAAACCAACTTTTTACATTATCTCAATGGTCCTATGCAACGTGGACTTATTTCCCATGATCTTTCAGATCATCAATTCACTTTTTCCATGGTGAAAATTTTTGGCATAACTTCGCTACCCATCCTGCACTTCAAGATCTACATTTCATATTCACATAGCTTCCTGCCCAATACCGCCAGTCAATAATCAGATCCTAATTTCAACAATCATTTCAGGTCTCGCGGGTCAGGTATTTTGTAAGGTTAGGTTTGTCATCATAGTCAACCTTAAACCTAAAAGACATATCCAACTCACAATGGGTGTATGTCGGATGTCTTCATCCCAACTCCTGCTTACAGATGCTCTCATATTTAGATCCTCACAAGATTCGATCTCGATCCTAATACGATAATTATCAATGATAATCTCTCCCAAGGAAAATGATTATCCCGTTCATTACTAAAGGTCAATCATTCAAACATAAAACAAGACTTCTAGTGGTTTGTATCATTACTTTACCTCGTCCCTTCGATTGGGGTGGTAAACAGTACTCTCATCAAGGTTCGTTCCCAATGACTGCTGAGGAATCTCTAGAAATTCGATGCGAAGCGAGGATCTTGATAGAGATGATCGATACAGGCACACTATGTTTACACAACTCCTTTAAATACAAAAGAGTCAATTTCTTCATCGAGAATCTATCATTAATAGGAATGATATTAGTAGATTTGGTTAGTCTATCGACGATGACCCAAATCGAATCAAATTCAGATGATGACCTTTGCAATAGTTAGGCGTTTACTAATGTATGAGGCGATGTCCGCCATCATAATTTGCCATCAGTACAACTTCTTCAGATAAGGATACACTTAATCAGAAATGGCATGAATAGAATACTTAATCTTATGAGATTCCAACATGACTAAATCTCAAAATCTCCATATTTAGGCAACCACAAGTGTCCTTTTAAACATTTAACGCCATCGGCTTCTCAATTCTAATGGTTCACATTAGCCGCGAACCCCTTTTATTATCTATATTATCCTTTTTACATCGGCTATATTTTAAATTGCTCGGCAATTTATTTTGCACATTCATTATTAAGGAACACATCCTAATTGGTTCTTTATCCGTTCTATATAATGTGTCAGTATTTACCTTTCCCGATGAACTAATTATCATGACCATAATTCATTCAGAAATTCTTTCTTCATATTTTCTAAGTTTTAATTTCGTCTCAACTATTATCGTTATTAGTTTTGCTCAATCCTACGTCTAAAGCGTCGATAATTATTACAAGTAATTAAATAATAAATATTCAATTTTTATGAAACAATTTTAAATTTCTCAGTTCGTTCAGTTATAGAAAAATGTTCAAAATAAAGTTGAATTTAATTAACACGATTTTTGTTGATTTATCGAAAATAATTAACAAGATTTGTAAATCTTTGAAAAATCTTTGTTTATACTTTGGTCAAAATTTTCCTAATTGACAAGCAAAAATTGTCGTTTCAAAATTCAAGTCAAGGTTTAAATGGTTTCCTCAATTCCTCTTAGGTTGTCTTGAGGTATACACAAACATTTTCCCCTAAAGGAGTTTAGTTAAATGATTTGGGTATAAGGGAATGATTCCTTAAAATTTCTTCGATAAATATTTGTCAAAACATTCTTGCATTTTTCTTTTGGTATAACCTAAAGCCTTAATGGCTCTAATCTTCGAAGAGTCAATATAGATTTCATTACCATTAATTACATGACCATTTAATGTAAAGGATTAAACCTTGAATCACATGTTAAATACTCAAGGTACAGGTTTTCATTGCTCGGCTAATGCAGGACAGTCTATAAATGATTATTAACTCCTTCTTATTCTTATAAACAATCATATGGTCCTTAATGATCACAAGCATGAATTTATCAAATTACAGCCTACACACGTGATTCACCAAATTTATGGAAGCTACATGTGCATTGGTCAATCCAAACAACATAACATGAAACTCATAATGTTCATTACGAGTTCTGAATGTAGTGATTGGAATAGATATTCTTTTTCGCGGACGCGAAGTTGATGATAACCATGTCGTGGATCAAAGTTTTGAATATACGCTAAAACCTTGTAAATGATCAAACAAATCTTCCATCTTGAGTAATGGATATAGATTTAGATCGTCAATTTACTTAGTTCACGGTAATCAATAAACATAAGGAATGATAACACCATAGCTGTTCATAATGACGAGCTTGGTAGAATAAAAGCTTTCTCCGACAACTCTCTCAGTTGTACGTAACACTTTCGATTTAGACGGTGCTGATGTACAGTGCACATGCCACATGTACAGCACCGGGAATATAATCAATTCCAAATTCAACTTGCCATAATGGCGAATGTCTAGGCAATTCACTAGCCAATACTTCTTAAAGTTTCAGATAACAGAAACATCTTTTATTAAATTCACCTTAGGTTCCTTCTAGATTACAATATCTATGACTAGTTCACAACCATTCACGGTATACTTTCAAGTCTAAATGCAGGATATGGTCATCCATCAAGAATTATTTAGATCACTTTTGATAATCAACATCTTATCTTTTAGGGTAATTCTACTCGAGTTCCCATCAATTAAGACAATGTCGTCATGTCATAATCAATCAATCCATTCTACTGGTACTAGCAACTTTACAGTTTCATTACCGTTAATAAGATGTGAACTTCTCAAAAGACTAATAATAACTCATAATCCTTTCAGAAATTCAAGGATATCTGGAGACATAACTAACCTTAAAAAGAGTAAGGTTAACGCATGATCTACACGAGAGAATTTCAAATCAGATACAGACAAAAACATTAACGAATATGAGTCTATCCTATGTTTTCATGAATTGAGTACGCATT
The DNA here is from genome assembly GCA_025667525.1 of Glebionis coronaria. NCBI lineage: Eukaryota > Viridiplantae > Streptophyta > Magnoliopsida > Asterales > Asteraceae > Glebionis > Glebionis coronaria. The sequence continues at coordinate 221,058,731 of CM046879.1, forward strand.
CGAAAGCTCCTCAGATCGTTACCCAGGTCATTCAAATGAAATATAATCAAAAGAAATGATAGGAACGTCAATACATCCAGTCGGGTATCAACACTCGGTAATCAGATACTTTTCCAAAGAATCTCACCACGGGAGAATTGGACAAGGAGGGGATATCAATTGTCAATGAAGGCAATATCTACAGATGAGTAAATTCAACTCAGAAGAATAAATGGTATGGGCACATATGTAGGTGTCTCTACCAATATGTCCCTATTTTGCACTTCTTGCAAATCTCATAAAAATTCAATTTTCCACAATTACAAAGAAAATGTAATGTTTATTAACAATTTCATGGTGACTACTAATAAGCCTTGCATGGTCCCTTCCAAATTGTATGTAGGCGCGCAACTATATACAATTTTAAGATTAACGATGCAATACTCAGTTCGTCAAAATTTTGTCATCATGTTTAAAATAAAAATACTTTCATGCTTAATTCTGGAATAAGAATCACAATGAATTTACAGAGATGTTCTTTGTTATGGAAACAATTAAGTTTTCCAAAGTGTTTCATAAACAACTTTATTTTGATAACGATCACTTATAAATCTCACTTTAAATAATCCTTACGGTGATGAAAATTCAATCTTTATCAAGGGATACTGTTTTAACTTATAAAATCAATGAGTGATCTGCAAAAGAGTGATGAAAAGTTGTTCACCAAGAACTAGCTACAATATGATAGGAAATGAGCTTTAGCCAAATAATCATGAGGTTCATGATCTCGATGGCACTCAAAAAGAATAATTCACAACGTAACTCAAATCGAGATGAGTACTTGTTCAATGGTTGCGTCACTAATGCGAACATTAGGATGAAGCAATAAAAGATAGATAACATCGATACATGTAGGATTTAGCAATCAGAGGTAGTCTTTTAATTAATCACAAACAAGTCAAAATCGTACCGTAACACATTACGTGTCACTATGTCATACAACTCCTAGAAATCATCCTACCAACTGATGTCTCAGTTAAGTTAGGGATTTCTAAAAGATACCACAATGAATACTAACCTACAATAGTCATTAGGTGTTCCACATGTCCTGAAAGATCCATCGGTCCCAATTCAGAAGAAGATTTCTTCAATTTATTTATTGGACACTGGGCATCCTCGTCATTTGACAATGGTCTAGGAACAACTCTTAACACGAATCAACAATCAATTAAAACCTTATAATTCAATCACAGGACTTAACGACTTCCTCTTAACAATCTCATATTTCATACGAGTTGAATTTTTACTTCATTCAAGTTTCAATCAACTTATACTCAATACAACATCCTACCTCATTCTCTAATACTTTCATCTTTATTTTAAAACCTTAAAAGGGCAATAAAAGCTCGATATGAGCAATTAATTTCAATCCTATGGCTCTTTCATCAATAGTTATAAAATGAGTCACTAGTATGAAATGACTCACACATTCAATTAGACTTCTCGGAAAGGTACTAGTGGCATGAGGATTTTGGGTAATGGTTCCATTGACAGCCTCAAGTGCAACATTCACCCTTTCAATTTCAAATTTAAGAATTGGGTGACATCGAATCAGATGACACCTTTCCAGGTGGTAAGGTTTTTTCAAACTCCACTATATAAGGAAAGATCGTCATGACATCAATAACAGATTTTAATCTCGCCAATTCTTCTTTAATATCAAAATCAACTAATATCTACATTTTTACGAATATCAACCATTTTGTTGGGATCATAAATATCCACAACTTGGTTTAGATCTGGAATAGCTAGAATACCTACGGGAATAGCTTCGATTGATTTGCTAGGGGAGTTAGGGTTCCTTGTGACAATTTACGTCGTATAAATACCTTATATAAGTATTAAAATAATCATCAAACAATCATGTAATTACATTACATCATATATATATATATACATACATTAAAATAACACTTCTCAGTCTGGCCTTGTCGGTAACTGAGGAATTCTTCGGCACCGTTATAGTCAAAAGATTTTTAGACATTTTTGGAAAAATGTTTATAGTTAAAAGATTTTGAAATGTTTTATTCAAAATCTTGGTTTTACAAATCTTTCGTTCTCTATAACGAGAGGTCTAGTACTAAACTGTAACACCCCAAAATTTACACAATTCAATACAGCGGAAGAGTCGTTGGTGTTACGGGATAGCACATTACTCACATCATAGACAACGCATAAAAATCGCGTCGTTTAATAATAAAGCATTTCCATTCATAAATATCAAATTTACATAGGTCCCAAGTCATACTATTTCATAAAATTTTACAAAACATTTGAATGGAAATTGTTATTTAAGTGCGGGCCATAAATTCTTTTCGTCTTCCCGAGAATTACCTTCAAGTACATGAGATAAAACATGCTAAAAGAAAAGGTCAGCGAAACGCCGAGTAAATTCATAGAGTTTAATGAAAACCATTAATATATCATCGGTATATATTTATTACCGAAAATCATTTTGTATAAATCTTTGTAGTAAGCCATAAAATAGGCCAAAAACATTTTATACAAATCCTTGTCAAAATCATAATATAGGCTTTTGCCTTCAAAACCATCCTACGAACCAATGTCGTAAAAACATCATACAATACGTTTTATAACGTTGTATATAGGTAAATAAAAACCGTTATATGAATATGGTTATGTAAAACCAAAACACGAACATAATATCAATAACAAGACCCCGTATTGCTAGTTAGGCAATATATTGTAATTCATTACGTATAGTAGTATTTTCGTTATTGGATTATTATAAGCCGCATGACATTGCTACTTACTATAACAAACAACGGGTAGCTAACCTGGAACTCATTTTCCCATCTAAAACAACGTGTCGTCACAATAATCAGGCTTATGTAAATATTCTCATACATAAATTCGTTTACCAATCAATGTGGCACGACGGGGATCAACCGTCAAGGCGCAAACTGGGGTGATCTTCCCCAAATAGTACTATTATATGCATAAGCGTCTACCAAATTCCGGTAGTTCACAATTCATGCTAATGGGACTTTTAGTGACATAACCTAACTTTAATAATCTATTTCATTTCATTTATCGGGTCATATAATCATTCGGGTCCAAATAAATAAGGAAACAATCGGGACAACTGGTGTCCTATTTTTATTAAAACTAACATGTTATCTCCCTTGCGGGTTTATAAAAAATTTCATAAAAACATTTAGAAGAGTGTGAGGCTATGAACTCACATTGACTGGGAAAGGCGGTTATCGGCGATTTGGATGTACTGTACGTGCTTCAATCACGGAAACCTAGACAAATAATACTCGTCTTAGACCCTTGTCCAATGAGTTTATAAAAATAATGGCTATGTATATATGATGATATCATAAGTATGATGATGATCAAGTGGGATTTTATCTCTTTATACACATTATAGTGTTATGTGTTAGTCAAATTTTGACTAGTTATACTAGTTTCATACCATTTACATATTAAGGCCCAATAAGCCCATTAAAGTCCATTAAGAGTTCAACTCTTTATATTAGTTCATTTATACTTTTATTATCAGGCCTATACTCACATGTTGGGACCAAATGGGTTAAGCTCAATGAGTAAGTCCATTAGTGTTTAGCCAAACTTGTCGGGTTAATAGTCCAACAAGGCTAATTTGGCCCGTTAATGCTCATATGTCATAAAGCTCGGGTTTTATCGGTTTTTACTTGTAATATGTACTTATACATCAGTATATGAGTTGTAAAAAGTTTACATTAGACGGGTCCGACCGTCTAAGTTTTAATTGACGAAAACGTTAATTTTACGGTTTTAGCCGAAAAGACGTAAAACTTCTGTATATAGTTTTATAACTTATAGAACTTATCAAATTGCCATTTTTATAAAATATCCCATCTACTTATCAAATTATATACTTATTTATAAGTAATATATAAGTTACTGGGTTTTAGGTATACATTTTGTATTAGTTTTACTTGAGTGCTAATTTTATAATATATACTTTTATTTTACAAATCTGATTATGAATTTCACTTTCACCATTTTTACCATATCTTGAGTTCTACAAGGAGATAGAAGCTCATTTTTGGATACCACAAACTACATGATATTTCCTACAATTAACTCAGTTTTAGCTACTGCTCAATCAACTTCTAAATGTCTCTAACAATTCGTCCAATACAGACTATACATATTTGGACTTCAATATTCTTTTGATCATATCTCACTCATTTTAAGGATTCCATTGTATGGCCAACTCTCACATGTGTACAAGCCTTATAAATTACAGTTTAACATAATGTTCTTTACTGTTTTATACAGCCTACTAATTTAAGCAAGATTTTACCACTTTTACATGTAGTTTTCAATCTTTTTAACCAAGTTTATCAACACATGATCCCCATATAATATTGTTGATCATCATTCATTATCATATACATATACATAAATAAAGAAAATACAAGATTACATATTCAAAATAGCAAGAGGTTAGGAAGAAACAATCTCTATACCACCAAAGTGATGAAATGATGAGTTTTTGGATGAACAAGACTTGGTTTTAGGTAACCAATCTTATGAGATATCAACACCACTTCTAGGATCACCAAGTATTTGTAGACTCCTCCAAAAATCAGCCTTTGATCTCCATATAAACTCCTTTTTAGTTGTTAAAATCACCTCCAATCTTCATAACTTCAATGGGTTTTTATCATATATAAATTATACATATGATTTATGTTTGAATTTTTGATCTAATGGGGTGTTTTTGGGTGATATGGGACGTTCATAGGGAGCCAAGAGAGTTTGTGTGTGGTTTGCATGTATGAAATGAGAGTAGATGGTTTAACTTGGCTAGTTTTGTTAGTTTAGTGGTTTGTGCATGCACTAAGGACAAGTGTCCTTAGTGTGTGTGTATACTTGACACATTTTGGTGTGTTGGTTAAGCTTTGGCCACCACATGTATGGGGGTGGGCAAGTGTAAATTGTCTCATCCCCATTAATTTACGGGTACTCCTCGATTCTAGTTTTCTCGATTTGTGTGCCTCGGGTCGTTTTACGAAAAACGTTTTTATAAATTATAAATCTACGGCACAAAACGAATCTAATAAAAATTGTCTCATTAAAAACGGAGTTCAAAAACGTAAATACGTAAACCTAGGGTTTCTGGTTTAATCGTAAAAGACGCTAAATTATTCATGTAAGCTCTAATTTCTTCTCGTAAATTTGTGAGTTTATGAACCAACACAAATTAAAATTCCAAAATAATATTCGAGAATAAATTTATTTCCTGAAATGTCGGACTATCACAACGACGGTGTATGTAAACGTAAGCACGTAACGTAGAGTTCTCCGGTTTAGACGTAGTCGATGCTACTTTAAGACGTAAACCCTTATTTCTTCCCAAAAGTGAGTTAGTTCATCAATTAATAATAAAATAATGATTTTTAAATAATACTTGATAATAAAATATCGACCTCAAATTGACGGATTGTCACACATCAACTGTGGAATAGATATCGTTATCAATCCCAGTGAGTATGTAGTTAACAGCATCGACTTCAGCTTGGAGGAGTTTCTCTTTCTCAGCAGGACATGTGTCGAAATCCTCCATAGCTCATGTAGTTGATGAAGTACCATCCTCTGCTTGTGTGGTAATTGGTCTGAATTCAAAAACTGGAGGTGGATTCTCAAGGAAATGACGAAGAGCGATTCGGTTCTATTTTCCATCTTGAAATCTCAGGAAACGAGATCTCCACTGAACGTAGCAACCGGCTGTCAGCACAGGTGGATTACCGTTGCCACCTTGTTCCAAACGAATATGATTAGCAGTCGCAATGTTGATGTTGTTGTTAGACATGTTGAATACTTGTGAATGGATAAGGATCTTAGTGGATGTGTTGTGATTAGATTGTAGTTGAAGATTCGGAAAAGATTGATGAAATCCCTTAAAAATGTTCTCGAAAAACTAAAAATTCTCCAAGACTAAAAAAACACACGAACTGCAAGTTTTGTTCGAGATTTTATAAGTGTATTTTCGGAATATTAAAAAATCCTCTATGTTGTGCAAATTCTATCTCAATTACCCAAAAAGTTCAACCTATCGCAATACCCTGATCGGAATGTCATTCTCAATGCGGATCGAAATGCTATCGCAATACGTGGGTCAGAATGTGATCGCAATATTCGATCGGAAAGTGATCGTAATACTCGATCGGAATGTGATCGCAATATGTGATCGTAATGTGATCGCAATACTTGATCGTATTGTGATCGTAATGTGTGATCGCAATGTGATCGCAATATGTGATCGCAATGTGATCGCAATATGTGATCGCAATACTTGATCAGAATGTGATCGCAATATGTGACCGTAATGTGATCGTAATATGTGATCGCAATGTGATCGCAATATGTGATCGTAATACTGATCGCAATAGGTGATCGCAATGTAGAAACCCTTAGGTTTTTACGATCAGAATATGCACTTTTCTTAGACAAAACCCAACAAATTCGAGATTTAAGCTAAAAAATGAATCGAACACCCAAAAATTTTGTGTTTTTAACCAAAGTAACAATGCCAAATCACTACCTCAAGTGTATAGATGATTGGTATTAAGATTGAACCATAAAAACACATTTTTTTTTGTTCGTATGTATTAGATCATTATTCACGAAAATCAAGAATACAACCACGAATCTTCAATCACCTATCCACTATAGGCTCTTGATACCAAATGTTATTCCCACTTCAGTCCATAACATAATATTTAGAGAGAGAAAGATAAGAGAAGTAGAGAGAGAAACTAGAGAGATCGTGGAAGGTTTTTACTATGTGAAAAGAAATGAACCAACACCCTCTTCCACACATGGAAGAGGGTATTTATATGCCACACCACATGGGCTTTGATGGACTTGTTCATGGGCCGGGCTTCGCTTGTCTTGGGCTTAGAGCCCCTAACTTATACAATATTAGCTTAAAGTCCAAGCCCGGTTTTCCCAACTAACCTATTACAATACAAGACCTTTAACGACTAAGATGGCGTATTACATTCTTGTTCGACTATATAAAATATAGGGCTAACAGATTTGATGAACATGATTGGATATGAGTATATCCGACTGATTGGAAATGAATGGACGAAGTGTAAAACCCGCATGCTTTTACCATGCATAGTACCCTTAGGATCGTACGTACTAGTTAAAAACTTTGCTAATATAGCATGATTACGATTAGGTGTTAGGAGTTTACGTATTACGTATGTGTTAGAACACGATAAGTATTTTATATGAACGATCACGTAATAATTATTTAGCAATAATTAATCACGAACATACGATCACGAAATCACGAGCGTAATTAAAACACGAGCTATTATTAATTTCGTATATATATTTAATACAAGCGTAATTAAATATATAAGAGTATGGTATTTACGTAATGAGAACATTTAAAACACGAACATAATTAAACATAAACGAATACTAAATAACAAGACACGAAACGAGGTACGGGAACCCCACGGGGGGGTCCCTACCCGCGGCCAAACAAGGGTAATGGGCCAAGCCCATTACCAATTTTACTAAAAGGGGGTTAAGTAATTTTTACTACTCAAAAAATTACTTTACAGAAGATTCAAGAAAAACCTAAAATCTCTCTTTCTCCTCCTCTTTGTGCCGCCACCTATAGATCACCATACAAGGTGATTCATTGATCTTGGATCTTGAAGTTTTATTGTTTGTTCGTGTTTGTTCTTCACCCTCTTGATCCACGAATACGGTAAAACCTTTTTAAACTTTTTTTTAATTAATCTTTTTATTAATTATGAACACGTGATGTTTTTTATAAAAACACATTAATTAAACATAGATCTAACATGTTTTGATCATTAATTAAATCAGAGGGTCGATTAAGGGGTGTTTGTTTTGGGCCGCAGGATGCAACCGACCCCAGGGGGGTTTCGGTTTGTTTTAGCCGACCACCACCAAGACCTTTTGGTCTTGGTTGGTGCGTGTGGGTCCCACGGCAGCAAGGGGTACCCCGATTTGGGTCGGGGTACGGTGTCGATTCATGTCCGGTTCATGTTTTTAAGCTTAGATCCGGATCATGGTTATGTTAGTTTTGTTTATGTTATAAACTTAGGTTAAAATTAAATTAATAATGATGTAATTAATTTAATAACATGACTTAGGTTAATTAATTATAAATGATCATGAAACTATTTTAACCTAAGTATTTATATTATTAAGAATTATAATTAATTAATTATTTAAAAACCATGGATATAATTAATTAATTAACATGACTTAGGTTATATTATTATTATTTAATAATACATATTTTAACCTATGTATTTAATATATTTAATTAAAAACATGTCATACTTTAATTAAATATTATAACCTATAGTTTAATTAAATTACATGAAATAATTATTAAACTATACAATATATCATATGACTTAGAAAATAATCATGAAAACACTTAGGCTTATTTACTTAGCTTATTTAACCAGCTTATTTCTAATTGTGGAAACTTTCTATTTTTAGAAACTTAATTAAATAAGGCAGTTAATTTATTTTTGGAAACTTTCTATTTTTGGAAACTTTCTATTTTTGGTAACTTTCTATTTTTGGAAACTTTCTATTTTTGGAAACTTTCTATTTTTGGAAACTTTCTATTTTTGGAAACTTTCTATTTTAGGAAACCTGCTGTTTTTGGAAAGTTACTTATTATTACACAGTAAGTATAATAACACATGAAAATCAGAAATACTTAATCAGAATGGACAGAATATAAGATTTAACACAGTTTAAGGCTTTAAACAGTAAAACATAGTAAGAACACATAAAATAAGCTAAGACATGACATAAAACCAGCTATGTATTTAGTAAGCAGATACTTATTTCATGTACGTATTTATGTAGCATTAGGGTTTCGGAAGTAGGATTCTCGCAGTTCATCATTCTCGTTCACTGGACATAAGGTACAGATTCCCGTCCTTTCAGTATGGACATTCTTTCCTTATTAGGATTCCCCGTATGCAGCCAACTGTTTTCCCGTAGTATAAGTATGAGTTTGATTGCTTATGTTTAAATATGATTACCTATAGCCATATACATGCATGACCAGTTTCACCTAGTTATGGAGGTACCATAACCATAACATTAGAGGCACCGATGTTATGACTTCACCACGGCGGAGTGATTGCTCGTGACGTCCCTTCAGCTTTTGGCCATTTATTTATATTTATCATGTGGGGCGTATGGGTGCATCCTAGTTACACGTTTTTATTCAGGATTACATGGTGAATGTGGTGTGTGCCTTGCATCCTTCACAAGGAGCTGATCCCTCCTACCCATAAAACCAGTATATTAAATTAGAGGCAGGCCCTCTAATTTGCATGATGAGGTCACCCCTCTAATTATTCATGCACGGTGGATATTTGATACAAGGCTTTTGGCCCGTATAAAGATTAAAGTTCAAGTGTGTCTAATCGAATTGATCTAGGTTCTCTATGTGTGACTCTATTGTTTTTGGTGACACAAATATTTTTGGTTGGTTTTAAATTTAAATGTGCAAAAACAATTAAAGTAAAAGGCGTTAAAATAAAACTAAACTTAATTAAAACTTAAATGTGCAATATTTAAAAACTTTTTAAAGTAAATTAATGAAATGACAAAAGTTAAAAGCGTGACGAGAATTAAAATTAGACAAGAATTAAAATGATAACTTAAAAATTAAACAAGACAAATCATAGAAAATAACCCACCGTCGGAATATATTCCGATCAACTTACCATCGGAATGAACACACACCCCCTATTGGAATGTTGATTGAAAACACCAGATCGGAATACGTCACCTTTTCAGATCGGAATAACCAAACAACCCCATATCGGAATAATGTTCAGATCGCAAAGTTTCAGATCGAAATCCTGATCGGAATGAGCTATCAGAATACAAAGGCGCAACCTGTCGGAATGTGTCCCAGATCGGAATGTTGCTGGGAAAAATTGGGCAGCACTTCGTCTAAGTAAACCTCATGACCCGTCAGAATATGCGATCGCAATGTGCGATCGCAACCCCAGATCGGAATGAGGGTGATGTTACTCCTATCGCAATCCCGGATCGGAATGCAAAACCCTTGTCCAAAACTGTCACTATCGGAATGTGGTAAAGCAAGCCGTCGCAATGTGTGGAGAACCCTTACTTTCCGATGGATACAAATTCGTAATAAGCACAAGAACTAAATAAGCTATAACTAATAAGAAGTAACAAAATAAACTTAAATAAAACGAAAACAAAACAAGACAATAAGCTAAAAAGTTAAGACCTTTTCAAAATTTAAAAGACGAAACTTAATGAAATTAAAAACGTAAAAAGTAAAACTTTTAAGAAAACTTGAAAACACTTAAGCAAGATACCAAATAAGCACACGAGATTGTCAAACTCGTGGCTAATTTCGTATGAGGACTTAAAAGGAAAAAGAAATGACAAGACTTTTAATCAAATAAGCAATGGATTAAGCAAAACCTTGCTTAATCCGAAATTCAAACCGAATCAAAAAGAAGAAGAGTAGAATGAGATTGGTAAAAATAAGCTTGATCAAATGATAAAGAAAGATTAAAGACACGAATTTAAAGAACGCAAATTAAAGACTTACTTGGAATTAAAAGGATAATTAAAGTGCAAAACATGTATTAAAGATGACAAGTAATTAAAGGTGCATAAAATAAAAGTGGAAGAGCTAATTTGTCAAGTTAGCCAACAAAATGAAAAGTGATTAAGACTAATCTATATATAGGGGAGGATTAAGAAGCTTCCTCCCCTCCTTCCTTTCTTCTTAATTGCGTCATTAGGTCCTTAAGCCTTTAATTCTTCATTAATTGCACCATTAGTCCTTTATTCTCCTAATCTTCTTTAAACTTGGACTCTAATGACTTGTGGATCGGGATTTCTTTTGAACTCGTCTTTTAATTCTTCAATAAAATAGACTTGAGTTCCTCGGCTTTTAGTAAACTTCCGTCTTTTGACTTTTTCTTCGATAAATCTTCAGAATGGGTCTTGGACTTCCGTTCTTTTTGCAATCTTGACTTCTCGACTTCATCTTTCATCTTTTTCTTCAATAAAAGCCCGTGAATGCCCGTGTTTTCTCCACTTTTCACCTTTTCGTCCTAAATCACAACAAAAACACAAACCACGCATAATTCCGACATAAAAGACATAAAATACACGTTTTGGCTTGGTTATTATTGTAATTAAGTGGTAGAAAAGATGTGTGTTTACACACCTATCAAATCCCCTACACTTGACCATTGCAATGTCCTCATGCAATGCATTAGTTACAAAGCAAGTTTACATTTTTCATCATAATCAATCCATGTTGGCCTTTATTAAAGAGATAAACAACTATAAATATTCAAAGTAAAGAAATCAAAAGCATACCTTGGGGTTTTTGAAATGTTATGAATAATCATCATCCTCAAGTTTTCACTTTCTCCAAACAAAGCTTAAAAACGAGATCATTGTTATTATAAGTTAGTAAACTAACACGAACTCATGTGGGCCAATTATTCACTTAGACTCCCTTATTCCTAGGTGTATCTCTTATATTTTTTTGTCTTGAATGATCACGAGGATGTATTTTTGACTTATTTCGATAGTTATTTAGTCCGAAAATAAAGTGAACGATTTAATCAATAGTTAGCTAAAGGAAAAAATCTTTTAAAATTGCTTCTCGGGACCTCATAAAGTTCATATCTTGGCATAACTCGCTTCGCGATTTGAGACCTTTCTCGGACCGATATTTGGCAGTGACTTCATACTTCAAACCTTGAGAGACGTTCATGAAATTATGGTCTTCTCTTCATAATAGGAATTTCTTCACTTGAAATTTTGAGAGATTCTTCATATTTGGACCACGACTTCTCCATTTTTATCCAATCTTTATTTTGGACTTTGATATACAACGATCCGCCTCCTTTTATGACTTGGATCTATTTATCCTCATACCTTGTTAGGATCTTTTCGGATACACTTCTCCATGACTTTTGGGGAGTTTTTGCTTTTCGTCGTGTGTCTCGATCCTTCATATTGATTTTTGATAAATGATTCTTCACATCACTTTGGATCTTTAGCAACAAAATATAGCCCTCATGCCTTGTTAGGGCCTTTTTGGACTCGCCAATCTTCGCATCCCGCTTCAATAAGTTATGCCTTGGCTATGAACTCTAATCCATACCGAGCAACTTTTAAACGATCTTGGGCTAGAAGCTAAGTAGCTTTTCAAATCGTACAACCTTATTTATTGCAGATAAATATTTTAGCAGGCGATGGGATAATAGGCTCATAATTAACTCACATAAATTCACGAAATAATACCAAACTTATAATTGACTCTATCATCTCTCGTTCTCCACAGTTTAAAATCTCAAGTAATGAGACTCGTGGATGCTTAGCCTATTAAATCAAAGTTTTGGGTTTTCGAGTCGCCTATAGGATCTTGCAAATTCTTAGACTTTTTCAAGTTTAGAAATCGCGTTTTAAAGTTCCCTTGATAAACGACTCTCTAGGATCAATTATAGGAACTTGCGAAAAGTTCTTGTTCTTAACCCGTGAGAGTTAAGACTTTCGCGTTTTATAGCGCCCTATATAAAAGCCTAGCAAAACTTGACTTAAATACTGATAGGTGTGAAAACACCTATCCTTTTACCACTTATCTCTGGCTAAAACAAGACCAAAACACGTATTTAATATCATTTGGTTGGAATTATGCGTGGTTTTTGTGTTTATTGTGTTTTCAGAGTCAACCGGGAGAATATTGAAGAGAACATGGGATTGCACGGGTTTTATCGAAGAAAAAGACTCAAGACGAAGTCCATTATCCGAGAGATGCAAAAGAATTGAAGTCATTGTGCCTATTGTGAAGATTTATCGAAGAATAGAGCCAAAGATGGAAGATTTATATATGTCGAAGAACTCGAGTCTATTAAACAAAAGATGATAAGACGAGTTGGAATTATTCACCGACACTTCTAAAAATCCAAAGTCGAAAACGTTTATTTAAAGAAGCGTGAAGACTAAAGAAGAGAGAAGAAAAGAAGCCCGATACCAAAGCCCATTCACAAGCCCATGCCACACGCCTATATAAAGGACCTTACTTCACAAATTTCACACACTGAGTTAGTTTTTAGTTTTTAGATTTCTCTAGTTTTAGAGAGAGAAAGTTCCAAACTTTCTCTCACTAAATTTCTTCTTTGTTCTCATCTCTCAAATTTTAAGCTTTTCATTAATCTTTGTACTTTGAGTTCTTTTAATCAAAAGTTTAAGTTTAAGTTGGTGTTCTTCAATCTTCTTCTACATTTCTTGGTTTTTCTTTGCTTTTGATCCGAAAACCATAACCCACACGGATCAACTTCGTTTTGTGTTTAGAGGATCGAAAGGATAATCCTTCTACTACTTTTTAAGCTCTTATGTGTATAGGCTATAAGCTCTTAATGCTTATTTGCTTATTTCAAATATAGCTTATTTTTTCGGATTTCCTCAAAGTTTTAGTCTTATAAAAGTTCCTTTCATAAAGTTCAAGATTTTTCGTTTCTAAAAGTTGTTAAATTTTAGCTTTTTGAGTTATTTAAAGTCCCGGTTAAAGTAGCTTATTGTGTATGCTTATTGAAATTTTTGCTTTGCACCATTTTCAGATTGATTTGAGCTTCCATCGCAACACAAGGGTTTACACACATTCCGACGGTTTCTTGCTTAGTATCACAATAACCCTTAAGGGTTTTACTTTGCGATAGGGTGTCATTCCCCCTTATTCCGATCTGGGGTTGCGATCGCATATTGCGATCGCACATTCCGACGGGGTCTAGGTCCTTTTTAAGTCGAAACTCTGGCCAATTTTTATTTACCTTATTCCGATCTGACATTGCGACAAAGAAGTCTCACAAAATTCCGATCTGACTTTCTGATAAGGCATCATTCCGACAGCTTGAGCTTACTTATTCCGATGGTACCAAACATGGACATTCCGATGGTGATGATTTTGACATTCCGACAGCTTTGCATTTCTTATATTCCGATGGATTAAGTTTTAAAATTTTACAAAGTTTTAAGTGTTAGCTTTATTAAGTGTTCAAGTGTTTTTCTCATTTTGCCTTTAAGTTTACAAACATTCATTTTTAACTTATCAATTTTAAAGCTTTAATCTTACTCTTCGACACTTACTTATTTGTCATTAGTTTAAAATAGATAAACAAACCAACTCCTTCTTATTAACCAAGAACAAATCATTCCACTTAGAGCTGAGATCACTTCGAGAGGATACCGAGAGAACACAAATTAACCTAGCAAAATCAAAGTATCAAATGGCGCCGCTGCCGGCTCTTCTCGTTAAGATCAACAGTTTTTTGTGAGAACTTGGATTTTGGGATCCGTTCACCGTGAACGTTACTTTTTATTAAAACTTTTCAAAAACCCTAAAAAAATATAAAATTTTCAAAAATCCTAAAAATTAAAAAACATAAAAAACCAAAAATATTTTTCCTTTGTTTTTGCCTTGTTAGTTCTTTTGGAGGTGCATGCGTACACGATCCACGTCTTATCAAGAGCCCGAGCCTCTCGAAGACTTAGACATGGCCGGTGTACAAAACAACAACAATAACCCACCTCAAAACAATAATAATAACAATAACAATCCACCTTTCAACAACAATAATAACAACAACAGTGAGCCTCTACCGGATAATCGCCCGATGATTGAACTGCTGCAAGCCCATGTAGATGGCAACGCTGATCCAATTGTTATACCCGCGATTGCAGCCAACATTTTTGAGCTCAAATCCGGCTTTATCCAGATGGTCTCTGCTCAACCATTCTTGGGGCGTACCATTGATGATCCACATGACCACATCAAGAGATTCTTGCAACTCACCAATACGGTCAAATTCAATGGTGTTCTACAAGAGGTAATCCGTTTACAACTTTTTCCCTTTTCTTTAGAGGGACAAGACCGACATTGGCTTGCAAAGGAACCGCCACAGAGTATTCTTTCGTGGACGGATTTGGAGACCAAGTTTATCAATTACTTTTTCCCACCCTCTCGTACTACCGCTTTGCGGAATGAAATCATAAATTTTGAACAAAAGTACGATGAGTCGTTTAGTGAATCTTGGGATCGTTTCAAAGATCTTTTAAGAAAATGCCCACAACATGGTTTTACCAAAGTGCACCAAATTAACACTTTTTATAATGGTTTAAGCATGAATGACCAAGATTCACTAAACAGTGCCTCGGGGGGTAATCATTTGGCTAAGACTTCCAATGCTGCTTGGGATATCATTGAGAATAAGTCTCGTGCGCAAACCAAGAGTGTTCAGACCAATATCGCTAGTGCTAGTACTAGTGACAGCGATAAGCGACTTGACAAAATCACTGCGCTTCTTGAATCGCTTGCTACCCAAACCGCCAGCAACACCAACAGCATCAACGCTAGAAACGCTAAAGACGGTCAAGTCAATGCTGTTAGCCAACCATGCGAGATATGCGGGGGTCCTCACTCTTACACCACTTGTACTGTCACCCAAGACTACCCTTCTGAAAACGTGAATGCAACTTATGGCACCTATCCTCAACCCGCTTATCAAGCTCGACCTCAAGGTTACCGTAACTTGCTTAGCTACCGCTCCAACAACTATCTCTCACCACCTGGTTTTCCTCCAAACAACCCAAACCAACAACAAAACCTCAATCGCCCTCCTCAACAACAACAACAACCTCGTACACCATACATACCACCTCACAAACAGCAACAACCACCTCAACGAAACAACCAAGTTTACCAGCAACCTGCTTATCAACCACCCGCATACAATGCTCCTCCCAACCAACCCACCGCTTTACACCAAGAAGTGGAAACCTACATGAGGACTAACGATGTGATCGTGGGAAATCTTCAGCGGGAAGTGCTCAACTTGAAAGCAGATCTAGTGAAACAAGGGAACAATCTGAGAGCTGATATGAGAAATACTTTGGATAGTCAAACGAATGACTTAAAAAACATGATGGCTAGTTTCTTCCAAGGTAATCAACCCTCTTCTTCGGGTACTCTTCCGAGTAATACCGTTGCGAATCCAAGAGGGGAGATGAAAGCAATCACTACTCGCAGTGGCAAAGGTACCAAGGAACCCGAGCTTCCTATACCTCCACTGGTGATTGTGACTAAGGAAAACGAGTCACCTGCTCCTATTCCTCATCCTTCTCCTTCCCCAATTTCTCCGCCTCTTACTTCTACCCCTCCTCCACCCAAGGATGTGAGTGATCCTATTCTCCCGAAGCCTTCCTCTTCTTCCAATATACCTTATCCATCTAGGTTGAGGAAAGAGAAGCTCAAAAGCAAGGATGATATTCAGGTTTCGAACTTTCTTAAAATGTTTAAACAATTGAATTTTAACATCTCCTTCGCTGAGGCTCTTGCTCACATGCCTAAGTACGCGAAAATGTTTAAAGATCTTCTGAGTGACAAGGAAAAGCTTCTTGATATTGCCAACACCCAACTTAATGAGAATTGCTCTGCAGTGCTCTTAAGGAAATTGCCAACCAAGCTTGGTGATCCGGGTCGTTTCTTAATCCCTTGTAATTTCACGGGAGTAGAGAATTGCATGGCCTTAGCCGATCTAGGTGCCAGTATTAATCTAATGCCTCTAAGCGTTTGGAAGCAATTATCTCCCCCTGAGCTAGTCCCCACCAAAATGACATTGGAATTAGCTAACCGTACGGTTGCTTATCTAGTGGGGATAGCCGAAGACGTTTTTGTAGGAGTCGACAAATTCACTCTTCCTGTCGATTTCGTCGTCGTCGACTACGAGATGGACCCTCGTGTTCCCTTGATCATGGGTCGTCCATTCCTGAGGACCGGTCGCACTCTCATCGATGTTGAAGCCGGTGAGCTTATCATGAGAGTGGGTGACGATAAAATCGTCTTCAACATGGGAAAGTTGTCTAAACAACCTTATTCATACAAGAGTGTTAATTGTATTGACGTTCTGGATGAGGCTTGTGAAGAACACTTTAATGATGCTTGTAAAAATATTCCTACCTCTCTTCCCAATGTTGAAACCGTTTCCTCTATTGATTCCTCACTGTCTCTATTTGGAGAAATTGATTTGTTTTGGAATGACCTTGAAGCCACCATGGGAGATGTGAACTTAGCAAATGCCGATTCTCCCACCGATGGGGATGAAGACATGCATTTCTTTGAAAACCTTCTCAACGAAGACAATCTTTCTCCACCATCTCCCACGGTTATTGCTATCGATACTCCAACTTTGAAAACGCCTCCCATCAAAAGTCCTCCGGCTTTAGAACTGAAGGAGTTGCCGCCCCATCTCGAGTACGTGTTCCTTGACGAAGAGAAGAAGTCGCCTGTCATTATCCCGAAGGACTTGAAAGATGAAGAGAAAACTCGCCTCATCGCCGTGCTTAAAGATCATAAGAAGGCTATTGCTTGGAAAATTTCTGATATTCGTGGAATTGATCCTCACTTCTGCACACACAAAATTCTCATGGAGGACGACTTTAAGCCCACAATTCAAAGCCAACGAAGGGTGAATCCAAAAATCCATGAAGTCATCAAAACAGAGGTTATCAAACTTCTTGATGCGGGTATGATTTACCCTATTTCGGATTCACCATGGGTTAGTCCAGTCCAATGTGTGCCTAAGAAAGGCGGCATCACCGTTGTGCCCAATGCAAACAACGAGTTGATTCCTACCGCAAACTCAATGATGCCACGAGAAAGGATCATTTCCCTCTACCTTTTATGGACCAAATGCTTGAACGTTTAGCGGGTAATGAATATTACTGCTTTCTTGATGGTTTCTCGGGTTATTTCCAAATACCCATCGATCCCCAAGATCAAGAGAAGACAACATTCACTTGTCCCTATGGCACATTTGCTTACAAAAGAATGCCTTTTGGCTTATGTAATGCCCCCGGGACTTTCCAAAGGTGCATGTTAGCTATCTTCCATGACATGGTTGAACAAACCATGGAAGTCTTCATGGATGATTTCTCGGTCTTCGGGGATTCCTTCTCTTCTTGCCTTGCCAACTTGGAACGTATGCTTAAGCGGTGCGAAGACACTTGCCTTGTTCTGAATTGGGAAAATGCCATTTTATGGTAAAAGAAGGCATCGTGCTAGGACACAAGATCTCCAAATCCGGTCTTGAAGTAGACCGTGCTAAAGTCGATGTTATCACTAAGTTGCCTCCACCTTCAACTGTGAAGGGTGTGAGAAGTTTTCTGGGTCATGCGGGCTTCTACCGTCGATTCATCAAAGATTTTTCTCAAATCGCTAGCCCGATGACCCACCTCTTGGAAAAAGACACTCCTTTTATCTTTTCCAAAGAGTGTATCGAAGCCTTCAACTCGCTTAAGGATAAGCTAACTAAGGCACCCGTCTTGGTCACCCCTAATTGGGAGCTGCCTTTCGAGTTGATGTGCGATGCTAGTGACTTTGCTATTGGAGCGGTTTTGGGCCAAAGAGTTAACAAACACTTCCAACCGATCCATTACGCTAGCAATACAATGACGGGGGCTCAATTGCATTATACGACAACCGAAAAAGAGCTTTTAGCTGTTGTCTATGCCTTTGAAAAGTTCCGCCCCTATCTTGTCCTTTCCACCACAATCGTTTACACCGATCATTCCGCGCTGAAGTACTTGTTGACAAAGCAAGATTCCAAACCAAGACTTCTTCGCTGGGTTTTGCTACTCCAAGAATTTAAAATTGAAATTCGCGATAAAAAAGGAGCTAAAAACCTAGCCGCGGATCATCTCAGTAGACTTGAGGATCCTTACCAGGGGGGTCATCCGAACAAAGAAATCAATGATTCTTTTCCCTTGGAGACCTTAATGTCTATCAACTCGACTACTGATGAAACCCCGTGGATTGCGGACATCGCAAACTACTTGGCGGGTGGAATTCTCGTTGACGGGTTAACATCCCAGAAAAAGAAGAAGTTCTTTAACGACATTAAGACTTAATTTTGGGATGACCCGTATCTTTTCAAACAATATGCAGACTTGATTATTCGTCGATGTGTTGATGGACCTGCAGCTTTAGAAATCCTTGACGCTTGCCACAAAGGACCCACCGGTGGTCACTTTGGTCCCAACTATACCGCCAAAAAAGTGTTTGACTCGGGATTTTATTGGCCCACCATCTATCATGATGCTCACGAGATGGTTAAACGATGTGATGCTTGCCAAAAACAAGGCAAGATTACACATAAAGACGAGATGCCTCAGAATTTCATACAAGAATGTGAAATCTTTGATGTTTGGGGTATCGACTTTATGGGGCCATTCCCTTAATCTAAAGGAAACAAATACATCCTTGTAGCCGTTGACTACGTTTCAAAGTGGGTTGAAGCCAAAGCTTTACCCACTAATGACGCAAGGGTGGTTTGTAACTTTTTGAAATTGTTGTTCGCTAGATTCGGCGTTCCTCGTGCTATTATCAGTGACCGCGGGACTCATTTTTGCAACGATCAATTTGCGAGAGTCATGGCTAAGTATGGTGTCAATCACCGTCTTTCCACCGCCTATCATCCCCAAACCAATGGGCAAGCCGAGATATCCAACCGTGGATTGAAGCGAATTTTCGAGCGTACTGTGGGAGAGCATCGTGCTGCGTGGGCCGATAAGTTAGATGATGCTCTGTGGGCTTTCCGTACTGCTTATAAGACCCCGATCGGTTGTACACCTTATCGTCTTGTGTACGGGAAAGCATGCCACCTTCCCATAGAGTTGGAACATAAGGCGCACTGGGCCTTGAAGTGGGCTAACTTCGACATCAACAAAGCCGGTGATCATCGCAAGATTCAACTCAACAAGCTTAACGAACTGAGGAATGAAGCTTATGAGAACTCGCTGATCTACAAGGAGAAGACGAAGATCCTTCATGACGCAAAAATCAAGAACCGAGAGTTCCACGTTGGTGACCAAGTCTTACTTTTTAACTCTCGGTTGAAGATCTTCTCTGGCAAGTTGAAGAGCCGTTGGTCTGGTCCATCCATCGTCGCCAAAGTCTTTCCTTATGGGACCATTGAGCTTTCTCAGCCAAATGGGCCCAATTTCAAAGTGAATGGCCAGCGTCTGAAGCTGTACTTTGGTGAGGACATCTCTCAGGAGATGATTCCATCCCTTACCACGTTCCCCATGAACTAATTTTGGGTCGAGTCAGGCTCGTGACTCGGTTATCAAAAACAAGCGCTCCTCGGGAGGCAACCCGAGTATCTATCCTTTTATGTTTTAACCTCCTAAGTGTAGGGGGACCTATATAGGTGTTTGTCTTTGTGTGGTGATGTGATTACAGGGATAAGTGCACTCTTGGAATCTCTGAAGAACCGTGCTCCCGTGTTATCCAAAATCCGGTTCTATCTCTCAACTATCGTGATTCAATTTTCTTCATACTCACATTTTGAAATTGATCACTTTAGTTGTCTCTTACTTAACTTGAGTTAACCAACATGCACAATGTCATAAGTGTAGGGGAGACTTTTCCCACATGCTTAAACATTGAGGACAATGTTTATCTTAAGTGTAGGAGGGACTTCTATCGAAGTTTTAAGTGGACTTTTCCATGAAAATGCCTTCATTTAACCATAAAATCATCTTTTTCAACATTTTTCAAATTTTTAATTAACTTTGGCCATGTAGTCGTATTTTTTAAATTTTTATCGTTGCTTTCATATGTATATATCTCGTAATAAAGTCAAAAATTTTAATTAAGTGGTGTAGCTAGTTTAGAAGTCTTTGACATATTAGGCCCGTTGCGATTATTTTGACTCAATCCGAATAGACTTATTCAAGTTTATTCTAGCTAGTATCCTTAACCATGTAGACCTTAATTGGTTTATTAGGCTAAGTATCCACGAGTTTCATTACTTGAGATTTTAAATTGTGGAGAACGAGAAATGATAGAGTCAATTATAAGTCGGTATTCTTGCACAAGCTCACTTGGTGTAATTATTTGCCTATTCTCCCATCACTTGCTAATAATTTATCTGCAATAAGTAAGGTCGTACGATTTGAAAAGTTACTTAGCTTCTAGCCCAAGATCGTTTAAAAGTTGCTCGGTAATGATAAGAGTTCATAGCCAAGGCATAACTTATGAAGCGGGGCGCGAAGATTGGCGAGTCCGAAAAGGCCCTAACAAGGCATGAGGATTCCATTTTATTGCTAAATCCAAAGTGATGTGAAAAGCATTATTCCCAAAGTCAATATGAAGGATCAAGACTCACGACGAAAAGCAATCAACTCCCATAAAGATGATGGAGAAGTCTATCCGAAAAGACCCTAAAAAGGTATGAGGATAAATAGATCCAAGTCCGAAAAGGAGGCGGATCGTTGTATCTCAAAATCCCAATTAGGGATTGAAGAAATAATCATGAAGTCGTGGTCAACAAAGTTGGAGTACCCCTCAAAAGTCTCCAAGTGAAGAAACTCTATGAACGATGAGAAGACCATTATCTCAAGAACGTCTCTCAAGATATGAAGTATGAAGTACATGCCAAATATCAGTCCGAGAAAGGTCTCAAATCGCGAACCATGTTATGCCAAGATATGAACTTTTTGATATCCCGAGAAGCAGTTTTAAGAGATTTTGTCCTTTAGCTAACTATTGATCAAATCGTCCTACTTTGCTTTCAGCCTAAATAACTAACGAAATAAGTCCAAAAATGCATCTTCATGATCATTCTAAGACAAAAATAAAATATAAGAGATACACCTAGGAATAAGGGAGTTTAAGCATATAATTAAGCCATGTGTGTAAGTGTTTGATTTGCTAACTTATAATAACAATGATCTCGTTTTTAAGCTTAGTTTGGGGAACGTAAAACTTGAGGGTGATAAATCTTCGCAGCACCAAAGCCCTAATGTAAGTCCTTGATCTCTTTGCAAGTTATTTCCATATAGCTATTTTCAAGTGAAAATGGTTTTCTATCCTTTAGTTTATTTTAAAGTTTTAATTTCTCTTAGTATTTAAATTTTTGTTTAGTAGAATTTTAATAAGGCCAAGGTTGATTGATTATGAGAAGAGTGTAAAATTGCTTTATCGCTAAGCATTGCATGAGGGCATGGCAATGGTTAAGTGTAGGGGATTTGATAGGTGTGAAAACACTTATCTCTGGCTAAAACAAGACCAAAACACGTATTTAATATCATTTGGTTGGAATTATGCGTGGTTTTTGTGTTTATTGTGTTTTCAGAGTCAACCGGGAGAAT
Organism: Glebionis coronaria; assembly: GCA_025667525.1. Lineage (NCBI taxonomy): Eukaryota > Viridiplantae > Streptophyta > Magnoliopsida > Asterales > Asteraceae > Glebionis > Glebionis coronaria. Next base: position 221,081,030 of record CM046879.1, read on the forward strand.
ATTGAAGAGAACATGGGATTGCACGGGTTTTATCAAAGAAAAAGACTCAAGACGAAGTCCATTGTCCAAGAGATGCAAAAGAATTGAAGTCATTGTGCCTATTGTGAAGATTTATCGAAGAATAGAGCCAAAGATGGAAGATTTATATATGTCGAAGAACTCGAGTCTATTAAACAAAAGATGATAAGACGAGTTGGAATTATTCACCGACACTTCTAAAAATCCAAAGTCGGAAACGTTTATTTAAAGAAACGTGAAGACTAAAGAAGAGAGAAGAAAAGAAGCCCGATACCAAAGCCCATTCACAAGCCCATGCCACACGCCTATATAAAGGACCTTACTTCACAAATTTCACACACTGAGTTAGTTTTTAGTTTTTAGATTTCTCTAGTTTTAGAGAGAGAAAGTTCCAAACTTTCTCTCACTAAATTTCTTCTTTGTTGTCATCTCTCAAATTTTAAGCTTTTCATTAATCTTTGTACTTTGAGTTCTTTTAATCAAAAGTTTAAGTTTAAGTTGGTGTTCTTCAATCTTCTTCTTCATTTCTTGGTTTTTCTTTGCTTTTGATCCGAAAACCATAACCCACACGGATCAACTTCGTTTGGTGTTTAGAGGATCGAAAGGATAATCCTTCTACTACTTTTTAAGCTCTTATGTGTATAGGCTATAAGCTCTTAATGCTTATTTGCTTATTTCAAATATAGCTTATTGTTTTCAGATTTCCTCAAAGTTTTAGTCTTATAAAAGTTCCTTTCATAAAGTTCAAGATTTTTCGTTTCTAAAAGTTGTTAAATTTTAGATTTTTGAGTTATTTAAAGTCCCGGTTAAAGTAGCTTATTGTGTATGCTTATTGAAATTTTTGCTTTGCACCATTTTCGGATTGATTTGAGCTTCCATCGCAACACAAGGGTTTACACACATTACGACGGTTTCTTGCTTAGTATCGCAATAACCCTTATGGGTTTTACTTTGCGATAGGGTGTCATTCCCCCTTATTCCGATATGGGGTTGCGATCGCATATTACGATCGCACATTCCGACGGGGTCTAGGTCCTTTTTAAGTCGAAACTCTGGCCAATTTTTATTTACCTTATTCCGATCTGACATTGCGACAAAGAAGTCTCACAACATTCCAATCTGACTTTCTGATAGGGCATCATTCCGACAGCTTGAGCTTACTTATTCCGATGGTACCAAACATGGACATTCCGATGGTGATGATTTTGACATTCCGACAGCTTTGCATTTCTTATATTCCGATGGATTAAGTTTTAAAATTTTACAAAGTTTTAAGTGTTAGTCTTATTAAGTGTTCAAGTGTTTTTCTCATTTTGCCTTTAAGTTTACAAACATTCATTTTTAACTTGTCAATTTTAAAGCTTTAATCTTACTCTTAGACACTTACTTATTTGTCATTAGTTTAAAATAGATAAACAAACCAACTCCTTCTTATTAACAAAGAACAAATCATTCCACTTAGAGCTGAGATCAATTCGAGAGGATACCGAGAGAACACAATTGAACCTAGCAAAATCAAAGTATCAAATACGTTAAGGATACTAGCTAGAGTAAACTAAGATAAGTAAACTCGGGTTGAGTCAAAAGATTCACAACGTTTGAAAACTAAAACCACTTTATTAAAGATCTATTCTAATAAGGCAAGAAAATAACTATACAAAAGGAAAAACTAATAGGCAAAAATAGATCAAAAATTTTGAAAAATGTCAAAAAATTGATTTTTCGGTTAAAATGAGGACAAATATAAGGAAAAGACCACTTAACTTCGATAGAAGTCCCCCTACACTTAAGATAAACATTGTCCTCGATGTTTAAGCATGTGAGAGTAAACTCCCTTACACTTAGGACATTGTGCACTTTGTTTAAATCTTGCTAAGGAAAAGACAACTACAGAGATTCCTATTTTAATATTGAAAAATATAAAATAGTGAATCGAAAAGAGTTTAGGATAGAACCGGGAAGAAGTGGACACGGAATCACGGGTCGTCAAGAATCATCAAGAGTGGATCAGTGAAGCTCGAATCCCTGATTATAAGAAGGGAGGAGAGGAAATAGCAAACCAAAGGGTCTCCCCCCCTACACTTATGATAAAGAAAGTGAAAAGATAGATGCATGGGTTGCCTCCCAAGAAGCGCTTGATTTTTGTTAACCTAGTCGTTAGCCTGACTCGACCTTGATTATCAACGGAAGAAGCATGAAATATATCCACCAGGATCAAAGACATAGTTTTCGTCCATCAAATAGCACATGCTTAAGGCGAACAAGGCAAGCCAAAGAAGAGTAGGCAAGGTTCCCTTAAGCAAAGACGGAGCACGGTGGAAGCAAGGTTGAAGTGGTGCAAGCAGATTTCCATAAGTTCCAAAGATATTTCCTTTTATTTCATCAGGTGGAGACTGAGATGGCTGCAGGATATCAATACCGGGGTCGAACACCTTTTCCTTTAGGGGAAAATAGCACTCAGGCTCAGCAAAATGGGAAGAAGATCCGCGAAGAGCACAACCTCATCCTCAGAAGGGGGACAAAGAGGTGTTAACTCATACGTGCTGCGGATATTGGTGTCGACCGATTTCTTCTCCTTTGAAAGAATGTTCTTCAAATCCAAATTAGGATCAAGACGATAATCTTCAAAGTCCAAAGGAGGAGCATCACTCTCATGAGGGAAGTAAGTGTTGAGAAACGTAGAGAAGTCTTCCTCAAATGAGTAATCGTCCAAAGTAGGATCGAGTGATGGTGGAGGATCTTCATCGTGAGAACAATCGCTCGAAAGAGTATCGGCCTCATCAAAATCATCATATGTGGGCAGGTCGGGATACTCAGAAGTAAGGTCATCATAATCATCCGAATCTGAGCTAGAATCATCATCATCATAAGCATCAAAGACCGGTGGAGAATCATAAATGGGGGAAGGTTCTAAATTGGAGCGAGAATCATCCACATCATCATGAAAAAGTAGATTATCGATGCAAGAATCGAATAGAGGATTGTTGTAGACAACAAAGTCATTATGCACGTTAATCATATTCACTGATTCTCTGCCTCCAAAGGATTTACTTGTGAGCTTCCCCATTTTGAAAACCTGTGCATCATCCCCGACATCTAAGATTAACTCACCTTCGGCCACATATACTAAAGCTCGTCCGGTTCGCAAGAATGGCCGACCAAGTATTAAAGGAATACGAGGGTCCATTTCATAATGAACTACCACAAAGTCGACCGGGAAAGTAAATGTGCCAACTTTGATGAACACGTCTTCGGCAATACCAACAGGGTAAGCGAGAGTGTGATTTGCAAGTTCAAGAGTCATCTTTGTGGGAGTGAGGTCGGGCAATGATAATGTTTTCCAAACACTCAGTGGCATCAAATTAATACTGGCCCTGAGATCAGCAAGGGCAGTAAATTCTTCAGTTTTGTTGAAAACGCAAGGCAACAAAAAACGACCGGGATCTCCAAGCTTTTCCGGAAGTTCTTTAAGAATAACTGCAGAGCAGTTTTCATTTAAGCGTGTGTTGGCGAGTTCAATCAGCTTCTCCTTCTTGTTTAGCAATTCCTTAAATGCTTTAACAAATTTGGGCATGTGGACAAGTGCTTCAAGAAAGCTAATGTTGAAGTTCATCTGAGAGATCATCTTCACATAGCGTGTCACTTCGGAGTCCTCCTTGGTTAGCAGTTTGGTCTTTCCTAAACGAGAGGGATAAGGGATATTGGGTTTGGGTGGTGAAGGTGCAGGTGTAGCAGGTAAAGGTTGAGATGTTGAAGGGTCCTTCCTAGGTACATCGTCATGACGAGGCGGAGACGGTAATGGTACACTAATACTAGGTGTAAGAGGAGTAGGGATAAATGGTGGTGGAGGAGGTGTAGATGATGGGGGTGGGATAGGTGGATCGACAATGGTAATTCCACTACGAGTATTAATAGCACTCACATTTGCTCGCGGATTGGTGACGGTGTTTGAAGGTAGAGAACTTGAAGAAGAAGGTTGAGCTGGGGGCAAGAAACTAGCAAGCATATTCTTCAAATCATTTGTTCGATTGCTGAAGGAGGATTGGATATTATCTCGAAGCTCGGATCTAATCGCATTTCCTTGCTTTGTGATATCTCCTTTAAGATTGATAATTTGGCTCTGCAGATTCTTGATTTGCTCACCTTGGGTTCTCATGATGGCTTTAACATCGGGAGTAATGGGTTGGGTTTGTTGGGCGGGTGGGTGATAAGGATTAGAATCTCTTGGTGGGATTTGGTTGCTTCTATTGTAGTTGGTGGCGGTGTTTTGGTTTTGAGGAGAAAAACCGGGTGAAAGGTAGTTGTTAGATCGGTAACTCAGCAGATTTCTATCCCCTTGAGGTCGAGCTTGGTAATTTTCCGGTGAATAATTACCGTAAGCTGCATACACATTTTCCGGATTTCCTTGTGTAGAAGGACAATCGGTGTATGAGTGAGGACCGCCGCATGTTTCACAAGGATTAGCAACCGCTTTAACTTGTTGTTGTTGTTGGTTTGAAGCGAGAAGCGTAATACTTTTGCTCATTTCAGTCATCATGCGGGTGAGTTATGTCATATCAGGGTTTGCTGAGGTGGAAGAAACATTGAGTCTCGGGTTGTTCCTTGATGAAGCAGAGGAATCCCAGTTTTTGTGGTGAGTAGTCATGTTCTCAATTAGCTCTCTACACTCCTCGGGTCTCCTTTTCATAAATGTGCCACCGGCGGCTGCATTAATCGTATCACGATCTCGAAAAGTCAAACCATTGTAGAAAGTATCTATTAAGGTGACGGGAAGCATGTTGTGGTTTGGAAAACGATCAATCAACGCTTTTTATCGCGCTACTTTCCATCATCCATGGTCACAAGCCTTCGCAATCAAATCAGCGGTTTCATGCAAGACCATTTGATACACGACTTTACACCCTGTATAAAAATTAAAGTTCGTTGTGGTGTTGGTCTAATCGAATTGATCTAGGTTCTCTATGTGTGACTCTATTGTTCTTCGGTGAAACAAAAGTGTGTCGTTGTAGTATATTAAAAGTGCAAAAACAATTAAAGTAGAAGGCGTTAAAATAAAACTAAAATTAATTAAATGACTTAAAATTAAAGCGTGACGGAAATTAAAATTGGACAAGAATTAAAATGAGAATGTAAAAATTAAACAAGTCAAAACATAGAAAATAACCCACCATCGGAATACATTCCGATCAGACTCACCATCGAAATGTACACAAACCTCACAATCGGAATGTTGATCGGAACCTAGGATCGGAATACCCTGTCACTTATTCAGATCGGAATGTCCAAACAACCCCTTTGATCGGAATGTCGCCTATCGGAATGAGGTCCAGATCGCAATGCAGTTCAGATCAAAATCCTTCAGATCGCAATGATGCTAAGAAAAATTGGACAGCAATTCGACTAAGTAAACCTCAAGAGCCGTCGGAATGTGCGATCGCAACCCCAGATCGGAATGAGGGTGATGTTACTCCTATCGCAATCCCGGATCGGAATGCAAAACCCTTGTCCAAAACTGTCACTACCGGAATGTGGAGAAGCAAGCCGTCGCAATGTGTGTTTACCTTACTTTCCGATGGAGTACCAAATTCGTAATAAGCACAAATCCAAATAAGCTATAACTAATAAGCAATAATAAAGACTTAAATGAAATGAAGAGAAACGAAACAATAAGCTAAAAAGTTAAAATCTTTCAAAATTTAAAGACGAAACTAATTAAAATGGAGTTTAAAAAGTAAAACTTTTAAGAAAACTTTCAAAACAATTAAGCAAAATACCAAATAAGCACATAAGATTGTCAAACTTATGGCTTATTTCGTATGTAACTTAAAGAAAAAGAAAGGACGAAACTTTTAGTTAAATAAGCAAATGGTTTAAGCAAAACTTTGCTTAATCCGAAATTTAAACCGAAACAAATTGAGAAGAGAAGAATGAGATTGACAAAAGTAAACTTGATCAAAGATAAATGAAGATTAAAGCAAGAAAATTAAAGGACACTTACTTGGAATTAAAAGATAATTAAGGTGCAAAACATGTATTTAAATGACATGAAAAGTAAATGACAAGATAAGAAAATGGTGGAAGACTAATTGTCACCTTAGCCAACAAAATGAAAAGTGATTAAGACTAATCTATATATAGGGGAGGATTAGGAAGCTTCCTCCCTGATGTTGGACTTTTGCTACCCTTTAGGAAAAGAGCAACAAAAGTGGCTAGTATTAAGTGTCGGTTTAGGAAAACCAAACACTAATGACCAATTAAGTTCGTTCTCAAGGAGGCTAGTGTGTTATGTGTGTAATGATATGGATTAATTTGTGATTATATTTGAAAAAGAAGAATAGAAAGGGGATTAGAAGAGAATGACGGTTATGAAGACGCATTAAACTAAGTCTAAAAAGGCGTACACGTAAAGTCGTAAAAACCACCAAAATTAAAATTTTAATCTAAAAATTTCTAAAAATTACCAAAAATCCATAATAATATTCTAAGAGTTTACAAAAAATCAAAACTTGCAAAAACCTTTTAATTAATTAGATAATGACTTTTTAATGCTAATTAAAGCCCTAAAAATCAAAATTAATTATTAAAAAGCCCTAACCAAGATTTTCAAGTTTGTAAACCTCAAAAATACTCTAATTAAGCTAAAAACTATTTATCAAAATTTAAAACCAATTAAAACTATTTTTAAACAATTAAAAACTCCTAAAATCAATTAAATCTTAAATTAATTATAGAAAATAATTAAAAGACCTAAAAAATATTTGGAAAGTTGCAAAAATCCTAATTAAGTGTTTAGAACCTAGGAAAAATATAAAAACATAGAAAATCAAACTTTTAATTTTTAATAATAAAATAATATTAAAATAATATTAAAAATCCAAAAATTATAAAAAATTCTAAAAACTTGCAAACTAGCTTAATTTAACCTAAATAACTCAGAAATGAAAGTGAAATTACCTAAATACCCCTATTGGGCCTAGAAAATGGGCCAAACCCAAAACAGTCCCTTATTGGGCTTGATTTAGGGCCAATAAGAAAAAGTGCTCAAAATAAGCCCAAAAAGCACAGGTTGACTCAAAATTTGATTTTAAACAACTTTTTCCAAAGGCCCAAAAGCTGAAAATGTGAAATAAGCTAACTTATAATAAGCAGCTTATTCTTAATGGGCTTTTTGGCCCATTAAGCCATAAGCTGTTGCCATAAGCTAAAAATTTACACACAAGCTTCTTTTGACCTAACAAAGACTTCTGCAAAAAGAATTTTCAAATTAGCTCACTTAATAAGCCAGAAACAAGTCACAAACTTATTCACAAAACGACAAAATAGTCGTTTTTATGATCTAGACCACCTCAGAAGCTGATTCAAATTGCAAAATGTTTCTTTTGACAAAACTAAGCTTAAAAACCAAAGACCTTTCAAATAAGCACACTCAATAAGCTGGAAAATCAAATAAGCACTTATGTTAAAAGTCAAACAAGTTGGTTTTCTAGTAAAAAGTCAAAGTCAAAGTCTCATAAGCTCCAGTTTACTTAAATGGGTCAAATAATGAAGATCTATCACAAAAAATAAGTTGTTGCAAGTCAGAATAAGCTAGAATAGCTTATTGTTAAGCTGATGACAAAATTGCACTAGCAAGGGCTAGTTTTGGATTTTGAGTAGTGGAAACTTTTTCCACTGCTTGACTATTTTGACTTTTTGTCTTTAGTGACTTTTTCTTGGATTCAGATTTCACAAAGGCACCCAAATGATCTTTGGATCACAAGGAGTCAATCACAATCAAAATAACACAATCACTAACACCCAATTGATACAGTTTAATCAATCATTCATCAGACATGATACAGACATGAACAATAAGCAGTTTAGCACTTAAGAGCAGTTTTAGCACAAATCAGCCAGCCAAATTCAACCAAATGCACACTCAAGCTATAATAAACTCCAATAAGCAAGTCTAAACAGGTTTCATGCACTGGTTCAAAGAATTAAGCAAGATTCAAGCAATGAAAGTTACTGATGAACACTAACACATGCAGTTTTTCTACTTTGCTGATGTATTTGACACACAAGCCAATTTCAACACCTCAAATCTTTCAAACAGGTTATATTAACTTTGTTTAAACCACTTTTATCCCTAAGCATGCATACACACTAAGTGTTCCCAAAATCCTAGGTCAAAACAAGCAGAAACAAGGTCTATATAGCAGATTGATCAATTCAAGTGTTCAAACCCAAAAACTTGCATCAAAACACTCTCAAACAAAGGTATAGCAGATACAAAGCATAAACAACAACTTCCCTTAACACAATAACAAGTTACAAGCATAAACCAGTAGACCCAAACACCCCTTTAACTTTTTCAAATCAAAATTTTCAAAAGCACAATGAGATTTCAGGCCAACCAAGCATCAATTAACACTCAAACAAGTATAATAAACAGATTCAAGCAAGAACAAGCCACAAAATTCACAAGAACAATAGTTTCATACAAATATCACCAAAAATCACAATTTAAGCAGATTTGGAGATTAAGTATGCAAACCTCATGGATGTACATCCACACCCACGAATTTTGAGCTTATGTGCTAGCAAGAACAAGCACAAGCTTCCACAATAAGCCTGCTAAGATTGAACAAGGATTAAGCATAATATCATAAAAATCAGAAACTTTGAAAAACTTGATTAATGCAAACTTGTTACCCCACACTTGATTATCCCCAAGTTATAAGCCTCACCACACCTTAACCAACTCAGTTAGGATGCTATGATCAGCCCTATAGCCCAAGAATTCCAAGATTGGAACAAGACTTAGCAAAATATCAAGAAAATGAGGAAATATGCAAACTTTTGCACACTCCTCTTTGAAAAACAGGTTTTGAACTTTAAGAACTAACAAGCATATAACAAATGAAAGCAGTAAAAAAGATTGGCCAATGACTTTTCTTCAAGATTTCAAACTCAATTTCATTAACTTAGAAATAGGATTTACAGAAACTTGAACCAAGGAAAAATCAAAAGCAAACTGAAATGTGAAGGCCTAAGTGGCTTTATATAGAGCCTTACAAGTTCTTCTAAGCTAAAAAACGTGTAAACCCTAATGCTTAAGTCCCAAAAATGCCCTTGAGGTTTTTGTCTTCTTTGGAGAATCATGTGACTGAATTTGTCATGTAGTTGAGGTGTGAGCTGTTGAAATAGCATCAAGGGCTTAGAATGAGCTTAGGATGCAAGCAGGATTGTGAGGCGTTGGATTGCTGGCATAATCTTGTCTTCTTCCTCAAACGTGTAGCAGGGCATGTCCCATGTGGCATGTGGGGTAAAGTGGCATGTGTTTTTAAGGTTGGGATATGATTAAGGCATGCTTAATCATTAATCTGGAGGTTTAATAAGTGTGAAAACACTTATCCTTTTACCACTTATTTTTAATAAAAACAAGACCAAAACGTGTGATTTATGTCGTAAAAGTCGGAATTATGCGTGGTTTGTGTTTTTATTGTGTTTTAGGACCAAAAGATGAAAAAGGAAGAAAACACGGGCTTTCACGGGCTTTTATCGAAGAAAACGGGAAAAGACGAAGTCAAAAGATCAAGAGTGCTTAAAGAACGGATGTCCAAGACCTATTCTGGAGATTTATCGAAGAACAAGTCTAAAGACGGAAGTTTAATGAAGTCGAAGAACTTAAGTCTAATAGAAGAAGAAAATTAAAAGACAAGTTCAAATCCCGAGACTACAAAGACGAAGAATTAAAATCGAGTCGAGAAGAAAAAGAAAGAAGAAAGCACCACACATGCCTCCCACTCCCCTATAAATACCCTCCTAATCACATTAGGAGGGGGTTAGCTAGTTTTTATTTTTCTTTAGTTTCTTTCTAGTTTTTAGAGAGAGAAAGTCTTAAACTTTCTCTCACTAGTTCATCTTTTTCTTTTAATCTTTCAAGATTAAACATTTTTGTATTGCTTATTTCATTAATCAAAGTTCTATTTAAGCTTTTGATCCTTATTCTCATTCTTCACTTCTTGATTTATTTTACTTTTGATCCGAATATCATACTTCATTCGTATGATTTTATGATTTCGTGGTTGAAGGATTGATCTTCTTTGTTTACACATAAGTTCTTTCGCGTTTAGGACATAAGCTTATAGTGCTTATTGGCTTATTCGAGTTTTAGCTTATTGATTTTCGGATTTTATAAAGGTGTTAGTTATTTTAAAAGTATCTTTTATAAGTTTTTGATTTCATATCTTGAATAGTTTTCGAATTTAAGTTTTTCTTTTGTGATTAAGATCCGGTGAGATTAGCTTATTGCATTTGCTTATTGAGATTCACTCTTCCACCAATTTCGGAACTGTTGCCTTCCATCTCAAAACTAGGGTTTTGTGCTCTTTCCGACGGGTTTCATTCACATTCCGTTAGCTTTGGTATTTGATCGCAATAACCCATTAGGGTTTTACTTTGCGATCGGTTGGTTAATCCCCTTATTCCGATCTGGGTTGCGATCGCTTATTGCGATCGCATATTCCGACGGGTCTTAAGGCCTTGGTCAAGACGAAGTGCTGCCCATTTTTCGATAGCACCATTCCGATAGATAGACATTGCGACAGTAGCATTTTACATCATTCCGATCTGGATCATTGCGATAGTGGCTTTCCGATAGATGGTCATTGCGATAGTATTGATCTTGACTATTCCGATGGTTAATGTTAGCTATATTCCGATGGTTGCTATTTGGTGTATTCCGATGAACATGAATTGTTTTCTTACAATTGATTAAGTTTTTAAGTTTTTAAGTTTTTCAAAGCTTTAAGTTTTAATAATTTTCATAAATTAAATTTAAGTTTAATTTTGTCAAAGCTTTAAATTACTCAACGACACTTTAATTTCTTGCTAGTAGTTTAAAACAAACAAACCAAATCATTCTCTTGATTCACCAAAAGACAATTGAGTCGCACTTAAGACCGGTTTTCAATTCGAAAAGATTCGGAACTATAACGAACTTGAACTTTCATATAGGGTGTCAAAAACCTTATATCAAATGGCGCCGCTGCCGGCTCTTTTCGTTAAGATAAACGGTTTCTAGTGAGAGACGCATTGAATTTTGGGATCCGTTCTTTGAACGTTATTTTCATTGCTATAAAAATTTCAAAAATCCATAAAAAATATAAAACTTTTCAAAATACAAAAACATAAAAAAACCTATAAAAACCAAAAATATTATATAGATATTCCTTGTGTATATTTTTCCTCTGCAGGTGTATGCGTACTAGATCTACAAACTATTCTGAGCCCGAGAATCGTGAAAATTTAGATATGGCTGGTGTTAACAACAACAACAATCACCCACCTCAAAATAATTTGAATAACAACAACAACAACAACAACAACAATGTCCTTCTACCTGATTTACGAACCATGGAGGAATTGTGCCAACCCACCATGAATGGACGCGGAGGCCCGATTGCGCCAATGCACGTCACGGCTCAGGAGTTTTCGTTGAAGCATCATATGATACAACAAGTGCAAACGAACCCGTTTCGTGGAATTCCGGATGATGATGCCAACAAACACCTCGACAAATTCATTACCATTACCCAAAGCATGAAGTGCCCCGGTGTTTCTATGGATGACCTTCGACTTCAACTTTTTCCACACTCACTTTCTCACCATGCCGAAAAATGGTTTGACCGTCTTCCCAAGAATTCTATTCACACGTGGAACGACATGACTCAACGCTTTTTATCGCGCTACTTTCCCCCATCCATGGTCACTAGCCTTCGTAACCAAATCAGTGGATTTATGCAAGAGAATGATGAATCGCTTTTCGATGCTTGGGAACGTTACAATGATTTGATCGACCGCTGTCCTAATCACAATATGCTCCCCGTCACTCTCATTGACACCTTCTACAATGGTCTCACCTTTCGTGATCGTGACACGATAAATGCCGCCGCCGGTGGTACTTTTATGAAAAGGAGACCGGAGGAGTGTCGAGAGTTGATCGAAAACATGACTACTCACCACAAGAATTGGGATTCATCCGCATCCTCAAGATCTAACTCGAGAGTCAATGTTTCTTCTTCTTCCTCCAATCCTGAAATGTCTGAAATTTCTCGCCAACTCGCTGAAATGAACAAGAATTTCATGGCCATGGCCACAAACCACTTTCAACAAGCTAAAGCAGTTGCTATTTCTTGTGACACATGTGGTGGCCCTCACTCTTATAATGATTGTCCTTCTACCCAAGGCAATTATTCTGAAAACGTTAACGCAGCTTACGGCACTTATCCCACGGGAGGCTATCAAGCTCGCCCGCAAGGAGACCGTGGCTTGCTAAGTTATCGTTCCAACAATTATCTTGCTCCTCCCGGTTTCCCTCCTGCAAACCAAAACCAACAACAAAGCTACAATCAATCCCAACCTCGTGCAAACAATCAGTATCAATCCCAAAGAAACCCATACCCAACTCAAGGAAATTCTCAAGCTTACCAGGCTCCACCTCTCAATCAACCGATGGCAGTGAATCCAGAAGTCGAGACATTCATGAAGACTAATCGGGAGTTGGTGACGAATCTTTAGAGTCAAGTCCGCAACTTGAAGGGAGAGATGGCAAAACAAGGGAACGATATTCGAGCCGAGCTAAGGAATGATATGGCCAAACACAATGATTCAATGAATGCAAACATGCAAAACTCTTTTAACAATCAAGCTCTTCACCTTCGTGATATGATTGGTTCGCTCATCCAAAGTAATCAACCCTCTTCTTCGGGTACTCTGCCGAGTAATACCGTTGCGAATCCAAGGGGGGAGATGAAAGCAATCACCACTCGAAGTGGAAAAGGTTATATGGAACCCGAGCTTCCTACACCACCACCCGTGATTGTGAACAAGGAAAAAGAGCAACTTCCCCCACCTCCTTCACCTTCTATCCCCATTTCCCCACCACCCGTGGTTGTGAGTGATCCTACTCCCTTAAATCCTTCTTCTTCATCCAATATACCTTATCCTTCAAGGTTGAGGAAAGAGAAGCAAAAGAGCAAGGATGATATTCAGGTTTCGAACTTCCTTAAAATGTTTAAACAACTGAATTTTAACATCTCCTTTGTCGAGGCTCTCGCTCACATGCCCAAATACGCTAAAATGTTTAAAGACCTTCTGAGCGACAAGGAAAAGCTCCTCGACATTGCCAACACCCAACTTAATGAGAACTGCTCTGCAGTGCTCTTAAGGAAATTACCAATCAAGCTTGGTGATCCGAGTCGTTTTCTTATCCCTTGCAATTTCCCGGGAGTAGATAATTGCATGGCCCTAGCCGATCTAGGTGCCAGTATAAATCTCATGCCTCTAAGTGTTTGGAAGCAATTATCTCTCCCAGAGCTAGTCCCCACTAAAATGACTTTGGAATTGGCCAACCGTACGGTTGCTTATCCAGTGGGGATAGCCGAAGACGTTATTGTAGGAGTCGACAAATTCACCTTCCCTGCTGATTTTGTTGTCGTCGACTACGAGATGGACCCCCGTGTGCCACTTATTGTTGGTCGTCCATTCCTTAGGACCGGTCGCACTCTTATTGATGTGGAAGCCGGAGAGCTTATCATGAGAGTGGGTGACGACAAAGTAGTCTTCAACATGGGAAAGTTGTCTAAACAGCCTTATTCATATGAGAGCGTTAATTGTATTGACGTTCTTGATGAGGCTTGTGAAGAACACTTTAATGATGCTTGCAAAAGTATTCCTACCTCTCTTCCCACTATTGAGACCGTGTCCTCCATTGATTCATCGTTGTCTCTATTTGGAGATGGTGATTTATTCTGGAACAATCTTGAAGATACCATGGGAGATGTGAATTTAGCTACTAATGATTCTCCCACCGAGGGGGATGAAGATATGAGTTTCTTTGACAATCTTCTCACCGAAGCCAATCCTTCGCCTCCATCTCCCATGGTCATTGCTATCGATACTCCGACTTTGAAAACGCCTCCCGTCGAAAATCCTCCGGATTTGGAACTTAAGGAGTTGCCGCCACATCTCGAGTACGTGTTCCTTGACGACAACAAGAAGTCTCCCGTCATTATTGCAACGGATTTGAAAGATGAAGAGAAGACTCGCCTCGTTGCTGTGTTGAAAGCTCACAAGAAGGCTATTGCGTGGAAAATCTCGGATATTCGTGGAATTGATCCTCACTTCTGCACACACAAAATTCTCATGGAGGACGACTTCAAGCCCACTATCCAAAGCCAACGAAGGGTGAATCCAAAAATACATGAAGTCATCAAAACAGAGGTTATTAAACTTCTTGATGCGGGTATGATTTACCCTATTTCGGATTCACCGTGGGTTAGTCCAATCCATTGTGTGCCCAAGAAGGGCGGAATAACCGTTGTTCCCAATGAACACAACGAGTTGATTCCCACTCGTCTCGTTACTGGGTGGAGAGTTTGTATAGACTACCGCAAACTCAATGATGCCACGAGAAAGGATCATTTCCCTCTACCTTTCATGGACCAAATGCTTGAACGATTAGCCGGTAATGAATATTACTGCTTTCTTGATGGTTTCTCGGGTTATTTTCAAATACCAATCGATCCCCAAGATCAAGAGAAGACAACATTCACTTGTCCCTACGGCACATTTGCTTATAAACGAATGCCTTTTGGCTTATGCAATGCCCCCGGGACTTTCCAAAGGTGCATGTTGGCTATCTTTCATGACATGGTTGAGCACACCATGGAAGTCTTCTTGGATGATTTCTCGGTCTTCGGGGATTCTTTCTCTGCTTGCCTTGCCAATTTGGAACGTATGCTTAAGCGGTGCGAAGACACTCGCCTTGTTCTGAATTGGGAAAAATGCCATTTTATGGTAAAAGAAGGCATTGTGCTAGGACACAAAATCTCTAAAGCCGGTCTTGAAGTTGACCGTGCTAAAGTAGATGTCATAGCCAAATTACCTCCACCTTCAACCGTGAAGGGTGTGAGAAGTTTTCTGGGTCATGCGGGCTTCTATCGTAGATTCATTCAGGATTTCTCTAAAATCGCTCGCCCGATGACCCACCTCTTAGAAAAAGATACTCCTTTTATCTTTTCTAAAGAGTGTCTCGAAGCCTTCAATCTTCTCAAGGATAAGCTCACTAAGGCACCGGTCTTGGTTACCCCTAATCGGGAGTTGCCCTTTGAATTGATGTGCGATGCTAGCGACTTTGCTATCGGTGCGGTTTTGGGCCAAAGAGTGAATAAACACTTCCAACCAATCCACTATGCTAGCAAAACAATGACGGGGGCTCAATTGCATTATACGACAACCGAAAAAGAGCTTTTAGCTGTTGTCTATGCTTTTGAGAAATTTCGCCCCTATCTTGTTTTATCCACCACCATCGTATACACGGACCATTCCGCGTTGAAGTGCTTGATGACTAAGAACGATTCTAAGCCAAGACTTCTTCGCTGGGTTTTGCTCCTTCAAGAATTCAACATTGAAATTCGTGACAAGAAGGGAGCCGAAAACCTGGCCGCGGATCATCTGAGTCGACTTGAGGATCCATATCAGGGGGATCATCCGAACAAAGAGATCAATGACTCTTTCCCCCTGGAGACTCTAATGTCTTTAAATCTCAATCTTGATGGCACCCCGTGGTTTGCAGACATTGCAAACTACTTAGCGGGTGGTATTCTCATCCAAGGGTTAACATCCCAACAAAAGAAGAAGTTCTTGAACGATGTTAAGACTTACTTTTGGGATGACCCTTATCTATTCAAACAGTGTGCTGATCTGATTATTCGTCGATGTGTTGACGGACCGGCAGCTTTTGACATCCTCCAAGCTTGCCACAAAGGACCCACCGGTGGTCACTTTGGTCCCAACTACACCGCTAAGAAAGTGTTTGATTCTGGATTCTACTGGCCCACCATTTATCGTGACGCGCACGAAATGGTTAAGCATTGTGATGCTTGCCAACGTCAAGGCAAGATCACACATAAGGATGAGATGCCTCAAAATTTCATACAGGAATGTGAAATCTTTGATGTATGGGGCATCGACTTTATGGGGCCATTTCCATCATCCAAAGGGAACAAGTACATCCTCGTCGCCGTCGACTACGTCTCTAAATGGGTTGAAGCTAAGGCTCTTCCTACGAATGATGCGAGGGTGGTTGTGAACTTTTTAAAGCAACTTTTCGCTCGATTTGGCGTTCCTCGTGCTATCATCAGTGATCGCGGGACTCATTTTTGCAACGATCAATTTGCAAGAGTCATGGCAAAGTATGGTGTCAATCACCGTCTTTCCACCGCCTATCATCCCCAAACCAATGGGCAAGCCGAAATTTCCAATCGTGGCTTGAAGAGAATTTTGGAGCGTACTGTGGGAGAGCATCGTGCCGCGTGGGCCGATAAGTTAGATGATGCTCTGTGGGCTTTCCGTACTGCTTACAAGACCCCGATTGGTTGTACACCCTATCGTCTTGTGTACGGGAAAGCCTGCCACCTACCCATCGAGCTGGAACATAAGGCGCACTGGGCCTTGAAGTGGGCTAACTTCGACATCATCAAAGCCGGTGATCATCGCAAGGTTCAACTCAACGAGCTAAATGAACTAAGGAATGAAGCTTATGAGAACTCGCTGATCTACAAGGAGAAGACGAACATTATCCACGATGCTAAAATCAAGAACCGAGAGTTCCACGTTGGTGATCAAGTCTTACTCTTTAACTCTCGGTTGAAGATCTTCTCTGGCAAGTTGAAGAGCCGCTGGATTGGTCCATTCACCGTCACCAAGGTTTTTCCGTATGGGACCATTGAGCTTTCTCAGCCGAATGGGCCCAATTTCAAGGTGAACGGCCAGCGTTTGAAACTGTACTTTGGTGAGGACATTTCTCAGGAGATGATTCCATCCCTCACCACGTTCCCCATGAACTAAAATTGGGTCGAGTCAGGCTCATGACTCGGTGAACAAAAACAAGCGCTTCTCGGGAGGCAACCCGTGTTCTATCCTTTACTGCTTTCCTAATAAGTGGAAGGGGGAGCCCCGCATATGTTTGTTGTCTTGTTTCTTGTGCTGTGCAGGGATTAAAGCTTCAGAGAGCATCTTGATGACTTTTGACGAACCGTGATACCGTGTTTCCCATCTTCCCGGTTCTATCCTAAACTCTTGTGATTCAATATTTCATATTCTATATGTTCACATTGAATTCACTTTAGTTGTCCTTTCCTTAGCCAGATTTAAACAAAGTGCACAATGTCCTAAGTGTAGGGGAGTTTACTCCCACATGCTTAAACATTGAGGACAATGTTTATCTCAAGTGTAGGGGGGACTTCTATCGAAGTAAGTGGTCTTTTCCATGTATTTGCCCTCATTTTAACCGGAAAATTTGATTTTTCGACATTTTTCAAAATTTTTAATCTATTTTGGCCTAGTTGTATAGTTGAATTTGCCTTTGTTACGTTTCCTTTACTAGAATAAATTTTTAATATAATGGTTTTAGATTTTTCTTAGTCGTGAACATTTTGACTCAACCCAAGTTTACTTGCCTAAGTTTACTCTAGCTAGTATCCTTAACGTGTTTAAGTCAAGTTTTGCTAGGCTTTTATATAGGGAGCTATAAAACGCGAAAGTCTTAACTCTCACGGGTTAAGAACAAGAACTTTTCGCAAGTTCCTATAATTGATCCTAGAGAGTCGTTTATCAAGGGAACTTTAAAATGCGATTTCTAAACTTGAAAAAGTCTAAGAATTTGCAAGATCCTATAGGCGACTCGAAAACCCAAAACTTTGATTTAATAGGCTAAGCATCCACGAGTCTCATTACTTGAGATTTTAAACTGTGGAGAACGAGAGATGATAGAGTCAATTATCAGTTCTGTATTCTTTCGTGAATTTATGTGAGTTAATTATGAGCCTATTCTCCCTCCGCTTGTTAATAAATTAATCTGCTAATAAGTAGGGTTGTACGATTTGAAAAGTTACTTAGCTTCTAGCCCCAGATCGTTTAAAAGTTGCTCGGTAATGACGAGAGTTCATAGCCAAGGCATAACTTATGAAGCGGGGCGCGAAGATTGGCGAGTCCGAAAAGGCCCTAACAAGGCATGAGGGCTACATTTTGTTGCTAAAGATCCAAAAGTGATGTGAAGAATCATTTATCAAAAATCAATATGAAGGATCGAGACACACGACGAAAAGCAAGAACTCCCCAAAAGTCATGGAGAAGTCTATCCGAAAAGACCCTAGCAAGGTATGAGGATAAATAGATCCAAGTCCTAAAAGGAGGCGGATCGTTGTATATCAAAGTCCAAAATAATGATTGGAGAAAAATGAAGAAGTCGTGGTCCAAAGATGAAGAATCTCTCAAAAACTTCAAGTGAAGAAATTCCTATTATGAAGAGAAGACCATAATTTCAAGAACGTCTCTCGAAGATTCGAAGTATGAAGTCGCTGCCAAATATC
Source organism: Glebionis coronaria (assembly GCA_025667525.1). Lineage (NCBI taxonomy): Eukaryota > Viridiplantae > Streptophyta > Magnoliopsida > Asterales > Asteraceae > Glebionis > Glebionis coronaria. The sequence goes on from CM046879.1 coordinate 221,099,467, forward strand.
GGCCCGAGAAAGGTCTCAAATCGCGAACCAAGTTATGCCAAGATATGAACTTTCTGATATCCCGAGAAGCAGTTTTAAAAGATTTGGTCCTTTAGCTAACTATTGATTAAATCGTTCACCTTATTTTCGGACTAAAATAACTATCGAAATAAGTCAAACAATGCATCCTCGTGATCATTCAAGACAAAAATAAAATATAAGAGATACACCTAGGAATAAGGGAGTCTAAGTAAATAATTGGCCCACATGAGTTCGTGATAGTTTGCTAACTTATAATAACAATGATCTCGTTTCTAAGCTTGGTATGGGGAACGTGAAACTTGAGGATGATAAACGTTCATGGCCGCCAAAACCCAATGTAAGTTTTTAATTTCTTTACCTATTTCTATCTTTTACGTTTAGTATTTAATAAAGGCCAAGATGGGTTATTTATGATGGAGAATGTAAACCGTGCTTAAAATTAATGCATTGCATGAGGGCATTGCAATGGTCAAGTGTAGGGGATTTAATAAGTGTGAAAACACTTATCCTTTTACCACTTATTTTCAATAAAAACAAGACCAAAACGTGTGATTTATGTCGTAAAAGTCGGAATTATGCGTGGTTTGTGTTTTTATTGTGTTTTAGGACCAAAAGATGAAAAAGGAAGAAAACACGGGCTTTCACGGGCTTTTATCGAAGAAAACGGGAAAAGACGAAGTCAAAAGATCAAGAGTGCTTAAAGAACGGATGTCCAAGACCTATTCTGGAGATTTATCGAAGAACAAGTCTAAAGACGGAAGTTTAATGAAGTCGAAGAACTTATGTCTAATAGAAGAAGAAAATTAAAAGACAAGTTCAAATCCCGAGACTACAAAGACGAAGAATTAAAATCGAGTCGAGAAGAAAAAGAAAGAAGAAAGCACCACACATGCCTCCCACTCCCCTATAAATACCCTCCTAATCACATTAGGAGGGGGTTAGCTAGTTTTTATTTTTCTTTAGTTTCTTTCTAGTTTTTAGAGAGAGAAAGTCTTAAACTTTCTCTCACTAGTTCATCTTTTTTTTTAATCTTTCAAGATTAAACATTTTTGTATTGCTTATTTCATTAATCAAAGTTCTATTTTAAGCTTTTGATCCTTATTCTCATTCTTCACTTCTTGATTTATTTTACTTTTGATCCGAATATCATACTTCATTCGTATGATTTTATGATTTCGTGGTTGAAGGATTGATCTTCTTTGTTTACACATAAGTTCTTTCGCGTTTAGGACATAAGCTTATAGTGCTTATTGGCTTATTCGAGTTTTAGCTTATTGATTTTCGGATTTTATAAAGGTGTTAGTTATTTTAAAAGTATCTTTTATAAGTTTTTGATTTCATATCTTGAATAGTTTTCGAATTTAAGTTTTTCTTTTGTGATTAAGATCCGGTGAGATTAACTTTGGAACTGTTGCCTTCCATCACAAAACTAGGGTTTTGTGCTCTTTCCGACGGGTTTCATTCACATTCCGTTAGCTTTGGTATTTGATCGCAATAACCCATTAGGGTTTTACTTTGCGATCGGTTGGTTAATCCCCTTATTCCGATCTGGGTTGCGATCGCTTATTGCGATCGCATATTCCGACGGGTCTTAAGGCCTTGGTCAAGACGAAGTGCTGCCCATTTTTCGATAGCACCATTCCGATAGATAGACATTGCGACAGTAGCATTTTACATCATTCCGATCTGGATCATTGCGATAGTGGCTTTCCGATAGATGGTCATTGCGATAGTATTGATCTTGACTATTCCGATGGTTAATGTTAGCTATATTCCGATGGTTGCTATTTGGTGTATTCCGATGAACATGAATTGTTTTCTTACAATTGATTAAGTTTTTAAGTTTTTAAGTTTTTCAAAGCTTTAAGTTTTAAGAATTTTCATAAATTAAATTTAAGTTTAATTTTGTCAAAGCTTTAAATTACTCAACGACACTTTAATTTCTTGCTAGTAGTTTAAAACAAACAAACCAAATCATTCTCTTGATTCACCAAAAGACAATTGAGTCGCACTTAAGACCGGTTTTCAATTCGAAAAGATTTGGAACTATAACGAACTTGAACTTTCATATAGGGTGTCAAAAACCTTATATCAAGGTTTATGAGGTTTAATTACAAGTGAATTAAGAAAACCCGATTTGTGTTCTTGGTGAATAGTTGGGCGTTTAATCTGAGTTTGGGTTTAAAAAGATGTTTAGCGCCAGATTATTAAACTAATAAGGATTAGTTTAAATCTGTTATGGGTGGGAAGTGATGTGGCCAATTGAAGAGAGCTGATTGGTGGGATGGAGTAAGTGGGACACTTGTCACCATTTGGTAGGTTAAGGTAAGTATTATGTCTGGCCATGATAAGTCCCTCACATTCTTTTCTCTTTTCACTTGCAATTTAAATAACCAAATCCGGATTTCCTTTGTTAATAAACTTTCACTTTTCACACTTTTGCCCCAAATACTTTTCCAAAGTATTTTCAGGGGTATTTCTTGCCATATTGTGATACTTGAGGGGCTGTTTTGGCATTTTGTTCAATGATAATGGTCTAGACTTGCATAATTGACATTTTGGAGGACTGAAATTGCCAAGTCTTGATGATTGAGGGACCATATTTGCCAAATGTTGAAAGTTAAGGGTCCTTTTTGTAATTTTGAGATTTTCAAAGGACCAAACTTGTCATTTCTTGTACTTTGAAGGACTTTATGATGTATTTGACTTTGTGGATGATATTGGTTGACAATTTAGCTTTGTTGACGGGCTAAACTTGCTAATTCTTCAAAGTTAAGGAGCCTTTTTGTAATTTTGACAAACTTTAGGGACCAAACTTGTAATTATGAGGATACAAGGGTATAAAGTGTCAATTCTTCATAATTGGAGGACCCTTCTTCATAATTCTTCAAATCTTCAAGGGTTGATCTTGGGAAAGTCTTCACTAGGGCTTGGTTCATTGTGTGGCTTCGTTTCCCGTGTTCGTTTTTGCATGATTCTTGTGATCTTTTATCATTTTCTCAATATCCGTACCTAAAATACACAAGCAACAAACACAAGCATATATTTGGGTATTTTGATGATATTTAATGCATTTTAAGCCCTATTTGGAAGATGAGACTATGTATAAAAGCAGTCTCATCACTCCCCCATACTAAACCATTGTCGTGCCCTCACGTAATGCTAGAATAAAGTATCAAAGCATCTCCAAAATTCATTTTATTCACTTTATTGAAATGATAAACTAGCTACTCTACTACTATTACTACTACTTGTATTATAGACATAATGTATGATTTTCATCGTAAAATGGGACGTTTAGGTTCATAGAATAAGAACATGTGAATGCTTCGTTAGAAATAATTTCATCATCCTCGATTTTCACCCCAATTCCATGCCAAGCGTGCAACGAGATCATTGTCATTATAAGTTAGTAATGCTAACACTACTCATATGCCCTAATCACGTACTTATTCTCCCATTATTCCTAAGTTGTATCTCTTATATTTTATTTTGTCTTGAATGTTTCACGAGGATACATTGTTTGACTTATGCGATAATAGAGATTTAGGTCTAAAAATAGAGTCCTAACGGTGTAACTAAGAATATCAAATCAATAACCCCTCCTAATAGACAACGATGTTAAAAAATTAAGTCAACAAGAAGAATCGATAAACACGGTTTTATAACGGTTTTGAACATGAGACTTATTACCAAGACTTTTATACGCCCCCTAACGGAAGTGCCTTATTATCTTTGGTTTACCTCCATCTTTTATTCAACTTCGCCATGAAGCTTTTATTATGACTTCGGTCTTGCCTTGCCTTTTATTATCCGCCTCATCGGTGGTTTTCTTATCCAAAGACGTATATCCTCACGCAAAAGCGAATTTTGGATCTTTAAAGCTTCGAAGATTAAGGCTTGATTCACTTTCAATTTTTGCATAGATTTTAGGCCTTGTGGGGCTTCAAATTGTTTGCTTGATTTAGGTGAGCACTTGAAATCTTATTATTGGGTGAAGCTTTCGATTAATTACATGGAAGCTACTAGAAAAGACTAGAAACCCAACAATCCTAACTAAACCGCTAAGTCAATATTTATTAAGCAAAAAATATTTACATGCGAAGGGAGAATAAGCAAATAACGAGAACACATGAGTTTTTGAAAGAATACGAGTACTCTACGTTTAGCATAGTAACTTATAATTAACTCTATCATTTCTTGTCCTCCTTTAAGAGACTTAGCCTAATGTGTAGTTAAGGAATCAAAGCTAAGTGCTCAACACGCACGGTCGAGTCAAAAATTACTCTTATTCTCGCCATCGGAAAACCTACATTCGTGTCTTCAAACACTTATAAAACATGAGAAAAAATTTAAAATTTGGCCATTTTTAGCCTTATTTTGCAACAAAACGATAAACAAAAAGATAAATTTTGGAAAGCGTGAAGGTTTGGCAAGGCAAGTATCTATTCACCCCCCCCCATACTAAAGTTAAACATTGTCCTCAATGTTTAGAGTCTAGGGGTGCAAACACCCCCATTCTAGAGACGTAGTCGAATGCCTAATCTAGCATGGAAAGGGTGTAACCAATAAATTAATAGCCGTTTATGAAGTGTGCTATAAACCTAAGGTTAGAACAATCAAGGATATATCATGGATATTGAGAAATGTCTCCAAAGCAAACGATAGAGTGCTCCCATAAAACGAACACGAGAGGCTCCAATCGTGAAGATCATGATCTATAGTTCACAATTCACAAACAACCATGGAACAAAGGTTGGAAGGGCACAAATCCCCTCACATTAAACTAATTAGAAAGCGATAATATGTACATGGATAAGCATGGGTCTCCCCCACGAGGCACCTCGTTTTTGATTACCGAGTCATGAGCTCGACTCGATCCCCTCAATACTAATTATCATTGGGGAAGGTGACTTGGTCGAGGTAGTTCAAGGATGGAACTTCCCCGCCAAAGTAGTGCTTCAACCTATGTCCATTCACCTTGAAGTTAGGACCATCATCTTGAGCTAGCTCGATGGTCCCATAAGGAAACACTTGAGTCACGGTGAATGGACCGGACCAACGGGATTTCAATTTACCGGAAAAGATTTTCAATCTTTAATTAAAAAGCAAAACTTGATCCCCAATGTTAAAAACCCGGTTTTTAATTTTAGAATCATGCAACTTTTTAGTTTTCTCTTTATAAATCAATGAATTTTCATAAGAAATGTATCTCAATTCATCCAATTCATTTAATTGCATTTTCCGGTGTTTTCCCGCGGTCTCCATGTCATCATTACAATGCTTTAGGGCCCAATAAGCCTTGTGTTCTAACTCGATAGGCAAATGACAATTCTTTCCATACACAAGCTTATAGGGAGTGCACCCAATGGGCGTATTATGAGCGGTCCTAAAGGCCCATAAAGCATCGTCTAACTTATCCGACCATGATTGTCGGTTTTCCCCAACGGATCTCTCCAAGATCCTTTTCAACGCTCGGTTTGAAACCTCGACTTGCCCACTCGTTTGTGGGTGATAAGCCGTAGAAAGCCGATGTGTAACCCCATATTTCCTTAAGACTCTTTCGAATTGGTCATTACAAAAATGGGTTCCACAATCGCTTATGATCGCACGAGGGGTTCCAAACCGAGCAAACAAGCTTTTCAAGAACTTAACTACCACATGAGCATCATTAGTGGGCAAGGCCTTCGCCTCCACCCACTTAGATAGGTAGTCAACCGCAACGAGAATGTACTTATTACCACGAGATGATGGGAACGACCCCATAAAGTCTATACCCCAAACGTCAAATTTCTCACATACTTGAATGTTATTTTGTGGCATTTCATCTTTTTGTGAGGCTTTTCCTTGTCGTTGGCATGCATCACAAGACTTCACAAGAATTTGTGCATCTCGGTAAATAGTAGGCCAAAAGAAGCCGGCATCAAACACCTTCTTAGCCGTGAGATTAGCACCGTGGTGACCACCCGTGGGTCCCTCATGGCAAGCTCTAAGGATGTTAGAAGCTTCGGTGCCAAATACACAAAGTCGGATGATTTGATCCGCACAAGTTCGAAACAAGTAAGGGTCGTTCCAAAAGTAGAACTTGACGTCACGAAAGAATTTTCGTTTTTCTTGAGTCGGCATACCCTTAACGATGAAGTTACCGGCATGGTAATTTGCAAAATCCGCAAACCATGGGGTAGAAGAATCAAGCTTAGAATTCACTACACCAAGTGTCTCGAGCGGAAATGTTTCGGTGATTTCCTTGGGCTCATAAACACTTTGGTGAGGATCTTCCAAACGAGAGAGATGATCGGCCGCTAGATTCTCGGCTCCTTTTTTGTCAACGATGGTGTGATCAAATTCTTGAAGGAGGAGAATCCAACGAAGTAATCTCGGCTTAGCATCTTGCTTTGCCATGACATACTTAATAGCCGAATGGTCCGTATACACTATGCATTTCGTCAAGACGAGATAAGGTCGGAATTTCTCAAATGCATACACCACGGCAAGGAACTCCTTTTCCGTTGTAGTGTATTTAAGTTGAGCCTCGGTCATCGTCTTTCTAGCATAGTGGATAGGCAAGAAGTGCTTATCATGACGTTGCCCCAAAACGGCCCCTATAGCGTAATCACTAGCATCACACATAAGCTCAAAGGGGAGGTTCCAATTGGGAGCAACAAGAATGGGAGCTTCGGTAAGTTTCCTCTTAAGGATCTCAAAGGCTCGTACACAATCTTCGTCAAAGACAAAACGTGCCTCTTTTTCAAGAAGATGTGTAATGGGTCGAGAAATCTTCAAGGAGTCCTTGATGAATCGACGATAAAAGCCCGCGTGGCCTAGGAAACTCCTAACTCCCTTGACGGTTTTGGGATGAGGTAATTTGGCGATGACGTCTACCTTAGCTTGATCTACCTCAATCCCCGCTTTCGAGACCTTGTGCCCTAAGACGATTCCACTCTTAACCATAAAATGACACTTTTCCCAATTGAGCACAAGGTTGGTTTCCTCACAACGTTTCAACATTCTCTCAAGGTTCGACAAACACGAAGTGAAAGAATCACCAAACACGGAAAAGTCATCCATGAAGACTTCCATCGTCTTCTCGATCATATCATGAAAAATAGCCATCATGCATCGTTGAAAAGTTCCCGGTGCATTACAAAGTCCGAATGGCATTCTATGATAGGCAAACGTTCCATATGGACACGTAAACGTAGTTTTTTCTTGATCACGAGGATCGATGGGAATTTGGAAGTAACCGGAAAAACCATCTAAAAAGCAATAGAAATCGTTTCCCGTAAGACGCTCCAACATTTGGTCCATGAAGGGCAAGGGAAAATGGTCTTTTCGAGTGGCTTCATTCAACTTTCGATAGTCAATGCACACTCTCCATCCGGTCACGAGTCTAGTGGGAATCAACTCGTTGGCATCGTTTGGCACAACGGTCATCCCTCCCTTTTTAGGGACACAATGAATAGGACTCACCCAAGGGCTATCAGAAATAGGGTAAATCATTCCCGCGTCAAGGATTTTAAGGACCTCCGTTTTGATGACGTCGTGAATTTTGGGGTTCACCCTCCTTTGACTTTGGATTGTTGGCTTGAAATCCTCTTCCATTAAGATTTTGTGGGTACAAAATTTGGGATCGATCCCCTTAATGTCGGATAACTTCCACGCAATCGCCCCTTTGTGATCCTTAAGAACATCGACAAGTGCGGTTTTTTCATCATTCGAAAGATCCTTTGTTGGGAATAAATTATGGGTCAGTTCACTAGACGCTGATAAGAAGAATTCAAGCGCTGATAAGATGACATTGGACGCTGACAGCCAAGCGTTGACATTTGTAGAAGTCAACGCTGACAGCCTTGAAGATTAACACTGATGGAATATATCTTCATACGAATCTTTTTGTTTATTTGTTTCTTTATTTGTGTATGGTAAAGATAAGCTCGACATTGTATTTTCCATTATTATCTTTACCTAGAATAGTTGATTTGTAGCTTATTGTACAAGACTTCTTAATCTATAAAAGAAGATCTTTTAGGTTAATGTTAATCATCAGTTATCATAAGTTTTCACAAGTTAAACCTCTTTCATTGTAATCAAGTTCGATCATTCTAATACAAGTGAAAGTTTGTTTAACATCTTTGTGTTTTAGATTAAGTGTTAATTCCGCATAACACTTAGTTACTTTATTCATAAGCAAAGGTTTCTCTACGTGTATTACTTGATCTAATCTCGTATACACAAAGCTTAATCGATCTAAGTTTGGGATCAACAAGTGGTATCAGAGCTTGTTGAGAAACTTTTGATCTTTAAGTAACGCAAGAACCCTAAAACACCAAAAACCCTAAAAACCCTAAAATTCTCAAAACCCTAAAAACATCATGTCTGGCACAAATCAGCCTCCTGCTCCAGTTTTGCTACAAAACAACACCACAAATCCTAGTATCAAAATTCCCATGTTTGATGCTAGGAACTTCGAGCTTTGGAAGTCAAATTTTGAGCAATATGTAGCCATCCATGACTACACTCTTTGGGAGATTGTTGAATATGGGAACACATTCAACAAAGCTCAAAAGATTACTAATGCTATTGCTGCAAGGGTAGCTGTTCCTAATTGTCCTGAAGCTGATAAGAAGGAAAAGCCTGAAGATGGAAGAGCTGTATCTGCTGAAGATATAGCCAAGAAAAGGGTGGACATGAAAATCTTGAACATCATGAAACACGCCTTAGGTCATGAAAATCAGCACAAGTACAAACGCTTTGAGTCTACAAAAGAGCTTTGGGAAGCTCTTGAAGTAGCACATGGTGGCAATGCTGACACAAAAGAAGAAAAGAAGAAGCAACTCATGCATGAGTATGCTGTCTTTAAGGCTCAACCCAATGAGAATCTCAGCAGTGTGAGAAGTAGACTGCTTGACATTACAAGTCAACTTTCCTTCATGGGAACACAGATTGATGACCCTGACTTGAATGCTACTTTTCTCAAAAGTCTTGGTGATGTATGGAAGATTGAGGCAAGATCCATTCTTGTCAATAACACCCACAAGACCTCTAGGTTTGATGACATCTTCAACAAACTAAGACTGTTGGAGAATGAATGGCTTTTGGAGAGTGATAATGAATCTTCCAGTAGCAACATGGCCTTCTTCTCACAAAGTGAAGGTCAATTTGATTCCATGAACTCCTATGGACATCCAGTCACTGGATCTCAATGTGTCAACGCTGGACCACATCCTATCAGCGTTGGAACACATTATGTCAGCGCTGGATCATATCCTGTCAACGCTTTATACTCAAGCGCTGACACTCACAACTTTGGCGCTGATGGAATTAAACCTTCTGGTTTAGATCTAGATACTGTGTGTGCATTCATTGCTTCTTTGCCCAGTGATTCAAGGATTATATATGAAGATCTTGAGCAGATAAGTGATGAGAAATTGGAAGAGATGGACATCAAGTGGACTATGGCTCTTGTAAGTTTAAGAGCAAACAGGTTTAATAAAAGGTTCAAGAAGAAGATGACCTTTAATGCTAAGGATCTTGCTGGATTTGACAAATCCAAAGTTGAGTGCTACAATTGTCATCGGATGGGGCACTTTATGAGGGAATGTAGATCTCCAAGAAGATCTGATGCTGGTAAGCCTTCAAGCCAAATGGTTAAGAGCCAAGATTCCAAGGCCATGGTTGCTGTTCAACAAATTGATGGTGTTGGAGGATGGGACTGGAGCTGGAACTTTTTGGCTAAGGATGAGGAAGAGGACAGAGCCTTGGTTGCTGAAGTTAAAGAAGAGCATGTTGAATATGCTCTCAAGGCACACTCCTCCTCTTCATCAGACAATGAGGTATATGATGATGCTTTCTGTTCTAAGGGTTGTCGTTTAAATACTGAAAAACTAAATCAAGAGATAGTAAAATTATTAGATGAGGCAAGTGCTGAAAGATGCAAAGTATCTAATTATCAAATTGCTCTCACCCAAACAGAAAAGACAGTAGCTGAGTATAAGAAAATGGAGTTTGATTTAAAGGATAAAATAAATATCTTAAAACATGAGTTACATCAAAGTAAAGATATTCAAGATATCACAAACAGGGTTAATCTTGATTTGATAGCTAAGTTAGATGAGGCTAACAAAAATAAAGATAATGTGAGTCTTAAAATCCAGAGATTTGATAAGGCCACACAATCCCTAGGAGAGTGTGTTAGTAAACAAAGAGACTCTAAGGACATGAGTGGGATTGGGATGAAAGATTATACTGGTGTTCCACCACCAGCTGGGGATTTCTATGGTGTCCAATCAAAGGACTTATCTTGGACTGGCTTGCCAGAACTCCAAGAGAAGGAATTCATTCCTCCACCTAGAGTGACTTCCCCAGTTGAAGAATACAAACAAAAACTGACTGACCTAGATGAGTGGAAGAAAGCTAACCACACTTTGTTTGTTAAGGGAGGGTTGTTGTGTGAAAGTCCAAATGAGCCCACACCAATCACGAGCCATGATCCTACACCTATTAAAATCACACACCCAACCACTGGCAAAGCTTTTGACCTTGGCCCACAAACTGTTAGAAAACCTAGTGTTAAGTATGCAGAGATGTATAGGAATACTAGGTCACCAAAAAGCCAAGTTAGTAATCATGGAACAGGCTTCTTTTCTTCTAGACCTAAGACTATGTCTAGAAAAGCTTGTTACTCGTGTGGTAGCTTTTCACATTTGGCATACAAATGTGTCAACGCTTCCAATGTCAACGCTGATAGGAACCATTTCAGCGCTGACAAAAGTCAACATAGGTCAAACACTGTCAGACCCAATACCTTTGTGAACAAAAGTTCACAAGTTGTTAGACCAGCCCCATTCTTCTCTAGAGGGTCTAACTCACATGGCCTAAGACCTTTCCAAAAGTCAAACACTTGGTCCAATAGGCAATGGGTTCCTGTAGCAAACCATAGGTTCAACGCTGATAAAGGCAATCGGGGCGCTGACAAGAGCAATTTCAGCGCTGACAGACACACTGCCAAACCTAGGTACTTGCAACCACAGGGAAATAGGTCTAAAGCTTCTACTAGCTTAACATGGAGACCAAAACAAGACCAAAACCCTAATTCTACTGGTCTTTCTATGACATGCAACAGGTTTTATTATATTTCAAAGGTCATGTCAAGACCAATTGGGGTTAACTGGGCATTTCATCCAAAAAGGGATGAAAATGGGGTTGTTATAAGAACCACGTCTGTTCTTGTTGAACAACCAGATGAATCCAAGCCTTCCAAGGCTTGGGTTCCCAAAGAAAACTAATGTGTTTTCTTTATGTGCAGGGCATTCAGAAGAAGATCAATGATTATGGATATTGGGATAGTGGATGCTCAAGTCACATGACAGGAAAGGAAGACTATCTGACAAACTTCACTCCTATTCAAGATGGTGATAAGGTATACTTTGGAGGGGGCTATGGCACCATCACAGGAAAAGGAACCCTTATTACCAATAATCTACGTTTTGAGAATGTCTTCCTGGTAAAAGAACTGGATTATAATTTGTTTAGTGTATCACAAGTGTGTGATAACAAAAATAAGGTTCTTTTCACAGATACTGAGTGCTTGGTGTTAAGCAAAGATTACAAGCTCCCTGAGGAGAAATACATAGAATTTAGAACACCAAGGCATAAAGACATATATAATGTGAATCTTAATGGAATTAAGATGAATAATAGAAAGATGTCATGTTTTTATGCTAAAGCTTCAGTAGATGAAAGTAATCTTTGGCACAGGAGATTAGGGCACATAAACTTTAAAAATATCAATAGACTTGTGAGGCTTGGTTTAGTTGATGGTTTGCCTGAAAAGGCTTTCCACAATGACCACTCTTGTGTTGCATGTCTTAAGGGCAAGCAGCACAAGGTCTCATTCAAATCTAAACAGGTGCACTCTAGTTCTAAACCACTTCACTTATTGCATATGGACCTCTTTGGTCCAGCTAATATAGAAAGTTTGAAGGGTAAATCATATTGTTTTGTCATCACTGATGATTTTTCCAGGTTTACATGGACTTTCTTTTTAGCCAAGAAAAGTGAAACTGCCCAAAGTTTGATTAATTTCATTACCCAGATTGAGAAGAAGAATGGTAATGAGGTCAAAATTCTTAGAAGTGACAATGGGGGTGAGTTTAGAAATCAATTGTTAGATGATTTTTGTGCCAAGAAAGGGATTACTATGCAGTTTAGCATAGCTAGAACCCCACAGCAAAATGGGGTTGCTGAAAGGAAGAATAGAACCCTAATTGAAGCAGCCAGAACCATGTTGGCTGATGCCCACTTTCCTATAGCCTTTTGGGCTGAAGCTGTTAACACAGCTTGTTATGTTCAAAATAGGGCATTGGTCAACAAAATACATAATAAGACACCTTATGAGTTACTTTGGGGAAGGAAGCCAAATATTGGCTTTCTCAAGCCTTTTGGTTGTCATGTAGTTGTTTTAGAAACTAGTGATGCCCTAGGTAAATTTGATGCAAAAGGTGATGAAGGCTACTTCATGGGTTATTCAGTGTAGAGCAAAGGATATAGGGTTTACATTAAAAAGGAAAAACGTATACTTGAAAAGGTACATGTTAGGTTTTTAGAGAGTAAACCTAGTGATCCTGAAAGTGGTCCAAATTGGTTGTTTGACTTGGAACCTTTATATAGAGCTTTAAATTATATGCCTGTTACTGATCCAGACATTGTGAAGGTAACTTCAAGTGTTTTGGAAAAGAGAATTGGTAATGTTTCAGGTATACAGGTTGCTAAGAAGGATGGACCACCAGCAGTTGAGTCATCTCCCACACAAGAATATGTTACACTTCCTATATGGACAGATGAGTATTATGCTGCTGCTAGAAAAGATAATGGTGGTTTCCAAATACCACCAAATACAAACATGCATGGTTCTTCAGGCGCTGACAAAGGCAAATCAAGCGCTGACAAGAGCAATTCAGACGTTGATGGATCAGACGTTGACAACAATAGTTCAAGCGTTGATAGCCCAAGCGCTGACAAACAAGGTTCAGACGTTGATGACACCTTTGCACATCTTTTCTCTTCAAATTTTGAACAAGGTGGACCTTCCAATGTCCATGAAGAGATTCCTGTTGATCAAAGAGAGTCTGATGAAGAAGATATTGGCAACATGGAGCGTGAAGTTGAGGACACCAGACTTTTTGAAGGAGGAGTTCTCACTTCCAGAATGAAGAATCACCCCCTATCTCAGATCATTGGTGATGTTATGACTCCAGTTCAGACAAGAAGATCCCATCAAAATATTGGTGGATTTATTGCCAATATACACAAGAAGGTTGATACTCCTCTTGTACAAGCATGTTTGTTTGCATGTTTTTTGTCACAAGAAGAACCCAAGAAGATTTTTGATGCTCTCAAAGAACCTAGTTGGGTGGAAGCAATGCAGGATGAGCTTCACCAATTTGCTATACAGGATGTTTGGGAGCTGGTTGATTGTCCTAGATATGTGAGACCAATTGGGACAAGATGGGTTCTAAGGAACAAGAAAGATGAAAGGGGTATTGTGGTCAGAAACAAGGCACGTTTGGTAGCTCAGGGATACACACAAGAGGAAGGTATAGATTATGAAGAGGTCTTTGCTCCTGTTGCAAGAATTGAAGCTATAAGAATTTTCCTAGCTTATGCCTCTTGTATGAACTTCACTGTTTATCCAATGGATGTGAAGAGTGCTTTCCTCTATGGAACAATTGTTGAGGAGGTATATGTTATGCAACCTCCTGGTTTTGAAGATCCTGAGAATCCAGACAAGGTTTATAGAGTGAAGAAAGCTATGTATGGACTTCATCAGGCCCCAAGAGCATGGTATGGTACATTGTCCACCTACTTGGTGGAAAATGGTTTTAAAAGGGGCACCATAGATCAGACATTGTTCACAAAGAAGAAAGGTAAGGATGTCCTACTTGTCCAGGTCTATGTTGATGATATCATTTTTGGATCCACTAATCCAAAGATGAGTGAAGATTTTTCCAAGCTTATGACAGATAAATTCAAGATGAGTGCAATGGGTGAGATGAACTTCTTTCTAGGCTTACAAGTTCAGCAGAAAGAAGATGGCATCTTCATCTCCCAAGACAAATATGTAGTTGAAATCTTGAAGAAATATGGTTTTTCTCCACATGAAAAGAGTGCTTCCACTCCTATGGATAGGGAACACCCTTGGGGAAAAATTGGAGCTGGAAAGGATGTGGATGTTAGGCACTATAGATCAATGATTGGTTCATTGATGTATCTTACAGCCTCACGACCTGACATCATGTTTGTTGTGTGTGCTTGTGCACGCCATCAAGTGACTCCCAAAGAATGTCACCTTTTTGATGTGAAAAGAATTTTTAGGTACCTAAGATGTTATCCAGATCTTGGCTTATTGCATATTCAGACAGTGACTATGGTGGTGACAAGTTTGATAGGAAATCCACAACTGGTGGATGTCAATTTCTTGGGAGTAGATTGATATCTTGGCAATGCAAGAAACAAACAGTGGTGGCAAACTCTACAACTGAAGCAGAATATGTTGCTGCAGCTGCTTGTTGTGGACAAGTCTTATGGATTCAGAACCAGCTGTTGGATTATGGGTATAATTTCATGCATACCAAGATTTTTGTAGACAATAACAGTACTTTATGCATTATTAAAAATCCTGTACATCATTCTAAAACCAAACACATAGAAATTAGACATCATTTTATAAGAGATTGCTTTGAGAAAGGTTTAATACAACCAGATAGGGTAGCCACAGAAGATAATGTGGCTGATTTATTAACTAAACCTTTTGATACTGGAAGATTTCAATATTTGGTAACAAATATTGGAATGGTTAATCTCACTTAATATGTGTTTTGGAACCTTTTTGTAAAAGTATGTACAGGATAATGCATTGTAATTGGTCTTTGTGATGATTTAGATTTTTCCACTTTATTTTTCTAACACTGACAAAGGTAAATGTAACGCTGATAAGTGTTATTTTACCGTTGTTAGAGATATTATTGTCTAACGCTGACAAGAGTTCCTTCAACGCTGATAAGTGTTGTCGGGGCGCTGTCAGCAACAAATGTTAGTTTTGTGGTTTTCAATCTAAATGTGTAGGTGGTGGTAGTTTTATGCCATTGGATACAGAGTTGCTTATGGATCTTTGAAGAGCTATTTGGACATGTTTTTGTTTATGGATGATGGTTGGAATATTTATATTCCTATCTTGACATAAATTTTTAATGTTCATATATATTTTGAGAAACTCATGTATCATAGTTTAAGGGGAGGTTTAAGGAACCTTTAGGACTTTTGGGTATTCTTATAATACTCTCATCACAATTCTAGATTGTGTCCATAGGTGAGTATGGGTTAGTTTTACTAAACCATGAGGCACTGTAGCATGCAAAGTTGACAAACTATGCATGCTGCCAAGACATTTTTGGCCTAGAATTGGTTGTGGTCTGATGGGAGACTTGGGAATAGTTTTGTTATGGGTTTACCTGGGAGTTGCAAAGAATTTTATGAAATAACTTTGTTGGTAAGTATTTTGGTTAGCAAGGGACACTTGAGGACATTTGTGTCTATCTTGCTTAAGCAAGTGTGCATAAATGGACAGTGCTTGCCGCCCAGTAATTATTATCAACTTGCAAGATATTTCCCTTAGGATAAATTACTTTGTTAAGGTCTTTTTCTTTTTAAAAATTTTTATTTTTAGACGCTGACAAGTTTTTCTCCAAACGCTGTTACGTCCAATCGTGACGCTGACAAGGCTTTAGGCAAACGCTGACAAGAAAATATAGCCGTTGGGCGTTGATAGGCTATTTTTGACCGTTGACACCTAGTGGGCCCTACCCAGTTGTTATTTTTGACTAATCTTTGGCCGTAATTTTGGGGAGTTGTTACTTTTAATTAATGCATGAGATAAGTTATATTTGATTCAATATTTTCATCATTACTCTTTGAATATAACTGCCTCATTTTTTACCAATCCAAATCATGCATCTCTCCTATAAATTTGGCTAAACTTTTTGTTCTGGGTATTCATATTTTCTTGTCTAACATTTTTCTCCTAGATTTTTCCCATATCACATAACCTAAACAGCTTTCAACATGGCACCAAAGTTCAACTCAAACAATCTGACATTGGAGTTCAAGAGCCAACATAATATGGTAGCTTACTTGGCCGCTGATAATGATTTGTTCCCTCAGTATTCCCAAATGGTGGCATTTTTAAATGCATCCTCAATAAGGTATGCACTTTCTCATGAACCACTAGTCCCTGTCGCACACATTAGACAGTTTTGGAATAATGTCAGTTCCACAACAGCTAAAGGAGTGACCACATTAACATCTACTGTTCATGGAAGAACATGGGTGGTCACTGAAGCCTTGGTTCGCCAAGCTTTGCGTCTTGATGACGCTGATGGTGTGACTACCCTTGCCATTGCAACAATAGAACAAGGTCTTAGGGAATTGGGTTATCCTATTCCTGCTGGTAAAACTTTAAATAAATATCATAAGCAGGAATTTCCCTCGGATTGGAAATATTTGATACATGTCCTTCTTCAATGCTTAAGTCCAAAATGTACTGCTTTTAATGAAATAAACAGGTCCATTGCAAGTGCTTTGGTTTGTATGTCACGTGGGCTTAAGTATAATTTTTCAAAAATGATTTTTGAAGGGATGTGTAAAAATAAGGGAAGTAAAATGACTTTGGCTTACCCAAGATTTTTGCAAATGGTGTTTGATTTACAAGAATATTGTACTAGGGATCATGACACTTTTTATGAGATCCCTAAGCAAAAGAAAACCATTTTTGACAAGATGAGCTCCACAAACAGATCTATACCTCTCACCCAAGCCATGCTTGAAGTAATTCAGGCTGCTCAACCACAACCAGACCCTGCACCTCAAATTGAGCCTATCCTTGAACCATTACCTTCACCAGATCACATGAACGTTGACCAACCCAATGTCAACGCTGACACTCAAAATGTTGGTGCTGACACAGCCAATCCCAACGCTGATGATATCCCTGAACAATCCCAAACACCCCTTAACCAACCAACACCCACACAATCTACCTCCTCTTCCACCCCATTACAATCTAGGTTGAATAAACGCCAAAGGACTACTGGAGTGTTCTCCTCTAGTGGTCCTAGCCTTGTTGCAGAGAGAAGCACCTCCACAAGTGTGGCTGGTGACATGGATGAGGCTGGGGCTATTGGCACAAGCTTAGATGCTGGTCAAGACAGTCCCAACATCATTAAGACCTCATCCACGCCCTATGATTCTATTTTGGGAGGTCAAATTCCCATTCTAGTTGAGGGCAGATTGGAACCTATGACATTGAATGAATTGACGGCTGCTGTCATTAGCTTGCAAAAGCAAAATGTCAGCCTTGTACAAATTGTCAACAATCAGGGCCGTGAACTCCAAGTATTGAGGGAGCGGGTAACTGTTTTGGAGAATCCTAGTAGCAGGAGTAGAATGGAGGAATCTTCCAAAGGGGAGGATGAAGAGGATGAGCTGATTCATACAGCCAGTGAGAAGAGTTCCCAATTTAGTGAATCTTTAAATGTTGCTGAAGCACTCACCAACTTGAAGAAGCACCCAATTATTGATACATCCAAGGTACCTCCATTGAACTTGGAAGGATCTTTCACAGCAACAATGGGCGCTGATACAGGTTTGAACGCTGACACATCCAGCGCTGACAAAGGTAATCGGGGCGCTGATAAAGGTAACTTGAACGCTGACAAAGTTGCAGGTGGTGTTGATGTATTCCAGTCATCAGCAATCATCAAAGATGTGTCCACACATGTTTCTTCTTCTACCTTACCTATTATTGATCCAAAAGACAAGGGTAAGGGGATTATGGTTGAAGAAGATGTTCCAAAGAAAGATGCAGCACAAATTGCATTTGATGAACAGTTGGCTACACAACTTTTGGAAAAAGATTTGAAGAGGAGTGGTAGATCACCAATTGTTGCCACTTCTAAGAGTGAGGAAAAGAGTGGTGATGAAAAAGAAGGAGATAGCTCAGATTCAAGTGTTCAAATTATTGAAGATCCAGAAAGACTTGAATATGGGGATGAGTTGGCAAGAGAAAGATTGAGTGATTTGAAGAAGCAGATTGATTGGGACCTTCCAGAAATCACCAGAATGTACCATGCTTGGGAAGACAAGGTAATGGACAACCCAGGGATGAGCTTATTAGATCAAATTTAGGGGTTGGAAATTCTTCTCAGGGTACAAGATGATATAAAGGTGATTTTGAGGTTTAATGCACAAGAGGTCAAGACTTGGCTTAAAAGAGATAGAAGGCAGTTGTATTACAAGTTGCTTAGATGCCATCAACCTAGATGGACATACAAGAAGTTGCTGGCTTTATCTTTTGAGGAGCTAGAGTACAGGGCACATCCTATTTGGAGGAATGTGCAAGAACAAAATGTCTTACAGTTTCTTTCAGAAGAAAGGAAACAAGAGCTTGCTGAGGAAATGCAGATTCAAAAGGAGATGAGGATTGCTCAAAGACCAGTGAAGAAAGTAGATCCTCTCCAATTTCCCAAAGATATGGATGTGTATTATCCAACTGAAACTGTCATAAGGAAGCATCTCAAGCTTTCTCCATTGGAAGCTTCAGATTTGGTTAATGTAGTACCTCTAGATGACAGAAATCCAATCATAAGTTTTGATGAAGATGAGTGTGGATTTTGGAAGATTGGCAGGTTTGGAAAGGAGGTACACACTTTCACTTCAATTATTTCTATCTTTGCAAGCATAGACAGAGAAGACTTGGTGCATCTATGGAGATTAATAGAGGCCAAGTATACAGCTGAAGCACCTACTTCAGCAAATGGAATAAGACTATGGCACACATTTTTGACTTTGTGTGGTCCAAGGGAAGCAGATCCTGCCATATGGAAGGATCTTGAAGATGACCTCAATAATCTTCATTGGAGGCTTTATTCTACTTGTGGTGTGTTTCATTTGAGCTCTACAAAGTTTTCAGAGTATCTACTTGTGGATGCTAACTATTTCTTGTCCAAAGAAGTATTGGAGAAGATGAAGGAGACACCCTTGGAGATTGATTATACTAGTGACGTCGCCAAAGACTTGATTAGATATGTTTATCACCAACATAAGAAGTTTTTGTAAGATTCCTCCTAAGCCTTAAGTTTTTATTCAGAAACTTGATCATTGGAATAGATATCAAGTTTAGGGGAGGATTGTTGGGAATAAATTATGGGTCAGTTCACTAGACGCTGATAAGAAGAATTCAAGCGCTGATAAGATGACATTGGACGCTGACAGCCAAGCGTTGACATTTGTAGAAGTCAACGCTGACAGCCTTGAAGATTAACACTGATGGAATATATCTTCATACGAATCTTTTTGTTTATTTGTTTCTTTATTTGTGTATGGTAAAGATAAGCTCGACATTGTATTTTCCATTATTATCTTTACCTAGAATAGTTGATTCGTAGCTTATTGTACAAGACTTCTTAATCTATAAAAGAAGATCTTTTAGGTTAATGTTAATCATCAGTTATCATAAGTTTTCACAAGTTAAACCTCTTTCATTGTAATCAAGTTCAATCATTCTAATACAAGTGAAAGTTTGTTTAACATCTTTGTGTTTTAGATTAAGTGTTAATTCCGCATAACACTTAGTTACTTTATTCATAAGCAAAGGTTTCTCTACGTGTATTACTTGATCTAATCTCGTATACACAAAGCTTAATCGATCTAAGTTTGGGATCAACATCCTTCGCAATAATAACCGGCAACTTGTCGTCCCCCTCCAAATAGACATATTCGAGGTGAGGAGGTAAATCTTTCAACTCAAGGATAGGTGGTTCCTCAAGTGAAGATTTGGGCTCGATACTCATAACCTCCTCGGGTGGAGGAAATGGGAAATCGTTAAGAAAATCCTTGATAATCAAGAAGTCCTCATCGTTGTCGAGGTCTTCGTCACAAGTACGTGGAAAATCGAATTCTTCCAACGTAAAACCACCACCTTCAAAAGGAGTGAAGGTTGGTGTCGAATTATCAAGAATTGGATCCAACATAGTGGGATTGCCACTAGTTTCTTCATCACCAAACCCTAAAACTTCTTGTGAAAATTCCTCGCAAACCACGTCGATCATGTCAACGAGGTTTATGGTTGCAACGGAATAAACATGAGAAATTTGAGAATTTTGAGTTGTGTTTATAACAAGTTCCTCGTCGTTGAAACGTAAGGTGATCTTTCTAGCATGAACATCAATCAAAGCCATAGACGTATCTAAGAACGAACTACCTAAAATGAGAGGAACTTGAGGATCTGTGGGGATATCAACAACAATGAAGTCTACGGGATAGTAGAACTTCCCCACTTTCACAAAAACGTCTTCCGCCAAACCACATGCGGGAATTGTGGAATGGTCGGCCAACTCGATAGACATTAGTGAAGGAGTAAGATTAGGAAGATTGAGCGACTTGAAGATTGCAAGTGGCATCAAGTTAATGCTAGCACCAAGATCGGCCAAGGCGAAGCATTCTTCCATGTCTTGGATTGCACAAGGGATAAAAAATTTACCGGGATCACCGACTTTTTGAGGTATGCGATTAAGATAAACCGATGAACAACTAGACAATTGATGCAATTTCTCCTTGTTGTTCAACATACTCTTAAAGTTAGCGGCAAATCGAGGCATCATGACCAAAGCATCGGCGAAACTCACATTAAGATGCAAATCACGAAACATTTTCATAAAAAGCTCAAATTGGTAATTGTCGCGCTCTTGACGTTTCTCCTTCCTAAGTCTCGATGGATAGGGCAAAGGTGGTGTGGGTTGAGGCATAGTAGGCATAGCCTTTGGAATCTCGGGTTCCAATGATGGTAATGGGTCAACCGTAGGTGTGGTATGAGCGGTACTTCGTGGGATTGGGACATGCTCCTTTTGGACCACCACCTCGAGTTCTTCCTCAATTGCTTCCTCCGTAGGAGCAATTGGTTGATGAATCGGCTCCTTAAGTGTCTTACCACTACGTGTGGTAATCACTTTCATCTCACCCTTAGGGTTGGATATGGTGTTGCTAGGAAGACCACTTGACGACGGTTTACACATTATTGCCTCAAACATAGACGAGATTTTATCTTCAAAATTAGATTGCCTTAATACGGCTTCGGTTTGCCTTTTCTCGGCCTTAAGCATCTCTTGTTTAATCTCATGTTGCCCTTGTTTCATCTTTTGTTGGTTTTGTTGCAACCTAGTTACATTTCCTTCCATCTTGTTGGTGTGGATTTTAAGTTCATTAGCTAACTCATTTTTCAACTCTTTCTTCAAGTCATTTTTAAACTCGGATCTTAGGATAATGATTTCTCTTTGTATGTTGTCAAACCTAGCATCATTCCCACTAGCATATTCAACAAATTCACTTGGAAGATCTTTCAATATTTGCAAACTTTTGTTGTTATTTTGAAAATCATTTTTGTTTGAAACTTGATTATTAGCCCCTTGATTCCCATAGTTTCCCTTGTTGTAATTGTTCTTAAAACCAACTTGATTGTTGCGATAGTTGTTAGCATTTTGATTTGAACCAAAACCCGGTGGAGTCATTTCATAGAGCGGGAAACTTGACCGTTTTGGTTGTAATTTCCCGTGGCCGCGAAGGCACTCGAAGTGTTACCACCGTTGGTAATGCACTCGGAGAAATCATGACCTCCACCACAATACATGCAAGAAACCTCAACCGCTTTAGCCGTAGCGGGAGCACTTGGTTCACCAACTTTAAACTCAATCAAAAGTCCTTTTAACTTATCAAAAATCTTGTTTTCCAAGTTTGCCTCAATTTGGCAAGCATCGATGGTATTAGACAAAGAAGGTGAAGCCGAAGACGAAGCCTTACGAACACTAGACGTGCTACGAGGACTATACACCTTAGATCTATTTTCAATTATCACCAAAGCTTCCTCAACCGTTTTACACAAAAAATTACCACCCACGGCGGCATTCAAATAATCCCTTTCATGATCATTAAGTCCATTGTAAAACGTGTCAATTTGATGCAAATCGGAAAAACCGTGATGAGGACATTCATGTAACATTTCCTTAAACCTATTCCAAGCCGTTGAAAAACTTTCATTAAATTCCTGTGAAAACTTTGAAATCTCGTTTTTCAAGTGCGTAGTCTTAGAGGGCGGAAAAAATTGGTTCACAAACTTAGACACGAGATCCTTCCACGTCAATATAGAATTGGGTGGCTCTTTCTCTAACCAAATTTTTGCGGGCCCCCCTAAGGAATGCGGAAAAAGCATCATCTTAATCGAGTCGTTAGAGACATCCTTAAACTTGCAAGTAGCGGTAAGACGATTGAATTGGCGGATATGGTCGTGTGGATTGTCCTTCTCATCACCACGGAATTTGTTTTTTTTGAATCATGGACAACAAACCCGTTTTCACCTCAAAATTCTCCGCAAGGATGGCGGGAATCACAATAGCCTCTCCATAACCCTCGGTGGGTGCTTGAAGTAACTCCATCATAGTTCGATTTGCCATGGTTGGTGCTTCTCTTACAATGGGTTCGTCAATAGGAGACTCCTCACTAGAATTGTTGGGAGTGGGAGTTTTGTTCTTTCGTTTACGTGCACGTCTTGCTTGATTTCGAGTTAGCATAAACGTCACGTACAACGAGGGGACGAGCAAAGAAGATTATTTTTGGTGTTTTGTATTTTTTCAATTTTTTTGTGGTTTTTGATTGTATTAACCTTTTTGGAGTTTGGTGAAATGTATTAAGTAGACAAAAATCTACAAATCTCCTCCTTAATCAAATCTCTTGATTAAAGAAGCCTCAAGGAATGAAAACGATCACGTGGAGTGAATGCCTTTGATGACTTTAGAACGATGGTGGAACACCAAATCGTTCAAGAGGGTTTAATCAATAGAAACCAAGAAAATATATATGATACTTAGTAATACTTTGGGCGGAAAAACCCTCGATTCACTCTCACAATCAAATACTAACAATCAAGCGGGGAAACGAGGCGGCGCGAAGCACTTAAGAGCCTTTTTCCTTAGGATATATTTTATAATATCCGCCTTATACCCACCTTATAGTTTGTATTTTCAAGATTAAGCTTCACGAAAGTAATTATCTATTTTTGCCTTTTTCTTTGGTTTGAGATTCGAATACAATGATTGGGTAATGACCTCCCAAGTCAAGGTTGTGATTTCTCACGTATTTGGAGTACTTGTATCTTTATTGTTCTACGTATACAATATAGTAATAATATTCACACAAAAACCGAAAAACGATAATACGTATTAGTAGAGTGCTACTAATACAAATACTAATTATGGTTAGTATAAAAACAACAATGCCAAATCAAAACACAACACGCCTCCCCGGCAGCGGCGCCAAAATGATGTTTGATTTTTGCTACCCTTTAGGAAAAGAGCAACAAAAGTGGCTAGTATTAAGTGTCGGTTTAGGAAAACCAAACACTAATGACCAATTAAGTTCGTTCTCAAGGAGGCTAGTGTGTTATGTGTGTAATGATATGGATTAATTTGTGATTATATTTGAAAAAGAAGAATAGAAAGGGGATTAGAAGAGAATGACGGTTATGAAGACGGATTAAACTAAGTGTAAAAAGGCGTACACGTAAAGTCGTAAAAACCACCAAAATTAAAATTTTAATCTAAAAATTTCTAAAAATTACCAAAAATCCCTAATAATATTCTAAGAGTTTACAAAAAATCAAAACTTGCAAAAACCTTTTAATTAATTAGATAATGACTTTTTAATGCTAATTAAAGCCCTAAAAATCAAAATTAATTATTAAAAAACCCTAAACAAGATTTTCAAGTTTGTAAACCTCAAAAATACTCTAATTAAGCTAAAAACTATTTTTCAAAATTTTAAAACCAATTAAAACTATTTTTAAACAATTAAAAACTCCTAAAATAAATTAAATCTTAAATTAATTATAGAAAATAATTAAAAGACCTAAAAAATATTTGGAAAGTTGCAAAAATCCTAATTAAGTGTTTAGAACCTAGGAAAAATATAAAAACCTAGAAAATCAGACTTTTAATTTTTAATAATAAAATAATATTAAAATAATATTAAAAATCCAAAAATTCTAAAAAATCTAAAAACATGCAAACTAGCTTAATTTAACCTAAATAACTCAGAAATGAAAGTGAAATTACCTAAATACCCCTATTGGGCCTAGAAAATGGGCCAAACCCAAAACAGTCCCTTATTGGGCTTGATTAAGGCCTAATAAGAAAAAGTGCTCAAAATAAGCCCAAAAAGCACAGGTTGACTCAAAATTTGATTTTAAACAACTTTTTCCAAAGGCCCAAAAGCTGAAAATGTGAAATAAGCTAACTTATAATAAGCAGCTTATTCTTAATGGGCTTTTTGGCCCATTAAGCCATAAGCTGTTGCCATAAGCTAAAAATTTACACACAAGCTTCTTTTGACCTAACAAAGACTTCTGCAAAAAGAATTTTCAAATAAGCTCACTTAATAAGCCAGAAACAAGTCACAAACTTATTCACAAAACGATAAAATAGTCGTTTTTATGATCTAGACCACCTCAGAAGCAGATTCAAATTGCAAAATGTTTCTTTTGACAAAACTAAGCTTAAAAACCAAAGACCTTTCAAATAAGCACACTCAATAAGCTGGAAAATCAAATAAGCACTTATGTTAAAAGTCAAACAAGTTGGTTTTCTAGTAAAAAGTCAAAGTCAAAGTCTCATAAGCTCCAGTTCACTTAAATGGGTCAAATAATGAAGATCTATCACAAAAAATAAGTTGTTGCAAGTCAGAATAAGCTAGAATAGCTTATTGTTAAGCTGATGACAAAATTGCACTAGCAGGGGCTAGTTTTTGATGTTGAGCAGTGGAAACTTTTTCCACTGCTTGACTATTTTGACTTTTTGTCTTTAGTGACTTTTTCTTGGATTCAGATTTCACAAAGGCACCCAAATGATCTTTGGATCACAAGGAGTCAATCACAATCAAAATAACACAATCACTAACACCCAATTGATACAGTTTAATCAATCATTCATCAGACATGATACAGACATGAACAATAAGCAGTTTAGCACTTAAGAGCAGTTTTAGCACCAATCAGCCAGCCAAATTCAACCAAATGCACACTCAAGCTATAATAAACTCCAATAAGCAAGTCTAAACAGGTTTCATGCACTGGTTCAAAGAATTAAGCAAGATTCAAGCAATGAAAGTTACTGATGAACACTAACACATGCAGTTTTTCTACTTTGCTGATGTATTTGACACACAAGCCAATTTCAACACCTCAAATCTTTCAAACGGGTTATATTAACTTTGTTTAAACCACTTTTATCCTAAGCATGCATACACACTAAGTGTTCCTAAAATCCTAGGTCAAAACAAGCAGAAACAAGGTCTATATAGCATATTGATCAATTCAAGTGTTCAAACCCAAAAACTTGCAGCAAAACACTCTCAAACAAAGGTATAGCAGATACAAAGCATAAACAACAACTTCCCTTAACACAATAACAAGTTACAAGCATAAACCAGTAGACCCAAACACCCTTTTAACTTTTTCAAATCAAGATTTTCAAAAGCACAATGAGATTTCAGGCCAACCAAGCATCAATTAACACTCGAACAAGTATAATAAACAGATTCAAGCAAGAACAAACCACAAATTTCACAAGAACAACAGTTTCATACAAATATCACCAAAAATCACAATTTAAGCAGATTTGGAGATTAAGTATGCAAACCTCATGGATGTACATCCACACCCACGAATTTTGAGCTTATGTGCTAGCAAGAACAAGCACAAGCTTCCACAATAAGCCTGCTAA
The DNA here is from genome assembly GCA_025667525.1 of Glebionis coronaria. Taxonomy (NCBI): domain Eukaryota; kingdom Viridiplantae; phylum Streptophyta; class Magnoliopsida; order Asterales; family Asteraceae; genus Glebionis; species Glebionis coronaria. The sequence continues at coordinate 221,125,365 of CM046879.1, forward strand.
GATTGAACAAGGATTAAGCACAATATCATAAAAATCAGAAACTTTGAAAAACTTGATTAATGCAAACTTGTTACCCCACACTTGATTATCCCCAAGTTATAAGCCTCACCACACCTTAACCAACTCAGTTAGGATGCTATGATCAGCCCTATAGCCCAAGAATTCCAAGATTGGAACAAGACTTAGCAAAATATCAAGAAAATGAGGAAATATGCAAACTTTTGCACACTCCTCTTTGGAAAACAGGTTTTGAACTTTAAGAACTAACAAGCATATAACAAATGAAAGCAGTAAACAAGATTGGCCAATGACTTTTCTTCAAGATTTCAAACTCAATTTCATTAACTTAGAAATAGGATTTACAGAAACTTGAACCAAGGAAAAATCAAAAGCAAACGGAAATGTGAAGGCCTTAGTGGCTTTATATAGAGCCTTACAAGTTCTTCTAAGCTAAAAAACGTGTAAACCCTAATGCTTAAGTCCCAAAAATGCCCTTGAGGTTTTTGTCTTCTTTGGAGAATCATGTGACTGAATTTGTCATGTAGTTGAGGTGTGAGCTGTTGAAATAGCATCAAGGGCTTAGAATGAGCTTAGGATGCAAGCAGGATTGTGAGGCGTTGGATTGCTGGCATAATCTTGTCTTCTTCCTCAAACATGTAGCAGGGCATGTCCCATGTGGCATGTGGGGTAAAGTGGCATGTGTTTTTAAGGTTGGGATATGATTAAGGCATGCTTAATCATTAATCTGGAGGTTTATGAGGTTTAATTACAAGTGAATTAAGAAAACCCAATTTGTGTTCTTGGTGAATAGTTGGGCGTTTAATCTGAGTTTGGGTTTAAAAAGATGTTTAGCGCCAGATTATTAAACTAATAAAGATTAGTTTAAATCTGTTATGGGTGGGAAGTGATGTGGCCAATTGAAGAGAGCTGATTGGTGGGATGGAGTAAGTGGGACACTTGTCACCATTTGGTAGGTTAAGGTAAGTATTATGTCTGGCCATGATAAGTCCCTCACCTTCTTTTCTCTTTTCACTTGCAATTTAAATAACCAAATCTGGATTTCCTTTGTTAATAAACTTTCACTTTTCACACTTTTGCCCCAAATACTTTTCCAAAGTATTTTCAGGGGTATTTCTTGCCATATTGTGATACTTGAGGGGCTGTTTTGGCATTTTGTTCAATGATAATGGTCTAGACTTGCATAATTGACATTTTGGAGGACTGAAATTGCCAAGTATTGATGATTGAGGGACCATATTTGCCAAATGTTGAAAGTTGAGGGTCCTTTTTGTAATTTTGAGATTTTCAAAGGACCAAACTTGTCATTTCTTGTACTTTGAAGGACTTTATGATGTATTTGACTTTGTGGATGATATTGGTTGACAATTTAGCTTTGTTGAGGGGCTAAACTTGCCAATTCTTCAAAGTTAAGGGTCCTTTTTGTAATTTTGACAAACTTTAGGGACCAAACTTGTAATTATGAGGATACAATGGTATAAAGTGTCAATTCTTCATATTTCGAGGACCCTTCTTCATAATTCTTCAAATCTAGGGTTGATCTTGGGAAAGTCTTCACTAGGGCTTGGTTCATTGTGTGGCTTCGTTTCCCGTGTTCGTTTTTGCATGATTCTTGTGATCTTTTATCATTTTCTCAATATCCGTACCTAAAATACACAAGCAACAAACACAAGCATATATTTGGGTATTTTGATGATATTTAATGCATTTTAAGCCCTATTTGGAAGATGAGACTATGTATAAAAGCAGTCTCATCACTCCCCTCCTTCCTTTCTTCTTAATTGCATCATTAGGTCCTTAAGCCTTTAATTCTTCATTAATTGCACCATTAGTCCTTTATTCTTCTAATCTTCTTTAAACTTGGACTCTAATGACTTGTGGATCGGGATTTCTTTTGAACTCGTCTTTTAATTCTTCAATAAAATAGACTTGAGTTCCTCGACTTTTAGTAAACTTCCGTCTTTTGACTTTTTCTTCGATAAATCTTCAGAATTGGTCTTGGACTTCCGTTCTTTTTGCACTCTTGACTTCTCGACTTCATCTTTCATCTTTTTCTTCAATAAAAGCCCGTGAATGCCCGTGTTTACTCCACTTTTCACCTTTTCGTCCTAAATCACAACTAAAACACAAACCACGCATAATTCTGACATAAAAGACATAAAATACACGTTTTGGCTCGGTTATTATTGTAATTAAGTGGTAAAAAGGATGGGTTTTTACACACCTATCAAATCCCCTACACTTGACTATTGCAATGTCCTCATGCAATGCATTAGTTACAAAGCACGTTTACACTTTTCATCATGATCAATCCATAGTGGCCTTTATTAAAAAGATAGAAAATTATAAACATTCAAAATAAATAAATCAAAAGCATACCTTGGGTTTTGGAAATGTTATAAACAATCATCATCCTCAAGTTTTAACTTTCTTCAAACCAAGCTTATAAACGAGATCATTGTTATTATAAGTTAGTAAACTAGCACGAACTCATGTGGGCCAATTACTCACTTAGACTCCCTTATACCTAGGTGTATCTCTTATATTTTATTATTGTCTTGAATGATCACGAGGATGCATTGTTGACTTATTTTGATAGTTATTTAGTCCGAAAATAAAGTGAACGCTTTAATAAATAGTTAGCTAAAGGACAAAATCTTTTAAAACTGCTTCTCGGGACCTCATAAAGTTCATATCTTGGCATAACTCGTTTCGCGATTTGAGACCTTTCTCGGACCGATATTTGGCAGCGACTTCATACTTCAAAACTCGAGAGACGTTCATGAAATAATGGTCTTCTCTTCATAATAGGAATTCCTTCACTTGAAATTTTGAGAGATTCTTCATATATGGACCACGACTTCTTCATTTTTCTCCAATCTTTATTTTGGACTTTGATATACAACGATCTGCCTCCTTTTTTGACTTGGATCTATTTATCCTCATACCTTTTTAGGGTCTTTTTGGATACACTTCTCCATGACTTTTGGGGAGTTTTTGCTTTACGTCGTGTGTCTCGATCCTTCATATTGATTTTCGATAAATGATTCTTCACATCACTTTGGATCTTTAGCAACAAAATATAGCCCTCATGCCTTGTTAGGGCCTTTTCGGACTCGCCAATCTTCGCATCCCGCTTCAATAAGTTATGCCTTGGCTATGAACTCTAATCCATACCGAGCAACTTTTAAACGATCTTGGGCTAGAAGCTAAGTAACTTTTCAAATCGTACAACCTTATTTATTGCAGATAAATATTTTAGCAGGCGATGGGAGAATAGGCTCATAATTAACTCACATAAATTCACGAAAGAATACCAAACTTTTAATTGACTCTATCATCTCTCGTTCTCCACAGTTTAAAATCTCAAGTAATGAGACTCGTGGATGCTTAGCCTATTAAATCAAAGTTTTGGGTTTTCGAGTCGCCTATAGGATCTTGCAAATTCTTTGACTTTTTCAAGTTTAGAAATCGCGTTTTAAAGTTCCCTTGATAAACGACTCTCTAGGATCAATTATAGGAACTTGCGAAAAGTTCTTTTTCTTAACCCGTGAGAGTTAAGACTTTTGCGTTTTATAGCTCCCTATATAAAAGCCTAGCAAAACTTGACTTAAATACGTTAAGGATACTAGCTAGAGTAAACTAAGATAAGTAAACTCAGGTTGAGTCAAAAGATTCACAACGTTTGAAAACTAAAACCACTTTATTAAAGATCTATTCTAATAAGGCAAGAAAATAACTATACAAAAGGAAAAACTTATAGGCAAAAATAGATCAAAAATTTTGAAAAATGTCGAAAAATTGATTTTCCGGTTAAAATGAGGACAAATACAAGGAAAAGACCACTTAACTTCGATAGAAGTCCCCCCTACACTTAAGATAAACATTGTCCTCGATGTTTAAGCATGTGAGAGTAAACTCCCTTACACTTAGGACATTTTGCACTTTGTTTAAATCTCGCTAAGGAAAATACAACTAAAGAGATTCCTATTTTAATATTGGAAAATATAAAATAGTGAATCGAAAAGAGTTTAGGATAGAACCGGGTTGAAGTAGACATGGAATCACGGGTCGTCAAGAATCATCAAGAGTGTGTCTTTGAAGCTCGAATCCCTGATTAAGAGAGGAGAGGAAATAGCAAACCAAAGGGTCTCCCCTACACTTATGATATTGAACGCGAAAAGATAGATGCATGGGTTGCCTCCCAAGAAGCGCTTGATTTTTGTTTACCGAGTCGTGAGCCTGACTCGACCTTGATCATCATAGGAAGAAGCATGAAATATATCCACCAGGATCAAAGACATAGTTTTCTTCCATCACATAGTAGAGGCTTAAGGCAAACAAGGCAAGCCATAGAAGAATAGGCAAGGTTCCCTTAAGCAGCGATGAAGCACGGTGGAAGCAAGTATGGTGAGGTGCAAGCATGTCTTCAATATTTCCAAAGATTTTTCCTTTTATTTCATCAGGTGGATACTGAGATGGCTTAAAGATTTCAATACCGGGGTCGAACACCTTTTCCTTTAAGGGAAAATAACACTCAGGCTCAACAGAGTGTGAAGAAGATCCGCGAAGAAGCACAACCTCGTCCTCAGAAGGGGATAAAGAGGTGTTAACTCATACGTGCTGCGGATATCGGTGTCGATCGGTTTCTTCTCCTTAGAAAGAATGTGCTTCAAATCCAAAGTAGGATTAAGACGATAATCTTCAAAATCATAAGGAGGAGCATCACTCTCATGAGGGAAGTAAGTGTTGAGAAACATAGAGAAGTCTTCCTCAAATGAGTAGTCGTCCAAAGTAGGATCGAGTGATGGCGGAGGATCTTCATCGTGAGAAGAATCGCTCGAAAGAGTATCAGCCTCATCGAAATCATCATACATGGGCAGATCAGGATACTCAGAAGTAAGGTCATCATAATCATCCGTATCTGAGCTAGAATCATCATCATCATAAGCATCAAAGATCGGTGGAGAATCATAAATGGGAGAAGGTTCCAAATTGGATAGAGAATCATCGACATCATCATGAAAGAGTGGATTATCATTGCAAGACTCGAATAGAGTATTGTTGTAAACAACAAAGTCATCATGCACATTAATCATATTTACTGATTCTCGACCTCCAAAGGATTTACTTGTAAGCTTCCCCATTTTGAAAACTTGTGCATCATCCTCGACTCGTAAGATTAACTCTCCTTCGGCAACATCAACTAGAGCTCGTCCGGTTCTCAAGAATGGCCGACCAAGTATTAAAGGAATACGAGGGTCCATTTCATAATCAACCACCACAAAGTCGACCGGGAAAGTAAATGTGCCAACTTTGATGAACACGTCTTCGGCTATACCAACGGGGTAAGCGAGAGTGCGATTTGCAAGTTCAAGAGTCATATTTGTTGGAGTAAGGTCGGGCAATGATAGTGTTCTCCAAACACTCAAAGGCATAAGATTAATACTAGCCCAGAGATCAGCAAGGGCAGTAAATTCATCGGTTTTGTTAAAGATGCAAGGCAACACAAAACGACCGGGATCTCCAAGTTTTTCAGGAAGTTCTTTAAGAATAACTGCAGAGCAGTTTTCATTTAAGCGTGTGTTGGCGAGTTCAATAAGCTTCTCCTTCTTGTTTAGCAATTCCTTAAATGCTTTCACAAATTTGGGCATGTGGACAAGTGCTTCAAGAAAGCTAATGTTGAAGTTCATTTGAGAAATCATCTTCACATAGCGTGTCACTTCGGAGTCCTCCTTGGTTAGCAGTTTGGTCTTGCCTAAACGAGAGGGATAAGGGATATTGGGTTTGGGTGGTGAAGGTGCAGGTGTAGCAGGTAAAGGTTGAGATGTTGAAGGGTCCTTCCTAGGTACATCGTCATGACGAGGCGGAGACGGTAATGGTGCACTAATACTAGGTGTAGGAGGAGTAGGGATACATGATGGTGGAGGGGGTGTAGATGATGGGGGTGGGATTGGTGGATCGACAATGGTAATTCCACTACGCGTAGTAATAGCACTCACATTAGCTCGCGGATTGGTGACGGTGTTTGAAGGTAGAGAACTTGAAGTAGAAGGTTGAGCTGCGGGCAAGAAACTAGCAAGCATATTCTTCAAATCATTGGTTTGATTGCTGAAGGAGGATTGAATATTATCTCGAAGCTCGGATCTAATCTCATTTCCTTGCTTTGTAATATCTCCTTTAAGATTGATAATTTGGCTCTGCAGATTCTTGATTTGCTCACCTTGGGTTCTCATGATGGCTTCAACATCCGGAATAATAGGTGGGGTTTGTTGGGCGGGTGGGTGATAAGGATTAGAAGCTCTTGGTGGGATTTGGTTGCTTCTATTGTAGTTGTTGGCGGGGTTTTGGTTTTGAGGAGAAAAACCGGGTGAAAGGTAGTTATTAGATCGGTAACTCAGCAGATTTCTATCCCCTTGAGGTCGAGCTTGGTAATTTTCCGGTGAATAATTACCATAAGCTGCATACACATTTTCCGGATTTCCTTGAGTCGAAGGACAATCGGTGTATGAGTGAGGACCGCCGCATGTTTCATAAGGATTAGCAACCGCTTTAACTTGTTGTTGTTGTTGGTTTGAACTGAGAAGCGTGATACTTTTGCTCATTTCAGTCACCATGCGGGTGAGTTCGGTCATTTCAGGGTTTGCTAAAGTAGAAGAAACATTGACTCTCGGGTTGTTCCTTGAAGAAGCAGAGGAATCCCAGTTTTTGTGGTGAGTAGTCATGTTCTCAATTAGCTCTCTACACTCCTCGGGTCTCCTTTTCATGAATGTGCCACCGGCGGCTGCATTAATCGTATCACGATCGCGAAAAGTCAAACCATTGTAGAAAGTATCTATTAAGGTCACAGGGAGCATGTTGTGGTTTGGACATCTATCGATCAAGACATTATATCTCTCCCAAGCATCAAAAAGAGATTCATCAGGATCTTGCATGAAACCGCTGATTTGATTGCGAAGGCTCGTGACCATGGATGGTGGAAAGTAGCGCGACAAAAAGCGTTGAGTCATGTCATCCCAAGTATGAATAGAATTCTTCGGGAGACGATCAAACCATTTCTCGGCATGATGTGATAAAGTATGTGGGAAGAGTTGTAGGCGAAGAACATCCATTGTGGCACCAGGCAACTTCATGCTTTGGGTGATTGTAATGAACTTGTCGAGGTGTTTGTTGGCATCATCATCAGGCATTCCGGCGAAAGGATTAGTTTGCATTTGCTGAATCATGTGGTGCTTCAACGAAAACTCAGGAGCGTTGATTTGCATCGGCGCAATCGGTCCTCCTCGTCCAAACATGGTAGGTTGACAAAGCTCCTCCATTGTCCGAAGATCGGGCTGTGGAAGAACGTTGTTGTTATTATTGAGGTGCGGTGGATGATTATTGTTGTTAACACCTGACATACGTAAATCTTCTTGAGTCTCGGGCTCTTGATAATTAGTAGATCTAGTACGCATACACCTGAAAATGCAAAAGAAAAAGAAACCAAATACAAAGACAATATATATACACAATAAAGAGAAAATCTCTTTGGATTTTTGAAATTTTTTAATTTTTATGGTTTTTTATCAGTTTTTATGCAAGAAAAGTAACGCTCACAAGTGAACGGATCCTAAAAAGCAACGCGTCTCTTACAGAAAACCGTTAATCTTTACGAAAAGAGCCTGCAGCGGCGCCATTTGATACACGACTTTACACCCTGTATAAAAATTAAAGTTCGTTGTGGTGTTGGTCTAATCGAATTGATCTAGGTTCTCTATGTGTGACTCTATTGTTCTTCGGTGAAACAAAAGTGTGTCGTTGTAGTATATTAAAAGTGAAAAAACAATTAAAGTAGAAGGCGTTAAAATAAAGCTAAACTTAATTAAAAATTAAATGTGCAATATTTAAAACTTTTTAAAGTAAATTAATTAAATGACTTAAAATTAAAGCGTGACGGAAATTAAAATTGGACAAGAATTAAAATGAGAATGTAAAAATTAAACAAGTCAAAACATAGAAAATAACCCACCATCGGAATACATTCCGATCAGACTCACCATCGGAATTTACACAAACCTCACAATCGGAATGTTGATCGGAACCTAGGATCGGAATACCCTGTCACTTATTCAGATCGGAATATCCAAACAACCCCTCTGATAGAAATGTCGCCTATCGGAATGAGTTTCAGATCGCAATGCAGTTCAGATTGGAATCCTTCAGATCGCAATGATGCTAAGAAAAATTAGGCAGCAATTCGACTAAGTAAACCTCAAGAGTCGTCGGAATGTGCGATCGCAATGTGCGATCGCAACCCCAGATCGGAATGAGGGTGATGTTACTCCTATCGCAATCCCGTTCGGAATGCAAAACCCTTGTCCAAAACTGTCACTATCGGAATGTGGAGAAGCCAGCCGTCGCAATGTGTGTTTACCTTACTTTCCGATGGAGTACCAAATTCGTAATAAGCACAAATCCAAATAATCTATAACTAATAAGCAATAATAAAGACTTAAATGAAATGAAGAGAAACGAAACAATAAGCTAAAAAGTTAAAATCTTTCAAAATTTAAAAGACGAAACTAATTAAAATGGAGTTTAAAAAGTAAAACTTTTAAGAAAACTTTCAAAACAATTAAGCAAAATACCAAATAAGCACATAAGATTGTCAGACTTATGGCTTATTTCGTATGTAACTTAAAGAAAAAGAAAGGACGAAACTGTAGTTAAATAAGCAAATGGTTTAAGCAAAACTTTGCTTAATCCGAAATTTAAACCGAAACAAATTGAGAAGAGAAGAATGAGATTGACAAAAGTAAACTTGATCAAAGATAAATGAAGATTAAAGCAAGAAAATTAAAGGACACTTACTTGGAATTAAAAGATAATTAAGGTTAAAAAAACATGTATTTAAATGACATGAAAAGTAAATGACAAGATAAGAAAATGGTGGAAGACTAATTGTCACCTTAGCCAACAAAATGAAAAGTTATTAAGACTAATCTATATATAGGGGAGGATTAGGAAGCTTCCTCCCCTCCTTCCTTTCTTCTTAATTGCGTCATTAGGTCCTTAAGCCTTTAATTCTTCATTCATTGCACCATTAGTCCTTTATTCTTCTAATCTTCTTTAAACTTGGACTCTAATGACTTGTGGATCGGGATTTCTTTTGAACTCGTCTTTTAATTCTTCAATAAAATAGACTTGAGTTCCTCGGCTTTTAGTAAACTTCCGTCTTTTGACTTTTTCTTCGATAAATCTTCAGAATTGGTCTTGGACTTACGTTCTTTGTGCACTCTTGACTTCTCGACTTCATCTTTCATCTTTTTCTTCAATAAAAGTCCGTGAATGCCCGTGTTTTCTCCACTTTTCACCTTTTCGTCCTAAATCACAACAAAAACACAAACCACGCATAATTCCGACATAAAAGACATAAAATACACGTTTGGCTCGGTTATTATTGTAATTAAGTGGTAGAAAATATGGGTGTTTACACACCTATCAATATTCATGACCTATATTGGCTAATGGTAAAATATGACAAACAGTTTTTATAAGATAAACATAAGACTTTCAAACTATAAAACCAATTTTATTAAGACTTAACCAGGTTACTCGGGACTTAGTTTCTTCCGCTGTTATTATGTTATATGCTTATCCTATTCATGCTTTATCGTACATCCGTGCACTGAGCGTATTGCTCAGCCGTTTTCCTGTTCTATGTTCCCAAAACGGCAGGTACTCAGGGACGCTCGTAGATACTAAGAGTACGTGCATATGGACTGGAAGCTGTCTAGCCTTCTTTACATTATGCATTTCCTTTCTTTATGATACTTATGCTTTGGACATTGTTTAGTCCTTTTTCCTTACTATACTATGTTTGTGTGTGATGAACTTTACTTTTGGACTACCGATGTTTGATTCCGGTATTTTCCTTTATATGGTCAAGTAATGTTTAGATATTTTACCCTGTATGCTTTGATGACACGCCATAATTACTGTGATATTTCCATTTCCAAAATGGGGTGTTATAATTATGGTATCAGAGCCAAGGCTTCAACCTGTAGGCTCTCAAATATGACCTGTGATTAGTGGGTAGTCACTACGTTCTTCCTAGAACTGACAGTTGTTTTCATGCATTCATCATTTTTAAGCATACATATATATGTCATTGTTACAGGGTTTTTGACTAAGTAATGGTTGGTACAGGACTGGCCCTATTTAGTCGCATGTGTTTTATCGAAACTTTTAGATTTGGGACCGACCCATAGGCGTCCCCTCGATATGTCTTTTGTTTTGAGTGAACTGACCAGAGGCTTTCACTCTCGAGCATACAAAGTTTTCATAAAATTGCATCATGCATTCATACACAAAAATTTTCATGCATAAAATTTTTCTCGTGAATTTTTTAGTATAAATTTTTTTTTCATGTATATAATTTATATTTTATGTTTTGAACTGTTTAATCATATGATTTATGTCATACTGTCAGATGGCAAACGCAAACGATATCTAGGCAATAATTGCAGCTGTTGATGCAGAGATGCAAGACGCTCTTCTTCATAACGATGGTTATCCTCCTCCGCCTAACATCTTTCCCATGGAAGGAAGGAATCGGCTCATGAGGGAATACAATAGCCTCAGACAGCGACCTGAAGAAGACAGCAATGACTTCATGCAGCGTTTCCTTCGCTACACTGGTGTCCTGAGAACAGCTGCGGACACCACTGAAGAACAAGCAATACATTTTCTTTGGGCTCTAAATCTAAGGATTGCAAATAACTTGTCAGGTGCTCCGTTGGATACGGTAGCACAAGTAGCAGATGCAGCACGTAGACTGGAGATGCTGCAGGAGAGGGATGAGTTCGGGGAAGCTGAAAGACCCGACAAGAGGTAAGCCTTCGTATCAAGCGGTGACCAATCCGTATACCTTCCATATGTCAATTATTCATCTCTTTAACTGTATCTTCCAGGCAGAAAACTGCGGACCGGTCTCAGCCGGCTACTCAGCAGCAGCCTCATCAGCCCAAGGGAAACGGTCAGACTAATGACCGATCTGCTACGGATAGGCGTGGCGGTAATGACAATTACCGTAACAACGCCGGGCAATCCAGCAACAGCAGGTCCTAACACTTACGAAATTCCTTGTGTTTTATGTTATGACTCATATTCTGACACTTTAAGCAAACTTCTACCAGGAACCATGGAAACGGTAGGGACCAGAACCAGAGAGGTTCGCAGCCTAGCCGTCCAGCTATCACTGCTATCCAATCTTACGATTATCCGCTTTGTCCTTTGTACCCAACTATTATGTCTTATGTAAAATGTTTTATCAGGTCCTCAGCCAGCCAGAGCACCTGCTGGAGGATACACTCATCCTCTTTGCTCTACTTGCCATCTTAGGCACCCAGGACCATGTCGCCGAAATACTGATGCGTGCTTCAAGTGTGGTCTTCCTGGCCATATTATGAAGGATTGCCGTAAGGGCGAGATGGAGGGTATATCAGGACATGCTGATACCAAGCCGCCTCCTACTGCCAGGCTGTCTACACGACATCTCGAGACCAGGCCAACAAGTCTACAGGTACCATCACTGGAATCTTGTATATGTATGGTCGCGCTGCATGTGTTCTTTTCGATACGGGTGCTACTCACTCGGTTATTTCTACTGCTTATGCTAAGAACATTAGGATGTCTCCATTGCCACTAGAAAATAGGCTTACTATTTCCACGCCTTTGAGGGACTCTGTATTAATCAACCATATATACAAGAGTCTTCCCTTAGAATTTGATGATAAGGTTCGACCTGTCGACGCACTTCCACTGGACATGAATGACTTCGACATGATTTTGGGCATGGATTGGCTATCCAAGTATCATGCTACTATAGACTGCCATTCATATCGAGTTATCTTCGGTGATGTCAACGCACCAAAGTACATTCAAAACGGGTTCATACCCGGACGGTCTGTACAAGTCATATCCACCCTGCAAGCGCGTGCACTACTGTCACATGGCTGCGAGGGTTATCTAGCTACGGTTCACGACATGGATGCTGAATCTCCATCGATTCAGGATCAACCAATAGTGTCGGAATTCCAAGATGTGTTTCCAGCAGAACTTCCGGGCATACCACCTGCACGAGAAGTGGAATTCAGTATCGAACTGGTTCCAGGAGCTGAACCAATCTCCAAGGCTCCTTATCGCATGGCTCCCATAGAGCTGAAGGAGCTAAAGGATCAACTGCAAGAACTTCTCGAACGAGGTTTCATTCGACCGAGCGTATCTCCATCGGGCGCACCGGTCTTGTTTGTTAAGAAGAAGGACGGCAGTATGCGTCTTTGCATAGACTATCGCGAGCTCAACAAGATTACTATTCGGAATAGGTATCCACTGCCACGCATTGACGATCTGTTTGACCAACTCTAAGGGGCCAAACACTTCTCCAAGATCGATCTTAGGTCAGGCTATCATCAGCCATGGGTCAAGGAGCAGGACATTGCTAAGACTGCCTTTCGTACTCGTTATGGCCACTACGAGTTTGTAGTTATGCCATTTGGCCTGACAAATGCTCCAGTAGTGTTCATGGATCTGATGAACAGAATCTTCCATGAATTTCTGGAAAGTTCGTCATTGTTTTCATCGATGACATCCTAATTTTCTCTAAGTCCAAGGAGGAACACGAAGACCATCTTCGTACAGTACTACAGATTCTTCGCCAGAAGCAGCTGTATGCTAAATTCTCCAAGTGTGAGTTCTGATTAGACAAGGTGGCATTCTTAGGTCACATTGTATCAGCAGATGGAATCACTATGGATCCAGCGAAGGTTGAGGCCATCACTAAGTGGCCTAGGCCGACATCAGCGACGGAAGTCCGCAGTTTCTTAGGCTTAGCTGGCTATTATCGTAGGTTCGTGGAGAACTTTTCCCGCCTAGCACTACCATTGACCAAACTGATGCGGAAAGGGGAGAAATTCGTCTGGACTGAAGATCGAGAGAAGAGCTTTGAAGACCTGAAGCAGAAGCTAGTATCTGCACCTATTCTTACTCTACCATCTGGTACGGGTGGATTTCAAATCTACAGCGATGCATCGGGGAAGGGACTTGGCTGTGTTCTCATGCAACATGGGAAAGTGATCGCGTACGCTTCACTGCAGCTTAAGCCATATGAAGAGAATTACCCCACACACGATTTGGAACTTGCTGCAGTCGTGTTTGCATTGAAGATATTAAGACACTACTTATATGGAGAATCATGTGACATTTTCACGGACCACAAGAGCTTGAAGTATATCTTCACTCAGTGTGAATTGAACATGAGGCAGAGGAGATGGTTAGAGCTGTTGAAGGATTATGACATTAATCTACAGTATCATCTCGGAAAGGCAAATGTAGTGGCAGATGCCCTTAGCAGGAAGTCCGGAATGATCAACAGCATTAGAATCGAAGAGGAAATCATAAGAGACTTGGAGCGACTAGACATCGAGATCATGGTACGTGGACAGCACGGTTACTGGGCTAATCTTAGAGTAGAACCCGAGTTACTATCTAAGATCAAGGAAGCTCAGAAGGATGACGGAGAAATCTGGGCGATAGTTCAGAATTTGGAGAAGCAGACAGAATTCAGAGTAGATGCAGATGGTATCGTATGGCAGGGCACTAGACTTTGTGTTCCTGACGACCAAGAACTCCGGGAAGCTTTGCTAGCAGAAGCTCATAGCTCCCCATTCTCGATACATCCTGGTTCAACTAAAATGTACCATGATATCAAGCAGTACTTTTGGTGGAGTGGTATGAAACAGGATGTGGCCACTTACGTCTCCAAATGTCTTACCTGCCAGCAGGTTCAGATCGAGCATCAGCGATCTGGCGGTCTCCTTCAACCGTTAGACATTCCAGAGTGGAAGTGGGACAAAATCACCATGGATTTTGTTACCGGTCTTCCGCCTACCAAAAGGAAGCACGATGCAATTTGGGTTATCGTTGATCGACTTACCAGGTCAGCTCATTTCTTACCGATCCGCAAGGAAGATCCGGTAAGTAAACTCGCAGATACGTATAGACGAGAGATCATGAGACTCCACGGTGCACCATCCAGCATCGTCTCAGACAGAGATCCTCGATTCACTTCGCGCTTTTGGAAAAGTCTGCAGAAAGCTTGGGGTACACAACTTAAGCTTAGCACGGCTTTTCGTCCTCAAATGGACGGACAGTCGGAGCGAACCATTCAGACATTGGAGGATATGTTGAGGTCATGTGCGTTGGAATGGATGGGTGATTGGGACGAATACATCTGTTTGGTGGAGTTTGCGTACAACAACAGCTGGCACGCAAGCATCAAGTGTGCTCCATTTGAGATGTTGTATGGCAGAAAGTGTCGCGCCCCAATCTGTTGGGATCAGGTTAGCGAGCGAACACTCGAAGGACCAGAAATCATAGAGATGACAAACGAGAAGATCGCAGTAGCTAGGCAGAAGATTCAGGAGGCACGGTCACGTCAGAAGAGTTACGCCGACAAGCATCGTAGGGATTTACACTTTAACGTATGAGATCACGTCTTCCTTAAGGTTTCGCCGGCACGTGGTGTTAGACGCTTCGGGATTAAAGGGAAACTCGGTCCTCGTTTCATCGGACCGTTTGATATCATTGAACGAGTCGGTGAAGTATCTTACCAATTGGCGTTACCTCCACAGCTTTCGTATGTTCACAATGTGTTTCATGTGTCCTTACTCAGAGGGTACCAATATCATCCCCTTCACATGGTTCAGTATCCACTGGAACAGATACGTGAAGATCTCACTTTTATAGAAGAACCCGAACGAGTTCTTGACAGACAAGAACGAGTCATGAGAAAGAAGACGATTCCATTCGTCAAAATTCTATGGAGGGATCATACCGAGTGGGAAGCCACTTGGGAAATGGAGGAGTCTATCCGGGCTTCTTACCCTCATTTCATATTTTGAATTCGGGTATGTTCTTCTTTTCCAGTTTACTTTATCTATAATTCGGGGACGAATTATACTTTTTAGGGGGGAAGAGTTGTAAAACCCGCATGCTTTTACCATGCATAGTACCCTTAGGATCGTACGTACTAGTTAAAAACTTTCCTAATATAGCATGATTACGATTACGTGTTAGGAGTTTACGTATTACGTACGTGTTAGAACACGATAAGTATTTTATATGAACGATCACGTAATAATTATTTAGCAATAATTAATCACGAACATACGATCACGAAATCACGAGCGTAATTAAAACACGAGCTATTTTTAATTTCGTATATATATTTAATACAAGCGTAATTAAATATATAAGAGTATGGTATTTACGTAACGAGAACATTTAAAACACGAACATAATTAAACATAAACGAGTACTAAATAACAAGACACGAAACGAGGTACGGGAACCCCACGGGGGGTCCCTACCCGCGGCCAAACAAGGGTAATGGGCCAAGCCCCTTACCAATTTTACTAAAAGGGGGTTAAGTAATTTTTACTACTCAAAAAATTTACTTTACAGAAGATTCAAGAAAAACCTAAAATCTCTCTTTCTCCTCCTCTTTGTGCCGCCACCTATAGATCACCATACAAGGTGATTCATTGATCTTGGATCTTGAAGTTTTATTGTTTGTTCGTGTTTGTTCTTCACCCTCTTGATCCACGAATACGGTAAAACCTTTTTAAACCTTTTTTTAGTTAATCTTTTTATTAATTATGAACACGTGATGTTTTTTATAAAAACACATTAATTAAACATAGATCTAACATGTTTTGATCATTAATTAAATCAGAGGGTCGATTAAGGGGTGTTTGTTTTGGGCCGCAGGATGCAACCGACCCCAAGGGGGGTTTTGGTTTGTTTTAGCCGACCACCACCAAGACCTTTTGGTCATGGTTGGTGCGTGTGGGTCCCATGGCAGCAAGGGGTACCCCGATTTGGGTCGGGGTACGGTGTCGATTCATGTCTGGTTCATGTTTTTAAGCTTAGATCCGGATCATGGTTATGTTAGTTTTGTTTATGTTATAAACTTAGGTTAAAATTAAATTAATAATGATGTAATTAATTTAATAACATGACTTAGGTTAATTAATTATAAATTATCATGAAACTATTTTAACCTAAGTATTTATATTAGTAAGAATTATAATTAATTAATTATTTAAAAACCATGGATATAATTAATTAATTAACATGACTTAGGTTATATTATTAATATTTAATAATACATATTTTAACCTAAGTATTTAATATATTTATTTAAAAACATGTCATACTTTAATTAAATATTATAACCTATAGTTTAATTAAATTACATGAAATAATTATTAAACTATACAATATATCATATGACTTAGAAAATAATCATGAAAACACTCAGGCTTATTTACTTAGCTTATTTAACCAGCTTATTTATAATTATGGAAACATTCTATTTTTAGAAACTTAATTAAATAAGGCAGCTAATTTATTTTTGGAAACTTCCTATTTTTGGAAACTTTCTATTTTTGGTAACTTTCTAATTTTGGAAACTTTCTATTTTTGGAAACTTTCTATTTTTGGAAACTTTCTATTTTAGGAAACCTGCTATTTTTGGAAAGTTACTTATTATTACACAGTAAGTATAATAACACATGAAATATCAGAAATACTTAATCAGAATGGACAGAATATAAGATTTAACACAGTTTAAGGCTTTAAACAGTAAAACATAGTAAGAACACATAAAATAAGCTAAGACATGACATAAAACCAGCTATGTATTTAGTAAGCAGATACTTATTTCATGTACGTATTTATGTAGCATTAGGGTTTCAGAAGTAGGATTCTCGCAGTTCATCGTTCTCGTTCACTGGACATAAGGTACGGATTCCCGTCCTTTCAGTATGGACATTCTTTCCTTATTAGGATTCCCCGTATGCAGCCAACTGTTTTCCCGTAGTATAAGTATGAGTTTGATTGCTTATGTTTAAATATGATTACCTATAGCCATATACATGCATGACCAGTTTCACCTAGTTATGGAGGTACCATAACCATAACATTAGAGGCACTGATGTTATGACTTCACCACGGCGGAGTGATTGCTCGTGGCGTCCCTTCAGCTTTTGGCCATTTATTTATATTTATCATCTGGGGCGTATGGGTGCATCCTAGTTACACGTTTTTATTCAGGATTATATGGTGAATGTGGTGTGTGCCTTGCATCCTTCACAAGGAGCTGATCCCTCCTACCCATAAAACCAGTATATTAAATTAGAGGCAGCCCCTCTAATTTGCATGATGAGGTCACCCCTCCAATTATTCATGCATGGTGGATATTCATGACCTATATTGGCTGATGGTAAATATGACAAACAGTTTTTATAAGATAAACATAACACTTTCAAACTATAAAACCAGTTTTATTAAGACTTAACCAGGTTACTCGGGACTTAGTTTCTTCCGTTGTTATTATGTTATATGCTTATCCTATTCATGCTTTACCGTACATTCGTGCACTGAGCGTATTGCTCAGCCGTTTTCCTTTTCTATGTTCCCAAAACGGCAGGTACTCAGGGACGCTCGTAGACACTAAGAGTACGTGCATATGGACTGGAAGCTGTCTAGCCTTCTTTACATTATGCATTTCCTTTCTTTATGATACTTATGCTTTGGACATTGTTTAGACCTTTTTCCTTACTATACTATGTTTGTGTGTGATGAGCTTTACTTTTGGACTACCGATGTTTGATTCCGGTATTTTCCTTTATATGTTCAAGTAATGTTTAGACATTTTACCTTGTATGCTTTGATGACACGCCATAATTACTGTGATATTTCCATTTCCAAAATGGGGTGTTACACGAAGTGAGAAATTGGTACAAGTATAGGAGTCGTGTTGAGAGCTTGGGTGACTTATTTAGATGGAGGTGGGAAACTCGTTAGCGATGTCTGAGTTTTCATTTAATGATAGTTATCATACTAGAATTCGATGAAGGCCATTTGAGGAACTATATGGAAGGATAGGGTGAGATGTCCTTATGGTAAACTAAAATTGGTGAAAGAGTCTACTAATGTAGTAATGGTGATTGTAGAAAGGATGAGAGGAACAAGAGATGCTATGTTTAAAAGGAGGAAACCACTAGATTTTAGTGACAAAGTTTTTCACGAAGTTTCACCGATAGTAACGGGTGGTATGTTTTGGTAAAAAGAAAAAAGTTGATGTCGAGTTTTGTAGGTCCATTTATGATATTTAGAAAGATCGGACTAGTAGCTTATGGGTATAGATTTACCTAGGGAACTGAGTTGTGTACATGATGTATTTCATGTATTAAGATTGGGAAATGTTGTTTGAGAGTGCATATTTGCATGTACGGTTATTCAGGATTTGTGTTAATAAGAGTCTTCGGTTTATCAAAGAGTCATTTGTGAGGTTTATGGGCCGCGATGTCAAGGGTTTGGGAATGAATTTAAATATTGTTGGTTGGTATATGTGGTAGATTGAGATGTGAACTAAAGTACACATGGTAAGGAGAGGAGTTCATTTAGAACAAGTATCCTCATGTGATTTGTTGATAGTGTGTTTGATCCTAAGGAGTAAATCTCAGGACGATATTTCTATTAGGAGGGAGTGATGTGACAACCACGGTTTTGAGGTTCGTCACTTAGTTTTATTTTGGGCATTTTCCGTGAAATTATGTGTCTTTATGTGTTTATGTGTTATTTGGTGTGAATAGAGTGTGGTTTGGACATCGTTTTCGGGTACGGGTTACCTTGTGAGTGAAACGATGCGTGATGTTTTAATGTTCATGATCTCACATAGTAGTGACTATGAAATAAGATGGTGTTATTTAGGTGGTTTTACGTATACGTAAATATATTATAGAAAATCGTATTTTTACGATTTAAGGTTTAGCATTTAGAGGTCTCGGATGAGGTAATTAGTCACGGGAGTATTTTTGGGATGGTATTAAGTCATTTAGGACTTAGTTAACTAGTTTATTTCATATTTCAAGAGTTTTTATAAAACTGTATATTTTACGTCTTTTACGGTATACACGTAAATTTGACTAGTTTTATGGTTTAGAGGTTTTGGAGGTTTAAGGAGCTGAAATAAATTAAGAGAATTTAAGGTAATAATAATTAATAGTTAATTTACAGTAATATAATTAAAAAAAGTCAGCCATATGGTGTTGGACTTGGTTTTGAGCCGAATTTTGCTTAAGGAAGGGAAGGGAAGCCCAGTTTGAGTACTATTAGGCTTCTTGGTTAGTTTTAATTACCCATACTACTCCCTTTAGCACCAAAAAAGAATTTATCCTTTCCCTAACTCTATCTCAGTCGAATTCATCAATGGAGGATCAAGAAAACCAAATAATTCAATTAGGGTTTAAGGTAAACACTTACTATGTTCAATTAACGTTTAATTTATGTATTTGTAACCTAGTATGATGGATTAGGGCTTAGGAATTCATAATTTTTTATTAGGGTTTGTTAATAATCTGTAAATAGTGATTTAATTAATGGGTTTTTATCATTGGAAATTTTTTTTAGGTTTTAATTAGGGTTTAAGTATGATTAATTAGGTTAATTATATTAAATTCGTCATTAAAAACTGGGCAGAATTTTAGGATTATTTTTTTGATCATATCTAGAGTTATAAGAACATTTATTAATCGAACCAAGTAACCCTGAAAAGTTATTTGAGTTGGATTTTGAGTGCAAGAAACGAAGAATAAATTGGAGGTCAGGAAGTGGGTCAAAAATAGGTTACAACAGTCGGAGGTCAAAACAGTTTTGAAATCAGCGGGTTTTTAATTAATGTTTAAGATAGTTAGGGCACTTAGGAGTTCAATTGGAGTTTAAGATGAAAATTAGACCTAGGTTATATATTAAATAATAGATATGGAGAAGGGATAAGAAAATGGGATAGTTTAAGACCCTCTGATCATAACAAACATTTCATATGTTCAAAATCGGTAAAATCTGGATAGGCGAAAGTTTAAGTTCTAAATCGGGACATAAAGTTAGCTTTGATATTGGGGCAAGGGCTGAGATTTTAGCTAACACATATAAGTTTGTGGGGTTTTCATTTCAAGGAATGTGGTTTAGGTTTGGTGGGCGTTTGGCTCATAATACAGAGTATGAAAATAGGGACTGTTTTACGTTAAATGTTAATGGGACGGGTTATGAACTTAACTAAGTTAAGGGCTTAATAGAGGGGTGTAATGGGATACTAATGGAATATAAATGAGATTAAGTTATAATAGAAGGATTAGATATCCATCATATATTTATGAGCCATTTTGGTATGTGGTTCATGTCTTGATTTTATATGTTTGTGTGTTTATATTTTGCTAGAGCATGGATATCTCGAGAAGCTTGATCAGGTGAGTTTCATACACCCATATCTTTTAGTGTTCTTTACTTCCAGATGGGATGGAAGAGACACTGTATGGTTTTGTAAATAATGTTGTGAATGTTTTTATGGTTTGTGATGGACTTGTGTGTACACTTATGTGATTAAACTGCTATGCGATTCTTGATTGTGTTTATGATTTGGATCGGGGGACACGTACAGTCTCAATTATTATGGTTTGACTTGGTACAAAGGGGATGTTGACAAGGCTTGGAGCCTTGGAATTATGGTGAATAATTAATCTTGTATGTTAGTTGTTAATTGATGAGACTGCTTTTATACATAGTCTCATCGTCCAAAACGGGCTTTAAGTTCATTAAATATCATCAAAAATACCAAATATATGCTTGTGTTTGTTGCTTGTGTTTGTTGCTTGTGTATTTTAGGTACGGATACTGAGAAAATGACAAAAGATCACAAAGAACAAGCAAAAACGAACACGGGAAACGAAGCCGCACAATGAACCAAGCCCTAGTGTTGATTTTCTATGAAAAACCCTTGAAGATTTGAAGATTGTACAAGAAGGGCCCTCCACTTTGAAGAATTGGCAAGAATGGTCCCTCAACAATGAAGACTTGTCAATTTTAGTCCTCCAAGAAGTCAACAATACAAGTCCAGATCATAATCTTTGAAGAAAATGCCAAAACAGCCCTTCAAGAATCATCAATTGGCAAGAAATACCCCTGAAATTACTTTGGAAAAGTATTTGAGGCAAAAGTGTGAAAAGTAAAACTTCAATAACAAAGGGAATCCAGTTTTGGCTATTTAATTTGAAAATGAAAAGAGAAAGAGAGATGGAGGGTTAAAACTGGCAGACAGCAAAGATACCTAGACCAGTGGTGGGGTGACACGTACCCCACTCGCTCCAACCAACCAATCACACCTCACCAAACTGCCAAATCACCCATCCACTTAACCCGGTTTAATATTAATTAAACCCTTGGCGCCTAAACAACTTTTTAAACCTTAATCTTTCCCTAATCAGATAAAAAGTGTCACTATTCACATGAAGAACAAAATTGGGCATTCTTGTTTAAGCAACAATTAAACTCCCATAACCTCCAGATTAGTGATTAAGGGTCTTATTATCATAACCCAACTTTAAAAACCCTTGCCACATCACCCCATTGTCACATGTTAAACCCCTGCTATACCACCTTTGAAGAAAAAGCCAAAACCCTGTCAGCCATCTAACCACCCACAATCCTGCTTGCTTTCTAAGCTCATTGTGAGCCTTTGGATGCATTTCTACCTTTGACACCTCACACAAACTGCCAATTATCCTTCACATGATTGAAGAAAGTTCAAAACCTCAAGGGAAAAATGGGGACTTCATCATCTTAGGGTTTACGATTTTTATGTTTTCTAGATAGTCATTGTAGCCTATATAAGGCATAGGACCTCACACATTGAGGCTTGCTCTTGGTTTTTCCATTGTTCACTTTTCTGTAAATCCTACTTTCAATTTATGAAATAGAGTTTGAATTTGTGAAGAAAACCCAAGTGCCAATCTTATTTACTGCTTATTATTATTTCATGTTTGTGTTTATGAAGTGTTAAAACCTGTTTTCAAAGAGTGTGCAAGAAATTGCATATTTTCCAAAATCTTGATATTTTGCTAAGTCTTTGGTACATTCTTGGAATTTTTGGGCTGCAAGTGATCTAAATACCCTGATAAGAAGATTATCAAGGTATTGGGAGCTTGTGGTTTGGGGATAATCAAGAAGTTGGTACAATTGTTGCATTAATCAAGCCTTTTTCACTTTTCTGATTTTTCATATTATTGTTCTAACCTTGTTGAATCTTAGCAGCTTGTTTGTGGAAGCTTGTGAATTGTTTTTCTAGGCACATCAGCTCAAAACTTCGTGAGTGTGGATGTACATTCATGAGGTTTGAGCCCTTGAACCCAAAAATCTGTCAAAATACTTGAATTTTGTGATTTTGTGTTCTGCTTTTGTTCTTGTTGTTTTTATGGCTTAATCTTGCTTGATACTGCATAATATATTTGCTATTGTGTTTGATTGGTCTTGGGTAACATTGAATCACACTTATACTTGTTTAAATCTTGTATTGAAAAGGATAAGGGGTGTTTGGGTTAACCTGTTTAAGTGCATAAGTTGTTATTAAGTTATTGTTTGTTATTTGTTTGAGTTGGTATTTGTTATATGCTTGGTTGAGTGCACATTGCTGCAAGTTATTGGTTTTAAAACATCAAAATCTTGATTGTGCTATAAAAGTTGGAAATCTGCTTGTTTTGAACTAAGATTTTGGAAACACTTAGTTTGTATGCATGCTTAGGGATAAAAAGTGATTAAACATACTTAATATAACCTGTTAAGAAGATTTGAGTGTTTGAAATTGGATTTGTGGTCAAGTATATCAGCAAAGTATAAAGTCTGCATATTCTTTGTTCATCAGTAACATTTTTTAGCTTGAATCTTGATCTAGACTTTGAATCAATGCATGAAACCTGTTTATATTTGTTCATTTGAATTAATTATAGCTTGTGTATACATTTGGTGAAGTTTGGCTGGCTGAATCTTGCTAAAAGTGCTTATTAAGTTCATAACTGCTTAAGTTCATGTCTGGTGCTTATCTGGTGATGTTTTGATTAAACTGTATTAATTGGCTGATTGAAATTGTGATTTTATTGTTGTTATTGATTCCTTGTGATTAACTGATCACTTGGGTGACTTTGCTTAACCTGAATTCACAAAAAAGTCACATAAGACAAAAAGTCAAAAAGGTCAAGCAGTGGAAACTTTTCCCACTGCTGAACCTCCAAAACTAGCCCCTGCTAGTGTTAAATATCAAACAGCTTATTCATAAGCCATTTTGGCTTATCCAAACTTGAAACAACTTATTTTTGTGATAGATCTTCCTTATTTGACCCATTGATTTGATCTGGAGCTTATTAGGGTTTGACTTTGAGTTTTTAGTAGAAAACTCATCAAGTTGACTTTTACATAAGTGCTTATCTGCTTATTTTGGCTTATTTAGTGTGCTTATTGGAAAATTTTTTGATTATTTTGCTTAATTAAGTCATTTAAAACCTTTTGAAACTTGAATCAGCACTTGAGGTGGTCTAGAACTAAAAAACGACTATTTTGTCGTTTTGTGAAGAGAGTCTTGGCTTATTTTAGGCTTATTTCTTGTGTTTTTTCAAGTTTTCTTCTTACAGGTCTCTTTGGTAACTCAAAAGAAGCTTGTGTGTCAAATTTTAGCTTATGGCATCAGCTTATAGCTTAATGGGCCAAAAAGCCCATTAAGAATAAGCTGCTTTGAAATAAGCTAGCTTAAACACATTTTCAGATTTTGGGCCTTCAGAGTTTTGTTCTGAAAATCTAATTTTAAGTCAGATAGGAAGTTTTGGGCTTATTTGGACAACATTTTTCTTATTGGGCCATAAAAAGCCCATTAAGGGGTCTGTTTGGACTTTTGGCCCATTTCAAGGCCCAATAAGGGTATTTTTGTAATTTCAAGTGCATTTATGTTTTATTTAGGTTAAATTAAACTAGTTTGCAACTTTTTAGAATTTTTTTATAAATTTTGGATTTTTATTAACATTTTTATTATTATTTTATTATTAAAAATTAAAATTTAGATTTTTACAAGTTTTTCATCTTTCTTAGTTCAAATACATTAAGTTAGGAATTTTACAATTTTTAGATTAATTTTATTGTCATTAGATTAATTTTTAGAATTATTTTAAGTTTTAATAGTTTTTAATTGTTTTTAAATAGTTTTAATTAATTGTAAAATTTTCAAAAATAGTTATAAATTTAGTTAAGTCATATTTGAGGTTTACAAGTTAAAAAATCTCATTTTGGGCTTTTTGTTAATTGAATTGATTTTTTGGGCTTTAATTAGCATTAAAATTAATATTTAGTTAAATAAAAGGTTTGAGTGATTTTTTGTTTTTTTGTAAACTCTAATTACATTTTTTAGGATTTATTGCAATTTTCTAGGAATTTTTAGGGTTAATTTTTAATTTTTGTCACTTTTTACGGTTTTACGTGCACGACTTATCGTCTTTAATTCATAATCGTAACCATCATTCTCTTCTAATCTCTTTTCTATTTTCCTTTTCTCATAAATCATAATCACATTATTAATCATTTCTTACACAACACACTAGCCTCCTTGGGAAACGAACTTGAACTTAATTGGTCATTAGTGCTTGGTTTTCCTAAACCGACACTTAATACTTGCCACTTTTACGCTCTTTTCCTAAAGGGTGTGAAAAACACTACATCATTTTGGCGCCGCTGCCGGGGAGGCGTGTTGTGTTTTGATTTGAAAAATTGTTGTTTTTATATAGCCATAATATCTATTTGTATTAGTAGCACTCTACTAATACATATTATCGGTTTTTGTTCTTTGTGTGAATACTATTACTATATTGTATACGTAGAACAATAAATTCACAAGTACTCCAAAAGTGTGAAAACACAACCTTGATTAGGAGGTCATTAATCAATCATTGTATTCGAATCTCAAACAAGAAAGAAAAGGCAAAATAGATAAATACTTTCGTGAAGCTTAATTTAAAAAACACAAACTATAAGGTGGGTATAAGGCGGGTATTATAAAATATACCCTAAAGAAAAAGGCTCTTAAGTGCTTCGCGCTGCCTCGTTTCCCCGCTTGCTTGTGCATGTTTAGATAAAAAGGGCTAATCGAGGGTTTGCCAACCAAAGTATTATCTAAGTATCACATATATTTTCTTGGTTTCATTTGATTAAACCCTCTTGAACGTTTTGGTGTTCCACCAACGTTCTAAAGTCATCGAAGGCGTTCACTTCGCGTGATCGTTTTCATTCCTTGAGGCTTCTTTAATCAAGAGAATTGATTAAGAAGGAGATTTGTTGATTTTTGTCTACCTAATACATTCACAAAATCCAAAAAAAGTAAAAACAATCAAAAACAACAAAAAAATTGGAAAAATTAAAAACACCAAAAAGAATCTTCTTTGCTCATCCCCACGTTGTACGTGACATTTATGCTTACTCGTAATCAAGCAAGACGTGCACGTAAACAAAAAAACCGAAAGGAGTCCACACCTATTCCTAATCTTTCTAGTGAGGAGTCTCCTATTGACGAACCTATCGTAGAAGAAGAACCAACCATGGCGAATCGTACTATGATGGAGTTACTTCAAGCACCCACCAAGGGTTATGGAGAGGCTATTGTGATTCCCTCTATCCTTGCGGAGAATTTTGAAATGAAAACAGGTTTGTTGTCGATGATCCAAAACAACAAATTCCGTGGTGATGAGAAGGACAACCCGCACAACCATATCCGCCAATTCAATCGTCTTACCGCCACTTGCAAATTTAAGGACGTTGTTAATGATTCGATTAAGATAATGCTTTTTCCGTATTCCTTAGCGGGGCCCGCTAAAATTTGGTTTGAGAAAGAGCCACCCAATTCTATATTGACGTGGAAGGATCTCGTTTCTAAGTTTGTGAACCAATTTTTTCCGCCCTCTAAGAGTACGCATTTGAAAAACGAGATTTCAAAATTTTCACAAGAATTTAATGAGAGTTTTTCAACGTCTTAGAATAGGTTTAAGGAAATGTTACATGAATGTCCTCATCACGGTTTTCCGACTTGCATCAAATTGACACGTTTTACAATGGTTTAAATGATCATGAAAGGGATTATCTAAATGCCGCCGCGGTTGGTAATTTTTTGTGTAAAACGGTTGAGGAAGCATTGTTGATAATTGAGAATAGATCTAAGGTGTATAGTCCTCGTAACACATCGAGTGTTCGTAAGGCTTCGTCTTCGGCTTCACCTTCTTTGTCCAATACCTTCGATGCATGCCAAATTGAGGCGAACTTGGAAAACAAAATCATTGATAAGCTTGAAGGAATTTTAATTGAATTCAAAGTTGGTGAACAAAGTGCTCCCGCTACGGCTAAAGCGGTTGAGGTTTCATGTATGTATTGTGGTGGAGGTCATGATTTCTCCGAGTGCATTACCAACGGTGGTAACACTTCGAGTGCCTACGCGGACACGGGAACTTACAACCAAAACGGTCAAGTTACCCGCTCTAATCAATTGACTCCACCGGGTTTTTCTCCCCAATCAAAATGCTAACAACAACTATCAAAACAATAAAGTTGGTTTCAAAAACAATTACAAAGGAAACTATGGGAATCAAGGGGCTAATAACAAGCAAGTTTCAAACAAAAATAAAAACAATGATTTTCAAAACAACAACAAAGGTTTGCAAACTTTGAAAGATCTTCCAAATGAATTTGTTGAATATGCAAATGGAAACGATGCTAGGTTTGATAGTATTCAAAGAGAGATCATTAGCCTAAGATCCGAGTTTAAGAATGACTTGAAAAAGGAGTTGAAAAACGAGTTAGCAAATGAGCTTAAAATCCATACTAACAAAATGGAGGGAAATGTAACTAGGTTACAACAAAACCAACAAAAAATGGAACAAGGGCAATATGAAATAAAACAAGAGATGATTAAGGCCGAGAAGAGGCAATCTATGTTCAAGGATAAAACTTCATCCATGTTCGAGGTTATAATGTGTAAACCGTCTTCGAGTAGTCTTCCTAGTAATACCATATCGAACCCTAAGGGAGAGATGAAAGTGATTACCACACTAAGTGGTAAGACACTTGAGGAACCGACTCTTCAACCAATTGCTCCTACGGAGGATGCAATTGAGGAAGAACCCGAGGTGATGGTCGAAAAGGAGCATGTCCTAATCCCACGAAGTACCGCTCATGCCACACCTACGGTTGACCCATTACCACATTTGGAACCCGAGATTCCAAAGGCTATGCCTATGCCTCAACCCACACCACCTTTGCCCTATCCATCGAGACTTAGAAAGGAGAAACGTCAAGAGCGCGATAACTACCAATTTGAGCTTTTTATGAAAATGTTTTGTGACGTTCATTTTAATGTGAGTTTTGCCGATGCTTTGGTCATGATGCCTCGATTTGCCGCTAAATTCAAGAGTATGTTGAACAACAAGGAGAAATGGCAACAATTGTCTAGTTGTTCATCGGTTTATCTTAACCGCATACCTCAAAAAGTCGGTGATCCCGATAATTCTTGATTCCATGTGCAATCCAAGATATGGAAGAATGCTATGCCTTGGCCGATCTTGGTGCTAGTATTAACTTGATGCCACTTGCAATCTTCAAGTCGCTCAATCTTCCTAATCTTACTCCTTCACTAATGTCTATCGAGTTGGCCGATCATTCCACGATTCCCGCATGTGGATTGGCGGATGACGTTTTTGTGAAAGTGGGAAAGTTCTATTATCCGGTAGACTTTATCGTTGTCGATATTCCCACGGATCCTAAAGTTCCTCTCATTTTAGGTCGTTCGTTTTTAGATACGTCTATGGCTTTAATTGATGTGCATGCTAGAAAGATCACCTTACGTTTCAACGACGAGAAACTTGTTATAAACGCAACTCAAAATTATCGAATTTCTCATGTTTATTCCGTGCTACCATAAACCTCGTGGATATGATCGACGTTGTTTGCGAGGAATTTTCACAAGAAATTCTAGGTTTTGGTGATGATGAAAATAGTGGCAATCCCACTATGCTTGATCCCATTCTTGATAACTCGACACCAACCTTCACTCCATTTGAAGGTGGTGGTTTTACGTTGGAGGAATTCAATGTTCCACGTACTTGTGACGAAGACCTCGACAATTATGAGGACTTCTCGATTATCAAGGATTATCTTAACGATTTCCCGTTTCCTCCAACCGAGGAGGTTATGAGTATCAAGCCGAAATCTTTAATTGAAGAACCACCAATCCTCAGTTGAAAGATCCACCTCCTCATCTCGAATATGTATTTTTGGAGGTGGACGACAAGTTGCCGGTTATTATTGCGAAAGATCTTTAGAATGATGAAAAACCGCACTTGTCGATGTTCTAAAGTATCACAAAGGGGCAATTACGTGGAAGTTATCCGACATTAAGGGGATCGATCCCAAATTTTGTACCCTAATAACCAGATTTTACTTAGTTATGTAAGATCGTTGATCCAGTCTTTTCGATTTGATTACTAGTAATTAGTGCGACTCAGTCGTTCTTGGTGGAAAATAAAATGGGTTGATTATCTATTTTAAACTATAAGCAAATATAAAAATGTCGTTGAGTAAAAATAAAAGCTTTAAAAATTAAACTAAAAATTACTAGAAAAACACTTTGTAAAAACAGAGATTTCGGGAAGCGTGCAATTTTTGGAAATTAAAACGTAATGACTTTAAAACTTGAAACTTTGTAAAGCTTAAAACTTTGTAAAAATAAACTAAGACAAAACTCGTTTAAAAATAATACTAAGTAAAAATGTGGGAAATGTTAAATTTGAAAACTAAGATAAATAAAACAAAAACATAAGTCAGATCGCAACACGATCGTACTCATATCGCAGTGGTGGATCGCACTCAAGAATAAGGGATCGCACTATTGGATCGTACTTGCTTATCGTGGCCCACGATCGTAACAATCGATCGTAGCCTAGATCGTGGCCAAGTAATCGCACTCAATGCGATGGAAACAAGTGATCGCACCCAAGGCAATCGCAGCCACAAATCGCACTCTATGATCGTACCCACGATCGCAATAAGTGATCGTGGTGTAGATTAAAGAGTGTGATCGTAGCGAACGATCGTACTAAGGATCCCAATAATGGATCGCAAGTAGAAACCCTAGGGATTTATGCGATCACACTTACTCGATCGTACTGGGTAAAACATCAAAGCAGTTACGATGGGTTTCAAAAGTAGAATAAGCAAATATGAATAAGCACAAATAAACCAAGACGAATAAGCACTTATTTAAATCTCAACCAAATGAAAACCAGCATAAATTTTAAAAATTTCGAAACACGAATAAAGCAAACTATATAAATCAAACTTTTAAAAAGACTAAACTTTTAAGAAGACTTAAAAGTAAATAAGCTAAATACAAAATAAGCAAATAAGCATGATAAGCTCAAAGCTCAAATCGTATAAACTTGGATATGGATAAAAAGTTAAACTTTTAATCAATCAAAACATCAAGATTAAACAAGATGCTTTAAAATTTCGGATCAAGAACAAATAAAAATCAAGAAAGGTAGAAGAAGATTAAAGATGAAAAGATTAAACTTGAAATTGTAGATTAAAGATTTCAAAATACAAGATTAAATCAAAGCTTAAACATGAAAGGAAAGAAAAGATGAAGTTCTAGTGAGAGAAAGTTAAACACTTTCTCTCTCTAAAATGAAAACTAAAGAAAGAAAAACAAAACTAGCTAACTAACTAACTAACACCCTCCTAATGTGTCATTAGGACGGTATATATAGGAGGTGGGGAGTGCAAGTGTTGCTTCTTTCTTTCTTTCTTCTCGACTCGACTCGATTTAAATTCTTTGTCTTTCTCGAAGTCGTCTCGGGATTTGTTGATATAAATTGAACTTGTCTTATAATTTTCTTCTTCTATTAGACTTGAGTTCTTCGACTTCATTAAACTTCCGTCTTTAGACTTTTTCTTTGATAAATCTTCAGAATAGGCCTTGGACTTCCGTTCTTTTTACACTTTTGATCTTTTGACTTCGTCTTTTCTCGTTTTCTTCGATAAAAGCCCGTGATAGCCCGTGTTTTCTTCCATTTTCATATTTTATCTTGAAACACAATAAAAACATAAACCACGCATAATTCTGACTTTTACGACATAAAATACACGTTTTGGTCTTGTTATTACTGGAAATAAGTGGTAATAAGATAAGTGTTTTCACACTTATTAAATCCCCTACACTTGACCATTGCAATGCCCTCATGCAATGCATTAATTTCAAAGCACAAATTACATTTCTCATCATAAATAACCCACCTTGGCCTTTATTAAATACTAAACTTTAAGGAAATTAAAAAGATAGAAATCAAAGACTTACATTGGGGTTTTGGCTGTCATGAATGTTTATCATTCTTAAGTTTCACGTTCCCCATACCAAGCTTAAAAACGAGATCATTGTTATTATAAGTTAGCAAACTAACAGGAACTCATGTGGCCCAATTATTTACTTAGACTCCCTTATTCCTAGGTGTGTCTCTTATATTTTAAGTTTGTCTTGAATGATCACGAGGATACATTGTTTGACTTATTTCGATAATTTATTTAGGCTGAAAATAAAGTGGGATGATTTAATCAATAGTTAGCTAAAGGAAAAAATCTTTTAAAACTGCTTCTCGGGACCTCTTAAAGTTCATATCTTGGCTTAACTCGCTTCACGATTTGAGACCTTTCTCGGACCGATATTTGGCAGCGACTTCATACTTCGAATCTTGAGAGACGTTCTAGAAAATATGGTCTTCTCTTCATAATAGGAATTTCTTCACTTGAAGTTTTTGAGAGATTCTTCATACTTGGACCACGACTTCTTCAATTTTCTCCAATCTTTATTTTGGACTTTGATATAAAATGATCCGCCTCCTTTTAGGACTTGGATCTATATATCCTCATACCTTGTTAGGGCCTTTTTGGATAGACTTCTCCATGATCTTTGCGGGAGTATTTGCTTTTCGTCGTGTGTCTCGATCCTTCATATTGATCTTTGATAAATGATTCTTCACATCACTTGGGATCTTTAGCAACAAAATGTATCCCTCATGCCTTGTTAGGGCCTTTTCGGACTCGCCAATCTTCGCATCCCGCTTCAATAAGTTATGCCTTGGCTATGAACTCTAATTAATACCGAGCAACTTTTAAACGATCTTGTGCTAGAAGCTAAGTAACTTTTCAAATCGTACAACCTTATTTATTGCAAATATATTTATTAACAAGCGATGGGAGAAAAAGCTTATAATCAACTCACATAAATTCATGAAAGAATACCAAACTTATAATTGACTCTATCATCTCTCGTTCTCCACAATTTAAAATCTCAAGGAATGAGACTCGTGGATGCTTAGCCAATTAAATCAAAGTTTTGGGATTTCAAGTCATCTATAGGATCTTGCAACTTCTTAGACTTTTTCAAGTTTAGAATTCGCATTTTAAAGTTCCCTTGATAAATGATGGTTGTATTTTACAACCTTGTTTAGGAAAACAAAGTGTAATTAGGGTAAATACACAAGTAGTTTAGGAAAACCACGAGTTATGACCCAAAGTGGGGATCGTTCTCAAGGAGGCTTGGTGTGTGTGTAATGAAATGATTAACTTTGTGATTATATTGTTATGAGAAAGAAAATAGAAATGGGATAAGAAGAGAATGACGGTTACGATGACGATTTACACTAAAGACGAAAAAGGTCGTACACGTAAAACCGTAAAAGCACCAAAATTAAAAATTTACTCTAAAAATTCCTAACAAATTGCAATAAATCCTAAATAATGTATTAAGAGTTTACAAAAAAATCAAAAATCACCCAAACCTTTTATTTAACTAAATAATGATTTTTTAATGCTAATTAAAGCCCCAAAAATCAATTTAATTAACAAAAAGCCCAAAATAATTTTTATCACTTTGTAAACCTCTAAATACCCTAACTTAATTTAAAACTATTTTTAAAAATTTTAAAATTAATTAAAACTATTTAAAAACAATTAAGAACTATTAAAACTTAAAATAATTATAGAAAATAATTGAAAGACCCTAAAAATATTTGGAAAGTTGTAAAATTCCTAATTAAGTGTCTAAAGTCTAGGAAAAATATAAAAACTTAAAAATCAGACTTTTAATTTTTAATAATAAAATAATATTAAAATATTAATAAAAATCCAAAAATCCTAAAAAATTCTAAAAAGTTGCAAACTAGCTAATTTTAACCTAAATAACACAGAAATGAAGTTGAAATTACCTAAATAACCTTATTGGGCCTAGAAAATGGGCTAAAGTCCAAACAGTCCCTTAATGGGCTTGGTATAGGCCCAGTAAGAAAAAGTGGCCCAAATTAGCCCAAAAACCACTACTTGACTCAAAATTTGATTCTGAACAACTTTTTCCAAAGGCCCAAAAGCTGAAAATGTGAAATAAGCAAGCTTATACCAAACAGCTTATTCTTAATGGGCTTTTTGGCCCATTAAGCTATAAGCTAATGCCATAAGCTCAAATTAGACACACAAGCTTCTTTTGAGCTAACTAAGACTTCTGTAAAAAGAAATTTGAAATAAGACAAAGGAATAAGCCTGAAAATGCAAAAAGCAATCTACAGAAAAGGACAAAATAGTCGTTTTTGAGTTCTAGGCTATCACAAGAGCTGATTCAAATTGCAAAAGCTTTTAAATGACTTAAATAAGCTAATTCAACAAAAAGTTTTCAAATAAGCTGACTCAATAAGCTGGAAAAAGCAAATAAGCACTTATGAAAAAGTCAAATAAGTTGGTTTTCTAGCAAAAAGTCAAAGTCAAAGTCTAATAAGCTCCAGTTCAATCAAATGCGTCAAATAATGAAGATCTATCACAAAAAATAAGTTTTTGCAGGTCTGGATAAGCCAAAATGGCTTATTGATAAGCTAACTGAAAATTTGTACTAGCAGGGGCTAGTTTTGGGTGTTGAGCAGTGGAAACTTTTTCCACTGCTTGACTTGTTGACTTTTTTTGTCTTTAGTGACTTTTTTGGAGATTCAAGTTTCACAAAGGCACCCAATTGATCAGTGGATCAAGAGGAGTCAATAACAATCAAAAAATCACAATCAACAACAGCCAAATGATACAGTTAATTCAATCAATCACCAGATCTGACACAGACATGAACAATTAAGCAGTTATGAACTTATAAGTTGTTTAAGCAATATTCAGCCAACCAACTTGCACCAAAAGCATACACAAGCTATTATAAACTCAAATGAACAAGTCTAAACAGTTTTCATGCAATGGCTCAAAGCCTAAATCAAGATTCAAGCATATGAAGGTTACTGATGAACACTAAAACATGCAGTTTTATACTTTGTTGATGCAATTGACCAACAAGCCAGATTCAACCACTCAAATCTATCAAACAGGTTATAATAACTTTGTTTAAACCACTTTTAGCCCTAAGCATGCATACATTCTAGATGTTTCCAAGATCCTAGGTCAAAACAGTCAAGAACAAATATTTAATAGCAGATTGTTTAATATGGTGTTTCAAAGTTGAAAACTTGCAGCAAAATGCACTCAAACAAGCATATATCAGATACCAAGCAATAACACAAACTCTTAACAACACAATACCAAGTTATAATTTCAAACAGGTAATCCCAAACACCCTTTTAACTTTTCAAAACCAAATTTTTCAAATTAAAAGTGAGTTTTAAGACCACACAAGCCCAGATTAACACAATAATAGATGTATTAAGCAGATTCAAGCAAGATTAAGCCACAAAATTTACAAGAACACAAGTCACACTCAAATATCACAAATATCTAAAATTTTATCAGATTTTGAGATTAAGGGTGTGTACCTCATGGATGTACATCCACACCCACGAATTTTAAGCTTATGTACTAGCAAGAACAAGTACAAGCTTCCTTAAACAACCCTGCTAAGATTCAACAAAGTTAGAAGCAAAATAGTAAAATCAGAAAAGTGAAAAGCCTTGATTAATGCAACTCCTGTCCTCCACACTTGATTATCCCCAAGTTATAAGCTTCACCACACCTTGATAACACAATATCAGGATGCTATGATCAACCCTATAGCCCAAGAATTCCAAGATAGACCAAGAACTTAGCAAAATATCAAGCTTGAAAGGAAATATGCAAACTTTTGCACACTCATTGAAAACAGGTTTTGAGATTTAAGAATAGCAAACTAAGAACAATAATAAGCAGATATAAATGATGGCACTTGAGCTTTCTTCAACATTTCAAACACATTTCATTAATACTGAAAATGGATTTACAGAAAAGTGAACCAAGGAAAATTCAAGAGCAAACTAAAATGTAATGAACTAAGGCCTTTATATAGGCATACAATGAACTACTGATGCTAAGAAAAACGTAAAACCCTAGCTAAGGAAGTTCCAAAATTGCCCCTTGTCTTGTTTGAACTTTGAAGAATCATGTGACTGATTTTGTTGTCTTGTGGTAGCTGGCAAGTGAAAAAGTGATCAAAGGGCTTCAAACAAGCTTAACTTTCAAGCTTTGTTGTGGGACGTTGGATCCTTGTTACTGTTTTGTCTTCTTCTCCAAGAAGTGGGACAAGGGTTTATGTCGACGTACAGTCGGTATTTGGCCCGGCCCAACAGGCCCGCGGCCCACACACACCTAACTTATCCTTCAAGAAACCCTAAGCCTATATAAATAGGGGTAGGGGTCTCATTATAATCAGGTTCTCTCTCTCAACCACACTTCATATACAACATATCGATCAAATACTAACTTGACCGTCGGAGGTGGACCCTGGGGCTCCGGCCTCGGGTCCACGTCTAACCGGTTTACCTTTGTTTGCAGCATTACTCAGGATTCGGGAAGACGACAAACGGCCTAGGAGAGTCGTCGAACCGGCCTGGCCAAACTAGGCTCCAACAAGTTGGCGCCATCCGTGGGACCTCGACCAAACCTGCTCTGTGTTCCCAAATCATCGAAAAACAAAAATCCATTCCGTGAAAGTTGGTAAATCTAAAACTCTCGTATTTTTGTTTTACAAGTACAGTATCATGTCGAAACCTTTGTATCCAATGGTGCATGCGGATGAAAAAAAATAGAACTATGCCTTTATTTTTCATAAATATTGAGTGGTTAAGAATTTCTCCACACAAATAAATAAAGTTTTATACTACACCCATGAACACAATCGGTCGACGAACTGTACGAAGATTTTTTAAAAAGAAAAATTGCTTTTTAGCAAACCAAACTCCATATGAAACATGTGGACAGGATTTTTTTTCACTAATCAATATGTTGTTACTCAACAAAAGCTACTACTTGTGAGCGTCATCATTTTAAAAACCAGGGACGCCTGTGCAGGCTGCGGATCTCGAACATCGAACTTCCGACTTCTGTAAAAATCTGATAATTTTAGTCATTATCTTAATTGGTAACAAGATGTTAAGGAATTGTTTTAATTGATAAAGATAGTATATGTATCTACTATCCCTTTATAACTGGTAACAAGATAAATAATTATTTTTCTTTATTAATTTTCAGAATAGATATTATCTTTTATTTATCTTTTGCAACTATCCTTATATTTTGGGTTATGTTTCAAATATTGTGTTGCGGACTGGTTTATTAATATTTATAGTTCACTCCAAATAATTATGTCACGGTTCGGTTTCTTTATTTTTCCACGACCATTGACTCCTTTCGCCCGTGACGCTTCGTATGTCAGGAAATATTTTCTTTTTTGGGTATACGTGGCCATCGACTTTGTACGAGGCGCTCCACATTACTACGTTTTTTTGTTACTATGACAAGTTATATTCCCAAGTAAGGATATCGCACACAAACAAAAAACATTTTATGTTTTTAGGATATTGTTTTACAATTTATTTTGGTCAAATATGCTTCATCACCAATATTATAAAATAATCATATTTTATATGCACATATTACATGCATCATGTAATTCTTTTGCTTATCTTCTCAACAAAGGCTTGTACTTATTGTGACAATGTAGTATTTGTCTATTTAGCATATTAGTTTATGCATATGGGTTCATAACATCATACGTCAGTTGATGTACGTTTTTTAAGTTCATAAAAGATCTACCTATGTTTTTTTTTTCTTTAAAGAGATAAAAATGATATAATTTTATCCTTATTTACGAATATCCTTAATTGCATGTATATACCTTATATACAAATTATATGCGTACGTCCGGATATCTTTATACTTTTCGGTGTCGCGATCATAGGTTCGTCCGTCCGTGGTATCTCGCATGTTTAAATGTTAAATAGGTAACACGATATTACCTATATTTTTTAACTAGTAAAAGATATTACTTATATCTTTTATATTCAAAATATTATCGATATTTTTTATATTCTAAATATTACATATATCTTTTTAATCCGTAAGAGATATTACATATATTTTTTAATATAATATATTTATCATTCGCGGTCATGGTAGGTCCATCCGTGCTAGTCCGTACACTCGGATATCTTCTGCCTACGGGCGTACATGTACACATCGTTCCCAGGCGGAATAATAGGATTGAGTGAACCTAATAATTCAACTTGTCGTGTAAGAGGGATGAAACCCCAACGACCATGGATCATGTATCCTTGTTAGACACCTTACTATCAAGACGTTGTAGTAAGTTACGCAAACCACATGACTCATGATGGACTTGCAAAAGACACACTGTGCACGTCTAACAAAATTTTGTCAAAATTTTGACCGTCCTTATGGTAGTAACGGTACGCCGCACGTAATAGCATAACGCATCCCATAAGTTAGTTAAGATACGTCTTATACTATGTGAAAATTCGCGGTTATGGCAAGACCCATCCGCGTTGGTTTGCACGTTCGAACCTAATCTCTATCTTTTGTACGCGGCTATGGTACGTCCATTCGCGTTGGTCTATGCGACCGTAATTTTTTGAATACTAGGTTAAGTTTAATATTACTAATCGAGTTTAGCACCATTAAACTTGGGGGGCTACCAGGGTATAATAATACCACTATTTCCGTGCATGACACGCAAATATCTTTGGATATATTTCTTTGCCGCGGAAGTCCGCCTTCTGCCGGGTTATTCCTTGCCATGGAAGTATCACTTCCATTGGCTTATTCCTTCGCCGCGGAAGTACTCCTTCCGTGTGCTTGTTTCTGCGCCATGGATGTATTTATTCCATTGGCTTTGCCTTCGCCACGGAAGTATCTCTTCCGTTGGTTTATTCATGCGCCGTGGGAGTATTCTTCCACGTGTTTCTTATCTTCGCCGTGGAAGTATCTCTTCCATGTGCTCATTATTTTCGCCATGGAAGTATCTCTTCCACGTCCTTATTATCTTCTCTGTGGAAGTATCTCTTCCACGGGCACATTATTTTCGTCGTGGAAGTATCTCTTCCACGTGTTTCTTATCTTCGCCGTGGAAGTATCTCTTCCACGTGCTCATTATTTTTCACCGTGGAAGTGTCTCTTCCACGTGCCTCTTATCTTTGCCGTGGAAGTATCTCTTCCACGTGCTCATTATTTTCGCCGTGAAAGTATCTCTTCCACGTGCCTCTTAATTTCGCCGTGGAATTATCTCTTCCACGTGCCTCTTATCTTCGCCGTGGAAGTATCTCTTCCACGTGCTTGTTATCTTCGCCGTGGAAGTATCTCTTCCACGTGCTTATTATCTTCGCCATGGAAGTATCTCTTCCACAGGCTCATTATTTTCGTCGTGGAAGTATCTGTTCCACGTGTTTCTTATCTTCGCCGTGGAAGTATCTCTTCCACGTGCTCATTATTTTCGCCGTGGAAGTATCTCTTCCATGTGCCTCTTAATTTCACCGTGGAAGTATCTCTTCCACGTGCTTCTTATCTTCGCCGTGGAAGTATCTCTTCCACGTGCTCATTATTTTCGCCGTGGAAGTATCTCTTCCACGTGCCTCTTATCTTTTCCATGGAAGTATCTCTTCCATGTGCTCATTATTTTCGCCGTGGAAGTATCTCTTCCACGTGCCTCTTATCTTCTCCGTAGAAGTATCTCTTCCACGTGCTTGTTATCTTCGCCGTGGAAGTATCTCTTCCACGTGCTTATTATCTTCGCCGTGGAAGTATATCTTCCACGGGCTCATTATTTTCGTCGTGGAAGTATCTCTCCCACGTGTTTCTTATCTTCGTCGTGGAAGTATCTCTTCCACGTGCTCATTATTTTCGCCGTGGAAGTATCTCTTCCACGTGCCTCTAAATTTCGCCATGGAAGTATCTCTTCCACGTGCCTCTTATCTTCGTCGTGGAAGTATCTCTTCCATGTCCTCATTATTTTCGCCGTGGAAGTATCTCTTCCACATGCCTCTTATCTTCGCCGTGGAAGTATCTCTTCCACGTGCTCATTATTTTCGCCGTGGAAGTATCTCTTCCACGGGCTTCTTATCTTCGCCGTGGAAGTATCTCTTCCACGTGCTCATTAATTTTGTCGCGAAAGTACGTCTTCCGTTGGCACATTTCTTTGTCGCGGAAGTACGTCTTCCGTTGGCACATTTCTTTCTCGCGGAAGTACGTCTTCTGTTGGCACATTTCTTTGTCGCGGAAGTACGTCTTCCGTTGCACATTTCTTTGTTGCGGAAGTATGTCTTCCGCGACGAATTACTTGGCCTGGCTAAGAGTGAATTTCCAAAATTTATACCGTTTAATCCTGGAAAAACCGTGACAAATTTTGGAAGTCGTTATCAAATGTCGTGGCCATAAGACGGATGTAATATCCGCATCACTTTGCCACAGAAGTACGAATTATGTTGGCCTTAAGAAGAATGCAATATTCGCACTATGCTGTATCATTAGTGGGTATTAGAGGTACGTCTTCAAATGTTCACGATGCAGCATATGGGTTCCACCTTCACCTTCATAAAACCTTCTTATCATCCTCATGTTAGAGATGAATAAGAATGATACCTTGCCAATGCCAGTGTTACCCCGGCTATAGAACACGCTTTCTTCTTACGAGGTCCTTACCGTCTAATCACGGGAAACCAAGCATTCGAGCACACCCACCCGTCTTACGTACACTGGTTCCCCATTTCTTTTGACGTGGATACGCTTACAAGTAGCAGATATAGAGTAAAGTCTAGTAACCTTGGTGACAACCACGCATACTAGACTGGGGGGACATGATGACGTATAGTGGCTTCGCTCACTATTCGCAACCCCAACCCATCATCTTTTTGCTAAAGGTAGTCCATTTACGGGTGGAGCCATATGTTACGGACAACCTACGACGATGTCCTAGAAGCAAGCCGCACGCGGTTGTTTAGTGAGCATGATACACGAATGAGTCTAGCATAACATGATCATGGACCATACCATACTAGACTGGGGGACATGTCGACGTACAGTCGGTATTTGGCCCGGTCCTACAGGCCCGCGGCCCACACACACCTAACTTATCCTTCAAGAAACCCTAAGCCTATATAAACAGGGGTAGGGGTCTCATTATAATCAGGTTCTCTCTCTCAACCACACTTCATATACAACATATCGATCAAATACTAACTTGACCGTCGGAGGTGGACCCCGGGGCTCCGGCCTCGGGTCCACGTCTAACCGGTTTACCTTTGTTTGCAGCATTACTCAGGATTCGGGAAGACGACAAACGGCCCAGGAGAGTCGTCGAACCGGCCTGGCCAAACTATGCTCTAACAGTTTATCATGTGACTAGTGTGATGTTGTGGCAGGGAAGTGAGAGTCGGGTTTTGTTTAGTGTCACCTTAATTATCATTCTGGAGCAGATTAGGGTTTAATTGTTTCTCAATTAAGAAAACCCAAATTTCGTATGAACACTAAGAACAACTCATTTGATCTTTGTTGTGGGTTTAAGAGGTGTTTAGCGCCAGTTATAATATTAATCAACTTTTTGAAATGTTAGTTAATAACAAACGGTGAGTGGAGTGTGACATGAGGAATGGTGCAATCTGATTGCAGGAAAAGTGGTAGTGGGGCACGTGTCACCCCACTACTGGTCTAGGTAACTTTCTTATCTCCCACACTTAACCCCTCATCTTTTATTTCCCTTTCACTTTGTAAATAATACACACAAATCTGGATTCCTTTGTAAATGAAGTTTCATTTTTCACACTTTTGCCCCAAATACTTTTCCAAAGTATTTCCAGGGGTATTTCTTGCCATTTTGTGATTCTTGAAGGGCTGATTTGGTATTTTCTTGATTGATAATAGTCTTGACTTGTTTGTTTGACTTATTGGAGGACTGAAATTGCCAAGTCATTATTAATGAGGGACCATTTTTGCCAAATCTTCAAAGTCAAGGGTCCTTTTGGTAATTTTGATATTTTCAAAGGACCAAACTTGTAATTTTTGTAGATTGGAGTCCTTCTTGGTATGTTTGACTTTGAGGAGGGTAAATATTGACATTTTAGTTTTGTTGAGGGACTAAAATTGACAATTCTTCAAAGTGGAGGGCCCTTTTTGCAATATTGACAAACTTTAGGGACCAATCTTGTAATTATGAAGATACAAGGGTATAAAGTGTCAATTCTTCCATATTGGAGGACCCTTCTTCATAAATCTTCAAGTCTTCAAGGGTTTTCTTGGGAACATTCTTCATTAGGGCTTGGTTCAGTGTGCGGCTTCGTTTCCCGTGTTCGTTTTTGAATGATTCTTGTGATCTTTTGTCATTTTCTCAATATCCGTACCTAAAATATACAAGCAACAAACACAAGCATATATATATGGGTATTTTGATGATATTTAATGTATTTTAAGCCCTTTTTGGATGATGAGACTATGTATAAAATCAGTCTCATCACTCCCCCATACTAAACCATTACCGTGTCCTCACGCAATGCTAGAATAAAGTATCGTAGCACCTCCAAAATTTCATTTTTATTCACTTAATTGAATGATAAACTAGCTAAACTACTACTATTACTACTACTTGCGTTTTAGACACAATGTATGATTTTCATCGCAAAATGGGACGTTTAGGTCTAAAAATAGAGTCCTAACGGTGTAACCGAGACCATCAAATCAATAACCCCTCCTAATAGACAACGATGTCAAAAAATTAAGTCAACAAGAAGGATCGATAAACACGGTTTTATAACGGTTTTAAACATGAGACTTATTACCAAGACTTTTATACGCCCCCTAACGGAAGGGCCTTATTATCTTTGGTTTACCTCCATCTTTTATTCAACTTCGCCATGAAGATTTTATTATGACTTCGGTCTTGCCTTGCCTTTTATTATCCACCTCATTGGTAGTTTTATTAGCCAAAGACGTATATCCTCATGCTAAGGCAAATTTTGGATCTTTAAAGCTTCAAAGATTAAGGCTTGATTCACTTTCAATTTTGCATAGATTTTTCGGCCTTGTGGGGCTTCAAATTGTTTGCTTGATTTAGGTGAGCACTTGAAATCTTATTATTGAGTGAAGCTTTTGATTATTCGGGTGCCAATACTTCAAAACCGTGACGTTGGCGATACCTTAATGTCTTCCCAATTTAATTACACGGAAGCTACTAGAAAATAATAGAAACCCAATAATCAAGACTAAACCGCTAAGTCAATATTTAGTAAGCAAAAAATATTTACATGCGAAGGGAGAATAAGCAAACAACGAGAACACATGAGTTTTTGAAAGAATACGAGTACTCTACGTTTAGCATAGTAACTTATAATTAACCCTATCATTTCTCGTCCTCATTTAAGAGACTTAGCCTAATGTGAAGTTAAGGAATCAAAGCTAAGTGCTCAACACGCACGGTCGAGTCAAAAATTACTCTTATTCTCGCCATCGGAAAACCTACATTCGTGTATTCAAACACTTATAAAACATGAGAAAAATTTAAAATTTGGCCATTTTTAGCCTTATTTTTCAACAAAACGATAAACAAAAAGATAAACTTTGGAAAGCGTGAAGGTTTGGCAAGGCAAGTATCTATTCACCCCCCCCCATACTAAAGTTAAACATTGTCCTCAATGTTTCGAGTCTAGGGGTGCAAACACCCCAATATTAGAGACATAGTCGAATGCCTAATTTAGCATGGAAATGGTGTAACCGTTAAATTTAAAGCCGTTTATGAAGTGTGCTAAAAACCTAAGGTTATAACATCAAAGGATATATCATGGATGTTTGAGAAAGTCTTCACAGCAAACGATCGAGTGCTCCAATAAAACGAACACGAGAGTCTCCAATTGTGAAGATAATGATCATCTAAAAACCACAATTCACAAACAACCATGAAACAAAGGTTGGAAGGGCACAAATCCCCACACGTTACTACATTAGAAAGCGATAATATGTACATAGGATAAGCATGGGACTCCCCCACGAGGCACCTCGTTTTTGATTACCGAGTCATGAGCTCGACTCGATCCTCTCAATACTAATTATCATTGGGGAAAGTGATTTGGTCGAGGTAGTTCAAGGATGGAACTTCCCCGCCAAAGTAGTGCTTCAACCTATGTCCATTCACCTTGAAATTGGGGCCATCATTTTGAGCTAGCTCGATGGTCCCATATGGAAAAACTTGAGTCACGATGAATGGGCCGGACCAACGGGATTTCAATTTACCGGAAAAGATTTTCAAGTGAGAATTAAAAATCAAAACTTGATACCCAATGTTAAAAACCCGGTTTTTAATTTTAGAATCATGCAACTTTTTAGTCTTTTCTTTATAAATCAATGAATTTTCATAAGCAATATCCCTTAATTCATCCAATTCATTTAATTGCATTTTCTGGTGTTTTCCCGCAGTCTCCAAGTCATCATTACAATGCTTTAGGGCCCAATAAGCCTTGTGTTACAATTCAATTGGCAAGTGACAATTCTTCCCATACACAAGCTTATAGGGAGTGCACCCAATGGGCGTCTTATGAGCGGTCCTAAAGGACCATAAAGCATCGTCCAACTTATCCGACCAAGATTGTCGGTTTTCCCCAACGGATCTCTCCAAGATCCTTTTCAACGCTCGGTTTGAAACCTCGAATTGCCCACTCGTTTGTGGGTGATAAGCCGTAGAAAGCCGATGTGTAACCCCATATTTCCTTAGGACCCTTTCGAATTGGTCGTTACAAAAATGGGTTCCACGATCACTTATGATCGCACGAGGGGTTCCAAATCGAGAAAACAAGCTTTTCAAAAACTTGACTACCACACGAGCATCATTGATGGGCAAATCCTTAGCTTCCACCCACTTAGATAGGTAGTCAACCGCGACAAGGATGTACTTATTACCACGAGATGATGGGAACGGCCCCATAAAGTCTATGCCCCAAACGTCAGAGATCTCACACACTTAGATGATGTTTTTTGGCATTTCATCTTTTTGTGAGGCTTTTCCTTGTCGTTGGCATGAGTCACACGACTTCACAAGCTCATGTGCATCTCGGTAAATAGTAGGCCAAAAGAAGCCGGCATCAAACACCTTCTTAGCCGTGAGATTAGCACCATGGTGACCACCCGCTGGGTCCCTCATGACAAGCTCTAAGGATATTAGAAGTTTCGGTGCCAAATACACAACGTCGGATGATTTGATCCGCACAAGTTCGAAACAATTAAGGGTCGTTCCAAAAGTAGAATTTGATTTCACGAAAGAATTTTCGTTTTTCTTGAGTCGTCATTCCCTTGATGATGAAGTTGCCCGCATGGTAATTTGCAATGTCCGCAAACCATGGGGTGGAAGAATCAAACTTATAATTCACTACACCAAGTGTCTCGAGCGTAAATGTTTCGGTGATTTCCTTGGGCTCGTAAACCTTTTGGTGAGGATCTTCCAAACGAGAAAGATGATCGGCCGCTAGATTCTCGGCTCCTTTTTTGTCAAAAATTTTGTGATCAAATTCTTGAAGGAGGAGAATCCAACGAAGTAATCTTGGCTTAGGATCTTGTTTAGACATAAGATACTTGATAGCCGAATGATCTGTATACATTATGCATTTCGTCAAGACGAGATAAGGTCGAAATTTCTCAAATGCATACACCACGGCAAGGAACTCCTTCTCTGTTGTAGTGTATTTAAGTTGAGCCTCGGTCATCGTCTTGCTAGCATAGTGAATAGGCAAGAAGTGCTTTTCATGACGTTGCCCCAATAAGGCCCCAATAGCGTAGTCACTAGCA
This sequence comes from Glebionis coronaria, assembly GCA_025667525.1. Taxonomy (NCBI): domain Eukaryota; kingdom Viridiplantae; phylum Streptophyta; class Magnoliopsida; order Asterales; family Asteraceae; genus Glebionis; species Glebionis coronaria. Next base: position 221,169,456 of record CM046879.1, read on the forward strand.
TCACACATGAGCTCAAAGCGGAGGTTCCAATTGGGAGCAACAAGTATGGGAGCTTCGGTAAGTTTCCTCTTAAGGATTTCAAAGGCTCGTACACAATCTTCGTCAAAGACAAAATGTGCCTCTTTTTCAAGGAGATGTGTAATAGGTCGAGAGATCTTTGAAAAATCCTTGATGAATCGACGATAAAAGCCAGCGTGTCCTAGGAAACTCCTAACTCCCTTAACGGTTTTGGGATGAGGTAATTTGGCGATGACGTCTACCTTAGCTTGATCTACCTCAATCCCCGCTTTCGAGACCTTGTGCCCTAAGTCGATTCCACTTTTAACCATAAAATGACACTTTTCCCAATTGAGCACAAGGTTGGTTTCCTCACAACGTTTCAACATTCTCTCAAGATTCGACAAACACGAACTGAACGAATTACCAAACACAGAAAAGTCATCCATGAAGACTTCCATAATCTTTTTGATCATATCATGAAAAATAGCCATCATGCACCTTTGAAAGGTTCCCGGTGCATTGCAAAGTCCGAATGGCATTCTACGATAGGCAAACGTTCCATATGGACACGTAAACGTAGTTTTTTCTTGATCACGAGGATCGATGGGGATTTGGAAGTAACCGGAAAAACCATCTAAAAAGCAATAGAAATCGTTTCTCGCAAGACGCTCCAACATTTGGTCCATGAAGGGCAAGGGAAAATGGTCTTTTCGAGTGGCTTCATTCAACTTACGATAGTCAATGCACACTCTCCATCCGGTCACGAGTCTAGTGGGAATTAACTCTTTGGCATCGTTTGGCACAACGGTCATTGATCCCTTCTTAGGGACACAATGAATAGGACTCACCCAAGGGCTATCAGAAATAGGGTAAATCATTCCCGTGTCAAGGAGTTTAAGGACTTCCTTTTTTATGAAGTCGTGAATTTTGGGGTTCACCCTCCTTTGACATTGGGTTGCGGGCTTGTAATCCTCCTCCAATAAGATTTTTTGTGTACAAAATTTGGGATCGATCCCCTTAATGTCGGATAACTTCCACGCAATTACCGCTTTGTGATCCTTTAGAACATCGACAAGTGCAGTTTTTTCATCATCCGAAAGTTCCTTCACAATAATAACCGGCAACTTGTCGCCCTCCTCCAAATAGACATATTCGAGATGAGGAGGTAAATCTTTCAACTCGATGATAGGTGGTTCCTCTGTTGAAGATTTGGGCTCGATACTCATAACCTCCCCGGGTGGAGGAAATGGGAAATCGTTAAGAAAATCCTTGATAATCGAGATGTCCTCATCGTTGTCGAGGTCTTCGTTACAAGTACGTGGAACATCGAATTCTTCCAACGTAAAACCACCACCTTCAAATGGAGTGAAGGTTGGTGTCGAGTTATCAAGGATGGGATCTAACATAGTGGGATTGCCACTATTTTCATCATCACCAAAACCTAGAACTTCTTGTGAAAATTCCTCGCAAACCACGTCAATCATATCAACAAGGTTTATGGTTGCAACGGAATAAACATGAGCAATTTGAGAGTTTTGAGTTGCGTTTATAACAAGCTCCTCGTCGTTGAAACGTAAGGTGATCTTTCTAGCATGAACATCGATCAAAGCTATAGACGTATCTAAAAACGAACGACCTAAAATGAGAGGAACTTGAGGATCCGTGGGAATATCGACAACGATAAAGTCTACCAGATAATAGAACTTTCCCACTTTCACAAAAACGTCTTCCGCCAATCCACATGCGGGAATCGTGGAATGGTCGGCCAACTCGATAGACATTAGTGAAGGAGTAAGATTAGGAAGATTGAGCGACTTGAAGATTGCAAGTGGCATCAAGTTAATGCTAGCAACAAGATCGGCCAAGGCAAATCATTCTTCCATATCTTGGATTGCACAAGGGATCAAAAAATTACCGGGATCACCGACTTTTTGAGGTATGCGATTAAGATAAACCGATGAACAACTAGACAATTGGTGCAATTTCTCCTTGTTGTTCAACATACTCTTAAAGTTAGCGGCAAATCGAGGCATCGTGACCAAAGCATCGGCGAAACTCACATTAAAGTGCAAATCACGAAACATTTTCATAAAAATCTCAAATTGATAATTGTCACGCTCTTGTCGTTTCTCCTTTCTATGTCTCTATGGATAGGGCAAAGGTGGTGTGGGTTGAGGCATAGGCATAGCCTTTGGAATCTCGGGTTTCAATGTTGGTAATGGGTCAACCGTAGGTGTGGCATGAGTGGTACTTTGTGGGATTGGAACATGCTCCTTTTGGACCACCACCTCGGGTTCTTCCTCAATTGCTTCCTCCGTAGGAGCAATTGGTTGAGGAGTCGGTTCTATAGGATCGTCTTTTGCTAAGGATTAGGCATTGTATGATTAATCTATTGAGATGGATGGAGAAGTGGAGGAACTTAGAGAGAGAAAGGTAGAGAGAGAAAGGAGAGAAAGAGAGGAAATATGGAATATGATAAAATGGTAAGTGTTCAACCCCCCCTAACATGCTAGGAGGGGGGTTTATATAGCCCATCCTACATGTGGGCTATATGGGCTATACCTTAATACATTAGATCACGAGCCCAATACTTGTATCTATATTTGGAGTGATCGATCCTTTCTAAATACGTAAAAATGTATTTCCAACAATCTCCCCCAAAGGGAGGTCACTCCAAGTTACAATGTCCTAAATAGTCTATAGCTCGTGATCTATGCTAATAATGATGTGACCGAGACTTTCCTTGGAAAAAACGTATTTCTCACAATCTCCCCCAAAGGGAGGTCACACCATTTTACAAAATCTTAAACCTAGCATACTATGCTTGAGTCTTCGATCTTGTTCTTGTGAATATGCTGATGAGATCTTTGACTTTGGTCTTGAGCATGTGTCCTTGCTTTGACCTTGTGCATTCATCACTTCTGATATTTGCCTCCTCGTGACTTCATGTTCCACATACTTATACTTTTATAAATTCTTGAAAGCTTCAAAGTTTGATACAGCGGAAGACTTGACTTTCAGACTTTCTTGAATTTGTTGAAGTATTAAGTGTAAGTAGTATAAGCATGTGGTGACGACTTCCTCTGGATTGTATACCGCAACGCCACCTTCTTGTTACGCTACATTAGAAAGTTAGCAACAAAACATATACACGGATGAAATGGCTTTGAAAATTTCATTCTAATTAGGTATCATTTTACCTCTGATCGGTGAAGAACGTTGGACGATATAAAATATCGTACTTGTGGCAGGTAGTTTCAATTAAGAACCTCCTTGACAAGATTTCGCGGGTAAACCCGTTCTCTTTATTCAACCGTCCAAAGCTGACTGCGAACATAAAGAGTGAATCATTTGGATAATAATATCCGCATGATTTGAAGCCGTCAATTCATGTTCCTGGAACAAGTGAAATTCAATTAAGAACCGCACCATCGTTGCTTTCCAGTTGTCACGAGCTTGATTCGTATAGAAACTTGCAAGTTACCTACCAAGTGTTGTTTGAGGTTAACACTAGAAGGATCCACTCATCACTGTGAACACTAAGGTATCACTCTGAGTGTTCTGGCAAGATCACTTAGATATTGCGTAGAGGCCTGGAACGTGTTTAAATTCATTTAAAATTTTAAACCACTGTTGCTTTCTAGTTATCACAAGTTTGATTCATAAAGAATCGCACAAGAACCTACCATGAGCTTTTTGACGTTCGCTCAAGAAGGATTTCCATCTTCATTGTAAATACTTTCGTATTACTCGGATGTTCAGGCAAGATCATGAAGATTTTGCGTAGGACTCTTAAGAACTTTCTTACTTGTCACATTGTGTGAACAAGCAAGGAATAATAAAAGTGTGTCCTAATGAGATATTTGAAGATCTCAAATGGCTCTAGACTCGATCGTGCATTTTGGATTTTAGTGATCGGAGGCTGGAGAGGAGTGCCACCTTTTCAATACCAATTTATTCGGAGTGAATAAATCGATAGATAATGCGTTGTCTCCGTGTGATTAAAACAAATATCTTTTAAGAGATATCTGAGTTAGCTGGGATGGGTTGTGCCTTGCATCACTGGGTCCATGATGTCTGTCTTCAATATCAAGAATCATTAAACAATGATCTTAATAGCGTATGTATTGACCCGTTTTCTCCCTAAGTTGTAAGGAGGGCTTCTTTCTTTACACCCTATATCTTTACAATTCTTTTTCATTCTTCAACCCCTTCAATGCTTACCAATACGTCATAACTAGCACCTTGTTGTGATTGTTCCAGTGCTAACTTAAGTACTTGGTCGGCATTCAGCTACGTTCACAGTCTTTCTCCACCTTTCCTAAGGACTACTATTTCTAGCTATGGAATGTCCTTGGGAAGATTCCTCCGGTTCTAGAGGAATCATTGGACTTTAACCTATTCTACCATCCTTATGTCACCACAATCTTCACCGTCATGAATAGAGATGTTTTGGGTAAGTCTATGTCACCATGAAATCCATTTTGAAGTGCAAATCCATTTTGCTCCCCCTTAACATATGCCGCGATATCCGAAAATATTTCGCACATGTCGGGATGAGCTAGCACGTTAAGTCAAACCAATTGTGATTGATCATTTCCCATATTAAATCACATTTTCTCCCCCATATTAAAAATATTAACCCAATCGATGTTTTTAATATCAATTGATTTAATAGCATTTTAAGAAAATTTGGGAAGAAAAATGCAAATCCAATTATCTTCATGAATAACACAAGCTCCCCCTCAAATTAATGAGGGTGTACTTGAAACATAAATAAAATACCTTTTAAACACAAGTGTAAGGTACTTATCACGTGCAAAGATCATATATGATAATGTATTCACAAGATTAGCAATTTATGAGGTTGGACCTGAATGATGGAGGACATCATATGAAAGATTCACATGGTTCTTGTTCACGAATGTTGGTCACCTCGTCACGTCTGAAGTTATCTCTTGACTCCATGTGTATGATTGATATCGTTGTCTTGACACCAATATGTGAACTTGACACTTTCGGCGTCAAAGATTCTGAATGCTGGACAATTGCTCCCCCTCAATTGTTGACCCATGTTCTATTGAAAGAGTTGTAGTCGCCGTTTGAGTAGTCGCATCCTCGAGTATGTAGATATCAATTGTAAATTGCTACGGTTGGTGGAGATGATAACTTCATAAAAACAAGATTTCTCTTGTTTTAACAAATAAATGCACTGACACGTACATATATTCGTGTTAGATTGTGTTATTCCGTAAACACAATCCCTTACATGGTTATAAAATAAACCATGCCCGAGAAAATTAATTCCCGTTGTTGAGTCAAAGCTTTCCGGTGAAATGCTTGACTTGAGTATGAAAAGCGGGTTACTATCTAAAATAATAGAAAACCATTTTGAGCATGTTTTAAAACATTTGAAATTCTGCTCGAACTTTATTACAACCCTGTGTCATTATTGAATGACATTTCTAGTATCATAAATATTATCGATTCCAGAAGACATGCTCTTTTTATCAAAAACATTTTTTGAACACCCAATTTTGAAAGATTTAGAAAACCTTTTTGAGAAATTCTCGAAAAATTGTGTTCAACGTTTTGAAAAACCAATTACTTGAGCTTAAGATGTTGAATATCTTGCAAAACAAGCTCAAGTCCGAGAAGTTTTAAACTTCCCGTTGTTAAGGATAAGTTTATCATCGGAGATAAACTTTCCTTTTAACTAAAGAACGAGTCCTAAGTTGACATTTACTTAGAAGTCGTTTTCATGAGCTTGAAAACTTTTGAATGTTTTAACGTAAAGCTCATGACCGAGAGAGGTTAATTTCTCGTTATGAAGAAAAGTTCTCTTATTTAAAAGATACACTGTCCTTAATGAGCTTAAAACTTGGAATGTTTTAAGACAATCTCATGAGCGAGAAAATTTAATTTCCCGTTGCGAGGATAAGCTATCTTTAAAGATAAGCTTTCCTAAATCTAAAGTCCAAGTTACAGTCTGATATTTAACTGTAAGTCATTGTGCATGAGCTTAAAAACTTTGAATGATTTTAATATTAGCTCATGCCCGAGAAAATTTAATTTCTCGTTGTAAGGATAAGTTTATCATCGGCGATACACTTTCCTTTTAATTGAAGAACGAGTTCTAAGCTGACATTTACTTAGAAGTCGTTTTCATGAGCTTGAAAACTTTTGAATGTTTTAACGTAAAGCTCATGACCGAGAGAGGTTAATTTCTCGTTATGAAGAAAAGTTCTCTTATTTAAAAGATACACTTTCCTTAATGAGCTTAAAACTTGGAATGTTTTAAGACAAGCTCATGACCGAGAAAATTTAATTTCCCTTTACGAGGATAAGCTATCTTTAAAGATAAGCTTTCCTAAATTTGAAGTCCGAGTTACAGTATGATATTTAACGGTAAGTCATTATGCACGAGCTTAAAAAATTTGAATGATTTTAATATTAGCTCATGCCCGAGAAAAATTAATTTCTCGTTGTAAGGATAAGTTTATCATCGGCGATAAACTTTCCTTTTAATTGAAGAACGAGTTTTAAGCTGACATTTACTTAGAAGTCGTTTTCATGAGCTTGAAAACTTTTGAATGTTTTAACGTAAAGCTCATGACTGATAGAGGTTAATTTCTCGTTATGAAGAAAAGTTCTCTTATTTAAAAGATACACTTTCCTTAATGAGCTTAAAACTTGGAATGTTTTAAGACAAGCTCATGACCGAGAAAATTTAATTTCCCGTTACGAGGATAAGCTATCTTTAAAGATAAGATTTCCTAAATCTGAAGTCCGAGTTACAGTCTGATATTTAACTATAAGTCATTGTGCATGAGCTTAAAAACTTTGAATGATTTTAATATTAGCTCATGCCCGAGAAAAATTAATTTCTCGTTGCAAGGATAAGTTTATCATCGGCGATAAACTTTCCTTTTAATTGAAGAACGAGTTCTAAGCTGACATTTACATAGAAGTCGTTTTCATGAGCTTCAAAAACTTTGATTGTTTTAGCGTAAAGCTCATGACCGAGAAAGATGAATTTCTCGTTAAGAAGAAAAGTTCTCTTATTTAAAAGATACACTTTACTTTATGAGCTTAAAACTTGGAATGTTTTAATACAAGCTCATGACCGAGAAAAAATAATTTCTCGTTACAAGGATAAGCTATCTTTAAAGATAAGCTTTCCTAAATATGAAGATCGGGGCATAATCTGAAATATAATTATACACCATTGTGCATGAGCTTAAAAACTTCGAATGTTTTTAATATAAGCTCATGCCCGAGAAAAATTAATTTCTCGTTGTGAGGATAAGTTTATCATCGGCGATAAACTTTCCTTTACTTGAAGAACGGGTCATCATATGTTATTTAATGATGAGCCTTATACAGGAGCTTAAAACCTTTGAATGGTTTTAGGATAAGCTCGTGCCCAAGAAAACTTAATTTCTCGTTAAGAGGGTAAGTTATCGTTACGTAGATAAACTTCCCTGTCTCTGAAGTCCGGGTCATCGTCTGTCATTTAACGAGGAGCCATTATGCATGAGCTTATTAACTTGGAATGTTTTTTATATAAGTTCATGCCCGAGAAAAATTAATTTCTCGTTGTTAGGATAAGTTTACCATCGACGATAAACTTTCCTTTCATTGAAGATCGAGTTATAGTCTGTGATGTGACTATAAGTCCTTTTACACGAGCTTAAAACCTTTGAATAGTTTTAACGGAAGCTCGTGTCCGAGAAAATTTAATTTCTCATTTTGAGGATAAGTCATCATCGGGGTGAACTTACCTGTCTTTTGAGAGCGATTTACAGTCTGTTATGTGACTGTAAGTCATTTTACACGAGCTTAAAACCTTTGAATAGTTTTAACGGAAGCTCGTGTCCGAGAAAATTTAATTTCTCGTTTTGAGGATAAGTCATCATCGGGGTGAACTTTCCTGTCTTTTGAGAGCGAGTTACAGTCTGTTATGTGACTCTAAGTCATTTTACACGAGCTTAAAACCTTTGAATAGTTTTAATGGAAGCTCGTGTCCGAGAAAATTTAATTTCTCGTTTTGAGGATAAGTCATCATCGGGATGAACTTTCCTGTCTTTTGAGAGCGAGTTACAGTCTGTTATGTGACTGTAAGTCATTTTACACGAGCTTAAAACCTTTGAATAGTTTTAACGGAAGCTCGTGTCCGAGAAAATTTAATTTCTCGTTTTGAGGATAAGTCATCATCGGGATGAACTTTCCTGTATTTTGAGAGCGAGTTACAGTCTGTTATGTGACTGTAAGTCATTGTCGTAAGCTTAACCATGAATCCCTTGAGACACTTGTTTTTCCGATATCTGCTTCTTCAGCTACCAAACTCTAAGAGTGTCCTTAGTTGAACGGTATACAACGATTGGACCGCTTCGTTCTTTTGGAACATCAACTTTGGTACCTGCATTCTTATTAGGAATTTGCATGCTTTGATATGGGTTAGCGATATCTATCTTAGAAGCAAGTGGAGGTTCACAGTTGTCTTTTCTTGTGCTGGAGGTGACCTGAGGAGATGATTCACTTGTCTTATCTGGTAAACGTTTCCTTTTATAGAAAACCTTAAGTTCAGGCTTAAGTGATGTATCCTCCTTTTCAATTTTCTCCCTAGTAGTCTTAGTAGAATCGGAGACTATCCTAGTTAAAGGGCACTCGTTTCTTACAAGAGTGAAAGTTCTACCAGTGGGGTGCCACATTTTACCAATGGGTTTGATTTTGGCAACCCACTGGGATTTAAATCTAGCACGGGAGTTCACCTCATTAAGTAGTTTCTTGATACAAGAATCATGATTTGCCGTAAAGACACATTTTCTACATGTTTTACAAGTAGCATATTTAATGTCCGAGTAAGATCTAGAATTCCTTGATGATTGATTGATGCTCCTAGGATTAGACATGCTATGGTTAGCAGTGTTGGGTAATCTAGAAGGCATCTGTCTAGGTTTGAAATTCCTATCTCTTACTTGTGTCTTTTGCTTAACTTCCCTCAGACCAGATTTATGGTAAACGTCATTTGAACTAGTTCTAGACGTGGTATTTGGACTATGTCTAGGAAGACTAGAGGCAATCATGTGAGTAGGTCTTGCAAAATCTGTTTTAGACACATTGGCCCTAGTTGGTGGAGTGACTAGTCTAGAAAGATGAACCATATCAACTTGGGAGGCAAACCGCGGTCTCGAGGATTGTGATCGCTCGGATCTAAATGCAGTCGGTTGTCGAATGAACTGATTTGTAGGCGGTTTCCCCAAGATTGATGGTTTTTCAAGCTTAGTGTCCACACTAGTTCCTTTAGTTTTCCTCAATTCGTTTTTCAATGAAGCTATAGCAAAGACCTTTTCCTGTACTTGAGCCTTTAAAATCTCATTCTCTTTGAGCAAGTTATCTTGGGATGCCAATTTAGATTCAAGCAACTTAATTTGTTTCAAAAGATTAGCCTTTTTAGCTTTAGAATCTAGAACTGTTTGATCTAATTTTCGTTCAAGAACAACGTTTGACTTTTCAAGTTTTTCAAAATATGTTTCAAACTTGTTAGTTCTCTTAGAAAATTTTAGTTTGGCATCCTCAAGCTCTTTTGATTGCTGACTAAAATCATTTCAAGCTCTTCAATCCTAAAAGCAGAATTGGTTAATGAAGCAGTCCTAAGGCATATATCATGATTTTTAGCATTTTGATCATTCTCTCCCCCATTATGACGCACATCGGATGAATCATAAGTGGAATCACCCTTTTCCATCCCATGTTGTTCATAGGTGGGTTCTGAGTTCTCAACATGCTGTAGATCATTGTGAGATCCAGTATTTAATTGTACCTCAACTATTGGCTCTTCGTCATGCATGCTTGAGTCACGTTGTCGTGATGCAATGACGCTGCTATCATCGTTAAGCAAGGCGGTCTCCATTGAGTCATCCGTAAGACCATTTTTCTGTTGTGTCATCTCCATCGTAGATTCTTGTATTCCACTAGTATGCTCTAGTTGAAGTTGTGAACTTGCATAAATCGAATGTGCAATAGATTTCATGAACTCGAGCAATATATCCCTAAAGTCTTTAACGTCGATTTGTGTGTCTTCAAGGAATGACTGGCAGATCGTTGAAGCTTCAACCTTGGCAGGATCAAACTGAAAGAACCTCGAAAAATGTTGCACTAGAACTTGAAGTGAATGTGAGGATTCAATTTGATTAATTTCTTCTTTGTTGATCTGCTCTAGTAGTTGGTTAACTTTGAGGAGCATTTGGTGGACGAAAATGGTACGATCTTGACCGAAGAGTGTCACAAAACCGCTTCCTTCTTTAAGTAGAGAAATGTTCGACAGATGGGACCGAAGTAGTTGAAATAAAGTCATTCTACTTTCTCTAGCTTGAACTTTCATTTGATGCGAATCTCTCTCTTTAGATGGAAAATTCAACGAATCCATTGAATGAACAATGACGTTAAGGATTACTGATTGATGAAAAATCTGTCTTCAATTCCATATATTAATGCCCTATCAAAAATCTGTAGCCACTAAAAATAAATCCCGTCACTATGACTCGTCAATTTTGTCTTCAAATCCGGCCACTAAAACTTTTAACCCGTCAAATATTTTATTCTTTCAAAATACTCGCTCAACACGATGTAGCAAATCCAAATATATCAATTTGACAAAAAAATACAAAATTTACTTAACTAAAAAAATGAAAGTAATTTTCTTTAAAAAAATAAGTCGCACACTATCTTTTTGAAATAGAGATTTTACTTAACTAAAAAAAATTTACTTAACTAAAAAAGGAAAAATATCTCAACACGTGTAAAATAATCTCCATGAGTCAGTTCCAAAAAAACTACTACACGTGTATTCATTCACCTTGTATCCTCCGTCTAAAATAATATATAAACTCAATTTATCTTCTCAACCCACTACTCATACTTTGTTTATGCCGCCCCCACCATGCGTCTCTCTCTCACCTGCTATCTCAGTTACCAAAAAACAATCTCAATCAAACACACAACTTAGAAATAGATTGCTATCAATCTCCAGATCAAACACAAGCACACGATTTTATCCTTCTCCAAATTATAAAACGCATCCGTCTCTTCTTCTTAGATAAATCCAAAGTAACCAATCCTAATCTCATATATCATCTAATCAAAACCCAATTAATACACCAACCAATCTGTCTTAAATCATTAATCATTCCATCATGATTGTACCGTATGTTTACTGAAATTCGATTCTTCAAGATCAATTAAGTTTGGTCTCAGGTAGGTTTACTTTTGTTTGTATTATTTTTGGTTTTGAGTCACGTGATCGAGGATGGTTTTGTATGAGACTGAGGATGGTTTTGTATGAGTCACGTGAACCAGTCGATAGGTCTGAGTCAATTTAAAAAAATGGAGTCTTGTGGTAGATGTCGTGTGTATAGTGTTGGTGAGTCAGTTTGGTGTGAAAGGTTGAGTCTAGTGTTGGTTTGGTCTAGGCGAGATTTAAGGTTTGGGTGTCAGGGGGTTCGAGAGTCTAGAAGTTAAGAGTGTGTTGGAGTCGAGTTGGGGTTGGGTATGTGTCAGTTGAGGGAGTCGAGGGTAATTGGTTTGATACGAATCTCGGGTGAAAGAGGTGAGAGGCAAAATGTTGTGTCGGTGGGTGTTAGGATGTTGTGTAGTTGAAGTTGTGTCGATTCTGTTGGTTTTGTCGAGGGTGAACGTGAGTCAGGTCTGAGTTTAGAGTCGCTTGGTGATGTGTTGGAGTTTGGTCGAGACAGGTTCGAGTTTGAGGGAGTCGAGGGAGTCGAGTTAAAGAGTGAGTCTGAGTCAAGTCTAGAGTCTATGTTTGTTTTTAGTTTGGTCTAAGTCAGATGAGACGAGTTATATTTCCATCGCAAAACCTTTCAAACATGCATCGCAATATCTAAAACTCCATCGCAATATGCAAAATTCCATCGCAATATTTAAAAACAGTCATCGCAATATCTTATACTTACTCCATCAGAATATCAAACTTTTTTACAATTCCATCGCAATCTCAACAATAAACCATCGGAATGTGTCTATAAAAATTTGGGCAGAGTTTCATCTCAATGTCCCTTAAAAACCGTCGCAATCTACGATCGCAAAGAGCGATCGGAATAATCGTCAGAATAAGGGTGTCGGAATAAGTTGATCGCAAAGTAGAACCCTCGGGTTATTGCGATCGATGTACAAACCTGGTGACGTTACGATCGGAATATGGCGACTGGCTATCGGAATATGAAAAAAATATGCATCGGAATGTTATACTTTTTTCAGACAGATACACAGACAAGTACAGATTGAAACAAAAGGTGATAAAACTAAATAAAAAATTTGTATAAAAAGGACAAAATAGAAACTTGACAAAATTCAATAATAGACAAAACAAAAACTTTTTATTAAAAAAAATTGATAAAAATAGATAAAGATTTGATAAGAATTAGTGTTAAGAAATGGATAGAAATTTCGAAAATGGAGAAAAGTAGAAGAAATTTTTAGTAGAAAGATTTGATAATAGTTTTATCAAAGATTTTATAAAAGTAAATTTTAACAACGTAAGCTTAAAAAAAATAGACGAAAGAAAGAAAAAAAGTGAAAGAAGGAAACTTTACCACCAAATCAATAGATAAAAACGCTCAAATCCGAAGAATCAACCTAGGCTCTTGATACCAATTGTAGATTTGATTTTATCTAATCCGGTGGTCTAGGTGGGTGGTGGAATATGGAAGCCATTGTTGAGTTGAGAGAGAAGAGAGGTTGTGTGTTAAAGGTTAAGAAAATGTGTATTGAACAAAATGAAAACAAATGAAAACACAATCAACACCCCTCCTTGAAAGCCTAGGAGGGGTATATATAGCCACGCACCAAACACTTAACTATACATTTGATACTAGGCTTTTGTATGGGGTTCTTCTAAATTCTCTCGTCTAAGTGGAATGATTGTTCTTGGTTACTAACAAGGAGAGTGGTTTTCTATTCTACTGAATGTTTAAATGCATAAAATGTAAACATAAATTTAAAGGCAATTATATTAAGAATAATTCATTAAACTTGAATTAAGATTAAAATTAAAATTAAAATTAAAATTAAAATAAAAGTTTGAACTGAAGAAACAGTAAGGAACAGTAACACTTAAAAGTACACAAAGAAAATTAATTCGGATGTTTGACCTTGATTCGGAAGTTTTCACCCGGAAGTTTACTCGGAACCCTTGATCCGGAACTTCGTTCGGAACTTAACTCGGAACCTTCATCCGGAAGTTTATTCGGACCCTTCACTCGGAACTTTATTCAGAACCTTCATGCGGAACTTGATTCGGAACTTTGGAAAATCCTTCACCCGGAACTTTGAGTCGGAACTTGATTCAGAACTTCGTTCGGAAGTTTATCCGGAACTTAGTTTGGAACTTTTGGTCAAGATGCTTCACTCGGAACTTTTGAAAATTGATTCGGAACTTTTTAAGGGAAAAATCATTCGGAAATTTAAAAACTCATTCGGAACTTTTTAACTAAAATGCTTCATGCGGAAGTTTTGTTCATCCGGAAGTTTTAGTTCATCCGGAACATTCAGTTCATTCGGAAGATTTGTTCATCCGGAACTCAGCTCATTCGGAACTTTTTGTGTTCATCCGGAAGTTTTGTTCATCCGGAACCTGGGAACACTCAAGAACAAAAACTTTAACCGAAGAACAGGGAAATCGATTTTAATCAGAAATCAAGCTAAATAAGTAAAAATGTTTTACCAAATTAAACACAAATCATCTACCAACTACAAAGATCAAATCCCAATCACAAAAACACTAATTCAACAACTTTTTAAAATCAAAACTCAACCAAATAAGAACTTAAGAACTTGAAATGAAAGATGATGATGAACAAGATGAAATGGAATGATTAAACAAGAACTTGTATTGATGATTAATGTTTTAACAATCACAAAACAAAGATTAAAATTACAAGATTGAAAAACAAAGATCAAAATCACCAAACACCCTAGTGGTGTTGGTGATGCTACGAACAAGAAGGGAGAAAAAGATGGGGAAAAGAAAAAAACTAAAAACTAGATGGAAAGTGTGAGGGGATCCCTTTATATAGGTGTCCCCTTTGGTTGGTGAGTAGGCTTTCTCCCGTTCTTCTTGTCTTCTCGTCTTTTCAGAAAAGTTGACGTTTTCGATTCTGATTCGGGATTTGTCGTCGATTAAATTCAACTCGTCTTTTAATTTCTTCGTTTAATAGACTTGAGTTTCTTCGACTTATGTAAATCTTCCATCTTTGGTCCTTTTCTTCGATAAATCTTCGAATAGGCCCAGTGACTTCAAATCTTTTGCATCTCTTGGACAATAGACTTTATCTTGAGTCTTTTTCTTCGGTAAAACCCGTGCAATCCCATGTTTTCTTCAATAATCATCCGGTTGGCTCTGAAAACACAATAAACACAAAAACCACGCATAATTCCAAACAAATGATATTAAATACGCGTTTTGGTCTCGTTTTAGCCAGAATTAAGTGGTAAAAGGATGGGTGTTTACACACCTATCAAATCCCCTACACTTAACCATTGCCATGCCCTCATGCAATGCTTAGTGATAAAGCAACTTTACACTTTTCTCATAATTAATCAACTTTGGCCTTATTAAAATACTACTAAACAAAAATTAACGTACTAAAAGAAATTAAAACTTTAAAGGAAACAAAAGGATAGAAAACCATTTTCGCTTGAAAATAGCTACATGGAAATAGCTTGCAAAGAGATCAATGACTTACATTAGGGCTTCGGTGCTGCGAAGATTTTTCACCCTCAAGTTTCACGTTCCCCAAACTAAGCTTAAAAACGAGATCATTGTTATTATAAGTTAGTAAATCAAACACTTACACACATGGCTTAATTAAATGCTTAAACTCCATTATTCCTAGGTGTATCTCTTATATTTTATTTTTGTCTTAGAATGATCATGAAGATGCATTTTTGGACTTATTTCGATAGTTTATTTAGGCTGAAAGCAAAGTAGGACGATTTGATCAATAGTTAGCTAAAGGACAAAATCTCTTAAAACTGCTTCTCGGGATATCAAAAAGTTCATATCTTGGCATAACTCGGTTCACGATTTGAGACCTTTCTCGGGCCGATATTTGGCATGTACTTCATACTTCATATCTTGAGAGACGTGCTTGAGATAATGGTCTTCTCATCGTTCATAGAGTTTCTTCACTTGGAGACTTTTGAGGGGTACTCCAACTTTGTTGACCACGACTTCATGATTATTTCTTCAATCTCTATTTGGGATTTTGAGATACAACGATCCGCCTCCTTTTCGGACTTGGATCTATTTATCCTCATACCTTGTTAGGGTCTTTTCGGATAGACTTCTCCATCATCTTTATGGGAGTTGATTGCTTTTCGTCGTGAGTCTTGATCCTTCATATTGACTTTGGGAATAATGCTTTTCAAACCACTTTGGATCTTCAGCAATAAAATTGAATCCTCATGCCTTGTTAGGGTCTTTTCGGACTCGCCAATCTTCGCGCCCCGCTTCATAAGTTATGGCTTGGCTATGAACTCTTATCATTACCGAGCAACTTTTAAACGATCTTGGGCTAGAAGCTAAGTAACTTTTCAAATCGTACGACCTTACTTATTGCAGATAAATTATTAGCAAGTGATGGGAGAATAGGCAAATAATTACACCAAGTGAGCTTGTGCAAGAATACCGACTTATAATTGACTCTATCATTTCTCGTCCTCCACAATTTAAAATCTCAAGTAATGAGAATCGTGGATACTTAGCCTAATAAACCAATTAAGGTATACATGGTTAAGGATACTAGCTAGAATAAACTTGGATAAGTCTATTCGGGTTGAGTCAAAATAAACGCAACGGGCCTAATATGTCAAAGATTTCTAAACTAGCTAAACCACTTTATTAATATTTTTGACTTTATTGCGGGATATATACATATGAAAGCAACGATAGAAATTTAAAAGTTACGACTAAATGGCCAAAGTTAATAAAAAATTTGAAAAATGTTGAAAAATAGGATTTTCTGGTTAAATGAAGGCATTTTCATGGAAAAGTCCACTTAATTCGATAGAAGTCCCCCCTACACTTAAGATAAACATTGTCCTCAATGTATAAGCATGTGGGAAGAGTCTCCCCTACACTTAGGAGATTGTGCACGTTGGTTAACACAAGTTAAGGAAGGGACGACTAAAGTGATCAATTTCAAATGTGAGTATGAAGAAAATTGAATCACTATAGTTGAGAGATAGAACCGGATTTTGGATAACACGGGAGCGCGGTTCTTCAGAGATTCCAAGAGTGCACTTATCCCTGTAATCACATCACCACACAAAGAAAGCAACCTATATAGGTCCCCCTACACTTAGGAGGTTAAACGGAAAAGGATAGATACTCGGGTTGCCTCCCGAGGAGCGCTTGTTTTTGATAACCGAGTCACGAGCCTGACTCGACCCAAAATTAGTTCATGGGGAACGTGGTGAGGGATGGAGTCATCTCTTGAGAGATGTCCTCACCAAAGTACAATTTCAAACGCTGGCCATTCACCTTGAAGTTGGGCCCATTTGGCTGAGAAAGCTCAATGGTGCCATAGAGAAAAACATTGGCGATAGTGAATGGACCAGACCAGCGGCTCTTCAACTTGCCTGAGAAGATCTTCAACCGAGAGTTAAAGAGTAAGACTTGATCACCAACGTGGAACTCTTGGTTCTTGATTTTAGCATCGTGGACAATCTTGGTCTTCTCCTTGTAGATCAATGAATTCTCGTAAGCTTGATTCCTCAATTCTTGTAGCTCGTTGAGTTGAATCTTGCGAAAATCACCGGCTTTGTTGATGTCAAAGTTAGCCCACTTCAAGGCCCAGTATGCCTTATGCTCCAGCTCGATAGGGAGGTGGCAAGCTTTCCCGTACACAAGACGATAAGGCGTACAGCCGATCGGGGTCTTATAAGCAGTACGGAAAGCCCACAGAGCATCATCTAACTTATCGGCCCACGCGGCGCGATGCTCTCCCACCGTACGTTCCAAAATTCTCTTCAATCCACGGTTGGATATCTCGGATTGACCGTTGGTTTGAGGATGATAAGCGGTGGAAAGACGGTGATTGACACCATACTTTGCCATGACTCTTGCAAATTGATCGTTGCAAAAATGAGTCCCGCGGTCACTGATAATAGCACGAGGAACACCGAATCGAGCAAACAGTTGTTTCAAGAATTTACAAACCACCCTCGCGTCGTTAGTAGGTAAAGCCTTGGCTTCAACCCATTTGGAAACGTAGTCAACAGCGAAAAGGATGTATTTGTTGCCTTTAGAAGAAGGGAATGGTCCCATAAAGTCGATGCCCCACACATCAAAGATTTCACATTCTTGTATGAAATTTTGAGGCATCTCATCTTTATGTGTGATCTTGCCTTGTTTTTGGCAAGAATCACAATGTTTAACCATCTCGTGAGCATCACGGTAAATGGTGGGCCAATAGAATCCCGAATCAAACACTTTTTTGGCAGTGTAGTTGGGACCAAAGTGACCACCGGTGGGTCCTTTGTGGCAAGCCTGGAGAATGTCCAAAGCGGCCGGTCCGTCAACACATCGGCGAATAATCAAGTCAGCGCATTGTTTGAATAGAAAAGGGTCATCCCAAAAGTAAGTCTTAACATCGTTCAAGAACTTCTTTTTTTGTTGGGATGTTAACCCGTGGATGAGAACACCACCCGCTAAGTAGTTTGCAATATCGGCAAACCACGGGGTGCCATCAAGATTAAGATTCATAGACATTAAGGTCTCAAGGGGGAAAGAATCATTGATCTCTTTGTCGGATGATCCCCTTGATATGGATCCTCAAGTCTGCTCAGATGATCCGCGACCAGGTTTTCGGCTCCCTTCTTGTCACGAATTTCAATGTTGAATTCTTGAAGGAGTAAAACCCAGCGAAGAAGTCTTGGCTTAGAATCATGCTTTGTCATCAAGTACTTCAACGCGGAATGGTCCGTATATACGATTGTGGTGGAAAGGACAAGATAGGGGCGGAACTTTTCAAAAGCATAGACAACAGCTAAAAGCTCTTTTTCGGTTGTCGTATAATGCAATTGTGCCCCCGTCATTGTCTTGCTAGCATAGTGGATTGGTTGGAAGTGTTTATTCACTCTTTGGCCCAAAACCACACCAATAGCAAAGTCGCTAGCATCGCACATCAACTCGAAAGGCAGCTCCCAATTAGGGGTAACTAAGACGGGTGCCTTATTAAGCTTATCCTTAAGCAAGTTGAAGGCTTCAAGGCACTCTTTAGAAAAGATAAAAGGGGTATCTTTTTCCAAGAGGTGGGTCATCGGGAGAGCGATTTTAGAGAAATCCTGAATGAATCGACGATAGAAACCCGCATGACCCAGAAAGCTTCTCACACCCTTCACGGTTAAAGGTGGAGGTAATTTGGCTATGACATCTACTTTAGCACGGTCGACTTCAAGACCGGCTTTAGAGATTTTGTGTCCTAGCACAATGCCTTCTTTTACCATAAAATGGCATTTTTCCCAATTTAGAACAAGGCGAGTGTCTTCGCACCGCTGAAGCATACGTTCCAAATTGGCAAGGCAAGAAGAGAAGGAATCCCCAAAGACCGAGAAATCATCCATGAAGACTTCCATGGTTTGTTCAACCATGTCATGGAAGATAGCTAACATGCACCTTTGGAAAGTCCCGGGGGCATTGCATAAGCCAAAAGGCATTCTTTTGTAAGCAAATGTGCCATAGGGACAAGTGAATGTTGTCTTCTCTTGATCTTGGGGATCGATGGGTATTTGGAAATAACCCGAGAAACCATCAAGAAAGAAGTAATATTCATTACCCGCTAAACGTTCAAGCATTTGGTCCACAAAAGGTAGAGGGAAATGATCCTTTCTCGTGGCATCATTAAGTTTGCGGTAGTCTATACAAACTCTCCACCCAGTGACGAGACGGGTGGGAGTCAGCTCGTTGTTTGCATTGGGCACAACGGTGATGCCGCCTTTCTTAGGCACACAATAGACTGGACTAACCCATGGTGAATCCGAAATAGGGTAAATCATACCCGCATCAAGAAGTTTGATAACCTCTGTTTTGATGACTTCATGGATTTTTGGATTCACCCTTCGTTGGCTTTGAATTGTGGGCTTAAAGTCGTCCTCCATGAGAATTTTGTGTGTGTAGAAGTGAGGATCAATTCCACGAATGTCGGAGATTTTCCAAGCGATAGCTGTTTTATGCTTCTTCAACATGGCGACAAGTCAGGCTTTTTCTTCTTCTTTTAGGTCCTTTGCGATGATGACGGGCGACTTCTCGTTGTCTTCAAGGAAAATGTACGCAAGATGAGGAGGTAGGTCCTTAAGCTCAAGAGTGGGAGGATCCTCAATAGATGGTGAAACTAACGATGGATCATCATTAATCACCTCTTTAGGAGAAGGAGGATCAATAGCAGTAACCGTCGGAGATAGAGGAGAAAGATTGTCTTCTTTGAGAAGGTTTTCAATGAGGCGGAGATCTTCATCCCAATTGGTGATAGAATCGTCATGATCTAAGTTCACATCTCCCATGGTAGCTTCCAAGTCTTTCCAAAGGAAATCACTATCTCCAAATAGAGATAGTGATGAGTCGATAGCGGAAACGGTCTCAACATTGGGAAGAGAGGTAGGAATACTTTTACAAGCATCTTTGAAGTGTTCTTCACAAGCCTCATCAAGAACGTCAATACAATTAACACTCTCGTATGAATAACGCTGTTTAGAAAGCTTTCCCATGTTGAAGACGATTTTATCGTCACCCACTCTCATGATAAGCTCACCGGCTTCAACATCGATTAGAGTGCGACCGGTCCTCAGGAATGGACGACCAACGATCAATGGCACACGAGGGTCCATGTCGTAGTCAACAACGACGAAATCAGCAGGAAAAGTGAATTTATCGACTCCTATAAAGACGTCTTCGGCTATCCCCACTAGATAAGCAACCGTACGGTTAGCTAATTCCAAAGTCATTTTGGTGGGGACTAGCTCAGGGAGAGATAATTGCTTCCAAACGCTTAAGGGCATAAAGTTGATACTGGCACCTAGATCGGCTAGGGCCATGCAATCCTCTACTCCCGGGAAGTTACAAGGGATTAAGAAACGACCCGGATCACTAAGCTTGGTTGGCAATTTCCTTAAGAGCACTGCAGAGCAATTCTCATTAAGTTGGGTGTTAGAAATATCAAGAAGCTTCTCCTTGTCGTTTGGAAGATCATTAAACATCTTAGCGTATTTGGGCATGTGAGCGAGAGCCTTGGCAAAGGAGATGTTAAAATTCAATTGTTTAAACATTTTGAGAAAGTTTGAAACTTGAATATCATCCTTGCTCTTTTGCTTCTCTTTCCTCAACCTTGAAGGATAAGGTATATTGGATGAAGAAGAAGGCTTTAGGGGAATAGGATCACTCACAACCACGGGTGGTGGGGAAATGGGGGTAGAAGGTGAAGGAGGTGGAGCAATTGGGGAAGTAGAAGGATGAGGAATAGAAGCAGGTGACTCGTTCTCCTTAGTCACAATCACCGGTGGAGGTATAGGAAGCTCGGGTTCCTTGGTACCTTTGCCACTGCGAGTGGTGATTGCTTTCATCTCCCCTCTTGGATTCGCAACGGTGTTACTCGGAAGAGTACCCGAAGAAGAGGGTTGATTACCTTGGAAGAAACTAGCCATTATGTTCTTTAAGTCATTAGTTTGACTATCCAAAGTATTTCTCATGTCGGCTCTCAAATCGTTCCCTTGTTTGACCAGGTCTGCTTTCAAGTTGAGCACTTCTCGCTGAAGATTTCCCATGTAAGTTTCCACTTCTTGGTGTAGAGCGGTGGGTTGGATGGGAGGAGCATTGTATGCGGGTGGTTGATAAGCAGGTTGCTGGTATACTTGGTTGTTTTGTTGAGGTGGTTGTTGCTGCTTGTGAGGTGGGATGTATGGTGTACGTTGTTGTTGTTGTTGAGGAGGGCGATTGAGGTTTTGTTGTTGGTTTGGGTTGTTAGGAGGAAAACCGGGTGGTGAGAGGTAGTTGTTGGAGCGGTAGCTAAGCAAATTACGGTCACCTTGAGGTCTAGCTTGATAGGCAGGTTGAGGATAGGTGCCATATGCTGCATTCACATTTTCAGAAGGGTAGTCTTGGGTGGCAGTACAAGTGGTGTAAGAGTGAGGACCCCGCATATCTCGCATGGTTGGCTAATAGCATTGACTTGAGCGTCTTTTGCGTTTCTAGCGTTGATGTTGTTGGTGTTGCTGGCGGTTTGGGTAGCGAGTGATTCAAGAAGCGTAGTGATTTTGTCAAGTCGCTTATCGCTGTCACTAGTACTAGCACTAGCAACATTGGTCCGAGCACTCTTGGTTTGCACACGAGACTTATTCTCAATGATATCCCAAGCAGCATTGGATGTCTTAGCCAAAAGATTACCCCCCCGAGGCACTGTTTAGTGAATCTTGGTCATTCATGCTTAAACCATTGTAAAAGGTATTAATTTGATGCACTTTGGTAAAACCATGTTGTGGGCATTTTCTTAAAATATCTTTAAAACGATCCCAAGATTCAATAAACGACTCATCGTACTTTTGTTCAAAATTTATGATTTCGTTCCGCAAAGCGGTAGTACGAGAGGGTGGGAAAAAGTAATTGATAAACTTGGTCTCCAAATCCGTCCACGAGAGAATACTCTGTGGCGGTTCCTTAGCAAGCCAATGCCGGGCTTGTCCCTCTAAAGAAAAAGGAAAAAGTTGTAAACGGATAACCTCTTGTGGAACACCATTGAACTTGACCGTATTAGTGAGTTGTAAGAATCTCTTTATGTGGTCATGTGGATCATCAATGGTTCGCCCCATGAATGGTTGAGCACAGACCATCTGGATAAAGCCTGATTTGAGCTCGAAATTGTTGGCTGCAATTGCTGGTATAACAATTGGATCAGTGTTGCCATCTACATGAGCTTGTAGCAGTTCAATCATCGGGCGATTATCCGGTTGAGGCTCATTGTTGTTTTTATTATTCATGTTGTTGAAAGGTGGGTTGTTGTTGTTATTATTGTTGTTTGGAGGTGTTATGTTGTTGTTGTTTTGTACACCGGCCATGTCTAAGTTATCGAGAGGCTCGGGCTCTTGATAAGACGTTGATCGAGTGCGCATACACCTGCAAAAGAACTAACAAGAGAAAAACAAAGCAAAAATATTTTTGGTTTTTTTATGTTTTTTACTTTTTAGGATTTTTGAAAATTTTATATTTTTTTGTGTTTTTGAAAATTTTTATGAAAAAGTAACGTTCACGGGGAACGGATCCCAAAATCCAAGTTCTCACAAAAAACTTTTGATCTTAACGAGAAGAGCCGGCAGCGGCGCCATTTGATACTAGGCTTTTGTATGGGGTTCTTCTAAATTCTCTCGATATCCTCTCGAATTGATCTTGGTTCTAAGTGGAATGATTATTCTTGGTTACTAACAAGGAGAGTGGTTTTCTATTCTACTGAATGTTTAAATGCATAAAATGTAAACTTAAATTTAAAGGCAATTATATAAAGAATAATTAATTAAACTTGAATTAAGATTAAAATTAAAATTAAAATAAAAGTTTGAACTGAAGAAACATTAAGGAACAGTAACACTTAAAAGTACACAAAGAAAATTAATTCGGAAGTTTGACCTTGATTCGGAAGTTTTCACCCGGAAGTTTACTCGGAACCCTTGATCCGGAACTTCGTTCGGAACTTAACTCGGAACCTTCATCCGGAAGTTTATTCGGACCCTTCACTCGGAACTTTATTCAGAACCTTCATGCGGAATTGATTCGGAACTTTGGAAAATCCTTCACCCGGAACTTTGAGTCGGAACTTGATTCGGAACTTCGTTCAGAAGTTTATCCGGAACTTGGTTCGGAACTTTTGGTCAAGATGCTTCACTCGGAACTTTTGAAAATTGATTCGGAACTTTTTAAGGGAAAACTCATTCGGAACTTTAAAAACTCATTTGGAACTTTTTAACTAAAATGCTTCATGCGGAAGTTTTGTTCATCCGGAAGTTTTAGTTCATCCGGAACATTCAGTTCATTCGGAAGATTTGTTCATCCAGAACTTTCAGCTCATTCGGAACTTTTTTTGTTCATCCGGAAGTTTTGTTCATCCGGAACCTGGGAACACTTAAGAACAGAAACTTTAACCGAAGAACAGGGAAATCGATTTTAATCAGAAATCAAGCTAAATAAGTAAAAAGGTTTTACCAAATTAAACACAAATCATCTACCAACTACAAAGATCAAATCCCAATCACAAAAACACTAATTCAACAACTTTTTAAAATCAAAACTAAACCAAATAAGAACTTAAGAACTTGAAATGAAAGATGATGATGAACAAGATGAAATGGAAAGATTAAACAAGAACTTGTATTGATGATTAATGTTTTAACAATCACAAAACAAAGATTAAAATTACAAGATTGAAAAACAAAGATCAAAATCACCAAACACCCTAGTGGTGTTGGTGATGCTAAGAACAAGAAGGGAGAAAAAGATGGGGAAAAGAAAAAAACTAAAAACTGGATGGAAAGTGTGAGGGGATCCCTTTATATAGGTGTCCCCTTTGGTTGGTGAGTGGGATTTCTCCCGTTCTTCTTGTCTTCTCGTCTTTTCAGAAAAGTTGACGTTTTCGATTCTGATTCGGGATTTGTCGTCGATTAAATCCAACTCGTCTTTTAATTTCTTCGTTTAATAGACTTGAGTTTCTTCGACTTATGTAAATCTTCCATCTTTGGTCCTTTTCTTCGATAAATCTTCGAATAGGCCTAGTGACTTCAAATCTTTTGCATCTCTTGGACAATAGACTTTATCTTGAGTCTTTTTCTTCGGTAAAACTCGTGCAATCCCATGTTTTCTTCAATAATCATCGGTTGGCTCTGAAAACACAATAAACACAAAAACCACGCATAATTCCAAACAAATGATATTAAATACGCGTTTTGGTCTCGTTTTAGCCAGAATTAAGTGGTAAAAGGATGGGTGTTTATACACCTATCAACATTGTACCTAGTCTAGTCTAAGCGTGTGTGACTATGATAACTAATGGGAATTCTAAAATGTCGTCACATAAAGTGAATTTCCAACAGAACGGAAGTCCAAGGCCTATTCTGAAGATTTATCGAAGAAAAAGTCTAAAGACGGAAGTTTAATGAAGTCGGAGAACCAAGTCTAATTAAAGAAGAAAATTATAAGACGATTTCAATTTATATCGACAAATCCCGAGACGACGTCGAGAAAGACAAAGAATTTAAATCGAGTCGAGACAAAAAGAAAGAAAGAAGAAAGTATCAACACTCCTCCTCTCCTCCTATATAAACTCTCCTAATATGTACTTAGGAGGTGTTAGTCATTTTAGGAGTAGATTAGTTTAGGAGTAGGACTAGATTACTTTGTCTCTCTAGATTTATTTCATCTTCTTAAGATTTTCTTTCAAGTTTTCTTAATCTTTAATCTTTAATCTTGTACTTTTGAATCTTTAATCTTCATCTTATTTCAAGATTTTTACAATCATTCTCATTCTACCTTTCTTTATTTTTAATCTTGTCTAATTTTGATAATCATGTAGTTTGTTAATCATGTTCTTTGATTTATTGATGTTTGTGTTTGATTGTGCTTATTTATCTTTTGGTGTTTGATTTTTATAGCTTAAAGTGTTTTAGTGCTTATTGTGTTAATTTCTTTATTTTTAATTAAGTGCTTTTTAGTTAATTTTTATAAAAAGTTGTTTTTAAATATTTTTATTATTTAGTGTTTTTAAAAGTTTTTAAATTTTGGTATATTAGCTTTTTCTTAAATTTGATTTGGTTAAGTTTTTAGATAAGAGCTTATTCGGTTTGCTTATTGCATTTTACATTCCACCGGAAAAGGGTTTACCTTTTCCGATGGTTATTCCGACTTATTCATCGGAATAGGGTTTGTGTCATATTCCGATAGTTTTGCAAGTCAATATTCCGACACATATTTTACTCATGTATTCCGATACTTTTCTATAATGCAATATTCCGACAGAATTTAGTATACACATTCCGATAGATTTGGCTTATATTCCGACCATTTGACATGCTACCTTGCTTGCTTAGCTTGTTTTCCCGCCAAAATAGAGGTGCTTGCCTAGGTGCTTCAGGTGCCTACCTGGGTGCTTGCTTATTTATTAGTATTGTTCTGTAATCGTTTAGTTTTATCTGAAAGTTGTTCCGATTTTAATTCTGAAAGTCACGTATTTTTAGTTGAATTTTTCATCAATTTTTAGTATTAGTATTTTTTTCCTAAAGTTTAAATTTTTATCTTTTATTTAGTACCCGCTTTAGTTTTATCTCGTTTAGTTTTAAAGTACCCTCTTAGTTTTATTTTCTCCTTTTTCATTAAGTTAATTTCATTTTTCAGTCGAAACTTAATTTCCTCGTTTAGTTTTATTTTTATTAATTGTTTTGTTTTTAATTTTCGTTTTATTATTTGTATTGTTTCGTTATTATTAATTATTTGCTTTTAGCTTATTTTTATTACTATTCACATTTACCTTTTAAGTAGAAATAGAAACCCAAATTTATTTTACCCATCAAAAACGACTGAGTCACACTTTGAACCTTAATCAATTCGAATTGAATCGAGAAACGAACTATTTAACTAGCAAAATCATACTATCATCCGTCTTCAAGACTTAATTCGGAATAAGGCTTTTGTGGTTAATTCGGAATCCATGCTCTGCACGTAATTTGGAATGCTGGTCTAAGAAATATTCTGGAATCTGGAAACTAGAACTAAATCGAAATGCAAGCCTAGACCTTGTTCGGAATCCTCAATAAGCACATAATCCGGAATACATATTCCGGATAGTAATCCAGAATGTGTGTTCCAATGTTAATTCGGAATGTAGCACAAGGAATGTAGCACAAGAAATAATTCGGAATCCGGGTTCTTGAAGTAATCCGGAATCCACAAGTTTAAACAATCCGGAAAGCCTTTGTTACATCTAATTCGGAATATATGTCACACATGTAATTCGGAAAGCTTGCATTCACACGTAATTCGGGATACACAATCTACATGCAATTCGGAATGTACCTTTAGTACGTAATCCGGAATGTGGGAAACTGGAATTAATTCGGAATATGGAGTCTTTGTTTTGGAGGGAAAATAAAGGGTAAGTCGGAATAATGATTTGCAACTAGTTCGGGATACTAAGGTTTGCACATAAGTCAGGATAATAGGGTTTTAGGAACCCGGATAAGAAACAAACTTTTAAGCAAAATTAAAATAAGCAAAACTCAAATAAGCACTTACCTAAAAACTTAACCAAATCAACTTTAAGAAAAATCAAATAAGCCAAAATTTTAAAACTTTTAAAAACACTAAATAATCAAAATATTTAAAATCAACTTTTCATAAAAATATTAATCTACCAAAATCAACTTGTTTAAAAACTAGAAAAGATAGAAATTAAGCAAGAAGAACATAAATCTAAAAATCTCAAACACACTAAATCAATAAGCACAATCCAATAAGCAAGTCATTCACATATTCAATAAGATTAAACCAACTACATGATTAATAAAGTAAAATAATAGATTATGATTAAGAAAGGTAGAATGAGAATTAATTCAAAAGCTTGATTAGATTGAAGATTAAAATCCAAAATTACAACATTAAGATGAATGTTTAATAAGCTTGAAAGAAAAGCTAGAAAGAGAAAAGGTAAAACACACACTAATTACCTACTAAACTTAAAGAAAAATAAAGACTACTCTCTAATGACATGTTTAGGAAACTATATATAGGGGAAGGGAAGGTGTTGTTTTCTTCTTCTTTCTTCTTGTCTTCTCTTCTTTTAAATAACTCGTCTTTCTCGACTTTGTCTCGGGATTAGTCGAATGGTAAAATGAACTCGTCTTCTAATTTTCTTCTTTTAGTAGATTTGGTTCTTCGACTTCGTTAAACTTCCGTCTTTAGACTTTTTCTTTGATAAATCTTCAGAATAGGCCTTTGACTTCCGTTCTTCTTGCACTTTTGATCTTTTGACTTCGTCTTTTGTCTTTTCTTCGATAAAAGCCCGTGAAAGCCAGTGTTTTCTTCTTTTTCATATTTTTGTCCTAAAACACAATAAAAACACAAACCACGCATAATTCCTTCTTTTACGACATTACATACACGTTTTGGTCTTGTTAATATTAGAAATAAGTGATAAAAGGATAAGTTTTTTCACACTTACTAATGTTCAAAAACCATTTTCTATCCCCCATAAAAATGGACTGAGCTAAATTTTTCTCATTTTTAATTTGCTATTAAAATCGATAAAATTATGTTCGGGCATACGGGATATATGTGTCTTCATATATTCATATCTGTGGGTATTTACCATATTTCTAAAAAAAATTATGTAGCCAACTTATAATGATTAACTGACCTTGATCTCATTTATTTCTTGGATAATATCAGTATCAAAACCGCGAACTACTTGTAGAGAAGCTTCAAAATCATATGTCATTCTTATTTTTTCCTGAGATTATTGGACAGTGGATTACTGAGTCTATTATTAAAATCTATATTAATCAACCAATCGCTAATTTATATAAAATACTTCAGCAAGTCACGTCTTAGATCTAAAAAAGTTTCGCAAAATGGTTCCTGTTTGGAGCATCCTCGATGATACCGAGCTTCACTGATTTGCCAAACTCATTCCAGGACTTGGTTTATTTGCAAAGGTTTCTGCGACTCCATGAGATCTGCAAACTTCCTCCTCAAATGGAATAATACACAAGACGTGATCGCTGAATTATTTGAACCAAAGGAATAGAGGTGCCAAAACAGCCAGGTCGACCAAAATCCCTTTTTGTCTAATTTTTTGTTTGTGTTTCCAACTTTACATAATGATGTTAATTTATTTTCAAGAGAAATTAAGGCTACAAATTTGAAAGATTAAATAAAAAAAAACAGAACTTTTTGACCCTTAAACTAAAGCTGCCAAATCGTAAAAAGAAATTAATTATCATGCCAAGGCTCCTATAGTGGGACAGTAGAATTCTACACCAAACGCGTAAAGAGAGAAAGAAACGCATACCTTCCTCTTTCTGTCGACTTCTGCATGATATAGGCCATCGTTGGAGGCAAGTTTAATATTAAAGCCCTAAGATAAAACAGTAATATAAGCACCTTAAGTTCATATTAAGCTTCGACTTTATAAAATTGCATTAGTGCGTAAACGGTAAGCATATATTATTCAGGAAACCATGAATATTAAATATGGAACAAATAAAAGTCTGGTCAAGCCTTCAACCTACAAAAAGGCATATTCTTCAAGCATAAGCAGTAACAACAATACAACAAATAAATTCATGGCCTGGCCGATATAAAAAATTAGCAAGTAGGAAAATAAATTTGTGTGCATTATTAGTCACTTTTGACCCATTGTAACAACCAAAATCTGATTCTTTGAATTATACATGTACAATGTTGACTGGTTGTTATCTAAATCTTGTACATTGTTCTTTGAGGTACCAACACTTACGTTTTTTGTAGGCTTCTTTTTATTCCTCGTGGTCAGGGTTAGCCACCTCTATTACACATCAATAGGTCCTTATTGCATCAGAAGTTTGTAGTGGACTTAGAGAAATTTGCAGCCGTTGGTTAGAGGTAATGTTTCCACTTTTATCATGTATTGTATTTTTGCAATACAAATTCTTAAGTTAATGCGCTTTCACTGATGATATTCTGGAAAGATATACAATTAACCAAAAGTTAATATAACTTTTGAGCATACATCAGATATCATATTATATGAATCTTCATAAGTTCATCTCGGTAATATTAGCTTCAACAATATCATACAATCAAACATACTCGAAAGCAGCAACTACAAAGATCCAATTGTTTGTGATCTGACGACGGAGGTGGTGATTTGATTTAGAGTGTCTGCTGGGGCGTTGTATTCGTAAAGACTATGTCTTTGTTTTCTTTTGAAAAGAATGCATAAACCAATTTTATAAGTTAAAAACTAAAATACCAAAAACCTAAAGAACGATTGTTTGTAAATCATGTACCGTAAACGACATCGATGATGATTGATGAGCAGCAGTTCAAAACGTCGGCGAAGAGTGTATAGTAAAAAGTATGTATATAGACAGACAAAAAAAAGTGTATAGAAAATGAAAAAAATATGATACATATGGGCCAAACGAACGGACTATAAAACAGACCAATTACCTTCTTACACGAAAGGAACGTAGTTAACATTTCTGGCATAAAGGGCTGTTTGGACAGGTTCTGGCTAAAATTGACTATTTGGAAGAGCCTTTGTCAGAACTGGTTTTCTCGATAGCTATATGTACAGGTGAAGCCACCACATTAGTAATGTATAGGTGAAGAGCCTATTTTGAGCATGAAAGTCTATAACTCCATAAGTAACGTACATGGAAAGCATAATAAAATGTTAGCATTCATCACACTATGGGTTAGACTACTTCCTATGAGTAGAAGTCACACTTGAGTGAACATTTTAGTAACAGGATCAAGTTCCAGTTCTTTGGGAATTCTAGAAAATAGATTATACATCCTTCCAAGATCACTATTTTAAATTTTACCTGCTTACAGGTTTTCGTCACGACAAACTTATGATAATCTAATGACCTGATAGCGTCATTATTCAGCAGCATTGTTCAGTTTATCAATGCTTGATGAAACCAAAGTGTTGATCGGGTAATTAAATGGGATTCCACTACATGCCAGCAAGGTAAAATATCGATCAAGGTCTGGTCTAAGCACTTACAGGCCTGCAAGAATTCATTTCTTGAAAGAAGTTGTTGATGACTATGAACTCATTCTTGTGGGCTAATGTGGACGGGCCCTTCCTTCCAATGTACTTGCTGCAATATCAAAGGAGAATGATAAAAACCTTGACATAGAACTTTTACATTTTTGGGGGGATTAAAATATGATGTCAGACATTGATACGTCTCCAATTGACTAATATCATAATTTACAGATACATTAATTCACTAATAAGATCAGAATCATCTCATACATAATATCATACGTACCATATTAACATTTCTGTTATGAGCAACTACATATTTTAATATACGTCTTGCAATGACCGATTGATCTACTACGTTAGCTTGTGGTGCTTATCAGTTTTGAAATCTTAGTGTTAGTGTACATGAAATGCCATTTGCTGAATTTATTGCTACAACAACTAAGTTGACTGGAGTAGAGGCTGGTTAAGGAAAAAATGCCATTTTGCAAACATGTTAAGACCAAAGTCTTGTGGTTTCAAGAGACTTAAGACTATGAATAGAAATTTCTTTTTTAAGGCTTAAGACCCTAAGGATCGACTGAGTTCTTGATTCCAACTAAAGCAACAACGATTCATGTTCTTTTTATCCCTTCATTGAGTGAGTTCTTATCAAACCACAACGATTTGATAAAAACACAAAAAATAGTCTGAATATTATAAAGTTTCTGGGTGAAATGCTTCTAACAGGGTTTAATAACGTCGGGTTTAATTGCTTGGCAAGATAGATGCCGATACTGATTTACAGTTATTTACATTTAATGTTGAATCAATTTTTTCAGAAGCCGCCGCCCAAGAACTTGTAACATGGTTGATGTTAACTGCAGTAATGTAAAACTACGAACTACGAGTTTAGCCTGGAAAAACTCGATCGCATATGGCATTGCGTATAGATGGAAAAAAACTGAACTTGCTTCTCAAGTACAACCCTATATTTTAAACTTGATGGATCAAACATCTGGTCCGTACCAAGATTATATAACACTATATTTGTATTGAAATCAATAAAAACATATAGAAGAGATGAAGGAATGACTCATCGAGTATAGATGGTGGGACAGCTAATGCAGCTGTCGCTTGTATCCTGAACTTAAAATTAGACAAATCGTGTAGTGGTAGTAGTAGTAGCAATATACTAAAAACTGAAGCCATCTAGAAATCATAGTGAACAACTGGTTAGTTCTACTTCATCCCAAAAGAAACTAGACCTGTTTCAAAACACATTATTATGCACATTATTATACCAAGTACAAACAAAGAAAATGCAGCTGCAGCTGCAGCTGCAGCTCCATAATGTTTCAGGATGCAACTGTTAAGATCAACTTTCTTCACACCCAGGATCTTGTCCACAACTTTTCCAGTAAGAAACATGAATGTTGGCATTGCCTCCACCGAGTAGTTAGCAGCAACTTTATGTACACACACAAACCAAGAAGAATTTAATTAGTTCTATATTGGAATACACTAATAGAAACATAGAAGTTGTAAAGTCCATGTTGTGTAAGAGTGCCAGTGATATACTATCAGATTAATTAATCCACTTCAATAACCAACGATATAGGCCATTCGTCTACTTTAACAATGTATAACAATGGTCAATAGCTCAATATGTCATCATACGAACATAATACCTTTTGAAGAGCCTGTCGTTCAGCTTCCCTCTCAAGTTCCCTCTTTCTTTTCGCTTCGCATGTTATATTTTACTTGCCTGATATTTAAAAAGGATGGAAGGTGAATTGGCAAGAGTATAATGTGGTTGGATGTAAGAAATAATCGCTTACCTTGTTTTACGTGTTATGTTCATGTTCCTTCGACTCTTTGACGGATGGTGAAGAAATAGGTCTGATTTCATCATGTTCAATTAGAAGCATCCTTGTTGAACACCTACAAAGCTGATCGTTAGGGAAACGACTTCTCACAGTGGTACATAAACTATCTGTTCCACTTGTGCATCCTTATCATGTCAATAGTTCAGAAGAACTTTATTGTTCACTCCAGCTCTAAAAAAATGCAACTCTGATTCCTTAGTCATGCGAACCACAATACATGCAGGTGGAAATAAAGCTTCTCCTTCCCGCACCATATCATCAGATGATGATGTGTGCATAATTGCATTGATCCTTCATCTGATATAACCATAAAAACAGACGGGCCAGGAAGAGGAAGAAACACAACGGATGCTCCTTGGTCAAGCATACATCGGTCGACCTCAAATTCCTTAGAAAAAACTTATTTCCCGTTAATAATTGCAGGATTTTGAATATAGTATAATGCTTAGGTATTTAATCTTATCTGTTTGTTCGTTAGGATTTTGACATCCATCTGAAACTGCCATGCACTCGATACACTCGCCACTCAGATATGCAAAAGGCTCATTTGCTGCTATGTACAGACAATTACCTGGTTCGAGACTAACGAGTTTAAGGAGGCCAACTAAGACCCCAACATCATCAGGGCATACTTTCACTTGCATCTCAATGTTTATTTATTTTGATGTGATACGGTGGTATTGATCATGAATTGTGGTTCCCTCGGTACCTAAACTCTGGTTAGATAGGATTAGGTTCATTTGTGATCGCTCCAGAATAATGTACCCGATGACTTGTATATTCTTATGGGTTATCAAAATTTCAAACCTTTATAGTAATATGCAATAGATTAGAACGTACAAATTTTGTATAAGTCAACCAATGGTCATTTGCATATTAAAGTTTGTAGAGTTTTTTCATCTGTATAATCAACATTTTTAGTTATAAATACTTATAGCTATTTTACTTGGTCCACGACAAAACGGGTATTATAATTCCCTAAATGGTAACTTTTATGTTGGCTTTGTGGGTTGGCCCACAAAAACTGTTCCATTTTTGAAATTCTAAAATAACTGATTGGTTAAAATGAGTACAAAAGTGTTCTATTTGGGACTGTTTTCCTGTGGTCGGCTGATCTGTATACTATAATGTGTATACATGTGTATGCAATTTTAAAGATAAGTATTATGGTCTCCTTGTTGTTGCTACAAGTGTCAAAACACCTTATAACATAAAAAATGGCAATAAACGTCATTCCCTGTTACGCATACACATAATCTAGGTAAGTATTGTTACACATAACTGTTACTTGCATCATGGCTTGCCTGGAACATAATGGGTAATGAATCCAATAGTTTCAACCCATATTATAAATAAACCTGTTATCACCTATCTCCAGCCTAGAATGACATTTTTGTAGGACAGATTATACTAACCTTCTTGAAGGACGAAGTCTTGCACTCCAAGGCTTAATTTCTTTAATGCCAACATCAAAACGGGGACTGATAACCCCACACTTGTTCAAGGGCCCATTCAATTCAACTACAATCTTGTCAGATCTGTGTTCATCAACGTACTCAAACTCACCAATATAACCTGCAGTAGTACAGAATAAAGTTAAGTATGAACGAAACAATCATATCTACAGTTTGAGAACACATATAACTGCTGCTATCAAACAAAAATCTTTTGCACACGGATACATCGAAACTGATTCTGATCATAGCACACAAAATAAATGTTGTTATATATCTACATAGTATCTGCTTTACACGTCAACGCAATAAAAATGGACAGAATCACTAAGGGGGTGTTTGGTATTGCTCTTTCACCATTTCAAAACACATCACAGTCCAGTTTATTCGTATTCCAAAAACCAAACTGGGAGCAATTAGAATAACCGGGTTCTATTTTTTTAATGTATCTTATGCTCACTAATATCTTAAGAAGATGGTATTTTTGTAACTCGCGAGCCATATGTTTATTCTCTATTCTTGAGGGTTATGGGCGAGATTAAAAGGTCGTTGCCCTAGGGAGTCTCTGAGATCTCAGCATGAGAAGCTAATTATTCAAGAGCAACAACTATGTCACCAATTAAGAGGAGGAAATTTGTTTGCTCCTGAAGACACATTGCGGTTATGGAAAAGATGGTGCATGTAACAGGTGGGAAAGTGCTCGTGCAATAAAGGATATGTCAACTGAACAAACTTCTTCTGATCTTTCAAGAACGGGTGGGTCTTTACATAATTCGGTAGAGTGATTAAGTATTAATTTATAAGAAGCTAAAATCATAGGCGTGATTAGTAAACAATTAAATGTAGGTTGCAAAAGTAAAAGGCCATGTAGGTTGCTTCTTGGTGCAAAGTCCAAACATGAAGAAGTTTAGGATAGTTGAAGGCAAAAAGGAACTCACCTATGGAACTATGTTTTGCTCAACAGAAGATTTTGATGGATGATGTTCAGGTCGAGTCATATCAAGTCAGGTGATTTAGATTATTGGGTGATACTACACATCAAAACTAATTTGCACTATTATATCTGGTTCAATAAAATGATACTCCCTCCGTCTCTAAATAAATGTCCATTAATGATTTTCGAAGTTATGTTTCTTCAAATTTAACTTTAATTTATTTTGTTTGTTTTATGTAATACTTGATGCAAGTTATATGAATGGATTGGGTTTGAAATGTATCTTCGTTGTATAATTTTCATTAACTATTACATAACACAATCATAATAAATTAAGGTTAAAGTTGAAAATGATTGACTCCAAAAGTTAATAGCTGACATTTATTTAGGAACGGGGGGGGGGGGGGGGGTAGTAATTTAATTTTCATGTTTTCATTATAAAACAATGAAGAAAAGTACGCGGCGTACATGAAATATAAAGTTCGTCGAGAAATATGAACTGGACATGTCCTTTTTTGAGCAAAAGAAACGAACATGTCACCCGCATTATCACAAATTCACAATTTCCACATGCTATTTATACTCCTTATAAAGAAAATTATACCTTCTCTCATATTTAATGCAAAAAAAATTAAGAGGTACCACTAAATCAACATGTTGTACCTTTTTTTAATGCACAAAAACTAAAACATGTTTTAAGTAGTAAAATATTAATGCATATGTATAACCATAACAAACATAAAAAAATGTACAACAATATATTACATTTAATATTATAATTAATATTATAATTAAAACACCCTCTTACCACAATTTACAAATAAAACAATATATTGTACAAATGTCACTTCAACCTATTTTTTTCAAAACTAATCATACATGTACAATTTAAACAAGTCTGTGGGTCTATTTTTTTGTTTTATATATGTATAATCGCCGACTCTGTGATTAAAAAACCACTCGCTGATTGTTATATCTTGATGAAGAGATGTATGTAGTGTTTCGTTTACCTTGTCCTGAACAATTGGTGATTATTCCCGGATAGTCGCATCTCCTCTTAACCTCCACCAACTTCGACCAGATCTGGTGGACACAATCCGATGATTATGTGAAAAAATAGACGACCACAATCCGGCGATGAGAAACACCCACATGTTGTCGGTGATAAACACATCTCGTCATCCAATAGCAACAACGTCATCATATTAAAAATATGTGTTTTCTATATACCTAATTGATCAATTTTGTTTATTAAAAACGTTGAGAAAAGATTAACCTTGAAAAGATAGAAGCGGAACGGTTAACTAACATTGTAGATTAGAACTACGAAAAAATAAAGAACCGATCCATTGAAACTCTTGTCACCCAGCGATTGTGTGAAACTATGTGTAAGAAGAGAATTGCGGCTGCAATTTAGATCCATAAACGTAGTGATGACCATTCATTGATTTTTGTTTCATAAATTAATAATTAACAAAATGAGGAAGTGACTAAAAGATGATTGGTGGTTATGACTTACAGAGGGAGAGAAATTGAGATGAGAGAATAGCGGCTGGTAAACAAAATTATAAGAGTTTTTTAGGTTAAAGTTAAATACATGAAATTTCATTAATACCCTTTTGACTTTACAGGTAATGTCTTTGTCTTTTGTTTAATTACACCAATGCCACAATGAAGAGATTCTTATACTTCTAAATCTTATGAATGGACCAGGATCTAACTTGGTAGCTTGGTCCGACATATATGTAAATTTTGTGATCATTGTTGTTGGGCTGGTTTCTCTAATTTAAACCAGTTCAATGTAGTTGATGGTGTTTGGTCCATGTATATTTTTTCATATAGGAGGGAAGTGTATTCGTCTCATACAAGTCATAAAATGAGATGCACGTATTCAAAATTCAATTTTGCATTTATTTGAAAACAAAATTCAATTTTCTTATTCCAAAAAATGAGATGCTCGTATTTTTTAAAGACACTGATGTTGATGATTATGATGAAAAATGTTTTGGATTGAGCCGGGTATTTATAAATATCGAGTTTTAAAACAATGTGACGTGACAAAGAGACGCGACAAAGTGACGAGATTATTTGACGAGATCGAGATCAATGGTTTTAAGAATCCACAAAAATTCTCGCCATACGCAAAACTATTATAACTGAAAACATTTGATTGCAAAATATTTTTCGACAAAAGATTTGATTACATGGTATCCGCCACCACAATGCGCAAGTATCCTACTATAACATCAATAGTAATTAATATTCTTCGATTAAAATTACGTGTTTAGGACATAATTTTAGATGAAAACTTTTGATTCAGAAGTTATAATCAAGGAAAACAAATTATCACGCCGAATAATTTATTCACATTGTACCCACCGCCGTATCGCGCGGGTATCGTGCTAGTATTGTTTATAAAATTTGGGATTATCCATTTTATCTTTTAATGGAAAAATTCATTATTCATCTTAACATTACGTATTTAGTCAAAAAAAAACTTAACATTACGTAGACATTAACAAAAGATTAGTTAACATTACGTATTTATCAAGCCTAACCCAAATAATACTCATTACAAATAAATTGAGTTGCAGACGCATTAAGTGAATAAGAAAGAAATTGATGAAATAGACATATGTTTCATTGCATAATATTTTATACATAAACCTAAACCTACTAACACATGAATCTTTCTGGCATGCCTTGGCCAACCTAAGTTGTAGGGTTTATTCCCTACAACCCTTGATTACTAGATGCGGAATCACCGATCGACACACACCAGCAGACTCGGACTCGACAGAAAAGTCAAACACACAAGGTAATATCCCTAATCGACTCCGATTAGTTTATTGAAAGAATGACGTGTTTGGTTCGTTCCCCCTCACCTCCTTTTATAGAGATGAGGGGGAACCGACTATACAAGTCTTACGGGTCGGGTTGGGCTTAGACATTGCCAACCGACCTTTATTCTTAGCTATTAGGAAACTAGGCTAATCGACACTCTCCCTAGACACGACTTAGGCGAATATAAGACTAAACATAACAATTTCTACCTTAGGCATATATTAGCCTATCCCAACACTCAGCAACTCCAAGCAGTGTTGTAACATGCGTCCAGGTACCACCTTCGTCAAGGCATCTGCATCATTGTGTTCAGTACCCACCTTCAGAACTTCAACCGTCTTTGCTTCCAAGACTTCTCTGATAAAGTGATAACGCACATTGATGTGCTTAGTCCTTTCATGAAAAACATGATTCCGCGATAAGTGAATCGCGCCCTGATTATCACAATTAACTGCAACAGTGTTGAGCTTCACGCCCAACTCTTCCAAGAGTCCCCTTAGCCAAATAGCTTCCTTAACAGCCTCCGTAAGGGCCATATACTCTGCCTCTGTAGTTGAGAGAGACACCACGTGTTGTAGCGTTGCTTTCCAGCTTACAACACATCCTTGTACTAAAAATGCGTAACCAGTGAGAGACCTACCTTTATCCGGATCTTTAGCGTAGTCTGAATCAACAAAACCTGTTACGTCCACATGGTTGCCACGATTTGTCCCATACACCAAACCCACGTTTACAGTGCCCTGCAAATATTTCATAATCCACTTCACTGCTTTCCAATGGAGTTTACCCGGATTCGCCAAATATCTGCTAACTACACTTACTGCATACGCTATGTCTGGCCTCGTGTACACCATCAAGTACATTAAGCTCCCAACCGCATTTGCATACGGCACCCTACTCATTCTTTCAACATCACAATCCCTAACCGGGCAATCCTTCAATGACAGCTTGAAGTGCCCACCCAATGGTGTCTGAACCGACTTCCCATTGTCCATTCTAAACCTTTTTAAAACTTTAGAAATGTACCCGGATTGTGACACCCTCAGAATCTTGCGACTCCGATCCCTGAAGATCTCCATACCAAGAATCTTCTTTGCTTCCCCGAGCTCTTTCATGTCGAACTCCCTTTTAAGCAAAGACTTGGTAGCCACGATCTCAGTCTTGCTTTTACAAGCAATTAGCATATCGTCTACATATAACAATAGATAGATATACTCCCCTGGTGCATAACTCTGGTAATATACACAGCTGTCGTAACTGCTACGCTTAAACCCGTTGCTCAGCATATACTCATCGAACCTCTTGTACCATTGCCTAGGTGACTGCTTCAAACCATAAAGAGATTTCTTTAACAAACATACCTTGTTACCTTGTTCAAATCCCGGTGGCTGCCTCATGTAGATCACTTCTTCAAGATTTCCATGTAAAAACGCCGTCTTTACATCAAGCTGCTCCAGCTCATAATCTTTACACGCAGTCAATGCAAGTATAACCCGAATAGATGTGTGTCGAACTACCGGCGAAAATACTTCATTGTAATCAATACCTGCTCTTTGTGTGAATCCACGAGCTACCAACCTTGCCTTGTACCTAGGCTTTTGAACACCTTCAATCCCTTCCTTTATTTTGTACAGCCATTTGCAGCTCACCAGCTTTTGCCTAGCTGGATGATCTACTAACACCCAGGTCTTGTTCTTCCTCAGAGAATCCATCTCGTCTTTCATAGCAGCTTTCCACTTAGAACTGTCTTCACAAGCAACTGCTTCCTGGTATGTCAATGGTTCATGAGTATCTTCTTCCTCAGCTGCAGCGAACGCGTAAGCAACCATATTACTCTCATCCCGAAACCTTGCCGGTTTCGTTCTTGTCCTTGGCTCTCTATCTCGAACCAATTGATAATCTGTGAGATCCGGTGGATGATCAATTTCTTGAACCCCTGCATCTTCATCATAGCCATCTTCGTGATCTGACTGATCTTCCTGATCTGTCTGGTCTTCCTGACCTGGATGGTCTTCCTCAGGCGTATGATTATTTAACCTCTGCAGTTCCACCTCAAACTGTAATTCCTCAACAGACTTTTCTTTACCTGCACCAGTATCCTTCAATGTGTCTTTGTACATGACACTTTCATTGAAGACTACGTTCCTGCTTGTGACTATTTTAGGCGATTCTTTATCAAGCCTATATAGTCTGTACCCCTTCACACCTTCAGGATACCCCAAAAGAACGTATTTTACAGCTCTCGGCTCGAGCTTACCTTGTTTAACGTGTGAATATGCGACACAGCCGAAACCCCCCAACATCCCATAATCACTAGGATGTCCCGACCACATCTCCATAGGTGTCTTCTTCTCAATCGCTGTCGATGGGGACCTATTTATAAGATATGCGGCCGTACATGTCGCTTCCGCCCAGAAGGTCTTGGGCAATCCATACTGTATTAATAAACAGCGTACCTTGTCCATGAGAGTTCTGTTCATCCGTTCTGCTAACCCATTTTGTTGCGGCGTCCCGGCAACCGTCAAATGTCTAGCAATCCCACTCTCAGTGCATAGCTGATTAAACTCCCGGTTACAGAACTCAAGACCATTATCCGTCCTAAGCTTCTTAACCGTCCTCCTAGTCTGATTTTCTACTAACTGCTTCCACTCTTTGAACTTTTCAAATGCTTCGTGTTTGAACCTGAGAACATAAACCCATACCCTTCTGGAATAATCATCGACAATAGATAAGAAATACCTCTTACCTCCCAATGATTCCACCTGAGACGGACCCCATAAGTCTGAATGAACATAGTCTATCACTCCCTGAGTAGTGTGCCTTCCTACACCGAAACGAACTCGATGTGACTTACCTAGAACATAATTCTCACAAAAATCGAGCTTACCTAGACTCTTCTTGCCAAGCAAACCCTGCTTTTCCAGCACGTGTAGTCCCGCCTCACTGATATGTCCCAGTCTTTTATGCCAAACTTGCACAAGACTGTCTTTCTCTTCAACACTAGCATTAAGCTCACCGGCCAATGCATGTCCATCCAAAGAGTACACACAGTTCTCCCTTCTGGTTCCAGATATAATAACCCTAGAACCATTAATCACCTTGATTTTGCCCGACTGCAATTTTACGGTATATCCCTCTTTCTCAAGAGTTCCCAGCGATATCAAGTTTCTTTTCAATTCAGGAATGTACCTGACATTGTTTAACACAAAACTTGACCCATCTTTTAGTTGTACCTTTACCTTGCCAATACCCCTGATCTTGCACTCCCTGTTGTCGCCCAACAGTACGCTGCCCCCATCGCATTCCAGAAAATCAAAAAATACATCTAACCTGGGTGACATGTGATATGAACCTCCTGAATCCATGATCCAATCTTGCAGTCTTTCTGCACTCATCACCATCATCACCTCAGAATCGTCGTAAATCGAACCACTGGAGCTTGGTTGATTATCTTTCTTGACGTAATCTTTTGACTTCTTGCGATTATTCTTCGGACAGTCTCTTCTCAAGTGCTCCTCAGATTGGCAAATAAAGCATTTGAGTCTTCCACCTCGAGATTTCGATCTTGACTTTCCCTTTGACTGATGCGAATTCCTGCGATCAGTTCTTCCCCTCACATATAACCCTCCACCATCATCCCCCTTCGCCTTGAACCTTTCTTTGATTTCCTTTGAGTTTAGTGTGGCCATCACGTCCTCCAAAGTCATATTTTCCCGTCCATAAAGCAAGGTATCCACAAAGTGTTCGTATGATGCTGGTAAAGACGTGAGTAACAATAAAGCAAGATCTTCATCCTCGAATTTTACCTCAATATTTGCTAAATCAAGAACGATTTTGTTGAACTCATCTACATGCTCGGAAATCTTTCGTCCAGACGGCATGTAGAATGTATACAACTTCTTCTTCAGGTAAAACTTGTTGGCCAATGACTTTGTCATGTACAAAGACTCGAGCTTTGACCAAACCCCCGCTGTAGTCGTCTCCCCGGTAACTTCTCTCAGGACCTTGTTACCTAAACACAAAATCATGGCACTGTGAGCTTTCTTGTCAAGCTTAGATTTCTTTTCAGCTTCCATATTCGCGGGAAAAACCTCCAGAGCTGCTTCACATCCGTTCTGGATTAATAAAGCACGCATCTTGATTCTCCATAACCCGAAATCACCAGTTCCATCGAATTTCTCGATGTCAAACTTGGCTCCCGTCATTCTTTAATTTCTTTATTGATTTGCTAAACCTTGTGATAAATCCTCACAATCACAAAACAATAAAGCCCTTCCGATAATTCGCTAAACCTTGTGAAAATCTCACAATCACGAATTACGAAGTCCCCTTGTGTAATATCCTTTCAAAGTATATAATAACTTTGTTTTTTATCAAAAAAACAAAATTAACAAACCAAACTAAAATTAGCCCAATCCTATTATATACTTAAAAGTCCAAAAGGCCCAATGTTAAACCCTTATTCTCTCAGACCTTTTAATTAGAATAGCCCAGTTGTTTGTCTTCTTCCCTACCACACAAACCTGCGACACACAAAAAAAAGAAAAAAAAAACAACAATGGCAGATCCCAATACTTGTCGATCGAAACCCGATCAACAACCCTTTTCTAGTCGATGACTGTTGCTCCTTGATGTCTATACCGATCACCAAGCACCTTCCTCGATCGACCCTAGATAATCAGCAGATCTTCAACACCAAAGCTCTTGATACCACTTGTAGGGTTTATTCCCTACAACCCCTGATTACTAGATGCGGAATCACCGATCGACACACACCAGCAGACTCGGACTCGACAGAAAAGTCAAACACACAAGGTAATATCCCTAATCGACTCCGATTAGTTTATTGAAAGAATGACGTGTTTGGTTCGTTCCCCCTCACCTCCTTTTATAGAGATGAGGGGGAACCGACTATACAAGTCTTACGGGTCGGGTTGGGCTTAGACATTGCCAACCGACCTTTATTCTTAGCTATTAGGAAACTAGGCTAATCGACACTCTCCCTAGACACGACTTAGGCGAATATAAGACTAAACATAACATAAGTCAATGAATAGCTCCATCCCTATAGATATAGTAATTGTCCTTGTGCAGCAGACGTTGACTTGCATGTAACAGACAGCGAGTGGGCTCATTATAATCCAAATGAAGTCACAAGAAAGACTATCATTACGTACTTAGTTTTTAATGCATATGTTCATCCAATTTAGTGATGCTGGTCTATTGTTGCGATATAGCATATTTGGAACGGTTATTTGTTATATTGGGATTGGATTTGTAGCATTTTATGAATACCCTGTGAGGAAAGAAAAAGTAGGTGACGCCGTGATGGTATTGAAGTAGACGAAGATAGGATGGAATTGTAAAACAAAATACCTTAGCTATCCATTTGCTAGATAGCTTAAACTATCAAAAACCAGGACCATAAACGAAAGAACTTTCAATCACATCATCACAGTAATACAGCTCTTGCTTCACAGACATTAAAAAAGAGTAAAAAACAAAGGCAGTATATTAAAAATCAATCATCCCATTGTTTCAAGAGGAGCTAACAATGTCAATACTGGATATTCTTGTCTATCCCATAGGCAATAGCAGCCGCAATCGATTCATTCAGCAAACACAGAGCATGAAGGCCAGCAAAGTTACTGTACTTCCAATCACTAACAAATTAGTCTCCTTAAGGTGCTGATTCACCATTAACCTTACTCTCATTCACATAGTTTTACAGGAAGGCTGATTACAACTGCTACATGGCTCGCTAAGTTACAACTAAGACATAAACCGCAAATATATATCCTCTCAAGTCTAAATTTATTATAAAAGAAGGTTATTTTGGACTCGCCAATAAAAGAAACTTAAATCATTGTTATAGAATCTAACCTTTAGGAATGTGTAGGCCACGAATTATCACATCCTGAAAAAACACATAAATAAACTCTTATTAGTCAATAGGCTGTATAGAGAAGATAGATAAAGAATTTAGGACCGAACTGATTACTAATTGTTGTTCTAACTTTTCGAATTAGTCGCAGACGTTTTCATTTGGTGTTCTAACTGCTACATGTTTAGTTATGTTTATCCTTTGGCTTGCGTGCATATTTTGCTTAGAGGATATCAATTGCATGTACTCCGGACATTAATGTGGGCAAGTACTTCATGTTGACATTATCCATCATAGGACTTTTTACATAGGACATTTTAGTCTTACATAAAATCTCGGATTAGGGCCAAAACAGAATTTGGTTTCATTAGCTCATTTGGACTGATAAAATTCCAATCAATTGGGAAAGTCTAAAAGGTTACACACATAGTTCAAGTACTGTTTTCCTTTTCCCGAATTTATGTGTTAACATATCATTAGCCTCCAAGGATGGAACCAGGGTGGGTCCGCGAACCCATGGATTCATTTTTGTAACGCAGTGCTAATTTAAAAAACTGATATGCCGGTATGCACCCACTCCAAAAATAATGTTCTTCGAGTCTTGTTTGTTGGTCTAGTAATGGATAAGAAGTAAGCAGTTTTCACTATGGATAATCATAGGGGCTTAGAAGTAACATGCTAAATTCTTGAGTAAATTACACCGTTCGTCCTTGTGGTTTGCGTTGA
Organism: Glebionis coronaria; assembly: GCA_025667525.1. Classification (NCBI taxonomy): domain Eukaryota; kingdom Viridiplantae; phylum Streptophyta; class Magnoliopsida; order Asterales; family Asteraceae; genus Glebionis; species Glebionis coronaria. The sequence goes on from CM046879.1 coordinate 221,212,973, forward strand.
CCGACGAGTTTCATCCTTTGACCGAAAAAAGTGCACCATTCGTCCTTAAGTGTGAAACGTTATGTATCGTTCGTCCTTCAATTTGATGACTCTTATTAACTGTCATTAGCTTATTACACATAAGGGCACAATGGTAATTTCAGTCTTGTTTCTTGCCTCTATCAAGCAAAAAAAAAATAAAAAAATTCACTTCCTTTATTTTTCTCTTCTACGTTTCTTCCCCTCCTCATTTTCGTCACCACCCATTACCATTATTTGTCCATCTCCATCACAACAATTCTTGCCTCAACATCTTTGAAAAAATCTATACATCAATTCTTGCCTCATCATCAATTTTTCTTATAAATAAAATGCACATTTACGATATTGCTTGTCACTTTTTTGCCTTGTTTCTTTCTTTGTTTTCTAACACTAAACCATGTATCTCTCTTTCTCTTCACCTTGCAGCCACTGACCCAGTGCCACGATAGATCTAAAACCTAAGAAACTATCGACTACCTCGAAACCCTTAGCAGCGAATACACGACAGTGGGCTATAGTAATGACAGTGGTGGCGATTGTATGGTAAGTTTTGACATGTAAACTATATGGTGGTGGCAGCAAGGGTAGATCTGGTTATTGTGATTGCCTTATTTTTAGGTTTTATAGAGTGCTTGGTAAATTAAAGGGAGTATGGAGATTTTTATAATCGTTTTGAGTTTATGTACTCACTGATGAGACTTTTTGAATTTTTGCAATTTAATTTAATCAATATGATGATTGAAGATTTTGAATATGATGGAAGTGGGTGTATGTTGGTGGTGGTGGTGACTGGTGAGTATAAAGATGATAGGTGATGATCTTTGGAGATGAAGATGATTAAAGGAAGATAATACAACTTTTGAGTAAAAAGACTAAAGTACCCTTATGTAGATATCATGTGCAGACATTTAACAATTGTTAGTTTGGTTCGTTAAAGGGAAGGACGAACCATACATAACGTTTCACACTTAAGGACGAGTGGTGCACTTTTTTCGGTCAAAGGACGAAACTCGTCGGTCAACGCAAACCACAAGGACGAACAATGTAATTTACTCTAAATTCTTTTCTATCGTTCTAATAAAATAGTACCTTTTAGCTCATTTTTTCTCACACGGGACAGCAAAACTTGTGCACCAAGGTACTTCTAATCCTGTTTCTGTCCCTATTAAGTAGGGGTGGGGTGAGCATTGGGACGAAACCGACCCGTCCCGACCTGATCCCGACTCATCTCGAAACCGACATCGTGGAAAACTAAAACCGAATCCCGACCTGATTTAATCCCAAGTCCCGAACCGAACAGAGTTAGGCCCGAGTTAGTCCCGATTTTTGTATGGTTTTCTTTGTGCGATCCCGATTTAATCCCGAGTCCCGACATCATAGAAAACCCATCCCGAGTCTCGACCCAAATTTGATCGGTTTGTGTCAGTCGGTTTGTGTCGGTTTTCGGTTGTAGGTCTGTTTTACGAAAAACCATGAATTCCTCAAAATCACGAAAAACTTGAACATCACTTTTAATGTATAAAAAGTAGAGACGGCTATTAATGAGATGTATTTTTGGGTACATCGATCACAAGTTTTTAGTAAAATGTCAAACACTGGCCTGCAGATTCAGAAATTTCACTTGAATAAAAGAGAACACCATTGGTTCCCATTAATTGTTGAAGCGTGAGTAGGCCAATTCCTGTCTTCATGATATAATGATTAAAATTACATAAATATTCACAATAGGAAAACAAAAGAGTTCAGCAGAGCACAATGATCATATACCATTAAAGGAACCACTATCTCATGGTTTAAGATATAAAAAACGGATTACAGCTCTTTTTTTTGATGATCCCACAACCCTTTGCAAATTTAAAAGTTTATCATACATATTGCCATTATGTTCAAAAACCATTTTCTATCCCCATAAAAATGGACTGAATTGAATTTTTCTCAATTTTCCTTCGCTATTAAAATAGATAAATTTCTGTTCGGGCATACGGGGTATATGTGTCTTCATATATTAATATATGTGGGTATTTACCATATTTCTAAAAAAAATTATGTAGCCAACTTAAAATAAAATGATTAACTGACCTTGCTCTCATTTATTTCTTGGATAATATCAGTATCAAAACCGCGAACTACTTGTAAAGAAGCTTAAAAATCATATGTCATTCTCATTTTTTCCTGAGATTATTGGACAGTGGATTACTGAGTCTATTATTGAAATGTATATTAATCAACCAATCTCTAATTTATATAAAATACTTCAGCAAGTCACGTCTTAGATCTAAAAAAGTTTCGCAAAATGGTTCCTGTTTGGAGCATCCTCGATGATACCGAGCTTCACTGATTTTCCAAACTCATTCCAGGACTTGGTGTATTTGCAAAGGTTTCAGCGACTCCATGAGATATGAAAATTTCCTCCTCAAATGGAATAATACACAAGACATGATCGCTAAATTATTTGAACCAAAGGAATAGAGGTGCCAAAACAGCCAGGTCGACCAAAATCCCTTTTTGTCTAATTTTTTGTTTGTTTTTCCAACTTTACATAATGATGTTAATTTATTTTCAAGAGAAACTAAGGCTACAAATTTGAAAGATTAATAAAACAAAATAGAACTTTCTGACCCTTAAACTAAAGCTGCCAAATCGTAAAAAGAAATTAATTATCATGCCAAGGCTCCTATAGTGGGACAGTAGAATTCTACACCAAACGCGTAAAGAGAGAAAGAAACGCATACCTTCCTCTTTCTGTCGACTTCTGCATGATATAGGCCATCGTTGGAGACAAGTTGAATATTAAAGCCCTAAGATAAAACAGTAATATAAGCACCTTAAGTTCATATTTTGCTTCGACTTTATAAAAGTGCATAAGTGCGTAAACGGTAAGCATATATTATTCAGGAAACCATGAATATTAAAGATGGAACAAATAAAAGTCTGTTCAAGCCTTTAACCTACCAAAAGGTATATTCTCCAGGCATCAGCAGTAACAACAATACAACAAATAAATTCATGGCCTGCCCGATATAAAAAATTAGCAAGTAAGAAAATAAATTTATGTGCATTATTAGTCACTTTTGACCCATTTTGACAACCACAATCTGATTCTTTGACTTATACATGCACAATGCTGACTAGCAGTTATCTAAATCTTGGGCATTGTTCTTTGAGGTACCAACACTTACATTTTTTGTAGGCTTCTTTTTATTCCTCGTGGTCTGGGTTTGTTGTACCACTGGTCAGATTAAGGGTAGAACCAATGTTTGCTTTACTTCTGTAGTCTAATCACACGGGGAGTACCGACAAAATAAAAAAGAATGAACAAAAAGTATACTTTTTTTTGTAATTAAGGTTGGTGTGCTGCTGTCACATGTATTTAGTTGGAACTACCATAGATGCTTGGTTAGCCACCTCTATTACACATCAACAGGTCCTTATTGCATCAGAAGTTTGTAGTGGACTTGGAGAAATTTTCAGCCGTTGGTCAGAGGTAATGTTTCCACTTTTATCATATATTGTATCTTTTGCAATAGAAATTCATAAGTTAATGCGCTTTCACTGATCATATTCTGGAAAGATATACAATTAACCAAAAGTTAATATAACTTTTGAGCATACATCAGATATCATATTATATGAAGCTTAGTAAGTTCATCTCGGTAATATTAGCTTCAATAATATCATACAATCAAACATACTTGAAACCAGCAACTACAAAGATCCAGCTGTTTGTGATCTGACGATGGAGGTGGTGATTTGATTTAGAGTGTCTGCTGGGGCGTTGTATTCGTAAATACTATGTCTTTGTTTTCTTTGGAAAAGAATGCATAACCCACTTTTATAAGTTCAAAACTAAAATACCAAAAACCTAAAGAACGATTGTTTGTAAATCGCGTACCGTAAACGACATCGATGATGATTGATGAGCAGCAGTTTAAATGGTTGACGAAGAGTGTACAGTAAAAAGTAAGTATATAGACAGACAAAAAAACAGACCAATTACCTTCTTACACAAAAGGAACGTGGTTAACTTTTATGGCATAAGGGGCTGTTTGGAGAGGTTGTGGCTAAAATTGACTATTTGGAAGAGCCTTTGTCAGAATTGATTTTCTCGATAGCTATATGTACAGGTGAAGCCACCACATTAGTAACGTATAGGTGAAGAGACTATTTTGAACACGAAAGTCTATAACTCCATAACTAACGTACATGGAAAGCATAATAAAATGTTAGCATTTCATCACACTCTGGGTTAGACTACTTCCTATGAGAAGAAGTCAGACTTGAGTGAACATTTTAGTAACAGGACCAGGTTCCAGTTCTTTGGGAATTCTAAAAAATAGAGTATACATCCTTCCAAGATCATTATTTTAAATTTTACCTGCCTACTGATTTCCGTCACGACAAACTTGTGATAATCTAATGACCTGATATCGTCATTATTCATCAGCATTGTTCAGTTTATCAATGCTTGATGAAACCAAAGTGTTGAGCGGGTAATTAAATGGGATTCCACTACATGCCAGCAAGGTAAAACATCGATCAGGGTCTGGTCTAAGCACTTACAGGCCTGCAAGAATTCATTTCTTGAAAGAAGTTGTTGATGACTATGAACTAATTCTTGTGGGCTAATGTGGACGGGCCCTTCCTTCCAATCTACTTGCTGCAATATCAAAGGAGAATGATAAAAAAACCTTGACATAGAACTTTTAGATTTTTGGGGGGATTAAAATATGATGTCAGACATTGATGCGTCTCCAATTGACTAATATCAGAATTTACTGTACATTAATTCACTAATAAGATCAGAATCATCTCATAGATAATATCATACGTACCATATTAACATTTCTATTAGGAGCAACTACATATTTTAATAGACGTCTTGCAATGACCGATTGATCTACTACGTTAGCTTGTGGTGCTTATCAGTTTTGAAATCTTAGTGTTATTGTACATGAAATTCCATTTGCTGAATTTATGGCTACAACAGCTAAGTTGACTGGAGCAGAGGCTGGTTAAGGCAAAAATGCCATTTTGCAAACATGTTAAGACCAAAGTCTTGTAGTTTCAAGAGACTTAAGACTATGAATAGAAATTTCTTTTGTTAAGGCTTAAGACCCTAAGGATCGACTGAATTCTTGATTCAGACTAAAGCAACAACGATTCATGTTCTTTTTATCCTTCATTGAGTGGGTTCTTATCAAACCATAACGATTTGATAAAAACACAAAAAATAGTCTGAATATTATAAAATTTATGGGTAAAATGCTTCTAACAGGGTTTAACAACGTCGGGTTTAATTGGTTGTCAAGACAGATGCCGGTACTGATTTACAGTTATTTACATTTAATGTTGAATCAATTTTTTTAGAAGCCCCCTCCCAAGAACTTGTAACATGGTTGATGTTAACTGCAGTAATGTGAAACTATGAACTATGAGTTTATCCTAGAAAAACTCGATCGCATATGGCATTGCGTATAGATGGAAAAAAACTGAACTTGCTTCTCAAGTGCAACCCTATATTTTAAACTTGATGGATCAAACATTTGGTCCGTACCAAGATTATATAACACTATATTTGTATTGAAATCAATTAAAAACAAATAGAAGAGATGAAGGAATGAGTCATCAAGTATAGATGGTGGGACAGCTAATGCAGCTGTCGCTTGTATCCTGAACTTAAAATTAGACAAATCGTGTAGTGGTAGTAGTAATAGTAGTATACTAAAAACTGAAGCCATGTGGAAATCATAGTGAACAATTGGTCAGTTCTACTTCATCGCAAAAGAAACCATACCTGTTTCAAAACACATTATTATGCACATTATTATACCAAGTACAAACTAAGAAAATGCAGCTGCAGCTGCAACTCCATAATGTTTCACGATGCAACTATGAAGATCAACTTTCTTCACACCCACGATCTTGTCCACAACTTTTCTAGTAGGAAATATGAATGTTGACATTGCCTCCACCGAGTAATTAGTAGCAACTTTATGTACACACACAAACCAAGAAGAATTTAATTAGTTCTATATTGGAAGACACTAATAGAAACATAGAAATTGTAAAGGTACATGCTGTGTAAGAGTGCCAGTGATATACTATGAGATTAATTAATCCACTTCAATAACCGACGATATAGGCCATTCGTCTACTTTAACAATGTATAACAATGGTCAATAGCTCAATATGTCATCATACGAACACAATACCTTCTAAAGAGCCTGCCGTTCAGCTTCCCTCTCAAGTTCCCTCTTTCTTTTCACTTCGCATGTTATATATTACTTGCCTGATATTTAAAGAGGATGGAAGGTGAATTGGCAAGAGTATAATGTGGTTAGATGTAAGAAATAATCGCGTACCTTGTTTTTACGTGTTATGTTCATGTTCCTTCGACTCCGTGACGCACTACTAGAAAAACAGCTTTTACCCACAGCAAGTTCCGTGGGAATCCAGTGGGAAAGGGCCCTTACCACGGATTTCCCACGGAATGTTCCGTTTGTAAAAACATCGTGGGTAAATATTTTCCCACGGAATATCCCACAGAGCGTTGACCATTTTCCCACGGATTTTCCACGGTTATTATTACACATTTTTAACATAAATGATGTGAGATTTTTTCCCACGGATTTCCCACGAACTTTTTCCCACGGATTTCCCATGAACTTTTTCCCACAGATTACCCAACATACATTTTCGCACAGATTACCCACGACCATTTTCCCACAGATTACCCACGAGTTTTAACACCTATTTTCCCATATGTTTCCCACAGGTTTCCCACCGACATATTCCCACGGATTTCCCACAATTTTTAGCAACCATATTTCATGTTTTTGCCACGGATTTCCCTCGAATATTTCCCATAGATGTCCCACGGGCATAATTTCACATATTTCCCACGAACATATTCCTACAGATTTCCCACAATATAATTCGACATTTCTGAATTCCAAAATCTATATGAAAATCTGCCATTAATTTGTTACCAAAATGTACAATACAATATACCGGATACATAAACGTATCACCCGTTGGACATAAATATGTAATCCTATAATGCTATCGACATAATACAAGCCATAGTTATAATTTCTAACAAAATACCTAAAGTTTAATGCCTTCACTTGCTGTTCTTGTGGGGCTGTCGATGCTGCATTCGGTAAAGGATGGCCGCTTCCATGGCTCTCTGCAATAGAATTATAAAAAAGAATCAATATGACGACTTTTATCGCCGAACAACAATATCATCCAAATATGAGATATGCTTGAACTCACAGGCTTCTATCAAGGCTGCTACATAAAGCTTTACATCACTAGGAATCTCGAGCCTTTTGAGCTTACAACAAACTGCTTCTACATAAAGCTACCATGTACATGATGGCTCGAGACCAAACGTCGCTGTTGGGTTACTGTTGCCACCTGCACATTCACATGAATATTCATAAATGAGTATTATATAAACATTGCCTCTTCTAAACATTAGAATCACATAAAGACTTTCGAGCTAGGATTTATCGTGTTACCTGCTTCATATTTACATGAAAAGATATTAGATTTAACCCTTTTAGAGCAGCAAGACGTGGAAATAGAACTCCCCAATAATCCACAGAAGCACAAGTCATGAAGAAGCTGCAGACAAAAAATCAGTCACAAGTCAATGAGTCATCATTAGCCTATGTCTCAATTATTAATGTTGCGGAAATTTTATACAGTAGTGTAACAAAAAACTCACACTATCATCTTTATAGACTTGTTTTTGATGAAGAAGTCCACAAGCTGTGATGATTTCTTATCAGCTTTGCATTTGACAAACTACAATTAACGAAATTATAGGAACTATAATTAAAAACAATCACATCAAAAGAATATATTAGAATTTAGCTTTGGGTGCACACATACCTCTAAACGAAGGCTGAAAGGTGTTTTAGAGGAGGTCGTTTTTCCTGAAAATTTTGTCTCTGCACGACGTCCAACCCTTACAGGGTTTTGTAATCCTGCTTTTGTAAGTTCTTCAACAGCCTCAGTTTGAGTAGCTAAAAAGAGACTAGTTCTACGTTGCTTGCGTAAGCAAGATATTATAGAATTAATCTGCTTCTGAAATCCTGCAGCTAGTAGTCTATCCGCCTCATCCAAAATCAATATCTGTAATGCAAAAGTTGTATTTAAGGAAAGTAATTTTCTAGTATGGATATTACAGAAAACTTGATATCCAACATTTACCTTAAGTTCATGAAAGATCAAGATATCCATATGATCCATTATGTCATGCAATCTACCAGGTGTGCTTATTAACAAATTAGATCCTTCATCTTCTACTTTTTGCATGTCCAAATTAACTTCTGATCCTCCGACAAGGAGTACTGGTTTGATATCTGGAAGAGTTGAAATATATGGTTGTGCAACATGGAATATTTGTGACGATAACTCTCTTGTTGGAGATATGATGACTCTCAGAACCTGTAGACCAAGAGATTACATTAACATCCATAATAGGGAACTATTCAGAGGTCAAATGTAAATTCGATAAAGTGGCAAGGAAATTATCAAGGGAAATGTCAACTATTACGCCAAACATGCAATGCAAATCATATATGCAAAAACGCTTAGTTAAGAGCAATCACCATATGTTTTTACTATTATGTTGTCCCACAAGCATACTAAAATCAAGCTGACGATTTCAAGAGGGTGTTTGGATTCATGAGCCAAAAACCCGAATGAGTATTTCCAAGCAGTATAAGTATCCATTTTTTGTAACCTACAGATGAGACCTTTCCTCCTAAATATGGTACTGTAATAACTATTCTCAACTTGTTTGCTTCGGGATTTGATTGAATTTAGAAAATCTCACAAGCTCGCTATAAACTTTAACTTAATGGCGTAAGCCATATAACCCAACCTTAACAACCTAATAAGACTGTATCTGGCAGACTATAACTCACGTTCTTGTTTACCTAGCTTCTTTTGTCGCCTCATCTTGGGCTTATTCTGAGCTTGTGAGCTTAATATAAGCTTATTTTAACATTAAAACAACAAAATCAAACCGCCTCATCTTGGGCTTATTTTGAGCATGTGAGCTTCGGACCTTGGGGGTCTTTTTGGCTCGTCAGTAAAATCTGGTTGACTGTAGATAGTAGATTATGCTGGTCCAGCGGATGGATATGTTGGGTGCCCATAGTTAGTATAAGAAGGGTCCATCCCGTAATCGCCTGGAAAATGATTCTGAAACGAACAAGAGATGACAATTATAATTAATTTAAACACACACGACTTTGTAACATATTACATTCTGAAATTTTCTTTGGGGCTTGCTCAAAAATCACATAATTGATTCCTTGCCAATACAGATTACAGAAATGGTCCTAGAAATAGTGTTGGCTTTCACATTTGCTCTCTTAAGTATGTATAATTATGCTAGATATAAAAGCAGGCGATATTTCTATCATATCCATAATCAATACGAGAGACGAACCAATCTCGCGAAGGCCAAGACAAGAAGACCAGCACAACTGAACTAACTTCAAAGCCAAATGAAAAGGTTCTATACATAACAGCTAGTGACCAAAACAAACTAACAAAGCATACCCATGCATTTTTCAGCCCGTGTATTACACGGGTTTATGAGTTTATTTGATTTCGGCTTATATTTCACATAAGCTTTGATATTACAGCTTCTTCTAGGACTTGTTAGCTTATATAAGTTTAGTACGATTTGATACTTATATAAGCCCACAAGTCCCAAAATAAGCCAGAAAACATTAAGCTTATGTTATATAAGTCGGAATCAAATAAGCTCATAAACCCACATATAAGCCGAACAAACACCCCCATAATTAGATAAGTCTAATTAAGTCATTATACCACCACAAAAATGTATCACTCGAAGACCCAGAACAAAATAATCAGTATAAACAACACTATGGAAAAAAAACCCTTTATAAATGAAAGCAAAACCAAAACCATACCCAAAAGCTGCATACTCAGATTGGCAATGAACGTCTTAACACCCTCATCTTAAATATTAGATACATCTCTAATTAATGGGTTCAAAATCCAAAACAACGTAATACATAAAAGATACATATGGGTTTTACCTTGTGTACGTAACTCGAAATGCTATAAACAATGATCTAAATCCATCATTTAACGAGATCGATCCAAGATGTCGATAGACGAAATATTAGAGAGTGATACAGTGGTGATAGTCGGGTGGCGGTAGCTAGTGTTGTTCATCTCTTAGATCTGTAAAAGTCGAGTGGGATATGGATTTATTTTGGTATGTAAAACAATGTTAGATATGTATTTGGGTGGGTTAAGGAAAAAACAAAAGAAGACAAAAGATAAGAGGGAAGAACAGGCGAAAATGAAAAAAGGGGGGGGGGGGGGTAATGAAAATGGTATTTTGATTTTTGGGAAATTTTAAAGCGGGGCAATGAAAACTATATACCCTTGATATTTTTGTTGTGAATTTTTTTTGTGAGAAATTTGTGGGAAAAAGTTAGGTAAAGTTAGATAAGTATCCACAAATTACCCACAAATTTCTCACGGATTTATCATGTCCGTGGGAAATCTGTGGGAAATTACCCACGACTTTCTCACGAATATACTCGTTTTTCTTTACTTTTATAATATTTACACATTACACATTCACATGTCGAAATAAAATACATCAATAGACATAATAAATGTTAACGGAATAATCGATACGGTATCGTCATTGTATACGAGATGTTCAAATGAGTAGTCGATAGGGTATTGTTGTATACGAGATGTTCAAAGGGTATCGTTGTATACGAGATGCTCTAATGAGTAGTCGATAGGGTATTGTTGTATACGAGATGTTCAGATTAGTAGTTGATAGGGTATCGTTGTATACGCGATATTCAAATGAGTATTCGATAGGGTATCGTTGTACACGAGATGTTCAAATGAGTAGTCGATAGGGTATCGTTGTACACGAGATGTTCAAATGAGTAGTCGATAGGGTATCGTTGTATACGAGATGTTCAAATGAGTAGTAGATAGGATATCGTTGTACACGAGATGTTCAAATGAGTAGTCGATAGGGTATCATTGTATATGAAATGTTCAAAGGAGTGGTCAATACGATATGTTCAAAGGGTATCATTGTACACGAGATGTTCAAAGGAGTGTCTGTTGTATACGAGATCTTCAATTGAGTAGTCGATTCGGCATCGCTGTATACAAGATTTTCAAAGGGTATGGTTGTATACGAGATGTTCAAAGGAGTAGTCAATACGAGATGTTCAAATGAGTAGTCGATAGGGTACCGTTGCATACGAGTTGTTCAAATGAGTAGTCGATAGGGTAACGTTGTACACGAGATGTTCAAATGAGTAGTCGATAGGGTATCGTCGTTGTATACGAGATGTTCAAATGAGTGTTCGATAGGGTATCATCGTACACGAGATGTTCAAATGAGTAGTCGATAGGGTATCATTGTATACGAAATGTTCAAAAGGAGTGGTCAATACGATATGTTCAAAGGGTATCATTGTACACGAGATGTTCAAAGGAGTGTCCGTTGTATACGAGATCTTCAAATGAGTAGTCGATTCAGCATCGTTGTATACGAGATTTTCAAAGGGTATCGTTGTATACGAGATGTTCAAAGGAGTAGTCGATACGAGATGTTCAATGAGTAGTCGATAGGGTATCGTTGCATACGAGTTGTTCAAATGAGTAGTCGATAGGGTATCGTTGTACACGAGATGTTCAAATGAGTAGTCGATAGGGTATCGTTGTACACGAGATGTTCAAATGAGTAGTCGATAGGGTATCGTTGTACACGAGATGTTCAAATGAGTAGTCGATATGGTATCGTTGTACATGAGATGTTCAAATGAGTAGTCGATAGGGTATTGTTGTATACGAGATGTTCAAAGGAGTGTCTGTTATATACGAGATGGTCAAAGGAGTATTCGATAGGGCATCGTTGTATACGATATGTTCAGAGGGTATCGTTGTATACGAGACGTTCAAAGGAGTGGTCGATACGAGATGTTCAAAGGGTATCGTTGTATACGAGATCTTAAAAGGAGTGTTCGTTGTCTAAGAGATGTTCATAGGGTATTGTTGTATACGAGATGTTCAAATAATTAGTCAATAGGGCATCGTTGTATACGAGATGTTCAAAGGAGTAGGTATCGTTGTATACGATATGTTCAAAGGGTATCGTTGTATACGAGATGTTCGAAACAATAGTCGATAGGGTATCATGTACACGAGATGTTCAAATGAGTAGTCGATAGGGTATCGTTGTATACGAGATGTTCAAATGAGTAGTCGATAGGGTATTGTTGTATACGAGATGTTCAAATGAGTAGTCGATAGGGTATCGTTGTCACGAGATGTTCAAATGAGTAGTCGATAGGGTATCGTTGTACACGAGATGTTCAAATGAGTAGTCGATAGGGTATTGTTGTATACAAGATGTTCAAAGGAGTGTCTGTTATATACGAGATGGTCAAAGGAGTATTCGATAGGGCATCGTTGTATACGATATGTTCAGAGGGTATCGTTGTATACGAGACGTTCAAAGGAGTGGTCAATACGAGATGTTCAAAGGGTATCGTTGTATACGAGATCTTAAAAGGAGTGTCCGTTGTCTAAGAGATGTTCATAGGGTATCGTTGTATACGAGATGTTCAAATAAGTAGTCAATAGGGCATCGTTGTATACGAGATGTTCAAAGGAGTAGGTATCGTTGTATACGATATGTTCAAAGGGTATCGTTGTATACGAGATGTTCGAAACAATAGTCGATAGGGTATCTTGTACACGAGATGTTCAAATGAGTAGTCGATAGGGTATCGTTGTATACGAGATGTTCAAATGAGTAGTCGATAGGGTATTGTTGTATACGAGATGTTCAAATGAGTAGTCGATAGGGTATCGTTGTACACGAGATGTTCAAATGAGTATTCGATAGGGTATCGTTGTACACGAGATGTTCAAATGAGTAGTCGATAGGGTATTGTTGTATACGAGATGTTCAAAGGAGTGTCTGTTATATACGAGATGGTCAAAGGAGTAGTCGATAGGGCATCGTTGTATACGATATGTTCAAAGGGTATCGTTGTATACGAGATGTTCAAAGGAGTGGTCGATACGAGATGTTCAAAGGGTATCGTTGTATACGAGATCTTAAAAGGAGTTTCCGTTGTCTAAGAGATGTTCATAGGGTATCGTTGTATACGAGATGTTCAAATAAGTAGTCAATAGGGCATCGTTGTATACGAGATGTTCAAAGGAGTAGGTATCGTTGTATACGATATGTTCAAAGGGTATCTTTGTATACGAAATGTTCGAAACAATAGTCGATAGGGTATCGTTGTACACGAGATGTTCAAATGAGTAGTCGATAGGGTATCGTTGTATACGAGATGTTAAAATGAGTAGTCGATAGGGTATCGTTGTATACGAGATGTTCAAATAAGTAGTCGATAGGGCATCGTTGTATACGAGATGTTCAAAGGAGTAGGTACTGTTGTATACGATATGTTCAAAGGGTATCGTTGTATACGAGATGTTCGAAACAGTAGTGGGGAACATTAGTTTGCAGTAGTTTGTCATTTAGTCAATTTAGCATCTCGACTTCGTAATCTAATTCGTATGTTTTATCTACTTCGTAATGTAATTCGTATGTTTTATCTACTTCGTAATGTAATTCGTATGTTTTATCGACTTTGTAATGTAATTCGTATGTTTTTATCGACTTTGTAATGTAATTCGTATGTTTTTATCATCTTTTAATATAATTATTATGTTTTATCATCTTTTTAATATAATTCATATGTTTTTTCGACTTTTTAATATAATTCTTATGTTTTATTGTTTAACTTTTTATAGACTTTATAATGTAGTTTGTATGTTTTATTGAATAAACTTTTATCAACTTTCTCACGGATGTATAAATCACAAAATATTGATAGTCCGTGGGAAATATGTGGGTAATATGTGGGAAATCCGTGGGAAATCTATAATCCGTGGGAAATCCGTGGGTAATTTACCCACACATTTCCCACGGATATGTAAATAACAAAATAATGTGTTTTCCGTGGGAAAGCTCCGTGGGAAATCCGTGGGTAAATTACCCACAGATTTCCCACGGATGTATAATTAATAAAATATTATGAGTTCCGTGGGAAATCTGTGGGTAAATTACCCACGGATTTCCCACGAATAGATGAATAATAAAATATTATGTTGTCCGTGGGAAATCCGTGGGTAAATTACCCATGGATTTCCCACGGATGGATAAATAATAAAATAATATGTTGTCGGTGGGAAATCCGTGGGTAAATTACCCACGAATTTCCCACGGATGAATAGATAATAAAATAATATGTTATCCGTGAGAAATCCGTAGGTAATTTACCCACAGATTTCCCACGGATGAATAAATAATAAAATTAAACGTTGTCCGTGGGAAATCCGTGGGTAAGTTACCCACGGATTTCCCACGGATAGATAAATAATAATAATAATGTGTATACCGTGGGAAATCCGTGGGTAAATTGCCACAGCTTTCCCACGGATATGTAAAATAACTAAAATAGTTTTGTAATCCGTGGGTAATTTGCAATCCGTGGGAAGTCCGTGGGTAATTTGTCACGACTTTCCCACGACTTTCCAATGGAAACCTTGGTCAATGCTTCTGTGGGAAATCCGTGGGTAATTTCCCACGGATTTCCCACGGAATTTTTTTTGTCATTTCTGTGGGAAATCCGTGGGAAATCCGTGTCAAATTTCCCACGGTTTTTGTTCCGTGGGAAAATTTCCGTGGGTAAAGGCTGTTTGTGTAGTAGTGACGGATGGTGAAGATATAGGTCCGTTTTCATCATGTTCAATCAGAAGCATCCTTGTTGAACACCTACAAAGCTGATCGTTGGGGAAACGACTTCTCACAGTGGTACATAAACTATCTATTCCACTTGTGCATCCTCATCATGTCAATAGTTTAGAAGAACTTTATTGTTCACTCCAGCTCAAAAAAATGCAACTCTGATTCCGCAGTCATGCGAACCACAACGCATGCAGGTGGA
Organism: Glebionis coronaria; assembly: GCA_025667525.1. Lineage (NCBI taxonomy): Eukaryota > Viridiplantae > Streptophyta > Magnoliopsida > Asterales > Asteraceae > Glebionis > Glebionis coronaria. The sequence continues at coordinate 221,228,062 of CM046879.1, forward strand.
AATAAAGCTTCTCCTTCCCGCACCATATCATCAGATGATGATGTGTGCATAATTGCATTGATCCTTCATCTGATATAACCACAAAAATAGACGGGTCAGGAAGAGGAAGAAACACAACGGATGCTCCTTGGTCAAGCACACATCGGTCAACCTCAAATTCCTCAGAAAAACATATTTCCTGTTAATAATTGCAGGATTTTGAATATAGTATAATGATTGGGTATTTAATCTTATCTGTTTGTCCGTGAGGATTTTGACATCCATCTGAAGCTGCCATGCACTCGATACACTCGCCACTCAGATATGGAAAAGGCTCATTTGCTACTATGTATAGACCATTACCTGGTTCGAGACTCACGAGTTTAAGGAGGCCAACTAAGACCCCAACATCATCAGGGCATACTTTCACTTGCATCTCAACGTTTATTTAGTTTGATGTGGTACGGTGGTATTGATTATGAATTGTGGTTCCCTCGGTACCTAAACTCTAGTTAGATAGGATTAGGTTCATTTGTGATCGCTCTAGAATAATGTACCCGATGACTTGTATATTCTTATGGGTTATCAAAATTTCAAACCTTTATAGTAATATGTAATAGATTAGAACGTACAAATTTTGTATAAGTCAACCAATGGTCATTTGCATATTCAAGTTTGTAGAGTTTTTTCATCTGTATAATCAACATTTATAGTTGCAAATACTTATAGCTATTTTACTCGGTCCATGACAAAACGGGTATTATAATCCCCTAAATGGTAACTTTTATGTTGGCTATGTGGGTTGGCCCACAAAAACTGTTCCATTTTTGAAATTCTAAAATAACAGATGTGTTAAAATGAGTACAAAAGTGTTCTATTTGGGATTGTTTTCCCGTGGGCGGCTGATCTGTATACTATAATGTGTATACATGTGTATGCGATTTGAAAGATAAGTATTATGGTCTCCTTGTTGTTGCTACAAGTGTCAAAACACCTTATAACATACAAAATGGCAATAAACGTCATTCCCTGTTACACATACACATAATCTAGGTAAGTATTGTTACACATATCTGCTACTTGCATCATTGCTCGCCTTGAACAGAATGGGTAATGAATCCAATAGTTTCAACCCATACTATAAATAAACCTGTTATCACCTATCTCCAGCCTAGAATGACATTTTTGCAGGACAAAAATAATAACCTTCTGATAGAGGAGCATAAGAATAAAATTCTTATTTATTTTTATTTTGTGACATCTTTTATTTAGTTTTCTTATTTTGTGATATCTTTTATTTAATGTTTTTATTTTGTGTTTTCTAGGAAGAATATTATTTTCTTTTTCTCTAAGTTTGGTTTTCCTATAAAACTAGGACTTCGGTTTTATTGTAAGAATTATTATTGAGATATGAATAAAAAATATGACTTTTTAGTCTTCTGTTAATCAACTTAAATCCAGGTTAGGGTTTATTGTTTGATTCATCCAAATAATCGGGTATTCGTTGAATCAACGATTGTTGGAGTTACCTGATTATCGGTATTCTTTTTGAATCAACGATAGTTGGAAGGATTGTTTCTGGCATTCTTTGGAATCAACAGATAGATAATTGAATCTGTTTATTCCAAAGAATGCCAGAAACAATCCTTCCAACTATCGTTGATTCAAAAAGAGTACCGATAATCAGGTAACTCCAACAATCGTTGATTCAACGAATACCCTATTATTTGGATGAATCAAACAATAAACCCTAACCTGGATTTAAGTTGATTAACAGAAGACTAAAAATTCATATTTTTTATTCATATCTCAATATTAATTCTTACAACAAAACCAAAGTCCTAGTTTTATAGGAAAACTAAACTTAGAGAAAAAGAAAACAATATTCTTCCTAGAAACACAAAATAAAACATTAAATAAAAGATATCACAAAATAAGAAAACTAAATAAAAGATGTCACAAAATAAAATTAAATAAGAATTTTATTCTTATGCTCCTCCATCATTTTCCCTCACTTCAAAAAACTCGTCCTCGAGTTTGTCTCACCCGTCTCTTGTACTCGTAGCATCCAAATTTGTATCCCTTGCATCAAATTACCTTTTTTTAAAATGAATCGACCTCTAACCTTGATCGTCTTAAAACCCAACTTGTCAACCATGGTAGTTTGGGACATTGGAGAATAAATATTGTTAGCAACAACTACAGTGTCTTCAATGTTGTCTTCTTTCTCACCAAATTCTTCTTTCCCGATAAATCTTTCTTCTTCCCCAATGACATCTTCAATATCAATATCATAAACTAGCATAGATTCTTCTTCATATTTATCATCATCAAATATTGGAGGTCCTTCATAATCATCACTAGCCTCACCATAATCATTCTATTCATCAAAAGATAAACCATCACTCTCAAAAAACGGATATCCTAACATCGTAATCAGGAAATTCGGCTCTTGATACCAACTGATGTAGTGTGAAACAAGCATAGATAATTGAATCTGTTGATTGCAAAGAATACCAGAAACAATCCTTCCAACTATCGTTGATTCAAAAAGAATACCGATAATCAGGTAACTCCAACAATCGTTGATTCAACGAATACCCGATTATTTGGATGAATCAAACAACAAACCCTAACCTGGATTTAAGTTGATTAACAGAAGACTAAAAAGTCATATTTTCTATTCATATCTCAATAATAATTCTTACAATAAAACCAAAGTCCTAATTTTATAGGAAAACTAAACTTAGAGAAAAAGAAAACAATATTCTTCCTAGAAAACACAAAATAAAAACATTAAATAAAAGATATCACAAATAAGAAAACTAAATAAAAGATGTCACAAAATAAAACTAAATAAGAATTTTATTCTTATGCTCCTCCATCAGCAAGCTGTCATGGTGTCAGTAAGATCTAATAGATTCTTCAAGAAGACTGGAAGAAAAATGACTGTTGATCCTAATGAGCCATTAGGATATGACAATTCTACAGTTGAATGCTATAAATGTGGAAGGAATGGACACTTTGCAAGAGAATGCTCTAGAGATAAAGCTGAGACTAGCAATCAGAAGTCCAAGAACAGCAATAGAACCAGTCCAAGAATAACTGAAAGCTTTCCAAAAGGAAACAACATGAGTCCTAAAGGAACCAAAGCATTTGTTACTGTAGATGGAGTGGTGAATTGGGCAGAAGAAGAAGAAGAAGAAGAAGAAGAGCTTGGATTAATGGCTCTCTCACATGAAGATACTGAGGTACATCCTTGTTCTAAAGATTGTATTCTTAAATTTAATAGTCTAAAAGTAGAACTAGAGGAACAGTATCAAAAGGTTAACACATGCACTGTAGAAGTAGAGGCTTTCAGACAGGGTGTTGTTAAATTAGAAGAAAATATAGTTTTGTACTAAAAGGCTCAACAAAATTATGAAGAGAAAATAAGGATTTTGAATCTTAAAATGAGAGAAAAAGATTTGGAAATAAAAGCTTTTGAAAGACAACTTTTAAAAATAAATTATGAAAATGAAGCTTTAAAAACCAGTCTTTGTAATGAAAGGCAAGTGATTAGTCATTGGCAACAATCCTCTAAGGGATTGGGAAAATTGATTAATTCACAAATGGCGTATTATGATAAAACAGGCCTAGGATATATTGAGGATCAACCTGGGATAACCTTAACTAACAAAGACTTATCAAAAGGGATTTTTGATAGTTCTAGTGAGGTAGATGATACACTTGAAAATGATAGATATGCTAAAGGAATGAAGGCAGTTCCTCCACCAATATCAGGAATTTTCATGCCCTCTTGTGATGATACTAGTATAGAGTCAGAAGAACCTAAGATTAATAATGTATTTAACTCTAGTACTGTGTCTCAAGAAAATATTGTTGTGACCAAGAATATTGTTTATCCACCTTTAATGAACAACTTTGTTTCTGAGGAATCTAAGACTAGTTCTGCTCCCAAACAGGTAAAAACTCCTAGCAAGATACTAGAAAACAATGAACAACATACTAAAACCAAAAGGGGTGGGCTAGGTTTTGAAAAAGTAAAGTCAAAACAACCTTTTGGGTCTTCTTTAAGAAGAAAAGGATGTTATGTTTGTGGTAGTCTAAGTCATTTTATCAAAGACTGTACATTACATGAAGATAAAATTGTGAAACAGAAGGCTACACAAAGGGTCATGAAAAACTGTAATGGGAAAATGAACAGGTTTATAGGAATCAGAAACTTAAAGATGACAAACCTAAGTTTGATCACACAAGGGTAGTTAAACAGGTTAAAAAATAATCCTACCAACAGTTTTGTTCCTAGGGTAGTACTTATGAAACAAGGGATAGTATCCTTAAAGTCTGGTAAACCAAGTACCGACAAGCCTAAACCTACAAGTACTGCTAGACCAAACTCAAGTACTGTTGGTTTAAAGTCTGTAAAACCAATGTTCTCCAAGAATTCTAAGAAAGTTTTTGAAAAAGTTAAAACACCTAGAAGCAAGGACAAGAACAAACCAGTACAAATGTGGGTTCCTAAAAGAGATATACCATGTGTTAAAGCAAGTACCGCTAAAGAAGTACTTAAGTCAAAGAAGTCAGAGCACATAGAGTCACCCTATGAATTTGACTACATAAATGAAACCATGAAGTATAAGAGTAAAAGTAGCATTACTAGAAATGCTTCAGTACAAACTCTTAAATGTGTAGGTCCCACAAGATCCGAGCCAAATGTGGCTTGGGTCCCTGTTAAAAACTAACGAGTTTTATTTGTGTGCAGGGGCATCTCATTGATGAATAAAAAGATAAAGGAATTGTAGATAGTGGATGCTCAAGACACATGACAGGGAACAAATATTTTCTTGCTGAATTTGAAGAATTCAAAGGAGGTCTAGTAGCCTTTGGGGGTAGCAAAGGTAGAATCATTGGCAAAGGGAAAATCAACACATGAAAGTTGGAATTTGAAGATGTTTTCTTTGTAAAGGAATTGAATGAGTTCAATCTCTTTTCTATATCACAAATGTGTGATAAGAAGAACAAGGTGTTATTCACAGACAAAGACTGCTTGGTGTTGTCCAAAGACTTTGAGATGCCTAAGGAATCTCAAATACTGCTTAAAGTACCCATGCAAGAAAATATGTACACCTTTAATCTTCGTACTATTACTCCAACAGGTGGTATTACATGTTTGCTAGCTAAGGCTTCTTTAGATGAGTCAAACTTATGGCATAGAAGGTTAGGTCATGTGAATTTCAAGAATCTTAATAGATTGGTAAAAAGGAATTTGGTTAGAGGTCTACCTAACAAATCTTTTCAAAATGATTTCACATGTGCTGCTTGTCAAAAAGGTAAACAACATAGAGCCTCTTGTAAGACCAAGACTGTAAATACTGTGACAAAACCTTTGCATCTCTTGCATATGGATTTATTTGGTCCAGTTTCTATCAGAAGCATTAGTCATAAGACCTTTTTTCTAATCATAACTGATGATTATAGTAGATTCAGTTGGGTTTTCTTTTTAGCCCTTAAAAGTGAAACAAGTGAATTACTAAAGGATTTTATCACTTTAGTTGAAAAGCAGTTCACTAAACAGGTTTTAATCATTAGGACTGATAATGGAACAGAATTTAAGAATGCTGATTTTGATGAATTCTATAGGTCTAAAGGAATTAAGAGACAATTTAGTAATCCTAGAACTCCACAACAGAATAGAGTAGCTGAAAGGAAGAATAGGACATTAATTGATGCTGCTAGAACTATGCTGGCTGATTCACTTTTGCCAAATATCTTTTGGGCAGAAGCAATCAATACTGCATGTTATGTGTTAAATAGAGTCCTAGTAACTAAGCCTCAAAACAAAACACCTTATGAAATCTTGACTAATGTAAAGCCAAACATATGTCATTTAAAACCTTTTAGGTGTCATGTGTCCATACTAAATACTCTTGATTATTTGGGAAAGTTTGATGGAAAGTCTGATCCAGGATATCTTGTAGGATATTCATTGCAAAGTAAAGCATATAGGGTTTACAATTTGGCAACTAAGAAAGTTGAAGAAAATGCTCATGTCAATTTCTTAGAAAATAAACCCAATGTTCCAGGAATAGGTTATGCTTGGATGTTTTATTTAGATTATCTAACTAACTCCATGGATTACTACTCTTTGCAAAAGGATTGTCAAACTAACAATGCAGGTGAGGAGTTAAGTGCAACTAATGCAGGTACTCAAGAAGATGTTTCTTCATCAGATGATGATGTTCATATCTATGTGCCCAACATGCCTACTGTTACTCCCATGTCTGCAACTCCCAAGAAGCTAACCATGCCATCAAATGATGATCAGGCCTCCCAGGAGCTTCAGAGGCCTCAAGATCAAGAAAAGAATGCTACATCTGCTAATAATCATTCAGGAGAAGAGTCTTTTGAGTCACGACACTCAGCAGTACATAGTATACCTAGCGGTACTTCATCTGCAAGTACTGCTAAGTCAAAATCTGCCAAATCTGCTGACTCACTAGAAGAGATTTTACAAGCATTGGACGATGATGACTTATATGCCAGTCCAGCTAAAGGAATCTTCTCCAAAGCTTCCTATGATGAGCAGGGTGCAGTAACTGATTTCAACAATTTGGAAACAGAAATTCCAGTCAGTTCTATTCCCACTCATAAAGTCAACAACAACCATCCTGCTACACAAATTATTGGTGATACAAAATCTGTTGTACAAACCAGAAGACAACTGCAAACCAATATTGAAATTCATGCACTAGTGAGTTATGTCAAACAACAGCAGAGAACAAATCATAAAGATACTCAGCATTGTTTGTTTGCCTATTTCTTATCTCAAGTAGAGCCCAAAAACATCTCTCAGGCTCTTGATGAAGAAAGTTGGGTAGATTCCATGCAAGAAGAATTAACACAATTTGAGCTACAAAAGGTTTGGATTCTCGTGGATCTTCCCTCAGGTAAAAGAGTAATTGGTACTAGATGGGTCTTCAGGAACAAGAAGGATGAAAGAGGGGTTGTTGTGAGGAACAAGGCAAGACTTGTTGCTCAAAGCTATAGACAGGAAGAAGGGATAGACTATGATGAGGTTTTTGCACCAGTGGCAAGGATAGAAGCCATTAGGTTATTTTTGGCCTTTGCATCATATATGGGATTTATAGTCTATCAAATGGATGTGAAAAGTGCCTTTCTATATGGTACTATTTCAGAGGAGGTATATGTCTCACAATCTCTAGGTTTTGTAGATCCTAAATTCCCCAATAGAGTCTATAAAGTTATCAAAGCACTTTATGGTCTGCATCAAGCTCCAAGAGCCTGGTATGCAACTTTATCCAACTTTCTACTAGAACATGGATATAGGAGAGGAACCATTAACAAAACTTTGTTCATCAAGAAAAATGCCAAAGACATCATTCTAGTTCAAGTCTATGTTGATGACATCATTTTTGGTTCTACCAAGAAAACATGGTGTGAAGAGTTTGAAGCTTTAATGAAAGGAAGATTTCAAATGAGTTCTATGGGAGAACTAACTTTCATTTTGGGACTGCAAGTCAAACAAAGGAAAGATGGAATATTTATCAACTAAAATAAATATGTTGCTGAAATCTTAAAGAAATTTTCATGTATGGATACAAGGAGTACAAGCACACTTTTTGAAGCCAAGAAATCTTTATCAAAAGATGAACATGGAAAAGATGTTGACATTCATCTCTATAGGTCAATGATTGGTTCATTGATGTATCTTACTGCTTCAAGACCAGATATAATGTTTGCTGTGTGTGCCTGTTCAAGATTCCAAGTTCATCCAAAGGTGTCACATCTACATGTTGTGAAGAAGATTTTTAAATATCTTAAAAGTCAACCTAATTTAGGATTATGGTATCCTAGAGATTCCACCTTTGAATTGGAAGCTTACTCAGATAGTGATTATGCTAGAGCAAATCATGATAGGAAATCCACAACAGGAGGTTGTCAATTCCTAGGCAGAAGACTCATATCATGGTAGTGTAAGAAGCAAACCATTGTTGCTACTTCTACAACTGAAGCTGAATATGTAGCTGCTGCTCATTGTTGTGGACAAGTACTTTGGATTCAAAATCAATTGTTGGACTATGGGTTTAACTTCATGAACACCAAGATTTACATTGATAATGAAAGTACTATAGGCATTGTCAAGAACCCAGTATTTCACTCCAAGACTAAGCATATTAAAATAAGACATCACTTTATATGAGATGCTTATGACAAAAAGCTTATTCAAGTCTTGAAGATTCATACAGACAATAATGTAGTTGATTTGTTGACCAAGGCATTTGATGCAAAGAGATTCGAATTCTTGGTGACACACATTGGTATGCTCAACCAGTAACATGCTGCATATGTTGAGGGGAGGTAATAGCTGTACAAATTTTTATAATTTTTATGGTATAGTCTATGTTTTGTGTTTTTGAAGTTATTGCAGGTTTATAGAAAAAGATAAAAGAGGTTACATGTCTAGTGGAAAGCATGAACTAGTCAAAATTGTGAGGTACCGTTGTCGCTCCAAGTACCGCTAGCACAAAACCAAGTACCGCTTATGTTCAATGTACCGCTACATGTCCGTTGTACCGTTAAGGGTCTCTTTTGTAAATTTGGCGGTTTCTTCGCGCTTGGGTTTGTTATTTACTTAAATACTTACCCCAATTACACAATTGATTCACCTAATCTTTTATTTTTATCTCTTGATTCTATAACCTTCTCTCTAATCTTTCGATCATCAAAAATACTAATGGATGCTTTACAAGTAATCTCTAAGCATAATTTGGTTGTGAATCTTGCTACGAATGATGACTCCCTTGGTTTCCATGAGATTCTTGGTTTCCTATCTCGAAGTCATGTCCGCTTCGCACTCATTGTAAGTCCAGTTGTCTCTATACCCATTGTTGAACAATTTTGGGATACTGCTGTGTTAGGTACTCGTTTTGATCAACCTTGCATTAAGGCTAGGGTGAATCATAGGAATATATATGTCACTGAGGTACTTCTATGAGAAAGTTTGAGACTTAATGACGAAAATGGACTTAGTATGCTTAATAATACAGAGATTCATGATGGCCTTGCAGCCATGGGCTATGGGGTGGTAGGGAAAGTCTTACTTTCTTTAAAGCATTATTTTCACCTCAATGGAAATTGCTTTTTCATGCTATTATTCACTGTTTAAGTTCAAAAAGTACATCTTTTGATCAAATACCTGCTGCATTGGCATCTACTGGTATTTGTCTAGTAATTAACAGGGTTTTTAATTTTTCAAAATTAATTTTTGAAGGCATGACTAGGAATTTGGGAGGGACTAAGAAGTTTTTAATGTATCCTAGATTCATTCAGACTTTAGTTAGTGACCAAATACCTAACCTACCAGCATTAACTGATACATGGGATGTTCCTTCATTCACAAACAGAACTTTCTCTTTCTTGACCAAATAAGGCAATGCCTTTACAAGAACAGTAACACCATTGTTTGCTCATATGTTAGCCCAACATGCCAATCAAGAAGGTGAGGAACCTAGTAATGCTAGTGCTTCTCAGCAAACTCCTTCTCACCAGAGCTCCCACTCTCTAGAAGATTCACAATCTTCTTCTCACAATGTTGGTGTTCCACTAAACACTGATGAGATGATCCACACACCTGCTACTTCTATTGCTGCTAGTGGTTCACCACGAGCACAAGCACCAGAGGTGGTGGATGTTGCAAATTTAACTGCTTTGTGTACAAGTTTGTCCCAACAGGTACAGGTATTGTAGAAAGATAAGCTTGTTCAAGACAAGAAAATTGCTGAATTAGAAGCTAGCCTACTTAAGTTAAGGAACAAAGTGTCATCTTGGATGAGGCAATATAGATCTGTTCAAAAATCTGCAATCAAGAAGAAAAGATTTAGGAACCACAAGAAAAGGCAACTGAATGCAACCAAACAGGGGAGGAATAATGAAGAACAACCACCTTCTTCTGATAATCAGACAAGGATCTCTGGAAATGACATCAATTTTGAATTGGATGAAGATGTCATGGGGACTTATAAAGATGGAACTGGTTTAGAGACTGGTGTGGATGGACCTTCAGATATAGAGATTCAATAGCAGAACCACAACCTACTCCAGAGGAACCACAAGTTCAAGAAATGTTGGTAACTCAGCCAGAGGAACCACAAGTTCAAGAAAAGTTGGTAAATCAGCCAGAGGAGCCACAAGTTGCAGAAACATTGGCAACTCAGCCAGAACCATCAGTTCAATCACCACTTCAAGCTAATTGGAGTGCTTTCTATGAGAAGTTGGAGGAAATTTCTATTCAGTTTCCTGATCCATCACCACAAAGCAATAAATCATATAAGACTGAAGAAGTGCAAGTTGATATGATGGATTCTATGGAAGATAAAGTATCTAGGGATACACAAGTGATTGAAGAAATAAGTGTGTCTAATACTAGTGAAGTCAACTTTTGAAGATCCAAGTACTGCTAAGCCAACTAAGCCGACTGCAAGTACTGCTGACATTGTTGAAGACCCAAGTACTGCTAAGCCAACTAAGCCAATTGCATGTACCGCTGGTGATCATCCTTCACTAGAAAGTCAAATTTCGTTTGGAGAAAATGAGACATTAGCCCAATTGCTGCTTGATTTAAAGAAGAATTTAGTTGAGAAGAGTAAGCAAGCAGAAGAAAATACAAAACAAGAAGTTCTTGCCTCAAAGGATCAAATTCAAGGTAAGAAAGTTCAAGCTTCACACCCTACAAAAGGCATAGTCATTCAACAGCTAGCTAATGAAGAAGTAGTTGTCAAGCTGAAGAAGAAGCTACCTAAGATTAATCCAAAGGATAAGGGGAAGAAGCAATTATTGTTAGAATCTGAAGATGAAAGTGAATCAGATGATGATATAAACAAAGTCATGTACAGATTTAATCAAATAGACCATGATGAGGAATTTGCTTATAGAATGCAAGCACAAATTCGTGAAAATGAATTGCAGGAAGAACTTGCAGAAAAGCAAAATTTGCTAGAAGCTAAAAGGATACAGCAAGAATGGAACATACAAGAGTATGACAGGATTCGAGCCGAGATACATGCTAGTGAGCTTCTTGCAGACTCATTGATAGCTGAAGAGAGAGATGCATATGATGAAGAAGAGAAATCAAAATTGATTGATGATCTGGTAAGGGAGCAACAAAGATTCTTTGCTGAAAAAAGAAGGAAAGAAAGGATTAAGCCTCCAACTACTATGCAGATTAGAAATCAGATGATGAACTTTCAAAAGAAAGTAAAAGGATTTACTCATATTCAGCTGGTCAAGAAATTTTTTGAAGAAATCAAGACTTTGTATCACAAAGTAAGAGGACTGAATTGAATTTGTTGAGATTAGATCTGAAACAGACAAGAAAGCTGTTGAAGAATTCAAGAAACATCTGCAATGTTGATCCCAAACTTAGATCGATTAGCTTTGTGTATACGAGATTAGATCAAGTATAACACGTAGAGAAACCTTTGTTATATGCTTTGTGAATCTAAGTGTTATGCGGAATTTAACACTTAAACAAGAACACAAGATGTAAACAAAACTTTCACTTTTATTATGAATGTCGAACTTGCTTACAATGAAAGATGTTTACGAATGAAAACTTAGATAAAACTTGATACTAAACATTAACCTAAAGGCCTTCTTTTATAGACTAAGAAGCCTTGTACAATAAGCTACGTATCAACTATTCTAGGTAAAGATAAACATAGAAAATACATTGTCGTTTCTATCCTTACTAGAAGTATTCTAGAATATAATAAACGTGTAGCTCACATCTTCCATCAGTGCTTGTCTTCAATCTGTCAACGCTTGACTTTAACTTGTCAACGCTTGAGCTGTCAGCGCTCAATTTGTTCTTGTCAACGCTTGAGTTGTTCTTGTCAGCGTTCAAGTGATCTGGCCTTAATTTATTCCCAACAATCCTCCCCTAAACTTGATATCCACTCTTATGATCAAGTTTCTGAATAAACATTAAGAACTTGGAGGAGTCTGACAAACCTTATCATATTGGTAATAAATAAATCTGATCAAATTTTTTGCCACGTCACTTGTATAATCTATCTCCAGCTGAGTGTCCTTCATCTTTTCCAAAACAGCCTTGGATATGAAATATTGAGCATCTACAAGTAGATACTCAGCAAACTTTGTAGAACTCAAATGGTATACACCAGCAGCTGAATATAACCTCCATTGAAGACCACTGAGGTCATCTTCAAGATCCTTCCATATTTCAGGATCTTCCTCATTTGTCCCACACATTCTTTTGAATGTGGTCCAAAGTTATTCCATTAGCTGAAGTTGGTGCTTCAGCCTCATACTTGGTCTCCAGCAACCTCCAAAGGTCCACCAAGTCTTCTCTATCACAACTTGCAAATAAAGATATGAGAGTGGTAAAAGTGTGTACCTCCTTGCCATATCTTCCAATCTTCCAGAATCCACATTCATCCTCATCATAACTCACAATTGGATTCCTGGAATCTAATGGTAACACCTGCACCATATCTGAAGCTTCTAATGGGGAGAGCTTGAGACTCTTTCTAATAACTGCTTCACTTGGATATAGTTGATTCATATCTTTTGGAAACTCAAGTGTAAATCCCTTCTTCACTGGCCTGGGAACTATCATAGCTTTCTTGATTTCCATCTCTTCTGCAAGTTGCTCCTTTCTTTCATCTGACAGAAGTCTGAAAGTGTTTTCTTCCTGCACTTTCACCCAAATAGGATAAGCCCTATGTTCCAACTCATCAAATGTCAAAGCCTTCAACTTCTGATGTGTCCATCCAACTCCATGACATCTGAGCAACATAAAGTAGAGCTTCCTTCTATCCCTTTTCAACTCAGAGAGAATATTGCTTGCCTTGTGCTTCAAAATCACCTTACAATCCTTCTGAACTCTAAGAAGAAGCTCCAAACCCCATATTTGATCTGAAATGGTCAAGTCTGGATTATCCATACAGCTTTCTTCCCAAGAATTGTACATCTGAACCACCTCTGGCATGTCAAAGTCAATTTGCAACTTTAAATCTCTCAACTTTTCCCTAGCAAGCTCATCACCATACTCAAGTCTTTCTGGTTCAATAATCATCACACTTGAGTCTGAGCTAGCTCCATCACTTTCTTCTTCAGAAGTCACAACAAATGGTGACTTTTCCTTTTCACCTTGTTCCATCATTTGCTCAGCCAATCTTCTATCAAATTCAACTTGGGCTGCATTCTTTGGAACAATTTCTTCTACCAATTTACCCTTACCCTTATCTGATGGTGCAATGGCTGGTAATGTAGATGGTAATACCTGAGTAGGAACATCCTTGATGATAGATAATGACTAGAATACATCACCTTCATGTGCAGATCTGTCAACGCCCAAATTTCCTCTATCAGCGCCCAAAATACTTCTATCAGCGTCCAAACTTGTCTTGTCAACGCTCAAATATTTTCCCTCAGCGCCTTGTGTAACCTCTCTCAACATAGCTGTAAATGATAAATTTAGATTGGTTGGAGAGATTAAGGACGTATCAAAACCTGTTTGTTCCTTCAAAGTTGTAAGAGCTTCAGCAACATCCATTGATTGACCATCTTGACTGCTCTTATCACTCAGATTTCTTTGATCATCCTCCCCTTTGGAAGACTCCTCCATACCTCTCCTAGCATGATCACTCTCCAAAACAACAATCCTCTCCCTCAATTCCTTGAGTTCAAGGCCTTGTGAGCTGACAATTTGTACTAAGTCTGCATTTTGCTTTTGCAAGCGAATGCAGACTGCCGTCAATTCCAAAAGAGTCATTGGTTCCATACTGCCCTCTTCTGAAATGGGGATTTGACCTCCCAAGTCAGGTTCATTGGGCATGGATGAGGACTTAATTATGGTGGGACTGCCTTGGCCAGCTTCTAAGCCAGAACCAATAGTCCCAGCCTCATCCAGGTCACCAGCTACACTTGTGGTGGTGGTTCTCTCTGCTTCGTGGCTAGGACCACCAGAGGAGAACACTCCAGTAGTGCTTTGGCGTTTGATCAACCTATATTCAGGTGGTGTGGAAGATGGTGTGGAAGAATGTGTAGATGTGGGTTGGTTAAGGGGTGTTTGGGATTGTGAAGGTTGGGTGTCAGTGTTGGAAAAAGGCACATCAACGCCAACATTTGATGTGTCAGCGTCAAAGGGTTCTTGGTCAATTTGCATTTGTTCAGGTGAGGGTAAAGGTTCAGGAATAGGTTCAAGTTGTGGGTGAGGGTCAATATGAGGTTGGGGGTCTGGTTGGGGTTGTGCTGCTGCAATAACAGCAAGCATGGCTGGGGTTAAAGGTAAGTCTCTATGAGGTGGTGAATCCATCTTTGCAAAAATAGCTTTCTTTTGTTCAGGGATTTTATAAAAATCATTGTGATCCCTTGAACAATATCTTTGATCATCAAAAATCATTTGCAGAAAACGGGGATAAGCCAAAGTCATTTTTGTCCCCATGTTTTTACACATCCCTTCAAAAATCATTTAAGAATAGTTATATTTTTGCCCTGTTGCAATGCACACAATATCACTAGCAATAGATCTATTGATCTCATTGTGTGCGGTGCATTTGGGACTCAAACATTGAAGGAGAATGTGAATGAGGTACTTCCAGGCTGGGGGAAATTCCTGCTTATGGTACTTATTAAGAGTACCTTCATCAGGAATTGGATATCCCAAAGCCCTAAGCCCTTGTTCTATTTCATTTATGGGAAGGATGGTTATACCATCAACATCATCAAGATACAAGGCCTGGCGTACCAAGGCCTCAGTAACCACCCAAGACCTCCCATGAACAATAGAAGTTAATGTGGTCACTCCATTAACTGTTGAGGAACTAACAGTGTTCCAAAACTGTTTAATGTGTGTGACTGGAATGAGTGGTGCATGAGAAAGAGCATACCTTAATGGGGATGCGTTCAAATACGCCACCATTTGTGTGTATTGAGGAAACAAATCATTATCAGCAACAAGATAAGCAATCATGTTGTGTTGAGACTTGAACCCCAAATCCAATTCTGCTGAGTTAAATCTTGGTGCCATTGATGAAAGCTGTTAATTTGAAGTGTAGAAGATGAAGGTTGATAAGAGAAAAGTGTTAGACAAGAATTATAGATACCCTGTTTTAAAATAGGAGCCAAATTTATAGGAGAAAAAGAATGCATGTGATTGGCCCAAAAATAGGCAAAGATTTTCAAAAACTAATCATGAAAATATTGAAAAAGTTATAAGTTATCTCATGCATTTAATGAAAGTAACAACTCCTAAAATTACGGCTTGAAAATATGTAAAAAAGTAACAACTGGGTAGGTCCCATTGAGTGTCAACGGTCAAATATAACCTATCAACGCCCAACGGCTATAATCTTGTCAACGTTCGCCTAAAGCCATATCAGCGTCCAATTTGGTCACAACAACGCTTGGAAAAATCTTGTCAGCGTCCAAAAATAAAATTGTTTTAAAAAGTGAAAAATGACCTTAACAAGTAATTTATCCTAGAGAAAATAACCAAAAGCTGATAATTATTATAGGGCGGCAGGCACTGTCCAGTTATGCACACTTGCAAAAGCAAGATAGACATAACAGTCCTCTAGTGTCCCTTGCTAACCAAAATTCTTAACAACCAAGTTACCTTATAAAATCCTTGTTACTCCCAGGTAAATCCCATATCAAAAGCATTCCCAAGTCTCCCAACAGACCACAACCAATTCTAGGCCAAAAATGTCTTGGCAGCATGCAAAGTTGATATACTATGCATGCTACAGTGCCTCATGGTTTAGTAAAACTAACCCATACTCACCTGTGGACACAATCTAGAATTGTGATAAGAGTATCATATGGATACCCAAAAATCCTAAAGGTTCCTAAAACCTCCCCTTAAACTATGATACAAAAAGTTTGCTAAAATCATGCATGAACATAAAAAATTTATGTCAAGATAGGAATGAAACATTCCAACCATCATCCATAAAAAAAAACTTGTCCAAATGCTTCTCCTTTGATCCATAAGAAACTCTGTATCCAATGGTATACTGCTAACACCATCTGCACATTTAGATTGAAAACCACAAAACTAACATTGTTGCTGACAACGCCCCGATAACACATAACAGCGTTGAAGGAATCTTTGTTAGCGTTAGACAATTATATTGCTGACAACGTTGCAAAAACACTTATCAGTGTTCAAACAACCTTTGTCAGTGTTAGAAAAATATAGTGGAAAACCTAAATCATCAACAAGACCAATAATAATAATGCATCATCCTGTACATACTTTTACAAAAAGAATCCAAAACACATATTTATGTGAGATTAACCATTCCAATACTTGTTACCAAGTATTGAAATCTTCCAGTATCAAAAGGTTTAGTTAATAAATCTGACACATTTTCCTCAGTGTCAACCCTATCTGGTTGTATTAAACCTTTCTCAAAGCAATCTCTTATAAAATGGTGTCTAATTTCTATGTGTTTAGTTTTAGAATGATGCACATGATTCTTAATGATGCATAAAGTACTATTATTGTCAACAAATATCTTAGTAAGCATGAAATTATACCCATAATCCAACAGCTGGTTCTGAATCCACAACACTTGACCACAACATGCTGCTGCAGCCACATACTCTGCTTCAGTTGTAGAGTTAGCCACCACTGTTTGTTTCTTGCATTGCCAAGATATTAATCTGCTCCCAAGAAACTGACATCCACCAGTTGTGGATTTCCTATCAAACTTATCACCTCCATAATCACTGTCTGAATATGCAATCAGCTCCAATGGTGAATCCTTTGGGTACCACAAACCAAGATTAGGGAAACATCTTAGGTACCTAAAGATCCTCTTCACAGCATAAAGGGGACATTATTTGGGAGTCACTTGATGACGTGCACAAGCACATACAGCAAACATGATATCAGGTCTGGAAGCAGTAAGATACATCAAGGATCCAATCATGGATCTATAATGCCTGACATCAACATCTTTCCCATCTCCAATCTTTCCCCAAGGGTGTTCTCTATCCATAGGAGTAGAAGCCCTCTTTTCATGTGGAGAAAAGCCAAACTTTTTCAAGATTTCAGCAACATACTTGTCCTGGGAGATGAAGATACCATCTTCTTTCTGCTGAACTTGTAAACCAAGAAAGAATTTCATCTCCCCCATAGCACTCATCTTGAATTTGTCTGTCATAAGCTTGGAGAAATCCTCACTCATCTTTGGATCAGTAGACCCAAAAATGATATCATCAACATAGACCTGCACAAGCAACACATCTTTGCCTTTCTTCTTTGTAAACAGTGTCTGATCTATGGTACCCCTCTTGAATCCATTGTCCACCAAATAAGTGGACAAAGTGCCATACCATGCTCTAGGGGCTTGATGAAGGCCATACATAGCCTTTTTGACTCTATACACTTTATTTGGATGCTCTGGATCCTCAAAACCAGGAGGTTGCATGACATAAACTTCCTCAACAATGGTGCCATACAAGAATGCACTCTTCACATCCATTTGATAGACTGTGAAGCCCATGCAAGATGCATAGGCTAGAAAAATCCAAATAGCTTCAATCCTTGCAACTGGTGCAAAGACTTCTTCATAGTCTATTCCCTCCTCTTGTGTATAACCTTGAGCCACTAACCTTGCCTTGTTTCTGACCACAATACCTCTTTCATCTCTTTTGTTTCTGAGAACCCATCTTGTCCCTATAGGTCTGACATATCTAGGGCAATCAACCAGCTCCCAAACATCCTGAATAGCAAATTGGTGAAGCTCATCCTGCATTGCTTCCACCCAACTTGGTTCTTTGAGAGCATCAAATATCTTTTTGGGTTCTTCTTGTGTCAGAAACATGCAAACAAACATGCTTGCACAAGAGGGGTATCAACCTTCTTGTGTATATTGGCAATAAATCCACCAAGTCCTTGATGAGATCTTCTTGTCTGAACTGGAGTCATAACATCACCAATGATCTGAGATGGGGGGTGATTCTTCATTGTGGAAGTGAGAACTCCTCCTTCAAAAAGTCTGGTGTCCTCAACTTCACGCTCCATGTTGCCAATATCTTCTTCATCAGACTCTCTTTGATCAACAGGAATCTCTTCATAAACTCTGGAAGGTCCTCCTTGTTCAAAAGTGGAAGAGAAAAGATGTGCAAAGGTGTTGTCAACGTCTGAACCTTGTTTGTCAGCGCTTGGGCTAACAACGCTTGAACTGTTGTTGTCAACGTCTGAGCCATCAACGTCTGAATTGGTCTTGTCAGCGCTAGATTTGCCTTTGTCAGCGCCTGAAGAACCATGCATGTTTGTATCTGGTGGTATTTGGAAACCACCATTATCTTGTCAAGCAGCAGCAGCAGCAGCAAAAGCATCAGTCCAAATGGGAATTGTGACATATTCAAATGTAGGAGATGCCTTTTCTGCTTGTGATGCAACCCTCTCATTAACCTGTGTACCTGAAACATCAACAATTTGTTCTTCCACAACATTTGAAGTTACCTTCACAATGTCTGGATTAGTGACAGACATATAATTTAAAGTTCTAGATAAGGGTTCCAAATCAAAAAACCAATTAGGACCACTCTTAGGATCACTAGGTTTATTTTCTAAGAACCTAACATGTACTCTCTCAACAATACGTTTGTCCTCCTTAAGATAAACCCTATAACCCTTGCTCTGCACTGAATACCCCATGAAGTAACCTTCATCACCTTTTGCACTAAATTTCCCTAAGGCATCACTAGTGTCTAAGACTACTACATGACATCCAAAAGGTCTGAGAAAACCAATATTAGGTTTTCTTCCCCAAAGTAACTCATAAGGTGTTTTGTTCTGAATTTTGTTAACCAATGCTCTATTTTGCACATAGCATGCTGTATTAACAGCCTCAGCCCAAAAGGCTATGGGAAAGTGAGCATCAGCCAACATTGTTCTGGCTGCTTCAATTAGGGTTCTATTTTTCCTTTCAGCAACCCCATTTTGTTGTGGGGTTCTAGCAATACTAAATTGCCTAGTAATTCCCTTCCTGGCACAAAAATCATCTAGCTTCTTGTTCCTAAATTCTCCACCATTATAACTCCTAAGCATTTTAACCTCATTGCCAGACCTTTTCTCAATTTGAGTGATAAATTCAATAAGAACATCAGTTGTGTCACTCTTCATAGCTAGAAAGAATGTCCAAGTAAACCTAGAAAAGTCATCAGTGACAACAAAACAATATGACTTGCCATTCAAACTTTCTATATTAGTTGGACCAAAGAGGTCCATGTGAAGCATATGAAGAGGTCTGGAACTAGTATGCACCTGCTTGGACTTGAATGAGACCTTGTGCTGCTTGCCTTTAAGGCATGCAACACAAGAGTGGTCATTGTGGAAGGCCTTCTAAGGCAAACCATCAACTAAACCAAGCCTCACAAGTCTATTAATATTTTTAAAATTTATGTGCCCTAGTCTCCTGTGCCACAAATTACTTTCATCTACTGAGGCCTTAGCATAAAAACAAGACATATTTGCATTCACTTTAATCCCATTTAAATTCACATTATATATGTCCTTATGCCTAGGTGTTTTATACTCAATGTACTTCTCATCAGGGATCTTAAAATCCTTGCTTAACACCAAACACTCTGTATCAGTGAAAAGAACCTTATTTTTGTTATCACACACTTGTGATACACTAAACAGATTATAATCCAGTTCTTTTACCAGGAAGACGTTTTCAAAACGTAGATTATTGGTGAGAAGGGTTCCTTTGCCTGTAATGGTGCCATAGCCCCCTCCAAAGTATACCTTATCACCATCTTGAATAGGAGTGAAGTTTGTCAGATAGTCTTCCTTTCCTGTCATGTGCCTTGAGCATCCACTATCCCAATATCCATAATCATTGATCTGCTTTTGAATGCCCTGCACATAAAGAAAACAAATTAGTTTTCTTTGGGAACCCAAGTCTCAGAAGACTTGGATTCATCTGGTTGTTCAATAAGAACAGACTTAGTTCTCACAACAACCCCATTCTCATCCTTTTTAGGATGAAATACCCAGTTAACCCCAATTGGTTTTATAATGACCTTTGAAATGTAATTAAACCTGTTGCAAGTCATTGAAATTCCATTATTATTAGGGTTTTGATCTTTCTTGGGTCTCCATGTTAAGCTTGAAGAAGCTTTAGACCCCTTACCTTGTGGCTGCAAATATTTAGATCTGGTCACGTTTCTGTCAGCGTTGGATTTTGTCCTGTCAACGTTGAAATTACCCTTGTCAGCGTTGAACCTAGGGTTTGCTACAGGAACCCATTGCATATTTGACCAGGTATTTGTCTTTTGAAAAGGTCTTTGTCCATGAGTGTTAGACCTTCTAGAGAAGAATGGGGCAGGTCTAATCACTTGTGGACTTTGCTGCACACAAGGTCTGGGTCTGACAACGTTTGACTTCCTAACAACGTTGACTTTCTTTCTATCAGTGCTGAAATTGTTCCTATCAGCGCTGGCTTTGGGAGCGTTGACACACTTTTATGCCAAATGTGAAAAGCTACCACAAGTATAACAGGCTTTCTTAGAAAAACTCTTAGGTCTAGAAGCAAAGAAACCTGTTCCATGATTGTTAACTTGGCTCTTGGGTGACCTATTATTTCTATACATCTCTGCATATTTAATGGTAGGTCTTCTAACAGTGTTTGAGCCTAGGTCAACAGCTTTACCAGTAACTGGGTGAGTAATCTTAATGGGTGGTGATTCATTGGGACTTTCACATAGCAAACCTCCCTTAACAAATAAAGTAGGGTTAGCTTTCTTCCACTCATTTAGGTCAGTCAGTTTTTGTTGATACTCTTCTACTGGGGTGAAAACTCTTGGTGGAGGAGAGAATTCCTCTTCTTGGCATTCTGGTATACCAGTCCAAGACAAATCTTTTCTAAGGACACCATAGAAGTCACCAGCTAGTGGTGGAACCAGAGAGTAATCATTCATCCCAATCCCAGTCATGTCCTTAGGATCCCTTTGTTTAGCTACACAGTCTCCTAGGGCTTCGGTGGCTTTATCAAATCTTTGAATCTTGAGGTCAACATTATCTTTATTCTTAATGGCCTCATCTAACTTAGCCTGAAGGTCTCTATTGACCTTTGTCATGATATTTCTAATATCCATACTACCCTCTAGCTCATGTTTTAAGATATTTATCTTATCTTTTAAATCAAATTCCATTTTCTTATATTCAGAAACGGTTTTCTCAGTTTCAGTAAGAGCTAGTTGGTAATTGGACAATTTACACCTTTCAGTGCTCATATCATCTTTTAGTTTTAACACCTCTTTGTTAAGTCTATCAGTGTTTAACCTACAACCTTTGCTACAAAAAGCATCATCATATACCTCATTATCAGATGAAGAGGAGGAGTGTGCCATGAGAGCATATTCAACATGCTCTTCTTCTTCAATATCAGCAATCAAAGCTTTGTCCTCTTCAGCATCCTTAGCCAGATAGCTCCAATCCCATCCAGTACCATCAATTCCTTGAACTGCAACCATGGCTTTGGAATCTTGAGCTTTAACAACCTGACTTGAGGGTTTACCAGCATCAGATCTTCTAGGGGATCTGCATTCCCTCATGAAGTGCCCCATGCGATGACAGTTGTAGCACTCAACTTTAGATTTATCAAATCCAGCAGTGTCTTTAGCATTGAAGGTCATCTTCTTCTTGAACCTTCTATTCCACCTATTTGCTCTTATACTAGCAAGAGCCATGTTCCACTTGATGTCCATCTCTTCCAAGTGTTCATCACTTATCTGCTCAAGGTCCTCATATGTAATCACTGAACCATTGGGCAAAGAAGCAATGTAAGCACACACAGTATCCAAATCCAAACCAGCAGGTTTAACTCTTGGGCAGTCATTCATGAATGTGTCAGCGTCTGAAAAGGAGACGTTGACAGGACTTGTTCCAGCGCTGACAAATGATGATCCAGTAACTGGATGCATAAAAGAGTCCTTCTGATTGAATTGACCTTCACTATGAGAGAAGAAGGCCATGTTGCTGGTGCTAGCTTTGCTTCCATGAGCTGAAAGAGTTTCATCTTCCAACAGTCTTAGTTTGTTGTAGATGTCATCAAACGAAGAGCTCTTGTAAGTATTATTGGCAAGAATAGATCTTGCCTCAATCTTCCATGCCTCACCAAGACTTTTCAGAAAGGTAGCATTGGTGTCAACATCACCAACTTGTGTCCCCATGAAGGACAACTTGCTTGTGATGTCAAGCAATCTGCTTCTCACACTACTCAGTTTCTCAGTGGGTTGAGCTTTGAAGACAGCATAATCATACAGAAGTTGCTTTTTCTTTTCTTCGTTAGTGTCTGCATTCCCACCATATGCAACTTCAATTGCTTCCCAAAGATCCTTAGCAGATTCATAGCCTCTATATTTGTGCGGATTTTCTTGTCCCAAAGAAGCTTTCAGAATATTTAGGGCTTTCATGTCAACCCTTTTCTTTGCAATATCTTCAGCACCTACAGCTCTACCGTCTCCAGGTTTTTCTTTCTTATCTTCATCAGTACATCCTTCAACAGCTGATCTTGCCGTAATGGCATCCTGAATCTTTTGAGCCTTATTGAATGAGTTTCCATATTCAATAATCTCCCAGAGTGTGTAATCAAAGATCCCCAGATATTTTTCAAAGTTGAACTTCCATAAGTCAAAGTTGGTTGCATCAAGCATGGGAATCTTGATGTTTGGTAATGGTGAAGAGGAGGAGGTTATTGCTTCAGACATGGTGTTTTTAGGGTTTTGAGAAAATTAGGGTTTTGGTGTTCGTGTATCGTTCTGGTGTTCTTCAAAGATCAAAAGTTCCTCAACAAGCTCTGATACCACTTGTTGATCCCAAACTTAGATCGATTAGCTTTGTGTATACGAGATTAGATCAAGTATAACACGTAGAGAAACCTTTGTTATATGCTTTGTGAATCTAAGTGTTATGCGGAATTTAACACTTAAACAAGAACACAAGATGTAAACAAAACTTTCACTTTTATTATGAATGTCGAACTTGCTTACAATGAAAGATGTTTACGAATGAAAACTTAGATAAAACTTGATACTAAACATTAACCTAAAGGCCTTCTTTTATAGACTAAGAAGCCTTGTATAATAAGCTACGTATCAACTATTCTAGGTAAAGATAAACATAGAAAATACATTGTCGTTTCTATCCTTACTAGAAGTATTCTAGAATATAATAAACGTGTAGCTCACATCTTCCATCAGTGCTTGTCTTCAATCTGTCAACCCTTGACTTTAACTTGTCAACGCTTGAGCTGTCAGCGCTCCATTTGTTCTTGTCAACGCTTGAGTTGTTCTTGTCAGCGTTCAAGTGATCTGGACTTAATTTATTCCCAACATGCAACAACAAATACAATTTGGTAGTACTCCTAGAATTGAGCCAAGTACTAATGAACCTACAAGTACATCTCCACCTATCAAGACCACTTATGTGAGGAAGAATAGAAAGGAGAAAGTAAGTTTAAGGGAGGAAGAGACTGCTCAAAGAATGAATACAGGAGTTGAAACTCAAGGTATTGCTCAGACTGAAAATGTACAAGCAGTACATACACAGTCAACAGTACATACAACAGTACATACTGAGGAAACGGTACATACAAGCTTGGAAGAGGGTTCAACAGAACTTGAGGGAATTTCCAAGAGTGTTAAAACGAAAAGGTCAACAAAGCTAAAGAAGAAAGCTAAGAGAGCTAAAACAACAGCAGAAGATAGTGATGATGATGAGAGCTTAAGAAAGTACTTGAAGATCGTGAAATTTGAAGATCAATGTATTGATACAAAGATTTTTGGAAAAAGAGCATCCATTGCTAAGTGGATTTACTCTACAGATCAAGGACTTGAAGCTCATGGAATTCAGAGAACTGATGGCGCAATAAGAATATTCAGACTTTTGGAAGATATTCTTCACATTCTTGACAGACAAGATATTCAAGATCTTTTAAGGTTAGTTCAAGAAGCCAGTGCAGGTAAAACTGAAGTATCACTATTATATAGGGAATTTCTCTTTATGTATGAGCCACACAACTGTGATCAAGAAATTTTGAAGGTATTAGAGGATCAGGTACCTAGTTACTGGAGATATTATAGGTCATGTGGATTGCATATTTGGATGTAGATGATGTTACATATTATATGCTACAAGAGAAAACTTACCCCTTCAAAAGAAGATTGTTGGAAAGGATGTTAGAACAACAATTAGAAGTTACAGAAGAGTCTGTTGATGCTTTGGAGTTGATCAAAATGGTTAAACAACAAATCAAGGATTTGAAAGATGACGAAGAAGCTGAGAAAGAATCTTAAGTGTTTGACTTTCAGTCACACTTCATAAATGGTTCTCAGTTCACCATGTCTATCACACATACGAACTGGCTAGTCCATAAGCAAACGGTTTGTGTTAAAGACTTATCAAATCCGTTGAAAGCTGATAGTTTGCTAAAAACTATATGGTTCTAACTCACCTTGTTTCGAGACAAAGAGTTGGCTAGTCCTGGATAAAAGGTACTAGGTAAAGACTTCATCAAATCCGTTGATGGTTGACAATTTACCAAAAATTGTAAGGTTTTCATTACACCTTATTCTTTGTGAATAAAGTATTGGCTATTCCAGAGTGTACGGCTAACTGGTAAAGAATTTATCAAATCCGTTGATAGCTGGTGATTTGCTAAAAATCATGAAGCCAATACAGATTGGTGTTTGTTGTTAACTGTTTTATTTCAGGTATGAAGATTGCAGGCAAAGAAGTATTAAAAAATATAATACTTAGAAGGTTTTGTTATCATCAAATCAAGACAAAGATTTATGATCAAGAGTTCAAGGACTAAACTCAAGAAGACAATAACTGATGCTGCAAAGATGAATGAATGTTTAGAAGACACAAGAAGATCATAGTTTGAAGACAAAGATGATGCTCATGATGTTTGAAGATTATCTTATCAGAAGAAGATCTACATTTGAAGTGTTTGGCTACATTCAGTTGGATACAAATACAAATTACCAAGTTCAATCCAAGGATGAAGGAAAGACTGAAGACATGTATTTTTAATACATCTAGTACAAGAGAAACAAGAAGACAACAAGTTATCATTTCTTGTTTAGGGGAGGATTGTTGGGAATTATTTGTTAAGTGTCAAGTACCGTTAGTATATTCCAAGTACTGTTAGTGTTATGTAAGTACCGTTTGTGTTAACGCGGTACATAGTAAGTACTGCTACTTATAAAGTAAGTACTACTATGATGATTCGGACGAATATATATTTGTATAAGATATGTCATAGTTATAGTTAGAGTATATCTTATGTGATATACCTAAATAGTTAGAATATTGATAATATATCGTCTGTGATATAATTATCTTTATAGAATATTCTAAGGCTTCTAGGGTTCCTTACTCTATAAAAGGAACATAGGTACAATGTCTTTTATGTACCTCATACAAGTCGATTAATAAGAGAATCGAATAGTTAAAAGTGTTTCTGTTCTTCTGTGCTTTATAAGTTAGATTCCGCATAACTTATTTAGTGTTAGTAAGAGTGCTCAAAGTGTTTTAGTTTGATTACAAACTATTATACTAATTCTTAACAGAATATAGATCCAACCGAAGGGATCAACAATCACCATAATCATTCTATCTCCATTTCGTCCTAAATACATCACGTCTCATAAAGTTCAAGACTTTTAGTGTTTGGTTCGTGTGTAAAGGTCATACAAGAATCCTTCAAAGAATGGCTTACGAAGATCAGATACAATAGTGTAAGAGAAGTCACCGAGAAGTATCAGGTAATATGAATGGAAATTTATTTTGTACTAATTAAGCAGGAATGATACAAGGTGAAATTATATTTTTAGTTAGAAAAATTGTTCGTTGAATTGGTCTAATCGAATTGACTATTGGTTTAAGTGCGACTCAGCTGTCTTTTGGTGGAAACAAAGATTTGTCGTTATAGTATATTAAATGTGCAAGACGTAAAGTAAATGGCGGGTAATTAAAAACTAAACCTAATTAAAAATGTAAATGGTGCAAAAATTAAATTTTGAAAAGTAAATTGATTAAATGATTAAAAATTAAAGCGTGACAAAAATTAAATCTGACAAAGTATTAAAAATGTAAACTTAAAAATCAAACAAAGCAAAATATAATTCCAAGCCCAAAACCATCGGAATGTTAGATCGGAATGCTGTCACCATGCCCATCGGAATGTCAGATCGGAATGTGCCATCAGAATAAGGAAAAGTGTAATCTATCGGAATGTATAAAACTAATCCTATCAGAATGTAGAAAAATGCTATCTATCGGAATGATTGAAAAGTAGGCTGTCGGAATATCACTTGATCGGAAAGTCACAAAGGAAAATTGGGCAGCACTTCGTCTCAATGAAACCTTAAGAGCCGTCGCAATCCCGATCGCAATGTGCGATCGGAATCTTGATCGGAATAAGGGGAGTTTCAGATCGGAAAGTACCGTCGCAATGTTCTGTCGCAATAAACTGTCGGAATCCAATAACCCTATTCCAACACTGTCACCATCGGAATGTTAGTGAGGCTATCGCAATGTGTAAAATCCCTTCTTTTCCGATGGAAAGCAAATCCGCAATAAGCACAAGTGCAATAAGCTATGACTAATAAGCTGGATTCAAAGACTTGAATAAAGCGGAAATAAAATGAGACAATAAGCAACAAAGTTAAAAACTTTTTCAAAACACTAAATAAGAAAATGAAATAAGCAAACTTTTAGAAAAATTGAAACTTTTTAGAAAACTTAGAAAAAAAATAAGCTAAGTACAAATCAAGCCAATAAGATTGTCAAACTTATAGCTGATCTCATACGAAAACTTAGATAAAAGTAAAAAGGTGAACTTTTTAATAAAATAAGCAAAGAGATTAAGCAATTTATTGCTTAATCCGAATTTAAAACAAACCAAAAACAAGAGAAAGGTAGAATGAGAATGGTAAAATGAAACTTGATCAAAGGTAAATAAAGATTGAACAACAAAATTAAGAACACTTACTTGGAATTAAAGGAATTAAAGTGCAAGACAAGTATTTAAAATGACATGAAAAATAAAGTTGTGCAAGAAAATGAAAATGGTGGAAGAGCTATATTGTCAAGTTAGCCAACAAGTGTGAAATGAGGTGGAAGTGGACTATATATAGGGAGGAGGGAAGCATGTGTTGCTTCCTTCTTTCTTTCCGTATTTCTTTCCGTCTTATCGTCTTCTTAATTCTTCGACTTTTTTCGACGTTGTCTCGGGATTAAACAAACTTGTCTTGAAAATTCTTCATTAGTAAGACCTGAGTTCTTCGGCTTTATTAAACTTCCGTCTTTAGACTTTATTCTTCGATAAATCTTCAGAATTGGCCTTGGAATTCCGTTCTTTTTGCACTCTTGATCTCTTGACTTCGTCTTTTGTCTTTTTCTTCGATAAAAGCCCGTGAAAGCCCGTGTTATCTCCCCTTTTCACATTTTGGTCCTAAATCACAACAAAAACACAAATCACACGTAATTCCGACATTTACGACATAAAATACACGTTTGGGCTTGGTTATTATTGTAATTAAGTGGTAAAAGGATAGGTGTTTACACACCTATCAAATCCCCTACACTTGACCATTGCAATGTCCTCATGCAATACATTAATTATAAAGCAAGTTTGACATTCTCCATCGTAATCAATCCACATTGGCCTTTATTAAAAAGATAGAAAATTCTAAAACGTTCAAAGGAAGAAAATAAGTAAATAAATCAAAGACATACCTTAGGGTTTTGGAAATGCCATGAATGATCATCATCCTCAAGTTTTCACGTTCCCTATACCAAGCTTAAAAATGAGATCATTGTTATTATAAGTTAGCAAACTAACACGAATTCATGTGGCCTAATTATTCACTTAGACTCCCTTATTCCTAGGTGTATCTCTTATATTTTATTATTGTCTTGAATGATCACGAGGATGCATTGTTGACTTATTTCGATAGTTATTAAGGCTGAAAATAAAGTGGGACGATTTAATCAATAGTTAGCTAAAGGACAAAATCTTTTAAAACTGCTTCTCGGGACCTCATAAAGTTCATATCTTGGCATAACTCGCTTCACAATTCGAGACCTTTCACGGACCGATATTTGGCAGCGACTTCATACTTCAAACCTTGAGAGACGTTCTTGAAATTATGGTCTTCTCTTCATAATAGGAATTTCTTCACTTGAGCTTTTTGAGAGATTCTTCATATTTGGACCACGACTTCTTCATTTTTCTCCAATCTTTATTTTGGATTTTGATATACAACGATCCGCCTTCGTTTAGGACTTGGATCTATTTATCCTCATACCTTGTTAGGGCCTTTTTGGATAGACTTCTCCATGATCTTTTGGGGAGTTTTTGCTTTTCGTCGTGTGTCTCGATCCTTCATATTGATTTTCGATAAATGATTCTTCACATCACTTTTGGATCTTTAGCAACAAGATGTAGCCCTCATGCCTTGTTAGGGCCTTTTCGGACTCGCCAATCTTCGCATCCCGCTTCAATAAGTTATGCCTTGGCTATGAACTCTAATTAACCGAGCAACTTTTAAACGATCTTGTGCTAGAAGCTAAGTAACTTTTAAAATCGTACAACCTTATTTATTGCAGATAAATATATTAGCACGCAATGGGAGAATAGGATTATAATCAACTCACATAAATTTACGAAAGAATACCAAACTTATAATTGACTCTATCATCTCTCGTCTCCACAGTTTAAAATCGCAAGGAATGAGACTCGTGGATGCTTAGCCAATTAAATCAAAGTTTTGGGTTTTCGAGTTATCTATAGGATCTTGCAAATTCTTAGACTCTTTCAAGTTTAAAAATCGCATTTTAAAGTCCCCTTGATAAAAAACTCTCTAGGATCAATTATAGGAACTTGCGAAAAGTTCTTGTTCTTAACCCGTGAGAGTTAAGACTTTCGCATTTGAAAGTTCCCTATATAAAAGCCTAGCAAAACTTGACTTAAACACGTTAAGGATACTAGCTAGAGTAAACTTTGATAAGTAAACTCGGATTGAGTCAAAAGATTCACTACTTTGAAAAATTTAAAACCACTTTATTGAAAATTTATTCTAGTAAAGAAACTAAATAAAGCTAACAAAGAAAAATACTACTATACAACTAGGCCAAAATAGATTAAAAATTTTGAAAAATGTCGAAAAATCAATTTTCCGGTTAAAATGAGGACAAATACAAGGAAAAGCCCACTTAACTTCGATAGAAGTCCCCCTACACTTAATATAAACATTATCCTCAATGTTTAAGCATGTGGGAGTGAACTCCCCTACACTTAGGACATTGTGCACATTGTTTAAATCTTGCTAAGGAAGAGACAACTAAAGTGATTCCTATTTTAATATTAAAGAATATAAAATAGAGAATCAAAAGAGTTTAGGATAGAACCGGGAAGACGGGTACACGGAATCACGGGTCGTCAAAAGTCATCAAGAATGGATCTTTGAAAGCTCGAATCCCTGCACATGATAAGAAAGAAGACAACAAACACATACAGGTCTCCCCATACACTTATTATAAAAACAGATAAAGATAGATAGATAATCGGGTTGCCTCCCGAGAAGCGCTTGTTTTTGTTAACCGAGTCACGAGCCTGACTCGTCCCCGAATTAAATGGTCCATGGGGAAGCCTCGAATGTAATATCGGGATCAAAGACCTTATCCTCGTTCCCGGAGGAAAATAATAAAGGAGAGGCCGGAGGGTAAGTCTTTAGCGGCATAAAAGTCCTCTCAACATACGAAAAGTATGTGAGGTTGCGATCCACGGGAGGTGGGGTGGGTAAAGTAAGCAAATTGTCATTCCCCAAAGATAATTGATGCTCAGAAAGTGGCAAAGCCGTAAGGTTATCAATCATAAAATGGTCAATGTCACCTCCCGGGTCAAAGCACTCATCCTCATGAACGTTAATCTCTTCGATTTCTTCATCATCGATAGGGGCGTCAAACCAAGGTTTGTCGTTCCCCTCATTGAGGATTTTAGAAACTCGCTCGAAAAGATCACGATCAAGTACTAGTCCATCATTCATTTGTGGGGATTGTTGATAAGTTAAATCCGCACGAATGTGGTAAACGTAATTCTCATATGAGGAGTGTTGATTAGGTAACTCCTCGAGAATTGGATGATTGGTCAAGTGAGTTGGT
The DNA here is from genome assembly GCA_025667525.1 of Glebionis coronaria. Classification (NCBI taxonomy): domain Eukaryota; kingdom Viridiplantae; phylum Streptophyta; class Magnoliopsida; order Asterales; family Asteraceae; genus Glebionis; species Glebionis coronaria. The sequence goes on from CM046879.1 coordinate 221,258,288, forward strand.
TCGTCATTATTAAGAAAAATAAGACGTTCCAACTCATCAATTTCGGACTCAACGTTGGAAAAAGCGACCTCACTTGTAGGAAGAAGTGGAGGTAAAAGAGCTAGCTCTCATTCGATAATTTCCGCAATCTCGGGCTCGAATTGGAAATCATTATTAAAAGCGACCTCGCCCTTAAGCTCAGCAAAAGTAGGGACATCACAAACCTCCTCAAATAAGTTGTCGAGACCAAATTCACTAATCTCACTCAATGTATCACAATCCTTAGACGCATTAGGGATATCGAGAGAATGAGGTACAATAGCACTAGGACATTTAGCACCAAGATCATTACAAGAAATAGTAGGCTCATCGTCATCATCATCATAGTAGTATGGATACACAGGAGGAGGAGTATAAGTCTCGATATTCGATATTTGCTCTTGTCGTTGATCCTCTTGACATTTTTCGATGATCTTGTTGCAAGCTTCTTGAACTTTTTGAAAGTTGTCAAAAAGAGTGGCAATTTGCTCAGGAGGAAATGCAAAAGAGGGTTGATGATCGAGGAAGTGTTGTGGGGGCTCAAAATTTTGAAAACCTGAATTATAGCATGGGTGTGGCTCATAGTAATTCATCGGTTGAGAAAAATTAGAACACGGATTTTGCTCATAATAATTCATTGGCTGACAATAAGAAGTATAGTGAGGGCCCCCACAATTGTTGCAATACGGGTATTGAGGAAAACCCGGTGCTTTTTGTAGATAGCTATTACCATTGTCATAATTGTAACCCAGTTCTTGCTCGCCATGAGGCGGGTATCGAATTGGACACGAAACATGCCAATGAGAATCGCTTCCACAATATATGCAAGGGGGATAGGAGGTGAATTAGAAAAGGACGAATTAGTCGAATTGCACGAGGGACAAAATCCCAATTGTGAATCGATTGAAATAGGTGGAAGGTATTTTCCGTATTGCTCGCATGAACACCATTGACATGATTCTCACCCATATAATCGTCTCCCACACCCTACGCGAATGGACATAAGAATCCATGAAGAACAATAGATAAGCAAGAAGATTATTTTTGGAGCAAAACTTTCGAAAAAGAAATGCTTTTTATGATTTTTTAAATGTTTTTGTATTTTTGAAATTTTTTATTTTTAGGATTTTTGACAAAAAAATTAAAAAAAATGCAAGAAATATAACGTTCACGAATGAACGGATCCCAAAATCCAACGCGTCTCTCACTAAAAACCGTTAATCTTCACGAAAAGAGCCGGCAGCGGCGCCATTTGAAATTATATTTTTAGTTAGAAAAATTGTTCGTTGAATTGGTCTAATCGAATTGACTATTGGTTTAAGTGCGACTCAGCTGTATTTTGGTGGAAACAAAGATTTGTCGTTGTAGTATATTAAATGTGCAAGACGTAAAGTAAATGGCGGGTAATTAAAAACTAAACCTAATTAAAAATGTAAATGGTGCAAAAAATAAATTTTGAAAAGTAAATTGATTAAATGATTAAAAATTAAAGCGTGACAAAAATTAAATTTGACAAAGTATTAAAAATGTAAACTTAAAAATCAAACAAAGCAAAATATAATTCCAAGCCCAAAACCATCGGAATGTTAGATCGGAATGCTGTCACCATGCCCATCGGAATGTGCCATCGGAATAAGGAAAAGTGCAATCTATCGGAATGTATAAAACTAATCCTATCGGAATGTAGAAAAAGGATATCTATCGGAATGATTGAAAAGTAGGCTGTCGGAATATCACTTGATCGGAAAGTCACAAAGGAAAATTGGGCAGCACTTCGTCTCAATGAAACCTTAAGAGCCGTCGCAATCCCGATCGCAATGTGCGATCGGAATCTTGATCGGAATAAGGGGGAGTTTCAGATCGGATAGTATCGTCGCAATGTTCTGTCGTAATAAACTGTCGGAATCCAATAACCCTATTCCAACACTGTCACCATCGGAATGTTAGTGAGGCTATCGCAATGTGTAAAATCCCTTCTTTTCCGATGGAAAGCAAATCCGCAATAAGCACAAGTGCAATAAGCTATGACTAATAAGCTGGATTCAAAGACTTGAATAAAACGGAAATAAAATGAGACAATAAGCAACAAAGTTAAAAACTTTTTCAAAACACTAAATAAGAAAATGAAATAAGCAAACTTTTAGAAAAATTGAAACTTTTTAGAAAACTTAGAAAAAATAAATAAGCTAAGTACAAATCAAGCCAATAAGATTGTCAAACTTATAGCTTATCTCATACGAAAACTTAGATAAAAGTAAAAAGGTGAACTTTTTAATAAAATAAGCAAAGAGATTAAGCAATTTCTTGCCTAATCCGAATTTAAAACAAACCAAAAACAAGAGAAAGGTAGAATGAGAATGGTAAAATGAAACTTGATCAAAGGTAAATAAAGATAGAACAACAAAATTAAGAACACTTACTTGGAATTAAAGGAATTAAAGTGCAAGACAGGTATTTAAAATGACATGAAAAATAAAGTTGTGCAAGAAAATGAAAATGGTGGAAGAGCTAATTTGTCAAGTTAGCCAACAAGTTTGAAATGAGGTGGAAGTGGACTATATATAGGAGGAGGGAAGCATGTGTTGCTTCCTTCTTTCTTTCCGTCTTTCTTTTCGTCTTCTCGTCTTCTTAATTCTTTGACTTTTTTCGACGTTGTCTCGGGATTAATTAAACTTGTCTTGAAATTTCTTCATTAGTAAGACTTGAGTTCTTCGGCTTTATTAAACTTCCTTCTTTAGACTTTATTCTTCAATAAATCTTCAGAATTGGCCTTGGACTTCTGTTCTTTTTGCACTCTTGATCTCTTGACTTCGTCTTTTTTCTTTTTCTTCGATAAAAGCCCGTGAAAGCCCGTGTTATCTCCCCTTTTCACATTTTGGTCCTAAATCACAACAAAAACACAAACCACGCGTGATTCCGACATTTACGACATAAAATACACGTTTGGGCTTGGTTATTATTGTAATTAAGTGGTAAAAGGATGGGTGTTTACACACCTATCACAAGGTCTTTGGGACTGCTTTGTGACCGCAGATTTACGTAGCACATATATACCCAGAATTAAAATCACAGTAGTCCCTAGATGTATAAAAGTGAAAAGGGTGTGAATTCTCATATTGTAACATGTTAATGATGCTAAATTCAGAACTTCTTGCAAAATCGTTATGCAAGTTCATGTAGGAACTGAGGCTGAGGGATGAAGAAGATGTTGCTGATCCATCGAGAGTTGATGTTTCGGTTAGCCCTGCAATGAATGAAAAGAAAGGTAGATCCAAAAGTGCATAGGATTATAAAGATAGATCAATAATGTTCAATACCAAGTACGTGAAAAAGCATGACCTCATAAGAAACAAGCCTATATTTTTGCTTTTATCTAATTCTACCTGTTACTTATTTTTGGTTGCAGGCTATTGATACAAGCATAAAAACCTTAACCAGTTTGGCATTTTAATACACGGCTTTCACCCCAAGTATAAAATCTTATCGTCCGAATCTCTTCGAATTGACTATTGGTTCAAAGTACGACTCAATTGTTCTTGGTGGAAATGAAAATGGTTTGGTTTGTTATCTATTTTAAACTAATAGCAAATAAGTAAGTGTCATTGAGTAAAGTGGAAGTTTAAAGATTAAACTAAAAATAATGAGTTAAAAATGCTTGAAAACTTAAAGACAAGATTAGGAAAAGTACTTGAACACTTAATAAATCTAACACTTGAAAACTTTGCCAAAAACAAGAAATTAAACCATCGGAATGTTTGGTCGGAAAACAGCCAGATCGGAAAGTCAACAACTCCCTCGTCGGAATAATGCAATCGGAAAACTCAATCGGAATACCACCACAATCGGAATACCTCAATAATATGTCTGATCGGAATGTATTAAAAGGATGTGATCAAAATAACAAAATGACACTGATCGGAATATTTGGAAACAGCTCTAATCGGAATATGTAACAACAACCCCAATCGGAATGTCAATAAAACTAAACCAATCGGAATACTTAACAAACAATCAGTCGGAATATTAAAACCCACAATCGGAATAAGACAACTTGGGGCTTATCGGAATAATGATTCTCAAATCGGAATGGGTAAAACCCTAATCCGATCATACGATCGGGAATAAGGAAAGGGGTATGTAATCGGAATGCAACGATCGGAAAGGGGTTTAAACCCTTTCCGATTTATATGGGATTCAAAATAAGCCAAAGCAATAAGCTATTTTGATAAGCTAATCACCTAAACTAGGACGAATCTATAATAAAATGAACTAAATAAGCACAAATGAGAACTTATCCAAACTTAAAATAAGCAAACTTTTAAATCAAATCATAAAAAGATGAACTTTTTAAGAAAACTTTTCAAAGTAAATAAGCTAAAAGAAGCGAATAAGCCAATAAGCACAAGAATCTTAAAGCTTAATCAAATGAAAACTTATGTAGGAACAAAAAGATTAACTTTTTAAGCACAAAAACATTAAGAACAACGCGGATCAAATGTATTTTGCACCAAAAGTTAACTAAAATCAAGAAAGGTAGAATGAGATGAAAGATTAAAAGCTTAACTAGAACTTGATTAATGAAATCTACAATACACAAATGTTTAATCTTGAAAGATTAAAAGAAAGAGAGATGAAAACTTAGTGAGAGAAAGTGGACAACTTTCTCTCTCTAAAAACTAGAAAGAAAAGTGAAAAATGAAAACTAAACACTAAAAACTAACTACCCTCCTAATGTGTATTAGGAGGGTATTTATAGGAAAATGGAAGGAGTGCATGTGTTGCTTTTTCTTTCTTTATTTCTTCACGTCTTCTCGACTCGATTTAATTCTTTGTCTTTTCTCGACGTCGTCTCGGGATTTGAACTTGTCTTGATAATTTTCTTCTTTAATTTAGACTTGAGTTCTTCGACTTCATTAAACTTCCGTCTTTAGACTTTTTTTTCGATAAATCTTCAGAATAGACCTTGGACTTCCGTTCTTTTTGCACTCTTGATCTTTTGACTTCGTCTTTTCCCGTTTTATTCGATAAAAGCCCGTGTTTTCTTCCTTTTTCATCTTTTGGTCCTAAAACACAATAAAAACACAAACCACGCATAATTCCGACTTTTACGACATAAATTACACGTTTTGGTCTTGTTATTATTGGAAATAAGTGGTAAAAGGATAAGTGTTTTCACACTTATTAAATCCCCTACACTTGACCATTGCAATGTCCTCATGTAATGCATTAATTTTAAAGCACGGTTTACATTTTCCATCATAAATAACCCACCTTGGCCTTTATTAAATACTACACATAAAAAGATAAAAAAACAAGTATAGAAATCAAAGACTTACATTGGGTTTTGGTTGCCATGAACGTTTATCATCCTCAAGTTTCACGTTCCCCATACCAAGCTTAAAAACGAGATCATTGTTATTATAAGTTAGCAAACCAACACGAATTCATGTGGGCCAATTATTCATTTAGACTCCCTTATTCCTAGGCGTATCTCTTATATTTTATTTTTGTCTTGAATGATCACGAGGAAGCATTGTTCGACTTATTTCGATAGTTATTTAGGCCGAAAATAAAGTGCACGATTTAATCAATAGTTAGCTAAAGGAAAAAATCTTTTAAAACTGCTTCTCGGGACCTCATAAAGTTCATATCTTGGCATAACTCGCTTCACGATTTGAGACCTTTCTCGGACCGATATTTGGCAGCGACTTCATACTTCAAATCTTTGAGAGACGTTCATGAAATAATGGCCTTCTCTTCATAATAGGAATTTCTTCACTTGAAGTTTTGAGAGATTCTTCATAAATGGACCACGACTTCTTCATTTTTCTCCAAGCTTTATTTTGGACTTTGATATACAACGATCCGCCTCCTTTTAGGACTTGGATCTATCTATCCTCATACCTTGTTAGGGCCTTTTTGGATAGACTTCTCCATGATCTTTAGGGGAGTATTTGCTTTTCGTCGTGTGTCTCGATCCTTCATATTGATTTTCGATAAATGATTCTTCACATCACTTTTGGATCTTTAGCAACAAAAATGTAGCCCTCATGCCTTGTTAGGGCCTTTTCGGACTCGCCATTCTTCGCATCCCGCTTCAATAAGTTATGCCTTGGCTATGAACTCTAATCCGTACCGAGCAACTTCTAAACGATCTTGGGCTAGAAGCTAAGTAACCTTTTAAATCGTACAACCTTATTTATTGCAGATAAATTTATTAACAAGCGAAGGGAGAATAGGCTTATAATTAACTCACATAAATTCACGAAAGAATACCAAACTTATAATTAACTCTATCATCTCTCGTTCTCCACAGTTTAAAATCTCAAGGAATGAGACTCGTGGATGCTTAGCCTATTAAATCAAAGTTTTGGGTTTTTGAGTCATCTATAGGATCTTGCAAATTCTTGGACTTTTTCAAGTTTAGAAATCGTATTTTAAAGTTCCCTTGATAAACAACTCTCTAGGATCAATTATAGGAACTTGCGAAAAGTTCTTGTTAACCCGTGAGAGTTAAGACTTTCGCGTTTTTTAGCTCCCTATATAAAAGCCTAGCAAAACTTGACTTAAACACGTTAAGAATACTAGCTAGAGTAAACTTAGATAAGTAAACTCGGGTTGAGTCAAAATATTCATGACTAAGAAAGATTTAAAACCACTTTATTTAAGCAAGGAAAGAAAATAACCATAATAAAGAAAAATACCACTATACAACTAGGCCAAAATAGATTAGAAATTTTGAAAAATGTCGAAAAATCAAATTTTCCGGTTAAAATGAGGGCAAATTCATGGAAAAGACCACTTACTTCGATAGAAGTCCCCCTACACTTGATAGAAACATTGTCCTCAATGTTTAAGCCTGTGGGAGTAAACTCCCCTACACTTAGGACATTGTGCACTTTGTTTAAATCTTGCTAAGGAAAGGACAACTAAAGTGAATTCAATGTGAATCATATAAAATATGAAATATTGAATCACAAGAGTTTAGGATAGAACCGGGAAGATGGGAACACGGTATCACGGTTCGTCAAAAGTCATCAAGGTGCTCTTTGAAGCTTGAATCCCTGCACAAGATAAGAAACCAGACAAAAAACACATACGGGGCTCCCCCTACACTTATTATGAAAGCAGTAAAGGATAGATCTCGGGTTGCCTCCCGAGAAGCGCTTGTTTTTGTTCACCGAGTCACGAGCCTAACTCGACCCAAATTTAGTTCATGGGAAACGTGGTGAGGGATGGAATCATCTCATGAGAGATGTCCTCACCAAAGTACAGCTTCAAACGCTGGCCATTCACCTTGAAATTGGGCCCATTTGGCTGAGAAAGCTCAATGGTCCCATATGGAAAGACTTTGGCGACGGTGAATGGACCAGACCAGCGGCTCTTCAACTTGCTTGAGAAGATCTTCAACCGAGAGTTAAAGAGTAAAACTTGATCACCAACGTGGAACTCTCGGTTCTTGATTCTTGCATCATGGATGATCTTGGTCTTCACTTTGTAGATCAGCGAGTTCTCATAAGCTTCATTCCTTAGTTCGTTGAGCTCGTTGAGTTGAATCTTGCGAAGATCACTGGCTTTCTTGATGTCGAAGTTAGCCCACTTCAAGGCCCAGTACGCCTTATGTTCCAGCTCGATGGGGAGGTGGCAGGCTTTCCCGTACACAAGACGATAAGGTGTACAACCGATCGGGGTCTTATAAGCAGTACGGAAAGCCCACAGAGCATCATCTAACTTATCGGCCCACGCGGCACGATGTTCTCCCACAGTATGCTCTAAAATTCGCTTCAATCCACGGTTGGAAATCTCGGCTTGACCATTGGTTTGAGGATGATAAGCGGTGGAAAGACGATGATTAACACCATACTTAGCCATGACTCTTGCAAATTGATCATTGCAAAAACGAGTCCCGCAGTCACTGATGATAGCACGAGGAACGCCGAATCGAGCGAAAAGATGCTTCAAAAAGTTCACAACCACCCTTGCATCGTTCGTAGGGAGAGCCTTAGCTTCAACCCATTTAGAAACGTAGTCAACGGCGACGAGGATGTACTTGTTCCCTTTGGATGATGGAAATGGCCCCATAAAGTCGATGCCCCATACATCAAAGATCTCACATTCTTGTATGAAATTTTGAGGCATCTCATCTTTATGTGTGATCTTGCCTTGTATTTGGCAAGCATCACAATGTTTAACCATATCGTGAGCGTCACGATAAATGGTGGGCCAATAGAATCCAGAGTCGAAAACTTTCTTTGCGGAGTAATTGGGACCAAAGTGACCACCGGTGGGTCCTTTATGGCAAGCGTCAAGGATTTGTACCGCTGCCGGCCCATCAACACATCGACGAATAATCAGATCCGCAGATTGTTTGAAAAGGTAAGGGTCGTCCTAGAAATAATGTTCAATATCTTTAAAGAACTTTTTCTTTTGTTGGGACGTGAGCCCTTCCTTGAGAATCCCACCCGCTAAGTAGTTTGCAATGTCCGCAAACCACGGGGTGTCATCGAGATTAGAATTGATAGACATTAAGGCCTCAAGGGGAAAAGAGTCATTGATCTCTTTGTTCGGATGATCCCCTTGATAAGGATCCTCAAGTCTACTAAGATGATCCGCGGCTAGGTTTTTGTCTCCCTTCTTGTCACGAATTTCAATGTTGAATTCTTGAAGGAGCAAAACCCAACGAAGAAGTCTTGGCTTAGAATCTTGTTTAGTCATCAAGTACTTCAATGCGGAATGATCGGTATACACGATGGTGGTAGAAAGGAAAAGATAGGGGCGGAATTTTTCAAAAGCATACACTACAGCTAAAAGCTCTTTTTCGGTAGTGGTATAATGCAATTGAGCCCCCGTCATTGTCTTGCTAGCATAGTGGATTGGTTGGAAGTGTTTGTTCACTCTTTGGCCCAAAACCGCTCCAATAGCAAAGTCGCTAGCATCACACATCAACTCAAAAGGTAGCTCCCAATTAGGGGTAACCAAGACCGGTGCCTTAGTTAGCTTATCCTTGAGAAGATTGAAGGCTTCAAGACACTCTTTGGAAAAGATGAAAGGAGTATCTTTTTCCAAGAGGTGGGTCATCGGGCGAGTGATTTTAGAAAAATCTTGGATGAATCGACGATAGAAGCCCGCATGACCGAGGAAACTTCTCACACCCTTCACGGTTGAAGGTGGAGGCAATTTAGCAATAACATCGACTTTAGCACGGTCCACTTCAAGACCGGCTTTGGAGATTTTGTGTCCTAGCACGATGCCCTCTTTTACCATGAAATGGCATTTTTCCCAATTTAGAACAAGGCGAGTGTCTTCACACCGCTTAAGCATACGTTCTAAATTGGCAAGGCAAGCAGAGAAAGAATCGCCACAAACCGAGAAATCATCCATGAAGACTTCCATAGTTTCTTCAACCATGTCATGGAAGATAGCCATCATACACCTTTGGAATGTCCCAGAAGCATTGCATAAACCGAAAGGCATGCGTTTGTAAGCAAATGTTCCGTAGGGACAAGTGAATGTGGTTTTCTCTTGGTCTTTGGGATCGATGGGAATTTGAAAATACCCAGAGAAACCGTCTAAAAAGCAGTAATAGTCATTACCCGCTAGACGTTCAAGCATTTGGTCCATGAAAGGAAGGGGAAAATGATCCTTTCTCGTAGCATCATTGAGTTTGCGATAGTCTATACAAACTCTCCACCCTGTAACGAGACGAGTAGGAATCAACTCGTTGTTTTCATTGGGAACAACGGTGATTCCGCCTTTCTTAGGCACACAATGGACTAGACTAACCCACGGTGAATCCGAGATAGGATAGATCATTCCCGCATCAAGAAGTTTGATAACCTCTTTTTTGATTACGTCATGGATCTTAGGATTCACCCTTCGTTGGCTTTGAATAGTGGGTTTAAAGTCGTCCTCCATGAGAATTTTGTGTGTGCAGAAGTGAGGATCAATTCTACGAATATCAGAGATCTTCCAAGCAATCGCTTTCTTGTGATTCTTCAGCACGGCGATAAGTCGGGATTTTTCTTTTTCTTTCAGTTCCTTAGCGATGATGACCGGTAACGTCTTGTTGTCTTCAAGGAAAACGTACTCGAGATGAGATGGAAGATCCTTAAGCTCTAAATCCGGCGGATTTTCGATAGACGGCGTAGTCAACTTCGGATCATCAGTAGAGATATCCGTAGGCGATGGAGGAGAAGTTTGGTCCTCATTGAGAAGCTTCATCCCAATCGGTGGGAGAACTATCATACTTAAGATCGAGAGGACCCAAGCTAGCTTCAAAATCATCCAAGTCACTTTCTCCAAAAGGAGTCAATGACGGAGCAATAGAGGCAACGGTCTCAACATTGGGTAGAGAAGAAGAACCACTTTTACAAGCGTCTTTGAAATGTTCTTCACAGGCCTCATCAAGAACATCAATGAAATTAACACTCTCGTTTTCCGAAGGCTGCTTAGAAAGTTTACCCATGTTGAAGACGATTTTATCGTCACCAACTCTCATGATTAATTCGCCAGCGGCTACATCAATGAGAGTGCGACCGGTCCTCATGAATGGACGTCCAACGATTAATGGAACACGGGGATCCATCTCGTAGTCAACGAAAACAAAGTCCGCCGGGAAGGTGAATTTGTCAACGCCAACGAAGACGTCTTCGACTATCCCCACTAGATAAGCAACCGTACGGTTGGCTAATTCCAAAGTCATTCGTGTGGGGACTAGCTCGGGGAGAGATAATTGCTTCCAAACACTTAATGGCATTAAGTTAATACTTGCATCTAGATCGGCTAGGGCCATGTAATTCTCTACTCCCGAGAAGTTGCAAGGAATCAAGAAACGACCTGGATCACCAAGTTTGGTGGGTAATTTCCTTAAGAGCACTGCGGAGCAGTTCTCATTAAGTTGGGTCTAAGCAATATCAAGAAGTTTCTCCTTATCACTGAGAAGATCTTTAAACATTTTAGCGTATTTGGGCATGTGAGCGAGAGCCTCAGCAAAGGAGATATTGAAATTCAGTTGTTTGAACATTTTAAGAAAGTTCGAAACCTGGATATCATCCTTGTTCTTCAATTTCTCTTTCCTCAACCTCGAAGGATAAGGTATATTGGGTTGAGATGAAGGCTTTGGGATAGAATTCGCACTTACATCCTTGGGTGGTGGAGGGGTAGAAGTTGGAGGAATCGAAGATGGAGGATTCGGAGAAGGAGACTCGTTTTCCTTTGTCACAATCACCAGTGTAGGTGTAGGAAGCTCGGGTTCCTTTAAACCTTTTGCACTGCGAGTGGTGATTGCTTTCATCTCCCCTCTTGGATTAGCAACGGTATTACTCGGAAGAGAACCCGATCCAGAGGCTTGATTACTAGGGAAAAAACTAGCCATCATATTCCTCAAGTCATTCGTTTGACTTGCCAAAGTGTTTCGCATATCAGCTCGAAGATCATTCCCTTGCTTCACCATATCTGCTTTCATGTTGGCCATTTCCCGCTGAAGATTTTGCACGATCACATCGTTCGTCCTCATGTAGGTTTCAACATCTTGGTGTAAGGCTGTGGGTTGGTTGAGAGGAGGAGCATGGCAGGCGGGTGGTTGATAAGCAGGTTGTTGGTAAACTTGGTTGTTTCTTTAAGGTGGATATGGGTTTCTTTGGTTTAGATATTGATTTGGAGCACGAGGTTGGTTTTGATTGTTGCGATTGAGGTTGTTTGGGTTTTGTGGGGGAAAACCGGGAGGTGAAAGAAAGTTGTTTGAGCGATAGCTGAGTAAGTTGCGGTCACCTTGAGGACGTGCTTGATAGCCTCCTGTAGCATAGGTACCGTTGGCGGCATACACATTTTCCGGATTGTCGTGAGTCGAAGGACAATCGGTGTATGAGTGAGATCCCCCGCATATATCACATGATTGGCTCAAAACATTAGCTTGGGCATTGAATTGTTTGGCATTATTGGCATTTTGTAAAACAAGCGATTCCACAAGCGAAGTAAGCTTATCAATTCTTTTGTCGGCATCACTGGTACTAGCACTTGCTACATTAGTTCTAACACTCTTGGTTTGTACTCTAGATTTGTTCTCAATAATATCCCAAGCAGCATTAGAAGACTTAACCAAAATATTACCCCCCGAGGCACTGTTTAGTGAATCTTGGTCATTCATGCTTAAACCATTGTAAAAAGTATTGATTTGATGTACTTTTGTTAAACCATGTTGTGGACACTTTCTTAAAAGTTCCTTATAACGGTCCCAAGATTCACTAAAAGACTCACCGTACTTTTGTTCAAAGGTAATAATTTCATTCCGCAAAGCGGTAGTACGTGAGGGTGAGAAAAAGTAGTTGATAAACTTGGTCTCTAAATCCGTCCACGTAAGAATACTTTGTGGTGGTTCCTTATCAAGCCAATTACGGGCTTGTCCCTCTAAGGAGAAAGGAAAAAGTTGCAAGCGAATCACTTCTTGTGATACCCCATTGTACTTAACCGTATTGGTAAGCTGAAGAAACCTTTTAATGTGGTCATGAGGATCATCAAGTGAGCGGCCAAAGAAGGGTTGAGCAGAGACCATTTGTATAAAGCCAGATTTGAGTTCAAAGTTGTTGGCTCCAATCTCAGGGATAACAATTGCATCGGTGTTGCCTTCTACGTGCGATTGCAAAAGCTCGATCATTGGTTGATTGTCCATGGTGACAATTGGCTGAGTAATGACTTCGGCTTGAGCTACTCTCTTCTTACGTGCACGAGTACGCATGCACACCTACAAAAGGATTAGAAAAATAGAAAGGAAATATTTTTGGTTTTTATGGTTTTTTAATTTTTTTTATATTTTTGAAGATTTTATATTTTTTAGGATTTTTGAAATTTTTAAAACAAGGAAAATAACGTTCAAAGATGAACGGATCCCAAAATCCAATGCGTCTCTCACTAAAAACCTTTAATCTTAACGAAAAGAGCCGGCAGCGGCGCCATTTAATACACGGCTTTTAACCCAAGTATAAAATCTTATCGTCCGAATCTCTTCGAATTGACTATTGGTTCAAAGTGCGACTCAATTGTTCTTGGTGGAAATGAAAATGGTTTGGTTTGTTATCTATTTTAAACTAATAGCAAATAAGTAAGTGTCGTTGAGTAAAGTGGAAGTTTAAAGATTAAACTAAAAATAATGAGTTAAAAATGCTTGAAAACTTAAAGACAAGATTAGGAAAATTACTTGAACACTTAATAAATCTAACACTTGAAAACTTTGCCAAAAACAAGAAATTAAACCATCGGAATGTTTGGTCGGAAAACATCCAGATCGGAAAGTCAACAACTCCCTCGTCGGAATAATGCAATCGGAAAACTCAATCGGAATACCACCACAATCCGAATACCTCAATAATATGTCTGATAGAAATGTATCAAAAGGATGTGATCGGAATAACAAAATGACACTGATCGGAATATTTGGAAACAACTCTAATCGGAATATGTAACAACAACCCCAATCGGAATGTCAATAAAACTAAACCAATCGGAATATTTAACAAACAGTCAGTCGGAATATTAAAACCCACAATCGGAATAAGACAACTTGGGGCTTATCGGAATAATGATGCTCAAATCGGAATGGGTAAAACCCTAATCCGATCATACGATCGGAATAAGGAAAGGGGTATGTAATCGGAATGCAACGATCGGAAAGGGGTTTAAACCCTTTCTGATTTATATGGGATTCGAAATAAGCCAAAGCAATAAGCTATTTTGATAAGCTAATCACCAAAACTAGGAAGAATCTATAATAAAATGAACTAAATAAGCACAAATGAGAACTTATCCAAACTAAAAATAAGCAAACTTTTAAATCAAATCATAAAAATATGAACTTTTTAAGAAAACTTTTCAAAGTAAATAAGCTAAAAGAAGCGAATAAGCCAATAAGCACAAGAATCTTAAAGCTTAATCAAATGAAAGCTTACGTAGGAACAAAAAGATTAACTTTTTAAGCACAAAAACATTAAGAACAACGCGGATCAAATGTATTTTGCACCAAAAGTTAACTAAAATCAAGAAAGGTAGAATGAGATGAAAGATTAAAAGCTTAACTAGAACTTGATTAATGAAATCAACAATATACAAATGTTTAATCTTGAGAGATTAAAAGAAAGAGAGATGAAAACTTAGTGAGAGAAAGTGGAAAACTTTCTCTCTCTAAAAACTAGAAAGAAAAGTGAAAACTGAAAACTAAACACTAAAAACTAACTACGCTCATAATGTGTATTAGGAGGGTATTAATAGGAAAATGGAAGGAGTGCATGTGTTGCTTCTTCTTTCTTTCTTTCTTCACGTCTTCTCGACTCGATTTAATTCTTTGTCTTTTTTCGACGTCGTCTCAAATTTTGAACTTGTCTTGATAATTTTCTTCTTTAATTTAGACTTGAGTTCTTCGACTTCATTAAACTTTCGTCTTTAGACTTTTTTTTCGATAAATCTTCAGAATAGGCCTTGGACTTCCGTTCTTTTTGCACTCTTGATCTTTTGACTTCGTCTTTTCCCGTTTTCTTCGATAAAAGCCCGTAAAAGCCCGTGTATTCTTCCTTTTTCATCTTTTGGTCCTAAAACACAATAAAAACACAAACCACGCATAATTCCGACTTTTACGACATAAATTACACGTTTTGGTCTTGTTATTATTGGAATGGTAAAAGGATAAGTGTTTTCACACTTATTACATTTATTAAACAAGTCAAAATAGCCTAACCTTTTAATGCCACATGGGTCAACGATATATTTCTTTTTGGAAGATATAACTTGATAGCGATGAAATTTCTGATTTAACAGTGTGTCCATGTATCAAATATGTGTATTACGATGAATAGAAACACTTATAAGCTACTACCTATACTTTTTTACTACTAAATTGGGTTATGAAAATCTATACCCGCAAACAGTAAAGATTATACCTGCATATTTTCGATTTAAATGGTTTATGAAAAGCTATACTCGCATGTCACTACAGTAAAGATTATTCGACGTTGTTGTTAACAATATTTTCCCCCTTCCGATCTCTATCCTAGGCCTGGTGTTCCATGTACTTCAACATATCAGGGTATGTACATATCTAGGCTTTGTGTTATTTTCTACTTTAGGTTGTAACATCTTATCATGATTTATTGATAGGTGTGTAAACACCCATCCTTTTTACCACTTAATTACAATAATAATCGATCCAAAACGTGTATTTTATGTCTTTTATGTCAGAATTATGCGTGGTTTGTGTTCTGGTTGTATTTTAGGACGAAAAGGTGAAAAGTGGAGAAAACACGACATTCACGGGCTTTTATTGAAGAAAAAGATGAAAGACGAAGTCAAGAATTCAAGAGTACAAAAAGAACGGAAGTCCAAGACCAATTCTGAAGATTTATCGAAGAAAAAGTCAAAAGACGGAAGTTTACTAAAAGCCGAAGAACTCAAGTCTTATTTATTGAAGAATTAAAAGAAGAGTCCAAAGAAATCCCGAGCCAAAAGTCATTAAAGTCCAAGATTAAAGAAGATTAAAAGGCTTAAGGACCAATGGTGCAATTAACAAAAGATTAAGAAGAGAAGGACTAAGCATGCAATTAAGGAGAAAGGAAAGAGGGGAGGAAGCTTCCTAAGCACTCCTTAATCCTCCCCTATAAATAGATTAGGAAGTTAATCATTTTATTTTGTTGGCTAATAGTGACAATTAGTTCTTCCACTTTTAATTACCTTGTCATTTAATTACTTGTCAAATTTAAATACTTGTCTTGCACCTTAATTACCATTTAATTTCAAGTAAGTGTTCTTTTAATTCTTGTTAATCTTTATCTTTATTGTTTGATCTCATCCTACCTTTCTTAATCTTTGATTTTTATGTTTATGTTCATGTTCATGTTCTTATTTTGATTCAAGTGGGTTTTGATTATTTTGGTTATATTTTTTTAGTTTGATTGTTTTGGATTGTTTGATTATCATTAGTAGATGTTCTGTTATTAGTTTTGTTTAATCTTGTGTTTGATTTTGCTCAAGTTTGGATTAGATTCGTGTATATTGTGTTCCCTGTTCTTCGGGGTGTTTGTTTTGCTGTTACTGACTCTTCCCAGGTAAGTTCCGGATCAACACCAAGTGTTCCGAACAAAGAAGTTCCGAACCAACCACTTGTTCAGTCAGAATTTCTTCCGAACCAAGAAGTTCCGAACCAGCAAATTCCGAACCAAGAAGTTCCGAACCAGAAACTTCCGAACCAAGGCTAGAAGTTCCGAACCAGCAAGTTCCGAATCGGAAGGTTCCGAACCAGAAACTTCTGAACCAGAAAGTTCTGAATCAAGAACTTCCGAACCAGGGAAGTTCCGAACCAAGGCTTTGTTTAGGAAGTTCCGAACCAAGGGTTTTGAATCAGTAAAATTTCTGAGCGAAAGGTTTATTCCGGATAAGTGACATATTCAGAATAGAGAATTTGTTCCGGATCAAGGATTTTGGTAATATTCCGAGCGAAGAAGAATCATTCCGAACGAAGGTGACATTCCGGATGAGTGATTGTTCCGGACGAAGGATTATTCCGAATGAGCTGTTTTCAGGTTCTTTTTTTTAGTTTTTGTCTTTGATTTTTAATTTCAAGCTTTATTTTTCCCGCCTTTTTTCTTAGTCGCACTTTAAGTTCATTTTGCCTTAGATTTATTTTAGCCTTGCCTTAGTTTTAAGTTTTAGTTGCGTTTTAAGTTTGCCTTAGATAGATTTAAGTTTGCGTTATTTACTTTTAGTGCCCTTAAATTTCTCGTCACGCTTTTAAATACTTGCACCATTTACTTTAAATTAGATTTAGATTTACTTTAACATCATTTACATTTAAAGTTTTGCACTTTTATTTTAAAAACAACCCAAAATATTTGTTCCACCAAAGAACGACTGAGGCACACATAGAACCTAGATCAATTCATTAAGATAGCGAGAACACAAACATTAATTTTTATACGGGGTGTCAAAAGCCCTTGTATCAAATGACGCCGCTGCCGGCTCTTTTCGTAAAGATTAACGGTTTTCTGTGAGAGACGTGTTGCTTTTTGGGATCCGTTCACTTGTGAGCGTTAATTTCTTGCTTAAAAAATTCAAAAAAAACCATAAAATTAAAAAATTGATAAAAATCCATAAAAATTAAAAAAAAAAATCAAAAATCAAAAAATATTTTATTTTTATTGTGTATATATATTCTCTTTGCGTTTGGTATTGTTTTCTTTTGTCTTTGTAGGTGTATGCGTACTAGATCTTCTAATTATCAAGAGCCCGAGACTCGAGAAGATTTAAGTATGTCACGTGTTAACAACAACAATAACCCACCGCACCTCAACAATAACAACAATGTTCTTCCACAGCCTGATCTTCGGACAATGGAGGAGCTTTGTCAACCTACCATGTTTGGACGAGGAGGACCGATTGCACCGATGCAAATCACGGCTCCTGAGTTTTCGTTGAAGCACCACATGATTCAGCAAGTGCAAACTAACCCATTCCGTGGATTGCCTGATGATGATGCCAACAAACACCTCGAAAAGTTCATTACAATCACTCAAAGCATGAAGTTGCCCGGTGCCACAATGGATGTTCTTCGCCTACAACTCTTCCCACATACTTTATTACATCATGCCGAGAAATGGTTTGATTGTCTCCCGAAGAATTCTATTCATACTTGTGATGACATGACTCAACGCTTTTTGTCGCGCTACTTTCCACCATCCATGGTTACGAGCCTTCGCAATCAAATCAGCGGTTTCATGCAAGATCTCGACGAATCTCTCTTTGATGCTTGGGAAAGATATAATGTCTTGATTGATCGTTGTCCAAACCACAACTTGCTTCCAGTCACATTGATTGATACTTTCTACAATGGTTTGACTTTTCGTGATCGTGATACGATTAATGCAGCCGCCGGTGGCACATTTATGAAAAGGAGAGCCAAGGAGTGTACAGAGCTTATTGAGAACATGACTACTCACCATAAAAACTGGGATTCCTCCGCTTCTTCAAGGAACAACCCGAGAGTCAATGTTTCTTCCACCTCAGCAAGCCCTGATATGACCGAATTCACCCGCATGATGACTGAAATGAACAAAAGTATCTTGCTTCTCGCTTCAAACCAACAACAACAACAAGTTAAAGCGGTTGCTAATCCTTGTGAAACATGCGGCGGTCCACACTCATACACCGATTGTCCTTCTACACAAGGAAATCCGGAAAATATGTATGCAGCTTATGGTAATTATTCACCGGAAAATTACCAAGCTCGGCAAGGGGATAGAAATTTGATGAGTTACCAATCAAACAACTACCTTTCACCTGGTTTTTCTCCTCAAAACCAAAACCCCGCCAACAACTACAATAGAAGCAACCAAATCCCACCAAGAGCTTCTAATCCTTATCAACCACCCGCCCAACAAACCCCACCCATTAACCCCGATGTTAAAGCCATCATGAGAACCCAAGGTGAGAAAATCAAGAATCCACATAGCCAAATAATCAATTTGAAAGGAGATATCACCAAGAAAGGAAATGAGATTAGATCCGAGCTTCGAGTTAATATTCAATCCTCCTTTAGCACTCACACGAATGATATTAAGAATATGCTGGCTAGTTTCTTGCCCGCAGCTCAACCTTCTACTTCGAGTTCTCTACCTTCAAACACCGTCACCAATCCGCGAGCAAATGTGAGTGCTATTACTACCCGTAGTGGAGTTACCATAGTAGGATCACCTATCCCACCCCCATCATCTACACCTCCTCCACCACCATTTATCCCTACTCCTCCTACACCTAGTATTAGTGCACCATTACCGTCTACGCCTCGTCATGACGATGTTCCCAGGAAGGACCCTTCAACATCTCAACCTTTACCACCTTCACCTTCACCACCCAAACCCAATATCCCATATCCTTCTCGCTTAGGCAAGACCAAAATGCTAACCAAGGATGACTCTCAAGTGTCGAGCTATGTAAAGATGCTCTCTCAAATGAACATCAACATGAGCCTTATTGAAGCACTTGTCCACATGCCGAAATTTGTGAAAGCATTTAAGGAATTGCTTAACAAGAAGGAGAAGCTGATTGAGCTCGCCAACACACGCTTAAATGAAAACTGTTCTGCAGTTATTCTTAAAGAACTTCCGGAAAAGCTTGGAGATCCCGGTCGTTTTGTGTTGCCTTGCATCTTCAACAAAACCGAAGAGTTTACTGCCCTAGCTGATCTCGGGGCCGGTATTAATCTTATGCCTTTGAGTGTTTGGAAAACACTATCATTACCCGACCTCACACCAACAAAGATGACTCTTGAACTTGCAAATCGCACTCTCGCTTAACCCGTTGGTATAGCCGAAGACGTGTTCATTAAAGTTGGCACATTTACTTTCCCGGTCGACTTTGTCGTTGTTGATTATGAAATGGACCCTCGTATTCCTTTAATACTTGGTCGGCCATTCTTGAGAACCGGACGAGCTCTAGTTGAGGTTGCCGAAGGTGAGTTAATCTTAAGAGTCGGGAATGATTCATAAGTTTTTAAAATGGGGAAGCTTACAAGCAAATCCTTTGGACGAGAATCAGTGAAAATGATTAATGTGCTTGATGATTTTGTCGTACACAACAATCCTCTATTCGATTCTTGCATTGATAATCCACTTTTTCAAGATGATTTGGATGATTCTCTATCCAATTTGGAACCTTCTCCCATTTATGATTCTCCACCGATCTTTGATGCTTATGATGATGATTCTAGCTCAGATTCGGATGATTTTGATGATTGTACTTCCGAGTATCTCGACCTGCCCACATACGATGATTTTGATGAGGCCGATACTCTTTCGAGTGATTCTTCGCATGATGAAGATCCTCCGCCATCACTTGATCCTACTTTGGACGACTACTCATTTGAGGAAGACTTCTCTACGTTTCTTAACACTTACTTCCCTCATGAGAGTGATGCACCTCCTTTGGACTTTGAAGATTATCGTCTTGATCCTACTTTGGATTTGAAGAAAATTCTTTCAAAGGAGAAGAAACCGGTCGACACCAATATCCGCAGCACATATGATTTAACACCTCTTTGTCCCCCTTCTGAGGACGAGGTTGTGCTTCTTCGTGGATCTTCTTCCCATTCTGCTGAGCCTGAGTGCTATTTTCCCTTAAAGGAAAAGGTGTTCGACCCCGGTATTGATATTCTACAGCCATCTCAGTATCCACCTGATGAAATAAAAGGAAATATCTTTGGAACTTATGGAAATATGCTTGCACCACTTCACCCTTGCTTCCACCGTGCTCCATCACTGCTTAAGGGAACCTTGCCTACTCTTCTTTGGCTTGCCTTGTTCGCCTTAAGCTTGTGATATTTGATGGACGAAAACTATGTCTTTGATCCTGGTGGATATGTTTCATGCTTCTTTCTATGATGATCAAGGTCGAGTCAGGCTCACGACTCGGTAATCAAAAATCAAGCGCTTCTTGGGAGGCAACCCATGCATCTATCTTTTAGCTTTCTTTATCCTAAGTGTAGGCGAGACCCTTTGGTTTGCTATTTCCTCTCTTAATCAGGGATTCGAGCTTCAATGATCCACTCTTGATGATTCTTGACGACCCGTGATTCTGTGTTCCCTTCTTCCTGGTTCTATCCTAAACTCTTTTCGATTCACTATTTTATATTTTCTCAATATTAAAATAGGAATCTCTTTAGTTGTCTCTTCCTTAGCCAGATTTAAACAAAGTGCACAATGTCCTAAGTGTAGGGGGGTTTACTCCCACATGCTTAAACATTGAGGACAATGTTTATCTTAAGTGTAGGGGGGACTTCTATCGAAGTTAAGTGGCCTTTTCCTTGTATTTGTCCTCATTTTAACCGGAGAATCAATTTTTCGACATTTATCAAAATTTTTGATCTATTTTGGCCTATTAGTTTTTACCTTTGTATAGTTATTTTCTTTCCTTATTAGAATAAATGTTTAATAAAGTGGTTTTAATTTTCAAACGTTGTGAATCTTTTGACTCAACCCGAGTTTACTTATCTAAGTTACTCTAGCTAGTATCCTTAACGTGTTTAAATCAAGTTTTGCTAGGCTTTTATATAGGGAGCTATAAAACGCGAAAGTCTTAACTCTCACGGGTTAAGAACAAGAACTTTTCGCAAGTTCCTATAATTGATCCTAGAGAGTCGTTTATCAAGGGAACTTTAAAACGCGAATTTCTAAACTTGAAAAAGTCTAAGAACTTGCAAGATCCTATAGGCGACTCGAAAATCCAAAACTCTGATTTAATAGGCTAAGTATCCACGAGTCTCATTCCTTAAGATTTTAAACTGTGGAGAACGAGAGATGATAGAGCCAATTATATGTTTGGTATTCTTTCGTGAATTTATGTGAGTTAATTATAAGCCTATTCTCCCATCGCTTGCAAATAAATTTATCTGCAATAAATAAGGTTGTACGATTTGAAAAGTTACTTAGCTTCTAGCCCAAGATCGTTTAAAAGTTGCTCGGTATGGATTAGAGTTCATAGCCAATGCATAACTTATTGAAGCGGGATGCGAAGATTGGCGAGTCCAAAAAGGTCCTAACAAGACATGAGGGCTATATTTTGTTGCTAAAGATCCAAAGTGATGTGAAGAATCATTTATCGAAAATCAATATGAAGGATCGAGACACAAGACGAAAAGCAAAAACTCCCCAAAAGTCATGGAGAAGTGTATCCGAAAAGACCCTAGCAAGGTATGAGGATAAATAGATCCAAGTCATAAAAGGAGGTGGATCGTTGTATATCAAAGTCCAAAATAAAGATTGGAGAAAAATGAAGAAGTCGTGGTCCAAATATGAATAATCTCTCAAAACTTCAAGTGAAGAAATTCCTATTATAAAGAGAAGCCCATAATTTCATGAACGTCTCTCAAGGTTTGAAGTATGAAGTCGCTGCCAAATATCGGTCCGAGAAAGGTCTCAAATCGCGAAGCGAGTTATGCCAAGATATGAACTTTATGAGGTCCCAAGAAGCATTTTTAAAAGATTTTGTCCTTTAGCTAACTATTGATTAAATCGTTCACTTTATTTTCGGCCTAATAAACTATCGAAATAAGACAAACAATGCATCCTCGTGATCATTCAAGACAAAAATAAAATATAAGAGATACACCTAGGAATAAGGGAGTCTAAGTAAATAATTGGCCCACATGAGTTCGTGTTAGTTTGCTAACTTATAATAACAATAATCTCGTTTTTAAGCTTGGTTTGGAGAAAGTGAAAACTTGAGGATGATGATTATTCATGACATTTCCAAAACCCAAGGTATGCTTTTGATTTCTTTACTTTGAAAATTTGTAATTTTCTATCTCTTTAATAAACGCCAACGTGGATTGATTATTATGAAAAGTGTAAACGTGCTTTGTAACTAATGCATTGCATGAGGACATTGCAATGGTCAAGTGTAGGGGATTTGATAGGTGTGTAAACACCCATCCTTTTTACCACTTAATTACAATAATAACCGAGCCAAAACGTGTATTTTATGTCTTTTATGTCGGAATTATGCGTTGTTCGTGTTTTTGTTGTGATTTAGGACGAAAAGGTGAAAAGTGGAGAAAACACGGCATTCACGGGCTTTTATTGAAGAAAAATATGAAAGACGAAGTCAAGAAGTCAAGAGTGCAAAAAGAACGGAAGTCCAAGACCAATTCTGAAGATTTATCGAAGAAAAAGTCAAAACACGGAAGTTTACTAAAAGCCGAAGAACTCAAGTCTTATTTATTGAAGAATTAAAAGACGAGTCCAAAGAAATCCCGAGCCAAAAGTCATTAAAGTCCAAGATTAAAGAAGATTAAAAGGCTTAAGGACCAATGGTGCAATTAACAAAAGATTAAGAAGAGAAGGACTAAGCATGCAATTAAGGAGAAAGGAAAGAGGGGAGGAAGCTTCCTAAGCACTCCTTAATCCTCCCCTATAAATAGATTAGGAAGTTAATCATTTTATTTTGTTGGCTAATAGTGACAATTAGTTCTTCCACTTTTAATTACCTTGTCATTTAGTTACTTGTCAAATTTAAATACTTGTCTTGCACCTTAATTACCATTTAATTTCAAGTAAGTGTTCTTTTAATTCTTTTTAATCTTTATCTTTATTGTTTGATCTCATCCTACCTTTCTTAATCTTTGATTTTTATGTTTATGTTCATGTTCATGTTCTTATTTTGATTCAAGTGGGTTTTGATTATTTTGGTTATATTTGTTAGTTTGATTGTTTTGGATTGTTTGATTATCATTAGTAGATGTTTTGTTATTAGTTTGGTTTAATCTTGTGTTTGATTATTAGTTTGGATTAGATTCGTGTATATTGCGTTCCCTGTTCTTCGGGGTGTTTGTTTTGCTGTTACTGATCTCTTCCGAGGTAAGTTCCGGATCAACACCAAGTGTTCCGAACAAAGAAGTTCCGAACCAACCACTTGTTCAGTCAGAATTTCTTCCGAACCAAGAAGTTCCGAACCAGCAAATTCCGAACCAAGAAGTTTCGAACCAGAAACTTCCGAACCAAGGCTAGAAGTTCCGAAACAGCAAGTTCCGAATCGGGAGGTTCCGAACCAGAAACTTCCGAACCAGAAAGTTCCGAATCAAGAACTTCCGAACCAGGGAAGTTCCGAACCATGGCTTTGTTTAGGAAGTTCCGAACCAAGGGTTTTAAATCAGCAAAAGTTCCGAACGAAAGGTTTATTCCGGATAAGTGACATATTAAGAATAGAGAATTTGTTCCGGATCAAGGATTTTGGTAATATTCCGAGCGAAGAAGAATCATTCCGAACGAAGGTGACATTCCGGATGAGTGATTGTCTCGGACGAAGGATTATTCCGAATGAGCTGTTTTCAGGTTCTTTTTTTAGTTTTTGTCTTTGATTTTTAATTTCAAGCTTTATTTTTCCCGCCTTTTTTCTTAGTCGCACTTTAAGTTCATTTTGCCTTAGATTTATTTTAGCCTTGCCTTAGTTTTAAGTTTTAGTTGCGTTTTAAGTTTGCCTTAGATAGATTTAAGTTTGCGTTATTTACTTTTAGTGTCCTTAAATTTCTCGTCACGCTTTTAAATACTTGCACCATTTACTTTAAATTAGATTTAGATTTACTTTAACGTCATTTACATTTAAAGTTTTGCACTTTTATTTTAAAAACAACCCAAAATATTTGTTCCACCAAAGAACGACTGAGTCACACATAGAACCTAGATCAATTCGTTAAGATACCGAGAACACGAACTTTAATTTTTATACGGGGTGTCAAAAGCCCTTGTATCATTTATTCACAAAGCTTCGATCGATCCTTGCCTTAACTCTCATATGGTGTCCAAAATTCATCACCCTTAAAGAAGCCTAATCAGTCGCCACAAAAAATCCCTTATGTTTTTTTATTTATTTAGATTTGATTTCCTGTTTCTTTTTTCACTTTGTATAAGTCATACATGCCGGAAAAATGAGTTCCGAATGCTTGCAGCATCCACGTTAGTTTCAGGATCTGGTGGTAAAGTAGAACAAGATTCCAAGTTGGCTAAAGAATAAGAAAAAGGGATAGTATATGTCGTCCTGTTTTATAACCTATTTGCGTTTGCAAATAGAACTGGCTACATGTTGATGTTTGCTGGTACGGTAGGAGACATTGGTAATGGAGTTTGTATGCCTCTCATGAATATTCTTTTTAGCGATCTTATGCATTCGTTTGTTTATAACCAGATCAAGAATGATGTCGTCAAGGCTGTCTCTAAGGTATGGTTATAAATATCAGAATGTTTAATTTTGTTAGGTGTTAATGTGCAAATAGTTGATTATTAGAGTATGAAATTTGTGATAAGTGTCGCTAGAATTTGTTTACCTGGCCGCTGGAGCTGGTGTGGCTGCTTTTCTCCGTAATTACTAATGTTATCTCGCTAATACATTCTGACTTTGACAACTATAGATACTGATATGGCGTTAACTGTTGAGTTTACTCGTGATTCATTTCAAAACAAAGGAAAAAATCATATCCTACACCGCTACAACAATAAGGAAGTTGCCCGGTAACGAAGTAATTAGAAAAGATGTAGTACTATACCCATTTTAATCGTGTTTGTTGTTTTTTTTACATATTTTCATTCGTGATTAGGTTATGCTTGAAGACACCAAACAAACTGATAAATCTAGAGCCAAGAGACATACTGGGAGCTAATATGGCAACGAGCAAAGAGCCTGACGAGGATACTGATTTGCAAAATCACTTAACTTGGTCAACAAAGATGTTTCGGTACAAATGAATATCTTCTGCCAAGCACCTCAGTACATATTTCAAGGTGTTGTTGAAGTGTTCTTTTTCATTGGACAGCTTGAGTTCTTTTATTACCAATCTTCTAATGCATTACGTAGTATATGTAGTGCACTTTCACTATTGACCACTACATTAGGAAGTTACTATGATGTATTTTATTTTTTCAATGGTATTACTATTTAATATAGTAACTGAGTAATATCTCTAGAGATTCACAATATGGTTAGTGACAATGTTACACATTTTTTCGTTTCCTATACAATATGTACTTCTTTACTCTCACGATCCATTGTTGTCTTTATTATAGAATATTAGAGATATTAGTGTATAGAATATTGAAACGGAGTTCCTTAAACGTCTAACTGCCGGAGATGTGAGTTGTGTATATCTCACACCCGTTAGTTGCAGCATATATATTGTTGTCGAGACATTATATATGATCCCCATGTATGTTTAGACTTATTACCATGTAGATTAGAGCCTTTGGAAGTTATTCAATAGTACTGCAGTAAGCCGCTTAATTGAGCGTGTATTCAATATTTTGTTTATGTGCCTGATGGTCTGTCACAGTTGGCGCCTTAAGAGTTTTAACCTTTTTTGGCTAATATATAATTGAAATGGTTTTGCAGGACCAAAGGAGTTGGGGCGACTGCTCCTAATATGTCAGAGCCTAAAACTCTTGAAGAGGGTGGTGTTATTCCTCTAGGACAGCCCAAACAACGGTTGAAGTCAAAAGAGCAAGGTGAGTACCATTTTAACTATTCTGCATTTTGTATATCCCAGCAAACAGAAAGTGATTTTTAGAAAAATACTGATTTTCACATATAGAGATTGAGCTTTCTATGTTTTTATATCCATGTATTCAAGTTTCTATTATCATTTAATGAACCATGTTTCATCAGTAGCTATATAACTTTGGCACACAAACCACGTTGTGGAAGAGTTATGTATAGAAATAGAGCTCCTAGCTAGACTTCATCTACTTATTACCACAGGGTTTGCAAATGAAACGTTTTTGGTGTTTGACTGTGTTAGGTTTCTACTTTCGAAACTATGTATGCTTCTGCACAGCTTCAGGTGTGCCTCCACTGAGTTGGCCGAAAAAATATTTAAAAATGAAATTGACGTTTAGAAAAATTACAGCCAACTAAAATTTGTATATGAATTATCTTTTAACATTTTCTTGTCATGCTTAAATCATTTTTCATTCAGGAATACCTTCAGTTCTACTGTGATCCTCCTCCGTGCCATAAAGATATCAAGTCCAGCAATATATTACTTGATGTTAATTTCATTGGAAAGGTAATTATTGTCATGTCTAGACTGCCAACGACATTGTCATCCGGTTATAGTTGTGATTTATAGGACTTCACATCCAATATAGGTTTATTACCTCATAGGAAAGCTATAAAAGTCTAAAGGATTCTAAACATGTCACAACATATGACCTTATGAAACATAGGTCCAAAACCAGACTACCCGTACCCTGGTAACTTTACATATATCAGGCGGCCTGACCCGATATAAACACTTACAAAATTCCAGCTTCAAACCTGTAGTGAGTTTAAAAACAACCATTTTGGGAGTTTACTCTTATAATGTGTTTGCTTTTCTGTCTCATATTTTGTTTTACATGAAACAATCACTATACAAGGTCTACAAATAATTATTTATGTCTTGCTGGTATATAACAAGTAGGGTCAGTTAATATAGTCGTTTCCCTTAATGTTGCGTCTTCCATCGTTGTTTTGTTTATGTGTTTGTTACCTTATTTGTGTGTGTATTCTAAAAGCTTATTTTTCATTTAAAACATCACTTTGTTTCTGGTCAACCTCAATCACACAAACACCAAGTTTTATTTTATTGTTACCTCTAACCTATATTCATGCCCCTTTTGACGCCTTATGTATATTTTCCATATCTTACAATGTGCAGATATTATGAAGTGAACTGCCAATGATCTTAGGTGGGACTTGCAACGGTTCGCACACAAAGATGGTTAGTGTTAGACTTATGAAAACCCAATGAGAGATATGTATTATTCATCCACTGTATATAGTGGTAAAACCCTAATGCCCTAAATCCACAAATTAAGTTTGGGCTTATTTATTCACTAATACTCCCTCGTAGTCTGAGGGGTGAAATAGCGAAAGCTCAGAGTAAAGTAGTAAACTAGAAAAGAAACAAAATAAAACATAAAAAATAAAACAGGTCTTGAGAAGCAGCGAATCTTGCGGTGGATCTTTAGGAAACCTGAGAAAGTGGGAAGAAGAAGAAAACAAAAAGTTTTATTTTTATTTTTCTTTTGATTTTTTTAGTTTTTCTTTCCTAAATTTTTTTTTCTTTTCGAAAGATATAAGAAAAAATCCGACTTTAAAATTCGTAATAAAAAGATTAAACAACCTCTAATAAAAAAAGATTAATGTTGTGAACGATCGTTAGATGAATGGACTAACGATGATACATTTTAACTAACGGTTGTTCAATTTAAAAAGATATTTGAAAATATATTGGTCATATTAGTAATAAAAAAGTTAATGTTTCAAAGTGGTAAATTTTAGAAAGTTCATTGGTATTCTATAGTCTTTACCTTATGTAAAAATGTTCGAATAGACATCAGTTGTGATAAATAAATATCAATGAAAACTCAAGTTATGATCATTACTTCAAACAGATTAATTTTGGGTGTTAAAGCTAATGGTAATGGTAAAAGTAATGATAATGATAATTTTAACAAGAGTATGTCGTAGAAAATGATAAAATGTACAAGAGGAGTATCATAAAAGAAGTTAAGTAGTTAAAGGGAACACAATCTTCGGGATCAATTTTATCCAAAATATATATTATTAACCAAAACATAAACTAACAATAAAGATTCATTCGGATCAATGTTTTAAAACTCGGGTCTTAAATTGACTAAGTCGAGTCGGCGGGTCTGGGTCATCCCGGGTCAACCCGGATTAACCCGGTTTTTAAAAAAAATATTTTTTTTTTTATATTTTTAATAATTAACAAAATTATAATTATAAAAACTACAAAAACTTATGTATATTGAAAATATAAATTGTTTACCAACCAATATAACATGTAAAAATAAAATTTCGTCGTAAATACGTAGATTTAAAAAAAAATCAAAAATTACCCGAAAAATTCGAAACCCGGCCGGGTCTTAAGAACCGGGTTGACCCGGGTCACCCCAAACCCGCCGGGTCAAGCCGGGTTTCGAAAATATGAATCCCAGGTCAATATGACCCGTTTTTGCGGCCAGAACCGGTTCAACCGATTAACCCGGCCGGATCGACCCGGGTCTGAAAACATTGATTCGGATCCATCATTTTAATAACGCTACAATGGAAAGTGTAGCATTTGTTTAAATCAGGTCATAAAGGGGAGTGTGCCTTTGTCAAGTACATTTAATATAATTTTAAATTTATAGTTAGAGGTGGTTAAATGGGTGGTCCATGTGAATTAAATGGGTAATTATTAATATTTGTATCAAACGAGTACGGATCAAATGGACATGGGTCAAACTGTCTTGGGTCAAATGGGTAAATTGTTCAAATTTTTTGTTTATATTCAAGAAGAAAGAAATAGACTTAAGATTAACTAATGTGTAAAAAATACCCATCATATATTGTTCATAATACTTATTTATTCAACCCAATGATTTTATGGTGTCCAAATAGTCCAACTAAAATAGAAAAACAATACCCATTTAGTCCATTATTAAAAAAAAGTCCAAATAACCTAAATTTAGACATATGACCACGATTTGTCATCTCTATGTGCAGTTCAATAAGAAGAGAGCAATTTAAATATGATACGCGTCTAACTCGATATGTATATGATGCGTACATATATGTAGTATATCTAGTAACCTTATTGCATACAAAGTCCTCAACTCATCATACTTAGTTTTTAAGACAATTTCATCTTTTCTTTCTAAAGTTTTTGAGCTTATATTGTAGTAATTGAGTCTAATTTGAGGTCCATTTTCCAGGATTAAATACTTATGTTAGTGTTCTATTAATTTTTATTTAGGACTTTAAGGTTATCCTCTTGTCCGTCATGATAATTTGTTCCACCTTTTAGGTTGAATCATGTTATTTAGCGTGATTTGAGAATATACATTTGATTTTTAAAAAATATTCAACATTCAAATATATATTTGAGGATATGAATATATGTATTATATCATCACGAAATTGATGAATTTTTATTATATTATTTTCGTTTATATAAATGTTAAATGGTATGCATCTAGACTCAGACTTCATTCTGTCGTCTTATATAATTTTAACTTCAATACTATGATTGATTAAAGATATGCAAACCGGTTTATCTTAAAATAAAATCAATTTTTAAATCGATTTGGTTTGAATCAGTCAGTCAATAAACTGGTTTGATAACTAACCTAATTTTCTAAAAAAATACAAACAGATATCTACATAACTAAATATTTGTATGAGACAAAACACGTTGTTGAGTCGACCAAGGCCTAAAAATATCAAAGATCGGTTTTCTTTTAGTTTTATTTCAACAAAAACGAATCCTACTGCAAATAGGTATAACTAATACACAAACGTACTCTTAAAAAAGACTTACGAAACGAACCCGCCTATTGGTTGAGATACACCGTTAAAAATGTAGGTAAGTTAAAATAAGTGTTTGGATAATAAAAAAAAGTTAGTTTTTCACACTACAAGTGTGGATATTTATTTGCTACATATATAAGTATGGATTTTCAAAATTTGTCCACCTTAATTTATGTAAACATTATTTACACATTCATATGTGTTAATAAAATCAAAATATTTTTCACAAAATTTAAAAGTGTATAAAAAAAGTGTGAAAATGCATATTTTTTTTGTAGGAGGGCTCTGTTAGAAAGTCTAAGAAACAAAGCTGCACACTGTTTTCTAATTTTCAATGAACCACAACTCCTACAATAGTGAAACATTGAACATATCACATACCTTAAATGATACTATAGATCGAGATCATGCAAATGTTCAAATACCTGCATCACAAAGTACATAATAAATCCGTATCTCAAATTGACGTTTTATCACAAAGAAATGAGAGCAAGCATGTAGCGTGGGATGAAGTTTCGAATCAGAGGTGAGATATCGTGGCGAATTGGATACCAAGTCAAAATAGTAATTCTAGGTAGGATGTGCCGACAAGATGACTTTTCACTTCCTAAACCTAGAAACATGTTAAACATAATACAAAGTCGGAAAGCTATGCTTTTAATCTACTATTCAACCTAAATCCTCAAGCTTTAAATTTCCCTTAGCTGAGTACTAAATATAAGGCTATGAGGAAAATACTTATTCTTTAAATTTATTTTCTAATTCTCAAATTCTTTATAGACTAATAGATGCAAAGAAATTTCCATCCCTGATATCGGTATCTATTGAACTTTTCTGGAACTTGGTGTTGGTGTTTACTTTGTCCCAACCAGGGTATAGATAATCAATCCTAGCTACGTACCAAATCAATGGTTACCGGATATCACTTGGAATCGTGTAATCACTTTCCAAAGTAAATTATTCGACCCTAATGCCTGGGTATCACGAATACCTACTTGGGATAAGACCAAATGCTGTTAGAGATGTAGGCACAAATCACTAACTCTTTTGTTGTTATGTGTTTATGTTTCTGTGTGTCTTTCATGCAAGTCATGATCACCTATTTATAGGTGTAGCACTCAAACCCTAGTCAATGGAATTAAGATGAATTAACGGCCAATTAATCTCCTCTTAATGTGCTCCATAATACCAGGAAAGTGGTTATAAGACCAATTAAACGTGGTCATAACTTCACTTGAATGGGTCAAAGACCGTTACAAGTGTACAAGTTCAGCTCCAGCATTTGTTTAATCTTCAGTCCCACTGAAGCGTCAGCAAACCCTGAAGGGTGTTCCTGCTGAAGCCTTCAGTACTGAAGAAGACAAGCTGATGAGTAAATACTGAAGACTAGTCTTCAGTGGAGTTACTCCCTGATGAATACCTTCGGTCCTGAGTTATACTCTCTGAAGATCATCAGCGATGCTGAACAAACTTTAACCATAATATGAGTCAGGGTGTTCAGGGACTTATGGGTGTACACTCCGTTCCTCCTTACCCATTCACCAGTATGAACTGACCCACAATTGAACTATATTTCCAACAATCCTCCCCAATATAGTACAATTCCTTTTGCATGAAAATTAACATTAACAAAACCAGTGCATAAATGAAAATATCCTAAGGATTGAATTTCCCTCTTTTTACAATACTTCAAACATTCGAGAATCAGGGTGTTCTAAGAATTGAACCCTTTAACTACTTTGAAAACCTGAAGATAAAATACACACAAGTTTTCAAATCCATAACAACTCCTGACACTACTAGCCATGTGTCCATATCCAAATTCATAAATGTTGTAGGAGCCATGTCCATGCTCCCTAAGGCGACGAAACCTTAACATTTACATAGGTGGTTCCTCTTTAGATCATGCTCTTGCTTCAGCACTTTTTTAAAGACATTAACCATTGAGAAGTTTATAACTTCATCCTCCTTCAGCAAGTACAAACACATCCTTGGGATGATATACATGTGCTTCAGTCCCCTGAATGTTCAGCTTTCCTCATTGAACTCAGCTCCCAAGTTTCCTCAGGAGGGAGTTGGGTGTCCTAGCATTCAGTGACTAGAGTGGACTTTTAAACCCATCCCTTTACCAGACTTTATAACCAAGTCTCTAGCCAATCCCTTCGTCAAGTGATCAGCTAAGTTTTGTTGACCTCACAAACTCTATTGAAGTCACCCCATTCGTGATCAGTTCACGAATCATGCTATGTCTAACACCTAGGTGTCTAGACTTACCATTGTACATCTGGATATATGCCTTAGCCAATGTAGCTGCACTATCACAACGGATAGAAATTGGTGTCATAGGTTTGACCCACAATGGAATCTCAAGAAGCAAATTTCTCAACCATTCAGCTTCTTTACCAGCAGCTGCTAGAGCCACAAACTCAGATTCCATGGTAGAACCAGTAATGCAAGTTTGCTTCTTGGATGCCCAAGAAATTGCACCACTACCAAGTAGGAATACCCAGCCACTGGTGGATGAATTATCCTCAATATTGCTGATCCAACTTGCATCAGTGTAACCTTCCAACACTGAAGGATATCCAGTATAAGACAAACAATAATCCATTGTTCCTTTGAAATACTTCAGTACTCTCTGAATTGCTTGCCAATGCTGAGTACTAGGATTACTAGTGTACCTACTCAGTTTACCCACAGCAAATGCAATGTCAGGCCTAGTACTAGTCATGGCATACATCAAGCAACCAATCACCCTCGAATACTCAAGCTGGGAGACAGCCTGACCATTGTTAGGCATCAGTTTCTCACTTGTATCCATAGGTGTTCTCACTGGAGTACAATCAAAGTGATTGAATTTCTTCAGTACCTTCTCAATGTAATGAGACTGAGAAATTACAATACCATCACTTTCATGTTTGATCCTTATGCCAAGGATAACATCAGCCTCCCCTATGTCTTTCATAGAGAACTTTGATGACAAAAAATTCTTTGTTTGATCAACCTTAGCTTGGTCAGTACCAAATATTAACATGTCATCAACATATAGGCAAATGATGACTCCTTTACCAGATTCATCAAATTTGCTATATACACATTTGTCAGCTTGGTTTAGTGAATAACCATTAGACAAAACCACTTCATCAAACTTCTGGTGCCATTGCTTAGGTGCATGCTTCAGTCCATATAAGGACTTAATCAGTTTACACACCTTGCCTTCATGACCAGGCATGATGAAACCTAGAGGTTGGTTCATGTAAACCTCATCATCTAAATCACCATTCAAGAATGTTGTCTTCACATCCATCTAATGAATAATCAGATTGTGAATACTTGCTAGAGCAATCAGCATTCTTATGGTACTGATACGTTCTACTAGAGCATAGGTATCAAAATAGTCTATCCCTGACTTTTTTTAAGCCTTGAATGACCAACCTAGCCTTGAACTTTTCAACAGTTCCATCTACCTTCATTTTCCTTTTGAAAATCCATTTGTTACCAAGTGGATGACAACCTGGAGGTAGATCAACCAACACCCAAGTGTTGTTGCCCATGATGGAATCCATCTCATCATTTATTGCTTCTTTCCAAAAAGCAACATCCTGGGACTTTATTGCTTCATCAAATGTTTTGGGATCATTCTCAACATTAATGCAATAGGAGTATTGCTAGGTGTGTAAACACCCATCCTTTTACCACTTATTTCTTACTAAAACAAGACCAAAACGCGTGTTTAATATCATTTGTTTGGAATTATGCGTGGTTTTTGTGTTTATTGTGTTTTCAGAGCCAACCGGATGGATGTTGGAGAAAACATGGGATTGCACGGGATTTATCGAAGAAAAAGACTCAAGACGAAGTCTATTTTCCAAGAGATGCAAAAGATTGAAGTCAATGGGCCTGTTTGAAGATTTATCGAAGAGAAGGACCAAAGATGGAAGATTTACATATGTCGAAGAAACTCAAGTCTAATAAACGAAGAAATTTAAAGACGAGTTAAATTTAATCGTCGACAAATCCCGAATCAGAATCAAAAACGTCAACTTTTCTGAAAATACGAGAAGACAAGAAGAGAGGAAGAAAGCCCACTTCACCAACCAACCACTAGCCTATATAAGGACAAACCCCTCACACATTTGGGACTAGTTTTTTCATTTCCCAGTTTCTTCTTTTCTTTCGTAGGAAGCCAACACCACTAAGGTGTTGGTGATTTTTTATTTTGTTGAATCCTTCATCTTGTAAGCTTTTAATCTTTCCCTTTGTTTGTTTAAACCTTAATCATTTAATACAATCCTTCCATTAATCTTGTTCATCTTCATCTTTTTGGTTTAAAGCTTAAAGTCTTTATTTAGTTGATTTGATCTTCAAAAGTTATTGGGTTTTGTGTTTTTATTGTTGGGATTTGATCCTTATGGTTAATAGATGATTATTGGTTAGTTTGGTTTAAACCATTTGGTTTATTTGGTTTGATTTTTGATAAAATCGTTTTCCCCTGTTTTAGTTTCTGTTACTGTTCTTCATTCCCCAGTTATTCAGGATAGGATTTTTATTCCGCATAAGCTTTTTCCATCCAGAATATCTATTATTCCGGATAGCACCTTTATTCCGAGTAGCTTATTTATTCCGAGTAGCAAGTTTATTCCGGATGGCCATTTATTCCGGATAGCACCATTTATTCCGCATAGCAATTTATTCCGAATAGCCTTTTTATTCCGGAAAGCTTTTTTATTCCGGATAGGCATTGTATTCCGAGTAGAACATTATTCTGGATGGCCATTTATTCCGGATAGCACCTTTATTCCGAGTAGCAGACTTATTCCGGATAGCACCTTATTCCGAGTAGCCATTTATTCCGGATAGCACCATTATTCCGAATAGAGCATTTCTTCAATATTTCCACATCAACAACATTATTCCGAATCAAGCAAGTTTTCAGTGAGGTTATTTTACTACTTTATCGTTTAATTGTTTAATTTTAATTCAAGTTTTATTTCATTAACTGTTTTTGGTTTTAATCTTTATTTACTTCATTCATTTACCTTTTTAGTAGAATAGAAAACCAAATCCCCTATTTGTCACCAAGAACAATCATTCCACTTTGAGCTGTGATCAATTCGAGAAGATTCCGAGAACAATTCTGAACCCATCCAAAACCATTGTATCAAATGGCGCCGCTGCCAGCTCTTCTCGTTAAGATCAACAGTTTTTTGTGAGAACTTGGATTTTGGGATCCGTTCGTCGTGAACGTTTCTTTTTCATAAAAATTTTCAAAAATCTTAAAAAATATAAAATTTTCAAAAATACAAAAAATTAAAAAACCATAAAAAACCAAAAATATTTCTTGTTTGCTTTGTTAGTCCTTTTGCAGGTGCATGCGTACACGATCAACGTCTTATCAAGATCCCGAGCCTCTCGAAGACTTAGACATGGCCGGTGTACACAACAACAACAATAACCCACCTCAAAACAACAATAATAACAACAACAATAACAATCCACCTCTCAACAACAATAATAACAACAACAATGAACCTCTACCGGACAATCGCCCTATGATTGAACTGTTACAAGCACATGTGGAGGGCAACAATGATCCAATTGTCATACCTGCGATTGCAGCCAACAACTTTGAGCTCAAATCCGGCTTTATTCAGATGGTCTCCGCTCAACCATTCTTGGGGCGTACCATTGATGATCCTCATGACCACATCAAATGGTTCTTGCAACTCACGAATACGGTTAAATTCAATGGTGTTCCACAAGAGGTAATCCGTTTACAACTTTTTCCTTTCTCCTTAGAGGGACAAGCCCGACATTGGCTTGCAAAGGAACCGCCACAAAGTATTCTTACGTGGACGGATTTGGAGACCAAATTCATAAACTACTTTTTCCCACCCTCTCGTACTACCGCTTTGCGGAATGAAATCATTAATTTTGAACAAAAGTACGATGAGTCTTTTAGTGAATCTTGGGACCGTTTCAAAGATCTTTTAAGGAAGTGCCCACAACATGGTTTTACCAAAGTGCACCAAATTAATACTTTTTATAATGGTTTAAGCATGAATGACCAAGATTCACTAAACAGTGCCTCGGGGGGTAATATTTTGGTTAAGACTTCTAATGCCGCTTGGGATATCATTGAGAATAAGTCTCGTGTGCAAACCAAGAGTGTGCGGACCAATGCCGCTAGTGCTAGTACTAGTGACAACGACAAGCGACTTGACAAAATTACTACGCTTCTTGAATCGCTTGCTGCCCAAACCGCCAGCAACACCAACAACATCAACGCTAAAAACGCTCAAGTCAATGCTGTTAGCCAACCATGTGAAATATGCGGGGGTCCTCACTCTTACACCACTTTTACCACAACCCAAGACTACCCTTCTGAGAATGTTAATGCAGCATACGGTACCTATCCTCCGGCCGCTTATCAAGCTCGTCCTCAAGGTGTCCGCAACTTGCTTAGCTACCGCTCTAACAACTTTCTCTCACCGCCCGGTTTTCCTCCTAACAACCCAAACCAACAACAAAACCTCAATCGCCCTCCTCAACAACAACAACAACCTCGTGCACCATACCAACCACCTCACAAACAACCATATCCACCTCAAAGAAACAACCAAGTTTACCAACAACCTGCCTATCAACCACCCGCCTACCATGCTCCCCCTCCCAACCAACCCACCGCATTGCACCAAGATGTTGAAACCTACATGAGGACCAATGATGTGATTGTGTAAAATCTCCAGCGGGAAGTGCTCAACTTGAAGGCAGACATGGTGAAACAAGGGAACGATCTGAGAGCTGATATGCGAAACACTTTGGCTAGTCAAACGAATGACTTAAGGAACATGATGGCTGGTTTCTTCCAAGGTAATCAATCCTCTTCTTCGGGTACTCTACCGAGTAACACCGTTGCGAATCCAAGAGGGGAGATGAAAGCAATCACCACTCGTAGTAGAAAAGGTACCAAGGAACCCGAGCTTCCTATACCTCCACCGGTGAATGTGACTAAGGAAAACGAGTCACCTGCTCCTATTCCTCATCCTTCTACTTCCCCAATTTCTCCACCTCTTACTTCTACCCCTCCTCCACCCAAGGATGTGAGTGATCCTATTCTCCCAAAGCCTTCCTCTTCTTCCGATATACCTTATCCATCAAGGTTGAGGAAAGTGAAGCTCAAAAGCAAGGATGATATTCAAGTTTCAAACTTTCTCAAAATGTTTAAACAATTGAATTTCAACATCTCCTTCGCTGAGGCTCTCGCTCACATGCCTAAATATGCGAAAATGTTCAAAGATCTTCTTAGTGACAAGGAGAAGCTTCTTGATATTGCTAACACCCAACTTAATGAGAATTGCTCTGCAGTGCTCTTAAGGAAATTTCCAACCAAGCTTGGTGATCCGGGTCGCTTCTTAATTCCTTGCAACTTCCCGGTTGTAGAGAATTGCATGGCCCTAGCCGATCTAGGTGCCAGTATTAATTTAATGCCTCTAAGCGTTTGGAAGCAGTTATCTCTCCCTGAGCTAGTCCCCACCAAAATGACTTTAGAATTAGCTAAGCGTACGGTTGCTTATCCAGTGGGGATAGCCGAAGACGTCTTTGTAGGAGTCGACAAATTCACTTTTCCTGCCGATTTCGTCGTCGTCGACTACGATATGGACCCTCGTGTGCCATTAATTGTTGGTCGTCCATTCTTGAGGACCGGTCTCACTCTCATCGATGTTGAAGCGGGTGAGCTTATCATGAGAGTGGGTGATGATAAAATCGTCTTCAACATGGGAAAGATTTCTAAACAGCCTTATTCATACGATAGTGTTAATTGTATTAACGTTCTTGATGAGGCTTGTGAAGAACACTTCAAAGATGCTTGTAAAAGTATTCCTACCTCTCCTCCCAATGTTGAGACCGTTTCCTCGATTGATTCACCACTATTTGGAGAAAGTGATTTCATTTGGAAAGATTTGGAAGCCATCATGGGAGATGTGAACTTAGAACATGACGATTCTCCCACCGATTGGGATGAAGATCTTCGCCTCATTGAGAACCTTCTTAAAGAAGACAATATTTCTCCACCATCTCCCAAGGATATTGCTATCGATGAACCAACTTTGAATACGCCTACCATCGAAAATCCTCCGGATTTAGAACTTAAGGAGTTGCCGCCCCATCTCGAGTATGTGTTCCTTGAAGAAGAGAAGAAGTCGCCCGTCATCATTGCTAAGGACTTGAAAGAAGAAGAGAAAACTCGCCTCATCGCCGTGCTTAAAGATCATAAGAAGGCAATTGCTTGGAAAATTTCCGATATCCGCGGAATTGATCCGAACTTTTGTACTCACAAGATTCTCATGGAAGATGACTTTAAACCCGCAATCAAGAGCCAAAGAAGGGTTAATTGATAGGTGTGAAAACACCCATCCTTTTACCACTTAATTCTGGCTAAAACGAGACCAAAACGCGTATTTAATATCATTTGTTTGGAATTATGCGTGTTTTCTGTGTTTATTGTGTTTTCAGAGCCAACCGGATGAATATTGAAGAAAACATGGGATTGCACGGGTTTTATGGAGGAAAAAGACTCAAGACGAAGTCTATTGTCCAAGAGATGCAAAAAATTTGAAGTCAATGGGCCTTTTTGAAGATTTATCGAAGAAAAGGACCAAAGATGGAAGATTTACATCTGTCGAAGAAACTCAATTCTATTAAACGAAGAAATTAAAAGACGAGTTGAATTTAATCGTCGACAAATCCCGAATCAGAATCGAAAACGTCAACTTTTCTGAAAAGACGAGAAGACAAGAAGAAAGGGAGAAAGCCCACTCACCAACCAAATGGAAGACCTATATAAAGAGATCCCCTCACACAATTTAGCCAGTTTTAGTTTTTCCTTTTTTTCTTCTCTTTTATTCGTAGGTATCACCAACACCATTAGGGTATTTGGTGATTTTGATTCAATCTTTAATCTTGTAGTTTTAATCTTTTCCTTTGATTGTTTAAACCTTAATCATTTAATACAAGCCTTCCATTAATCTTGTTCATCTTCATCTTTTTGATTCAAAGTTAAAGTTCTTATATGGTTGATTTTGATCTTTAAAAGTTATTAGGTTTTATGTTTTTATTGATGGGATTTGTTGTTTATGGTTAGTAGATGATTAGTGGTTAAATTGGGTTAAGTTTTGGTTAAAAACTTGGTGGATTTTGGCTAAAAATCGTGTTACCCTGTTTGTGTTCTGCTTACTGTTCTTCGTCTGCATCTTTTTAAAGTTCCGAACCAAATTTCATTGAAAGTTCCGAACCAGGTCTTAGAAAAAGTTCCGAACCAATTTATAGAAAAAGTTCCGACCGAATATGATAAAAAGTTCCGAACCGGATTTCATCGAAAGTTCCGAACAGATTTTTTGGAAAAGTTCCGAACAGATTTTTTGCCAAAAAGTTCCGATCCATAATTTTTTAAAAAAGTTCCGAACAAAAAAAAAAAAAAAATCTTCCGAACAAAAATTCTTCCGAACAAGAAAACTTCCGAACAGATAAACTTTCGAACCAATAAACTTCCGAACAAAAGTAATTAGTTCCACCAGCCTGCCTGCCAGCTTACCAACGTTTCCCGCCAATTTCACCAGCTGCCTGGCAGCTTCCAATAGCTAGCCTGCTAGCTTGTTTATTTAATAGTATTGTTCCGTAATTGTTTAGTTTTATCTGAAAGTTGTTCCGATTTTATTTTTGAAAGTTACGTATTTTTAGTTGAATTTTTCGTCGATTTTTACTATTAATATTTTTTCGTAAAGTTTAAGTTTTATCTTTTATTTAGTACCCGCTTTAGGTTTTGCCTCGTTTAGCTTTAAAGTACCATTTTATTTTATTCTCTCCTTTTTCATTTAGTAAACTTTATTTTCGAGTCGATAATTAATTTCGTCTTTTAGTCTTATTTTTATTAATTATTTCGTTCTAAATCTACGTTTTATTATTTATATTGTTTTGTTTTTATTAGTTAATCGCTTTTAGCTTATTTTTATCACTTTACGCACTTAATCCTTTTAGTAGAATAGGAAACCCAAACCCCCTATTTGTCACCAAGAACAATCTTTCCATATTGAGCTGCGATCAATTCGAGAGGATACCGAGATTAATCTGAACCCCATCCAAAAGCTGAGTATCAAATGGCGCCGCTGCCGGCTCTTTTCGTTAATATTAACAGTTTTTTGTGAGAACTTGGATTTTGGGATCCGTTCACCGTGAACGTTACTTTTTCATAAAAACTTTCAAAAATTCTAAAAAATATAAACTTTTCAAAAATACAAAAAAATTAAAAACCATAAAAACAAAAAAATATTTCTTGTTTGCTTTGTTAGTTCTTTTGCAGGTGCATGCGTACACGATCAACGTCTTATCAAGAGCCCGAGCCTCTCGAAGACTTAGACATGGCCGGTGTACAAAACAACAACAATAACCCACCTCAAAACAATAACAACAATAACAATCCACCTCTCAACAACAATAATAAAAACAAAAATGAGCCTCTACCGGACAATCGCCCAATGATTGAACTTTTGCAAGCACATGTAGACGGCAACAATGATCCAATTGTCATACCCGCGATTGCAGTCAACAACTTTGAGCTCAAATCCGACTTTATCCTGATGGTCTCTGCTCAACCATTCTTGGGGCGTACCATTGATGATCCTCATGACCACATCAAAAGGTTCTTGCAACTCAAAATACGGTCAAATTCAATGGTGTTCCACAAGAGGTAATCCGTTTACAACTTTTTCCTTTCTCCTTAGAGGGACAAGCCCGGCATTGGCTTGCAAAGGAACCGCCACAAAGTATTCTGACGTGGACGGATTTGGAGACCAAGTACATAAATTACTTTTTCCCACCCTCTCGTACTACCGCTTTGCGGAATGAAATTATCAAGTTTGAACAAAAGTACGATGAGTCTTTTAGTGAATCTTGGGACCGTTTTAAAGATCTTTTAAGAAAGTGCCCACAACATGGTTTTACCAAAGTGCACCAAATTAATACTTTTTATAATGGTTTAAGCATGAATGACCAAGATTTACTAAATAGTGCCTCGGGGGGGGGGGGGGGGGGTAATATTTTGGTTAAGACTTCTAATGCCGCTTGGGATATCATTGAGAATAAGTC
Source organism: Glebionis coronaria (assembly GCA_025667525.1). Taxonomy (NCBI): domain Eukaryota; kingdom Viridiplantae; phylum Streptophyta; class Magnoliopsida; order Asterales; family Asteraceae; genus Glebionis; species Glebionis coronaria. Next base: position 221,299,322 of record CM046879.1, read on the forward strand.
TCGTGTGCAAACCAAGAGTGTGCGGACCAATGCCGCTAGTGCTAGTACTAGTGACCACGACAAGAGACTTGACAAAATTACTACGCTTCTTGAATCGCTTGCTACCTAAACCGCTAGCAACACCAACAACATCAACGCTAAAAACGCTCAAGTCAATACTGTCAGCCAACCATGTGAAATATGCGGTGGTCCTCACTCTTACACAACTTGTACCACCACCCAAGACTACCCTTCTGAGAATGTCAATGCAGCATACGGTACCTATCCTCCGGCCACTTATCAAGCTCGTCCACAAGGAGACCGCAACTTGCTTAGCTACCGCTCTAACAACCTTCTCTCACCACCCGGTTTTCCTCCTAACAACCCAAACCAACAATAAAACCTGCTTATCAACCACCCGCCTACCATGCTCCTCCTCCCAACCAACCCACCGCATTACACCAAGATGTGGAAACCTACATGAGGACCAATGATGTGATTGTGGAAAATCTCCAGCGGGAAGTGCTCAACTTGAAAGCAGACATGGTGAAACAAGGAAACGATCTGAGAGCTGATATGAAAAATACTTTGGCAAGTCAAACGAATGACTTAAGGAACATGATGGCTAGTTTCTTCCAAGGTAATCAACCCTCTTCTTCGGGTACTCTTCCGAGTAACACCGTTGTTAATCCAAGAGGGGAGATGAAAGCAATCACCACTCGCAGTGGCAAAGGTACCAAGGAACCCGAGCTTCCTATACCTCCACCGGTGATTGTGACTAAGAAAAACGAGTCACCTGCTCCTATTCCCCAACCTTTTACTTCCCCAATTTCTCCACCTCTTACTTCTACCCCTCCTCCACCCAAGGATGTGAGTGATCCTACTATTCCAAAGCCTTCCTCTTCTTCCGATATACCTTATCCCTCAAGGTTGAGGAAAGAGAAGCTCAAAAGCAAGGACGATATTCAGGTTTCGAACTTTCTCAAAATGTTTAAACAATTGAATTTCAATATCTCCTTCGCTGAGGCTCTCGCTCATATGCCTAAATACGCGAAAATGTTCAAAGATCTTCTTAGCGACAAGGAGAATCTTCTTGATATTGCTAACACCCAACTTAATGAGAATTTCTCTGCAGTGCTCTTAAGGAAATTGCCAACTAAACTTGGTGATCCGGGTCGTTTCTTAATCCCTTGCAACTTCCCGGGAGTAGAGAATTGCATGGCCCTAGCCAATCTAGGTGCCAGTATTAATTTAATGCCCTTAAGCGTTTGGAAGCAATTATCTCTCCCTGAGCTAGTCCCCACCAAAATGACTTTGGAATTGGCTAACCGTACGGTTCCTTATCCAGTGGGGATAGCCAAAGACGTCTTTGTAGGAGTCGACAAATTCACTTTTCCTGCCGATTTCGTTGTCGTTGACTACGACATGGACCCTCGTGTGCCATTAATTGTTGGACGTCCATTCTTGAGGACCGGTCGCACTCTCATCGATGTTGAAGCTGGTGAGCTTATCATGAGAGTGGGTGACGATAAAATCGTTTTCAACATGGGAAAGCTTTCTAAATAGCCTTATTCATACGAGAGTGTTAATTGTATTGACATTCTTGATGAGGCTTGTGAAGAACACTTCAAAGATGCTTGTAAAAGTATTCCTACCTCTCTTCCCAATGTTGAGACCGTTTCCTCTATTGACTCATCACTATCTCTATTTGGAGAAAGTGATTTCCTTTGGAAAGATTTGGAAGCCACCATGGGAGATGTGAACTTAGAACATGACGATTCTCCCACCGATTGGGATGAAGATCTTCGCCTCATTGAGAACCTTCTTAAAGAAGACATAATTTCTCCACTATCTCCCAAGGATATTTCTATCGATGAACCGACTTTGAATACGCCTCCCATCGAAAATCCTCCGGATTTAGAACTTAAGGAGTTGCCGTCCCATCTCGAGTACGTGTTCCTTGAAGATAAGAAGAAGTCGCCCATCATCATTGCTAAGGAATTGAACGAAGAAGAGAAATATCGCCTCATCACCGTGCTTAAAGATCATAAGAAGGCAATTGCTTGGAAAATTTCCGATATCCACGGAATTGATCCGAACTTTTGTACTCACAAGATTCTCATGGAAGATGACTTTAAACCCGCAATCCAGAGCCAAAGAAGGGTTAATCCTCACATTCATGACGTCATCAAACAAGAGGTTATCAAACTTCTTGATGCCGGCTTGATTTACCCTATTTCGGATTCGCCTTGGGTAAGTCCCGTCCATTCTGTGCCCAAGAAGGGCGGAATAACCGTTGTTCCCAATGAACACAACGAGTTGATTCCCACTTGTCTCGTTACTGGGTGGAGAGTTTGTATCCACTATCGCAAACTCAATGATGCCACGAGAAAAGATCACTTTCCTCTTCCTTTCATGGATCAAATGCTCGAGCGTCTTGCGGGTAATGACTATTACTGCTTCTTAGACGGTTTCTCCGGGTATTTTCAAATTCCCATCGATCCCAAAGACCAAGAAAATACCACATTCACTTGTCCCTATGGAACATTTGCTTACAAATGCATGCCTTTCGGTTTATGCAATGCTCCTGGGACGTTCGAAAGGTGTATGATGGCTATCTTCCATGACATGGTTGAAGAAACTACGGAAGTCTTCATGGATGATTTCTCGGTTTATGGCGATTCTTTCTCTGCTTGCCTTGCCAATTTAGAATGTATGCTTAAGCGGTGTGAAGAAACTCGCCTTGTTCTTAATTGGGAAAAATTCCATTTCATGGTAAAAGAGGGCATCGTGCTAGGACACAAAATTTCCAAAGCCGGTCTTGAAGTGGACCGTGCTAAAGTCGATGTTATTTCTAAGTTGCCTCCACCTTCAACCGTGAAGGGTGTGAGAAGTTTCCTTGGTCATGCGGGCTTCTACCGTCGATTCATTAAAGATTTTTCTAAAATTGCTCGCCCGATGACCCACCTCTTGGAAAAAGATACTCCTTTTATCTTTTCCAAAGAGTGTATCGAAGCCTTCAACTTGCTTAAGGATAAGCTTACTAAGGCACCGGTCTTGGTTACCCCTAATTGGGAGCTTCCCTTTGAGTTGATGTGCGATGCTAGCGACTTTGCTATTGGAGCGGTTTTGGGCCAAAGAGTGAATAAACACTTCCAACCAATCCATTACGCTAGCAACACAATGACGGGGACTCAATTGCATTACACGACAACCGAAAAAGAGGTTTTAGCTGTTGTCTATGCTTTTGAAAAAATTTGCCCCTATCTTGTCCTTTCCACTACAATCGTTTATACCGATCATTCCGCGTTGAAGTACTTGTTAACTAAACAAAAATCCAAACCAATACTTCTTCGCTGGGTTTTGCTACTTCAATAATTTAAAATCTAAATTCGTGATAAGAAGGGAGCTGAAAACCTTGCCGCGGATCATCTTTGTAGACTTGAGGATCCTTATCAAGGGGATCATCCGAACAAAGAGATCAATGACACTTTTCCCCTGGAGACCTTAATGTCTATCAACTCGACTTCTGATGAAACCCCGTGGTTTGCGGACATTGCAAACTACTTGGCGGGTGGAATTCTCGTTGACGGGTTAACATCCCAACAAAAGAAGAAGTTCTTTAAAGAAATTAAGACTTACTTTTGGGATGACCCGTATCTATTCAAACAATGTGCTGATTTGATTATTCGTCGATGTGTTGATGGACCGGTAGCTTTAGAAATCCATGACGCTTGCCACAAAGGACCCACCGGTGGTCACTTTGGTCCCAACTACACCGCCAAAAAAGTGTTTGACTCGGGATTTTATTGGCCCACCATCTATCGTGACGCTCACGAGATGGTTAAACGTTGTGATGCTTGCCAAAAACAAGGCAAGATCACACATAAAGACGAGATGCCTCAGAATTTCATTCAAGAATGTGAAATCTTTGATGTTTGGGGTATCGACTTAATGGGGCCATTCCCTTCATCTAAAGGAAATAAATACATCCTTGTAGCCGTTGACTACGTTTCTAAATGGGTTGAAGCCAAAGCTTTACCCACTAATGACGCAAGAGTGGTTTGTAACTTTTTGAAGTCGCTATTCGCTAGATTTGGTGTGCCTCGTACCATTATTAGTGATCGCGGGACTCATTTTTTCAATGACCAATTCGCAAGAGTCATGGCTAAGTATGGTGTAAATCATCGTCTTTCCACCGCATACCACCCACAAACTAATGGCCAGGCTGAAATCTCTAACCGTAGATTAAAGCGAATTCTTGAAAGAACCGTGGGAGAGCATCGTGCCTCATGGGCTGATAAACTTGATGATGCTTTGTGGGCTTTTCGTACTGCATACAAGACTCCGATTGGTTGTACACCATATCGTCTCGTGTACGGGAAAGCGTGCCACCTCCCCATTGAGTTGGAGCACAAGGCTTACTGGGCCTTGAAGTGGGCTAACTTCAATATCAACAAAGTCGGTGACCTACGCAAGATCCAACTCAATGAGCTCAATGAACTCCGTAATGAGGCTTATGAAAATTCTTTGATCTATAAGGAAAAGACTAAGCTCATTCACGACTCCAAGATTAAAAACCGAGAGTTCCAAGTTGGAGACAAAGTTTTACTCTTTAACTCTCGGTTGAAAATCTTTTCGGGCAAGCTGAAATCTCGTTGGTCCGGCCCATTCACCATTGCCCAAATTTTTCCATATGGTACTCTCGAGCTCGCTCAACCTAATGGACCTAATTTTAATGTGGATGGCCAACGAGTGAAGTTGTACTTTGGTGAGGACATCTCTCATGAGATGATTCCATCCCTCACCACGTTTCCCATGAACTAATTTTGGGTCGAGTCAGGCTCGTGACTCGGTTATCAAAAACAAGCGCTCCTCGGGAGGCAGCCCGAGTATCTATCTTTTTCCGTTTTAACCTCCTAAGTGTAGGGGGACCTCTATAGGTGTTTGTGTTTGCATGGTGATGTGATTATAGGGATTTGCACGGTTCTTGGAATCTCTGAAGAACCGTGCTCCCGCGTTATCCGAAATCCGGTTCTATCTCTCAACTATCGTGATTCAATTTTCTTCATACTCACATTTGAAAATGATCACGTTAGTCGTCTCTTCCTTAGCTTGATTTAAGCAACGTGCACAATGTCATAAGTGTAGGGGAGACTTTTCCCACATGCTTAAACATTGAGGACAATGTTTATCTTAAGTGTAGGGGGGACTTCTATCGAAGTTTTAAGTGAACTTTTCCATGAAAATGCCTTCATTTAACCGGAAAATCATCTTTTTCAACATTTTTCAAATTTTTAATTAACTTTGGCCATTTAGTCGTAATTTTTAAATTTTTATCGTTGCTTTCATATGTATATATCTCGCAATAAAGTCAAAAATATTAATAAAGTGGTGTAGCTAGTTTTGAAATCTTTGACATATTAGGCCCGTTGCGATTATTTTGACTCAACTCGAATAGACTTATCCAAGTTTATTCTAGCTAGTATCCTTAACAATGTAGACCTTAATTGGTTTATTAGGCTAAGCATCCACGAGTCTCATTACTTGAGATCTTAAATTGTGGAGAACGAGAAATGATAGAGTCAATTATAAGTCGGTATTCTTGCACAAGCTCACTTGGTGTAATTATTTGCCTATTCTCCCATCACTTGCTAATAATTTATCTGCAATAAGTAAGGTCTTACGATTTGAAAAGTTACTTAGCTTCTAGCCCAAGATCGTTTAAAAGTTGCTCGGTAATGATAAGAGTTCATAGCCAAGGCATAACTTATGAAGCGGGGCGCGAAGATTGGCGAGTCCGAAAAGGCCCTAACAAGGCATGAGGATTCAATCTTATTGCTAAAGATCCAAGGTGATGTGAAAAGCATTATTCCCAAAATCAATATGAAGGATCAAGACTCACGACGAAAAGCAATCAACTCCCGTAAAGATCATGGAGAAGTCTATCCGAAAAGACCCTAACAAGGTATGAGGATAAATAGATCCAAGTCCGAAAAGGAGGCGGATCGTTGTATCTTAAAATCCCAATTAGGTATTGAAGAAATAATCATGAAGTCGTGGTCAACAAAGTTGGAGTACCATTCAAAAGTCTCCAAGTGAAGAAACTCTATTAACGATGAGAAGACCATTATCTCAAGCACGTCTCTCAAGATATGAAGTATGAAGTACATGCCAAATATCGGCCCGAGAAAGGTCTCAAATCGAGAACCGAGTTATTCCAAGATATGAACTTTTGATATCCCGAGAAGCAGTTTTAAGAGATTTTGTCCTTTAGCTAACTATTGATCAAATCGTCCTACTTTGCTTTCAGCCTAAATAAACTATCGAAATAAGTCCAAAAATGCATCTTCATGATAATTCTAAGACAAAAATAAAATATAAGAGATACACCTAGGAATAAGGGAGTTTAAGCATATAATTAAGCCATGTGTGTAAGTGTTTGATTTACTAACTTATTATAACAATGATCTCGTTTTTAAGCTTAGTTTGGGGAACGTGAAACTTGAGGGTGATAAATCTTCGCAGCACCAAAGCCCTAATGTAAGTCCTTGATCTCTTTGCAAGTTATTTCCATATAGCTATTTTCAAGTGAAAATGGTTTTCTATCCTTTTGTTTACTTTAAAGATTTTAATTTCTCTTAGTACTTTAATTTTTGTTTAGTATGTTAATAAGGCCAAGGTTGATTGATTATGAGAAAAGTGTAAAATTGCTTTATCACTAAGCATTGCATGAGGGCATGGCAATGGTTAAGTGTAGGGGATTTGATAGGTGTGAAAACACCCATCCTTTTACCACTTAATTCTGGCTAAAACGAGACCAAAACGCGTATTTAATATCATTTGTTTGGAATTATGCGTGTTTTTTGTGTTTATTGTGTTTTCAGAGCCAACCGGATGAATATTGAAGAAAACATTGGATTGCACGGGTTTTATGGAGGAAAAAGACTCAAGACGAAGTCTATTGTCCAAGAGATGCAAAAAATTTGAAGTCACTGGGCCTTTTTGAAGATTTATCGAAGAAAAGGACCAAAGATGGATGATTTACATATGTCGAAGAAACTCAATTCTATTAAACGAAGAAATTAAAAGACGAGTTGAATTTAATCGTCGATAAATCCCGAATCAGAATCGAAAACGTCAACTTTTCTGAAAAGACGAGAAGACAAGAAGAAAGGGAGAAAGCTCACTCACCAACCAAATGGAAGACCTATATAAAGAGATCCCCTCACACAATTTAGCCAGTTTTAGTTTTTCCTTTTTCTCTTCTCTTTTATTCGTAGGTATCACCAACACCATTAGGGTGTTTGGTGATTTTGATTCAATCTTTAATCTTGTAGTTTTAATCTTTTCCTTTGATTGTCTAAACCTTAATCATTTAATACAAGCCTTCCATTAATCTTGTTCATCTTCATCTTTTTGATTCAAAGTTAAAGTTCTTATTTGGTTGATTTTGATCTTTAAAAGTTATTGGGTTTTATGTTTTTATTGATGGGATTTGTTGTTTATGGTTAGTAGATGATTAGTGGTTAAATTGGGTTAAGTTTTGGTTAAAAACTTGGTGGATTTTGGCTAAAAATCGTGTTACCCTGTTTGTGTTCTGCTTACTGTTCTTCGTCTGCATCTTTTTAAAGTTCCGAACCAAATTTCATTGAAAGTTCCGAACCAGGTCTTAGAAAAAGTTCCGAACCGGATTTCATCGAAAGTTCCGAACAGATTTTTTAGAAAAGTTCCGAACAGATTTTTTGCCAAAAAGTTCCGATCCAGAATTTTTTAAAAAAGTTCCGAACCAAAAAAAAAAAAAAATTCTTCTGAACAAAAATTCTTCCGAACAAGAAAACTTCCGAACAGATAAACTTCCGAACCAATAAACTTCCGAACAAAAGTAATTAGTTCCACCAGCCTGCCTGCCAGCTTACCAAACGTTTCCCGCCAATTTCACCAGGCTGCCTGCCAGCTTCCAGCAGCTAGCCTGCTAGCTTGTTTATTTAATAGTATTGTTCCGTAATTGTTTAGTTTTATCTGAAAGTTGTTCCGATTTTATTTTTGAAAGTTACGTATTTTTAGTTGAATTTTTCGTCGATTTTTACTATTAATATTTTTTCGTAAAGTTTAAGTTTATCTTTTATTTAGTACCCGCTTTAGGTTTTGCCTCGTTTAGCTTTAAAGTACCATTTTAGTTTTATTCTCTCCTTTTTCATTTAGTAAACTTTATTTTCGAGTCGATAATTAATTTCGTCTTTTAGTCTTATTTTTATTAATTATTTCGTTCTAAATCTACGTTTTATTATTTATATTGTTTTGTTTTTATTAGTTAATCGCTTTTAGCTTATTTTTATCACTTTACGCACTTAATCCTTTTAGTAGAATAGGAAACTCAAACCCCCTATTTGTCACCAAGAACAATCTTTCCACATTGATCTGCGATCAATTCGAGAGGATACCGAGATTAATCTGAACCCCATCCAAAAGTTGAGTATCATTAATCCTCGCATTCATGACGTCATCAAACAAGAGGTTATCAAACTTCTAGATGCCGGCTTGATTTACCCTATTTCGGATTCGCCATGGGTAAGTCCCGTCCATTGTGTGCCCAAGAAGGGCGGAATAACCGTTGTTCCCAATGAACACAACGAGTTGATTCCCACTCGTCTCGTTACTAGGTGGAGAGTTTGTATCGACTATCGCAAACTCAATGATGCCACGAGAAAAGATCACTTTCCTCTTCCTTTCATGGATCAAATGCTCGAGCGTCTAGCTGGTAATGACAATTACTGCTTTTTAGACGGTTTCTCCGGGTATTTTCAAATTCCCATCGATCCCAAAGATCAAGAAAAGACCACATTCACTTGTCCCTATGGAACATTTGCTTACAAACGCATGCCTTTTAGTTTATGCAATGCTCCTGGGACGTTCCAAAGGTGTATGATGGCTATCTTCCATGACATGGTTGAAGAAACTATGGAAGTCTTCATGGATGATTTCTCGGTTTATGGCGATTCTTTCTCTTATTGCCTTGCCAATTTAGAACGTATGCTTAAGCGGTGTGAAGACACTCGCCTTGTTCTTAATTGGGAAAAATGCCATTTCATGGTAAAAGAGGGCATCGTGCTAGGACACAAGATCTCCAAAGCCGGTCTTGAAGTGGATCGTGCTAAAGTCGATGTTATTTCTAAATTGCCTCCACCTTCAACCGTGAAGGGTGTGAGAAGTTTCCTCGGTCATGCGGGCTTCTACCGTCGTTTCATCAAAGATTTTTCTAAAATCGCCTGCCCGATGACCCACCTTTTGGAAAAAGATACTCCTTTTATCGTTTCCAATGAGTGTATTGAAGCCTTCAACTTACTTAAGGATAAGCTTACTAAGGCACCGGTCTTGGTTACCCCTAATTGGGAGCTTCCCTTTGAGTTGATGTGCGATGCTAGCGACTTTGCTATTGGAGCGGTTTTGGGCCAAAGAGTGAACAAACACTTCCAACCGATCCATTACGCTAGCAAGACAATGACGGGGGCTCAATTGCATTTCACGACAACCGAGAAAGAGCTTTTAGCTGTTGTCTATGCCTTTGAAAACTTCCGCCCCTATCTTGTCCTTTCTACCACCATCGTGTATACCGATCATTCCGCGTTGAAGTACTTGTTAACTAAACAAGATTCCAAACCAAGACTTCTTCGCTGGGTTTTGCTACTTCAAGAATTTAAAATCGAAATTCGTGATAAGAAAGGAGTTGAAAACCTAGCCGCGGATCATCTCAGTAGACTTGAGGATCCATACCAAGGGGATCATCCGAACAAAGAGATCAATGACTCTTTTCCCCTTGAAACCTTAATGTCTATCAACTCGAATTCTGATGAAACCCCGTGGTTTGCGGACATTGCAAATTACTTGGCAGGTGGAATTCTCGTTGACGGGTTAACATCCCAACAAAAGAAGTTCTTCAAAGACATTAAGACTTACTTTTGGGATGACCCGTATCTATTCAAACAATGTGCTGATTTGATTATTCGTTGATGTGTTGATGGACCGACAGCATTAGAAATCCTTGACGCCTGCCACAAAGGACCCACCGGTGGTCACTTTGGTCCCACCATTTATCGTGATGCTCACGAGATGGTTAAACGTTGTGATGCTTGCCAAAAACAAGGCAAGATCACACATAAAGATTAGATGCCTCAGAATTTCATTCAAGAATGTGAAATCTTTGATGTTTGGGGTATCGACTTTATGGGGCCATTCCCTTCCTCTAAAGGAAAAAATACATCCTTGTAGCCGTTGACTACGTTTCTAAATGGGTTGAAGCTAAAGCTTTACCCACTAATGACGCAAGGGTGGTTTGTAACTTTTTGAAATCGCTATTCGCTAGATTCGGTGTGCCTCGTGCCATTATTAGTGATCGCGGGACTCATTTTTGCAATGATCAATTTGCAAGAGTCATGGCTAAGTATGGTGTCAATCATCGTCTTTCCACCGCATACCACCCACAAACTAATGGCCAGGCTGAAATCTCTAACCGAGGATTAAAGCGAATTCTTGAAAGAACCGTGGGAGAGCATCGTGCCTCATGGGCCGATAAACTTGATGATGCTTTGTGGGCTTTCCGTACCGCATACAAGACTCCGATTGGTTGTACACCATATCGTCTCGTGTACGGGAAAGCATGCCACCTCCCCATTGAGTTGGAGCACAAGGCTTACTGTGCCTTGAAGTGGGCTAATTTCGATATCAACAAAGCCGGTGACCTACGCAAGATCCAACTCAATGAGCTCAATGAACTCCGTAATGAGGCTTATGAAAATTCTTTGATCTATAAGGAAAAGACTAAGCTCATTCACGACTCTAAGATTAAAAACCGAGAGTTCTAAGTTGGAGACAAAGTTTTACTCTTTAACTCTTGGTTGAAAATCTTTTCGGGCAAGGTGAAATCTCGTTGGTCCGGCCCATTCACCATTGCCCAAATTTTTCCATATGGTACTCTCGAGCTCGCTCAACCTAATGGACCTAATTTTAAGGTGAATGGCCAACGAGTGAAGTTGTATGATATGAGCTAAAACTCATATCAATTTATCAACAAATAACCCTAAAACATGAAGCAAAATACCAATTTATCTTGTAAAAACAGTTTTATGTGGTATGTTTGTGTTTGTGTACACTTGTGTAGGTAAAAGGATGCATTTTCAAGCAAACAAGGAATAATCAAGCTTAATTTGATGAAAAAGACAAAGAAGGATCAAAAGTGACAAGACTTTGAAAGTACAAGGACCTATCTTGACAAACTGCCAAAGATGAAGGACCAAAGTGTAAATATTGTATAAAGTCAAGATCATAGTCAAACAAGGTCAACTCTCAAGTCAACTCAGTCAAAGGATCATTTTTGCTCAAGGGTGATGTTTGAAGGACTAAAAGTGCCAAAGAAATGAAGTTACAAGCTCAAAAATGCAATCTGCCAAAGTCTAGGGACTATTTCTGCCAATCCTGGAAATTAATACAAGTGCAATCCATGTGATGAATTTTAGACCAATGAGAAGCCAAAGATACAAGCACACGGATTGCCACATAACAGCATCTAATATCCACTAGGCGCCGTCTTCATTTATTAACGAATCACAACAGTGTGATCCGTGTGCTTCCATTTCAACCATTCAAAGCTTGACACGTGTCATCTTCAAATAACCAAAAATTCCCAGGATCGTTTTGGAACTAGAGTGGATTTCATGGAAAGTTACAAACATCAAAATTGCTTATTTTTGAGAGACGAATCCATTGGTCATCATCAATTAACAAGAAATCAACTCAATCAAGAAACCCCAATTCATGTTCATACCTGGAAAATCAACTCAGTAGAATTATGCCACGTGGAGACCTGGGATTGGTCCCAACACGTCACCAACCGCAACTGACCTCCTTCTCAAGCCTATAAATAGCAGTTTAGTCTTCATTTCTTGTTGTGTAGTTGTAAGTGTGAAAAACACACACTTTTACTTTTCCTCTCATCATTTTCCCTTTTTAGCTAAACTACTCAAGAGTTTGACACACTCTTGAGTTAGTTAGTTAGTTAGTTACCTTCTCAACAGCTTTGTAACAAATTTCCATCAATAAAATTCAAATACAACTTTTCCCGCCAATTCTTCTCATCATCTTTACTGTTCATTCCTTGCTTCCATTGATACTATTGTTGCTGCATTGAGTTTGTTATGATCATTCATTGATCATAACTGACTTTGATTGAAGAAAGTAGATGTTTGATTGATTTCAGTCCAAATCCATAAGCACAAGTGATGAATTTAAGCAAATATGATTATTCTAGTTGTTGAGTAGCTGTTTGTTGATTGTAGATTGTTGAATCTAGTGCTAAGGTGGTGGTTAGCACTAGACTAGAGAGTACAGCACTCCTCTACTACTCAAAGGGTACTTCACAAGGTTCAAAAGTTCTTGTTTTGGTTCCACTCAAATTGTAAAATGCATGCTTCATTTCTAGTGTAAATCTTTGGTGAATGCATGATAAAATTTGTTTAGTTTGATCTTTACTTGATTCTAGTTAGTTTGTAGCTTTAGTGTTGCTTATCTGCTATTTGCTTTGATAACTGTTCTAGTTGATAGCTTATTCCTGTCACTTTTTAGCCTTGCTATTCTTCTTGAGTTCTAGTAGTGGTATTTGCTTGCATTTAGCTTTAATACATTCCATTTTGATCACTGAGTTTAGTTTGCTAAAAGTTTTTACTCAGCATTGACTGGTGCTAAAAAAGTCTTAACAAATTTTCATAAAGTTCAGATAAAGGTTGTTTGGCATTAGATGAAATCTGGTTTTCAAGTGTTGGTTTTTGGCAAGTAAAAGTTAATTTCCAGTCACCAAGTGAAAACAAGTAGTTCTGAGCCATTTTCAAGTCAAGTTTGAGTTCAAAAAGGCAATTGGCAATAAAAAGGTTTGGGTCATAATTCAGTCATTTTTGCATATAAAAAGTTGTCAAATTCATTTGGCTGGCATTTACTTGATTCTTGATGAAATTTAACCAAACCAGTTCTCATTTCTAGTTCAATATATGAAGTTTCATATTCTATAAGCATTTGATACAGTATTCATTAAGCAAAGAGAAATAAGCAAAAATCTGAACAATTGAGGAAAGTGAAGTTTCTGTAAATGAAAACAGCTTTTTCATATCTCTTAATCCACTTCACAAACCTGGCAATTTTCTTTTACAATATCACTTAGTAGGTGTTGGTGGATGATTTTTGAGATTTTCAGCTTTTTGGAAAAAATCTTGGTCAACGCTTGGTCAACATAAGCCAATTTCAGCTTATTTCATTTTCAAAGCTTATTTCTTGATGAATTTTGATAAGACTTGATTTCCCGTTCATGATTTGAGCTCTTTAATCAGTTTCAGTACAAAAAGCTAATTGTGCATGTCCAGATTTTCCTAGAGCTTATTTTGTGCTTATTGTGAAGTGCTTATTGGCTTTTAAGTCATTTTTAGCCAAAATCCTCTTACAGGTCTAGCTTATTTTGAATTTTAAGCATTTTGCAATTTGTTTGGAAAGTTTTGGTTCAGAAATAAGCTCATACGAGCTTATTTGTTCTAAAAACCCGTTTTGGCTTAAAAAGTTTTCGATATTGCATTCTAGTCCCTAGTGTATTAAACTGGTATTAATTTTGGCTAAAGTTGAACATTTTTAGGGTTTGCACTAAATTAATCCTTTCAGTTTGGAATTTGTTAAAATTCAGTTAGCAAGTTTTGGTTATTGTTACAAGTTGGTTAGTTTGTTACATAGTTTTCAAGTTCAGTCCTTATAGTTTGCTGTTTTGACATTTCCAGTCCTTGCACTTGTTAGTTTTACATTTTAAGCATTTACTTTTCATAGAATTTACATTTTCAGTCCTTCTAGTTGTAAAATTTACATTTTGAATTTTACTTGAATAAAAACTTGGTATTTGCACGATGTTTTACATATAAGTAGATCATATTTTTCAGTTTTGCAAGGCTTGTTTGAATTAGCAAATAGAATATCAAAAAAAAATATTAACAACCAAAAACAGTTAAAAACCCGATATTGTTAGGACTTTCAATTAGCAAGAACTGAGAAAAACGAACTGCATTATACACAATTTTAAATGGCGCCGCTGCCGGTTCTTTGACTTTACGAGAGACTATCGATTGACGGTTTTCATTGGCTTTTGGGATCCGTTCACCTTGTGAACGTTATTTTTACGTATCATAAATCAAAAACAAATAAAAAATCAAAAATATAAAAATATATAAAAACTAAAAAATTAACAAAACAATTCTTTTCCTAAAGAATTGACAAAACAAATTAAAAAATCCAAAAAGCAATCTTTTTCCTAAGAGATTGCACCCAAAAATATATATTATTGGATTCTCTCGGTTTTTATGTACATATAGTATTTTCTCTTAAAAATTCATAAATACAAAAATATTTTCCATATATTATTATAAGTAAATACGTATACGTATAAGAACAACCAATTTACATATACTCCATAAGTATTGCCAAGGCAATACACCGTGTTGAGGGGCGTTCCGGTCCTTGACACGTGTATCGATCAAACAAAATAAAGCAAGAATAGATAAATACTCTCAATAAGCAACAATTCGAAGAATACGAACATTTAAGTGAATAGAAAGGCGATGTGCTATAAAATGCCATATAAGGGTCAATAGGTACTTAAGTGCTTCGCGCCACCTAACCCCCCGTTCACTTGTGAGTATTCTAAGAAGGAAGGCTTCATTGGGGGTCTTGCACCCAAGTAGTACATACATATATTGTTATTTTCTTGTGGATATTTAATATTGAAACTCGAAGAGGATAATCCATTTCTCTTCAAAGTCACACGAGAGCTTCTCTCTCATTCCTCGTATTGAGTTGCATGCTCACTCGCGGGCGTGCACAAATACCGATTGGTGTACAACCTATTCCTCCGAAAAGGAAGAAAAAGAGAAAGAGTAAGACCACCACCGTCCATCAAGCCGATCACGAGAATCGTGCTTTGACTCCTCCACCACAAGAAGCCATGGCTGTTGATAATCGTTCTTTGATGGAACGTATGCAAACCAATGTTCATGGATATGCTAGTGCTATTAGTATTCCCGACATTCCCGCAAATACATTTGAGCTAAAAACGTCTATGATTACTATGGTTTCACAATCACCTTTCTATGGTAACAAGAATAATGATCCTCATGCTCACTTTAAGAGATTCCTTTCTCTTTGCAATACCATTAAGCACAATGGAGTTCCATATGATGCTATTAAGTTGATGTTAGTGTCATTTTCACTTGAGGGACAAGCTAAGCATTGGTTAGACACCCAACTACCCGATAGTATCACCACATGGGATGGTTTCACCACTAAGTTTTTGAACAAGTTCTTTCCTCCATCTAAGACCATGGCCTTGAGGAACTTAATTATAGGCTTTCAACAAAAACCTAGTCAATCCTTAAGTGATGCTTGGGAAGAGTATAGTGAGTTATTGAGACGATGCCCTAACCATGGATTGGATGACGTTCACCAAATCAATACCTTCTATGATGGCCTTAAACCTCATCACCAACATTCACTCAATGCTTCCGCGGGAGGGAATATTCTTCTTAAATCCATGCAAGAGGCTTTAGACATCATTGAGACTAAAGCAATGGTTCAAACAAACAATCAATTTGAAGAAAGGGTTCATGTTATCCAAAACACTTCTCAAACACCTTGTGATAACCAACTCCTTAAATTTCAACAAGAGATCCTTCAACAAGTCAAACAAGGACAACAAGAATTGCTTCAAGCTTTTAAGACCATTTCATTGAACAATTCTTCAAATGATGTGAATGCCATTACTCTTTCTTATGTAACTTGTGGAGGTCCCCATTCTTATGAACAATGTGATAAGGTGCAAGTTTATCAAGGGGAATGCTATGCTTACTAAGAGGAACATCGTGAACACTTCAAGCCAAATATCAATCCAAATAACCTTTCTTACAAGTCCCAAAATTACCTTACTCCACCGGGATTCCCACCCCAACCACCCACCTAAATTCAACAAAATCCTCCTTAAATTTTACCAAGGAATTAAGGGCAAAGACCACCTTATCAAGGAAATAACTACAAGGCACCCAATCAATTTCAACCTCAAGCAAATAACTTTTATCCACCAAACCAAGGGTTTAATCCACCACCTCAATCTTTCCCACAACAAGGTTTTTATCAAGGAAATGTGCAACCTAACCCCATGGATTTGATGCTTCAAAAGTTTACTTCTTTTGAGAAACAATTGAGAGATAATCAAGAGGAAAATAACAAGAAATTTGCTCTTCTCCAAAACCAAATTATGTTTAATCAAAGACCACAAAGGGCTTTACCTTCCAACACACAAACTAATCCAAGGGCAAATGTCAATGCTATTACAACAAGAAGTGGAAAGTCAACAAAGGATCCTTCACCTCCTACACCTCCTATTGTTCAACCCACTTGTGCTCCTACTTGTGACAAGCCTTCTACCTCTACTTCACCTCCTCAAAATGCTCCCATTCACTCAAACACACCTTCTCAACCTATTCATACTTCTCCTTTACCTTCCACACTTCCCAATGAAGAAGCTAACAAAGACAAATCTCCCACTACAACACCTATTCCACCTACACCAAAACCTACTCTTCCATATCCTTCAAGGTTGAAAAAGGACAAGTTAAAGAACAAGGATGACATCCAAGTCTCCAATTTCTTAAGGATGTTCAAGCAACTCAACATCAATATATCCTTTGCGGAAGCTCTTGCTTATATGCCAAAGTTTGCTAAGATGTTCAAGGATTTACTCTCAAACAAAGAAAAATTGGTTGATTTGCCCAACACATCCCTTAATGAAAATTGTTCCGTGGTGTTACTTAAAACCTTACCAACAAAACTTGGAGATCCGGGGCGCTTCTTGATACCTTGTAATTTTCCTGGTGTTGAAAATTGCATGGCTTTGGCGGATCTAGGGGCAAGCATAAACCTCATGCCTTTATCGATTTGGAAAAAACTCTCTCTTCCCGAGCTCACTCCCACTAGGATGACTCTTGAACTAGCCAACCGAACCATAGCTTACCCCGTAGTATAGGGAAGGATGTATTTGTAGGTGTGGATAAGTTTATGTTTCCGGCCGAATTTGTAGTGGTTGATTATGACATGGATCCTAGAGTGCCTTTGATTGTTGGTAGACCGTTTTTGAGAACGGGTCGTACTTTGATAGATGTGGCGGAAGGAGAACTAGTTATGAGAGTAGAAGATGAGAGAGTGGTGTTTAAGTTAGGGAAAGTTTGTGATAGGAAAGAGGTTAAGGAGTCTAGACCGTGTGAGACTATTAACATTGTTGATGTGTTAGATGAGGTGTGTGATGAACACTTTCATGATGCTTGTAAGAGTACTAGTGATGAGATGCCCCATGTTGAAACCGTGGACTCAATTGCTCCCTCTTTAACACCTTTTGGAGAGAGTGATTTCCTCTTGGAGGAATTTGAGTCAAACTTTCTTGGTGATGATGATTCTCCCATTAATTGGGAAGAAGATATTCTTACAATCCAAAAGTTGTTCAATGAGGACTCTATTCCTTCTCCTATTCCACAAGAAGTTACCATTAAGGAACCTTCCATAGTAAAACCTTCCATAGAGAGTCCACCTCCAATTGAACTTAAGGACCTTCCATCCCACCTAGAGTATGCTTTCTTAGAGGGCAAAGACCAATTACCTGTGATCATTGCTAAAGATTTGAAAGAGGATGAGAAGGAGCAACTTATTGAAGTCCTTAAGAAACACAAGAAAGCCTTAGCATGGAAAATATCCGACATAAGGGGAATTGATCCACATTTTTGTACACACAAAATCCTTATGGAGGATGACTGATTGCGGTAAATTTAGATAACTTGCTTTAGGAAAAACAAGCAACTAAATATGAGCGGTAAGTATCGAGTGACGGTTTAGGAAAACCGTGCACTAATGACCCTCAATCACTTAAAAAGAGATGAAAGATTCGTTTCCCAAGGAGGTATGGTGTTGTGAATTAACTTGTATATATTTGAGATTAATATTGATGAGATGGAATGACGGTTTCTTGGAAATTACACTATGACGTAAAAAACGAAAACGTAAAACCGTAGAAAAACTACTAAAATTAAAAATTATTAAAACCAAAAACAAAATCAAGAAAAAGATTAAAAAGACTAAAACAAGTCTAAAATAATATAAATAAAGACAAAAATCCAATAAAGATATTTTATAACCTTTTATTAATTAAATAATTAATTTTAAATGCTAATTAAAGCCCTAAAATTAAATTTAATTAATTCAAATGTCAAAAATATGATTTTATTGAACAATTACTTAACTTATATTATTAGAAGACTAAAAAGTAATTTTCTAAAAATTAAAACCTATTAAAGCTATTTTTAAAACTCAAAAAATGATTTAAAATAATTAAAAACCAATTAAACTTAAAATAATTATAAAAATAAATCTAAAAGTTATAAGAATAATCTAAAAATGGAAATAGTCCTAATCAATGCCAAAGAACCTAGGAAAAATGAAAAAGAAAGAAAAATAAAATTTTGAAAATTAATTAATAAAATAATATTAAAATACTCCAAAAAACATAAAAGTCACTAGTTGCGCCGCAACTAGTGGGGTCTTGCGCCGCAACAAGTGTTGCGAGATCACCAAGGTCAGCAGCACCTTCAGTTGCGCCGCAACAAGTATGACTTGCGGCGCAATTCGTGTTACGGGAAAAACTTTGGCCTGCAGCTCCTTGTGTTGCGCCGCAATCTTCTGTCTTGCGGCGCAATTCGTGTGACGTGTCTGGTTGTTTTGCTGATGTTCAAGCTTCTTCCAAGTATGATACAAGCCAAGAGGACTTGGCAATGAGCTTTGTTTGGAGATATTGTTGGAACAATTGGGCACCCTTGTGCTCAATGAAGCACAAGGAGTCAATTAACACACAATAAACAACAAGAATCAAAGATCAACAATCAAAGATCATGCACAAAGTTCATCACAAATCAAGCAAATTAACACTTATGCAGATTTTTAACACCCTTTATCCTTTTAAACACTCCAAATTTACTCCAAACTTGATCAAATGATTACACAACAATAAAACAATCTATCTCAAACCTTAATCAAGTTGTCTAACATCTTTTAGCAACACAAATCAATGATTGTACCCTGCTTAAACTTGTTGCCAAACACCCTTTAAACTTCTAAAAACCAACTTTTAACATACCAACATGCTTACAAAGGCTACCAAATTGATATCAAAGCTTCATAACATGTATATCAACTCAAAATAACATCAAATCAACAGCTAAATCACACTTAAACACATAATCAAATAATATCATATAAACTAGCACTTTTATGAACTTTTTCAAGGTAAAAGGAAGATACCTTAGGTTCTTACATCCAAGAACCTAGAGGATGAAAATCCTCCTCCAATCCAACCCGGGTTGGAGCTGAACCAAATCAACAAACCTTCAACCTATTGTAATCACAAAACAAGAAAACAACAAAATAATATAACAATATATATTTTTTTATGTTTCCTTTTTCTTCTTTCCAAAATACTTTCAAAACCTTTTTAATCTTCTTAAAATGTTTCTATAACACTTAAATCACCAACAAACATGAACCATAAACACCCAAATACCTTTGAGAAGATTTTACCAAAATCTCTCAAAATCTCAAAACCTTAAACAACTTTGAAAATCAAAGTTGCTTAACCATAAACAAAGTGGAACTCAGAATCAATCTCCTCACAACACACAAACTTTTAAAAACAATAAAAAAGGAATTACACTTGAATATTTCAAAAACCAAACTTTTTATTTCTTTAAAAAGGAATTACATGTGAGAGACTAGAAACTGGAACAAGGGCTTCACACAAGTTGTGAGCTCCTTTTATAGAGGCCTAAGAACAATCTAGAATAGAAAAAACTAAACCCTAATCACTAGAAAATCCCAAATGTGCCCTTGAGTGCATTTTGTCCTCTCATTTGATCTTGGACGTTTATTTTGCTTTGGGAGGAAGCAAATAATCTTGGCCATTGATTATTGCCACGTCATGATGCTTGGGGGCTAAGGAATGATGTGATTGGTGGATTGGGGAATTGGGGTTTTGGTGCACATGAGTGGGATGCAGGTTTTTAGGAGTGGGATAGGTTTTGGCATGTGTGAATCACTTGTGTGCAAGTTTAATTGGGTTTTACCCAAGTAATTGTGGTGGTAATTTCTGGGAAGTAAAAAAAATGATGAACACTACCCATTTGATCCGAAAATAGGGGTTTGTTGGGTGTTAGGCGCATTTTTCTTTCAAATCTTTCCTTTTTGGCAACTATGGTCCTTCTCTTTTGCTCTTTTTGGCTTTTAAGGTTTCCAGCCCCAAAACTTGACTTTCCTTTGCATTTAAGTTTCCACACTTGACAATTTTGGCACAAACTTTCCATAAAGATGTTTCAAAGGCAATTTTTGTCATTTGGTGATTTTTCAAGGACTAATCTTGGACAATGTTGATCTTCAAAGGTCTTCAATGTGTCTTTCACTTCATGAGGGACCATTATTGGCAATTTGAATTTGGTGAGGGACTATTCTTGCCATTTCTTCAAAGTTGAAGGACCTTTTTGCAATTTTGACAAACTTAAGGGACCAAACTTGTAATTATTAATATACAAGGGTTTTAAGTGTCATTTCTTCAATAGATGATGATCAATCTTGTATTGTCTTCAAGTCTTCAAGGGTATTTGATGAAAATTCCATGAT
Organism: Glebionis coronaria; assembly: GCA_025667525.1. Classification (NCBI taxonomy): domain Eukaryota; kingdom Viridiplantae; phylum Streptophyta; class Magnoliopsida; order Asterales; family Asteraceae; genus Glebionis; species Glebionis coronaria. Next base: position 221,320,082 of record CM046879.1, read on the forward strand.
TAGGGCCCGGTTCTTTGTACGGCTGCGTTTCTCGTGTTCGTTTTTCCTTGATTCTTGTGATCTTTTGTCTTTTTCACGATATCCATACCTAAAACACACAAGTAAACAAACACAAGCATATATATGGTATTTTTATGACATTTTTATGCATTTAAAGCCCGAAAAGAACGATGAGATCATGTATAAATGCCATCTCATCACTCCCCCATACTAAGCCATTGCCGTGCCCTCACGCAATGCTAGAATAAAGTATCTAAGCATCACCAAAGTTCAATTTTATTAACCTTTATTGAAGAGTAGAAGACTTGCAACTTACTACGATGATGTGTAAAGACATAATGTATGATTTTCATCACCAAAATGTGACTTTTAGGGTCAAAGAATAGAAACAAGTTAATGTCCCTTAGAGTAAATTTCGTCATCCTTGATTGTCATACATTCCATGCTAAGTGCAAAAACAAGATCATTGTTGGTACAAGTCACAATGCTAACACTACTCATACGTCCAAATTGTGTAATACTTTTTCTCCCCGCAATCCTAGTTATTATAAAAGGAAATGGGTTACTAGCATTTTTTATCTATTTGTCATGGATCACAAGTGATTCATATTGACTTATTTAAGTAGTTATTAGTCCGAAAGCAAAGTAGCACGATTTGATCAATAGTTAGCCGAAGGACAAAATCTTTTAAAACGGCTTCTCGTGTATCTCCTTAAGTTCATATCTTGGCATAACTCGTTTCACGATTTGAGACCTTTCTCGGACCGATATTTGGCATGTACTTCATACTTCAAATCTTGGGAAGACGTTCTCGAAATTATGGTCTTCTCTTCATATAATTGGAATTTCTTCACTTGACGTTTTTGAGAGATTCTTCATATAGGACCACGACTTCATCATTTTTCTTCAATCTTTACTTTGGATTTTGATATACAACGATCCGCCTCCTTTTCGGACTTGGATATATTTATCCTCATACCTTGTTAGGGTCTTTTTGGATAGACTTTCTCCATTCTTTAGGGGAGTAATAGCTTCTCGTCGTGTGTCTCGATCCTTCATATTGATTTTGGAACAATGATACTTCACATCATCTTTGGATCTTTAGCAAAAATAGAGCTCCTCATGCCTTGTTAGGGCCTTTTTGGATAATCGCCAATCTTCGCGTCCCGTTTCAATAAGTTATGCCTTGGCTATGAACTCTATTCAACCCCGAGCAACTTTTAAACGATCTTGCGCTAGAGGCTAAGTAACCTTTCAAATCGTACGACCTTACTTATTGCAATTATGTTTTATTCCTAATGCATTGATCTTATGGGAAGAAAAAGCCACAATTAAAAACATATGAGTTTTTGAAAGAACATTTTCATGTTCTACGTTTAGCATGATCACTTGTCTAACTCTATCATTTCTCGTTCTTCACTATTTAAAGACCTCTAATTAAAGAGACTCGTGAATACTTAGCCATGCAAGTCAAAATTAAGCCAAATTTGGATTAGCTTTCATTAAGACTATATCAAATCAAAGTTTTGGGTTTTCAAGCCACCTATAGGATCTTGCACTTTCTTGGACTTTTTCAAGTTTAGAGAATGCGTTTTATAGTTCCCTTGATAAGTGACTTTCTAGAATCAATTATAGGAACTTGCGAAAAGTTCTTGTTCTTAACCCGAATGAATTAAGACTTTCGCGTTTTAAAGCTCCCTATATAAAAGTCTAGCAAAACTTGAATTGAGCGGGTTAAGGAATGTAAATGGCTCCAAATGCCCATCAAGTCAAAAATTAACTCTTATTCTACCCATCGGAAAATATACATTCGTGTCTTAAAAACACTTATGAAAACTAAGAAAAATTTTAAAATTTGGCCATTTTTAGCCTTATTAGCAAAACAAAACATTGAAAATTGGAAAACGTGAGGGCGTAGCAAAACAAGTACCTATTCACCCCCCCATACTAAAAGTAAACATTGTCCTCAATGTTTCGAGTCTAAAGGTGGAGCACCCCCATACTAGAGACGAAGAATCGAATGCTTAGGATCTAGCATGGAAAGGGTGATCAACAATATATCTAAAGCCGTTTATTAATTATGCTAAAAGATAATTGTTAGAACAATAAAGGATATGTCATGGAATCGTGAAAAACTTCTTCAAACGAACGATGGAGGCTCACGTAAACGAACACGAGAGTCTTCAATCGTAGATGATGATGATGATCTAGATAACACAATCACAAACAACCACGAGACAACGAGTTGGAAGGGTACAAGTCCCCTTATTAGTGAACATAAAGCATAAAGATAAGCATGGGATCTCCCCCACGAGGCACCTCGTTTTTGATTACCGAGTCATGAGCTCGACTCGATCCCCTTAAAATGTGAACATTTAGGGAAATTCATGGTGTGGTCAATTTTTGGCGGGGCTTACATGATAAACAAGGCCCAAAAAGCAACCGGTATAAAGGACTAAGTCCTTAGATGATGCAAAATACCGGGGTCGAAGATGGCGTTCTCGTTCTCATGGAAAAAACAATTCAACGTTACTCCAACATGTGCCATAAACTCAAAGAGTTTGAAGAAAATAGATGAGAAGTAGAAGGGTGGGACATTGGTTGGGTAAAACAATCGAGTTACTCGAGGTAAACTCTCACCGTAAGTGTAGAAAGATTTTCTAGTGACTACTTCGGTGAAAGACCGAGATTTTATCTTAAACGTGATACCGGGGTCAAAAATCTCGTCCTCGGTGGAGAAGTGTGGGGCTTCCCCCATACTAGGTCCACACAAAACGTCGTCAAAAGGAGTAGACGCGTTTGTAGCAAATTCAATCAATCGAGGTGATGACGGAGTTAGAGTTGGAAAAATTTTCAAATCATTTGTAAAATCTTTTCCTTTGTCAATTTTTAACTCATTATTACGAAAACCCAAGTCGATTAAATTGAAAATTTTTGGTGTTTCTAAAATAAATCTAGGCACACTTAAACTTTTCACATTTATCTTGAAGGTGGGAGGAGGATTTGACTTTTTAAAACATGAATCGATTAGAAAAATATCCCCCTCCGGGCTAACGTAATGGTCTTCATCAAACTCGAAAATCGAAGGCGGGTTGTCAAGAATACGTTTGATCTCGGAAAAATCTCCATCGGGATCAAAAACGTCTTCTCTTCCTCGTGGAAGAGGTTGAGCAATAAGATCGTCGATAATCGAGTCACTAGCTTCAACCGTCGTGAAACTAGGAATAGAAGGCTCTTCGATTGAAGATTTTGCCTTTGTCGTGTCGACCTCGATATCGAAAAACGTATCAATGTGAGCAAGGCCATCGGCGGACTTCTCACATGATAAATCCAAAATCTCACACGGTGTGGGATTAGGAGCAAAAGGCTCGTCTCGTGACGATTTTGCCTTGACGGTTTCAACTTTGTCCTTCGAAGGGATCGAACGTGGGTTCTCGAACATTTTAGCAAAATTACTAACACGTCCCTTCGGAATTAATTGTCGTTCATCTTGTAACAACGTGGGTTCAACGATTTCCTTTAAAACCTTTTCACATTTTTCTTCTTTAAAATCATTTATTGGAATTTCTTCAAAATTAAGTGTATATTGATTTAGAAAATCCTCAATAATTTCATCTTCATTAGAAAAATTAGGTTTACAAGGTACAAGATTTAAAACTCCCAAATATCCTACGAGTTTTTCCTTAGGTTTATTTTCACAAACTTTTTTCAAAACTTCGTTGGATGACGTTTTCGTTGCCTCTACGTTCTTACTTGATGACGATGGTTGCACGACTCTAAAATTCGAGAGATATGGATCAATACGAGACGTACGAGTCTTAGGAGTCGAAGTAACTTGAACCTCTCCTACGGGATTAGGATTGGTGTTTTTAGACAAAGAATTGAATTTTTCCACTAAGCCCTCGAACATTAAAAGAAGTTTATCTCTCTCATTAGCGTGATCATTATTAATTTTATCTATGCATTCTTTCCACATCACTTGATTTTGGTCATACAAACGTTGTTGCTCTTCAAGAAGGGTGTCATAATCGTGTTCCATTTTTTTGTAAGTCTCCCCTTGGGCTTCCAATTTTTCTTTGTAATACTTATCGAGATCGACCACATGTTCTTGAAGTGACTCTATAAGTTTGTTATGACGGCTCATATAATCACAAAAAGATTCATTTAGACTCATTTCTTCATTTTGATTTTCACCACAATTAAAAGACGAATCAAATGACGAATGTGGTTGGTGACCTTGGTCGTTAGATTGAAAATTGTCACCATCACCACGTGGAGGAGAGTTATAGATATAACCCTCTCGACCTCCATAAACTTCACAATTAAAACAATTAGCCCCATCGGGTGGGCCTCCACAATATGGACACGAGAAATATCCCTCATCATTAGACATGATGCAACATAAACGGTGTTACGAGAATTAAACGTTTAGAGGGTGAAAGAAGAGAATTATGAAAATAGAGGGAAAGCAAAGAAGATTCTTTTTGGTGGTTTTGTGGATTTTCAATTTTTTTGTGTTTTTGATGATATTTAATTTTTTTGGATTTTGGTGTATCTTCGTAGACAACAATCTACAAAATCTCTCCTCGAATCAAACTCTTGATTAAAGAAGCCTCAAAGGAATGAAAACGATCACGTGGAGTGAACGCCTTCGAATGACTTTAGAACTTTGGTGAAAACCAAATTGTTCACGAGGGTTTAATCACAAAGAAAACCAAGCAAATATAGTATACGTATTAATACTTTGGGCGGCAAAACCCTCGATTAGCCTTCAACCTCAAAATACTCACAAGCAAGCGGGGAAACGAGGCGGCGCGAAGCACTTAAGAGCCTTTTTCCTTAGGGTATATTTTATAATACCCGCCTTATACCCACCTTATAGTTCGTATCTTTCAAAATCGAGCTTCTCGAAAGTATTTATCTATTTTTGCCTTTTCTTTTTGTTTGAGATTCGAATACAATGATCGAGTGATGAAATCCCGAATCAAGGTTGTGTTTTCACACTTTTGGAGATATTGTATTTTGGTTGTGATACTTAATACAATATATTAATAATATTCACAAAGAAAAACCGAGAAAACCGATAATACGTGTTAAGGGAGTTCCACTTAACACAAATACTATTATGGATAATATCAAAAACAAAATTTTCCAAATTAAGACACGACACACCTCCCCGGCAGCGGCGCCAAAAATGATTGCGGTAAATTTAGATAACTTGCTTTAGGAAAAACAAGCAACTAAATATGAGCGGTAAGTATCGAGTGACGGTTTAGGAAAACCGTGCACTAATGACCCTCAATCACTTAAAAAGAGATGAAAGATTCGTTTCCCAAGGAGGTATGGTGTTGTGAATTAACTTGTATATATTTGAGATTAATATTGATGAGATGGAATGACGGTTTCTTGGAAATTACACTATGACGTAAAAAACGAAAACGTAAAACCGTAGAAAAACTACTAAAATTAAAAATTATTAAAACCAAAAACAAAATCAAGAAAAAGATTAAAAAGACTAAAACAAGTCTAAAATAATATAAATAAAGACAAAAATCCAATAAAGATATTTTATAACCTTTTATTAATTAAATAATTAATTTTAAATGCTAATTAAAGCCCTAAAATTAAATTTAATTAATTCAAATGTCAAAAATATGATTTTATTGAACAATTACTTAACTTATATTATTAGAAGACTAAAAAGTAATTTTCTAAAAATTAAAACCTATTAAAGCTATTTTTAAAACTCAAAAAATGATTTAAAATAATTAAAAACCAATTAAACTTAAAATAATTATAAAAATAAATCTAAAAGTTATAAGAATAATCTAAAAATGGAAATAGTCCTAATCAATGCCAAAGAACCTAGGAAAAATGAAAAAGAAAGAAAAATAAAATTTTGAAAATTAATTAATAAAATAATATTAAAATACTCCAAAAAACATAAAAGTCACTAGTTGCGCCGCAACTAGTGGGGTCTTGCGCCGCAACAAGTGTTGCGAGATCACCAAGGTCAGCAGCACCTTCAGTTGCGCCGCAACAAGTATGACTTGCGGCGCAATTCGTGTTACGGGAAAAACTTTGGCCTGCAGCTCCTTGTGTTGCGCCGCAATCTTCTGTCTTGCGGCGCAATTCGTGTGACGTGTCTGGTTGTTTTGCTGATGTTCAAGCTTCTTCCAAGTATGATACAAGCCAAGAGGACTTGGCAATGAGCTTTGTTTGGAGATATTGTTGGAACAATTGGGCACCCTTGTGCTCAATGAAGCACAAGGAGTCAATTAACACACAATAAACAACAAGAATCAAAGATCAACAATCAAAGATCATGCACAAAGTTCATCACAAATCAAGCAAATTAACACTTATGCAGATTTTTAACACCCTTTATCCTTTTAAACACTCCAAATTTACTCCAAACTTGATCAAATGATTACACAACAATAAAACAATCTATCTCAAACCTTAATCAAGTTGTCTAACATCTTTTAGCAACACAAATCAATGATTGTACCCTGCTTAAACCTGTTGCCAAACACCCTTTAAACTTCTAAAAACCAACTTTTAACATACCAACATGCTTACAAAGGCTACCAAATTGATATCAAAGCTTCATAACATGTATATCAACTCAAAATAACATCAAATCAACAGCTAAATCACACTTAAACACATAATCAAATAATATCATATAAACTAGCACTTTTATGAACTTTTTCAAGGTAAAAGGAAGATACCTTAGGTTCTTACATCCAAGAACCTAGAGGATGAAAATCCTCCTCCAATCCAACCCGGGTTGGAGCTGAACCAAATCAACAAACCTTCAACCTATTGTAATCACAAAACAAGAAAACAACAAAATAATATAACAATATATATTTTTTTATGTTTCCTTTTTCTTCTTTCCAAAATACTTTCAAAACCTTTTTAATCTTCTTAAAATGTTTCTATAACACTTAAATCACCAACAAACATGAACCATAAACACCCAAATACCTTTGAGAAGATTTTACCAAAATCTCTCAAAATCTCAAAACCTTAAACAACTTTGAAAATCAAAGTTGCTTAACCATAAACAAAGTGGAACTCAGAATCAATCTCCTCACAACACACAAACTTTTAAAAACAATAAAAAAGGAATTACACTTGAATATTTCAAAAACCAAACTTTTTATTTCTTTAAAAAGGAATTACATGTGAGAGACTAGAAACTGGAACAAGGGCTTCACACAAGTTGTGAGCTCCTTTTATAGAGGCCTAAGAACAATCTAGAATAGAAAAAACTAAACCCTAATCACTAGAAAATCCCAAATGTGCCCTTGAGTGCATTTTGTCCTCTCATTTGATCTTGGACGTTTATTTTGCTTTGGGAGGAAGCAAATAATCTTGGCCATTGATTATTGCCACGTCATGATGCTTGGGGGCTAAGGAATGATGTGATTGGTGGATTGGGGAATTGGGGTTTTGGTGCACATGAGTGGGATGCAGGTTTTTAGGAGTGGGATAGGTTTTGGCATGTGTGAATCACTTGTGTGCAAGTTTAATTGGGTTTTACCCAAGTAATTGTGGTGGTAATTTCTGGGAAGTAAAAAAAATGATGAACACTACCCATTTGATCCGAAAATAGGGGTTTGTTGGGTGTTAGGCGCATTTTTCTTTCAAATCTTTCCTTTTTGGCAACTATGGTCCTTCTCTTTTGCTCTTTTTGGCTTTTAAGGTTTCCAGCCCCAAAACTTGACTTTCCTTTGCATTTAAGTTTCCACACTTGACAATTTTGGCACAAACTTTCTATAAAGATGTTTCAAAGGCAATTTTTGTCATTTGGTGATTTTTCAAGGACTAATCTTGGACAATGTTGATCTTCAAAGGTCTTCAATGTGTCTTTCACTTCATGAGGGACCATTATTGGCAATTTGAATTTGGTGAGGGACTATTCTTGCCATTTCTTCAAAGTTGAAGGACCTTTTTGCAATTTTGACAAACTTAAGGGACCAAACTTGTAATTATTAATATACAAGGGTTTTAAGTGTCATTTCTTCAATAGATGATGATCAATCTTGTATTGTCTTCAAGTCTTCAAGGGTATTTGATGAAAATTCCATGATTAGGGCCCGGTTCTTTGTACGGCTGCGTTTCTCGTGTTCGTTTTTCCTTGATTCTTGTGATCTTTTGTCTTTTTCACGATATCCATACCTAAAACACACAAGTAAACAAACACAAGCATATATATGGTATTTTTATGACATTTTTATGCATTTAAAGCCCGAAAAGAACGATGAGATCATGTATAAATGCCATCTCATCACTGACTATAAACCCGCCATTCAAAATCAAAGGAGAGTTAACCCAAAAATCCATGAGGTTATTAAGAAGGAAGTGATTAAACTCTTAGATGCGGGTATGATTTACCCCATTTCCGACTCTCCATGGGTTAGCCCGGTTCATTGTGTTCCAAAGAAGGGTGGAATCACTGTGGTGCCTAATGAGAACAATGAGCTTATTCCCACGAGACTTGTGTCCGGTTGGAGAGTTTGTATTGATTATAGAAAACTTAATGAGGCGACTAGGAAAGACCATTTCCCATTACCTTTTATGGATCAAATGCTTGAACGCTTAGCGGGAAATAAGTACTATTGCTTTCTTGATGGCTTTTCGGGTTATTTCCAAATACCCATTGACCCTAAGGATCAAGAAAAGACCACATTCACTTGTCCCTACGGTACATTTGCTTACAAGAGGATGCCTTTTGGCTTATGTAATGCACCGGGGACGTTTCAAAGGTGCATGATGGCGATTTTCCATGACATGATAGAGCAAACCATGGAGGTTTTTATGGATGACTTTTCCGTCTTTGGAAATTCATTTACCTCATGTCTCACCAATCTTGAGAGAATGCTTAAGCGTTGTGAGGAAACACGTTTAGTGCTTAATTGGGAGAAATGTCACTTTATGGTGAAAGAGGGGATTGTTTTAGGACACAAAATATCCAATAAGGGATTAGAAGTGGATCGAGCTAAAATTGATGTGATTGCTAAGCTTCCCCCACCCACCTCGGTTAAAGGTGTGAGGAGTTTCTTAGGTCATGCAGGATTTTATAGGCGCTTTATACAAGATTTTTCTAAGATAGTTAGACCGATGACTCACCTCTTGGAGAAAGAGGCTCCTTTCATTTTTAACCAAGATTGTTTGGACTCTTTTGAGACTCTTAAGGAGAAATTGACTAAGGCTCCCGTTTTGGTTTCTCCAAATTGGGAATTACCTTTTGAGCTTATGTGTGACGCTAGTGATTATGCGGTGGGGGCCGTATTAGGACAAAGAGTTAATAAGCATTTTCAACCTATACACTATGCGAGCAAAACCATGACTGGTGCACAACTTCATTACACTACCACGGAAAAAGAGTTGCTTGCTATAGTATATGCTTTTGAGAAGTTTAGACCATACCTTGTGCTCTCCAAAACCATAGTGTATACGGATCATTCCGCTCTCAAGTATCTTATGACAAAACAAGATGCTAAGCCTAGGCTTTTGAGATGGGTTTTGTTGCTTCAAGAGTTTAAGATAGAAATTCGTGATAAGAAAGGGGCCGAGAATTTAGCGGCGGATCACTTGAGTAGACTTGAGCATCCTTTTCAAGGAGATTTACCACATCAAGAAATCAATGAATCCTTTCCATTAGAGGAGCTCATGTCTATCTCTTCTCAAGAGGATGTCACTCCTTGGTTTGCGGATATCGCAAACTATCTTGTGGGCAATGTGCTTATTGAGGGTCTTACTTATCAACAAAAGAAGAAGTTTCTTAAGGAAGTTAAGTACTACTTTTGGGATGATCCTTATCTTTTTAGGCAATGTGCGGACCAAATCATTAGACGGTGTGTAGATGGGCCCGAGGAATTTAAGATCTTAGAAGCGTGTCATAAAGGACCTACGGGTGGACATTTTGGGCCCAACTATACCGCCAAGAAAGTCTTTGATTCGGGTTACTATTGGCCTTTCATTTACAAAGATGCCCATGAAATGGTGAAATTTTGTGATGTGTGCCAAAGACAAGGAAAAATTACGCAACGTGATGAGATGCCACAAAATTTTATTCAAGAGTGTGAGATATTTGATGTGTGGGGCATTGATTTCATGGGACCTTTTCCATCCTCTAAGGAAAACAAGTATATACTTGTGGCGGTGGATTATGTGTCCAAATGGGTGGAGGCTAAAGCCTTACCTACTAATGATGCTAGAGTTGTTGTGAAGTTTTTGAAACAATTGTTTGCTAGATTTGGTGTACCTCGGGCCATCATAAGTGATCGTGGTACGCACTTTTGTAATGATCAATTCACGAGAGTTAAGAAGAAATATGGAGTTGATCATAGACTTTCTACAACGTATCACCCTCAAACAAATGGTCAAACCGAGGTCACAAATCGTGGTTTAAAGAGAATTTTAGAGAGAACGGTAGGAGAGCATCGAGCTTCTTGGTCGGATAAGCTTGATGATGCTTTGTGGGCGTTTAGGACGGCTTTTAAAACACCAATTGGTTGTACTCCTTATAGGCTTGTCTATGGAAAAGCGTGCCACCTCCCATTTGATTTAGAACACAAGGCATCTTGGGCTCTCAAGTAGGCTAACTTTGATTTAAACCAAGCCGGTTCACATAGGAAAGATCAACTCAATGAGATGGATGAATTGAGAGCCAATGCCTATGAAAATTCTTTGCTTTACAAGGAAAAGACTAAGAAATTGCATGATGCTAAGATCAAGAATCGTAGTTCAAAGTTGGAGAGCCGGTTCTCCTCTTTAACTCAAGATTGAAACTTTTTGCGGGCAAACTTAAGTCAAGATGGTCCGGTCCATTCACTATTGCTCAAGTGTTTCCATATGGAACTATTGAGTTGTCACAACCCGATGGTCCAAATTTTAAAGTGAATGGTCACCGTGTTAAGCATTACTTTGGGGAGGACATTTCCGTTGAAATGGTCCAAGAGATCCCCATTTTCCCCATGAATTGATTCATTGAGGGACGAGTCGAGCTAGAGACTCATTAACTCAAGCATCGTATAACTAGGTTTAGAGTGTTGTAGGTTAGAAATAAAGGGCTAGACTTGGAGATAAGTGTAGGGGAGACCTTCTTTTGTCTTCATGATTGTTTGTAGGGTTGCTCACTCATTTCATACTTTGGAGCTTATGGAGGAGGCCCTTGTATCCGGTTCACTTCGTTACTATAGTGATTTTTCATTGACAACTTGTGCTTAAACATGATTTCACAAATAGTTGACTTTCCTTAACTTGGGTTAAGCAAAGTCTATTCATTGTCATAAGTGTAGGGGAAGTCTTTGTACTTCCATGCTCTTAAACATTGAGGACAATGTTTAGCTTAAGTGTAGGGGGTCTTCTATCGAAGTGACCTTACCTAGAACTTGTCATTATCTTTCATGATAACTTGAAAATTAATTTTTCAAACATTTTTCAAATTTTTGATCTACTTTGGCCAACAAAAATATGCATTCATAATTTTTGCATTAATCATTTTTCATTTGCATAACACATTTGCATTGTATATATTTTTTTTTATGTTTCATCAGAAATATATAAAAGGAAAAAAGATATAATAAAAACATGGTTTAACAAATTTAGATTTCTTTGACATATTAGGCCCGCCATGGATATTTTGACTCAACCCGAGTTTGCTTATCTTAAGCATTCTCTAGCTAGTATCCTTAACCATGTAGACCTTAATTGGTCTATTAGGCTAAGCATCCACCAATCTCATTATTTGAGATTTTAAATTTGTGGAGAATGGGAAATGATAGAGTTGAAGCAAGTGTAAAAGGGCTAGATAAACTTCATGATAATTACTTGTGGCTAAACCCTTCTCTTCTTAACCTCTATTTTCTTCGCATGTATATAATTGTTAATAAATAATCAAGAACGGTTTTAATTGATTTGTAATCTCTTATGCATTTTTGTCTAATCATTCATCGTTGATATAAGTACGTCTTAAGATTCTAAGTTAGAACGTTTTATGTGTACTAGACTTATGTCATGCTCAATATTTAGCGGGTGTTTTTCCTTTTATTCTTTTCAAATTTCTTTGTGAGGAATAAAGAAAAATAAGAGCGGCTTACAAAAAAAATGAGTGGCTAGAAAAAAAAGAAGAAAAAGAAAAAGAAAAGAAAAAAAATAATACAAGACTCCCAAGATGGGCAGTGTGGTGTTAATTATAGTGACTATTGAGTTCCAATATTACCTTGACGGGTTGCGGGGATTCAATAGATTGCTCCAATCCAGTATTACCTTGACGGGTTGCGGGGTTGAAGATCCAAAGTCTCAAAAAGATGGCGGATGTAAATTATTGTGTGAGTTTTATTTTTCTTTCCTTAGCGAGTGTGTAGCTACTTATGAAAGCATGACATGAGGATTTTACACATAAGGCGAATGACTTATTACTCTTGAAACGGACTTGTATTAATTGTGAGCGGTTTTTCAAGTAATGGATGAGAGGATTACTTAGGATTAAAACCGTGCTTCCTTATTTTTGGATTTTACACTTCTTATACTTCACACTTGAATAAATGACAAATTTGCCCACAAGCAATTTGCTCAAATAATAACCGGTTCCACATTTAATTGTCATGAATAAGTTGATGCACTTTTTACTTGTGAATGCAATGATCCCATATTTAAACTTGGTATGGGGAAAGTGAAACTTGAGGGTGATAAATGTCCATGGTACCCAAGCCCTAATCAAAGTCATTGAATTCTTTATGAGTTATTTCCATCAAAACCATTTCAAGAAAATTCAAAAAGATATAGATAGAATTGTATTTTGTTCATTGCATTGTTAAAAGCCAAAATCATGCATCATGTAGTTTAGAGTAGTATAGATGCATTCCATATGGCCAAGGTGGATTAACTATGACGAGAATGTAAATTTGTGCTTTAAAATATATAGAATTGCATGAGGACATGACAATGTTCAAGTGTAGGGGATTTGATATGAGCTAAAACTCATATCAATTTATCAACAAATAACCCTAAAACATGAAGCAAAATACCAATTTATCTTGTAAAAACAGTGTTATGTGGTATGTTTGTGTTTGTGTACACTTGTGTAGGTAAAAGGATGCATTTTCAAGCAAACAAGGAATAATCAAGCTTAATTTGATGAAAAAGACAAAGAAGGATCAAAAGTGACAAGACTTTGAAAGTACAAGGACCTATCTTGACAAACTACCAAAGATGAAGGACCAAAGTGTAAATATTGTAAAAAGTCAAGATCATAGTCAAACAAGGTCAACTCTCAAGTCAACTCAGTCAAAGGATCATTTTTGCTCAAGGATGAAGTTTGAAGGACTAAAAGTGCCAAAAAAATGAAGTTACAAGCTCAAAAATGCAATCTGCCAAAGTCTAGGGACTATTTCTGCCAATCCTGGAAATTAATACAAGTGCAATCCATGTGATGAATTTTAGACCAATGAGAAGCCAAAGATACAAGCACACGGATTGCCACATAACAGCATTTAATATCCACTAGGTGCCGTCTTCATTTATTAACGAATCACAACAGTGTGATCCGTGTGCTTCCATTTCAACCATTCAAAGCTTGACACGTGTCATCTTCAAATAACCAAAAATTCCCAGGATCGTTTTGGAGCTAGAGTGGATTTCATGGAAAGTTACAAACATCAAAATTGCTTATTTTTGAGAGACGAATCCATTGGTCATCATCAATTAACAAGAAATCAACTCAATCAAGAAACCCCAATTCATGTTCATACCTAGAAAATCAACTCAGCAGAATTATGCCACGTGGAGACCTGGGATTGGTCCCAACACGTCACCAACCCCAACTGACCTCCTTCTCAAGCCTATAAATAGCAGTTTAGTCTTCATTTCTTGTTGTGTAGTTGTAAGTGTGAAAAACACACACTTTTACTTTTCCTCTCATCATTTTCCCTTTTTAGCTAAACTACTCAAGAGTTTGACACACTCTTGAGTTAGTTAGTTAGTTAGTTACCTTCTCAACAGATTTGTAACAAATTTCCATCAATAAAATTCAAATTCAACTTTTCCCGCCAATTCTTCTCATCATCTTTACTGTTCATTCCTTGCTTCCATTGATACTACTGTTGCTGCATTGAGTTTGTTATGATCATTCATTGATCATAACTGACTTTGATTGAAGAAAGTAGTTGTTTGATTGATTTCAGTCCAAATCCATAAGCACAAGTGATGAATTCAAGCCAATATGATGATTCTAGTTGTTGAGTAGCTGTTTGTTGATTGTAGATTGTTGAATCTAATGCTAAGGTGGTGGTTAGCACTAGACTAGAGAGTACAGCACTCCTCTACTGCTCAAAGGGTACTTCACAAGGTTCAAAAGTTCTTGTTTTGGTTCCACTCAAATTGTCAAATGCATGCTTCATTTCTAGTGTAAATCTTTGGTGAATGCATGATAAAATTTGTTTAGTTTGATCTTTACTTGATTCTAGTTAGTTTGTAGCTTTAGTGTTGCTTATCTGCTATTTGCTTTGATAACTGTTCTAGTTGATAGCTTATTCCTGTCACTTTTTAGCCTTGCTATTCTTCTTGAGTTCTAGTAGTGGTAATTGCTTGCATTTAGCTTTAATACATTCCATTTTGATCACTGAGTTTAGTTTGCTAAAAGTTTTTACTCAGCATTGATTGGTGCTCAAAAAGTCTTAACAAATTTTCATAAAGTTCAGATAAAGGTTGTTTGGCATTAGATGAAATCTGGTTTTCAAGTGTTGGTTTTTGGCAAGTAAAAGTTAATTTCCAGTCACCAAGTGAAAACAAGTAGTTCTGAGCCATTTTCAAGTCAAGTTTGAGTTCAAAAAGGCAATCGGCAATAAAAAGGTTTGGGTCATAATTCAGTCATTTTTGCTTATAAAAAGTTGTCAAATTCATTTGGCTGGCATTTACTTGATTCTTGATGAAATTTAACCAAACCAGTTCTCATTTCTAGTTCAATATATGAAGTTTCATATTCTATAAGCATTTGATACAATATTCATTAAGCAAAGAGAAATAAGCAAAAATCTGAACACTTGAGGAAAGTGAAGTTTCTGTAAATGAAAACAACTTTTTCATATCTCTTAATCCACTTCACAAACCTGGCAATTTTCTTTTACAATATCACTTAGTAGGTGTTGGTGGATGATTTTTGAGATTTTCAGCTTTTTGGAAAAAATCTTGGTCAACGCTTGGTCAACATAAGCCAATTTCAGCTTATTTCTTTTTCCAAGCTTATTTCTTGATGAATTTTGATAAGACTTGATTTCCCGTTCATGATTTGAGCTCTTTAATCAGTTTCAGTACAAAAAGCTAATTGTGCATGTCCAGATTTTCCTAGAGCTTATTTTGTGCTTATTGTGAAGTGCTCATTGGCTTTTAAGTCATTTTTAGCCAAAATCCTCTTACAGGTCTAGCTTATTTTGAATTTTAAGCATTTTGCAATTTGTTTGGTAAGTTTTGGTTCAGAAATAAGCTCATACGAGCTTATTTGTTCTAAAATCCCGTTTTGGCTTAAAAAGTTTTCAATATTGCATTCTAGTCCCTAGTGTATTAAACTGGTATTAATTTTGGCTAAAGTTGAACATTTTTAGGGTTTGCACTAAATTAGTCCTTTCAGTTTGGAATTTGTTAAAATTCAGTTAGCAAGTTTTGGTTATTGTTACAAGTTGGTTAGTTTGTTACATAGTTTTCAAGTTCAGTCCTTATAGTTTGTTGTTTTGACATTTTCAGTCCTTGCACTTGTTAGTTTTACATTTTAAGCATTTACTTTTCATAGAATTTACATTTTCAGTCCTTCTAGTTGTAAAATTTACATTTTGAATTTTACTTGAATAAAAACTTGGTATTTGCACGATGTTTTACATATAAGTAGATCATATTTTTCAGTTTTGCAAGGCTTGATTGAATTAGCAAATAGAATATCAAAAAAAAATATTAACAACCAAAAACAGTTAAAAACCCGATATTGTTAGGACTTTCAATTAGCAAGAACTGAGAAAAATGAATTGCATTATACACAATTTCATTGTACTTTGGTGAGGACATCTCTCATGAGATGATTCCATCCCTCACCACGTTTCCCATGAACTAATTTTGGGTCGAGTCAGGCTCGTGACTCGGTTATCAAAAACAAGCGCTCCTCGGGAGGCAGCCCGAGTATCTATCCTTTTCCGTTTTAACCTCCTAAGTGTAGGGGGACCTCTATAGGTTTCTTGTGTTTGTGTGATGATGTGATTACAGGGATAAGTGCACTTTTGGAACCTTTGAAGAACCGTGCTCCCGTGTTATCCGAAATCCGGTTCTATCTCTCAACTATCGTGATTCAATTTTCTTCATACTCACATTTGAAATTGATCACGTTAGTCGTCTCTTCCTTAGCTTGATTTAACCAACGTGCACAATGTCATAAGTGTAGGGGAGACTTTTCCCACATGCTTAAGCATTGAGGACAATGTTTATCTTAAGTGTAGGGGGGACTTCTATCGAAGTTTTAAGTGGACTTTTCCATTGAAATGCCTTCATTTAACCGGAAAATCATATTTTTCAGCATTTTTCAAATTTTTAATTAACTTTGGCCATTTAGTCGTAATTTTTAAATTTTTATCGTTGCTTTCATATGTATATATCCTGCAATAAAGTCAAAAATATTAATAAGTGGTGTAGCTAGTTTTGAAATCTTTGACATATTAGGCCCGTTGCGATTATTTTGACTCAACCCGAATAGACTTATCCAAGTTTATTCTAGCTAGTATCCTTAACCATGTAGACCTTAATTGGTTTATTAGGCTAAGCATCCACGAGTCTCATTACTTGAGATTTTAAATTGTGGAGAACGAGAAATGATAGAGTCAATTATAAGTCGGTATTCTTGCACAAGCTCACTTGGTGTAATTATTTGCCTATTCTCCCATCACTTGCTAATAACTTATCTGCAATAAGTAAGGTCGTACGATTTGAAAAGTTACTAAGCTTCTAGCCCAAGATCGTTTAAAAGTTTCTCGGTAATGATAAGAGTTCATAGCCAAGGCATAACTTATGAAGCAGGGCGCAAAGATTGGCGAGTCCGAAAAGGCCCTAACAAGGCATGAGGATTCAATCTTATTGCTAAATATCCAAGGTGATGTGAAAAGCATTATTCCCAAAATCAATATGAAGGATCAAGACTTACGACGAAAAGCAATCAACTCCCATAAAGATCATGGAGAAGTCTATCACCTTGGATTGAAGAAATAATCATGATCCTTCATATTGATTTTGGGAATAATGCTTTTCACATTGAAAATCAATCATGATCCAAGTTCGAAAAGGAGGCGGATCGTTGTATCTCAAAATCCCAATTAGCGATTGAAGAAATAATCATGAAGTCGTGGTCAACAAAGTTGGAGTACCCCTCAAAAGTCTCCAAGTGAAGAAACTCTATTACGAAGAGAAGACCATTATCTCAAGAACGTCTCTCAAGATATGAAGTATGAAGTACATGCCAAATATCGGCCCGAGAAAGGTCTCAAATCGCGAAGCGAGTTATGCCAAGATATGAACTTTTTGATATCCCGAGAAGCAGTTTTAAGAGATTTTGTCCTTTAGCTAACTATTGATCAAATCGTCCTACTTTGCTTTCAGCCTAAATAAACTATCAAAATAAGTCAAAAAATGCATCTTCATGATCATTCTAAGACAAAAATAAAATATAAGAGATACCTCTAGGAATAAGGGAGTTTAAGCATATAATTAAGCCATGTGTGTAAGTGTTTGATTTGCTAACTTATAATAACAATGATCTCGTTTTTAAGCTTAGTTTGGGGAACGTGAAACTTGAGGGTGATAAATCTTCGCAGCACCAAAGCCCTAATGTAAGTCCTTGATCTCTTTGCAAGTTATTTCCATATAGCTATTTTCAAGTGAAAATAGTTTTCTATCCTTTTGTTTACTTTAAAGTTTTAATTTCTCTTAGTACTTTAATTTTTGTTTAGTAGTATTTTAATAAGGCCAAGGTTGATTGATTATGAGAAAAGTGTAAATTTGCTTTATCGCTAAGCATTGCATGAGGGCATGGGAATGGTTAAGTGTAGGGGATTTGATAGGTGTGTAAACACCCATCCTTTTGCCACTTATTTCTTACTAAAACAAGACCAAAACGCGTGTTTAATATCATTTGTTTGGAATTATGCGTGGTTTTTGTGTTTTCAGAGCCAACCGGATGGATATTGGAGAAAACATGGGATTGCACGAGATTTATCAAAGAAAAAGACTCAAGACGAAGTCTATTGTCCAAGAGATGCAAAAGATTTGAAGTCAATGGGCCTGTTTGAAGATTTATCGAAGAGAAGGACCAAAGATGGAAGATTTACATATGTCGAAGAAACTCAAGTCTAATAAACGAAGAAATTTAAAGACGAGTTGAATTTAATCGTCGACAAATCCCGAATCAGAATCAAAAACGTCAACTTTTCTGAAAAGAAGAGAAGACAAGAAGAGAGGAAGAAAGCCCACTTCACCAACCAACCACTAGCCTATATAAGGACAAACCCCTCACACATTTGGGACTAGTTTTTTCATTTCCCAGTTTCTTCTTTTCTTTCGTAGGAAGCCAACACCACTAAGGTGTTGGTGATTTTTCATTTTGTTGAACCCTTCATCTTGTAAGATTTTAATCTTTCCCTTTGTTTGTTTAAACCTTAATCATTTAATACAATCCTTCCATTAATCTTGTTCATCTTCATCTTTTTGGTTTAAAGCTTAAAGTCTTTATTTGGTTGATTTGATCTTCAAAAGTTATTGGGTTTTGTGTTTTTATTGTTGGGA
Organism: Glebionis coronaria; assembly: GCA_025667525.1. Classification (NCBI taxonomy): domain Eukaryota; kingdom Viridiplantae; phylum Streptophyta; class Magnoliopsida; order Asterales; family Asteraceae; genus Glebionis; species Glebionis coronaria. The sequence continues at coordinate 221,338,910 of CM046879.1, forward strand.
TTTGATCCTTATGGTTAATAGATGATTATTGGTTAGTTTGGATTAAACCATTTGGTTTATTTGGTTTGATTTTTGATAAAATCGTTTTCCCCTGTTTTAGTTTCCGTTACTATTCTTCATTCACCAGTTATTCCGGATAGGATTTTTATTTCGCATAAGCTTTTTCCATCCGGAATATCTATTATTCCGGATAGCACCTTTATTACGAGTAGCTTATTTATTCCGAGTATCAAGTTTATTCCGAATGGCCATTTATTCCGGATAGCACCATTTATTTCGCATAGCAATTTATTCCGAATAGCCTTTTTATTCCGGACAGCTTTTTTATTCCGGATAGGCATTGTATTCCGAGTAGAACATTATTCCGGATGGCCATTTATTCCGGATATCACCTTTATTCCGACAAGTAGACTTATTCCGGATAGCACCTTATTCCGAGTAGCCATTTATTCCGGATAGCACCATTATTCCGGATAGATCATTTCTTCAGTATTTCCACATCAACAACATTATTCCGAATCAAGCAAGTTTTCAGTGAGGTTATTTTACTACTTTATCGTTTAATTGTTTAATTTTAATTCAAGTTTTATTTCATTAACTGTTTTTGGTTTTAATCTTTATTTACTTCATTCATTTACCTTTTTAGTAGAATAGAAAACCAAACCCCCTATTTGTCACCAAGAACAATCATTCCACTTTGAGTTGTGATCAATTCGAGAAGATTCCGAGAACAATTCTGAACCCATCCAAATCCATTGTATCAAGTATTGTTCTGAGACCTCGTCCCTTGTACCCTCAACCAAGTATAGTTGAAACTCAGGCCCAAAATTCCTTGGAGTCCTATGCCTTGTGCTTCTTCTAAGCGGCTCAGATTGCTGAACCACAACCTCATCAGTGACCCTTTCAGGTTCCACTGAAGCACCAGTGTCCTCAGCTCCAGCAGGAGTCCTAAGGCTTTGTCTAGGGACTGATAAGAACCTTGTTTCATCAAAGTTAGCATCCCTTGATTCAATGATTGAGTTTATAGAAACTGAATCATTAGGTTCAATAACATATAACCTATAAGCCCTGGAATGCTCAGCATATCCAACAAAGATGTATTCAATGCCTCTTTCACCCAAGGTTTTCACCTTTGGATCAGCGAGTCTTACAACAGCCCTACAACCCCAAACCTTGAGATAGTTCAAGTTTGGTTTCCTTTTAGTCCAGAGTTCATAAGGGGTAATCTTGTTCCTTTTGTTAGGAACCCTATTTAATAAACAGCAAGATGTTAACATAGCTTTACCCCAAAACCCTTGACTCAAACCTGAATAGGGTAACATGGAATTTACCATTTCCTTCAGTACTCTGTTCTTTCTTTCAGATATACCATTTTGCTGAGGGGTATAGGGGGCAGTCGTTTTATGGATTATTCCAACAGACTGAAAGTACAAAGTATCCATGTACTCACCTCCCCTATCAGTCCTTAATCTTTTGATTTGGACTCCTTTTTGTAATTCAACTTCAGTCTTAAATACTTTAAATTATTCATCCTTAGTATGTAATAAGTAAACATAGCAAAACCTAGAAGCGTCATCAATAAATGTTACCAAGTATTTCTTATTCCCTAATGAGGGAGTAGCATGAAAATCACATAGGTCACTATGGATTAGTTCCAAAACTGAAGTTACACGTTTTACATCTTGAAATGGTTTCTTAGTTATTTTGTTCAGCATGCAAGTCTGACACTTTTCAGTATCTGTAAAACCCGTATTTAAATAGTCGAATATTAAAATATGCAGTTTTAATTTATTAAAATCTATTCATCTAATTACTCCGAAAATTAATTATTTAGTCAGAAATAAAGTGCAAGAATTAAATGCGAACATACGTAAATAAATATAAATGTCTAGGATTAAAAAAAAGGGGAAAGAATAGTGTAAAGGGGCTTTTGGCTGGTTTGTGTAAAACAAAAAAAGAAAGAAATGGGCTTGGCCCATTTGGTTTTGGTGTGAGCAAAGAAAAGGCACGGGTATAACCCTCCTTCCATTCTTACGTAACAAGAAAAAAAGGAAACTAGGGTTTTCTTCCCTTTGGTGGCTGCCGGCTTGAACACATAAATGAGAGGGTGATTCGACTTGTTTTTCTACAAGAATTATTGTGTGTTCGTCCCTAATCATCAATTCATATAACAGTAATCATTCTATTCTTGAATTCCGGTTTATATCACAGATTCGGTGCTTTTAATGAAATACTCAAATGGAAATAAAAAACGAATAATGATTTAATCTAATTGAGGGGTGTCGTGGTTTGGTTGATACACGAACACCGAGACACTAAGTCTCGGTATGTGTGTGGTTCGTGGCAGCCATGACCCACTCAGGTGTCATGGTTTTGGTTTTGTCCAGCCGCGAACAAGGAAACCCCAAACAAGGGGATAGGGGCGAAAAGGGGACGTTTGGTTAACTGTATAGTGGGTATAAAGGGCTTGGTGGTGTTTTGTTTGCCCAAACCCGAATAGAAAAAAACGAGCAGGGGTGTTTGGGACTAGCTGCAGTAAGGGGGTGTTTGGGTGTGGCAAAACAGTGGGAATATAACACTAACAGTGGGAACCAAAACAAAGGCAGTGGGAACTTTAATAATAAAAAGTAGTGGGAACTAGTAGTCCACCAGTGGGAAAGAGATAGACAGAAAACAATGGCATTTTAAAAAGAATTAGCGACAGTTTTGCGACAGCTTTTCTGTCGCAGAATTGTTATATGGGCAGTTTTAAAAGGCAGCTTTTAGTGACACTTTTAGTGACTCAATTTTTTGTCACTAAATCATATTGACATATTTTTATATAATTGTTGAATTGTTTTAGTGCGACCGAGAAGGGGATATCTCGGTAGGCTCGGGATATAATTAAAATAAATAAATAAAAATAAAGATTTTGAATTATACCTTTTAAATTACTTTACTTAAACAAATGTTTTAAAAGTGCATTTAAGGAATGAAATATAAATTAGTTTTATAAATTGTAAAAGGGTATAATTTTATAATAGGAATTAAATTATTTTGGAAACTTTCTATTTTTAGCAGGTTACCAAATATAGAATTGGTGTAACGTTAGAATACGTTTTGTACCGTAATTAATAGCAGAACGTTATATGTTTAAAAAGAAATAGCAGAAGGCTCGGAACTATCAGTTAATATGAGTACAGTAATTCGGGAATAAAATAAATAAAACGAGAAACAGTTAAGATCAGTAAAATAAATAACCATTAGTCAACTTATTTTCGCGTACGTTATTTATGTAGTATCCGTGGAGTCGGAGTAGACCTTTCATCTTTCGCTCTTATTTCATTACTGGACACGAGGTACAGATTTTCCGTCCTTTCAGTAAGGACTTCCTTTCTATGCATGATTAGGATTCCCCGTCTTCAGCCAAATATTTTCCCCAGTATATGTTTAAGCTTATCAGTAATCATGTTAATAACTAAATAAAATGCCTGAGCATTATATACAAGCATGACTAGTTTATGTACTAGTTATGAAGTTACCGTAACCACGGCACTAGAGGCACCGGTGTCGTGACTCACATGTAGGAGAGTGATATCCTGCATCGTCCCTTCATGTTTTGGCCATTATTATTATCATGTCATGTGGGGCATATGGATGCATCCTAGGCTTATCAGTTTACAAGTTATCAGGGTGAATGTGGTGTGTGCTCTACATCCTTCACATTGGAGCTGATCCCTCCACCCAGCACATTATTTAGAGGTCACCCCTCTATAGTTATTTAGAGGTTACCCCTCTACAGCATGACGAGGTCACCCCTCCTGTTATTCTTACATCGTTGTTACAGCACATGACCTATATAAGCTCTGGCAATTAAAATACAGTAAATGCATGTTTTCAAATTTAACAGATAACAGTCCAGCTTTATTATTTATAAATCAGACTTTACAGATTATACATAGATTTCCGCTGCAACTTTACTTATCAGTCTTACAGCTCCAGTATTTTATCATCTGTTTCATTTCAGTAATTCCTTATCATTCTTTATATCCGTTCATTGAGCGTTATGCTCAGCCGTAGTTCCTTTCATGTTCTAACGGCAAGTACACCAGGACACTCTTAGGATTCTGAGAGCATGTGCATTTGGATGGAAGCTATCTAGACTTCTTACTTTATGCATTTCTTACATTATTCTGATTATTTGGACATTGTTTAGTCATTTCCTTCAGTATTTACTTTTCACGTTTTGAGCTTATGTTGGATTACCGATGTTTGATTCCGATATTTCCTTTATGGTCAGTTAATGTTCTAGGACATTTACCTTATGCTTTGATGACACGCCATAAACACACGTAACGATACACTTATCCAAGTGGGATGTTACAATTATGGTATCAGAGCGCATGGTTCGACCTGTAGGCTCTAAAACTTGACCTGTGACTAGTGGGTAGTCACCAGGAACTTCCCAGATTTTGGCGTTGTTATCTTTTATGTTTCACATGCATTTATCAGTCAGTTTTTATCGTGTATTGTTCAGTTTTTTTAAAATTTTGACTAAGTAAAAGGTTGGTACAGGACTGGCCATATTTAGTCGCATGTGCTTTTCTGCGAATTTTTGTATTGGTGAACCGACCCATAGGCGTTCACCCTTGCCGTTCAGATTTTGTATTGGTAAACCGACCCATAGGCGTTTATCCTTACTCAGGTCAGATTCATGTTTTCAGTCGAATATTACTTGGTGAACCAGCCCATATACATTCACCAATGTTCAGATCAAATTTTCATGCTTTATAGTCGAATGTTGCTTTGTGAACCGATCCATAGTTGTTCACCTTTGTCATATCATGACATCTTAGAAATTTTGACAAGTATAGATTGGACTACAGCCATCCATATTTAGTCCCAGATGGTAAATTTTTATACATGACAGTTCACATGAAATTTTGACAAGTATGGATCGAACCAGAATCGCCCATACTTAGTCACATGTTTTCTTCTTTGAATTCTGTGGATTGAACTATAGCCATCCACACCAGTTGTTGTTAAATCTTAGTTGATCATACTCTTATGTTCTTTGTAACAATCCAGTTTACACAATCTCAAGTTGATGTCGTTTTCACGCTGATTTGGTTTCATGTCTCCTTACGAGGGTTTTATTTTCAGCAAAGTGATAATGTTTTCATACTAAGACACAAAAGGATTTCAGTAAAATCCTGTTTCATGATAAATCATGTTTGGTCTTCATCGGTCATGTCTTTATGCTGACCATTGTTGAAACTCCGTTTAATCATACTCTTGAGACCTATACACCCAGCATTAAGTCTACGTAGGAATTATCAGGTTATCATGTTACTTATTGAAAGTCCCTAATCAATGCTAGAAACACTAAACTTAACTAATCAACAAAAGTTAATACTTTTCAAACGTAATCTTATTATTGTATAATAAAGAATTACAAGTGTTATGGATAACACCGTTTGATGACAATGTGTTGTGCCCACTTTGAACAACTATAAACCCTAACTTATGAATACAGTCGCAGTTGTTTGATTCAATAAGTTCTAAGCATTAATGTTATGAATATTCTCAAAGTGTTGAACATTAATGCTGGGATACACATCCTATTTATAGTGATACGAGGTTGACCTAAATAGTACTTGATGGTGACTACACAAGATATTCACTTTTCAGACATCAGTCACATGATGCTCTTCTATTCTTGGTAGTCTGCCATTATGCTTTAAGGAAACAGATCTTGAAACAGTTTCCTTTTTCTTCATTGTCTCGAACACACAAATGGCATGTTCAAAGTATGCTGAGTGTTCACAGGGTATTGCCACCCCTGTTAACCCTCAACCCCTCAGAGTCCCTGATACATCTTGGCTGTTATCCATCACATCCAATGAGTATGTCTTCAAGTAATCTTTGACTTCCTTGACAATGTCTCTGACACGGACTCCTCTGAGGTTGCTCACAGAGACTTGGATCTCTGTGAGTCTTGCGATACTTGCCTACCTCCTAGGCACAGGCAAGGGACTATCTAACAGCTTAATTATGTTTAAATCTATGATCAGGGAATCTAACAAACTTAGATTCCCAACAATCTCCCCCTATTTAAACATAAATATAGCTAGATCTATCTAAGTTAAGGTAAGTGAGTTAATAGCTTCTTCTTACTCATAACAGATCTAAACAAACATACCTCATGATTTTATTCATACTTAAAGAAATTACAAGTGCATTACAAAAGTGAAATAAAATGTGAAGGTAAAACTGAGCTGTGAATTTCTTCAATAGTCATCATTTTTGATCTTTTCTTCAGCTTCAGCTATGTTTGATCTAGTATCCAATTCTGCCTGCAAAGCTTTTGCAAAAACTTTGGAATACTCTGTGTTAATCTTGAGTCCCTTCTTGAGACAAAGCAGCTGAATTGTTGATGCTAAGCCAAGCTCATCTTCTCTTTGAAATGCATACCGGCAAGCTCTGTTCATGAATGCCATTCCTCTTTCAGGCTCTGTGTATGTCTGACCATCAACAGGGCCAACTATACCATTTGGTAGGATCAAATCCCTGTGCATTCCATCCACTTGAACATCATCTGTGACAAAAGTTTTCTTAACAAGTTGAGAAACTCTTCTTCTTTTCTTACCAGTCTTTGGGGGTTCTTGTTCAAAAAGCTGTGGTGGGGATCTATTTTGAGTTTGGCAGCCGTTTCTTTGATCCAGGTAAACTTAGCCTTAAGAGTATTAAGCAGAAGAAAATTAGCATGTCCAGTTCTTTTGCCAGCTAAGGCTTCAAGTTCAAACCATTCAGATAACCCAAGTGTCTTTAGCCTGAAGTCGTCAAATACATTCATGTTTCCCTGTTGGTTGTCTCTCCACAAGATCATCTGTGGGGTGTTGGTGGATTTGTGAATTGTATATTTGAACTTGGTTATCTTGCCAGGTGCATACCTGTTGTTAACGCAGGCATCATAATCAGCTTTGACTTTTCTTAGTGCCTCTACGCGTTTAGCTTCCATTTCCCTCAACCTTTGTCTCTGCTTCTCCCTTTCAGGTGGAGTCATCTTCCTCAGAGTAGCCTCATTCAGTTCTTTGGCTGTCTTGATTTCATTTAGTCTTTTGAATTCCTCAGCCTGTTTCTCTATTTCTTCAGGTGTTAAAGGATTCTCATTGGAAGGTGTAAAGGTTGAAAATTGGGAAAGGTCTGTGGTGGATCCTCCTGTCTCTAGCATCGCAGCTATCTTCTTTATTTTGGTGTTTGTGTCAACCAAAAATATCTCCTTTCCTTTCTTCGAGACAGAGGATTCCATACTCATGTTTTCCAAAACTTCAGCTCTTCTGATAACGCTGTCTGAGCCTGAGTTTGTATTGCTTTGGGAAGGGAGCTAACAGTAAACTTTAGCTTCTTGGCAGCTGGTTCACCATCATCCTAGACTCGCTGGTGTTAACCAAAGTCAGGGACTTTGATGAATCAACTCCATCTTGATTCTGTTGCTCCCCCTGAGTGTTATCCTCATCATCAGGTATGATAACAGGTGTGATGACTTGGAGGGGGACAGGGGAAGAAATGGTGTTGTCAGCGGATGTAGAGCCCTGTTTAGCAAATTCAAGGTTAAGTACCTGTTTCTTCTCCCCCTCACGTTCATCCTGTCTACTCAGACGTTTGGATGAACGTGTTTGAAAGTGTCTGGCAATCTGTTCAGCAGAGGCAGCCATAGCACGTTTCCTTTTCCTTGAAGCTCTGGTAATCTTCAGCAAAAGGTTGCAGTTTCCATTTGTATTTCCCTGAACACGATTAACGATGAAGTTTGCATGACGATATTGCCTGTTTTGAATGGCTTCAAACTCTCTGTGCATAGTTAACTCATGTTCATTAAATAAGGCAGGGACCTCTGTGTCAATTATATCCTTGATTCTTGTGGATAAGTGACTAAGTCCCTGTGCTATACCTTTTCTTGCATCATCTTTGATGGGTTCAGTAACTGCATCAGCAACAGCCTTTTTTATGATCCCTAGAAATGTGACAGTGAAGTTATGCATTTCAGACTTGATAACATCCAGCTTTCTTGATAAACATTCAATGTCAGATTGATGACGAACAGGTTGAAGATTCTGAATGTTCAGGCTTTGTTGAGCATAATCATCCTCCCTTGGTAAAAGATCAAAGTTGGTTTGGGCAGGATGATCAAACATGAGAAATTCAGCTGTTGGATCATAGGAAGGGCGTTGGAAGACTGTGGTTGTGAAGGTAGCAGAGTTGGGAGTGACAACAGCTTCCTTGGGAGGAGGAGTATTATTTCCAGCTAGAGTGGACACAGCTATTTCCTTGGGAGGAGAGACAGATTGTTGATCATCATCTTCTTCTTAACCCTCCTCCTCAAACATCCCTTCAGGGATTTCATCTTCAGGCATTGATTCAAGATCAGAAACATCATCCACTAATGACAGCATTTCTTCTTCAATATTAAGCAGAGGCTCTTCGTCATTTGTTTGGTCCTGAATAATTGTATCAGCCTCTTGCTCCTGTTGCTCCAGGGATGATGTGTCTGGCTGTACACTTTTAGCCTGCAAGTTGTTGTTATTAGTAACCGAGAAGTAAGTAAGGGGAATGGTCGCCATTTCGCTGTCCTAGAGAGGATGAGGGTGATTACTCAGCCACTCCAAAGGATAAATCCTTGGGATTCTTTTAAGTATGAAAAATATATGGTTAATGATCGTCATTCGCTGCCCCTAGGAAAGCTGAGTGTGATTATTCAGCCCCCCCCAAAAGGTTAAAACCTTTGGGACTCTTTTGATTGTGAAACATATGTTGTTTAAGGATCGCCATTCGCTGCCCCTAGGAAGGCTGAGGGTGATTATTCAGCCCCCCCCCCCCCCCCCAAAAGGTTAAGAAACCTTTGGGACTCTTTTAATAGTGAAACATATGTGGGATAAGGTCGCCTGTTACGCTTCCCCTAGGAAAGCAGAGGGTGATGATTCAGCTCCCCCTGAAAAGGATAAATCCTTTGGGATTCTTTTAAGGTGAAAAAGTTATGGGTTAAGATCGTCTTATTACGTTGTCCCTAGAAGAGCTGAGGGTGATTATTCAGCTCCCCTAAAAGTAAAACTTTTGGGATTCTTTTTCTGAGGGAACCAAGAGGCTGTGTGAGGTACAACTGATCAAGGTTGAGACATATGTGTATTCAGGTTGTTGTTGGCCTGAATACTATCTAGAAGATGCAGGGTCATCAGGGTGCTTTATAAACACAAATGAATCATTCCCTGGTGCATAGACAGGGTGTACAGAAGTCTTAAAGAGTTCTAAGTGCATGGACAGACTTTTATGGGTCGAGGATTACCCTAACTTCACCACTCTCACCTACAGACAATTGAGAGTGGCTGCTTGTGAACCTCTAAAAATTTACACTGATTACCTGTGTGATATCAGCTGGATTTGGCTGGTTTCCTGTTGTCTCAGCTGACATTGAGACGCTAGACCCTTGTTGTTGGTCAGCTGAAGTCTCTGATTCCACATGAGTATCTGGAACAGAGGAGGTGTCTTGGTTCACAATCTTCTTTCCTTTGGCCTTAGCAACAGATTTGGTGTGGGAAGAAGATGGGTTTTTCTTCTTCTTAGGTTGTTGGCTAGATGAAGCCTTGGACGTCGTGGTGTGCTGCCCAGAGGTCAAAGACTTAGACTTGCCAGACACACCAGAGGTAATCACGTTCTCAAAAGAAGGGAGAAAGGACTTCTCAGCTGAGGGTTGTTTGTTAGCAACGTTCATCATATGGGATGTGACAGGGACATCTTCAGCTCCAATTTCTTTGTAGATGGCACTTGTGATGCGATAGGGTTTTAGAGAAGTAAGGGCAGAGTTATGATAGTTGTCTCCCAACAGGCTTTCAAAGATCAGCGATAGAAAGCGAACGTAGCAAATGTTCTTTTCCCTGACTTGGTTCCTTCCTTTCAGCTGTTCAACTAGGTTGGAGAAGAGAATGCTTCCTACATCAACATCAGCTCCCCAGATCAGCCCATAAGCTATAGATTGGTGGTTGAAGGACATCTGATCTTAGGATCCCTGCATTCCTCCCAGGGATTTGACAATGTGGGTGAAGAGGACACGCCACATAGGTGTAAAGTACTTAATCTTCAGAGGAGACTTCGAGAGGACCTCAGCGGGTGTAAGAGCAGGGTTTACATCATGGAAGGGTTTAAGTGTGGCCAGAGCATCCTTGACAGCCTTTTTATCAACCACCTTTTTGGCATTCATCGCCATGTTTTAACCCAGCCACACTAGAAAAATCTTTGAGTGAGAAGGTAAATGGGTGTTCGTTGCAAGAGAGGCTAAAGGTTATTGTGTCATTAACTACTTCAGCAGAGTACCAGAATTCCATAAGGTATTCTTGGTAGAAGGTGGTTGGGGATTTTGTGAATGCATCACTTACATCACAATTTAGCATGAAGTTAACCAGATCTGAGTAGGAGTCATTTGGAGCCTTGATCCATCCAATGGAGTTGTTTGATGCAAGGATGCTTTCGTTGAGTTCAAAGTTAACGTTTGCTGCCTTGGGAACGGGAAAAGCCATGGATTCAAGGTCGAGGAAGAATGAAAATGGAGGATGGGTTTAGAGAGAGAAGATCTTAGAGAGAGAAATAGATTTGAGAAATGAGAATAGTGGTAGGTGAGGAGAGAAGAGAGACAATATATATATATATTCAAATATGTAAACAGTTATTCAACCGCATTTAATGCTAAGTGGGAAAATGACTGCTCATGTGGGTCCCTTGACCTTTCAAAACTTATTTGTCTCCTCGTTATTCGAAAAATAAATGATTAAATATAGAGAATGTTTTTTTGCATTTACATGGAAAGTAACTACCTAGTTTCATGTGAAAAACATTTAATATAGAATCAGTCATTTAATGAACACATTATTATCAAGCCACAGGCTTTGAGATATTGAGCATCCCTAGCTCAGCAACTATCCTGTTGAACAAAGGTTCAGCCAAAGGCTTTGTGAAAATATCAGCTAGTTGCACCTCTGTGGGAACAAAGTGCAGCTCAATATATCCCTTCATTATGTGATCCCTGATAAAATGATACCTGATATCAATGTGTTTGGTACGAGAGCGAAGAACAGGGTTGTTGGAGATGGCAATGGCGTTGGTGTTGTCACAAAAGATTGGAACTTTGTCATATAAAAATTCATAGTCAGCCAATTGACTTTTCATCCAGAGCACCTGAGCACAACAGCTGGCTGCAGCTACATATTCTGCTTCAGCTGAAGACATAGCCACAGAGTTTTGCTTCTTAGCACTCCATCCAACCAATTTTCCTCCTAGGATTTGACAGCTGCCTGAGGTGCTTTTCCTGTTAATACAGCATCCAGCATAGTCTGAATCTGAATAGGCCTTGAGATCAAAGCCTGATTCCTTAGGATACCATAGACCTAGGGATGGTGTTCCTTTGAGATACCTGAAAATTTTCTTAACAGCCACTAGATAGGATTCTGTTGGGTTAGCTTGGTACCTTGCACAGAGACATGTGGAGAATTGGATATCAGGACGACTAGCTGTCAGATACATAAGTGACCCAATCATGCCTTTATACAAAGTCTCATTAACAGAGACCCCTGACTCATCAGGACCCAAGTTTTTGGGTGGAAGCATGGGGCATTTCACAGATGCACAATCAGCTAAGTCATATTTTTTAAGTAAATCTTTAACATACTTTTCTTGACAAATTGAAATTCCCTTAGGACATTGTTTAATTTGAAAACCCAAAAAGTAAGTTAATTCACCCATCATACTCATCTCATATTTCTTGGTCATTAATTTAGCAAATCGTTTACTAAGATTAACATTTGTTGACCCAAAGATGATATCATCCACATAAATCTACACAATGATGAAATCACTCTTATCCTTGAAGGTAAAGAGTGTTTTATCAATAGAACCCCTGACAAATTTGTTTTCAGTTAAGAAATTAGAAAGAGTTTCATACCATGCTCTTGGAGCTTGTTTCAGCCCATACATGGCTTTGTGTAATCTGTACACATGATTGGGAAACTCGCTGTTCTCAAATCCTTCAGGTTGTTCAACATACACTTCCTCAGCCAAATCTCCATTGAGGAATGCACTCTTAACATCCATCTGATACACAGTGAAGTTCATATAAGCAACATAAGCCAGGAAGATTCTGATGGCTTCAAGTCTTGCAACAGGAGCAAATGTTTCATCATAATCAATTCCTTCAGTCTGAGTATACCCCTGTGCCACTATCCTGGCCTTGTTTCTGATGATGTTTCCAATTTCATCCATCTTATTTCTATAGATCCATCTAGTGCCTGTGATATTCTTTCCAGGTGGAGCTAGCACTAGTGTCTATACTTTGTTCCTTTTGAACTGATTGATTTCTTCCTGAATAGCAGCTACCCACCCATCTTCTACAAGAGCCTCAGCTACTCTCTTAGGTTCAATTTGAGAGAGAAATTCAGCAAAGAGACATTCATTGGCTGATGCAGATTCTGAGTCATGAATTCGTTTTCTAGTGGTAACCCCTGCATTAGGTTCCCCAATGATGTTGACAAGAAGAATGTGTTGATCTCTTGACCACTTATTTTGAGGAGCTGGGTACTCAATGACAGGAACACTTGTGGGGACAGCTGGTACTATTTTAGTTTCAACTTGCTGACTAGGAGGGCTTTCTTCAAATACTACTTCAGTGTCAGAGTCTACTTCAGCCATATCAAGAGGTACAAGTTCATTATCAGCATGAGATTCTTCAGGGATTTGAAGAATTGGTGAGTCATCAATAGCAGTAGAAGAAGAAGGACTACAAGATGTCTGTGGTTCTTCTTCATCAAGCTCCTGAGAGGTAGGAACTTCTATGTTGTGAGTAGACAGAGGGTCAAAAGCAGGAACATAAGGAGTGAGAGTGTTGGAATGATGATGGTGATGACTGGCAGGTCTAGGTTCGGAGAAATCATCAGTTGGGAAAGACACATTTTCATTAAATTAATTTCATCACCCTCTGTTCCAGTTCTCTGTATGACATCATCATCTTCATTGAATCTGACATGAAAGGTTTCTTCTACTTCTTGTCTTCTGATGTTGAATACTTGATAGGTGTGTAAACACCCATCCTTTTACCACTTAATTCTGGCTAAAACAAGACCAAAACACGTATTTAATATCATTTGTTTGGAATTATGCGTGGTTTTTGTGTTTATTATGTTTTCAGAGCTAACCGGATAAATATTAAAGAAAACATGGGATTGCACGGGATTTACCAAGGAAAAAGACTCAAGACGAAGTCTATTGTCCAAGAGGTGCAAAAGATTTGAAGTCACTGGGCCTATTCGAAGATTTATCGAAGAAAAGGACTAAAGACGGAAGATTTTCATAAGTCGAAGAAACTCGAGTCTATTTAACGAAGGAATTAAAAGACGAGTTGGATTTAATCGACAACAAATCCCGAATCAGAATCGAAAACGTCAACTTTTCTGAAAAGACGAGAAGACAAGAAGAAGAGGAGAAAGCCCACTCACCAACCAACCACTAGGAGTATAAATAGAAACTCCCTTCACACATTAGGGAGTTAGCTTCATTTTTATTTTTCCAGTACCTTAGGTTCGTTCATCAACCAACTCCATTAGGGAGTTTGGTGATTTTCATCTTTTTCTTTTCATCTTGTAATCTTTAATCATTAACCTTGTTACTTTTTCATTAATCAATCCATTCCATCTTTCTATTCATCTTGTTCTTCATCATTTTTATTGCAAGTTTCTAAGTTTCTTATTTGATTCAAGTTTGATTTCAAAAAGTTGTTGATTTAGTGTTTTTATTGGTGGGATTTGTTCCTTATGGTATGTTAATGATTATTGGATAGTTTGGTAAAACCTTTTTGAGTATTTAAGTCGTTTTGGATTAAAAACCGTGTCCCCTGTTTACTTGTTGCTGTTACTGTTCTTCGTTACCCAGGATTTTCCGAACGAGCCAAACTTTCCGAATAGGAGAGTTTGTGTTTCCCTTATTCGGAATCTTTCCAATATTCCGAATAGGGGTATTTTCATTTCGGTTACTCGGAATATTTCATTTATTCCGCATGAGACCAGTTTTCCGAGTAAGCTTATTTTTCCGCATAGATCATATTATTCCGCATAGGGTTCATCTTTCCGAATAGAGTTTTTCTTTCCGAATAGCAGTCATATTCCGAATAGCTTCTTTTTCCGCATAGACAAGATTTTTCCGAATGGTCATATTTTCCGCATAGATATATTTTTTCCGAATAAAAGATTTTCCTCATAGGGAAGACTTTCCGCATAGACTGGTTTTTCCGAGTAGAGCAATTTTTCCGCATAGAGCTTATTCCGAATGGCCTGTTATTCCGCATAGGACTTTTTCCGAATAGGGTATCTTTCTGCTTTCTCGTTTAACTGTTGTTAATTACTATTCCTGGCTTTAATCTTTATTCATTTACTTCACTTATTTAGAGTAGAAAACTAAATACACTTTTTGTCACCAAGAACAATCATTCCACTTTTAACTGAGATCAATTCGAGAGGATATCGAGAGAAAATTGAACCTAGCAAAATCCGTGTATCAAATGGCGCCGCTGCCGGCTCCTCTCGTTAAGATCAAAAGTTTTTTGTGAGAATTTGGATTTTGGGATCCGTTCCCCGTGAACGTTACTTTTTCCTAAAAAATTTCAAAAACACTAAAAAATATAAAATTTTCAAAAATCCTAAAAAGTAAAAAACAAACAATAAAAACCAAAAATATTTTTGCTTTGTTTTTCTTTGTTCGTTCTTTTGTAGGTGTATGCGCACTCGATCCACGTCTTATCAAGAGCCCGAGCCTCTCGATAACTTAGACATGGCTGGTGTACAAAACAACAATAACATACCACCTCCGAACAACAATCATAATAACAACAACCCGCCTTTCAACAACATGAATAACAACAACAATGAGCCCCTTCCGGATAATCGCCCAATGATCGAATTGCTGCAAGCTCATGTTGATGGCAATACGGATCCAATTGTTATACCACCAATTGCCGCCAACAATTTCGAGCTCAAGTCAGGCTTTATCCAGATGGTCTCCGCTCAGCCATTCTTGGGACGAACCATTGATGACCCACATGACCATATCAAGAGATTTCTACAACTCACCAACACGGTCAAGTTCAATGGAGTTTCACAAGAAGTGATAAGGTTACAACTTTTTCCCTTTTCTTTAGAGGGACAAGCCCGGCATTGGCTTGCTAAGGAACCGCCACAGAGTATTCTCTCGTGGACGGATTTGGAAACAAAGTTTATCAATTACTTTTTTCCACCCTCTCGTACTACCGCTTTGCGGAATGAGATTATAAACTTTGAACAAAAGTACGATGAGTCATTCAGTGAATCTTGGGATCGTTTTAAAGATCTTTTAAGAAAATTCCCACAACATGGTTTTACCAAAGTACATCAAATAAATACTTTTTACAATGGTTTAAGCATGAGTGACCAAGATTCACTGAATAGTGCCTCAGGGGGTAATTTATTGGCTAAGACTTCCAATGCTGCTTGGGATATCATTAAGAACAAATCTCGTGTGCAAACCAAGAGTGTTAGGACCAATGTTGCTAGTGCTAGCACTAATGACAGCGACAAGCGATTGGATAAACTCACTACGCTTCTTGAAACGCTTGTCACCCACACCGTCAGCAACAACAACAGCAACAACACCAAAAATGCACAAGTGAACGCTGTCAGCCAACCTTGTGAGATATGCGGTGGTCCCCACTCTTACACAACTTGTACCGCTACCCTAGATTACCCTGCTGAGACTGTGAATGCGGCATATGGCACCTACCAACAACCCGCTTATCAAGCAAAACCTCAAGGTGACCGTAACTTGCTTAGCTACCGCAACAACAACTATCTTTCACCACCTGGTTTCCCTCCTACCAACCCAAACCAACAACAAAACCTTAATCGCCCTCCTCAACAACAACAACAGCCTCGACAACCATACATCCCACCTCACAAGCAGCAACAACCGCCTCAACGTAACAATCAAATCTACCAACAACCTGCTTACCAAACACCTGCATACAATTCTCCTCCCAACCAAGCCACCACCGCACTACACCAAGAGGTCGCCACCTACATGAGAACAAATGATGTGATAGTGGGAAATCTACAAGAGGAAGTGCGCAATTTGAAGGCTGATTTGGTAAAGCAAGGAAATGATTTGAGAGCTGACATGAGAAACACGTTGGATAGCCAGACGAATGATCTGAGGAACATGATGGCTAGTTTCTTCCAAAGTAGTCAACCCTCTTCTTCGGGTACTCTTCCGAGTAACACCGTTGCGAACCCAAGAGGGGAGATGAAAGCAATCACTACTCGCAGTGGTAAAGGTACAAAGGAACCCGAGCTTCCTATACCCCCACCGGTGGTTGTGACTAAGGAGAACGAGTCGCCTGCTCCTATTCCTCCTCCTTCTCCTTCCCCAATTTCTCCACCTCTTCCTTCTACCCCTCCTCCACCCGTGGTTGTGAGTGACCCTATTCCCCTAAAGCCTTCCTCTTCTTCCAATATACCTTATCCTTCAAGGTTGAGGAAAGAGAAGCAAAAGAGCAAGGATGATATTCAGGTTTCTAACTTTCTTAAAATGTTTAAACAACTGAATTTCAATATCTCCTTCGCTGAGGCTCTCGCTCACATGCCCAAGTATGCTAAAATGTTTAAAGATCTTTTGAGCGACAAGGAAAAGCTCCTCGACATTGCCAACACCCAACTTAATGAGAACTGCTCTGCAGTGCTCTTAAGGAAATTGCCAACCAAGCTTGGTGATCCGGGTCGTTTTCTTATCCCTTGCAATTTCCCGGGAGTAGAGAATTGCATGGCCCTAGCCGATCTAGGTGCCAGTATTAATCTCATGCCTCTAAGTGTTTGGAAGCAATTATCTCTCCCAGAGCTAGTCCCCACCAAGATGACTTTGGAATTAGCCAACCGTACGGTTGCTTATCCAGTGGGGATAGCCGAAGATGTCATTGTAGGAGTCGACAAATTCACCTTTCCTGCTGATTTTGTTGTCGTCGACTACGAGATGGACCCACGTGTGCCACTTATTGTTGGTCGTCCATTCTTGAGGACCGGTCGCACTCTCATCGATGTTGAAGCCGGTGAGCTTATCATGAGAGTGGGTGACGACAAAGTAGTCTTCAACATGGGAAAGTTGTCTAAACAGCCTTATTCATATGAGAGCGTTAATTGTATTGACGTTCTTGATGAGGCTTGTGAAGAACACTTTAATGATGCTTGCAAAAGTATTCCTACCTCTCTTCCCACTGTTGAGACCGTGTCCTCTATTGATTCATCGTTGTCTCTATTTGGAGATAGTGATTTATTCTGGAACAAT
This sequence comes from Glebionis coronaria, assembly GCA_025667525.1. Taxonomy (NCBI): domain Eukaryota; kingdom Viridiplantae; phylum Streptophyta; class Magnoliopsida; order Asterales; family Asteraceae; genus Glebionis; species Glebionis coronaria. The sequence continues at coordinate 221,356,286 of CM046879.1, forward strand.
CTTGACGCTACCATGGGAGATGCGAATTTAGCTACTAATGATTCTCCCACCGAGGGGGATGAAGACATGAGTTTCTTTGACAATCTTCTCACCGAAGACAATCCTTCGCCTCCATCTCCCACGGTTATTGCTATCGATGCCACCACTTTGAAAACGCCTCCCGTCGAAAATCCTCCGGATTTGGAACTTAAGGAGTTGCCGCCTCATCTCGAGTACGTGTTCCTTGACGACAACAAGAAGTCGCCCGTCATTATTGCGAAGGATTTGAAAGATGAAGAGAAGACTCGCCTCGTCGCTGTGTTGAAGGATCATAAGAAGGCTATCGCTTGGAAGATTTCCGATATTCGTGGAATTGATCCTCACTTCTGCACACACAAAATTCTCATGGAGGACGACTTCAAGCCCACTATTCAAAGCCAACGAAGGGTGAATCCAAAAATACATGAAGTCATCAAAACAGAAGTTATCAAACTTCTTGATGCGGGTATGATTTACCCTATTTCGGATTCACCGTGGGTTAGTCCAATCCATTGTGTGCCCAAGAAGGGCGGAATAACCGTTGTTCCTAATGAACACAACGAGTTGATTCCCACTCGTCTCGTTACTGGGTGGAGAGTTTGTATAGACTACCGCAAACTCAATGATGCCACGAGAAAGGATCATTTCCCTCTACCTTTTATGGACCAAATGCTTGAACGATTAGCCGGTAATGAATATTACTGCTTTCTTGATGGTTTCTCGGGTTATTTCCAAATACCCATCGATCCCCAAGATCAAGAGAAAACAACATTCACTTGTCCCTATGGCACTTTCGCTTACAAAAGAATGCCTTTTGGCTTATGTAATGCGCCAGGGACTTTCCAAAGGTGTATGTTAGCTATCTTCCATGATATGGTTGAACAAACCATGGAAGTCTTCATGGATGATTTCTCGGTCTTCGGGGATTCCTTCTCTGCTTGCCTTGCCAATTTAGAACGTATGCTAAAGCGGTGCGAAGACACTCGCCTTGTTCTAAATTGGGAAAAATGCCATTTTATGGTAAAAGAAGGCGTCGTGCTTGGACATAAGATTTCGAAAGCCGGTCTTGAAGTAGACCGTGCTAAAGTTGATGTTATAGCAAAGTTGCCTCCACCTTCCACTGTGAAGGGTGTGAGAAGTTTCTTGGGTCATGCGGGTTTCTACCGTCGATTTATCAAAGACTTTTCTCAAATCGCTCGCCCGATGACCCACCTCTTGGAAAAAGATACTCCTTTTATCTTCTCCAAAGAGTGCCTTGATGCCTTCAACTCGCTTAAGGATAAGCTAACTAAGGCACCCGTCTTGGTTACCCCTAATTGGGAGCTTCCTTTTGAGTTGATGTGCGATGCTAGTGATTTTGCTATTGGAGCGGTTCTTGGACAAAGAGTGAACAAACACTTCCAACCGATCCATTACGCTAGCAAGACAATGACTGGGGCACAATTGCATTATACGACAACCGAAAAAGAGCTTTTAGCTGTTGTCTATGCTTTTGAAAAATTCCGCCCCTATCTTGTCCTTTCCACCACCATTGTGTACACCGATCATTCCGCGTTGAAGTACTTGTTGACAAAGCAAGATTCCAAACCAAGACTTCTTCGCTGGGTTTTGCTGCTCCAGGAATTTAAAATCGAAATTCGCGATAAAAAAGGAGCAGAAAACTTAGCCGCGGACCATCTTAGTAGACTTGAGGATCCATACCAAGGGGATCATCCGACCAAAGAAATCAATGATTCTTTTCCCTTGGAGACCTTAATGTCTATAAACTCGAAGCCGAATGAAACCCCGTGGTTTGTGGACTTTGCAAACTATTTGGCGGGTGGAATTCTCAAGGAAGGGTTGACGTCTCAGCAAAAGAAGAAGTTCTTTACCGATATCAAGACTTACTTTTGGGACGACCCTTACCTATTCAAACAATGTGCTGATCTGATAATTCGCCGATGTGTTGATGGCCCGGCAGCGTCGGACATCCTTGATGCTTGCCACAAAGGACCCACCGGTGGTCACTTTGGTCCCAACTACACCGCTAAGAAAGTGTTTGATTCGGGATTTTATTGGCCCTCCATATATCGTGATGCTCACAATATGGTTAAACAATGTGATGTTTGCCAAAAGCAAGGCAAAATCACACATAAAGACGAGATGCCTCAGAATTTCATTCAAGAGTGTGAAATTTTTGATGTTTGGGGTATCGACTTTATGGGGCCATTCCCTTCATCTAAAGGAAACAAATACATCCTTGTGGCCGTTGACTACGTTTCAAAGTGGGTTGAAGCCAAATCTTTGCCTACTAATGACGCAAGGGTGGTTTGTAACTTTTTGAAAGCTCTATTCGCTCGCTTCGGTGTGACTCGTGCCATTATTAGTGATCGTGGGACTCATTTCTGCAATGACCAATTTGCTCGAGTCATGGCTAAGTACGGTGTAAACCATCGTCTTTCCACAGCCTACCACCCACAAACTAATGGCCAGGCTGAAATATCCAACCGAGGTCTTAAGCGAATTCTTGAAAGAACCGTGGGAGAGCATCGTGCCGCATGGGCTGATAAACTCGATGATGCTTTGTGGGCTTTCCGTACTGCTTACAAGACCCCGATCGGCTGTACGCCTTATCGTCTTGTGTACGGGAAAGCGTGTCACCTCCCCATTGAGTTGGAGCACAAGGCTTATTGGGCCTTGAAGTGGGCTAATTTTGATATTAACAAAGCCGGTGACCTACGCAAGATCCAACTCAATGAGCTGAATGAACTTCGGAATGAGGCTTATGAAAATTCTTTGATCTATAAGGAAAGAACTAAGCTCATTCACGACTCCAAGATTAAAAACCGAGAGTTCCATGTTGGAGACAAAGTCTTACTTTTTAACTCTCGGTTAAAAATCTTTTCGGGCAAGCTCAAATCTCGTTGGTCCGGCCCATTCACCATCGCCCAAATTTTTCCATATGGTACTCTCGAGCTCGCTCAACCTAATGGACCAAATTTTAAGGTGAATGGCCAACGAGTGAAGTTGTACTTTGGTGAGGACACCTCTCAGGAGGTGATTCCATCCCTCACCACGTTCCCCATGAACTGAATTTGGGTCGAGTCAGGCTCGTGACTCGGTTATCAAAAAACAAACGCTCCTCGGGAGGCAGCCCGAGTATCTATCCCTTTAACCCCCTAAGTGTAGGGGAGGACCTATTTTGGTCATTTGTGTTTGTGTGGTGATGTGATTACAGGGATTACTGCAATCTTGGAAACTTTGAAGAACCGTGCTCCCGTGTTATCCGAAATCCGGTTCTATCTCTCAACTATCGTGATTCAATTTTCTTCATACTCACATTTGAAATTGATCACTTTAGTCGTCTCTTCCTTAACTCGAGTTAACCAACGTGCACAATGTCATAAGTGTAGGGGAGACTTTTCCCACATGCTTAAACATTGAGGACAATGTTTATCTTAAGTGTAGGGGAGACTTCTATCGAAGTTTTAAGTGGACTTTTCCATGAAAATGCCTTCATTTAACCGGAAAATCATATTTTTCAACATTTTTCAAATTTTTTATTAACTTTGGCCATTTAGTCGTAATTTTTAAATTTTTATCGTTGCTTTCATATGTATATATCCCGCAATAAAGTCAAAAATATTAATAAAGTGGTGTAGCTAGTTTAGAAATCTTAGATCTATTAGGCCCGTTGCGTTTATTTTTGACTCAACCTGAGTAGACTATTCCAAGTTTACTCTAGCTATTATCCTTAACCATGTAGACCTTAATTGGTTTATTAGGCTAAGTATCCACGAGTCTCATTATTTGAGATTTTAAATTGTGGAGGACGAGAAATGATAGAGTCAATTATAAGTCGGTATTCTTGCGCAAGCTCACTTGGTGTAATTATTTGCCTATTCTCCCATCACTTGCTAATAATCTATCTGCAATAAGTAAGGTCTTACGATTTGAAAAGTTACTTAGCTTCTAGCCCAAGATCGTTTAAAAGTTGCTCGGTAATGATAAGAGTTCATAGCCAAGGCATAACTTATGAAGCGGGGCGCGAAGATTGGCGAGTCCGAAAAGGCCCTAACAAGGCATGAGGATTCAATTTTATTGCTGAAGATCCAAAGTGATGTGAAAAGCATTATTCCTAAAGTCAATATGAAGGATCAAGACTCACGACGAAAAGCAATCAACTCCCATAAAGATCATGGAGAAGTCTATCCGAAAAGACCCTAACAAGGTATGAGGATAAATAGATCCAAGTCCGAAAAGGAGGCGGATCGTTGTATCTCAAAATCCCAATTAGAGATTGAAGAAATAATCATGAAGTCGTGGTCAACAAAGTTGGAGTACCCCTCAAAAGTCTCCAAGTGAAGAAACACTATTATGATGAGAAGACCATTATCTTAAGAACGTCTCTCGAAGATATGAAGTATGAAGTACATGCCAAATATCGGCCCGAGAAAGGTCTCAAATCGTGAACCAAGTTATGCCAAGATATGAACTTTTTGATATCCCGAGAAGCAGTTTTAAGAGATTTTGTCCTTTAGCTAACTATTGATCAAATCGTCCTACTTTGCTTTCAGCCCTAATAAACTATCGAAATAAGTCCAAAAATGCATCTTCATGATCATTCTAAGACAAAAATAAAATATAAGAGATACAACTAGGAATAAGGGAGTTTAAGCATTTAATTAAGCCATGTGTGTAAGTGTTTGATTTACTAACTTATAATAACAATGATCTCGTTTTTAAGCTTAGTTTGGGGAACGTGAAACTTGAGGGTGATAAATCTTCGCAACACCAAAGCCCTAATGTAAGTCCTTGATTTCTTTACAAATTATTTCCATCCTTTTGTTTATTTTAAAGTTTTAAGTTCTCTTAGTATTTTAATTGTTGTTTAGTAGAATTTGAATAAGGCCAAGGTTGATTAATTATGAGAAAAATGTAAAATTGCTTTATCACTAAGCATTGCATGAGGGCATGGCAATGGTTAAGTGTAGGGGATTTGATAGGTGTGTAAACACCCATCCTTTTACCACTTAATTCTGGCTAAAACAAGACCAAAACACGTATTTAATATCATTTGTTTGGAATTATGCGTGGTTTTTGTGTTTATTATGTTTTCAGAGCTAACCAGATAAATATTAAAGAAAACATGGGATTGCACGGGATTTACCAAGGAAAAAGACTCAAGACGAAGTCTATTGTCCAAGAGGTGCAAAAGATTTGAAGTCACTGGGCCTATTCGAAGATTTATCGAAGAAAAGGACTAAAGACGGAAGATTTTCATAAGTCGAAGAAACTCGAGTCTATTTAACGAAGGAATTAAAAGACGAGTTGGATTTAATCGACAACAAATCCCGAATCAGAATCGAAAACGTCAACTTTTCTGAAAAGACGAGAAGACAAGAAGAAGAGGAGAAAGCCCACTCACCAACCAACCACTAGGAGTATAAATAGAAACTCCCTTCACACATTAGGGAGTTAGCTTCATTTTTATTTTTCCAGTACCTTAGGTTCGTTCATCAACCAACTCCATTAGGGAGTTTGGTGATTTTCATCTTTTTCTTTTCATCTTGTAATCTTTAATCATTAACCTTGTTACTTTTTCATTAATCAATCCATTCCATCTTTCTATTCATCTTGTTCTTCATCATTTTTATTGCAAGTTTCTAAGTTTCTTATTTGATTCAAGTTTGATTTCAAAAAGTTGTTGATTTAGTGTTTTTATTGGTGGGATTTGTTCCTTATGGTATGTTAATGATTATTGGATAGTTTGGTAAAACCTTTTTGAGTATTTAAGTCGTTTTGGATTAAAAACCGTGTCCCCTGTTTACTTGTTGCTGTTACTGTTCTTCGTTACCCAGGATTTTCCGAACGAGCCAAACTTTCCGAATAGGAGAGTTTGTGTTTCCCTTATTCGGAATCTTTCCAATATTCCGAATAGGGGTATTTTCATTTCGGTTACTCGGAATATTTCATTTATTCCGCATGAGCCCAGTTTTCCGAGTAAGCTTATTTTTCCGCATAGATCATATTATTCCGCATAGGGTTCATCTTTCCGAATAGAGTTTTTCTTTCCGAATAGCAGTCATATTCCGAATAGCTTCTTTTTCCGCATAGACAAGATTTTTCCGAATGGTCATATTTTCCGCATAGATATATTTTTTCCGAATAGAAGATTTTCCGCATAGGGAAGACTTTCCGCATAGACTGGTTTTTCCGAGTAGAGCAATTTTTCCGCATAGAGCTTATTCCGAATGGCCTGTTATTCCGCATAGGACTTTTTCCGAATAGGGTATCTTTCTGCTTTCTCGTTTAACTGTTGTTAATTACTATTCCTGGCTTTAATCTTTATTCATTTACTTCACTTATTTAGAGTAGAAAACTAAATACACTTTTTGTCACCAAGAACAATCATTCCACTTTTAACTGAGATCAATTCGAGAGGATATCGAGAGAAAATTGAACCTACCAAAATCCGTGTATCAATACTCTGAAGGCTTTGGCTGTTGGAGAGTATCCCAAGAAGAAACCATCATCAGCTTTTTCATCAAATTTTCCTAGTTTATCTCTGTAGTTGTAAATGAACACAGGGCATCCAAAAACATGAAAATAGCTGACATCTAGAGATCTTTTTCTGAAAACTTCATAGGAAGTTTTGGCATGGCTTTTGACAATGATTGATCTGTTTTGTGTGTAGCAGGCAGTGTGAACAGCTTCTCCCCAAAATTGCTTTGGTAAGGATGCACCATTTAACATGGTTCTGGCTGCTTCAATCAAAGTCCTATTTCTTCTTTCAGCCACACCATTTTGTTCAGGGGTGCCAGCTGAAGAGAAGTTTTGTGAAATACCTTTTTTATCACAAAAAGATTCAAGTTGATGATTCTTGAATTCAATACCATTATCACTTCTTAGAGCTTTGACTCTAACATCATTCATATTTTCAACCTGTCTGATGAAGGACATGATGGTATCAGCTGCATCACTTTTCCTTCTGAGGAAGAACACCCATGTGTATCTTGAAAACTCATCAACTATGACCAAGGTGTATTTGTTGTAATTAATGGTCTGAGGTTTGAAAGGCCCAAACAAATCCATGTGGAGGAGATGTAAGCACTTGTCAATAGAGAATGATTGCCTAGTCTTGAATGAAGACCTGTGATGCTTTCCTTTGACACAGGCAGAACAAGTCTTGTCTTTAGAAAACATCACTGAAGGTAGACCAGCAACCAGGTTTTGTGTGGCTATCTTGTTGATGTTCTTGAAGTTGAGATGAGACAGTCTTTTGTGCCACAGCCAATTGACACTTTCAGAGGCTTTAGCAAGAAAACAATTTGAGCTGTCTTTAGAGCAAACAGCCATGTTGATGACATAAACATCTCTCCTTATAGGTTCAATAAGCACAACATCATTGTTTTTGTTGAATATGGTTCCCTGAGTCTTAGTAAACAAAACCTTGTAGTCAGCATCACACAATTGGCTGATGCTAATAAGATTGTGTTTAAGACCATTCACATATGCAACCCTGGTAAACGTTATGCCATTACAGTTCACTGAGTCGTATCCCTCTGTGTCACCTGAAGAATTATCTCCAAACACCACTTTAGGACCTGGCTCCTTTGAGTATTTGTGCAGGTATTGTTGAATCCCTGTCATGTGTCTAGAGCAGCCACTGTCTAGATACCATACCGATTCCTTGAGATGTTTCTTCACAGATACATAGAAACAGGTTAGTTCCTATGGTGAACCCACTTTCCAGTGGGTTCCCTGAATTGCTGATTAGCAATTCTTGTGTTCCTGTAGAACTTTTGGCGATGGGGGGGACAATTAGCTGTCTCATGGGTAAAACTTCCACATATATCACAACCTGGGAAGTCACCACACTCGTCTGAGTGATGGTCTGTGAATCCACAGAATTTACAGGGAGGATAAGGTCTGTAGTTTCCCTGTTGTCTTTTTGAACCCTATTGTCTATCCCTAGAGGGTGTCTAAGCTCTCTTAATTGCCATATGTCTATCATGATCTAAGGTCATGTGGTGAGAGTTCTTACATATATTGCAATAAGGTTTGACTAACCTTTCCCCTTTGGGTTCACCTAGGACAGACTTAGGTTCACGAGAAGTAGAGCATTCAGCGGAAGGCTTAATGTGTTGTTTTAAGAGTTCTACTTCTTTCATTAGAGACAACAGGCATTCTTTAGTGGAAGGGTCAACCTTGTTCACAGCTTTAGTTGATACAGGCTTAAAAGCAACTTGCTTACCAGATTGTTTAACAGGTACATTAAATACTTTAGATGGTGGTTTCTCAACATCTGTTCTAAGTTCACCCTTAGCAGATCGTGAGGAACTTCTAGGTTCAACTCCAGAGAGTTTGGGCAAGGGTGGTAATTCAGCCATATCTTCAGAGACAGGGTCATCAGTCAAAATGGGATCTGACATATGAATAGTCTCTGTAGATTTGAAAACAATGTCTTTGGGTTTGGTGAGAGTTCTCAGCTTATTTTTCTTAGCAGATATATCCCTTTTAATGTCAGCAGGCAGCTCATCATTAAGCAATTGATCTATAGTGAACCTAATACACAGCCATTTTTCAATAACCTTGTTTAATTCAGAAACTTGATCATTTAAGGCAATGTTTTTCAAGGTTAACCTAGTGACTTCATTTTGAAGGGATATTTTCTCTAAATTAACCCGTCTGAGAGTTTCACATTCAGATTTAGCATTTAGCAGTTCAGTTTTAACAGAGTGAAACTTATCAAGTAGGTTGTTTCTTTGTTCCTCAACAAAGTGTAAATCAACAATGGTGTAGTTAAGGACATGTTTGCGTTCATCACTATCAGACATAGATAAAAGCCTGTGTACCTTTTTCATTGTGATGTCAACCCATTGTCCTGATCTTGCATCACCTTTTCCAACAACTGGTTCATCCTCAGTTATAGCCATGAAAGCCCTGACTCTAGTAGTATCTTCCTCATCTGAAGTCAGTGGCTCATCATTCCAATCATAAGCTTCAGCAACCAACCTTTTCTCTGTCTTTTTATCACCTCCCTTCTTCTTAGACAGAGCTTCAAGCTTCAAATTCATCTGTTCTAACTCAGCTTTAAGTGCCTTGTACTTGTTTTTATAATCCTTCTTCTCATTGTCTGATGAGTTAGATTGGTGAGATGAGTTATTGTGTTGTTGTTTGAACTTGTAAGGTTTGGTGGAAGATGATGGATAGGAAGGTGAGGATGTCTTGGTGGAAGGACAGTCTTTTTGGAAATGTCCAAGCTTTCCACAGGCAAAGCAAGTTTCTTTTGATCTGTCAGTTTGTTTACTAGCTGATCCTACTCTCCCTGATCTTTTGAAGAATCTTCTTTGGTTGGCTAGCAAGGCTCTTTCATGAAACTTTGCATTAAGGTCTGTTAAGAACTCTTGGCTGTTGCGGGTGTCTTCTTCAACATCAGAGTCGCTGTCATGAGGATGTGGTGCAGAGATCAAGGCTTTGGAAGATGCTCCTTGAACTACAAATCTTTCAGTCTTTGACTTGTATATAGTATCAATCAGCCCTTCTTCATAATTATACTTTCCATAAAGCGGAGCTAAGGTGTCATTCTTGGTTGAGTTGTTTGCTCTCTGAGTCTGATTCATACTCAGCCACTTTCTTGGAAGGCTGTTGACAAATGTGGCATTAATCTCAGCTTGACCAATGGTGACATCATTCATAGCTAGGTCATTAAGAAGAATCTTCAACCTTGTATAGGTTTGCTGAACCTTTTCACCTTCAAGTGACTTGAAAGCATTGAACTGAAGTCTAAGTGCCTGAATCTTTGTTTCTCTGGTTTCAGAGGGTCCTTCATGGCCAAGGATGAGGTATGTCCACATTTGCTTGGCTGTGGGACACTGAATGACAGACTTCATGATGTGTTTTGGAAGACAGGATATGATGATGCTTTTGAGACGTTTATCTTGGTTTGCCAATTTTCTATCAGCGAGTCCATTGTTTGAGAGGTTTGGGAAGAGGGTTTTCTTCAGTGGAGGTAAGCGTCATGGGAACATAAGGACCATTTTCTAAAATTTCTAGAAGAAATGGTTCAAGTCCATCGAGATACACAAGAAATTGACTCTTCCAACTAGCAAAATCTTCTTCATCAAAGACTGGTACACTTGTGACATGTGATCCATCTCTTGAGTCAAGAAGTTGGGGTAGATCATCGTCATTAGGAGGAGGGGTGAGTCTTGGTGAAGATGGTGTTGCATTGTTATTGTTACCAGAAGGTGAATGTAGTGGGTTAGAAGTTTCTGGCATGGTGGATCTTGATTATAAAACTGAGAACGATGTTTCTTGAAGGTTTAAATATCAAACACCGCTCTGATACCAATTGAAAGTCCCTAATCAATGCTAGAAACACTAAACTTAACTAATCAACACAAGTTAATACTTTTCAAACGTAATCTTATTAGTGTATAATAAAGAATTACAAGTGTTATGGATAACACCGTTTGATGACAATGTGTTGTGCCCACTTTGAACAACTATAAACCCTAACTTATGAATACAGTCGCAGCTGTTTGATTCAATAAGTTCTAAGCATTAATGTTATGAATATTCTTAAAGTGTTGAACATTAATGCTGGGATATACATCCTATTTATAGTGATACAAGGTTGACCTAAATAGTACTTGATGGTGACTACACAAGATATTCACTTTTCAGACATCAGTCACATGATGCTCTTCTATTCTTGGTAGTCTGCCATTATGCTTTAAGGAAACAGATCTTGAAACAGTTTCCTTTTTCTTCATTGTCTCGAACACACAAATGGCATGTCCAAAGTGTGTTGAGTGTTAACAGGGTATTGCCACCCCTGTTAACCCTCAACCCCTCAGAGTCCCTGATACATCTTGGCTGTTATCCATCACAGCCAATGAGTATGTCTTCAAGTAATCTTTGACTTCCTTGACAATGTCTCTGACATGGACTCCTCTGAGGTTGCTCACAGAGACTTGGATCTCTGTGAGTCTTGCGATACTTACCTGCCTCCTAGGCACAGGCAAGAGACTATCTAACAGCTTAATTATGTTTAAATCTATGATCAGGGAATCTAACAAACTTAGATTCCCAACACTTATTACAGTACAGTTTACTACCATTTAAATCAATTCACTTCTTTGTACATGCCAGACAATTGACACCAGTATCGATCATCCAATTAAAATTTCCACCAGTGTCATGTCCAGTATTCCATATGTACTCCACGTACAGTGTCTCAGATATGCTCCAGGTGCAGTATTCTTTTTGTACTTCATGTACATTAATCAAGGTGTACTCCAGATACCCTACTCCATGGAGATTGTTAATCGATCCTCAATCATCTCAGGCGTTTCCAGTTGTCGATATTCTACCAGGTGCTGATGCTGCTCGTGAGTTGAAGATTTTACCAGATACTGGTGCTGTTAACACTTTGAAGACCTCACAAATACTGATGCTGCTGATACTTTGGAGATTTCTCAAGATGTAGATGTTGTTTATACTATGAAGACTCTGTAGAACAAGGATGAAAACTAAAAATTGAAATTTCCGACAAGTCCATATTTCAACCATCAGATACTACCATTCTATTCCAACTTTTACTTCCTCAGTTAGATGTCACACTTCTCACTTCCGTTTTTCAGTCAGAAGAGTGGGACGGTACCCAGCCGGCTACTCAACAAATTAGTTACAGAATTCACGGTCGTTATAATGACCGTCATGAAACTGACAGACAAAGCGGTGATAACAACCACTGTGCTTATATTAACCGGTCAGTAGCTATCAGAACTTCAGAATGGACTTGACCAGAGATACAGAGGTCAGCAGTCTAACCGCCTAACCCTAGTAGTTACCAAGATTTTCAGCCTTGTTCAGTTTCACCTACTAAAACACGTGTCAAGATATCAGTCAAGACACAGACCTCATGTATCCTTTCAGAAGACACTAGGACACCAGTCATGATACACATCATACGAATATCTTCTCAGAGTACGAGTCAGAACTCCTAACTCCAGTATGTTTCCAAGCGAGACCCTCAGTAATTCAGGGTACCTTTCAGAAAGGGGTATACCCGTTCTATTATGCCACGCATGAACCAGATCATTTGAAAATTTTAGTCACCACAACTAGAGTATGCTTCAGGTTAAACACGCAGTATTCACTCTGTGAGGTTACAGACGAACACATTCAGTGAAAAGTCTCTATGTTCACTTCACGTATTCCTATTTCAGCTTTATCATAAATCAGGTAGTCCCCTACCTCTCAGCCAGAAAGGACTCAACAGTATCACCATATTTATTAAAGCCTTATTTTCAGTTAACGACGAGATCCGTCTTACTAAATCCCAAATATATTCATTATACTTTCTGTTAGAAAAATCTGTACAAATTATTTCTGCCTTACAAGCGCGTGACTTATCAGTACATAGCTACGAAGACTTTTAGCTACCAGTTATAAATTCATTTCTAAAATTCCTGGAATCCATGATCAGCAGATTATACTAAAATTTCCAGATGTCATCCCAGAAATTCCTTTCTAACTACGAGACAAAATTTAACATCAAGCTTGTCTCAAGAATAGAACATGTTTTCAAAACTCTTTATTCCAGGACTTCAGCTAAGTTAAAAGGGTTGCATCATTTGCTGCAAGAATTACCGGTATGAGGCTTTATTCGCCCTAGCGCACCACCAGAAGGTGCACCGTGTTATGTCTATCAGAAAGAAGGCCGGTAACATGAGATCACGTATCGGCCACAAAATTTTTTACAAGATCACCATTCTTAATCGATGTTCATTCCATGTATAGAGGTTTATCTGATCTCCTATGATGTCTTAAACATTTTTCTAGAACAACTCACAATCATGACACCATCAGTGGTGAGATAAAGAACATCATGTTTCCAAAACTACTTTTGCACACGTTATGGTCTCTCTAAAATTTTAGCTTATGATTCTGAGCTCCCAAATGCTCCAACTATAGCATGAAATTTATGAATAAATTTTTTTATGACTTTCCAGACAAATCGTCAGTATATTCATTGATCACATTCTGATCTCCTAAATTCTAGATAAGAACATGAGAACCATCTTTTCACGATCCTGCAGATTTTCTAATAGGAGAAAATTATATACACAGCTTTCTAGACGTAAGTTCTTAATGAACAAAGTGGCATTTTTGAGCCACCCTATTTCAGTAGAAAGAAATTTCAGAAATCCTGCGAAGGTAAAGGCCATCACCAGATGGTCAAGACCGACGCCTGTGACTAAGGTATAAAATTTTCTAGAACTCAGTTGACTACTACCGCAGAAATTGGTGACAGTTATCACGATTAGCTTTCATGGCTATGCTTATACATAAAGGAGAGGACCTACACTAAAATTTTGTATTCCATAAGATCCTACGCTATGAGAGATTTAACTTACCGAGACTCATAATTCTTCCATGACTATTCATTCAGATTTTACCATAATGTACCATAATGTACCATAATCCCACGCAAAATTTTTAATAGAAGCAGTATAACGTTAAGGCAGCTATGTTCATATCTAAATGCCTGCCATTCCAGCGGGTTTAAGATAGAACGCCGTCATGTTATCGAGTTATTACTACTAGTAGCAATTCTGGACCGAAAGGAGACAAGACTGTATGGAGATTATTATCAGTTTACCACAGACTTAGAAAAAGTATAATACTATCTAAGTCATTGTCGACCATGTAATTCACCTACGCATTTTCTTTCATCCCGAAAGGATTACGCAGTAGTGGACCTGCGGAAAATTCAGTAGTAAATAGTACGATTCCAAGGAATTCCATATTGACCATTATATCAGATATAATTCATGTTCACGATCACGTGTATGTTTACGTTCACTTTACGTTCATGTTTATTTTCACTTTCACGTTTACGTCTCAGTCGCGGTATGATGTTGTTTCAGTTCATGTTTCGTGTCATCTGATGATTTAAGCTCATGTTAGCGTTCATAACATTGTTCAGTTCAAGTTCGTGTGCCATTTCGCGATACATGTTTCATAGTTTATTACCGAATACAGTTACAGGAAGCTTGAGAAACCAGACTCAAGTTTAGCACAGCTATTCCATAACCAGGCATACATTTCACATCTCAGGCCGTATCGTTGACATTCCTTCCTCAGTCAGCATACGTTCATGATATGTTCTAGTATCACGCCCACAGTATGTTTCACGTATCACATTCATGATATATTTCATGGACAACGTTCGTCTTATGATCACGAACCACGTTCACAATTACTCACGTAGCACGTTCACAATTGTTCTCGTAGCTCGTTCCTATATATTTTCAGCAGCCTGCCCGGAAATATAACTGTTATCTCTTCATGATAATTGCGTGTACCTTTTCATGCTACGGCTTGTTCATTCTATCAGATTCAAAAAATCCATCTTAAGTATTGAACCAGAAATTATTCAGCATCGTCAGGACAGGGTTTTTAGGACCAAGATTTTTATTATTATGTTTAGACCTTTGAAGGTATTGTTTCGAGCGGGAGGCCACTCGGAATGGAGGAGTCCATCCGGACCTCTCATCCTTTTCCTTCAATAAATCCAGTTATGTTCTTTCGGTCATGTTATATTCCATATCCTCTTCATCCATGTCACGTTACATGCCACTTCAGTCATGCCAGGTTTATACCTTTCAGCAGCATCATGTTTTAAATCAAGGATGAATGATCCTTCAGCTTATATGTCTTTTCAGCCTTCATGTTCTTTCAACATATATATCCTTTCAGCTTTTATAACGCCACCAGTTTAAATTACCCTATATTCGAGGACGAATTATTTTTTTTAGAGAGGGAGAATTGTAAAACCCAGTATGGTCGTATCTTTAATTCGGGGACGAATTATTCTTTTTAGAGGGGAAGAATTGTAAAACCCGTATTTAAATACTCGAATATTAAAATACGCAGTTTTAATTTATTAAAAGCTATTCATCTAATTACTCCGAAAAATAATTATTTAGTCAGAAATAAAGCGCAAGAATTAAATGCGAACATATGTAAATAAATATAAATGTCTAGGATTAAAAAAAGGGGGAAAGAAAAGTGTAAAGGGGCTTTTGGCCGGTTTGTGTAAAACAAAAAAAGAAAGAAATAGGCTTGGCCCGTTTGGTTTTGGTGTGAGCAAAGAAAAGACACGGGTATAACCCTCCTTCCATTCTTACGTAACAAAAAAAAAGAAAATTAGGGTTTTCTTCCCTTTGGTGGATGCCGGCTTGAACACAGAAATGAGAGGGTGATTCGACTTGTTTTTCTGCAAGAATTAATGTGTGTTCGTCCCTAATCATCAAGTCATATAACGGTAATCATTCTATTCTTGAATTCCAGTTTATATCACAGATTCGGGGCTTTTAATGAATTACTCAAATGGAAATAAAAAACGAATAATGATTTAATCTAATTGAGGGGTGTCGTGGTTTGGTTGATACACGAACACCGAGACACTAAGTCTTGGTATGTGTGTGGTATGTGGCAGCCATGACCCACACAGGTGTCATGGGTTTGGTTTTGTCCAGCCGCGAACAAGGAAACCCCAAACAAGGGGATAGGGGCGAAAAGGGGACGTTTGGTTAACTGTATAGTGGGTATAAAGGGGTCGGTGGTGTTTTGTTTGCCCAGACCCGAATAGAAAAAAACGAGCAGGGCTGTTTGGGACTAGCTGTAGTAAGGGGGTGTTTGGGTGTGCAAAAACAGTGGGAATATAACACTAACAATGGGAACCAAAACAAAGGCTGTTAGGACCATTGGAATAGTTAAATGTAATAGGTAGACTAGGAGGTATGTAGTTCCTCCTGGTCCTAGTAGTAGTAGGAGCAAGTCGTGCTCCTGGTCCTGGTCAAAGTCAAACTTTATTCATTATTTATTATTCTGTTAGGATATGCATGAGATATGTTAGGAAAGGATATGCATATCAGTTTTACACGTTTTGTTTAATGTTGTATTAGGGTTTCCTTGTAGTATAAAAGGAACCTTAGGCAGAAGGGTTATACACACCTTGATCAAACGTAGTTCTAGTCATTATCAATATTAGAAATCCTTAGAAAGGATCAAGTCTTTATAGTTATTCTGTTCTTCTTTATTATATTTGTATTCTGCATTTATATTGTGTATAGAGCCTCTCTGTGAATACTCTTGTGATTACAGAAGTCGTTCACCGTTCCTGACAGGCTGCAAGATCCACATCTAGTGGACCCAACAAGTGGTATCAGAGCCTGGGAGGGTCTCTGTACAAGAAGAATCAAGTTTTCTTTTTACTGACATTTTTGTTTTATCATGTCTGCCTCAACTTCTACTCAAACAGGAGAAGACAGCACTCCTAAACCTGTGCAACCTCAGCAGATCGTTGCTACGGTTTCCAACACGAATGGTAAATTCCCTCTTCTGAAAAAGGACGAGTATGATAGTTGGGCAATGAAGATGGAATGGTGGATCACCAATACTGATCAAGACCTTTGGAAGGTTATTCTGAATGGGAACAGCAGGAAGCTAACTGGAAGAGACAAGAATGGTAATATTACTCTTCTTGACCCTAAAACTCATGAAGAAATCATAGCAATTCAGAAGGAGGTCAAAGCAAAAACTATTTTGCTTCAATCTCTTCCTGATGATCACATGGGTGACTTCTACCATTTGGATGATGCTAGAGAGATCTGGAATTGAATAAAAGCAAGGTTTGGTGGGAATGAGGAGTCAAAGAAAATGAGAAGATCCATGCTGAGAGATGAATTCACAGAATTCAAAATCTCAGAAACTGAAGGTTTACATCAAGGGTATGACAGGTTCCAAAAGATAGTGAGCCAATTGAATCAACTTCGGTCGAAGCCTGACGATGGTGATATTAATGCAAGGTTTCTTAGAGCTTTACCCTACTCATGGAATTAGGTGGTAATCTCTCTTAAAGCAAAAGGTGGGCTTGACTATCTCAATTTTTGATGATTTATTTCACAAGCTCAAAACTTTTGAACCTCATTTGAGAGGATATTCAGTGATTCTTTTCCCACTCCTTCTAATTCTGCCTTTGTGAGTTCTATGGCATCCAGCCCCATGTCGTATGCTAGTAGCCCAAGCAATACTGTGTCTTCTCAATATACTTTTCAGCATACTTCTGCTCTTGATCCTACAGCCAAGTCTGGTAGTATGGTAGAAGCCGTTCTTCATTCGTTTGTGGATGATGTTGATGCTCAACAACAACTTGCTTTTGATGACTTCAAACAGGTCGATAAACTTGACCTGGATGAAATGGATCTTAAATGGCAGATGGCCATGCTCACTCTTAGGGTTCACAAGTTTGAGAAGAAAGCAGGTCGAAAATTTAATTACAACCCAAGGGAGCCAGCAAGATTCGACAGAAGCAAGGTTCGATGCTATAACTGCCAGCAGCAAGGTCACTTTGCAAGGGAATGCCCCAGCAAGAATGACCAGGAGAAGAGCAGATACTCAGCTTTTAAGGTTCAGGAGGTAAAAGATGACAAGAAGGAATTGGTATCTGTTGACTCTATGGTCAACTGGAATGATCATCAGACTACCACTTTGGAATTAGCTAAGTCCTCGACTGACGTATTTGCAATGATTGCTGGGAATCTATCTGATGCAGAAGAAGCAGACGAGTTTGTTCTTATGGGCATCTCACCTCAGGTACAACATTGTCCTCTTGGTTGTCATGATAAATATTCAGAATTGTTGTCCCAATTTAATGAAGTAAATGATCAGAATGATAAGTATTTTTTAGAGGTTTAAGCCTATAAGGCTTCTTTAAACACATTAGAACAACAAAAGAGGTGGTTACAAGATACTCAACGAGAGTATGAGGATAAAATTAGGATACTGAGCATCGATTTAGAAAACACAACAAACATGCTTAAATATACAGAAAAGGTAAAAGATGCCAGTATCAAAGAAAAACAGGAGATGCAAGAAATATTAGATGCTATAATGTTGAGATTTGAAAAATGGCAAAAGGCACCTAAAAATATTTCAAAATTAATCGATAGTAGCATGTCTGGTAGGACTAAAAGAGGGTTAGGATTTGAAAAATATATTGATTCAGAAGATGTGTTTGATTTATCTTTTTCGAGTGTCTTTGATGCCGACACAGAGGAAGAGGGAGAACCTAGTTACAATAGGTTTAAACCAGCAGCAGAAATGCATGCTGTCCCTCCACCTCTTACTGGAACTTTTATGCCCACTTCTAGGCATATTGACTTGGATGGATCACAGATGCGTGAGTCCCCAAAAAGTTCTACTACTTCTAATGACTTTGTCTCGTGTACTTTCAGTGACAAAGCCAGTGACTCTGCATCAAGTGGTTCAAGTGAAGAGTCAAGACCTACAAGTACCAAGAAGAATGATCATGCTGCTACTAGTGCTAGGAAGTGTGAAGAGAAAGTTACTTTTAAGTCAACTGTGTCTGGTCCTGGTTTATTGAGTCCTAGGAAGTTTGATTCTCCTAGAATTGTGTGTAATAATGTTAGCAGTATGAAACAATTTCATTCTAATAAAAGGTCGATTAAAACATGTTTTGTTTGTGGAAGTGCATTTCATTTGATTAAAGATTGTGATTTTTATGACACACATGCTTCTGTTAATCAAGCATTTCCTGCTCCTGGTCCACCAGGAGCTACTCCATATACCACTAGAAGACTCAATCCTAGTGCTCAATCGTTTTCTTCTTCTAGAAGGTCCTCTCCATTAACTTCTGATCATTGGAGAAACATTGGATTAACAACCAATAGAACCACCAGTAACTATTTTCAAAATTTTAATCCAATTTATCCACATAATTTTGACCACATGTATTTTGGTTTGGGATGTTTGGGAACTGCTGTTAAGCCCTCAGCAGGTTGTTCTTGGTCAAACAATAATACCCATATGATGCATAGGCAACCAAGGAACAACGGTGGATCTCATCAATCTTCTTGGCTCTCTACTAAAGATCCACAAGGCAGGCTCAAACCTAAAAAGGTTTGGGTCCCCTTAAGACACTAATGTTTGCATGTTTATCTTGTTGTTGTAGGTTACACCATACCAAGATCCTAGTCTAGGAATTGTTGATAGTGGTTGCTCTAGGAGCATGACAGGAAATAAAAGTCTTCTCTCTAACTTTGTACCATTTCAAGGCGGCAAGGTCTATTTTGGTGGAGGTGAAGGCAGGATCACTGGCAAAGGAATAATTAAGACGCCTAATCTAAATTTTGAGCAGGTCTACTATGTGGAAGCACTTCAGCACTTCAACTTGATATCTGTCTCTCAGATTTGTGACAAGAAGCAGTTTGTTCTCTTTACGGATATTGATGCACTTGTGCTCTCCAAAGACATTAAACTTCCGGATGACTCATAGGTTCTGCTCAGAATCCCTAGAAGACACAATCTCTATAGCATCAAGCTGAATGAAGTCAACCCTACTGGTCAACTAGCATGTTTGGTTGCTAAAGCCTCAGAAGATGAAGCCACTCAATGGCACAGAAGGATGGGGCATGTGAACTTCAAGACCATTCACAAACTAGCAAATCTGAATCTGGTCTCTAGTTTACCTCCCAAGTCATTTAGAAATGATATAAATTGTATTGCTTACAGCAAAGGCAAACAGCATAAAGCATCCTTCAAGGCCATTACTGCTCTTAGTCTTATTATTGAACCATTGCATCTACTACACATGGATTTATTTGGTCCTACCTCCATTAGGAGCATTGACCACAAACAATTCTGTCTGGTGGTAACTGATGGATATAACAGGTTTACGTGGGTGTTCTTCATGGCTGCCAAGAGTGAGACCTACTCAATTCTTAGAGATTTTCTTACCCTTATAGAGAACCAGTTGTCCAAGAAGGTTAAAGGTATTCGTTGTGATAATGGAACCGAGTTCAAAAATAAAGACCTCATAGCCCTTTGTAATGCTAAGGGCATCAAAAGAGATTATAGTGCAGCAAGAACTCCTCAACAGAATGGCGTGGCAGAAAGAAAGAACAGGACTCTAATAGAAGCAGCAAGAACAATGCTTGCCGATTCCAAGCTTCCAACCATGTTCTGGACATAAGCTGTTAATACTGCAAGTTATGTTTTTAATAGTTTTTCTATTACCAATCCTCACAAGAAGACACCTTATGAGCTCCTAACGGCCAAAGTTCCAAATATTGCTCATTTGAAGCCTTTTGGGTGTCCTGTTACCATTCTGAATACTAGTGACTATTTGGGGAAGTTTGATGGCAAGGAAGATGAAGGATATATTGTGGGATATTCAGCTCACTCTCGGGCTTATCGTGTCTATAATCTCCAAGCCAAGCGGGTCATTGAAACTATTAGTCTCAGGTATTTTGAAGAGAAGTCAAACATCCAAGGCAAGGGTCCTGAATGGTATTTTGATCTTGATTATTTTAGTGATTCATTAGGATATTTTCGTTTCAAAACTAACCATGATGTAGGTCCACAAGTGTTTGCAACTTCTAGTACAGGTGTTTCTTCTAGTCTTTCTGACTCAGATGACGAGGATGATATTTTTGTGGTTCCATCCTACTCCACCACCGTCTCTCCTACTCCTACTGGTGATGCAAATCCAATGGATGTATTGGATTCACAAGTAGCTCTTGAAACCCTCCTCAAACAACAACAAGAAGCTACTTCAGCAGCTGCTCTAGGTGGCTTTGAGTTTCCCTTGAATACACCTACTGACAAAGCTGCTCCTAGTGCCCCAGCTTCTACTCCTAGTGCTAGCTTATCACCTATTGGTATTCCAACTAGTGAGTCTGCTACACATACTCGATTCTCAAGTCCTTCGGATTTGGGGAACCATCAAAGGAAGTCTTCTACCAAGCTGGATGACATTCATAAACAACCAATAGATGGCATTTTCAACACTGCTTCATATGATGCTGACTTTGTTGGGGATCTCAATAACTTGGCACTAGAAGTGGAGGTAGCTTCTAATCCAGTGTTGCAATCCCACAAAGATCACCCTACCACTCAAATCATAGGAGATCCTGGTTCTACTGTCACGACACGCAAAATGCATAAAAAGGCCTCGTCTGATCATCATGCTCTTGTGAGCTATATTGAAGATCAAAAGCGTAATAATCATATAGACTTTCAACACTGTTTGTTTGCTTGTTTTCTTTCACAGGTGGAACCTAGATCAGTCTCTCATGCTCTTGAGGATCAAAGTTGGGTGGAGGCTATGCAGGACGAAATGCAGCAATTCTTGTTTCAGAATGTTTGGGTTCTAGTTGACTTACCAGATGGAAAGACAGCAATCAATACCAAATGGATTCTCAAGAATAAGAAGGATGCACGGGGAATTGTCGTAAGGAATAAAGCTAGGCTTGTCGCTCAGGGCCACACTCAAATTGAGGGCATTGACTGCACTGAAGTTTTTTCTCCAGTTGCTAGGATTGAGGTTATTCGTCTGTTTTTGGCTTTTGCTTCTTATGTGGGCTTTACAGTTTTCAGATGGATGTCAAGAGTGCATTTCTCTATGGTAAGATTGATGAGGAAGTGTATGTCACTCAACCTAAGGGCTTTGTAGATCCACTTCATCCCAAGAAAGTTTACAAGGTGGTCAAGGCTCTTTATGGGTTGCATCAGGCTCCTAGAGCTTGGTATAAGCGTCTTTCAACTTTCTTGTTAAAGAATGGCTATAGACGAGGTACTATTGACAAAACACTATTTCTTAAGAGGAATATCAAGGACATTATCCTTGTTCAGGTTTATGTGGACGACATTATCTTTGGTTCTACTAAGAAGGAATGGTGTGATGAGTTTGAACACTTGATGAAAGGTGAATTTCAGATGAGTGTTATGGGAGAGCTTTCCTTCTTCCTTGGTCTTCAAGTCAAGCAACAGTCGGATGGAATCTTCATCAGTCATGATAAATATGTTCATGAGATCCTTCAGAAGTTTGACATGGATCCTCTTCGACTAGCAGCAACTCCTTATGAAGTTGCTAAAGTCAAACTCAAGAATGAGCCAGATCCCCCGGTTAATGTTCACATGTACAGGTCTATGATTGGCTCACTCATGTATTTGATTGCATCACGTCCGGATATCATGTTTGCAGTAAGTGCTTGTTCTAGACATTAGGTAGCTCCAACGGTTACTAACTTGAATGCAATTAAGAAGATTTTCAAGTATATCAAGGCTCAACCCAAGTTGGGCTTGTGGTATCCTAAAGAATCCCCTTTTGTTCTTGAAGCATATAGTGATAGTGATTATGCAGGTGCTAATAATGACAGAAAGTCTACTACTGGTGTTTGTCAATTTTTGGGTCGAAGACTTATTTCATGGCAATGCAAGAAACAGACGATCGTAGCTACTTCTTCAACAGAAGCTGAATACGTTGCTGCTGCTAGCTGTTGTGGACAAGTTTTGTGGATCCAAAAAATAGATGTTGGATTATGGGTTCAATTTTATGAACACCAAAATTTTCATTGACAATCAAAGTACTATCTGCATTGTGAAGAATCCTGTTTTTCATCAACGTACAAAGCATATTGAAATTCGGCACCATTTTATACGGGATGCCAATGAGAAGAAGTTGATACAGGTTCTTAAAGTTCATACGGATGGTAATGTTGCTGATTTGTTGACAAAAGCCTTTGATGGTCCTCGGTTCAACCACTTGGTGGTTCACATTGGGATGGTCAATACTTGAGGTCTAGGATTGAGGGGAGGCTAAGCCTAAGGGGAGGCTTCGTGTATATATTTGCACAGACTAACAGTTTGGTAGATTTTAACAACATATTGCATTGGTTCTAGTGGTGTGTGTTACTCTTGGTGGAGGTTTTTGCTCACTTCTAATGGTTATATTCTTTCATGACTGGCTTCTAGTCCTTATTGGTTAGCTTCTAGTCATTATTGGTTAGCTTCTAGTCATTATTGGTTGGCTACTGGTGGATAAAAATCCTTCTTTGTCAAGTGATGGTTGGCTTCTGGTACTGGTTTGGGACACTGTTCACCTTATTGACTTTCGATGACCACATTCTGCTTCTAGTATTGACCATTGTGCGCTTTGACTTTTAGTCAACGCATTCAAATTCTGGTATTTATACTCTTATTTAACTTTGGTAAATTGGAATTTGGTAATAATGTTAAAAGGGGCAAGTGGTTACTTTGCAATAACTGTCTAATTTGAAAGGGCAACCCCCCATTATTAGGGGTCAATGAACAGTTACTCCCACCATTATTTATAGTCAATTAACCCCCCTTGACTCATTCATCTCACTCATAACACACACATCCGATCCTACTCTCTCAACCCTAACAACAATCATCTTCCATTCCTATTCATCAAGATTCATGGCTGCCCTAGTATACCAACCTGCTCACAACAAGGTCGCCTATCTAGGAGATGGTCCACACCGTGATGATTTCACTGACATTCTGGATTTCATTGAGGCTTCCAACCTCAGGTATGCATTTACTGTATGTCCCACTATTTATGATAGTGTCATTCGTCAATTTTGGGCTTCTGCTCGTCTTGTAGTTGTGGTTGGTCGTCCACGTGAACTCCATGCTACCATAGATGGACGTTCATACGTGGTTTCTGAAGCTTCTATCCGAAGTTCCCTTCATCTTCAAGATGAAGGTGGTGTTGTTTCCATCCCGAATGCGGAGGTGATGGAGGGGATGGCTGCACTTGGGTATAATCATGGGGGGAAGTTTAACTTCCAAAAGAATCGGTTTTCCCCCCAATGGAAGCTTCTGGTGCATTTTCTGATTCATTGTTTAAGTCCCAAGTCTGGGAGTTGGGATGCTTTCCCTACTCCTTTGGCTACTGGTCTCATTTGCTTAGCACATGGTAGGGTTTTTAATTTCTCTCGTTATTTGTTTGAGGGGATGGTTAGGAATCTGTCTAGTGCTGGTTCTAGGAAGAAGTTTCTGATGTATCCTCAGTTTTTACAACAGATCCTTGTTTGTATACCTCGTGATAAGACTGAACATGTGCCTTCTAAGCTTACTGTCAAAGTGTATTATAATATGGTCCATGGGTTTAGCGGGGTGTGGCGGCCCCTTACTGAGGCCATGTTGGGGCTGGCTCAGGGTCCTCCTGATGGTGTTGTTCCTCCGGTTGAACAAGCCGAGGAGGAACCTCAATTAGATGATGACCCAATGGAGGAGGAGGATCATGCTGGTGGTGGACCTCATGTGGTTGAGGAAGAGTTGGTTGAGGAAGTGGTGGTTGAAAGGCCATCCACTTCCAAGGTTGCTCCTTCCTCATTGCCACATTCGTCTCTATTTGTGGAGACTCCCCCTCCTAGTTCTGCTCCACACTCTTCTGATAAGCCTACTGGTGCTAGTGCTCCTAATGTTGACCCATTTGTTGCTTCTGGTTCCAATGACGCCTTCCCTGATCCAAGTCCTCTTGGTGGGAAAGCGGAGGAGCCTATTACACTTACTTCTCTACTTGATCTTATGCACAGGTATCATGCACGGATTCTTTCCTTGGAAGCAGATTTGAATCAACACCGGAAGCTTACTAGGGAGTTTGTTCTTCCCATGGCTGATCGTATCAAAGCTTTGGAGACTCAGCAAAGACGACGAAAGAAGCATGTGGTTCACTCTGATTCTGATGAAGAGGTTAAGGATCGTGTTGAGGATGGTTTGACTTTGTCGGCAAAGGCTACCTTTGCTGATAAATTGTATGATGATTTGCCGATTCCTCCGACTTCCTCCAGTGTTCCTTCTCTTGCTGCTATTCCCACACCAATGGATGGTGCTTCTGGTCCTACTGCTGGTTCCATTGCTGGTCCATCCCATGATCCCAAGGGGAAGGTTCCATGACTGATGGTCCCTCACCACCTCGCAAGCGTTCACGCAGACAGCTTGAGGAGGATAGGTTGGGTGAGGAGGCTGCTCAAAGGATGCAAGCCGAAATTGATCAAGCTGCTCGGGCTGAGGAGGAAGCGCTTCAACAGCAGAGACGTGAGCAAGTACAGCATGATGCTATGCATTGGAATGATAACGATTGGATGCAAGTGTTGACTATTCTTACCAAGGATTATTCCCAGTTCACTGATCGTTTGGGTTAGGATGTGGATGAGCATAACTGTATTCCTCGGGCCATGGTGTTAATGCACAAGCATCAGTTGGCGCTTGCTGCACAGCTTCGTGAGAAGCGTAAGAACAGACCCTTGTCGAGAGCTGAGGAGCGTAAGCAGATGCAGTGATATGTGAAGTATCAGTCGGCTGCTTATTTCACTACTGGTTGGAAGTGGGACAGGGTTCGGGATTTGTCTTTTGATGAGCTAAAGGCGCTTTATGAACGAATGGTCAAGCATCAGAGCACCCCCATTCTGGAGCGATTTATTTATCGTCCTTCTCCACGTGTGGTGACCACTTCTTCACCTGTTGTTACTACTGGTCCTACATCTGATACTACTCCTGGTTCTGCTGCTCTTCCATCGGTTTTTGCTGCTTCTACAGTTGGTACTACCCCTACTCCTTCGGTTGCTCCTCCGGTTTCTTCTTCAGGTCCTGCTACCACCACCACCTTTGCTACCACAACCACCACTGTTGCTACACCTGCTATGGCATCACCATCACCACCCGTGCCGGGTTCTCAACCTGTTCCTTCTTCTAGTGCAACTCATGTTGATCCTTTGGGTGGGCAAACTATTGATTCTACTTCTACTGCTCCCACTACTGCTGCTCAGGTAAAGGTAAAGGTTAAACCCTCGCCTAGTGATCCCACACCTCGCCGTTCGCTTCGCAAGAAATTGGCTCGACGTGTTCGACGTGGCAAGACCGTTCCCTATGAGAAGCGTGCTCCCGAAAATCTTATTGATGCAGCTTCTGATAGTGACTCTGATTTGCCTTTGGGAAATGGATATATTACTGGTTGGACGGTTGCGCGTTCCACGACTCTTCCTGGTACGGTATCTCATAGGATTACTCTTAGTGATGGGTCTGTTAGGTTTGCTTCGGGTCTGCAGGGTATTTTGTCTTGGGCGGATCATAAGGATCTTATGGCTTTATATGGGTTTGTGGATACCGGCATGCCTGTTGATCCTAATGTTGTGTCTTCCTGGCCTGGTCTGCGAGTATGGGCTGATTTAAAGATGATGCTTGATGCCCCTACCCATGCTCCTGTTTCTGGTGTCTGGAAGGATCAGCTGCAATGGGTTATTCAGCGATGGAAGTTATATGCGGGATGTGGTGTGCATATGTTAGAGTTAGAATCTGGTCATATGGTATTCATGCTCACAGACTTGGATTATCCGTTGACAATTTCTTCGATGGAGGCTATGTTGGCTTGTCACTTGCAGATTTCTAATGCCCCCTCCGACAATGAGTCTTCTATGGCAACTGCATTGGTGGAAGGGATCCAGGCTCGTTTGAAAGCGGATAAGATGGCTGCTTCTGGTCTCTGAAATGGTTGGTTTGTAAGTTTTATGTTTTGTGTTTTTGTTCATTTGTTCATACTAACATTCTTTTCACCAATATGTAAAGTGATTGGTGACTTTCATTCATTATAGTTCACACAAATTGATTTGAAGAAAAAAAAAGAAAAAAGAAAAAAAACAAGAAAAGAAAAGAAACTATACTTTTTATATAATATCTGCTTATACTTTCAACACATCATGGTTTTTACACTTGTGGATATAATACCATCTGCTGATTCACACTTTGGGTTCTGGTTGCTGCTTCATACTTGTGCTGGTTACTGGTTTCATCTGGTGTTGGACTTGGTCCTCACAACAAATGGTCCTCAACTCACCATGTCTAATCAACAAGAAAGAGTTGATTCACCTTGAGGGTACGGCTCCTGGTGTGATTCTCAAATCCGTTGATGGTTGCCAGGTTACCTAAAACTGGATGGTTTTCACTTGCCTTGGTCCTAGACTGAAAAGTGGCTAATCCAAGGGGGTACGGCTCTTGGTAAAGATTTTATCAAATCCGTTGATAGCTGTAATAGGTTGCTTAAAGCTATAGGGTTTTCAACTCACCGATGCTTCATTGCTGAGAGTTGGCGAGTCCAGAGGGGTACGGCTTCTGGTAAAGACATATCAAATCCGTTGACGGCTGTGATGGTTTGCCTAAAATCATCAGGGTACCCCTACTCACCATTGATTTACGTTCTAAGAGTTGGGCTGGGTTCTGGTCTCCCAGGGTGATGCTTATTCCACCAGAAAGACTGGCTAGCCCAAGAGCGAGCAGCTACTTGGTAAAGGCTCATCAAATCTGCTCATGTTGCTATAAAGATTCAACACGATGCTGATTTGTTTCAAGCTTTGGAGAAGCTTCTAGTGTTCCATGTTGCGGCGGTTATTCTGTTACTTATCTTGCTGATGCTGCTATTTCTTTTGCTGATTCAATCCTCGAGCTTATTGTATGTTTTACCAGGAAACTTGAACTCAACAGGTCAAGTTCAAGTTTAGGGGAGGATTGTTAGGACCATTGGAATAGTTAAATGTAATAGGTAGACTAGGAGGTATGTAGTTCCTCCTGGTCCTAGTAGTAGTAGGAGCAAGTCGTGCTCCTGGTCCTGGTCAAAGTCAAACTTTATTATTTAATTATTATTCTGTTAGGATATGCATGAGATATGTTAGGAAAGGATATGCATATCAGTTTTACATGTTTTATTTAATGCTGTATTAGGGTTTCCTTGTAGTATAAAAGGAACCTTAGGCAGAAGGGTTATACACACCTTGATCAAACGTAGTTCTAGTCATTATCAATATTAGAAATCCTTAGAAAGGATCAAGTCTTTATAGTTATTCTGTTCTTCTTTATTATATTTGTATTCTGCATTTATATTGTGTATAGAGTCTCTTTGTGAATAGACTTGTGATTACAGAAGTCGTTCACCGATCCTGAGAGGCTGCAAGATCCACATCTAGTGGACCCAACAAAGGCAGTGGGAACTTTAATAATAAAAAGTAGTGGGAACTAGTAGTCCACCAGTGGGAAAGAGATAGACAGAAAACAGTGGCAATTTAAAAAGAATTAGGACAGTTTTGCGACAGCTTTTCTGTCGCAAAATTGTTATATGGGCAGTTTTAAAAGGCAGTTTTTAGTGACACTTTTAGTGACTCAATTTTCTGTCACTAAATCATATTGACAGATTTTTATATAATTGTTGAATTGTTTTAGTGCGACCAAGAAGGGGATATCTCGGTAGGCTCGGGATATAATTAAAATAAATAAATAAAAAATAAAGATTTTGAATTATACCTTTTATATTACTTTACTTAAACAAATGTTTTAAAAATGCATTTAAGGAATGAAATATAAATTAGTTTTATAAATTGTAAAAGGGTATAATTTTATAATAGGAATTAAATTATTTTGGAAACTTTCTATTTTTAGCAAGTTACCAAATATAGAATTGGTGTAACGTCAGAATAAGTTTTGTACCGTAATTAATAGCATAACGTTATATGTTTAAAAAGAAATAGAAGAAGGCTCAGAACTATCAGTTAATATGAGTACAGTAATTCGGGAATAAAATAAATAAAACGAGAAAAAATTAAGATTAGTAAAATAAATAACCATTAGTCAACTTATGTTCGCGTACGTTATTTATGTAGTATCATTGGAGTAGGAGTAGACCTTTCAGCTTTCGCTCTTATTTCGTTACTGGACACGAGGTACGGATTTTCTGTCCTTTCAGTAAGGACTTCCTTTCTTTGCATGATTAGGATTCCCCGTCTTCAGCCAAATGTTTTCCCCAGTATATGTTTAAGCTTATCAGTAATCATGTTAATAACTAAATAAATTGCCTGAGCATTATATACAAGCATGACCAGTTTATGTACTAGTTACGGAGGTATCATAAGCACGACACTAGAGGCACTGGTGTCGTGACTCACATGAAGGAGAGTGATATCATGCATTGTCCCTTCACGTTTTGGCCATTATTATTATCATGTCATGTGGGGCGTATGGATGCATCCTAGGCTTATCAGTTTACAAGTTATCAGGGTGAATGTGGTATGTGCTCTACATCCTTCACATTAGAGCTGATCCCTCCACCCAGCACAGTATTTAGAGGTCACCCCTCTACAGTTATTTAGAGGTCACCCCTCTACAGCATGACGAGGTCACCCCTACAGTTATTCATGCACCGTTGTTACAGCACATGACCTATATAATCTCTGGCAATTAAAATACAGTAAATGCATGTTTTTAGATTTAACAGATAACAGTCCAGCTTTATTATTTATAAATCAGACTTTACAGATTATACACAGATTTTTGCTGCAACTTTACTTATCAGTCTTACAGCTCTAGTATTTTATCATCTGTTTCATTTCAGTAATTCCTTATCATGCTTTATATCCGTTCACTGAGCGTTATGCTCAGCCGTAGTTCCTTTTATGTTCTAACGGTAGGTACACCAGGACACTCTTATGATTCTGAGAGCATGTGCATTTGGATGGAAGCTATCCAGACTTCTTACTTTATGCATTTCTTACATTATTCTGCTTATTTGCACATTGTTTAGTCCCTTCCTTCAGTATTTACTTTTCATGTTTTAAGCTTATGTTGGATTACCGATTTTTGATTCCGGTATTTCCTTTATGGTCAGTTAATGTTCTAGGACATTTACCTTATGCTTTGATGACATGCCATAAACACACGTAACGGTCCACTTATCCAAGTGGGGTGTTACAGTATCCATGTGAAATGCTGGGATTAACCCATCTTTAGACATATCTTGCATCCTTTTAAAGTGGACATGGCCCAGCCTAGCATGCCATAGTGAAGAATCCTTCAGTTTACTAGAGGGTACTGAGGCTTAACAAATATTTGCACTACCAGCACTCACTGAATTAATACTGATGGTCATTTCAATATTAAGCCTGAACATTTGATTGCTCAAATAACCAAAACCAATAAACACACCATGTTTGGATAAAACAAATTTATTAGATCCAATCACTTGTTTATAACCACAATTATTCAAAATACTACTAGAAACCAAATTCTTCCTAATATTAGGAACATGCAAAACATTAAACAAGCTAACAATCTTTCCAAAACTAAACTTAAGATCTACACGACCACGTCCATGCACTAGGGTTGTTGACTCATTTCCCATGTGAAGAATAGATCCATCATTCAGTGACTCATAAGTCTTGAACCAGCATCTATCTTTACACACATGAACAGTTGCTCTAGAATCAACCCACCACGCGACATCATCATCCTGCACAAAATAAGCTTCAGATACATATGTAACATAATAAATCTGGAGAGATTCATTAAACATATTCTGACCTGTTGTTCCCATTCAATCCATAACACAAGATTTAGAAGAGATATTTAGAGAGAGAAAGAGAAGAAAGTAGAGAGAGAAACAAGAGAGAATTTGGAAGGTTAATGTTTACTAGAGAGAGAAAGTAAAATGAACCAACACCCTCTTTCACATGTGAAAGAGGGTTATATACCCCACGGCCCTAAGGCCTTTGTGGGCTTCATCTTGGGCCGGGCTTGGCTTTGCTTTGGGCTTACGCCCCTAACTTATACAATATTAGCTTAAAGTCCAAGCCCGGTTTTCCCGACTAACCTATTACAATACAAGACCTTTTAACGACTAAGATGACCTATTACATTCTTGTTCGACTATATAAAATATATGGCTAACAATCTCCCCCAATGTATCGGTCATCTTAAAAAGCTTAAAAAAACATGAGATGATTGAGTGAATACATTCTTGTAGAGGAGATCTTCCTGCTTTGGTCTTGTATCTTGGTCTTGATCTTGTTTGTAACAGCTTTGTTCCTTCATGCTTTCGTGATCTATATCTTGAGCCTTTGTCATTTGACTTTGAGTGCTTGAGATCTTCATCTGTACTCCTTGTGACTAAGATGACCTATTACATTCTTACATTCTCAGGTATCTTGATTATCGCCATCTTGTGCTCTTGTGACTTCTGAATCGACATCGGTTACACAGCTACGCCACCTTCTTGATATGCAGCAACATATATAGACACGGATGAAATGGCTTTGAACATTTCACCCTAACTCGGTAGCGTTTTACCTCCGGTCGGTGAAGACCGTTAAACGGTATTAAATACCGTACCTGTGATCAGGTAGATTCGATTAAGAACCTCCTTGACAGGGTTTCCCGGCGGTAGTAGCCAGTTCTCTTTACTCGACCGTCTCAAAGCAGACTGCGAACGTAAAGAGTGAATCATAAGGATAAATTATCCGTCTGATTAGAGTCGTCAATTCAGATTTCCTGGAACAAGTTTGATTCTAAAAGAATCGCACCATTGTTGCTTTCCAGTTTGTCACAAGCTTGATTCATAGAGAATCTTGCGAGTTACCTACCGCA
The DNA here is from genome assembly GCA_025667525.1 of Glebionis coronaria. Classification (NCBI taxonomy): domain Eukaryota; kingdom Viridiplantae; phylum Streptophyta; class Magnoliopsida; order Asterales; family Asteraceae; genus Glebionis; species Glebionis coronaria. The sequence goes on from CM046879.1 coordinate 221,387,597, forward strand.
GTGCTGTTTGATGTTGACACTGGAAGGATTTCCATTCGTCACTGTGAACACTAATGAGTGTCACTCTGAATGTTCTGGCAAGATCACATGGATTTTGCGAAGAAACCTGGAATCAAGTTTGAATCAATTAAGAATCGAAACTTAGTTGCTTTCCAGTTCTCACAAGTTTGATTCGTGTAGAATCGCACAAGTTACCTACCATGAGCTTGTTTAATGCTGGCTCAAGCAGGATTTCCATCTTCATAGTGAATCGTATCACTCAGATGTTCTGGCAATATCACAAGGATAATGCGTAGGACTCGATTGTGTCCTAATGAGATGATAGATAGATCTCGATTGGCTCTAGACTCAATAAGTGCATTTTGGTAATCGGAGGCTGGAGCAGACTGCCACCTTTTCAATATTAACTGACTCGGAGTGAGAAAGTCAATAGATACGTGTTGATCTCCGTGACAATGAGACAAGTTTCTTTTAAGAGAAACTCGAATGGCTGGGGAAGGGTTGTGCATCGTATCACTGGGTCCATGACACTTGTCTTCAAAAGATGTGTTAACCCGGTTTCTACCTAAATTGCATAGAATATTCAACTCCTTCAATGCTTACCAATACGTCATCATTAGCACCTTGTTGTGATTGTTCCAGTGCTAACTTAAGTACTTGGTCCGCATTCAGCTTCATTCCACTCCATCTTTCCTAAGGACAACTATTTCTAGCTATGGAATGTCCTTGGGTAGATCCCTCCGGTTCTGGTTGGATCATAGGACTTAGTTTCCTATCCTAAACCACCTTTTGACTCCATCGTTCCGTCGTGGATAGTAGGTTGTTTTGGGTATAGATCGTAACCATAAACCATTGAAAACCATTCAAAGTGCTTGATAAAAATCAAAACTTTTAACACTTTGAAAGTTTTATCTTTTCGAAAAGCTCCCCCTTCACACATGCATCGATATACGAAATAGTTTGGCATGTGAAGGAAAGAGTTGCACTTGAGTCTTTAAGATCACATGTTGTGATGTATTACATTTTAATCACATTTTCTCCCCCTATCTCTAATATAAAAACATCATATTAGAGATACTAATTTATTAAAATATGACAATTTTTTTAAAACCGATTGGGAGAGAAACATGTGTGCACGAATGAAGCATGGAACATTTTCAGTCGGGTCGCTCCCCCTCAACAATATATGTGTGTCTTGAGACAAAATTTTAGAAAAACGACACCACAAAATATGTTGAGGTACGGAGTTGAGATGCCTTTTCCGATATAATATATTACATTTGACAATTTCATATCATTTTCGGAATGTGTTGGATACATAAAATATGACAATTTTAGAGATGTACCTAACAACATTAAAAGGCTTGATTTTAAAACGCTCCCCCTCAAAAATTGATCAAAATAACATATGACAATTTTGAGATATAAAAACCACTTATGAGGAAGGGAGTGTTGAACACACAATTTTGAAAGATTTAGAAAAACCTTTTGAGAAATTCTTGAAAAATTGTGTTCAACGGTTTTAAAATAATCAGGATAGAAGACTTCTCTTCTATTGCTTAGGGAAAGCGCACTGAAACGTACACTCCCCTTTCGGGTCCGTTTTTCATGAGCTCAAAACTTTGATTGTTTTGTGACTAGCTCATGACCGAGAAAAATAAATTTCCCGTTGTGAAGGATAAGTTATCATCCGTGATAAACTTTCCTTAAGTTGAAGTTCGAGTTCTAAGCTGACATTTACTTAGAAACCGTTTTCATGAACTTAAAAACTTTGAACGTTTTTATGAGAAGCTCATGACCGAGAAATATGAATTTCTCGTTGAGAAGGATAAGTTATCGTCCGAGATAAACTTTCCTTAGTTGATGTCCGAGTTCTAAGCTGTGATGCGCCTAGAAGTCATTATGAGAGAATATCAAGCAGCTTCATTTGCCAAAACCTCCAAGTCTTCTGGAGTCATATACTTCATACCAAGACGGCCAACGAGATACGCAAACCTATCTTTCGATAGAGCTTTTGTAAACAAGTCTGCCAGCTGGTACTCAGTTCTGACAAAGTATAATTCCACGATGCCGCGTTCCACTTGTTCCTTGATGAAGTGATATCTGACATCGATGTGCTTGGTGCGGGAGTGCTGAACCGGATTGCAAGATATGGCTATGGCAGACTTTGAGTCACAATACATAGGTATTTTATCAAAGTGGAAGCCATAATCCGTGAGTTGAGTTCTCATCCAGAGGACTTGAGCACAACACGCGGATAAAGCCACATATTCTGCTTCAGCTGATGAGAGCGAAGTGCAATCCTGCTTCTTTGACGACCAACTGACAAGCTTGTCTTCCCCTAGAAATTGTATGCTACCAGAAGTGCTTTTACGACTATCAAGACAACCTGCGTGATCAGAATCTGAAAAAGCCGTTAAATGAAAACCGGTTTCCCTCGGATACCAGAGTCCCATGTGAATGGTATTCTTAAGGTACCGAAAGATCCGTTTAACCTCTTTGAGGTGTTTTTGAGTAGGTCTGGCTTGATATCGTGCACAATAGCATGTGGCATGATGAATATCAGGCCTGCTGGCTGTAAGGTACATAAGTGACCCGATCATACTGCGAAATCGCGTTTGATCTACGGGATATGAGTACAAGTCAGCGTCTAGGGATGTGGTCGACAATGGTGTACCAACGCGAGCACATGAGGTCATACCATGCTTTTTAAGTATCTCTTGAGCATACTTAGCTTGGTTTATGAAGATACCACGTGGGGATTGATGAATCTGGAGGCCTAAAAAGAATTTTAGCTCCCCCATCATTGACATTTCAAATCTGCTGTGCATTAATTTTTCAAAATGTTTTGAAAGTTTTGGGTTCGTAGAACCAAAAATAATGTCATCAACATAAACTTGCACCAGCATTATGTCATCCCCATATATATTAGTAAACAGAGTAGGATCAATAGAACCTTTGGAGAATCCTTTGGATACCAAGAAGTTTGAAAGTTCTTCGTACCATGCCCTTGGAGCTTGTTTAAGTCCATATACAGCCTTCTTGAGACGATAGACTTTGTCAGGATGATGAGGATCGACGAATCCTTCCGGCTGATTCACATACACTTCTTCTTTCAAATGACCGTTGAGAAAAGCTGTTTTGACGTCCATCTGAAAAACCGTGAAGCCCTTATGTGCAGCATAGGCAAGGAATATCCTGACAGCTTCCAAACGAGCAACTGGAGCGAATGATTCATCAAAATCTATCCCTTCTTGTTGACGATACCCCTTAACCACAAGACGAGATTTGTTTTTGATGATGGTTTGTTCTTCATCCAGTTTGTTTTTCCAGATCCATTTGAAATCTAAAATTGACATTCCATAGGGTCGGTCAACAAGTTCCCAAACATTTAGGCGTTCAAACTGATGAATTTCGTCTTGCATTGATTCAATCCACGCATGATCAGTCATGGCTTGTTTGATGTTTGTAGGTACAGTTGAACTCACGGTGAGTGCATACATACACACATCACCATCGGTTTCGAGTTGTCTGCGTGTTCGAACCGGTTGTGAAGGATTCCCAATGACTTGCTCCAATGGATGATCACGTGTCCAATGGTGAGTGGATGGATATGGTTGGTAGAATGTATGCATGTTGGACGGATCAACATGTTGAGTAGAAGACTCTCCGACTTCGAGTACCGGTGTACCGAACGGATTGATAAATTCTTCATCGTCAGGTTGTGCATCGACTGCTTGATTGTTGTTTCCTCCTTCAGCATTGACGGTTGGTGATGTTGGTTGTATGACAGTTTCTTGAGTTTGTTGAGTATCCACTGGAATTGTCTCTTGAGCAACGGTTGCTGAAGTAGAGGCAGTTGTGTCTTGTTGATTTTGTTCGGGTGCATCAACAGTATTGGCAGCGGAAGGCTTTGACACAACTTGATTGTTTCCATAGTAATATTCATCAAACATTGGATCATATAAGTCAACCAACTCATTCATATGTGTCGTATCCGTCGAGTCTGATGTAAGAGTACTTTGTTGACATTCTTGCACGGGACGTACACTGTTGTGTGTAGGTGCCATAGTTGGACATTGAGGAGCGGGACTTGAGCTGTTGTGATCAAGTACCATGTGTGGCAATTCGTCAAAGTTCACATGAATTGTTTCGACAATAATCTTTGTTCTCTTGTTATAGACTCGATATCCTTTCGACAATGTAGCATACCCCACAAAAATACATGCATCACCTTTTTCTTTCATCTTGTCGAGATTTTCACCGTCTTTAAGGATGTGGCATAAAGATCCAAATACGTGAAAGAATTTGACAGTAGGTTTCCTGCCATTGATGATGTGGTAAGGTGTCTTTTCATGTCTTGGGATGACGAGAGAACGATTCTGAGTATAACAGGCAGTTGCAATTGCTTCAGCCCAGAAGAATAGCGGTAATTTTGAAGCAGAAAGCATTGTTCGAGCAGCCTCAACCAAAGTACGGTTCCGTCTTTCGACAACGCCGTTTTGTTCAGGAGTTCGAGCAATAGACGTTTGATGTTCGATGCCTTCTTCTTGAAAATAAGATTACAAGGTCTTGTTCAAAAATTCAGTACCCCTATCCGTTCTTACGGTTAAGACCTGAGCTTGAAGATTGCGTTGTATCATCTTGAGAAAGTTTTTGAGAACCTCTGGTGTTTCATCTTTGGACCTTAAGAAGAAAGTCCATGTGTATCTAGAGTAATCATCAACAATCACTAGAATATACTTTTTTCCGTTAATACTCTCTACACGCATGGGACCACATAAATCCATGTGTAGAAGTTCCAATCGTCCTTTTGAGCTTGGGGTAGTCTTTGATTTGAAAGACTTCCATTTTGCTTTCCCCAACTCACAAGAAGAACAAAGATGGTCTTTGACGAATTTCAACTTAGGAAGACCGGTCACAATATCATTCTTCGATAGTAAGTTGATGGTGTCAAAATTGAGATGTGACAATCGTTGATGCCATAACCATGCTTGAGATGATGAGGCTTTAGCCATTAAGCAAATCGGATTTGTTGAAGATGTGTCTTGAAGAGTTACTGTGTAGAGATCAGAACCACGAGAACCTGTAAGAAGGTCATTCCCATCGTAGTCTCTAACATAGCAAGTAGATTTCCGAAAAGCCACTTCCAAATCCGCATCACAAAATTGACCAACCGAGAATAAATTGTGATTCAGTCCCTCGACGTAATAAACCCATTTTATAGTGATATTCCCTTGAACCAAGTCTCCATATCCGAGTATCGGTGCAAACTGATCATTTCCAAACCGTACCGTACCCAGAAACTTCTCCACGAAGTTAATGAGAAGCTTGAGATTTCCCGTCATGTGCTTTGTGCACCCGGAGTCCATTATGAATAGGATGAGTTCGACGAGCTGCAGAAGAATTAGAAGACAATGTAGCATTTGACAAATGGGAGCCCTTGATAGAAACGGGTTCCAAAATAGTAGTGGACCTAGATTCTAAAGGCAAGCTAACATTCATAGACCCAATTAGAATGGGGGTTGTCTTAGGTACCCATTTGTATCCGGGTGGTGTAAATCGTGAATACCCCCGTGTACATGTCCTAATCATGTTCTCATAAAGCTTCTTTAACCTGCTTTGTTTACGTAGAGTAGTGGATTCTAACGCACTTAGTTTCTTAAGTGGTTGCTCAGTGGATTGGTTCAAAGTTCTTGTGGGTTTACTAGTACTATTGGGCATACGAATAGGCTTCCTAGTTCTAGTATTCACGCCATTATAATTAAGAGCACAAGCATCATGATTGAAAGTACGAACACATTTGCCACATTCAACACAAACAAATTCAACATTCGAGGTCTTAGCATTTAAACTGTCATTACAAGCAGTTACAGACGTTTTATTCTTAGAAAACTTAAAATTCCTACGGTGATCTTCTACTTCATTCTTCTTCCCTTGACTATTGTTAGGCATGACTCTATCTTCAACTCTAGTGCTCTTAAGCTGTGGTCCGCTAACACTAGTAGTGGGATTTACTCCTGTAGAAGAAGACACACGTTGATTAGTTTTCCTAGTATTCTGAGGTAACTGCGTTGTTCCAGTTTGAGTGGACCTAGTGTTCATCTTATACATTCCAGGTGCTATCACATTAGTGCTCTTATCATTTCCTATCTTAGGAAAAGTCTGTGGGGATTGTCCCAAAATAGATGATGTAGGGCATTTAACCGCATTTGGTTGACGAACAGCGGATGGTTTACCCAAAACAGACTTTCCTTTCATTTTCTCAATGAGTTTCTGTAACTCACTGATGGCTATGTCCCTTTCTTTTAGCTGAGCTTTCAAATCATTTATTTCGAAATCCTTTTCATTTAGTAAACGAAACGAAGAGGCTGACATTTCTTGACACTTTTTATGATTATGAGATTTTTCACCTTTTTGTAAAGCAAGTTCAAGAGAAATGGAGTGTTTCTCAAGTTGAGAAAAACTTTTCGAAAGTTTGTTATATGACTGAATTTGTTTTGAAAGCTCTACTTCAAGATTGCGACATTTCGCGTCCGATTCTGACACAAGACATGCTACATGACAATATTGATCAAGATCGGTATACACACCAAGTATAGCATTCATATGGTCAGCATAAAAATACTCCTTAGAAAGTCGATCAATTTCGTTAGAAAGTTGGTGTTCTTGTGTTTTTAATTTAATTTGAAGAAAATCAACTTCATCTTCAAGAGATTTGAGCTTAAATCAGTTAACATTTCTTCAGTGAGAGCATTATAAAACATTTCCACATTTTTTGAAAGATCATCAATGGTTGGAACAATGCATTGTTGAATGACGACTTCTACTTGTGGGTTAGGTTTAATATTCCAAATGGTATCCCTAGAAACTTTTTCATAGTCGACGACACCTTTGTACAAATTTAAAACCCCTTGTTTTATAAACTCAAATTGCTGAACACTTTTGCTTTTCTCATCCCATTTACGTTTTTCATCCAAAATTCGCTTTTCTAACAAAATTGATTGCTTTTTGAAACTCCTTTTTAAAGAAACTTTCTTTTGTGGTTCATCATTTGGTGGTGGAACACTATTATACATCTTTTGTTCTTTTGAAATTTCTTTTTGAGGGACAAACTTAATATGATTGTTAGAATCAGAAAGGTTTATTAAATCACTTAAGTTTGATCGACTTTCTTCTTGTTGACGAATGATTTCGTCGCAGTCAGGGGAAAGCATAAGAGCAAGATTATCAACATAACAACCGATATCATAAAGAGCAGGCTTGGTACTTTGAGCTTTCTTGAGATATTCAGGCTTGACAAAACTCGTTTTCATATTTCTATTGAGCATATTCATAGTTTGAATAGACTGACCCGTTTTGTAAACAATGTTGTTTAACGTGTCGACTCTCTTTTCCAAAGCAAGAATTTTTTCAATATCCTTTTCTTCACGAGTTTTATAAAGCTCAGTTTGTTCTTTGTTAACCGACTCTAATTCAGTAATTTGGAGTTTATGTAGCAGCAGTTGTTCTTCAAGTTCCGATATCTTCTGTTTTGACATATGAATTTCGTGTGTTACTTCAGAACAATATTGTTCGTTGAGCACCTTACGTTCATATACCAAACCATTAGCTATTGCAACTCGTCGATCAGCTTCTTTTACATAATCACACTCTTTAAGCCTGTCTATCTCCTCGGCTAAGGATGTGTTTGCTTGCTTCAAATGTTTATTAGCATCTTTGTTTTCCTCAATTTCATGTTTTAAAGAGTCAATTATAGACGCAAGCAAATCACGGTCCTCATCCGAGTCAGTATCCTGAGCAGCATTACCGTCATCATTACACATATGCTGTGGATCCGTAGAGATATTGCTATCCTCCGTGTCCATTACATATGTGTCATTGATGCTTTCGGGTTGCTCAGGATGCCGTCGTTCATTAGCAAACACATTATAGTTATCATTTGTTGGTACCTTTTCAATTGGCTCAGTATCAAAGATAGGTCCAGAAGTATCAGTAGTCTCTGGAAGCACTTCTTGAATCTTTGCCATGTACACATAATGTGCCTCTAGCTCTTGATCATCGGCTTCATCATCAGTGTCATCACGCCAGTCAACTTCATCTGCTGTGAGTGGAATTCCTGCTTCTTCTTTCTTGCACAGCAACATCTTTTCCTTGTGATATCCCGAATCCTTAACCCGTTTTGGCTTCTTACATTCCCTAGCCATGTGCCCAAATCCCTTGCAGTTGAAGCATTGAATCCCAGTCGTCTGTACCACCGGAGTGCCTACAGTATCTCTAGCCCCAACTTGATTCATCATCCTCTGATTATCATACCTAGCATCACGATCATACCTAGGTGCATGATCAACTTCCTTATATCTAGCATTGGATGATGATCTGAGGTTGTTGTTGGTAGGTTTGTAGATCTTCTTATAAGTTGTGGTGAGTAAAGACATGAGTTCTTCAATCTTCTTGTCCCTTGAAGTTTGTTCATCATCACTGTCTCCATCTGACTCGGTGTCATACTTTGGAGGTGGAGTGGGGACAATTGCTTTTGCTTTGTGTTTAGCAGCAACTAGAGGTTTGGTGGATGAGCTTGATGACTTTGAGGAATGAGTAGGTGGTTGTTGACGGGGAACGGGTTTTGTTGAAGTAGCAGCCACAAAAGCGATAGAATTAGCAGACCGTTCTGCCTTTTCAGCCCTTAGTTCATTCACTTCATTCTGATGTTGTTTCAAGATATCATAAAGTTTGTGGTAAGATATAGTCTTGATATCCTCCCTTTGTTTGACCAAAGTCACAAACCTTTGCCATTCCGGTTTGAGTTGAAGTAGAAACTGAACATTGGCATGATGATTGGAGATGGTGCACTGATTTCTTACAAGCTCATTCATCATTTTGTAGAATCTCGAGTAATATGAGTCAATGGATTCACCATCTTCAGATGTGAATTTTCCAAACTCCCAAAGTAGATTAGTCTCGAGATCTTGAACATTGATTGACTCACCTTGCTTCAATCGATGAATTGCATTCCACATTTCCATAGCATTAGGACATGCATCAACTGTGGAATAGATATCGTTATCAATTCCAGTGAGTATGAAATTTACAGCATCAGCTTCAGCTTGGAGGAGTTTCTTTTTCTCAGCAGAACATGTGTCAAAATCCTCCATAGCTCGTATAGTTGATGAGGTACCATCCTCTGCCTGTGTGGTAATTGGTTTGAATTCAAAAACTGGAGGTGGATTCTCAAGGCAGTGACGAAGAGCAGTTCGGTTTTCTTTTCCGTCGAGAAATCTGAGAAAACGAGATCTCCATTGAACGTAGCAACCGGCAGTGAGCACAGGTGGATTACCGTTGCCACCTTGTTCCAAACGAATTTGATTAGCAGTTGCAATGTTGATGTTGTTGTTAGACATGGTGAATACTTGTGAATGAATTGCAGATCTTAGTGGATTTGTTGTGATGATGTGTGGTGAAAATTGAAATTCCGAAATTTCCAGAAAATTTTTTTTTTTTTCAGTCCGACAATAAATTCCTCAGTCTGACAAAACGGTAAGCCGAAAAATTTTGTATCGCCAAATTTTGAATTTGAGTTAGAAATAGCCAAAAACTAATAGGGAAAAAATTTGATTTTACTTGACCTAAAAATTTTAACTCTTTTTTTTTTTTATTTTTTTTTTATTTTTTTTTTTTAATCTTCGTGTAAACGATGTTCCTAAACTAGTCTAGATAGTGGCTAAGTCTAAAAATTGCTCAAACAAAATATCCATCGGAATGCCCATCGGAATAACCTTGTCGGAATGACCAATCTGAATGAGTGATCGGAATACCCAATCTGAATACCAATCGGAATGTACCAAATCTGAATACCAATCAATCGGAATGTCGATCTGAATGCCAATCGGAATACCCAATCTGAATACCAACCAATCGGAATGCCGATCTGAATGCCAATCGGAATGCCCAATCTGAATATCAATCAATCGGAATGCCGATCTGAATGCCAATCGGAATGCCCAATCTGAATATCAACCAATCTGAATGCCGATCTGAATGCCAATCGGAATGCCCAATCTGAATATCAACCAATCTGAATGCCGATCTGAATAAGTAAACCCTTTTCCTATTTGACCAGATCGGAATATTTTCCACTTTTCTCGGACAAAACTCAACCAATTCGTGATTTTAAGCCAAAAAATGATCAAAACACCCAAAAATTTTGTGTTTTTAGCCAAAGTAACTATACCAAATCCCTACCACAACTATGTAGAAGATTTGTATCAAGAAAAAACCATAAAAAACACAAGAAATTTATTTTTTTTTTGGACGTGATGTAAAGATCAAAATGACCACGAAAAATCAAGAACACACCACACTAATCTTCAATCACCTATCCACTATAGGCTCTGATACCAAATGTTGTTCCCATTCAATCCATAACACAAGATTTAGAAGAGATATTTAGAGAGAGAAAGAGAAGAAAGTAGAGAGAGAAACAAGAGAGAATTTGGAAGGTTAATGTTTACTGGAGAGAGAAAGTAAAATGAACCAACACCCTCTTTCACATATGAAAGAGGGTTATATACCCCACGGCCCTAAGGCCTTTGTGGGCTTCATCTTGGGCCGGGCTTGGCTTTGCTTTGGGCTTACGCCCCTAACTTATACAATATTAGCTTAAAGTCCAAGCCCGGTTTTCCCGACTAACCTATTACAATACAAGACCTTTTAACGACTAAGATGACCTATTACATTCTTGTTCGACTATATAAAATATATGGCTAACATGACCTTTCAGTGTTGTGTTGTTAGAACCAATCACTGAAACTTTTGTCGCTGATCCACTAGCTTTGCTGACAGTATCAACACCTTTGTAATCCCTTTTGAAGTGTCCAGGTTTCCCACACTTCCAACAAGCCACTGATGACTTCTTGTTAGGATTTGCTTTGGTGTTATCCTGATGCTTACGTTTGCCCTTGTTGTCATTGTACCTGATGGAGTTGTTATGCTCCATCATATTGACAACTGATGAACCAGCAACATTTTTGCTCTTTGGCTTGTCACTTTCATGCATCCTAAGGGATTCCTTAATGCGCAAATGACTGCCCAACTCAAAAAGAGTTAATTCCTCCTTCTTATGTTTTAAGGTATGCTTGAAATCTTTCCAAGAAGGAGGTAATTTGTCAATGACACAAGAGACCTGAATGGTCTCATCCATGATTAATTTATGTTGTGTAAATCTACCAAGTATTGCAAGAAGTTCAATGTATTATTCCATGACTGGTCTTGAATCAGTCATTTTGTAATTTGTGAAATCACTCACAAGGAACTTCTTACTTGATGCATCCTCAGCCATATATTTGGCTTCCAAGGAATCCCATAGTTCTTTACCAGATTCAGAATTTTGGTAAATATCAAATAAGAATCAGACATACCATTGAGAATAATACCACGACACACATAGTCGTCATTCTCCCATTTGCTCCTTTTCCTCAGTTCCTCTAAAGTAGCATCATCACCACCATTAGGAATGGGAGTAGTCAGCACATACACCACGCTCATGGTAGAAAGAAGAAAGTGCATATTCTTTTGCCATCTTCTGAAATCCACCCCTTCAAACTTATCCAGCTTGGAGAAGTTAGCCACCATATGCTTCATAGCAGCCGCCATTGATTATCACAAAATAATTTACTTTGATTGTTGATGTTTACTTCGTCCCAACCAGGTTATAGATAATCAATCATAGCTACGTACCAAATCAATGGTTACCGGATATCACTCGGAATCGTTTAATCACTTTCCAAAGTAAATTATTTGACCCTAATGCCTGGGTATCACGAATACCTACTTGGGATAAGACCAAATGCTGTTAGAGATTTAGGCACAAATTACTAACCCTTTTGTTGTTATGTGTTTATGTTTTTGTGTGTCTTTCATGCAAGTCATGATCACCTATTTATAGGTGTAGCACTCAAACCCTAGTCAATGGAATTAAGAGGAATTAACGGCCAATTAATCTCCTCTTAATGTGCTCCATAATACCATGAAAGTGGTTACAAGACCAATTAAACGTGGTCATTAACTCCACTTGAATGGGTCAAAGACCGTTACAAGTGTACAAGTTCAGCTCCAGCATTTTTCTATTCTTTAGTCCCACTGAAGCGTCAGCAAACCCTGAAGGGTATTCCTGCTGAAGCCTTCGGTACTGAAGAAGACTAGCTGATGAGTAAATACTGAAGATGTTGGAAATACGTTTTTACGTATTTAGAAAGGATCGGTCACTCCAATGATATATTCAAGTAATGGGCTCGTGATCCTATATGTAATCCATATAGCCCATATAGCCCACATGTAGGGTGGGCTATATATACCCCCTCCTAGCATGTTAGGAGGGGCTGGTCATTTGTGTTCTCACACTTTCATTCAATCAACATTCATTCTTCTCTTTCTCTTCTTTCTCTCTCTACTTTTCTCTCTCTAGTTCTTCCTCCTTCCATCATTCAATAGATAAACCATAACATGGCTTAATCCTAAGAATCTATGGACTTACAATTGGTATCAAGAGTTATGGTTGAATCTTAAGATTGGCGTGGTTTTATCTATTGATTTTGTGGTCAAATTTTTTTTCCTTTCGCTTCCATATCCGGTATTACTTTTGATCTAGTATTGTTTTGGTATAATTGTTTCTTACTTTTGAATTTTATATTCACTATTTGTCACGAAAATATCTCTTTTAGTAATTAAATATTTTTTTTTATACTTGCCTTTTTGTCTCGATCTGTGATCTGTGTTTTTCTTGTCTAGATTTGGGATTTGTCACAATAATTTATAAAGTATCAGTTCTTTATTCCTTGTTATCAACTTCTATTTCATTCTGTTTTTTTGTCATTGTTTCTGTCGGAAAGGGGTTTTACTTTCCAACACGTATTCCGACCAGTATTCCGACAGCTGTTTCCGATCACATTCCGACTAGTGTTTTCCGACATCATTCCGATAGGACTGAATATATGTCGACAGGTTTGATCTTTGGTATTCCGACACTGGTTTTCGATCACATTCCGATCGAGTTTTCTGACATCATTCCGTCAGAACAGTTTTTCTCTATATTCCGATTGACAATTTTTTGTCTTATTCCGATAGCATTCCGACTGTTAAACATTCCGATGGTTTTTTATTTTTATATTTTTGACATTCCGATCGAAACGTATGTTGAACTCAATCAAACGGACTCATTTTGACTCGATACAAACTCGATACAGACTCGGCTAAACAAAGACTCATAAAAACAAGACTCACACTCTCACAAAAAGACTCGAACCCAAACTCGAAAGACACAAACTAACTTCACTTGACTCAATCCCAAACACAGACTCGACACACAAGAACCTCAAGACCCTCTCGAATCAAGACCCTTGACAGCCACTCAAACATCACATTCAACGACCTCGACTCACACGCAACCAAGATCACACAACACCAACCAAACCCCGACTCTATTTTTTCTTTCCCTTCGTCTCATAAAAACAAAACACACTTAGAGTAACTCTAAACCTCAACGACTCCCACTAGACTCAAAACAAATACAAAATTACAAGATCTCATATTCTTTCATGTTTTGTTTTGCATGTCTAGATCTTGAAAGATCTAACACGGAACAATAAATCATCATCACTGATCTTTATTGATGCTACCATCTTTTTTTATTTTCGAAATTAAGGAGTGAATTATAACAATTATGTTATAGTCACATGATTCTTTGTTTCGATTTTAAAAAAAACAAACGAATTAAACAAGCAATCTAACAACGAATTAAAACATATACAGCCACCTACCTGAGACCTTTATCAAGATCTAAGCCGCATCAAATATTCACTCAGTGTTTACTTCATCGGTCATTGATGAATGGGAATAGCTTGAATCGGATAAAGAATTGATCTATCCAAATTTATTAGGTAGCTATGATAGGCTTCTTGTACAATCAGTATGATAAAAAATTGAATATGTGTCATATTGATAGGTGTTGGAAATACGTTTTTACGTATTTAGAAAGGATTGGTCACTCTAAATATAGAAACAAGTATTGGGCTCGTGATCTAATATATTAATGTATAGCCCATATAGCCCACATGTAGGGTGGTCTATATAAACCCCCCTCCTAGCATGTTAGGAGGGGTTGTTGAACACTTTCATTTCAATATTCCATCTTTCTTTCAACTCTCTCCTTTCTCTCTCTTCTTTCTCTCTCTAGTTCTTCCACTTCTCCATCCATCTCAATAGATTAATCCATACATGCCTAATCCTTAGAAAAACACAATCCTACAATTGGTATCAAGAGCATGGTTGATTCTTCTGATTGACGCGGTTTAATCTATTGTCTTGGTAAAGTTTAATTTTTTTTTTCTTTCTTTTAAAGTTTATCTTATTATTTTTTGGTCACGATCACATTTTTTTATTCAGATACCATTCTTTAAATATATTAGTTTCTATTGTCACAAAAAGTATCAGTTTGTTTCTTTTTTATAATTTTTTATCAATTTTTGTCACAAAAATTAAAAAGTATCAGTTTTTTATTTATTTATCTTATTTTATCAGCTTTTTATTTATTTACTTTATTTTATCTTATTTTATTAAAAGTATCAGTTCTGTGTTTATCAAAACTTTTGTTTCATTTTGTCTTTGTTTTTGGTGCCATCGGAAAAGGGTTTAAACATTCCGACCAGTATTCCGACATCACTTTCCGATCGCATTCCGACAAGGTTTTCTGATATCATTCCGATTAGACGACATTCCGACCAGGTTTTTCTCTATATTCTGATGGACTTATTCAGATAGCATTCCGATCGGTTGCATTCCGATAGCATTTCGACCGTTAAACATTCCAATGGGTTTTTTTTTATTTTTTTTTACATTCCGATCGACTTGTATGTTGAACTCAAACAAAAGGACTCATTCCCACTCGACACTTTGACTTAGACTCTCGCCACAACATCAAAAGAAAAACAAACTCCCGACCAACAAATCGACACAACTCTCGTATAGCCGAACACCAACAAAACTCAACACTTGACCTGACTCTTTCTCCCTCGACACAACTAAAACCCTCGTCCCCCTCTCTCGAACACTTAACCATTTTGACTCAAACCTCACTCTCGACTCACATCGATCAAACTAACACCCTCGTTTACAACGACACCCTCGAATACAAAATCCACATCTAGACTCGACACCATTAAGGACCTCAGATTTTATCTCCTTCATCAGTCCAAGATTCATAAAAGATCTTGACTAAATCGAGAAATCCTCATCATAGATCAATCACATGCTAAGTATTTCATCATAAATCTGTGAAGAAAGTTTTTTGTCCTTTAATATTCGAAATATATGAAAGATTGATAACAAGTTTGTTTCAATCAAATCATATTTCGTTTATTTGAACACTTTATTTCAATTGATCAACCCAAAACCAAACACATGCAATAACTTTATTCATACTTACCCGAGACCTATACCAAGATCTTGCAGCAATGATAACTGATCTTCATATCTAAGCTTCTTGTGATTCAAAAATTATAGGGTTTCTTGTTTGGTCTTTCATAGCAAAAAGGAATAATTATTAATACGAGTGGTTTATGGTAAAAGAATAGATTGATTTGTTTTTTTTATTTAGAAAGAGGTGTGTCTTCTGTTTGAGGATTCGAGTGACGATTAGGTTTGATATTGAGATTGATGTTTGTGACTGAGTTTTGATAAAGATCAGAAAAAGAGACAGAGGAGTATTATTGAGTGAGGAGAGAGAGAGAGAGTCTCTGAGAGAGTTTTGAGAAGAAGAGACGTATGAAGTGGGGATATTGAGAAAGAGTAAATAGAAGTCAGGCGGAGTAACCTATGTTCTCCCACTTGTCACCTTTATTAAATGTTTCTAGGCCACGTTTTTGGTTTGTGTAAATCACACACGTTTTTGGTTTGACATTTTGACACACGTCTATGATTTTGACATTTTGAGATAAAGTACACGTCTTTTGACATTTTGACATTTTGAGATAAAATTTAATTGGTTTATCTCGTTTTTGGTTTTTTGGTTTATGTTTTTGGTTTGTCTTTTTAAATCACATTTTGGGAAGGATTGGTTTGTGTAGGATTGTTTTTGGGATAAATTGTTTTTGTTTCACTTTATAGATTTTATAAAATTTATATCCAAATTTTTATCATTTCAATTTTTATTCAAATCTTCTTTATTTTACTTTTATTTTGAAAATTGTTATTTTGGATATTAATTTTTATTTTGACATTAATTTTTCTTAACGGTTGAGCCGATAAAGAATTTATTGAGCCGAGCAATATCATCCCAAACGAGATATTTCATCATTGAGAAAAGTGTGATCTCATCAATCGTGAATTTTTAAAAGTTTTTTACGGATCTTTCAACGTTTCTTCGCGAATTGTGAAATCCCGAAATCAATCACGTCCACGAAATTATTGTGTCCCAACAAGGATCCCAGAAATTTTAATCGACATTCAATGGATTCATTGGATTCGTTATATCAAGCGGGAGAATTGCAACACGATACAAGAAGAGGTTACACGGGAAGCAATGGCATGGATTCAGGAGGAAAGCAGGAACCAAGTAGCATGTCAGGTACAAATAATATTCTTCATATGTTGTTTGAAGTGAATGCGCTAATTAACAATCCTGCTAATCGTTTTACGTCTGCTTCTTTAACCAATTCTGTTTCTAGGACTGAAGAGCTTGAAACAATTTTAGCTCAGCAATCCAAAGAGCTTGAGGATGCCAAAATTGAATTTTCAAAGAAAACGGACAAATTTGAAAAGTATTTTGAAAAACTTGAAAAGTCAAATGTTGTTCTTGAACGAAAATTGGATCAAACATTTCTGGACTCTAAAGCTGAAAAGGATAATCTTTTGAAACAAATTAAGTTGCTTGAATCTAAGTTGGCATCCCAAGATGAATTGCTCAAAGAGAATGAGACTTTAAAGGCTCAAGTACAGGAAAAGGTCTTTGCTATAGCTGCGTTGAAAAACGATTTGAGGAAAACTAAAGGACCTAGTGTGGACACTAAGCTTTAAAAACCATCAATCTTGGGGAAACCGCCTCCAATACAGTCCGTTAGACAACCGACTGCATTTAGATCCGAGCGACCACAATCCTCGAGACCGCGGTTTGCCTCCCAAGTTGATATGGAATATATTTTTAGAACAGTCACTCCACCAACTAGGGCCAATGTGACAAAAACAGCTTTTGCAAGACCTAATCACATGATTGCATCTAGTTTCCCTAGATTTAGTCCAAAGAACACGTCTCGAACTAGTTCAAATGACGTTCGCCATACATTTGATCTAAGGGAAGCTAAGCAAAAGACACAAGTAAGAGATAGGAATTTCAAACCTAGTCAGATGCCTTCTAGTTTACCCAACACTGCTAACCGTAGCATGTCACATCCTAGGAGCATCAATCAATCATCTAGGAATTCTAGATCTTACTCGGACATTAAATATGCTACTTGTAAAACATGTAGAAAATGCGTCTTTACGGCAAATCATGATTCTTGTATCAAGAAACTACTTAATGAGGTGAACTCCCGTGCTAGACTTAAATCCCAGTGGGTTGCCAAAATCAAACCCATTGGTAAAATGTGGCGCCCCACTGGTAGAACTTTCACCCATGTAGAAAACAAGTGCCCTTTAACTAGGATAGTCTCCGATTCTATTAAGACTACTAGGGAGGAAAGTGAAAAGGAGGATGCATCACCTAAGCCTGAACTTAAGGTTTTCTATAAAAGGAAACGTTTACCAGCTAAGACAAGTGAATCATCTCCTCAGAACACCTCTAGCACAAGTAAGGCCAGCTGTGAACCCCCACTTGCTTCTAAGATAGATATCGCTAACCCATATCCAAGCATGCAAATTTCTAATGAAAATGCAGGTACCAAAGAGGATGTTCCAAAAGAACGAAGCGGTCAAATCATTGTATACCATTCAATTAAGGACACTCTCAGAGTTTGGTTGCTAAAGAAGCTGATATCTAAGAAACAAGTGTCTCAGGGGATTTCCAGTTAAGCTTACAGTGCATAAAGGACTTACAGTCACATAACAGACTGTAACTCGCTCTCAAAAGACAGGAAAGTTCATCCCGATGATGACTTATCCTCAAAACGAGAAATTATATTTTTTCTCGGACACGAGCTTACATTTAAACTATTCAATGGTTTTAAGCTCGTGTACAAGGATTTATAGTCACATCACAGACTGTAACTCGTTCATCAAAGAAAGGAAAGTTTATCGCCGATGATAAACTTATCCTAACAACGAGAAATTAATTTTTTCTCGGGCATGAGCTTATATCAAAAACATTCCAAGTTTTTAAGCTCATGCACAATGGCTCCTCGTTAAATGATAGACGACGACCCAGACTTCAGAGACAAGGAAGTTTATCCACGCAACGATAACTTACCCTCTTAACAAGAAATTAAGTTTTCTTGGACACGAGCTTATCCTAAAACCATTCAAAGGTTTTAAGCTCGTGTATAAGGCTCTTCATTAAATATCAGATGATGACCCGATCTTCAAATAAAGGAAAGTTTATCGCTGATGATAAACTTATCCTCAAAAACGAGAAATTAAATTTTCTTGGACACGAGCTTACTTTAAAACTATTCAACGGTTTTAAGCTCGTGTAAAATGGTTCATTGTTAAATGTCAGACATTGACCCGTTCTTCAAAGCTAGGAAAGTTTATCATCGATGATAAACTTATCCTTACAACGAGAAATTAATTTTTCTCGGGCATGAGCTAATGTTAAAAACATTCGAAGTTTTTTAAGCTCATGCACAATGACTTACAGTTTAATGTCAGACTGTAACTCGAACTTAAAATAAAGGAGAGATTGTCTTTTATGATAACTTATCCTCTTAACGAGAAATTCACCTTTTTTGGTCATGAGCTTGTATTAAAACATTCGAAGTTTTAAGCACAGAAAGGAAAGTGTATCTTTTAAATAAGAGAACTTTTCCTCATAACGAGAAATTAACCTTTCTCGGTCATGAGCTTTCCGTTAAAACAGTCAAAGTTTTCAAGCTCATGAAAATGACTTCTAAGTAAATGTCAGCTTAGGACTCGTCCTTCAGATAAAAGGAAAGTTTATCGCCGATGGTAACTTATCCTTACAACGAGAAGTTTACAACTTCTCGGACATGAGCTTTCCTAAGATATTTCAAATCTTAAGCTCAAGTAATTGGTTTTCAAAACTTTGAACACAATTTTTCAGGAATTTCTCAAAAGGTTTTTCTAAATCTTTCAAAATTGTGTGTTCAAAAACATTTTGATAAAAAGAGCATGTCTTCTGGAATCGATAATATTTACGAACCTAGAAATGTCATTCAATAATGACACGGGGTTGTAAATAAAGTTCGAGCAGAAGTTTAAAAGATTTAAAACATGCTCCATATGGTTTGCTATTATTTCAGATAGTAACCCGTTTTTCATACTCAAGTCAAGCATTTCACCGGAAAGCTTTGACTCAACAACGGGAATTAATTTTCTCGGGCATGGTTTACTTTATAACCATGTAAGGGATTGTGTTTACGTAATAACACAATCTAACACGAATTTATGTACGTGTCAGTGCATTTATTTGTTAAAACAAGAGAAATCTTGTTTTTATGAAGTTATCATCTCCACCAATCGTAGCAATTTACAATTGATATCTACATACTCGACGATGCGACTACTCAAACGGTGACTACAGCTCTTTCAATAGAACACGGGTCAACAATTGAGGGGGCGCAATTGTCCAGCATTCAAAATCCTTGATGCCGAGAGTGCCAAGTTCACATATTTGTGTCAAGAAAATGATATTAATCATACACATGGAGTCAAGAGATACCTTCAGACGTGACGAGGTGACCAACATTCGTGAACAAGAACCATGTGAATCTTTCATATGATGTTCTTCATCATTCAGGTCCAACCTCATCAATCGCTAATCTTGTGAATACATTATCATATATGATCTTTGCACGTGATAAATACCTTACACTTGTGTTTAAAAGGTATTTTATTTACGTTCCAAGTACACCCTCATTAATTTGAGGGGGAGCTTGTGTAATTCATGAAGATATATGGCTTTGCATTTTTCTTCGCAAATTTTCTTAAAATGCTATTAAATCAATTGATATTTAAAACATCGATTGGGTTAATATTTTTAATATGAGGGAGAAAATGTGATTTAATATGGGTAATGATTAATCACAAATGGTTTGACTTAACGTGCTAGCTCATCCCGACATGTGCGAAATATTTTCGGATATCGTGGCATATGTTAAGGGGGAGCAAAATGGATTTACACTTCAAAATGGATTTCATGGTGACATACACTTATCCAAAACATCTCTATTCACGACGATGAAGATTGTGGTGATATAAGGATGGTAGGATAGGTTAAAGTCCAATGATTCCTCTAGAACCGGAGAAATCTTCCCAATGACATTCCATAGCTAGAAATAGTAGTCCTTAGGAAAGATGGAGAAAGATTGTGAACGTAGCTGAATGCCGACCAAGTACTTAAGTTAGCACTGGAACAATCACAACAAGGTGCTAGTTATGACGTATTGGTAAGCATTAAAGGGGTTGAAGAATGAAAAAGAATTGTAAAGATAAAGGGTGTAAAGAAAGAAGCCCTCCTTACAACTTTAGGCAGAAACCGGGTCAACACATATGCTATTGAGATCATTTTAATGATGCTCAATATTGAAGATAGACATCATGGACCCAGTGATGCAATGCACAACCCATCCCAGCTAACTCAGATATCTCTGAAAAGATATTTGTTTTAATCACACGGAGACAACATGTTATCTATTGATTTATTCACTCCGAATAAATTGGTATTGAAATGGTGGCACTCCTCTCCAGCCTCCGATCACTAAAAATCCAAAATGCACGATTGAGTCTAGAGCCATTTGAGATCATCAAATATCTCATTAGGACACACTTTCATATTTCCTTGCTTCTTTACACACTGTGAAAAGTAAGAAAGATCTTAAGAGTCCTACGCAAAATCTTCATGATCTTGCCTGAACATCTGAGTAATACGAAAGTATTTAAATTGAAGATGTAAATCCTTCTTGAGCGAATATCAAAAAGCTCATGGTAGGTGACTTGTGCGATTCTTTATGAATCAAACTTGTGATAACTGGAAAGCAACAGAGGTTTAATTCTTAAATGAATTTAAACACGTTCCAGGCCTCTACGCAATATCTTAGTGATCTTGCCAGAACACTCAGAGTGATACCTTGGTGTTCACAGTGATGAGTGGAAATCCTTCTAGTGTTAACCTCAAACAGCACTTAGTAGGTAACTTGCAAGATTCTATACGAATCAAGCTCGCGACAACTGAAAAGCAACGATGGTGCGGTTCTTAATTGAATTTCACTTGTTCCAGGAACATGAATTGACGGCTTCAAATCATGCGGATATTATTATCCAAATGATTCACTCTTTACGTTCGTAGTCAGCTTTGAACGGTCGAGTAAAGAGAACGGGTTTACCCGCGAAATCTTGTCAAGGAGGTTCTTTATTAAAACTACCTGCCACAAGTACGATATTTAATATCGTACAACGGTCTTCACCGGCCGGAGGTAAAATGCTACCGAATTAGAATGAAATGTTCAAGGCCATTTCATCCGTGTATATGGTTTGTTGCTAACTGTCTTATGCAGCCTAACAAGAAGGTGGCATTGCGGTGTACAATCCAGAAGAAGTCGTCACCACATGCTTATACTACATACACTCAGTACTTCAACGAATTTAAGAAAGTCTGAAGGTCAAGTCTTCCGCTGTATCAAACTCTTAAGCTTTCAAGAATTATAAAGGTATAAGTATGTGGAACATGAAGTCACGAAGAGGCGACTATCACAAGTGATGAATGCACAAGATCAAGGCAAGGAAACATGCTCAAGGCTGAAGTCAAAGATCACATCAAGCATATTCACAAGAACAAGATCGAAGACTCAAGCATAGTATGCTAGGTTTAAGATTTTGTAAAATGGTGTGACCTCCCTTTGGGGGAGATTGTTGGAAATACGTTTTTCCAAGGAAAGTCTCGGTCACATCATTATTAGCATAGATCATGAGCTATAGACTATTTAGGACATTGTAACTTGGAGTGACCTCCCTTTGAGGGAGATTGTTGGAAATACGTTTTTACGTATTTAGAAAGGATCGGTCACTCCAAATATAGATACAAGTATTGGGCTCGTGATCTAATGTATTAAGGTATAGCCTATATAGCCCACATGTAGGGTGGTCTATATAAACCCCCCTCCTAGCATGTTAGGAGGGGTTGTTGAACACTTTCATTTCAATATTCCATCTTTCTTTCAACTCTCTCCTTTCTCTCTCTTCTTTCTCTCTCTAGTTCTTCCACTTCTCCATCCATCTCAATAGATTAATCCATACATGCCTAATCCTTAGAAAAACATGATCCTACAATAGGTGAGGGTTAAAAGAATTACGAGTTGAAGATGAAGTATCCATTTGGATTTTAGTTATCTTTATCTTTATCTTGAAGATGAGTGATAGAAATTGGTGACTGTGCTTGGGAGATTTGAGATAGAGAGATGAAAAATGTAGGGGACGGAGGTTACTATGTATAACGGCTGGTGAAAAAGTGTGTGGTGTAATTAGGTTATGGTAAGTGTGAGAAAGACTAGGGTTATGGCATTTTATATATCCTAACTTTTTTTGGTGGACCGAGTGTAACCAACTTGTGGGGCCGAGATTTGAGCTAATTTTCCTGGATTGCTTATTATCTTTGACCGAGAGTTATCACATGTGGGTTAATCTCTGTTATATCCGAATATTGGACTAACGTGTATACCTCAAAAGTGAGTGGGCTAATTTTTTTAGTGATATCCGGTTATTGGACATCTGATTTTCAAACCACAAGGGTTGTTATTAGATTTATGGGCTAACATTCTACTAATTGGTCGTTGGTGTTGGGCTGTATTACTTTGGACTGGGTTGCACTAATCTAATATACACATTATTTTGGTGAGGCTGAATTAATTTACGGATATTTCTATTAGATTGAGTCAGGTATTTGTTATTTGTCGAACGAAAGTGATTAACCGTCAAAGAAATTCCTCGGTTTTACAAAGAGTTGAACTTCAGTCAAACTTATAGGATTTCAAGTACCGGTTTTATCAACATCACCAAACAAGATTTTTGAGTATTTTTTGGTTTCTCGAGTACACTTATCAAGGGATCGATTCGACTACAAAATAATTACTTCATTTCATAACTCGATCGATTTTCAATCCTTATCTTTATCGAACTTCAATGGATTCGTTGAATTCGAAATTTCAAGAGGGAGACCTGCATCACATGCAAGACACAGCTAGAGAAAGTGGTATAATTTCATGTCGACTACTTCAGTCACATCTTATGACCATTGCATGGGTTCAAGGAGGAAGCGAATTTGTGACACTCTTTGGTCAAAATCATTATACATTCATCGATTCACTATTCCTCAACTTGCACCCACTTGCTGATCAACTTCAAAAAGAAGACTTTAATCACTCTACGTCGGCACTTGCTTATAAGGCTCTTGTGACACAACTTACGCCTTTCCTCCAATTCAATATCATCAAGTCTGACAATTCAGGGATATGCCGGTCATTTCTTCAATACACACATAATGAAGTTAAAGACTTCCGTGATACACTATTGAAATTTATGACATCGGTTTCGTCTTCG
Organism: Glebionis coronaria; assembly: GCA_025667525.1. Taxonomy (NCBI): domain Eukaryota; kingdom Viridiplantae; phylum Streptophyta; class Magnoliopsida; order Asterales; family Asteraceae; genus Glebionis; species Glebionis coronaria. The sequence goes on from CM046879.1 coordinate 221,411,351, forward strand.
ATTTATGAAAGATCCAGACTTCAGCAAGCGTATGATAATGGAGTGCAAGAATCTATGATACAGATGCAAGAGGATAATGGTCATACGGTTGACAATTTGGCGCCTAACGATGGCAAGAGCACGGAATCAGGACAACAACATGATACCAGTGGCACGTCAGGGAATGTTCACGAGATCTCTTTTGATGACACCTTACCCGTTTATGACGAAGAGCATACGAACATGGTACAATGCAATGTTGTTTATGATGTATATGCTGATGAAATGCCGCATATTGAGCATCCTGAACCTAATTATGACAAAAATGGGATGGAAAAGAGTGATAGAAATACCACTTCTGATCCATCCGATGTGAGTCATAATGGGGGAGAAAGTGTTCAAAATGCTAAACATCATGATAATTGTCCTATAACTGCTTCTTTGACTGCTTCTGATTCCAAGATTAGAGAGATGGAAACGATTGTAGCTCAACAATCAAAAGTGTTAGCCCTATATTTTATATAGTCGAACAAGAATGTAATAGGTCATCTTAGTCGTAAATGGTCTTGTATTGTAATAGGTTAGTCGGGAAAACCGGGCTTGGACTTTCAGCTAATATTGTATAAGTTAGGGGCGTAAGCCCAAAACAAAGCCAAGCCCAGACCAAGGATTCTAAACCAACGGCCTATATGCCAAGGGTATATATACCCTCTTCCATGTGTGGAAGAGGGTGTTGGTTCACTTTTAGTTTCTCTCTCTAGTAAAAGTTTAAACCTTCCAATTCTCTTTCTTTTCTCTCTTTACTTTCTTCTCTTTCTCTCTCTAAGTATCAACTAAATCTTGTGTTATGGATTAAATGGGAATAACATTTGGTATCAAGAGCCTATAGTGGATAGGTGATTGAAGATTCGTGTGTTGTGTTCTTGATTTTTCGTGGCTATTTTGATCTATATCTCACGTCCCAAATTTTTTTTTTGTGTTTTTTATGGTCTATTCTTGATACAAATCATCTACATACTAGTAGTAGTGATTTGGGTATCTTGGTTTTGGCTAAAACACAAGTCTTTTGGATCAAAAGTTGAGAAATTTCTTGTTTTTCTTCATTCTGAAATTCCAGCAAGTATCACCATCGGAAAGTACAAAGGAAGTGAAGCTAGATCGCAATAACCTTTTGGTTCTACTTTGCGATCACAGGATTTAGATACCTTATTCCGACGAGACATTCCGATCGTACATTGCGATCTGGGATTCCGACGGTTTCAAGGGATTTTTGAGTCGTTACTCTGTCTAATTTGTTTTAGCTATATTCCGATCTAAACATTCCGACAATGCATTGCGATCTAAACATTCCGACACGTAACATTGCGATAGGTATTACGATCACAAATTCTGATAGAACATTCCGACAGACATTCCGACAGGTATTCGGATAGTACATTCCGACGGGTATTCCGATAGAACATTCCGACAGACATTCCGACAGGTATTCCGATGGACATTCCGACAGGTATTCCGATGGACATTCCGACATGTATTCCGATGGATATTTTTTTTGAGTAATTTTTAGACTTAGCCACTATCTAGACTAGTTTCGGAACATAGTTTACACGAAGATTAAAAAAAACAAAAAAAACAAAAAAAAAACAAAAAAAACAAAAAAAACAAAAAAAAACAAAAAAACAAAGAGTTAAAATATTTAGGTCAAGTAAAATTAAATTTTTTCCCTACTAGTTTTTGGCTATTTCTAACTCAAATTCAAAATTTGGTGATACAAAATTTTTCGGCTTACCGTTTTGTCAGACTGAGGAATTTATTGTCGGACTGAATAATGTTTTTTTTTTTATTTTCGGAATTTCAATTTTAACCACACATCATCACAACAAATCCACTAAGATCTGCAATTCATCCACAAGTATTCACCATGTCTAACAACAACATCAACATTGCAACTGCTAATCAAATTCGTTTGGAACAAGGTGGCAACGGTAATCCACCTGTGCTCACTGTCGGTTGCTACGTTCAATGGAGATCTCGTTTTCTCAGATTTCTCGACGGAAAAGAAAACCGAACTGCTCTTCGTCACTGCCTTGAGAATCCACCTCCAGTTTTTGAATTCAGACCAATTACAACACAGGCAGAGGATGGTACTTCATCAACTATACGAGCTATGGAGGATTTTGACACATGTTCTGCTGAGAAAAAGAAACTCCTCCAAGCTGAAGTTGATGCTATAAACTTCATACTCACTGGAATTGATAACGATATCTATTCCACAGTTGATGCATGTCCTAATGCTATGGAAATGTGGAATGCAATTCATCGATTGAAGCAAGGTGAGTCGATCAATGTTCAAGATCTCGAGACTAATCTACTTTGGGAGTTTGGAAAATTCACATCTGAAGATGGTGAATCCATTGACTCATATTACTCGAGATTCTACAAAATGATGAATGAGCTTGTCAGAAATCAGTGTACCATCTCCAATCATCATGCCAATGTTTAGTTTCTACTTCAACTCAAACCGGAATGGCAAAGGTTTGTGAACTTGGTTAAACAAAGGGAAGATATCAAGACCATCTCCTATCACAAACTTTATGATATCTTGAAACAACATCAGAATGAAGTGAATGAACTAAGGGCTGAAAAGGCAGAACGATCTGCAAATTCTATTGCTTTTGTGGCTGCTACTTCAACAAAACCCGTTCCCCGTCAACAACCACCTACTCCATAATAATAATTGTTAAGTTTGATTCACTAAGAACACGGGTTTATGATCCGGAGGTCGGGGAGGATAGAAGTGTTGTTTAGTCATTTTAGAGAGAGAAACAAGTAAGAATAAAAGTGTGTTTTATTCTAGTGAGAGAAAGTGAAAACAAGAAATGGTAAGCCTTACCCCTCCATGGAAGTATGGAGGGGTTTATATAGCCCGGGACTTGGACTATTACATATGACAATATTAGTCCCTGCAAGTCCCGGCTATGAAACTAATGTAATTCCGTTAGTCGCACACATTTTAAGGCTAACAATCTTCCCCAATGTGGAGACATACGGAATTACATACAATGTTCCTAACAAATGCAAATACAACAAAAATATGACAGTATTAAGTTTGCTTCCAATGCTGAGGATGACACGGTTGTCTTCAAGTCTTCTAGAAAAAATTATACCCCAGTTTGAATCCTCTTTTTCTTTGCTTGTTGAGGAACCATTGTATCATGTATGAACTGGATTAACTTCCCCCCAATTCATACCACATGTCTTGAAAAGCTTTCTTCATAGACTTATTTTTGACGAAGCTTCTGAATCAGCTTCCCCCCAAACCAATATCCCTGTCTTGAGCAGAATCTGTAGCTTGAGCAATCTTCTTTCTATGACTTTTAAATTGCACAGCGGAATTTTGTAGAAGAAGAAGTAAACCCCACCAAGTAACTGGTACCTTGACATTTTTTGGTCTTCATGATAATGAGTTTGGGGGAACATGTAAGAAATCAACAACAAATCTTCTCACGCGTGTAGAATACTTCCCCCTAGAAGTTGAACTCAGTACTCCAAAGTGGGAACTAAGTTGGGAACTAAGTCTCCAAAGTACACGTTCTTCCCCCATGATGGTGAAGAACTCTCGGAAGCATCATCTGACGTGTATGGTCAAAATCGCGAGATGTTCTTGTCGAAAGTATGATGGTGACGAACACTCGCGATTTTGACCGTACACGTCAGATGATGCTTCCGAGAGTTCGTCACCATCATGGGGGAAGAACGTGTACTTTGGAGACTTAGTTCCCAACTTAGTTCCCACTTTGGAGTACTGAGTTCAACTTCTAGGGGGAAGTATTCTACAAGCGTGAGAAGATTTGTTGTTGATTTCTTACATGTTCCCCCAAAATCATTATCATGAAGACCAAAAAATGTCAAGGTAGCAGTTACTTGGTGGGGTTTACTTCTTCTTCTACAAAAATCCGTTGTGCAATTTAAAAGTCAAAGAAAGAAGATTGCTCAAGCTAAAGATTCTGATCACGTAGGTTGCCTTGATAGTCGCAAAATCACTTCTGGTAGCGTACAATTTCTAGGGGAAGACAAACTTGTGAGCTGGTCGTCAAAGAAGCAGGATTGCACTCGCTCTCATCAGCTGAAGCAGAATATGTGGCTCTATCTGCGTGTTGTGCTCAAGTCCTCTGGATGAGAACTCAACTCACGGATTATGGCTTCCACTTTGATAAAATACATATGTATTGTGACTCAAAGTCGACCATAGCCATCTCTTGCAATCCGGTTCAACACTCCCATACCAAGTACATCGCAGTCAGATATCACTTCATCAAGGATCAAGTGGAACGTGGTATCGTGGAATTATACTTTGTCAGAACTGAGTACCAGATAGAAGACTTGTTTACTAAAGCCCTATCTCAAAATAGGTTTTAGTATCTCGTTGACCGTCTTGGTATGAAGTATATGACTCCAGAAGACTTGGAGGTTTTGGAAAATGAAGCTGCTTGATATTCTCTCACAATGACTTCTAAGCACATCACAACTTAGGACTCGGACCTCAAATAAGGAAAGTTTATCTCGGACAATAACTTATCCTTTTTCAACGAGAAATTCATATTTCTCGGTCATGAGCTTCTCATAAAAACATTTAAAGTTTTTAAGCTCATGAAAAACGATTTCTAAGTAAATGTCAGCTTAGAGCTCGAACTTCAACTTATGGAAAGTTTATCACGGATGATAACTTATCCTTCACAACGGGAAATTTATTTTTCTCGGTCATGAGCTAGTCACAAAACAATCCAAGTTTTGAGCTCGTGAAACAACGGACCCGACAGGGAAGTGTACGTTTCAGTGCGCTTTCCCTATGCAACAGAAGAGAAGTCTTCTATCCTGATTATTTTAAAACCGTTGAACACAATTTTTCAAGAATTTCTCAAAAGGTTTTTCTAAATCTTCAAAATTGTGTGTTCAACACTCCCTTCCTCATACTAGGATTTTATATCTAAAAATGTCATATGTTATTTTGATCCATTTTTTAGGGGGAGCGTTTTAAAATCAAGCCTTTCAATGTTGTTGGGTACATCTCTAAAATTGTCATTTTTATGTATCCAACACATTCCGAAAATGATATGAAATTGTCAAATGCAATATATTATATCGGCAAAGGCATCTCATCTTCGTACCTCAACATATTTTGTGGTGTCATTTTTTTTTCCAAAATTTTGTCAAATTTTGTCTCAAGACACACATATATTGTTGAGGGGGAGCAACCCGACTTAATGTTCCATGATTCATGCGTGCACACATGTTTCTCTCCTAATCGGTTTTTAGAAAATGTCATATTTTAATCAATTGATATCTCTAATATTATGTTTTTATATTAGGGATGGGGGGAGAAAATGTGATTAAAATATAATATATCGCAACATGTGATCTTAAAGACTCAAGTGCAACTCTTTCCTTCACGTGCTAAACTATTTCGTATATCGATGCATGTGTGTATGGGGAGCTTCTTTGAAAACATAAAACTTTCAAGTGTTAAAAGTTTTGATTTTTATCAAACACTTTGAATGGTTTTCAATGGTTTTATGGTTACGATCTTTACCCAAAACAACCTACTATCCACGACGGAACGATGGAGTCAAAAGGTGGTTTAGGATAGGAAACTATGTCCTATTATCTAACCAGAACCGGAGGGATCTACCCAAGGACATTCCATAGCTAGAAATAGTTGTCCTTTGGAAAGATGGAGTTGAATGAAGCTGAATGCGGACCAATTACTTAAGTTAGCACTGGAACAATCACAACAAGGTGCTAGTGATGACGTATTGGTAAGCATTGAAGGAGTTGAATATTCTATGCAACTTAGGCAGAAACCGGGTTAACACATCTATCGAAGACAAGTGTCATGGACCCAATGATGCGATGCACAACCCTTTCCCAGCCATTCGATTTTCTCTCAAAAGAAACTTGTCTCATTGTCACGGAGATCAACACGTATCTATTGAATTTCTCACTCCGAGTTAGTTAATATTGAAAAAGTGGCAGTCTGCTCCAGCCTCCGATTACCAAAATGCACTTATTGAGTATAGAGCCAAACGAGATCTATCTATCATCCCATTAGGACACAATCGAGTCCTACGCATTATCCTTGTGTTATTGCCAGAACATCTGAGTGATATGATTCACAATGAAGATGGAAATCCTGCTTGAGCCAACATCAAACAAGCTCATGGTAGGTAACTTGTGCGATTCTACACGAATCAAACTTGTGAGAACTGGAAAGCAACTAAGTTTGGATTCTTAACTGATTCAAACTTGATTCCAGGTTTCTTCGCAAAATCCATGTGATCTTGCCAGAACATTCAGAGTGACACTCATTATTGTTCACATTGACGAATGGAAATCCTTCCAGTGTCAACATCAAACAGCACTACGGTAGGTAACTCGTAAGATTCTATATGAATCAAGCTTGTGACAAACTAGAAAGCCACAATGGTGCGATTCTTTTTGAATCAAACTTGTTCCAGGAATTCTGAATTGACGACTCTAATCAGACGGATAATTTATCCTTATGATTCACTCTTTACGTTCGCAGTCTGCTTTGAAACGGTCGAGTAAAGAGAACTAGCTACTACCACCGGGAAACCCTGTCAAGGAGATTCTTAATAGAATCTACCCGATCACAGGTACGGTATCTAATACCGTCTAAACGGTCTTCACCGACCGGAGGTAAAATGCTACCGAGTTAGGATGAAATGTTCAAAGCCATTTTATCCGTGTCTATATGTGTTGCTGCATATCAAGAAGGTGGCGTAGCTGTGTAACCGATGTCGATTCAGAAGTCACAAGAGCACAAGATGGCGATAATCAAGATACCTAAGAATGTAAGAATCTAATAGGTCATCTTAGTCACAAGGAGCATAGATGAAGATCTCAAGCACTCAAAGTTAAATGACAAAGGCTCAAGATAAAGATCACGAAAGCATGAAGGAACAAAACTGTTACAAACAAGATCAGGACCAAGATACAAGACCAAAGCAGGAAGATCTCCTCTACAAGAATGTATTCACTCAATCATCTTGTGACAATCCGTCAATTTCAGGTCGATATTTTAATCTCGGCTATTAAGTATTATATATTTACTTTAACAAGGAGTACATTAAGTATCGATATTATATTCTCAATTTATCATAAGAATGGTTTTATTGTATTTATTTTTATTTCTCGTGTTTTACGTTTTAACGAATGACGAGAACTACTAATGATCGCGATACCGACGGATGCCCAAAAATTTACGTTTTATTATCGATTATCTCGATATTTAATATTTTTGGCGTTTTCGATTTAATTACGTTTTAAGTCGTGTCGAAGTTATATTATTATATTTTTGAAGCGTTTTAACTTTTGAAAAGTGTTTTTACGAAACCCGAGTCCCGCAAATATTTTTAAAATTTGATATTTATATTTTCTACCCTTACAACTATTTAAATGCATTTTGGACCAAAACTATGTAAAATTGGCAAAATTTACCCCTCCACCACTACTATATATAATTTTCCCACTTACAAACAAACACACAAAATCATTTTAAAAATAAAATTCACCCACCTCTTCCTCCTCCTTATTTTTGTCGTACACCCCAACACAAAAACCCTTCCAAATATTTGATTTTGACTTTGATTCATTAAAAACTAATCAATGACCCATTAATGGTTTTGAAAGAGGATCATTATGGTATAAATTTTTCCAACATGAATTCACTTTATTTTTCTTTCAAATTTTTGGTGAAGAACATCATGTTTGATCCATTTTGTAGTTGTGGTGTTGTTATTATTTTTATATTTGTAGTGGGATGATGTTGCATGCATGATTTTTATATATTTGATTTTTATTAGATTGAATTTGAGGGTGTTAGGAGTTAGATACATGTGTTATGATGATATTAGGGTAATATTAGGAGTATGTAAATTGTTAAAATGGGTCAAAATGTTGATTTGGTATGATTTTTAGATGGTTAATTTTAGGCAGTAACTTAAAGGGCATTTTTGAAATACTTACTGTAATAATCTTGTTAAACTAATAAGATAGAGTCGTAGAGAATTTTGTTAGCTTCGATTTGATATAAGATAGAACTTCTAGCTCTAAACGAGTGCGAAGTTACAACAAGTTTAGTATTTGTGTACCGGGAGACGGGTATCGGCACAATCCGAAAATTGTTGTCGATATTTGGATCGAATCTCGGGGACTATAGAATGAGTTTTAAAAATGTTCAAGGACTGATGTAAGTTGCTAAACCTCAGGTCATGAGTCTATTTTCAAACCCGAGTGTCAGTTTTGTAAACGGAATTGTTTAGATATGTCAAAATGGTTTTACAAGTAAAAGGCGTAAAACTGTCCGGTTTTTATAACACGAAGGTGTGTCGGGCAGAAGGTCTTAGAAGTAATATTTTTGAATGAAACTTAAACGGGGTCTTATTCATATTATATGTGAGTTTGTCACCAAGTTTCGTCAAAATCGGACAAGTGTAGATAGGGTAGATTGGTGTGTACATTTGGAGTGTACATGCTGATTGGTATTTTGGACACGTAGTTCAATAATTATGTGGCGTGAGTTGAGTATTCGCCATTGGACATGGTGATTTACTCAAGTGTTAAGTCATTATGTAAATGACTTAGTTACTGGTCCGAGAGAAGTAAAATGATAATTTGACTTGCGTTGACTTGGCGTCTTAAGACGGGTCAATATCGAGAGTGCAAGTGTTTAAAAGAATAGTGTTGAATAAAAGGGTATAGTAATAACACTTGTATTATTAAATTTTTCGGGATTGTCTTGGTTTTGTAATTTTGATTTTTATATTATTTAAGTATGATTTATACTTAAGTCGATTTTTAACGAACGCGCCTTATTTGGTAGGTTGCGGTTTTCGTGTTTAAACGGGCATCACAAATCGTCGGCGATCGCCTCATTACCACTACTGGCTAAGGTGAGTCTATAGCCTCGCTTTTATAATTGTTTTGAATGATTTTAAAACCCGCGAGGGGGATAACATGCTTGTTTTATTAAAATAAAGGGGTACAACGAGAAGTTGTGGAAACCCTATTAATGGGAGCAACGAGAAGTTGTGGGAACCCTATTTACTTGAAAAGTAATTATTGAAATTGAAAAGTACAACTATAAGTTGTGGTAAACTCATGATTGTTTTAAAATTGAACACAAGGAACTTAATTGTATGTTTAGATGAAAGTTATTACATAAGTTTGTTTAGCCTTAAAAGACCCATGAATCGTGAATTGTTAATCGAAGTAACGCTAATGCTATGGATAGATCTATCGGGGTGATGCCCAGTCCGGTCGCGATTAGCTCTCACGTGGTGTTGTGATGCACTAGTAATGAAACATCGGATGCATTGTATAAGAGAAATATACGCACTTGGCTAGGTGTGTTGGGCCGAAATAATATATGTTAACGTTCAATGTCACGAGACTTATGTAATGACACGATAATTATGTCTGTACAACATAACTGTCTTTAATAAATTATTAAACATGGAAGGTTATTTTGAATACTTGTGTTCTCTTTATTTAAATTAAACTCTATAGATTCACTCGTAAAATTTTGCTGACTTTTTAGCATGTTTTATCTCAGGTCCATTGGGAAGGCACTCGAGGAAGGCGGTTTCGTGAAGCTTGCTTATTTGAAATGTTATGGCCCGCTTTTATAAATTATATCCATTCAAATGAGTTTTACCATTTACTAGGTTTTGAAAACTCGAAGTTATCTGGGACCGTGTATGAAATTGTACATTTATTAAATGATAATGAATGGATGTTTATTAAAATGACTTGTTTAGAGCCGTTTTCTATGATTATGAGATTGAACCATGATAGTAACACCCAATGACCCTTCCGTTGTTATGACCGAAATTTGGGGGTGTTACAAATTGGCATCAGAGCTCAAGTTATAGAGAACGAAAAGATTTTCCAAAAATGAATTTTTGAAATCTTTTAACTATAACTGTTGCAAGCGAAACCTCCGAGTTGCCAATGGACGAGAATGAAAGTATTTTTATATATGGGATTATTTATATGTTGTAATCTTTATCGATTATTTGAACTTGTGAATTACAAGGTATGTTTTCATTTATTTAATTATAAATGATAATTTTATATTTATACGAGATATTTATACGACGTAGATTGTCACGAAGCCACCCTAGTCATTTTAATGCTAGCACTGAAGCTATTCCTGAAATGAATCCTGTTATTCTCGAGATTAACTAAGTTGTGGATATACATGATCCCAACGAAACGGTTAATATTCTGTTGATATTCTTTTGGTTACAAGGATTTTTATTTCCTTGATTCTTATTCTTGATTTATCGATTCGTTCATTTCGTTTAGCAAATTTAATTTGCATTTTCATTAATCTTCGACATTATACTGTTTTGATAAAAACAAGTTTGTCTGAGATGGTACTATTGATTGTTAGGAATTGAGATTGATTTGTATGGTATTCACATGCCAACCAGGATTCCATATCATATCACTGATCATTTTCTGTTAAATCAGTTTCTCATTTGTTTCGATCTTGATCTTTTGCGTAGAGCTGGTGATGCTTAAATAAAGTGATTTATAATCGTTGAAATAAATTGGCTTGGAAGGACTTGATCAATCCATGGAATAATGATTCATAAACGTGTGGGGTTAAGCATATAACATCTGCGTGATTAAACTCTTATTGACTCATAATTTGTTTGCTTGATTCATTCTTTGATTTTGTTCCTTTAATTCCTTGATCGTGATATGGTTGTATTGGGGCTGTTCCAAAAGCACCAGTTGAGGAGGATATCAAGCGTCTCTGAAAGACATTGAAGAAATCTTCTTCTTGTGGGACCGAGGAGCTTTCTTAGCCATGTGAAATACCTAGTAACACTTAGTAGATTAGTTTATCAATTGTAGTATCTTCTCATTAATCCCTAAATAAACTGTGACAACAGTTAGTAGGACTAGTCTTTTAAGTTGTATGGCATTAGACGATGATTATCTATAATGTTTGACAATACGACTTGTACTAGTTTGTGATCAATGGAATGACTATCTTTTGATTCCTAATTCTACATCGTTCTATTATTATCTTTCTTTGCTTTTCTCTTGTAAATTCATGTGGTATAACGCAATCATTGAATGAATACTCATTATGATTTGATTTGCGTTACACACGAATCATGCAGTCAATGAAAGCTATGACTGAAGCACGAATGCACCAAGTTATTAGTGAATAAGTTGTTGTATCTTAGTTGAATTCATGGCCAACATGAATGATGGATCTAGAACTGGAGCTGAAGCTAAAAACTGGTGGAACTAGAACCAGTGGAGCTGAAGCTGGAGCCGATAATGTTCGTGGTACGGATGGAGCAAATGTGCCCGAAGTTAGAGGCTATAACTACACTTTATTTAGTAGTTGCAAATCGTAGACTCTTAGGGGACTAAAGATGATTGAGGAGTGTGTCAGTTGCTGAAAAGATGGCGTCAGTCTTTCGAATCAGTGACCCTAATCAAGAGGATAAGGTGCAGTTTGAAATCGCTACTCTCCAATGTCGTGCCTTAATTTGGTGGGATGGCAGACTTGCTTCCATAGGTATCGTTACTTATGAGACACCATGGACTATGGTGAGGAAGCGGTTAACTGAGGAGCTTGTCCTCAAAGTATTTCCAAAGTATGGAGCAAGTATTGTACAATCTGAGACTGATGGGAACTAACATTGGTAGATATATCAAGTGTTTCCATAAGTTGACTCTTTTATGTCCAAGAATTGTGGCACCCGAACCGTCAAGGTCAAGCAGTATATTCACGGCTGACCAAGAATATATGCGGTGATGTGACTTCTAAGCCAATTGCTTTTGTGAAACTGTCTGCGTGGCTTATTAGCTCATGGGACATATAATTCAAGGCAAGGCAGACAAGGTCACTGAAGGGAAAAATAATTCCAAATTGAAAATTCCTTTCGTGCATTAGAGCTCGTAAGTATATCGAAAAAGGTTGTGGATTATTCATGGCTTAGGTATCGTAGAAGGAATCGTAAGAGAAGTAAGTAGAATTACTCTAGTCATTTGTGACTATTCTGAAGTGTTTCTAGAAGATTTGCCAAGGCTTCCGCCTCCAAGGCAACTAGAATTCCTAATTGATCAAATCTCTGGTGCTGAAACTGTGGCACATGAGCCATATTCATTAGCACCCTCTGAGTTGAAGTAATTATTTTTGTAGTATTAAGAACTATCTGATAGAGGTTTTAGTCGATCGAGCTTGTCAATTTGTAGAACTCCTATTCTATTCGCTAAGAAGAAAGATGATTTGTTTCGTATGTGTATCGATTACCGAGAGCTGGATAAGCTAACGATCAAGAATCGTTACCCGCTTCTATGAATTGATGATCTATTTGATCAACTTAAAAATTCTCATGTTTTCTCCAAGATTCTGGTGTTTTCTCCAAGATTGATCTTTGTTTTGCTTATCATCAACTTCGCATACGTGAGGAAGATATTCCTATTACGGCGTTTAGAACTTGTGATGATCATTATGAGTTTAGTGTTATGCCATCTGGTTTGACCAGTACACCTGCTGTATTCATTGACTTAATGAATTGTATGTGTAAGCCGTGTCTTGATAAATTCGTAATCGTTTTCATTGGTGATATCCTAATTTGCTTGAAGAGCGAGGAAGAACATGCCGAACACTTACGGATTATCTTGAAACTTGTTAAAGAACGGAAATATGTACCCAAAATTTTTAAAGTGTGATTTTTAGCTTGGTTCGGTACAACTTCTCTGTCATGTGATTAACAAAAGTGGCATACCTGTTGATTCTGCGAAAATCGAAGCCATCGAAGATTTGAATGTTCCAAATATTCCAACTGAAGTACGACAAATTCTATATTTGGCTGGTTATTACTGAAGGTTTATTGAAGGATTCTCTTTGATATCAAAACCAGTAACTAAGTTAACTCAGAGAATGAACCGTATGTGTGTGGCATTGATGAAGAGAAAGCTTTTCAAACCATGAAAAGAGAACTCTGCAACACACCGATCTTATCGTTACTCGAAAGAAGTAAAGATTTTGTTGTTGATCATGATACATCTCTTATATGATTTGGGGATGTTTTGATTTATATATTGATACAATCGTTTTCATTGGGGTTCAAGAATCGTCTCGGAATCTCCTCGAATTGATCATGGTTCCAAGTGGAATGATTTGTTCTTGGTTAATAGAAAGGTGTTGGTTTGTTTATCTATTTTAAACTAATAACAAATAAGAAAGTGTCGAAGAGTAAAATTAAAGCTTTAAAAAGATTAAACTAAAAAGACGAGTTTAAAAATAAATGCTTGAAAACTTAAAGATAAGATTAGAAAAATACTTGAATATTTAATAAAACTAACACTTGGAAACTTTGTAAAAACAAGAAATTTAAACAAGCGGAAAATCAAATCGGAATAGTAGACAAATGTAACCAATCGGAATGTTTAAAGAAAATCCAAATCGGAATGTGGCAAAATAAGTCCAGATCGGAATATATTCCGATCTGGTGATCGGAATGTTGGAAATGAGTTGATCGGAATACTACAAAACTCCACTAGTCGGAATATAAACAAAGGCCACCAATCGGAATATGATTAAGTTACCCAGATCGGAATAACACAAAACTAGTACAATCGGAATATCTAAAAAACATGCAAATCGGAATGCTGGAACTAAAGGTTCAGATCGGAATATTCAAAAGGGACAAATCAGAATCTTCAAAACCCTTTTCCGATCAATACGATCGGAATAAGGGTGCTGCTGGTCGAAATATGCAAATCGGAAAGGGGTTTATAACCATTTCCGATTACTCTCTTTGATCCGAAACTTAAGCTAGTGTAATAAGCTATTGGAATAAGCTAATACCCAAATCTAAAATGAATCTAAACTAAATCGGATCAAATAAGCACTAAAAACAACTTATAAAACATTAAATGAGCAAACTTATAAATCAAACAATAAAAGATGAACTTTTTATAAAAACTTTAAAAAGTAAATAAGCTAAACTAACAAATAAGCCAATAAGCACAAGGATCTTAGAGCTTATTCGTATAGAAACTTAAGGAAACATAAAAAGATTAACTTTTTAAGCACGAAAACATAGATGAACAACACGGATCATAAGTAATTCGTACCAAAAGTGAATCAAAATCAAAGAAAGGTAGAAGGAGAATAAAGATTAATAGCTTGAATTAAAACTTGATTAAATGAAAAACAATACAAAAGTTTGATCTTGAAAGAGAAAAAGATGAAAACTAGTGAGAGAAAGTTTAGAACTTTCTCTCTCTAAAACTAGAGAGAATGAAAAACTACAAAACTACCTAAAAGACTAACTAGCTCCAAATTTGTGAAGTAAGGTCCTATATATAGGCGTGTGGTGGTGGGCTTGTGAATGGGCTTTGGTTTGGGCTTCTTTTCTTCTTTCTTATTTAGTCTTCACGTTTCTTTAAATAAACGTTTCCGACTTTGGATTTTGAGAAGTGTCGGTGAATAATTCCAACTCGTCTTATAATCTTTTGTTTAATAGACTCGAGTTCTTCGACATATATGAATCTTCCATCTTTGGCTCTATTCTTCGATAAATCTTCAAATAGGCACAATGACTTCAAATCTTTTGCATCTCTTGGACAATAGACTTTGTCTTGAGTCTTTTTCCTCGATAAAACCCGTGCAATCCTATGTTTTCTTCAATATTCTCCCGGTTGACTCTGAAAACACAATAAACACAAAAACCACGCATAATTCCAAACAAATGATATTAAATACGTGTTTTGGTCTTGTTTTAGCCAGAAATAAGTGGTAAAAGGATGGGTGTTTTCACACCTATCAAATCCCCTACACTTAACCATTGCCATGCCCTCATGCAATGCTTAGTGATAAAGCAAATTTACACTTTTCTCATAATCAATCAACCTTGGCCTTATTAACATACTACTTGAACAAAAATTAAAGTACTAAGAGAAATTAAACTTTAAAGTAAACAAAAGGATGGAAATAACTTGCCAAGAGATCAAGGACTTACATTAGGGCTTTGGTGCTGCGAAGATTTATCACTCTCAAGTTTCACGTTCCCCAAACTAAGCTTAAAAACGAGATCATTGTTATTATAAGTTAGCATATCAAACACTTACACACATGGCTTAATTAGATGCTTAAACTCCCTTATTCCTAGGTGTATCTCTTATATTTTATTTTTGTCTTAGAATGATCATGAAGATGCATTTTTGGACTTATTTCGATAGTTTATTAGGCTGAAAGCAAAGTAGGACGATTTGATCAATAGTTAGCTAAAGGACAAAATCTCTTAAAACTGCTTCTCGGGATATCAAAAAGTTCATATCTTGGCATAACTTGGTTCACGATTTGAGACCTTTCTCGGGCCGATATTTGGCATGTACTTCATACTTCATATCTTCGAGAGACGTTCTTGAGATAAGGGTCTTCTCATCGTTAATAGAGTTTCTTCACTTGGAGACTTTTGAGGGGTACTCCAACTTTGTTGACCATGACTTCATGATTATTTCTTCAATCTCTAATTGGGATTTTGAGATACAACGATCCGCCTCATTTTCGGACTTGGATCTATTTATCCTCATACCTTGTTAGGGTCTTTTCGGATAGACTTCTCCATGATCTTTATGGGAGTTGATTGCTTTTCGTCGTGAGTCTTGATCCTTCATATTGATTTTGGGAATAATGCTTTTCACATCACTTTGGATCTTCAGCAATAAAATGGAATCCTCATGCCTTGTTAGGGCCTTTTCGGACTCGCCAATCTTCGCGCCCCGCTTCATAAGTTATGCCTTGGCTATGAACTCTTATCATTACCGAGCAAATTTTAAACGATCTTGGGCTAGAAGCTAAGTAACTTTTCAAATCGTACGACCTTACTTATTGCAGATAAATTATTAGCAAGTGATGGGAGAATAGGCAGATAATTACACCAAGTGAGCTTGCGTAAGAATACCGACTTATAATTGACTCTATCATTTCTAGTTCTCCACAATTTAAAATCTCAAGTAATGAGACTCGTGGATACTTAGCCTAATAAACCAATTAAGGTCTACATGGTTAAGGATACTAGCTAGAATAAACTTGGATAAGTCTATTCGGGTTGAGTCAAAATAATCGCAACGGGCCTAATATGTCAACGATTTCAAAACTAGCTACGCCACTTTATTAATATTTTTGACTTTATTGCGGGATATGTACATATGAAAGCAACGATAAAAATTTAAAAATTATGAATAAATAGCCAAAGTTAATAAAAAATTTGAAAAATGTTGAAAAAGATGATTTTCCGGTTAAATGAAGGCATTTTCATGGAAAAGTCCACTTAAACTTCGATAGAAGTCCCCCCTACACTTAAGATAAACATTGTCCTCAATGTTTAAGCATGTGGGAAAAGTCTCCCCTACACGTATGACATTGTGCATGTTGGTTAAATCAAGCTAAGGAAGAGACGACTAAAGTGATCAATTTCAAAATGTGAGTATGAAGAAAATTGAATCATGATAGTTGAGAGATAGAACCGGATTTCGGATAACACAGAAGCACGGTTCTTCAAAGGTTCCAAAAGTGCATTCATCCCTGTAATCACATCACCATACAAAGACAAACACCTATATAGGTCCGCCTACACTTAGGAGGTTAAAACAGAAAAGGATAGATACTCGGGCTGCTTTTCGAGGAGCGCTTGTTTTTTATAACCGAGTCATGAGCCTGACTCGACCCAAAATTAGTTCATGGGGAACGTGGTGAGGGATGGAATCATCTCCTGAGAGATGTCCTCACCAAAGTACAACTTCACTCGTTGGCCATTCACCTTAAAATTCGGTCCATTAGGTTAGCGAGCTCGAGAGTACCATATGGAAAAATTTGGGCAATGGTGAATGGGTCGGACCAACGAGATTTTAGCTTGCCCGAAAAGATTTTCAACCGAGAGTTAAAGAGTAAAACTTTGTCTCCAACTTGGAACTCTCGGTTCTTAATCTTAGAGTCGTGAATGAGCTTAGTCTTTTCCTTATAGATCAAAGAATTTTCATAAGCCTCATTACGGAGTTCATTCAGCTCATTGAGTTGGATCTTGCGTAGGTCACCGGCTTTATTGATATCGAAATTAGTCCACTTCAAGGCCCAGTAAGCCTTGTGCTTCAACTCAATGGGGAGGTGGCATGCTTTCCCGTACACGAGACGATATGGTGTACAACCAATCGGAGTCTTGTATACGGTACGAAAAGCCCACAAAGCATCATCAAGTTTATCAGCCCATGAGGCACGAAGCTCTCCCACGGTTCTTTCGAGAATTCGCTTTAATCCTCGGTTGGATATTTCAGCCTGGCCATTAGTTTGTGGGTGGTAGGCGGTGGAAAGACGATGATTTACACCGTACTTAGCCATGACTCTATCAAATTGGTCATTGCAAAAATGAGTCCCGCGATCACTAATAATGGCACGAGGCACACTGAATCTAGCGAATAGAGATTTCAAAAAGTTACAAACCACCCTTGCGTCATTAGTAGGTAAATCTTTGGCTTCAACCCACTTTGAAACGTAGTCAACGGCTACAAGGATGTATTTGTTTCCTTTCGAGGAAGGGAATGGCCCCATAAAGTCGATACCCCAAACATCAAAGATTTCACATTCTTGAATGAAATTCTGAGGCATCTCGTCTTTTTGTGTGATCTTACCTTGTTTTTGGCAAGCATCACAACGTTTAACCATATCGTGAGCGTCACGATAGATGGTGGTCCAATAAAATCCCGAGTCAAACACTTTTTTGGCGGTGTAGTTGGGACCAAAGTGACCACCGGTGGGTCCTTTGTGGCAAGCATCAAGGATTTCTAAAGCTGTCGGTCCATCAACACATCGGCGAATAATCAAGTCAGCACATTGCTTGAATAGATACGGGTCATCCCAAAAGTAAGTCTTAATGTCGTTAAAGAACTTCTTCTTTTTCTGGAATGTAACCCGTCAACGAGAATTCCACCCGCCAAGTAGTTTGCAATGTCCGCAAACCACGGGGTTTCATCAGAAGTCGAGTTGATAGACATTAAGGTTTCCAGGGGAAAAGAATCATTGATTTCTTTGTTCGGATTCTCCTCTTGGTAAGGATCCTCAAGTCTACTGAGATGATCCGCGGCTAGGTTTTCAGCTCCTTTTTTATCGCGAATTTCGATTTTAAATTCTTGGAGAAGCAAAACCCAGCGAAGAAGTCTTAGTTTGGAACCTTGCTTAGTTAACAAGTACTTCAACGCGGAATGATCGGTGTAAACGATAGTGGTGGAAAGGACAAGATAGGGGCGGAACTTTTCAAAGTCATAGACAACAGCTAAAAGCTCTTTTTCGGTTGTCGTGTAATGCAATTGAGCCCCCGTCATTGTCTTGCTAGCGTAATGGATCGGTTGGAAGTGTTTGTTCACTCTTTGGCCCAAAACCGCTCCAATAGCAAAGTCACTAGCATCGCACATCAACTCGAAAGGCAGCTCCCAATTAGGAGTAACCAAGACGGGTGCCTTAGTTAGCTTATCCTTAAGCGAGTTGAAGGCTTCAATACACTCTTTGGAAAAGATAAAAGGGGTATCTTTTTCCAAGAGGTGGGTCATCGGGCGAGCGATTTGAGAAAAATCTTTGATGAATCGATGGTAGAAGCCCGCATGACCAAGGAAACTTCTCACACCCTTCACGGTTGAAGGTGGAGGCAACTTAGCGATAACATCGACTTTAGCACGGTCTACTTCAAGACCGGCTTTGGAGATCTTGTGTCCTAGCACGATGCCCTCTTTTACCATGAAATGGCATTTTTCCCAATTAAGAACAAGGTGAGTGTCTTCACACTGCTTAAGCATACGTTCTAAATTGGCAAGGCAAGCAGAGAAAGAATCGCCATAAACCGAGAAATCATCCATGAATACTTCCATAGTGTCTTCCACCATGTCATGGAAGATAGCCATCATACACCTTTGGAACGTCCCAGGAGCATTACATAAACCAAAAGGCATGCGTTTGTAAGCAAATGTTCCATAGGGACAAGTGAATGTGGTCTTTTCTTGGTCCTTGGGATCGATGGGAATTTGAAAATACCCGGAGAAACCGTCTAAAAAGTAGTAATAGTCATTACCCGCAAGACGCTCGAGCATTTGATCCATGAAAGGAAGAGGAAAGTGATCTTTTCTCGTGGCATCATTGAGCTTGCGATAATCAATACAAACTCTCCACCCAGTAACGAGACGAGTGGGAATCAACTCGTTGTGTTCATTGGAAACAACGGTTATTCCGCCCTTCTTGGGTACACAATGGACGGGACTTACCCACAGCGAATCCGAAATAGGGTAAATCAAGCCGGCATCTAGAAGTTTGATAACCTCTTGTTCGATGACGTCATGAATGCGAGGATTAACCCTTCTTTGGCTCTGGATTGTGGGTTTAAAGTCATCTTCCATGAGAATCTTGTGAGTACAAAAGTTCGGATCAATTCCGCGGATATCGGAAATTTTCCAAGCAATTGCCTTCTTATGATCTTTAAGCACGGCGATGAGGCGAGATTTCTCTTCTTCTTTCAAGTCCTTCGCAATGATTATGGGTGACTTCTTATCTTCTTCAAGGAACACGTACTCGAGATTGGGCGGCAACTCCTTTAGTTCTAAATCCGGAGGATTTTTGATGGGAGGCGTTTTCAAAGTCGGAGCATCGATAGCAATAACCGTGGGAGATGGTGGAGAAAGATTGTCTTCTTTAAGAATGTTTTCAATGAGGCGAAGATCTTCATCCCAATCGGTGGGAGAATCGTTATTAGCGAAATTCACATCTCCCATGGTGGCTTCAAAATCTTTCCAAAGGAAATCACTTTCTCCAAATAGAGATAGTGATGAATCGATAGAGGAAACGGTCTCAACATTGGGAAGAGAGGTAGGAATACTTTTGCAAGCATCTTTGAAGTGTTCTTCACAAGCCTCATCAAGAACGTCAATACAATTAACACTCTCGTTAGAATAAGGCTGTTTAGACAACTTTCCCATGTTGAAAACGATTTTATCGTCACCCACTCTCATGATAAGCTCACCGGCTTCAACATCGATGAGAGTGCGACCGGTCCTCAGGAATGGACGACCAACAATTAATGGCACACGATGGTCCATCTCGTAATCGACGACGACGAAATCGGTAGGAAAAGTGAATTTGTCGACTCCTACAAAGACGTCTTCGGCTATCCCCACTGGATAAGCAACCGTACGGTTAGCCAATTCCAAAGTCATTTTGGTGGGACTAGCTCAGGGAGAGATAGTTGCTTCCAAACGCTTAGAGGCATTAAGTTGATATTGGCACCTAGATCAGCTAGGGCCATGCAATTCTCTACTCCCGGGAAGTTACAAGGGATTAAGAAACGACCCGGATCACCAAGCTTGGTTGGCAATTTCCTTAAGAGCACTGCAGAGCAATTCTCATTAAGTTGGGTGTTAGCAATATCAAGAAGCTTCTCCTTGTTGCTAAGAAGATCTTTGAACATTTTTGCGTACTTAGGCATGTGAGCGAGAGCCTCAGCGAAGGAGATGTTGAAATTCAATTGTTTGAACATTTTAAGAAAGTTCGAAACCTGAATATCATCCTTGCTTTTGAGCTTCTCTTTCCTCAACCTTGATGGATAAGGTATATCGGAAGAAGAGGAAGGCTTTGGGAGAATAGGATCACTCACATCCTTGGGTGGAGGAGGGGTAGAAGTAAGAGGCAGAGAAATTGGGGAAGTAGAAGGATGAGGAATAGGAGCAGGTGACTCGTTCTCCTTAGTCACAACCACCGGTGGAGGTATAGGAAGCTCGGGTTCCTTGGTACCTTTGCCACTACGAGTGGTGATTGCTTTCATCTCCCCTCTTGGATTCGCAACGGTGTTACTCGGAAGAGTACCCGAAGAAGAGGGTTGATTACCTTGGAAGAAACTAGCCATCATGTTTTTTAAGTCATTCGTTTGACTATCCAAAGTGTTTCTCATGTCAGCTCTCAGATCGTTCCCTTGTTTCACCAGGTCTGCTTTCAAGTTGCGCACTTCCTGTTGGAGATTGTCCACGATCACATCGTTAGTCCTCATGTAGGTTCCAATGTCTTGGTGTAATGCGGTGGGTTGGTTGGGAGGAGCATTGTATGTGGGTGGTTGATAAGCAGGTTGCTGGTAAACTTGGTTGTTTCTTTGAGGTGGATGTTGTTGTTTGTGTGGTGGTATGTATGGTCCACGAGATTGTTGTTGTTGTGGAGGAGGGCGGTTGAGGTTTTGTTGTTGGTTTGGGTTGTTAGGAGTAAAAGCGGGTGGTGAGAGATAGTTGTTAGAGCGGTAGCTAAGCAAGTTACGGTCACCTTAAGGACGAGCTTGATAAGCGGGTTGAGGATAGGTACCGTATGCTGCATTCACATTCTCAAAAGGGTAGTCTTGGGTGGCAGTACAAGTGGTGTAAGAGTGAGGACCCCCGCATATCTCACATGGATGGCTAACAGCATTGACTTGAGCGTCTTGAGCGTTTTTAGCGTTGATGCTGTTGGTGTTGCTGGCGGTTTGGGTAGCAAGCGATTCAAGAAGCGCAGTGATTTTGTCAAGTCGCGTATCGCTGTCACTAGTACTAGCACTAGCGACATTGGTCCGAACACTCTTGGTTTGCACACGAGACTTTTTTCAATAATATCCCAAGCGGCATTAGAAGTCTTAGCCAAAAGATTACCCCCCGAGGCACTGTTTAGTGAATCTTGGTCATTTATGCTTAAACCATTATAAAAAGTGTTAATTTGGTGCACTTTGGTAAAACCATGTTGTGGGCATTTTCTTAAAAGATCTTTGAAACGATCCCAAGATTCACTAAAAGACTCATCGTACTTTTGTTCAAAATTGATAATTTCATTCCGCAAAGCGGTAGTACGAGAGGGTGGGAAAAAGTAGTTGATAAATTTAGTCTCCAAATCCGTCCACGTCAGAATACTTTGTGGCGGTTCCTTAGCAAGCCAATGTCGGGCTTGTCCCTCTAAAGAAAAGGGAAAAAGTTGTAAACGGATTACCTCTTGTGGAACACCATTGAATTTGACCGTATTAGTGAGTTGCAAGAATCGCTTGATGTGGTCATGTGGATCATCAATGGTACGCCCCAAGAATGGTTGAGCAGAGACCATCTGGATAAAGCCGGATTTGAGCTCAAAGTTGTTGGCTGCAATCGCGAGTATGACAATTGGATCATCGTTACCATCTACATGTGCTTGCAGAAGTTCAATCATCGGGCGATTATCCGGTAGAGGCTCATTGTTGTTGTTGTTATTGTTGTTGAAAGGTGGATTGTTATTGTTATTATTATTGTTTTGAGGTGGGTTATTGTTGTTGTTTTGTACACCGGCCATGTCTAAGTCTTTGAGAGGCTCGGGCTCTTGATAAGACGTTGATCGTGTACGCATGCACCTGCAAAAGAACTAACAAGGCAAAAACAAAGC
Organism: Glebionis coronaria; assembly: GCA_025667525.1. Taxonomy (NCBI): domain Eukaryota; kingdom Viridiplantae; phylum Streptophyta; class Magnoliopsida; order Asterales; family Asteraceae; genus Glebionis; species Glebionis coronaria. Next base: position 221,433,849 of record CM046879.1, read on the forward strand.
AAAAATATTTTTGGTTTTTATGTTTTTTAATTTTTAGGATTTTTGAAAATTTTATATTTTTTTTATGTTTTGAAAATTTTTATGAAAAAGTAACGTTCACGGGGAACGGATCCCAAAATCCAAGTTCTCACAAAAAACTGTTGATCTTAATGAGAAGAGCCGGCAGCGGCGCCATTTAATACAATCGTTTTCATTGGGGTTCAAGAATCGTCTCGGAATCTCCTCGAATTGATCACGGTTCTAAGTGGAATGATTTGTTCTTGGTTAATAGAAAGGTGTTGGTTTGTTTATCTATTTTAAACTAATAACAAATAAGAAAGTGTCGAAGAGTAAAATTAAAGCTTTAAACAGATTAAACTAAAAAGACGAGTTTAAAAATAAATGCTTGAAAACTTAAAGATAAGATTAGAAAAATACTTGAATATTTAATAAAACTAACACTTGGAAACTTTGTAAAAACAAGAAATTTAAACAAGCGGAAAATCAAATCGGAATAGTAGACAAATGTAACCAATCGGAATGTTTAAAGAAAATCAAAATCGGAATGTGGCAAAATAAGTCCAGATCGGAATATATTCCGATCTGGTGATCGGAATGTTGGAAATGAGTTGATCGGAATACTACAAAACTCCACTAGTCGGAATATAAACAAAGGCCACCAATCGGAATATGATTAAATTACCCAGATCGGAATAACACAAAACTAGTACAATCGGAATATCTAAAAAACATGCAAATCGGAATGCTGGAACTAAAGGTGCAGATCGGAATATTCAAAAGGGACAAATCGGAATCTTCAAAACCCTTTTCCGATCAATACGATCGGAATAAGGGTGCTGCTGGTCGGAATATGCAAATCGGAAAGGGGTTTATAACCCTTTCCAATTACTCTCTTTGATCCGAAACTTAAGCTAGTGTAATAAGCTATTGGAATAAGCTAATACCCAAATCTAAAACGAATCTAAACTGAATCGGATCAAATAAGCACTAAAAACAACTTATCTAAACTTTAAATGAGCAAACTTATAAATCAAACAATAAAAGATGAACTTTTTATAAAAACTTTAAAAAGTAAATAAGCTAAACTAACAAATAAGCCAATAAGCACAAGGATCTTAGAGCTTATTCGTATAGAAACTTAAGGAAACATAAAAAGATTAACTTTTTAAGCACGAAAACATAGACGAACAACACGGATCATAAGTAATTCGTACCAAAAGTGAATCAAAATCAAAGAAAGGTAGAAGGAGAATAAAGATTAATAGCTTAAATTAAAACTTGATTAAATGAAAAACAATACAAAAGTTTGATCTTGAAAGAGAAAAAGATGAAAACTAGTGAGAGAAAGTTAAGAACTTTCTCTCTCTAAAACTAGAGAGGATGAAAAACTACAAACCTACCTAAAAGACTAACTAGCTCCAAATTTGTGAAGTAAGGTCCTATATATAGGAGTGTGGTGGTGGGCTTGTGAATGGGCTTTGGTTTGGGCTTCTTTTCTTCTTTCTTCTTTAGTCTTCACGTTTCTTTAAATAAACGTTTCCGACTTTGGATTTTGAGAAGTGTCGGTGAATAATTCCAACTCGTCTTATAATCTTTTGTTTAATAGACTCGAGTTCTTCGACATATATGAATCTTCCATCTTTGGCTCTATTCTTCGATAAATCTTCAAATAGGCACAATGACTTCAAATCTTTTGCATCTCTTGGACAATAGACTTTCGTCTTGAGTCTTTTTCCTCGATAAAACCCGTGCAGTCCCATGTTTTCTTCAATATTCTCCCGGTTGACTCTGAAAACACAATAAACACAAAAACCACGCATAATTCCAAACAAATGATATTAAATACGTGTTTTGGTCTTGTTTTAGCCAGAAATAAGTGGTAAAAGGATGGGTGTTTTCACACCTATCATGCATGCTTGTAGAAAACTAGGAAGAATGAGGAAACTGCACAACCCATGACTTGTAATTGGGTGCGGTGATTTTACACTTCGTCTATTGAGACATTAATTGTATGGCACTAAGGTACGGTATCCACCGATAGTAAGAGCCTACAATGTATTCTGGAATAAAAGAGGTAAATAAACCTTTTAAGTGATTACGATTGTGTTAATTGTTATCATTCGTGAAGTTGGAGCAAATTACAATGGATTCATTGTTAAGCTCTTGAAAACTCAGCCTGAATATGATTGAATTTGTGTCAATGTTGATTGATTGACTCTGCTCATTTTATTTCGATAAATAAATCGATCGTGCTAATTAGGGATCGTTTGTGAACCACTCGTAGTAGACATAGAAGTTATGATAATGTGAAGCGAAAACCTTTGAAATTCGAGGTAGGTGGAAAAGTTATGCCAAGTTATCACCATGAAAAAGGTGTTATATATATTTTGGAAAACGTGGGAAGTTAAGTCCCCGTTAGTATGGACCATTCGATATTATATCGAGAGTAGGTCCTGTGGCATGAAAACTTAAATTACCTCGAGAGCTACAAGGAATTCACAATACTTTTCATATGTCAAACCTAAAGAAATTTCTTCTTGGCGAAGATCTTATTATCTCTCTTGATGAAGTATGAATCGACGGTAAGTTGCATTTCATCAAAGTACTTGTTGATATTATCGATAAGGAAGTTAGGCAACCGAAGCAAAGTCGGATTCCCGTTGTCATGTGTAATGGAACTCAAGACGAGGACCAAAATGCATTTAACTCTTTGATTTCAACGAGCGATCGAGGAAGAACGCAAGTTGATCTTCGGGACGAAGATCCCAATTTGGTGGGGATAATGTGACAATCCGTCAATTTCAGGTCAATATTTTAATCTCGACTATTAAGTATTATATATTTACTTTAACAAGGAGTACATTAAGTATCGATATTATATTCTCAATTTATCATAAGAATGATTTTATTGTATTTATTTTTATCTCTCGTGTTTTACGTTTTAACGAATGACGAGAACTACTAATGATCGTGATACCGACGGATGCCCAAAAATTTACGTTTTATTATCGATTGTCTCGATATTTAATATTTTCGACGTTTTCGATTTAATTACGTTTTAAGTCGTGTCGAAGTTATATTATTATATTTTTGAAGCGTTTTAACTTTTGAAAAGTGTTTTTATGAAACCCGAGTCCCGTAAATATTTTTAAAATTTGATATTTACATTTTCTACCCTTACAACTATTTAATTGCATTTTGGACCAAAACTATGCAAAATTGGCAAAATTTACCCCTCCACCACTACTATATATAATTTTTACACTTACAAACAAACAAACAAAATCATTTTAAAAGTAAAATCCACCCACCTCTTCCTCCTCCTTATTTTTGTCGTACACCCCAACACAAAAACCCTTCCAAACATTTGATCTTGACTTTGATTCATTAAAAACTAATCAATGACCCATTAATGGTTTTGAAAGAGGATCATTATGGTATAAATTTTTCCAACATGCATTCACTTTATTTTTCTTTCAAATTTTTGGTGAAGAACATCATGTTTGATCCATTTTTGTAGTTGTGGTGTTGTTATTATTATTATATTTGTAGTGGGATGATGTTGCATGCATGATTTTTATATATTTGATTTTTATTAGATTGAATTTGAGGGTTTTAGGAGTTAGATACATGTGTTATAATGATATTAGGGTAATATTAGGAGTATGTAAATTGTTAAAATAGGTCAAAATGTTGATTTGGTGTGATTTTTAGATGGTTAATTTTAGGCAGTAACTTAAAGGGCATTTTTGAATTACTTACTGTAATAATCTTGTTAAACTAATAAGATAGAGTCGTAGAGAATTTTGTTAGCTTCGATTTGATATAAGATAGAGCTTCTAGCTCCAAACGAGTGCGAAGTTACAACAACTTTAGTATTTGTGTACCGGGAGGCAGGTATCGGCACAATCAGAAAATTGTTGTCGATATTTGGATCGAATCTCGGGGACTATAGAATGAGTTTTAAAAATTTTCAAGGACTGATGTAAGTTTCTAAACCTCAGGTCATGAGTCTATTTTCAAACCCGGGTGTCGGTTTTGTAAACGGAATTGTTTAGATATGTCAAAATGGTTTTACAAGTAAAAGGCGTAAAACTGTCTGGTTTTTATAACACGAAGGTGTGTCGGGCAGAAGGTCTTAGAAGTAATATTTTTGAATGAAACTTAAATTGAGTCTTATTCATATTATATGTGAGTTTGTCACCAAGTTTCGTCGAAATCGGACAAGTGTAGATAGGGTAGATTGGTGTGTACATTTGGAGTGTACATGCTGATTGGTATTTTGGACACGTAGTTCAATAATTATGTGGCGTGAGTTGAGTATTCGCCATTGGACATGGTGATTTACTCAAGTTTTAAGTCATTATGTAAATGACTTAGTTACTGGTCCGAGAGAAGTAAAATGATAATTTGACTTGCGTTGACTTGGCGTCTTAAGACGGGTCAATATCGAGAGTGCAAGTGTTTAAAAGAATAGTGTTGAATAAAAGGGTATAGTAATAACACTTGTATTATTAAATTTTTCGGGATTGTCTTGGTTTTGTAATTTTGATTTTTATGTTATTTAAGTATGATTTATAATTAAGTCGATTTTTAACGAACGCGCCTTATTTGGTAGGTTGCGGTTTTCGTGTTTAAACGGGCATCACAAATCGTCGGCGATCGTCTCATTACCACTACTGGCTAAGGTGAGTCTATAGCCTCGCTTTTATAATTGCTTTGAATGATTTTAAAACCCGCGAGGGGGATAACATGCTTGTTTTATTAAAATAAAGGGGTACAACGAGAAGTTGTGGAAACCCTATTAATGGGCGCAACGAGAAGTTGTGGGAACCCTGTTTACTTGAAAAGTAATTATTGAAATTGAAAAGTACAACTATAAGTTGTGGTAAACTCATGATTGTTTTAAAATTGAACACAAGGAACTTAATTGTATGTTAAGATGAAATTTATTACATAAGTTTGTTTAGCCTTAAAAGACCCATGAATCGTAAATTGTTAATCGAAGTAACGCTAATGCTATGGATAGATCTATCGGGGTGACGCCCAGTCCGGTCGTGATTAGCTCTCGCGTGGTGTTGTGATGCACAAGTAATGAAACATCAGATGCATTGTATAAGAGAAATATACGCACTTGGCTAGGTGTGTTGGGCTGAAATAATATATTTTAACGTTCAATATCACGAGACTTATGTAATAACACGATAATTATGTTCGTACAACATAATTGTCTTTGATAAATTATTAACCATGGAAGGTTATTTTAAATACTTGTGTTCTCTTTATTTAAATTAAACTCTATGGATTCACTCGGCAAATTTTGCTGACTTTTTAGCATGTTTTATCTCAGGTCCATTGGGAAGGCACTCGAGGAAGGTGGTTTCGTGAAGCTTGCTTATTTGAAATGTTATGGCCCGCTTTTATAAATTATATCCATTCAAATGAGTTTTACCATTTACTAGGTTTTGAAAACTCGAAGTTATCTGGGACCGTGTATGAAATTGTACTTTTATTAAATGATAATGAATGGATGTTTATTAAAACGACTTGTTTAGAGCCGTTTTCTATGATTATGAGATTGAACCATGATAGTAACACCCAATGACCCTTCCGCTGTTATGACCGAAATTTGGGGGTGTTACACATCTTATGCTTTTTAAGCTTTCTAAGATGACTGATACATTGGGGGAGATTGTTAGCCGTATATTTTATATAGTCGAACAAGAATGTATTAGGTCATCTTAGTCGTAAATGGTCTTGTATTGTAATAGGTTAGTCGGGAAAACCGGGCTTGGACTTTAAGCTAATATTGTATAAGTTATGGGCGTAAGCCCAAAACAAAGCCAAGCCCGGCCCAAGGATTCTAAACCCACGGCCCATATGCCAAGGGTATATATACCCTCTTCCATGTGTGGAAGAGGGTGTTGGTTCACTTTTAGTTTCTCTCTCTAGTAAAAGTTTAAACCTTCCAATTCTCTCTCTTTTCTCTCTCTACTTTCTTCTCTTTCTCTCTCTAAATATCAACTAAATCTTGTGTTATGGATTAAATGGGAATAACAAAAAGATCTTGAAGATGCCAAATTAGAAATTTCCAAGAAAACGGACAAATTTGAAACATATTTTGAAAAACTTGAAAAGTCAAACGTTGTTCTTGAAAGAAAATTGGATCAAAAAGTTTTAGATTCTAAAGCTGAAAAGGATAATCTTTTGAAACAAATTCAACTGCTAGAATCTAAGTTGGCATCCCAAAATAGATTGCTCAAAGAGAATGAGACTTTAAAAGCTCAAGTTCAAGAAAAGGTTTTTGCTATAGCTGTGTTGAAAAACGAATTAAGGAAAAATAGAGGAACTAGTGTGGACACTAAGCTTAAAAAACCATCAATCTTGGGGAAACCGCCTACAAATCAGTTCGTCAGACAACCGACCGTCAGACAAACTACTGCATTTAGATCTGAGCGACCACAATCCTCGAGACCACAGTTTGCCTCCCAAGTTGATTTGGTTCATCTTTCTAGACTAGTCACTCCAGCAACTAGGCCCAATGTGACCAAAACTGCTTTAGCAAGACCTAATCACATGATTGCCTCTAGTTTCTCTAAAAATACCAAGACCATGTCTAGAACTAGTTCAAATGAAGTTTGCCATAAATCTGGTCTAAGGGAAGCTAATCAAAAGACACATGTAAGAGATAGCAATGTCAAACCTAGTCAGATGCCCTCTAGATTACCCAACACTGCTAACCGTAGCATGTCATCTTCTAGGAGAATCGATCAATCATCTAGGAATTACTCAGACATTAAATATGCTACTTGTAAAACATGTAGGAAATGTGTCTTTAAAGCCAATCATGATTCTTGTATCAATAAATTACTTAATGAGGTGAACTCCCGTGCTAGACTTAAATCCCAGTGGGTAGCTAAAATCAAACCCATTGGTAAAATGTGGCGCCCCACTGGCAGAACTTTTACTCTTGTAGGAAACGAGTGCCCTTTAACTAGGATTGTCTCCGATTCTACTAAGACTGCTAGGGAGGAAATTGCAAAGGATGATACATCACTTAAGCCTAAACTTAAGGTGTTCTATAAAAGGAAACGTTTGCCAACTAAGACAAGTGAATCATCCCCTCAGGCCACCTCCGGCACAAGAAAAGAAAACTGTGAATCCCCAAATGGTTCTAAGATAGATATCGCTAACCCACATAAAATCATACAAACTCCTAATGAGAATGCAGGTACCAAAGTCCAAGTTCAACAAGAACACAACGGTCAGATCTTTACATATCGTTCAACTAAGGACACTCTTAGAGTTTGGTTACTGAAGAAGCTGATATCAAAGAAACAAGTGTCTCAAGGGGCTCGCAGTTAAGTCATACAAGGACTTATAGTCACATCACAGACTATAACTCGTTCGTCAAAGAAAGGAAAGTTTATCGCCGATGATAAGCTTATCCTAACAACGATAAATTAATTTTTCTCGGGCATGAGCTTATATCAAAAACATTCCAAGTTTTTAAGCTCATGCACGATGGCTCCTCGTTAAATGACAGACGATGACCCGGACTTCAGAGAAAGGAAACTTTATCTACGCAACGATAACTTACCCTCAAAACGAGAAATTAAGTTTTCTCGGACACGAGCTAAATTTAAAACTATTCAAAAGTTTTAAGCTCGTGTATATGGCTCCGCGTTAAATGACAGACGATGACCAGGACTTCAGAGACAGGGAAGTTTATCTACGCAACGATAACTTACCCTCTTAACGAGAAATTAAGTTTTCTTGGACACGAGCTTATCCTAAAACCATTCAAAGGTTTTAAGCTCGTGTATAAGGCTCACATTAAATATCAGATGATGACCCGGTCTTCAAATAAAGGAAAGTTTATCGCCGATGATAAACTTATCCTCATTAACGAGAAATTAAATTTTCTTGGACGCGAGCTTACATTAAAACTATTCAAAAGTTTTAAGCTCGTGTAAATGGCGTATAATTATATTTCAGATTATGCCCCGGACTTCAAGGAAAGGAAAGTTTATCACCGATGATAAACTAATCCTTACAACGAGAAATTAATTTTTTCTCGGGCATGAGCTAATAATAAAAACATTCGAAGTTTTTAAGCTCATGCACAATGACTTTCAGTTAAATATCAGACTGTAACTCGGACTTCAATTTTAGGAAAGCTTATCTTTAAAGATAGCTTATCCTCGTAACGGGAAATTAAATTTTCTCGGTCATGAGCTTGTATTAAAATATTCCAAGTTTTAAGCTCAGAAAGGAAAGTGTATCTTTTAAATAAGAGAACTTTTCCTCATAACGAGACATTCATCTTTCTCGATCTTGAGCTTTACGTTAAAAACATTCAAAGTTTTTCAAGCTCATGAAAATGACTTCTAACTAAATTTCAACTTAGGACTCGTTCTTCAGTTAAAAGGAAAGTTTATCGCCGATGATAAACTTATCCTCACAACGGGAAGTTTATAACTTCTCGGACTTGAGCTCGTTTTTTGTAAGATATTCAACATCTTAAGCTCAAGTAATTGTTTTTCAAAACATTGTGTTAGGACCATTGTAATAGTTAAATGTAATAGGTAGACTAGGAGGTATGTAGTTCCTCCTGGTCCTAGTAGTAGTAGGAGCAAGTCCTGCTCCTGGTCCTAGTCGAAGTCAAACTTTATTATTTACTTAATATTCTGTTAGGATATGCATGAGATATGTTAGGAAAGGATATGCATATCAGTTTTACACGTTTTATTTAATGCTGTATTAGGGTTTCCTTGAAGTATAAAAGGAACCTTAGGTAGAAGGGTTAGACACACCTTCACCAAACGTAGTTCTAGTGATTATCAATATTAGAAATCCTTAGAAAGGATCAAGTCTTTATAGTTATTCTGTTCTTCTTTATTATATTTGTATTCTACATTCACATTGTGTATAGAGTCTCTTGGTGATTTGACTTGTGATTACAGAAGTCATTCACCGGTCCTGACAGGCTGCAAGATCTACATCTAGTAGACCCAACAAGTGGTATCAGAGCCTGGGAGGGTCTCTATACAAGAAGAATCAAGTTTTCTCACTTTCTGACAATTTTGCTCTATCATGTCTGCCTCAACTTCTACTCAAACAGGAGAAGATAGCACTCCTAAAATTGTGCAACCTCAGCAGATCGTTGCTACGGTTTCAAACACAAATGGTAAATTCCATCTTCTGAAAAAGGGTGAATATGATAACTGGGCAATGAAGATGGAATGGTGGATCACCAATACTGATCAAGATCTTTGGAAGATCATTCTGAATGGGAACAGCAGGAAGCTTACTGGAAGAGACAAGAATGGTAATATTACTCTTCTTGACCCTAAATCTCATGAAGAAATCATAGCTATTCAGAAGGAGGTCAAAGCAAAAACGATTTTGCTTCAATCTCTTCCTGAAGATCACATGGGTGACTTCTACCATTTGGATGATGCCAGAGAGATCTGGAATGGCATAAAAGCAAGGTTTGGTGGGAATGAGGAGTCAAAGAAAATGTGAAGATCCATGCTGAGAGATGAATTCATAGAATTCAAAATCTCAGAAACTGAAGGTCTACATCAAGGGTATGATAGGTTCCAGAAGATATTGAGCCAGTTGAGTCAACTTCGGTCAAAGCCTGATGATGGTGGTATTAATGCAAGGTTTCTTAAAGCCTTACCCTACTCATGGAAACAGGTGGTGATCTCTCTCAAAGCCAAAGGTGGGCTTGACTATCTCAACTTTGATGATCTGTTTCATAAGCTCAGAACTTTCGAACCTCATGTGAGAGGATTTTCGAGTGACTCTTTTCCCACTCCTGCTAATTCTGCCTTTGTGAGTTCTATGGCATCTAGTCCCATGTCATATGCAAGTAGCCCAAGCAATACTGTCTCCTCTCAGCATACTTTTCAGCATACTTCTGCTCCTGATCCTACTGCCAAGTCTGGTAGTATGGTAGAAGTTGTTCTCCATTCTTTTGTGGCTGATGTTGATGCTCAAAAACAACTTGCTTTTTGTTGGGTCGAATTATTGAGTTGATAAGTCAAAACACAACAAAATAAGAAGACAAGGGCTAAAAAGTACAAGTTGCAAAAGAACAAGCCGTTGGAGTCTTTTTATTACTTTAGCTTTCTTTGTAAGCTATGTTTTCTAGTATATAAAGAAAACATAGGACGTAGGTTTTATATCATATCATTCATTCACAATGTAAACCTAAAGTGTGTGTCGCACTAGACGTGGGATTCAATGTATACACGTCTAGTGGATGTTTGTTATTAATATAATGAACATCCCAATTGTTTTAATTCATGTGTCTTTGTGCCTAAACACCTTGTCATGATCATTGTTCTTTTCCGCTATGTTATCATATGAATGATGATCAACCTAGATATAATGGTTCATAACCATTGAGTCTAACGATCAATAGGACTCATCAATTGGTATCAGAGCCTAAGGCTCATGATATCTAGGTCCGACGAGGTGTTCGTGTATGGTGAAGAAGAAAAATTCGTATGGAGTTTTTCTGGACGTTTTTGTGTGCGCAGCAGTATTCAGAAGGTCATAACTTTTGATTGAACCGTTGGATCGTCACGAAATTTTAGATGTGTGTTCTACATACATAGATCTAAACATCCACCGGAGGGATTGTCGAGTTTTATTCCCAGGCAAAAGTTATTAAGCGTCGAAGTTGGCAGCAGAGGTGATTTTCAGTTTTTCAAATTTTTACATAAAATCATGATTAGGGTTTCTTTAAACCCTAAATCAATTTAAAATCAGAAAAATTGAAGATATAGCAGCAAGTAAAAGGTTTTTATCATAAACCCTAGATCGCTTCAAGGCTGTGAGGGCTGTGGATTAAAAGGTTTCTTATACACGATTTGGATTCAGGGTTTGAAACCCTAGATGTTGCAGCCACTGTTTGATATTTAACAGCCAAGAAGAAAACGTGTGATGATGAGGGTTTGATGTGAAGAACCCTAGACCTGAATGGAGCAGCAGTGTAATAGCAGACTACGGGTTTATCTTTGTTTATAGATCTGTGGTACGTCTACATCTGCTGGTACAGTACATTCAAATAATTAAGTTGCTTCAATTAGGTGCCCTAATTCTGGATCTAAACACTGTTTGGATATAAAAGAAGAAACGGTATGGGCTAGGGTTTCTCCAGATTTGTTGTTACGTGAATTCTGATGCGTCTTCTAAGGTTCGGAGAACAGATATGGTTGATGCTATTGTGTTCACACGATACAAAGCCTCTCATTGGTGGAAATTCTTTTGTTTCACACGGTTTGAAGATTTTGCATTCACACGGTTAAACCCTAATATTCATTATCTAAATCTTTGATCCTATACATGCTCTTCCATGGAATTATCGTAAGCCTTCAATTCTCATTGGTTGAAAAGATTGCTTTCACACGGTTATTCAATTCTTATTGGTTCCTAATCAATATGGTGATCGAGTGTCTATTCTTTTGTGTTCACACGATTTGACATGGATAGGTTTGTAAATTTGGACGTCGCTATTGGCTAAAACATCATGTGATGTTCAGAATGCAAAAGGTATGGTATACGCCACTTTTGGATGTGAGATGACGTCAGCAAGTGTATAAACGTTGACAGCTTAAGTTCAACGCTGACGAGAAAGTAAATCAAACGCTGATGTTTGTAATTAAGACGCTGACAGGTTGAGATTATAGTTGCAAATGACGTCAGCAAAAGGAGACGCTGACAAGGGTTATGGTTGGCGCTGACGTGTGTAATTCAAGCGCTGACAGGAAGGGTTTCGACGCTGACAGGAATAAGTCAACACTGATAGGTTGACAGTGTTGTCCGAGATATGTGCTTCAAACGCTGATACGTGTTGTCTGATATCGGGCAATACACAAGGAAGGATATTGGACAAAGAAAGATCTCGGGTAACACACTGATTGCTGCTGTTTGAGAAAACTGGTACGTTTTAAGCACACAAAAAGAAGGGAAATACACACAAAGGTACATGGAATCTCCGTTTTAATATAGAATATCAAGTTGATATTTATGGCTCGGATATTTTTAAATGGATTAATGATTTTAAAGCGAGTTAGCAATTATTCGTGCGAATTTGATGGATATTTAAACTATGTAATCGGGATAGCCTTGCAAAAGAGTTATTCAACATTTGACTTTTACATATGGTATGAAGATGTTATTCCATTAAAATTCATCATGAAGAAGTGTTAACTTAAGGGGAAGAATTCTTATGGTAAGTTTGATGATTGAAGAAGATTTTCACAAGTTTGTGTTCTATCATATCTTAAAGTCGTGGTGTTTCCTGTGGCACTCACACTTTAAAGGTAACTTGTTCGTGCTTTACATGGATGGTGATGAAGACTTGTCATAACACTTGAAGGAGTTACAATATCGTGCTCAGTGTCTCACATAGGATGAGAATATTGACAAGGGATCGAGGTCTACTTATATTTTTTTCAATTTGGTATAAGTTCTTCATCACATGGTTAAACAAGACATGGAACATAAGATTGGGTTATCTACTTCAACATCAAGAATACTTTATTTATTTTTCTTCAGGATCATTACATAGAGCTACTTTTGGAGAATCTACAAGATTGCATACTTTCACATATTCCCTATTGATGTGTCAAAAAGGGGAAGAATATGTGCTATACTTAAGGGGAAGCTTCTTGGAGATCATGTACTACATACAAAGGATTCATGCTTAAGAGGAGTGTTTTGACATCATCAACTAGGGGAAGATTGTTGGGTCGAATTATTGAGTTGATAAGTCAAAACACAACAAAATAAGAAGACAAGGGCTAAAAAGTACAAGTTGCAAAAGAACAAGCCGTTGGAGTCTTTTTATTACTTTAGCTTTCTTTGTAAGCTATGTTTTCTAGTATATAAAGAAAACATAGGACGTAGGTTTTATATCATATCATTCATTCACAATGTAAACCTAAAGTGTGTGTCGCACTAGACGTGGGATTCAATGTATACACGTCTAGTGGATGTTTGTTATTAATATAATGAACATCCCAATTGTTTTAATTCATGTGTCTTTGTGCCTAAACACCTTGTCATGATCATTGTTCTTTTCCGCTATGTTATCATATGAATGATGATCAACCTAGATATAATGGTTCATAACCATTGAGTCTAACGATCAATAGGACTCATCAATTCTTGTTGATCCCAAACTTAGATCGATTAAGCTTTGTGTAGACGAGATTAGATCAAGTACTACACGTAGAGAAACCTTTGCTTATGAGTAAAGTAACAAAGTGTTATGTGGAATTAACACTTGATCTAAAACACAAAGATGTTAAACAAACTTTCACTTGTATTAGAATGATCGAATTGATTACAATGAAAGGTTTAAATTGCGAATACTTATGAAAACTGATATATGACTTTAACCTAAAAGACCTTCTTTTATAGAACAAGAAGTCTTGTACAATAAGCTACGAATCAACTATTCTAGGTAAAGATAATAATAGAAAATACAATGTTGTGCTTATCTTTACCATACATAAATAAAGAAACAAATAAACAAAAGATATTCCATCAGTGTCAATCTTCAAGGCTGTCAGCGTTGACTTCTTCAATGTCAACGCTTGGCTGTCAGCGTCCAAGGTCTTCTTATCAGCGTTGACATTCTTCTTATCAGCGTCTAGTGAACTAACCCATATTTTATTCCCAACAATCCTCCCCTAAACTTGATATCTATTCCAATGATCAAGTTTCTGAATAAAACTTAAGGCTTAGGAGGAATCTTGCAAAAACTTCTTATGTTGGTGATAAACATATCTGATCAAGTCCTTGGCCACGTCACTAGTATAATCAATCTCCAAGGGTGTCTCTAGCATCTTCTCCAACACTTCTTTGGACAAGAAATAGTCAGCATCCACAAGTAAATACTCTGAAAACTTTGTAGAGCTCATATGAAATACACCACAAGTAGAATATAGCCTCCAATGAAGATTACTGAGATCATCTTCAAGATCCTTCCAAATGGCAGGATCTGCTTCTTTTGGACCACACAAAGTCATAAATGTGTTCCAAAGTCTTATTCCATTTGCTGAAGTAGGTGCTTCAGCTGTATACTTGGCCTCTATTAATCTCCATAGATGCACCAAGTCTTCCCTGTCTATGCTTGCAAATATAGAAATAACTGAAGTGAAAGTATGTACCTCCTTTCCAAATCGTCCAATCTTCCAAAATCCACACTCATCTTCATCAAAACTGATGATTGGATTTCTGTCATCTAGAGGTACTACATTTACCAAATCTGAAGCTTCCAATGGAGAAAGCTTGAGATGCTTCCTTATTACACCTTCAGTTGGAAAATACACATCCATATCTTTAGGAAATTGGAAAGGATCTCCTTTCTTCACTGGTCTTTGAGCAATCCTCATTTCCTTTTGAATCTGCATTTCCTCAGCAAGCTCTTGTTTTCTTTCTTCTGAAAGAAACTGGTAGACATTCTGTTCTTGCACCTTCCTCCAAATAGGATGTGCCCTATACTCTAGCTCCTCAAAAGATAAGGCCAGCAACTTCTTGTATGTCCATCTGGGCTGATGGCATCTAAGCAACTTATAGTATAACTGCCTTCTATCCCTTTTGAGCCAGGTCTTGACCTCTTGTGCATTAAACCTCATAATCACCTTTATGTCATCTTGTACCCTAAGCAGAACTTCCAACCCCCAAATTTGATCTGATAAGCTCATTCCTGGGTTGTCCATAACCTTGTCTTCCCAAGCATGGTACATTCTGGTGATTTCTGGTAGGTCCCAATCAATCTGATTCTTCAATTCACTCAACCTTTCCTTTGCTAGCTCATCCCCATATTCAAGCCTTTCTGGATCTTCAATAATTTGAATACTTGAATCTGAACTATCACCTTCTTTTCCATCACCACTTTCTTCCTCACTCTCAGAAACAACAAATGGTGATCTTCTACTCCTCTTCAAATCTCTTTCCACAAGTTGTGCAGCCAACTGTTCATCAAAAGCAATTTGTGCTGCATCTTTCTTTGGAACATCTTCTTCAATCAAAATACCTTTACCTTTGTCTTTTGGATCAATAATTGGTAAAGTAGAAGAAGAAACCTGTGTGGACACGTCTTTGATGATTGTTGATGGCTGGAATACATCAACACCACCTGCAACTTTATCAGCGTTCAAGTTACTCCTATCAGCGCCACGATTTCCTTTATCAGCGCTGGATGTGTCAGCGTCCAAACCTGTATCAGCGCCCAATGTTTCTTTGAAAGTTCCTTCCAAGTTTAATGGTGTCACCTTGGATGTATCAACAACTGGGTGCTTCTTCAAGTTGGTGAGTGCTTCAGCAACCTGCAAAGATTCACTAAATTGTGAACTCTTTTCTGAACTCTTCTCACTAGCTGTGTGAATCAGCTCATCCTCCTCATCCTCTTCATCCTCCCCTTTGGAAGATTCCTCCATTAGACTCCTGCTACTTGGATTCTCCAAAACAGTTACTCTCTCCCTCAAAACTTGGAGTTCACGTCCCTGTTTGTTGACAGTTTGTACAAGACTGACATTTTGCTTTTGCAAGCTAATGACAGCCGCCGTCAATTCAGTCATAGTCATAGGTTCCAATCTGCCCTCAGCTAGAATGGGGATTTGACCTCCCAAAGTAGAATCATAGGGCATGGATGAGGTCTTAATGATGTTGGGACTGTCTTGACCAGCATCTAAGCCTGTGTCAATAGCCCCAGCCTCACCCATTTCACCAGCCACACTTGTGGAGGTGGTTCTCTCTGCTACAAGGCTAGGATCACTAGAGGAGAACACTCCAGTAACCCTTTGGCGTTTAGTCAACCTAGATTGTAATGGGGTGGAAGATGAAGTAGATGGTGTGGGTGTAGGTTGGTTAAGGGGTGTTTGGGTTTGTGAAGGGATGGCATCAGTGTTGGGATTGGTTGTGTTAGCGCTCACATTTTGAGTGTCAGCGCTGGGTTGGTCAAGGTCCATGTTTTCTGGTGAAGGTGATGGTTCATGAATAGGCTCAAGTTGGGGTTCAGGGTCTGGTTATGGTTGTGGTTGTGGTTGTGGTTGTGCAGCCTGAATTACTTCAAGCATGGGTTGGGTAAGAGGTATGGATGCATTTGTGGAGCTCATTTTAGCAAAAATGGTTTTCTGTTGTTTAGGGATCTCATAAAAAGTGTCATGATCCCTAGAACAATACTCTTGTAAATCAAAGACCATTTGCAAAAATCGAGGGTAAGCCAAAGTCATTTTACTTCCCTTGTTTTTACACATCCCTTCAAAAATCATTTTTGAAAAATTATACTTAAGCCCACGTGTTATACAAACCAAAGCACTTGCTATTGACCTGTTTATTTCATTAAAAGAAGTACATTTTGGACTTAAGCATTATAAAAGGACATGTATCAAATATTTCCAGTCAGAGGGAAATTCCTGCTTATGATATTTATTTAAAGTGACATCAGCAGGAATAGGATAACCCAATTCCCTAAGACCCTGTTCTATTGTTGCAATGGCAAGAGTAGTCACACCATCAGCGTCATCAAGACGCAAAGCTTGGCGAACCAAGGCTTCAGTGACCACCCATGTTCTTCCATGAACAGTAGATGTTAATGTGGTCACTCCATTAGCTGTTGTGGAACTAGCAGTGTTCCAAAACTGTCTAATGTGTGCGATAGGGACTAATGGTGTATGAGAAAGTGCATACCTCAATGAAGATGCATTTAAAAATGCCACCATCTGTGAATACTGAGGAAACAAAGCATCATCAGCAGTCAAGTAAGCTACCATATTGTGTTGGCTCTTGAACTCCAATGTTAAATTCTTTGAGTTGAATTTGGGTGCCATGATTGAAAGCTGTTTAGGTTATGTGATATGGGAAAAATCTAGGAGAAAAAGTGTTAGACAAGAAAATATGAATACCCAGAATAAAAAGATTAGCCAAATTTATAGGAGAGATGCATGATTTTGATTGGTCAAAAATGAGGCGGTTATATTCAAAGAGCAATGATGAAAATATTGAATCAAATATAACTTATCTCATGCATTAATTAAAAGTGACAACTCCCCAAAATTACGGCCAAAGATTAGTCAAAAATAACAACTGAGTAGGGCCCACTAGGTGTCAACGGTCAAAAATAGCCCATCAGCGCCCAACGGCTATATTTTCTTGTCAGCGTTTGCCTAAAGCCTTGTCAGCGTCACGATTGGACGTAACAGCGTTTGGAGAAAAACTTGTCAGCGTCTAAAAAATAAAAATAAAAATATTTAAAAAGAAAAAGACCTTAACAAAGTAATTTATCCTAAGGGAAATATCTTACAAGTTGATAATAATTACTGGGCGGCAAGCACTGTCCATTTATGCACACTTGCATAAGCAAGATAGACACAAATGTCCTCTAGAGTCCCTTGCTAACCAAAATACTTACCAACAAAGTTATTTCATAAAATTCTTTGTAACTCCCAGGTAAACCCATAACCAAAGTATTCCCAAGTCTCCCATCAGACCACAACCAATTCTAGGCCAAAAATGTCTTGGCAGCATGCATAGTTTATCAACTTTGCATGCTACAGTGCCTCATGGTTTAGTAAAACTAACCCATACTCACCTGTGGACACAATCTAGAATTGTGATGAGAGTATTATAAGAATACCCAAGAGTCCTAAAGGTTCCTTAAACCTCCCCTCAAACTATGATACATGAGTTCTCAAAATATATATGAACATTAAAAATTTATGTCAAGATAGGAATATAAATATTCCAACCATCATCCATAAACAAAACATGTCCAAATAGCTCTTCAAAGATCCATAAGCAACTCTGTATCCAATGGCATAAAGCTACCACCTACCTACACATTTAGATGAAAAACCACAAAACTAACATTTGTTGCTGACAGCGTCCCGACAACACCTATCAGCGTTGAAGGAACTCTTGTCAGCGTTAGACAATAATATCTCTAACAACGGCAAAATAACACTTGACAGCGTTACATTTACCTTTGTCAATGTTAGAAAAATAAAGTGGAAAATCTAAATCATCACAAAGACCAATAACAATGCATTATCCTGTACATACTTTTACAAAAAGGTTCCAAAACACATATTAAGTGAGATTAACCATTCCAATATTTGTTACCAAATATTGAAATCTTCCAGCATCAAAAGGTTTAGTTAATAAATCAGCCACATTATCTTCTGTGTCTACCCTATCTGGTTGTATTAAACCTTTCTCAAAGCAATCTCTTATAAAATGATGTCTAATTTCTATGTGTTTGGTTTTAGAATGATGTACAGGATTTTTAATAATGCATAAAGTACTGTTATTGTCTACAAAAATCTTGGTATGCATAAAATTATACCCATAATCTAACAGCTGGTTCTGAATCCATAAGACTTGTCCACAACAAGAAGCTGCTGCAACATATTCTGCTTCAGTTGTAGAGTTTGCCACCACTGTTTGTTTCTTGCATTGCCAAGATATCAATCTGCTCCCAAGAAATTGGCATCCACCAGTTGTGGATTTCCTATCAAACTTGTCACCACCATAGTCACTGTCTGAATATGCAATAAGGTCCAATGGAGAATCTTTTGGGTACCACAAACCAAGATCTGGATAACATCTTAGGTACCTAAAAATTCTCTTCACAGCAAAAAGGTGACATTCTTTGGGAGTCACTTGATGGCGTGCACATGCACACACAACAAACATGATGTCAGGTCTTGAGGCTGTAAGATACATCAATGAACCAATCATTGATCTATAGTGCCTAACATCCACATCCTTTCCAGCTCCAATCTTTCCCCAAGGGTGTTGCCTATCCATAGGAGTGGAAGCCTCCTTCTCATGTGGAGAAAAACCATATTTCTTCAAGATTTCAGCTACATACTTATCTTGTGAGATGAAGATACCATCTTCTTTCTGCTGAACTTGCAATCCTAGAAAGAAGTTCATCTCACCCATTGCACTCATCTTGAATTTATCTGTCATGAGCTTGGAAAAATCCTCACTCATTTTTGGATCAGTAGACCCAAAAATGATGTCATCAACATAGACCTGCACAAGCAACACATGTTTTCCTTTCTTCTTTGTAAATAGTGTCTGATCTATGGTGCCCCTCTTGAAACCATTTTCCACCAAGTAGGTGGACAATGTACCATACCATGCTCTTGGGGCTTGATGAAGTCCATACATAGCTTTCTTCACTCTATAAACCTTGTCTGGATTCTCAGGATCTTCAAAACCAGGAGGTTGCATGACATATACTTCCTCAACAATTGTTCCATAGAGGAAAGCACTCTTCACATCCATTTGATAAACAGTGAAGTTCATGCAAGATGCATAAGCTAAGAAAATTCTGATAGCTTCAATTCTTGCAACTGGAGCAAAGACTTCTTCATAATCTATGCCTTCCTCTTGTGTATATCCCTGAGCTACCAGACGTGCCTTGTTTCTGACCACAATTCCTCTTTCATCCTTCTTGTTCCTTAGAACCCATCTTGTCCCAATTGGTCTCACATATCTAGGACAATCAACCAGCTCCCAAACATCTTGTATAGCAAATTGATGAAGCTCATCCTGCATTGCTTCCACCCAGCTAGGTTCTTTGAGAGCATCAAAAATCTTCTTGGGTTCTTCCTGTGACAGAAAACAGGCAAACAAACATGCTTGTACAAGAGGGGTATCAACCTTCTTGTGTATATTGGCAATAAATCCACCAAGACCTTGATGGGATCTTCTTGTCTGAACTGAAGCCATAACATCACCAATGATCTGAGATGTGGGGTGATCCTTTGCTGTGGAAGTGAGAACTCCTCCTTCAAAAAGTCTGGTGTCCTCAATTTCACGCTCCATGTTGCCAATATCTTCTTCATCTGACTCTGTTTGATCAACATGAATCTCTTCATGGACATTGGAAGGTCCACCTTGTTCAAAATGTGAAGAGAAAAGATGTGCAAAGGTGTTGTCAAAGTCTGATCCTTGTTTGTCAGCGTTAGGGCTAACAACGCTTGAACTGCTTGTGTCAGCGTCTGATCCATCAGCGTCTGAATTGCTCTTGTCAGCGCTTGATTTCCCTTTGTCAGCGCCTGAAGAAGTATGCACGTTTGTATTTGGTGGTATTTGAAAACCACCATTATCTTTTCTAGCAGCAGCAGCAGCAGCATAATACTCATCTGTCCATATAGGAAGTGTAACATATTCCTGTGTGGGAGATGATTTAACTGCTGGTGGTCCATCCTCCTTAGCAACCTGTATACCTGAAACATTACCAATTCTCTTTTCCAAAACACTTGAAGTTACCTTCACAATGTCTTGATCAGTAACAGGCATATAATTTAAAGCTCTAGATAAAGGTTCTAAGTCAAACAACCAATTTGGACCATTTTCAGGATCACTAGGTTTACTTTCTAAAAACCTAACATGTACTTTTTCAAGTATACGTTTTTCCTTTTTAATGTAAACCCTATATCCTTTTCTCTGCACTGAATAACCCATGAAGTAGCCTTCATCACCTTTTGAATCAAATTTACCTAGGGCCTCACTAGTTTCTAAAACAACTACATGACAACCAAAAGGCTTGAGAAAGCCAATATTTGGCTTCCTTCCCCAAAGTAATTCATAAGGTGTCTTATTATGTATTTTGTTGACCAATGCCCTATTTTGAACATAACAGGCTGTGTTAACAGCTTCAGCCCAAAAGGCTATAGGAAAGTGGGCATCAGCCAACATGGTTCTGGCTGCTTCAATAAGGGTCCTATTCTTCCTTTCAGCAACCCCATTTTGCTGTGGGGTTCTAGCTATGCTAAACTGCCTAGTAATCCCTTTCTTGGCACAAAAATCATCTAACAACTGATTTCTAAACTCACCCCCATTGTCACTTCTAATAATTTTGACCTCATTACCATTTTTCTTCTCAATTTGAGTAATGAAATTAATCAGACTTTGGGCAGTTTCACTTTTCTTGGCTAAAAAGAAAGTCCATGTAAACCTGGAATAATCATCAGTGATAACAAAACAATATGATTTACCCTTCAGACTTTCTATATTAGTTGGACCAAAGAGGTCCATATGCAATAAGTGAAGTGGTTTAGAACTAGAGTGCACCTGTTTAGACCTGAATAAGACCTTGTGCTGCTTGCCCTTAAGACATGCAACACAAGTGTGGTCATTGTGGAAAGCCTTTTCAGGCAAACCATCAACTAAACCAAGCCTCACAAGTCTATTAATATTCTTAAAGTTTATGTGCCCTAATCTCCTGTGCCAAAGATTACTTTCATCTACTGAGGCTTTAGCATACAGACATGACATTTTATTATTTATCTTAATTCCATTAAGATTCACATTATATATGTCTTTATGCCTTGGTGTTCTAAAATCTATGTATTTTTCCTCAGGGAGCTTATAATCTTTGCTTAACACCAAGCACTCAGTATCTGTGAAAAGAACCTTATTTTTGTTATCACACACTTGTGATACACTAAATAAATTATAATCCAGTTCTTTTACCAAGAAGACATTCTCAAACCGTAGATTGTTGGTGACAAGGGTTCCTTTTCCTGTGATGGTGCCGTAGCCCCCTCCAAAGTATACCTTATCACCATCTTGAATAGGAGAAAAATTGGTCAGATAGTCTTCCTTTCCTGTCATGTGCCTTGAGCATCCACTATCCCAGTATCCATAATCATTGATCTTCTTCTGAATGCCCTGCACATAAAGAAAACACATTAGTTTTCTTTGGGAACCCAAGCCTTGGAAGACTTGGATTCATTTGGTTGTTCAACAAGAACAGACTTGGTTCTCATAACAACCCCATTTTCATCCCTGTTTGAATGAAATTCCCAGTTAACCCCAATTGGTGTTGACAATGCTTTTGAAATATAATGAAACCTGTTGCATGTCATAGAAATACCAGTAGAATTAGGGTTTTGGTCTTGTTTTGGTCTCCATGTTAAGCTAGTAGAAGCTTTAGACCTATTTCCCTATGGTTGCAAATACCTAGGTTTAGCAGTGTGTCTGACAGCGCTGAAATTTCTCTTGTCAGCGCCCCGATTGCTCTTATCAGCGTTGAACCTAGGGTTTGCTACAGGAACCCATTGCCTATTTGACCAAGTGTTTGACTTTTGAAAAGGTCTTAGGCCTTGTGTGTTAGACCCTCTAGAAAAGAATGGGGCTGGTCTAACAACTTGTGAACTTTTGTTCACAAAGGTATTGGGTCTGACAGTGTTTGACCTATGTTGACTTTTGTCAGCGCTGAAATGGTTCCTATCAGCGTTGACATTGGAAGCGTTGACACATTTGTAGGCCAAATGTGAGAAGCTACCACATGTGTAACAAGCTTTTCTAGACATAGTCTTAGGTCTAGAAGCAAAGAAGCCTGTTCCATGATCACTAACTTGGCTTTTTGGTGACCTAGTATTCCTATACATCTCTGCATACTTAACACTAGGTTTTCTAACATTTTGTGGGCCAAGGTCAACAGCTTTGCCAGTGGTAGGGTGTGTGATCTTAATAGGTTTAGGATCAAGGCTCTTGATTGGTGTGGGCTCATTTGGACTTTCACACAACAACCCTCCCTTAACAAACAAGGTGTGGTTAGCTTTCTTCCACTCATCTAGGTCAGTCAGTTTTTGCTTGTATTCCTCAACTGGGGAAATCACTCTAGGTGGAGGAATGAATTCCTCCTCTTGGCATTCTGGCAAGCCAGTCCAAGATAAGTCCTTTGATTGGACACCATAGAAATCCCCAGCTGGTGGTGGAACACCAGTATAATCCTTCATCCCAATCCCACTTTTATCCTTAGAGTCTCTTTGTTTACTAACACACTCTCCTAGGGATTGTGTGGCCTTATCAAATCTCTGGATTTTAAGACTCACATTATCTTTATTTTTGTTAGCCTCCTCTAACTGAGCTATCAAATCAAGATTAACCCTATTTACTATATCTTGAACATCTTTACTCTGATGTAACTCATGTTTTAAGATATTTATTTGATCCTTTAAATCAAACTCCATTTTCTTATACTCAGCTACTGTCTTTTCTGTTTGGGTAAGAGCAATTTGATAATTAGATACTTTGCATCTTTCAGTACTTGCCTCATCTAATAATTTAACTATCTCTTGTTTTAATTTTTCAGTATTTAAACGACAACCCTTAGAACAGAAAGCATCATCATATACCTCATTATCTGATGAAGAGGAGGAGTGTGCCATGAGAGCATATTCAACATGCTCTTCTTTAACTTCAGCAACCAAAGCTCTGTCCTCTTCCTCATTCTTAGCCATCCAGCTCCAGTCCCATTCACCAACACCATCAATTTGTTGAACAGCAACCATGGCCTTGGGATCTGGGCTCTTAATCATTTGGCTTGAAGGCTTCCCAGCATCAGATCTTCTTGGAGATCTACATTCCCTCATAAAGTGCCCCATCCTATGACAGTTGTAGCACTCAACCTTGGACTTGTCAAAACCAGCAACATCCTTAGCATCAAAGGTCATTGATGTAGGTTTTATGTATATATTTACTTTTAGGAAAAAGCAAATATAAACGCGGCAAGTATTAAACTTGACGATTTAATGAAAAACCGACAAATCGAATAAATTCCAAGTTCGTTCTCGAAGGAGGTGTGAATTATGTGTGCCAATTATGTAAAATAACAATGTTTGGATTAGTGACGTTTTTGGTTTTGAGAGAGAAAAATAAAAGACGAGTTACGACTACGTTTAAACTACGACGAATGACGTAAAACGCGAACGTAATTACGTAAAACGTGACGAAATTAAAAATTAAACCTAAAAATTAATTAAAATATTAAACTAAGTCTTAAATAATATAAATAAGAATAAAAATCCAACAAATATATTTTAAAACCTTTTATTAATTAAATATTCAATTTTTAATGCTAATTAAAGCCCAAAAATTAAATATAATTAACAAAATGCCCAAAATATTAATTTATTGAACTAATAACTAACTTATATAATTTAATGACTAAAAACTATTTTTCTTAAATTTTAAAAACTATTTTTCTATTTTTAAATGACTTAAAACTATTTTTAAACTAAAATAATCCTAGAAAATAATTAAATAATGACAAAATTAATCTAACAATTTTAAAAATCTTAAAATACTCTAATGAACAGTAGAAAATTGAAAAAGTTTGAAAAATGTAGAATTTTTCACTAAAAGACAAAACAGTTTACTAATTAAACCCTAATTAAACTAATTTAATTATAAAAAAATAATTAAAAAGTGAACAGTAACTATTTTTAAAACCAAAAATCTTAAACTAATTTTCTAAACCTAAGAAAAATATTAAATCTGAAAAATATAAGTTTTTACCACTAAAAGACAAAAACAGTATATTAAAAAGTAATTAAAATATCTAAATAATATAAAAAATGGAAAATGAACAGTAAAATAAAAAGTGATTAAACTGAAAAATCAAGAATTAAAAAAGAAAAATATAGAAAAAAGAATGAAAGTCTAACTCCTATTTAAGGGCACTAAAGACAAAAAACTTAGAATCTGATAGTGACCTTTTTGGTTTCTATCTTTTAGCGTAGCAGTGGCTACAACAAGCTTATCAGTGGGAAAGGAGTTCCCACTGATAGTGTTAAAAACAGGTCTGGGCAATCAATTGCTTGTAACTTTTGATTGCCTTTGATTTAATGGACAAAAATGGCACCCCTACACTCAGTGGAGTGTAGGGAGTCAGATTAAGCTAGAAAAATAGCAGGCACAACACAAAAATCACACACACAAGCTCAAATAAGTTACTGTAAATGGGCCTAGGGGGGCTGTGAGGGCTTATCTGATCTAGTGTGCACTTGGGTGGATTTCAAGAGCTAAGAACTTGCATACAAGTCACACAAACCAGTTAAAAGCTATCTAATATCCTAGGTACCACCCTAAGCTAGCAGTTAACAAGAGAGGTGGGCAAATTTTAGCTAAAAGTGAGCAGTTTTAGAGTACTTTTCTGATTTTAGCCAATATTTCCTAAAAATGAACATGCACTTCCAATTTAAACCTACCAAACTTCAAACCAAACAACCTATCAAATGACACTACCCTAATGGAGTGTGTCTAAGCTGTTTTTAAGCCAAAATGTTGTCAAAATCCTAGCTTAACAAGCAGTCCCAAACACCCCCTTAATTTCTGTGAATGAAAATTAACAAAGCTATTCTATTACAATCCTTACCAAACTGAAATCTTGTTATCTAAACATGCAATATGAACTTAGATAAACATAAAAACATGAAAAACAATCAGTCAAGCAACTTCATACCAAAATTCATACAAACACAAATTTTAAGCTATGAGAGGGTTCAAGCCTAGGTTTATACCTTGTGGGACCCACATCCGGGCCCCACCATGGCTGCAATGCCATCTCCCATCAGCTTTAAAGCTGGGCTTATGGCTTTGGAACAAGGCTGCTGGCTTTGGAGTAGAGAGAGTGATGGTGTGACTTCCAAAGTCACACCCAATATATCTTCTAGGATGACAACCTGAAAAAGATGAACAAACCAAGCAAAGGTTAACTGAAACTAGGGCTCATAAGCTATAAGAGTGACTTATTGAACAAGTCAGCTTATAGTTTATGGCTTGAAGCTTAAATGATTTCCTTTCTTAAAAACTGACTTTTTAAAAGACCCTTTTTATGAACTATACTTTCTGACTTTTCCAAACTTTGAACAATAGCTTATACAAGCCTTATCACCTTATTTGGTTATCAACCAAATAAGCTATAATACTTGTATAACCCACAAACAGAAGAAATCGGCTTGGGTTAAGTGTCCTCTCCCCTAACTGATTTCTCTTGATAAAGTAAAATAAGGTTTTCAATAAAATGAATGTAAACTGGTTATACTTAAACAAGAAATGAAAGGGAACACAGTGATGCAAAAATTGATAAGCTGCTTTATTATACTTCACTTAAAATTTTTACAAGGACTGGAACCAGAAAAAGGAGTCACATGCGACTTCCTTTTATACATGCCAAAAGAACTATCTAGAATAACTTAAAAACATAAACCCTAACTCAATGGATTTCCAGAAATGCCCTCTTGAATTCAAACTTTGAAAAATTGGTCAAGAGCCCATGTGAAGGATTTTTGGCTGTTTGCTTGATGCTAGCTGGCCAAATCAATCTCAAACGTTCACAAAGTTGTGGAGAGGAAGCTATCGATTCTTGTCCATTGATCTTCTGTCCAATCTTGGCATTTAGCTTTAGACCCGTGTGGAGATGAGCTGTGGGTGGGACATGGGGACACGTGGTGGATGTGTAAAAGGTGGGGTTGGGTTGGGTTGGAGGTTTATTAGGGATCTGGAGATGCACAGTCAAAACCCCTTTGATAAAATGGGGTAATTAGATTAGGGTTTAAGTGAGAGGGAAGGGTGAATAGTGGGTGTAATAGATCTGTTTTAGGGATTATGGAAGTGTTAACCGCCAATTTTAATCTTAATTTATTCGTTTGAAAATAAATTAAACAATAAAACCGGATAGTGGATTCTTAGGTGGCAGGTGAGGTGGAGGATTTGTTGAGGTGGCAGGCCATGAGTGGAGGGTTTTGTTTCTATGTCTGGACAAGTTTAGTCCCTGAACTCTCATATCTTCTTCACTTTGTAGTAAATAGCCCAAATGACTTTTTCCCTTTGTAAAAACTTAGGACAGTTGGCAAAATCAGTCCTTGTGTTTGGTTAAACTATGGACAAGGACTAAACATGTATCTTCTTCAATATTCAAGGGCCTAAATGGTATTTTCTTGAAACTTAAGGACCAATCTTGTAATAATTGAGATTTACAAGGGTCAAAAGTGTCAAGTCTTCAAAAGTTGAGGGACCAATCTTGCCAATCTTCAATTCTTCAATGACTTGACTAGAAATTCATGATTCGGGTCCGGTTCTTTGTGCGGCTTCGTTTCCCGTGTTCGTTATTGCTTGATTCCTTTGATCTTTTGGTGAATTTACGATATCCATACCTAAAATACACAATGAACAAACATAGGCACATATATGGGTATTTTGACGATTTTTTAAGCGTTTTAAGCCCGATTTGGACGATGAGACTATGTATAAATACAGTCTCATCACTCCCCCATACTAAACCATTGCCGTGTCCCCACGCAATGCTAGAATTAAGTATCGTAGCACTTCCAAAATTCATTTTATGATGACATTTATTCAAGACATAAATTTAAACTACTACACGTGTTTTAGACATAATGTATTGTTTTCATCACGAGAATGACTTTTGGGATCATAGAACAAGAACACGTGAATGCTTCGTTAGAAATAATTTCGTCGTCCTCGATTTTCACCCAATTCCATGCTAAGCGTGTAACGAGATCATTGTTATTATAAGTTAGCAACACGAACACATCTCATGAGTGTTAATTACGAACCTAAACTCCCTTATTCCTACTTGGTATCTCTTATATTTTATTTTGTCTTAATGATCACGAGGATACATCATCGACTTATGCGTGAATAGAGATTAAGTCTAAAAATAGAAACTTAACGGTGTAACCAAAATCATCAAATTAATAATTCATCCCAATAGACAACGATGTCAAAAAATTAAGTCAACAAGAAGGATCGATAAACACGGTTTTATAACGGTTTTGAACATGAGACTTATTACCAAGACTTTTATACGCCCCCTAACAGAAGGGCCTTATTATCTTTGGTTTACCTCCATCTTTTATTCAACTTCGCCATGAAGCTTTTATTATGACTTCGGTCTTGCCTTGCCTTTTATTATCCGCCTCATCGGTGGTTTTATTAGCCAAAGACGTATATCCTCACGCTAAGGCGAATTTTGGATCTTTAAAGCTTCGAAGATTAAGGCTTGATTCACTTTCAATTTGGGCATAGATTTTTCGGCCTTGTGAGCTTCAAATTTTTGCTTAATTTAGGTGAGCACTTGAAATCTTATTATTAGGTGAAGCTTTCGATTATTCGGGTGCCAATACTTCAAAACCGTGACGCTGGCGATACCTTAATGTTTTCCCAATTTAATTACATGGAAGCTACCAAAACAAATTAGAAACCCAACAATAGTGACTAAACCGCCAAATCAATATTTATTAACAATTTATTATGCAAAAGCGTTGGGAGAATAAGCCAATAATTTCTACACATAAGATCATGACGATTACGAGACTTATAAATAACTCTATCATTTCTCGTCCTCATTTAAGAGACTTAGCCTTAAAAGTTAAGGAATCGAGCTAAGTGCTCAACACGCACGGTCGAGTCAAAAATTACTCTCGTTCTCACCATCAGAAAACCTACATTCGTGTCTTAAACACTTAAGAAAAACAAGAAAAAAATTAAAATTTGGCCATTTTTAGCCTTATTTGCAACAAAACGATAGCAAAAAGATGAATATTGGATTGCGTATTGACGTGAGCAAGGTGAAGTATCTACTCACCCCCCCATACTAAAACTAAACATTGTCCTCAATGTTTCGAGTCTAGGGGTGTAAACACCCCCATACTAGAGACGAAGTCGAATGCTTAATCTCGAGCATGGAAAGGGTAAAACGAATAACCTAAAAGCCGTTTATGAATTATGCTAATAAGATAAACGTTAGAACATAAAAGGATATCATCGGATATCGGAATCTCCAAAGGCAACGATCGAAGCTCGAGTGATCCGTAAAACGAACACGAGAGGCTTCAATGATGGCGATGAACCTAATAGATCACAATCACAAACAACCACGAAACAAAGGTAGGAAGAGCACAAGTCCCCTCGTTACATTAAACTAAGAAAGCGATAATATTTACAAGGATAAGAATGAGAATCCCCCACGAGGCACCTTGTTTTTGATAACCGAGTCAAAAGCTCGACTCGGATCCCCATAAATGTGATCATTTAGGGATAATCTTGGTATGGTCATTTTTAGTGGGGCTTACATGATAAACAAGGCCCAAAAGTACATGGAGTACTTTAAAAACCCGATAAACGTATACCGGGGTCAAAGATAGCGTCCTCGTTTTCGGATGAAAGACGAAACAACGCCACTCCAACTAGAACCCCAATGGGGTAGAAGAAAATAGATGAGAAGTAGAAAGGTGGGGCAATGGGTAAGTCAAACATATGAGCTACTCGAGGTAGACTCACACCAAGCAAATAGATATGATTTCCATTTATTGCATCGGTGGAAGACCGAGATTTCCCTTTACAAGCAATTCCGGGATCGTAAATCTCGTCCTCGGTGGAGAAATGGGAGGGAACATTTGGGGCTTCCCCCACACTAAGACCACACCAACCGTCGTCAAAAGGAGTAGACGAGGTGGTAGCACTCATAAAACGCGGTGATGACGGAGTTAAACATGTAGAAAAATCATTTAAAACATTTTTAAAATCCTTTCCTTTTTCATCATTTTTAAACTCTTTATGAAAACCCGATTGAATAATGTTGAAAATATTTGGCGTGTCAAATTGAAAATTAGTCGCGCTAAAAATCCTCACATTTAAGTCATTGGCGGGAGGGGGTGGCGGATTATATAAGTTCTCAAAACGTTTATCAATAAAGAACACCGCCCCCTCGGGGTCAACATATTCGTCATCCTCATGAACGTCGATCTCATCGATTTCTTCATCAAAGATAGGCTTGTCAAACCATGGTTTGTCATTCCCTTCCTTGAGTATCTTAGAAACTCTCTCGAAAAGATCACGATCAAGCACGAAACCATCATTCTTTTGTGGGGATCGTTGATAAGTTAGATCCTCACGAATGTGGTAAACGTCATTCTCAAATGAGGAGTGTTGATTAGGTAACTCCTCGAGAATGGGATTTGTGGTCACATGAGTTGGTTCGTCATTGAAAATAAGACGTTCCAACTCATTAAGTTCATCCTCGATCTTGGAAAGGTCGACCTCACTCGTAGGTGGAAGTGAAGGCATAAGAGCTAGCTCTCGTTCAATAATTTCCTCAATCTCGGGATCAAACTCATAATCATCGTACTTCACATGTTTCTTCTTAGGAGAATCAAAAATAGCATGTGGATTTCGAAGTACATGATCAAGCTCGGCAAAATCGCCATCGTCATCGTCAAAGAAAGAGTCGATGTGAGCACTCACAACCATGGACTTACAAGCACTAGGGCTATGCTTAGGTGACTTTTCTAAGACGAGAGGATCGATGTCGATAAACCCTTTAGCCTCAACGGGTGTTGGGCTAGGCATAGGAGGCACTTCGATGGAGTTAGAAGTTGAAGCCTCAAAGTCATGGTCCTTCGAAGGTGGTGAAGACGAATCCATTTTGGTCATTGTCGTGATGGCATTAACGTCACCCTTCGGAATTGGTGTTTCACTTGTTTCGCTAAAAACATCCCAAAGTGAGTTTTCGTCCATGAATTTACACATACCCTTTTGAATTAGGTACACGTACTCTTTGTCATTAAAATCATCATCCTTAAAACCGTTTTTCTTAATTCTTTCAAAACATGCATCAAGCTTCATTCTTTCCGCTAAAGTAAACATTTTGAAATCATTAGAATTTGAATCATTAGGTTTTGAAACCTCGGTTTTTTCATTCTCATAAAATCCTTGGGATTTTCTAGCGAAAAAGTCAATTTTCTCATCCCCATATCTCATAGTAAGTCTCCCCTCGTGAACGTCGATTACGGTTCTAGCCGTCGATAAGAATGGTCGGCCTAAAATAATGGGACATTTAGGGTCACACTCGTAATCGGATATAACGAAATCCGCGGGAAAAACAAACTTTCCAATCCTAACATAGACATCCTCGGCTATTCCAATTGGTATTAAAGGTGTACAATTTGCAAGCTCGATAGTCATGTTTGTGGGGGTAAGCGAAGGCAATCTCATCAATTTCCAAAGAGAATGAGGCATGAGATTGATGCTAGCACCTAAATCGGCAAGGGCTAAACATCCCTCAATCTCGGAAAAATCACAAGGTAGTAGAAATTGGCCCGGATCCTTTTCCTTTCTCGGCATACGCCTTTTGGGTTTTTTAAGAAGGATCGAAGCACAAGTTTCTTCAAGGGTTACTTTGGTAAGGTCGACAAAGCTCTCTTTTTGAACCGTGGATGGAATTTGAGGTACACGAGGGTGTGCACTCCTTTCCTTGGTCGCCACGTTCACCCCATCGACTTTAGAACAAGAAGACGTCTTAGAAGTCGAGGGTTGAGAGGGATAAACAACACGGAATCCTTCAAGGTTAGGGGTAATCACACGACCTTTCTCACGAGACGAGGCGGCTTTACATTGTTCTTTCGGATTAGCAACGGTGTCACTAGGTAATGAACTCAATGACGAACCCGAGGCTTTGTTCATTATAGCCGAAAACATCTTTTTAATATCAATTTGCCCTTGCTCAATCTTCGTGTTTTGCAATTTCAGAGTATTTGTAAAGTCGTTTTTCAAAGTACCAATTTCTCCCTCTAATCGTCTCATATTAGCCTCATTCGTTTTCATGTAATTTTGAAAATCGTTTGACGAACTATTTTGATTAGAATTAAAGTTTGCTTGGTTTTGATTATTTCTTTGAAAATTGTTTTGATTCCCACTTGAAAAATTATTTCCTTGATTGTTGTCTCTATTTTGCCAAGTTATATTACGACCTTGATTATAACCTCCTTGATTTTGATTCGAAAAATTTCCTTGTTGATTATTTCCTTGAAAATTGTTTCGATTTTGAAAATTGTTGCCTTGGTTATAATTGCCTTGTTGTGATGGACCGGCGTTATTTTGATTTTGATTAGAAAAATTGTTGTTTAACGCACTCACATTTGACGTTTGGCCATCCGTAGCCGCACACTCGTAATAATTATGAGGTCCACCACAAAACGTACACGAAACCTCAACCGCTTTCACCGTAGCGGGAGCGTCTTTCTTTTGCATCTCAATGAGATAAGACGTGAACACATTCGTCAACTTATCGACTTTCGCATCAACTCTCTCAATGTCGCGATTAGAACTACTAACATTGGCGACATTGGCAACACTCGGTGCATTGCGGAGTTGGTAAACCTTGGATCGGTTCTCGATAATTATCAAAGCTTCTCTCGGAGTCTTACACAAAAAGTTGCCACCGGCGGCGGAATTCAACGAGTCTTGTTCGTGAAAATTAAGACCGTTGTAAAACGTATCGATTTGGTGCAACTCGGAAAAACCATGGTGAGGACATTGCCTAAGCAATTCCTTAAAACGATCCCACGCGTCTCTAAAAGATTCATTCGATTTTTGCTCAAATTTCGTAATCTCATTCTTGAAAAACGTCGTCTTAGACGGTGGGAAAAAATAATTAACGAACTTGGAAACGAGATCCTTCCACGTAGTAATGGAGTTAGGTGGCTCTTTCTCGTACCAATCCTTGGCGGCACCATCGAGCGAGTACGGAAAAAGCATAAGCTTGACGACATCGGTGTCGACGTTCTTAAACTTGCTCGTGGCCAAAAGACGATCAAAATTCCGAATATGGTCGTGAGGATTATCGGCTTCACGACCTCGAAACTTCGTAGCTTGGATCAATGAAAGCATTCCGCTCTTGATCTCAAAATTCTCCGCCTCGATAGCGGGAATTACGATCGCGTCTCCATAACCCTCGGTGGGCGCTTGGAGCAATTCCATCATAGAACGATTGTCGGCCATCTCCTCTACGGTTTCTTCAACAACGATATTAGGAACGTCGGTTTCTAATTCTCGTCTACGTCGTCGATTCCTTCGATTACGATTGCGTCGATTCGAAGCTTCACTAGAATTGGAATAATCCTTCGATCGAGTGCGCATGCACTAAGCGTAGAATGGGTGGTAGCAAAGAAGATTCTTTTTGCGGCTTTTTGATTTTTTAATTTTTTTTTGGTTTTTGATTGGTTTTTTAATTTTTTTGGATTTTTGAATGTATTACGTAGACACAAATCTACAAATCTCCCCTCGAATCGACTTTCTCGATTAAAGGAGCCTCAAAGAATGAAAACGATCACGTGGAGTGAACGTTCTCGATGACTTTAGAACGTTGGTGGAACACCAAAACGTTCAAGAGGGTTTAATCTTGAAAACACAAGCAAATATAATATACGTAGATAATACTTGGGCGGCAAACCCTCGATTGGCCCTCTTTCTCAAAACACGCACAAGCAAGCGGAGGAGACGAGGCGGCGCTAAGCACTTAAGAGCCTTTTTCCTTTAGGTCGTGAAATACAACCGCCTTATACCCACCTTATAGTTTGTGTTAATTGAAATTAAGCCTCACGAAAGTATTTATCTATTTTGCCTTTAAACTTTTGCTTTAGATTCGAATACAATGATCGAGTGATGAAATCCCGAATCAAGGTTGTGATTTCTCACGTATTTGGAATACTTGTATATTTATTTGTTCTTACGTATTACAATATAGTAATAATAATATTCACAAGAAAAACGAAAACCAATATATCTACAATATAGTAAAGATTGTTTTGTGTTTAACTTAGGAAAATTAAACACGATTTATTTGGATATTATACTATAATAGATAAAAAAATAACAAAAATGAGTATGTACGATATTTACGCTTTCCAAGAATTGAAAAGCAAAAATGCACTACTCACACAAACACGATACTAATAATAATGGCACACTAAACACCTCCCCGGCAGCGGCGCCAAAAATTGATGTAGGTTTTATGTATATATTTACTTTTAGGAAAAAGCAAATATAAACGCGGCAAGTATTAAACTTGACGATTTAATGAAAAACCGACAAATCGAATAAATTCCAAGTTCGTTCTCGAAGGAGGTGTGAATTATGTGTGCCAATTATGTAAAATAACAATGTTTGGATTAGTGACGTTTTTGGTTTTGAGAGAGAAAAATAAAAGACGAGTTACGACTACGTTTAAACTACGACGAATGACGTAAAACGCGAACGTAATTACGTAAAACGTGACGAAATTAAAAATTAAACCTAAAAATTAATTAAAATATTAAACTAAGTCTTAAATAATATAAATAAGAATAAAAATCCAACAAATATATTTTAAAACCTTTTATTAATTAAATATTCAATTTTTAATGCTAATTAAAGCCCAAAAATTAAATATAATTAACAAAATGCCCAAAATATTAATTTATTGAACTAATAACTAACTTATATTATTTAATGACTAAAAACTATTTTTCTTAAATTTTAAAAACTATTTTTCTATTTTTAAATGACTTAAAACTATTTTTAAACTAAAATAATCCT
The DNA here is from genome assembly GCA_025667525.1 of Glebionis coronaria. Classification (NCBI taxonomy): domain Eukaryota; kingdom Viridiplantae; phylum Streptophyta; class Magnoliopsida; order Asterales; family Asteraceae; genus Glebionis; species Glebionis coronaria. The sequence continues at coordinate 221,468,061 of CM046879.1, forward strand.
AGAAAATAATTAAATAATGACAAAATTAATCTAACAATTTTAAAAATCTTAAAATACTCTAATGAACAATAGAAAATTGAAAAAGTTTGAAAAATGTAGAATTTTTCACTAAAAGACAAAACAGTTTACTAATTAAACCCTAATTAAACTAATTTAATTATAAAAAAATAATTAAAAAGTGAACAGTAACTATTTTTAAAACCAAAAATCTTAAACTAATTTTCTAAACCTAAGAAAAATATTAAATCTGAAAAATATAAGTTTTTACCACTAAAAGACAAAAACAGTATATTAAAAAGTAATTAAAATATCTAAATAATATAAAAAATGGAAAATTAACAGTAAAATAAAAAGTGATTAAACTGAAAAATCAAGAATTAAAAAAGAAAAATATAGAAAAAAGAATGAAAGTCTAACTCCTATTTAAGGGCACTAAAGACAAAAAACTTAGAATCTGATAGTGACCTTTTTTGGTTTCTGTCTTTTAGCGTAGCAGTGGCTACAACAAGCTTATCAGTGGGAAAGGAGTTCCCACTGATAGTGTTAAAAACAGGTCTGGGCAATCAATTGCTTGTAACTTTTGATTGCCTTTGATTTAATGGACAAAAATGGCACCCCTACACTCAGTGGAGTGTAGGGAGTCAGATTAAGCTAGAAAAATAGCAGGCACAACACAAAAATCACACACACAAGCTCAAATAAGTTACTGTAAATGGGCCTAGGGGGGCTGTGAGGGCTTATCTGATCTAGTGTGCACTTGGGTGGATTTCAAGAGCTAAGAACTTGCATACAAGTCACACAAACCAGTTAAAAGCTATCTAATATCCTAGGTACCACCCTAAGCTAGCAGTTAACAAGAGAGGTGGGCAAATTTTAGCTAAAAGTGAGCAGTTTTAGAGTACTTTTCTGATTTTAGCCAATATTTCCTAAAAATGAACATGCACTTCCAATTTAAACCTACCAAACTTCAAACCAAACAACCTATCAAATGACACTACCCTAATGGAGTGTGTCTAAGCTGTTTTTAAGCCAAAATGTTGTCAAAATCCTAGCTTAACAAGCAGTCCCAAACACCCCCTTAATTTCTGTGAATGAAAATTAACAAAGCTATTCTATTACAATCCTTACCAAACTGAAATCTTGTTATCTAAACATGCAATATGAACTTAGATAAACATAAAAACATGAAAAACAATCAGTCAAGCAACTTCATACCAAAATTCATACAAACACAAATTTTAAGCTATGAGAGGGTTCAAGCCTAGGTTTATACCTTGTGGGACCCACATCCGGGCCCCACCATGGCTGCAATGCCATCTCCCATCAGCTTTAAAGCTGGGCTTATGGCTTTGGAACAAGGCTGCTGGCTTTGGAGTAGAGAGAGTGATGGTGTGACTTCCAAAGTCACACCCAATATATCTTCTAGGATGACAACCTGAAAAAGATGAACAAACCAAGCAAAGGTTAACTGAAACTAGGGCTCATAAGCTATAAGAGTGACTTATTGAACAAGTCAGCTTATAGTTTATGGCTTGAAGCTTAAATGATTTCCTTTCTTAAAAACTGACTTTTTAAAAGACCCTTTTTATGAACTATACTTTCTGACTTTTCCAAACTTTGAACAATAGCTTATACAAGCCTTATCACCTTATTTGGTTATCAACCAAATAAGCTATAATACTTGTATAACCCACAAACAGAAGAAATCGGCTTGGGTTAAGTGTCCTCTCCCCTAACTGATTTCTCTTGATAAAGTAAAATAAGGTTTTCAATAAAATGAATGTAAACTGGTTATACTTAAACAAGAAATGAAAGGGAACACAGTGATGCAAAAATTGATAAGCTGCTTTATTATACTTCACTTAAAATTTTTACAAGGACTGGAACCAGAAAAAGGAGTCACATGCGACTTCCTTTTATACATGCCAAAAGAACTATCTAGAATAACTTAAAAACATAAACCCTAACTCAATGGATTTCCAGAAATGCCCTCTTGAATTCAAACTTTGAAAAATTGGTCAAGAGCCCATGTGAAGGATTTTTGGCTGTTTGCTTGATGCTAGCTGGCCAAATCAATCTCAAACGTTCACAAAGTTGTGGAGAGGAAGCTATCGATTCTTGTCCATTGATCTTCTGTCCAATCTTGGCATTTAGCTTTAGACCCGTGTGGAGATGAGCTGTGGGTGGGACATGGGGACACGTGGTAGATGTGTAAAAGGTGGGGTTGGGTTGGGTTGGAGGTTTATTAGGGATCTGGAGATGCACAGTCAAAACCCCTTTGATAAAATGGGGTAATTAGATTAGGGTTTAAGTGAGAGGGAAGGGTGAATAGTGGGTGTAATAGATCTGTTTTAGGGATTATGGAAGTGTTAACCGCCAATTTTAATCTTAATTTATTCGTTTGAAAATAAATTAAACAATAAAACCGGATAGTGGATTCTTAGGTGGCAGGTGAGGTGGAGGATTTGTTGAGGTGGCAGGCCATGAGTGGAGGGTTTTGTTTCTATGTCTGGACAAGTTTAGTCCCTGAACTCTCATATCTTCTTCACTTTGTAGTAAATAGCCCAAATGACTTTTTCCCTTTGTAAAAACTTAGGACAGTTGGCAAAATCAGTCCTTGTGTTTGGTTAAACTATGGACAAGGACTAAACATGTATCTTCTTCAATATTCAAGGGCCTAAATGGTATTTTCTTGAAACTTAAGGACCAATCTTGTAATAATTGAGATTTACAAGGGTCAAAAGTGTCAAGTCTTCAAAAGTTGAGGGACCAATCTTGCCAATCTTCAATTCTTCAAGGACTTGACTAGAAATTCATGATTCGGGTCCGGTTCTTTGTGCGGCTTCGTTTCCCGTGTTCGTTATTGCTTGATTCCTTTGATCTTTTGGTGAATTTACGATATCCATACCTAAAATACACAATGAACAAACATAGGCACATATATGGGTATTTTGACGATTTTTTAAGCGTTTTAAGCCCGATTTGGACGATGAGACTATGTATAAATACAGTCTCATCAGTCATCTTCTTCTTGAACCTTTTATTAAACCTGTTTGCTCTTAAACTTACAAGAGCCATAGTCCACTTGATGTCCATCTCTTCCAATTGTTCATCACTTATCTGCTCAAGATCTTCATATGTAATCCTTGAATCACTGGGCAAAGAAGCAATGAATGCACACACAGTATCTAGATCAAAACCAGCAGGTTTAATTCTATCAGCGCCATGATTGTGTGTGTCAGCGCTTGAGTACAAAGCGTTGACAAAATATGATCCAGCGCTGACAGGCTGAGATCCAGCGTTGACACAATGAGATCCAGGGGCTGAATGTCCATAGAAGTTCATGGAATCAAATTGGCCTTCACTTTGTGAGAAGAAGGCCATGTTGCTGCTGGAAGATTTATTATCACTATCCAATTGCCATTCATTCTCCAACAGTCTTAGTTTGTTGAAGATGTCATCAAACCTTGAGGTCTTGTGGGTGTTATTGACAAGAATGGATCTTGTCTCAATCTTCCATACATCACCAAGGCTTTTGAGAAAAGTAGCATTCAATTCAGGGTCATCAATCTGTGTTCCCATGAAGGAAAGTTGACTTGTGATGTCAAGAAGTCTACTTCTCACACTGCTGAGATTTTCATTGGGTTGAGCTTTAAAGACAGTATACTCATGCAAGAGTTGCTTCTTCTTTTCTTCTTTTGTGTCAGCATTGCCACCATGTGCTACTTCAAGAGCTTCCCAAAGCTCTTTTGCAGACTCAAAGCGTTTGTACTTGTGCTGATTCTCATGACCTAGGGCGTGTTTCATGATGTTCAAGATTTTCATGTCCACCCTCTTCTTGGCTATATCTTCAACAGCTACAGCTCTCCCATCTCCAGGCTTTTCCTGCTTATCAGCTTCAGGACAATTAGGAACAGCTGTCCTTGTGGCAATTGCAGCAGCAATCTTTGCTGCTTTGTCGAATGTGTTCCCATATTCGACAATCTCCAAAAGAGTATAGTCATAAATAGATATATACTGCTCAAAGTTAGACTTCCAAAGCTCAAAGTTCCTGGCATCAAACATGGGAATTTTGATACTAGGATTTGAGGAGTTGTTTTGTAGCAAAGCAGCAGCTTGATCTGTGCCAGACATGATGTTTTTAGGGTTTTTAGGGTTTTTTTGGTGTTTTAGGGTTCTTGCGTTACTTAAAGATCAAAAGTTTCTCAACAGGCTCTGATACCACTTGTTGATCCCAAACTTAGATCGATTAAGCTTTGTGTAGACGAGATTAGATCAAGTACTACACGTAGAGAAACCTTTGCTTATGAGTAAAGTAACAAAGTGTTATGCGGAATTAACACTTGATCTAAAACACAAAGATGTTAAACAAACTTTCACTTGTATTAGAATGATCGAATTGATTACAATGAAAGGTTTAACTTGCGAATACTTATGAAAACTGATATATGACTTTAACCTAAAAGACCTTCTTTTATAGAACAAGAAGTCTTGTACAATAAGCTACGAATCAACTATTCTAGGTAAAGATAATAATAGAAAATACAATGTTGTGCTTATCTTTACCATACATAAATAAAGAAACAAATAAACAAAAGATATTCCATCAGTGTCAATCTTCAAGGCTGTCAGCGTTGACTTCTTCAATGTCAACGCTTGGCTGTCAGCGTCCAAGGTCTTCTTATCAGCGTTGACCTTCTTCTTATCAGCGTCTAGTGAACTGACCCATATTTTATTCCCAACACTTTTGATGACTTCAAACAGGTCGATAAACTTGACCTGGATGAAATCGATCTTAAATGGCAGATGGCCATGCTCACTCTTAGGGTTCACAAGTTTGAGAAGAAAGCAGGACGGAATTTTAATTACAACCCTCGGGAGCCAGCAAGATTCGACAGAAGCAAAGTTCGATGCTATAACTGCCAGCAACAAGGGCACTTTGCAAGGGAATGCCCTAGCAAGAATGACCAGGAGAAGAGAAGGTACTCAGCTTTTAAGGTTCAGGAGGTAAAAGATGACAAGAAGGCATTGGTATCTGTTGACTCTATGGTCAACTGGAATGATCATCAGGCTTTTACTCTGGAATCAGCTGAGTCCTCAACTGACGTGTTTGCCATGATTGCTGGAAATCTCTCTGATGCAGAAGAAGCAGACGATTTTGCTCTTATGGGCATCTCACCTCAGGTACAACATTGTCCTCTTGGTTGTCATGATAAATACTCTGAATTGTTGTCCTAATTTAATGAAGTGAATGATCAAAATGGTAAATACTTTTTAGAGGTTCAAGCCTATAAGGCTTCTTTAAACACATTGGAACAACAAAAGAGGTGGTTACAAGATACTCAACGTGAGTATGAGAATAAAATCCAGATACTAAGCATCGATTTAGAAAACACAACGAATATGCTTAAATATACAGAAACAGTAAGAGATGCCAGTATCAAAGAAAAAGAGGAGATGCAAGAAAAGTTAGATGCTACAATGTTGAGATTTGAAAAATGGCAAAAGGCACCTAAAAATCTTTCAAAATTAATTGATAGTAGCATGTCTGGTAGAACTAAAAGAGGCTTAGGATTTGAAAAATATATTGATTCAGAAGATGTGTTTGATTTATCTTTTTCAAGTGTCTTTGATGCCGACAAAGAGGACGAGGGAAAACCTAGTTACAATAGGTTTAAACCAGCAGCAGAAATGCATGTTGTCCCTCCTCCTCTTACTAGAACTTTTATGCCCACTTCATGGCATAATGACTTGGATGGATCACAGATGCATGAGTCCCCAAAAAGTTCTACTAATTCTAATGACTTTGTCTCGTGTACTTTCAGTGACAAAGCCAGTGACTCTGCATCTCGTGGTTCAAGTGAAGAGTCAAGACCTACAAGTTACAAGTTGAATGATCATGCTGCTACTGGTGCTAGGAAGTGTGAAGAAAGAGTTGTTGTTATGTCAAGTGTGTCTGGTCCTAGTTTCTTGAGTCCTAGGAAGAATGTTTCTCCTAGAATTGTGTGTAATAAAGTAGGCAGTATGAAACAATCTCATTCTAATAAAAGGTCTTTCAAAACATGTTTTGTTTGTGGCAGTGCCTTTCATTTAATTAAAGATTGTGATTATTATGACACACATGCTTCTGTTAATCATGCTTTTCCTGCTCCTGGTCCACCAGGAGCTGCTACATATACTTCTAGAAGACTCAATCCTAGTGCTCAATCGATTTCTTCTTCTAGGAGGTCCTCTCCTTTAGTTTCTGGTCATTGGAGAAACATTGGGTTACAAGCTACTAGTAATTACTTTCAAAATTTTAATCCAGTTTATCCACAGAATATGGACCACACGTATTTTGGTTTGGGAAGTTTGGGAACTGCTGTTAAGCCCTCAGCAGGTTGTTCTTGGTCAAATAATAACACCCATATGATGCAATGGCAACCAAGGAACAACGGTGGATCTCATCAATCTTCTTGGCACTCTACTAAAGATCCACAAGGCAGGCTCAAACCTGAAAAGGTTTGGGTCCCCTTAAGACACTAACTTTTGCATTTTTATTATCTTGTTGTTGTAGGTTACTCCATACCAAGATCTTAGTCTAGGCATTGTTGATAGGGGTTGCTCCAGGAGCATGACAGGAAATAAAAGTCTTCTCTCTAACTTTGTACCATTTCATGGAGGCAAGGTCTATTTTGGTGGGGGTGAAGGCAGGATCACTGGCAAAGGAACGATAAAGACTCGTAATCTAAACTTTGAGCAGGTCTACTATGTGGAAGCACTTCAGCATTTCAACTTGATCTCTGTCTCTCAGATTTGTGACAAGAAGCAGTTTGTTCTCTTCACCGATACTGATGCACTTGTGCTCTCCAAAGACTTTCAGCTTCCGGATGACTCACAAGTTCTGCTCAGAATCCCTCGAAGACACAATCTCTATAGCATCAAGCTGAATGAAGTCAATCCTACTGGTCAGCTAGCATGTCTAGTTGCTAAAGCCTCAAAAGATGAAGCCACTCAATGGCACCAAAGGATGGGGCATGTGAACTTCAAGACCATTCACAAACTTGCAAATCTGAATTTGGTCTCTGGTTTACCTCCCAAGTCGTTTAGAAATGATATAAATTGTATTGCTTGCAGCAAAGGCAAACAGCACAAAGCATCCTTCAAGGCCATTACTGCTCTTAGTCTTATCACTGAACCATTGCAGCTACTACACATGGATTTATTTGGTCCTACTTCCATTAGAAGCATTGACCACAAGCAATTCTGTCTGGTGGTAACTGATGGCTATAGCAGGTTTTCGTGGGTGTTCTTCATGGCTGCTAAGAGTGAGACCTACTCAATTCTTAGAGATTTTCTTACCCTGATAGAGAACCAGTTGACCAAGAAAGTTAAAGGTATTCGTTGCGACAATGGAACCGAGTTTAAAAATAAAGACCTCATAGCACTTTGTAATGCTAAGGGCATCAAAAGAGATTCTAGTGCAGCAAGGACTCCTCAACAGAATGGCGTGGCAGAGAGAAAGAACATGACACTAATAGAAGCTGCCAGAACTATGCTTGCCGATTCCAAGCTTCCAACCATGTTCTGGACAGAAGCTGTTAATACTGCAAGTTACGTTTTGAATAGGGTTTCTATTACCAATCCTCACAAGAAGACTCCTTATGAGCTTCTAACAGGCAAAGTTCCAAATATTGCGCATTTGAAGCCTTTTGGGTGTCCAGTCACCATTCTGAATACTAGTGACTATTTGGGGAAGTTTGATGGCAAGGCAGATGAAGGATACATTGTGGAATATTCAGCTCACTCTCGGGCTTATCGTGTCTACAATCTCCAAGCCAAGCGGATCATTGAAACTATTAATCTCAGGTATTTTGAAGAGAAGTCAAACATCCAAGGCAAGGGTCCTGAATGGTATTTTGATCTTGATTATCTTAGTGATTCGTTAGGATATTTTCGCTTCAAAACTAACCATGATGCAGGCCCACAAGTGTTTGTAACTTCTAGTACGGGTGTTCCTACTAATCTTTCTGATTCAGATGATGAGGATGACATTTTTGTGGTTCCATCCTACTCCACCTCTGTCTCTCCTACTCCTCCTAGTGATGCAACTCCATTGGATGTTCAGGATTCCCAAGTAGCTCTTGACACTCTTCTCAAACAACAACAAGAAGCTACTACAGCAGCTGCTCAAGGTGGTTTTGAGTTCCCCTTGGCTGAGCCTACTGAAAAAGCTGCTCCTGGTACCCCAGCTTCTGCTCCTAGTGCTAGCTTATCACCTACTGGTACTCCACCTAGTGAGTCTGCTTCCAATACTCGTTTCTCCAGTCCTTCTGATTAGGAGAACCATCAAAAGAAGTCTTCTACCAAGCTGGATGATATTCATAAACAACCAGTAGATGGGATTTTCAACACTGCGTCATATGATGCTGACTTTGTTGGTGATCTCAATAACTTGGCACCAGAAGTGGAGGTCTCTTCCAATCCAGTCCTGCAATCACACAAAGATCATCCTACCACTCAAATCATTGGAGATCCTGGTTCTACTGTCAAGACACGCATAATGCAGCAGAAGGCCTCGTCTGATCATCATGCTCTTGTGAGCTATATCGAAGATCAAAAGCTTAATAATCATACGGACTTTCAACACTGTTTGTTTGCTTGTTTTCTTTCACAGGTGGAACCTAGGTCAGTTTCTCATGCTCTTGAGGATCAAAGTTGGGTGGAGGCTATGCAGGAGGAAATGCAGCAATTCTTGTTTCAGAATGTTTGGGTTCTTGTTGACTTACCAGATGGAAAGACAACAATCAATACCAAATGGATTCTCAAGAACAAGAAGGATGCACGGGGTATTGTCGTAAGGAATAAAGCAAGGCTTGTCGCACAAGGACACGCTCAAATTGAGGGCATTGACTACACTGAAGTGTTTGCTCCGGTTGCACGGATTGAGGCCATTCGTCTGTTTTTGGCTTTCCCTTCTTATGTGGGCTTTACGGTGTTTTAGATGGATGTCAAGAGTGCATTTCTCTATGGCAAAATTGATGAGGAGGTGTATGTCACTCAACCTAAAGGATTTGTAGATCCACTACATCCCAAGAAAGTTTACAAGGTGGTCAAGGCTCTTTATGGATTACATCAGGCTCCTAGAGCTTGGTATGAGCGTCTTTCAACTTTCTTGTTAAAGAATGGCTATAGAAGGGGTACTATTGACAAAACACTATTTCTTCGGAGGAATACCAAGGACATTATCCTTGTTCAGGTTTATGTGGACGACATTATCTTTGGTTCTACTAGGAAGGAATGGTGTGATGAGTTTCAACACTTGATGAAAGACGAATTTCAGATGAGTGTGATGGGAGAACTTTCTTTCTTCCTTGGTCTTCAGGTCAAGCAACAATCGGATGGGATTTTCATCAGTCAAGATAAATATGTTCATGAGATTCTTCAGAAGTTTGACATGGATCCTCTTAGACCAGCAGCGACTCCTTATGAAGTTGCTAAAATCAAACTTAAGAATAAGCCAGACCCCCCGGTCAATGTTCACATGTACAGGTCTATGATTGGCTCCCTCGTGTATTTGACTGCATCACGTCCGGATATCATGTTTGCAGTAAGTGCTTGTTCTAGACACCAGGTGAATCCAACGGTTTCGAACTTAAATGCAGTGAAGAAGATTTTCAAGTATACCAAGGCTCAACCTAAACTAGGCTTATGGTATCCTAGAGAATCACCTTTTGTTCTAGAAGCCTATAGTGATAGTGACTATGCTGGTGCTAATAATGACAGGAAGTCTACTACTGGTGGTTGTCAATTTTTGGGTCGTCGACTTATTTCATGGCAATGCAAGAAACAGACAATAGTAGCTACTTCTTCAACAGAAGCTGAATATGTTGCTGCTGCTGCTAGTCGTTGTGGACAAGTTTTGTGGATCCAAAATCAGATGTTGGATTATGGTTTCAATTTTATGAATACCAAATTTTTTATTGATAATCAAAGCACTATCTGCATTGTGAAGAATCCTGTTTTTCATCAGCGAACAAAGCATATTGAAATTCGGCATCATTTTATACGGGATACCAATGAGAAGAAGCTGATTCAGGTTCTTAAAGTTCATACGGATGATAATGTTGCTGATTTGCTGACTAAAGCATTTGATGGTCCTCGGTTTAACCACTTGGTGGTTCACATTGGGATGGTCAATCCTTGAGATCTAGGATTGAGGGGAGGTTAAGCCTAAGGGGAGGCTTTATGTACATATTCTTAGGACAGATTAACGTATTGATAGATTTTAACAACATATTATATTGGTTCTGGTGGTGTGTGTTACTTCTGGTGGAGGATTTTGGTCACTTCTGGTGGATATGGTCTTACATGACTGGCTTCTGGTCCTCATTGGTCAGCTTCTAGTCATAATTGGTTGGCTTCTGGTGGCTCAAAATCCTTCTTTGTCAAGTGGTGATTGGCTTCTGGTACTGGTCTGGGACACTGTTCATTCCTTTTCACCTTTGTTGACCACGTTTTGCTCCTGGTCTGACCATTGTGTGCTTTGACTTTTGGTCAACGCTCCCAATCCTGGTATTTACATTTTTATTTAACTATGGTAAACTGGGAGTTGGTAATTATGTTAAAAAGGGCAAGTGGTTATTATGCAATTATGTCTAAATTTGAAAGGGCAACCCCCCATTAATAGGGGTCAATGAACAGTTACTATTTTCCTTATTAATGGTCAACTTAACCCCTTGACTCACTCATTCCAATCAACACACACACAAAACCGATCCTACTCTCTCCACCCTAACCAAAATCCTTCTTCCATCAATTAATCAAGATCCATGGCTGCTCTTGCTTACCAACCTGCTCACAACCGAGTTGCTTATCTGGGTGATGGTCCACATCGTGAACATTTTGCTGACATTCTGGATTTCATTGAAGCTTCCAACCTAAGGTTTGCGTTTACTGTATGTCCCACTATTTATGATAGTGTTATTCGTCAATTTTGGGCGTCTGCTCGACTTGTGGATGTGGTTGGTCGTCCACGTGCACTCCATGCTACCATAGATGGACGTTCATACGTGGTGACTGAGGCTTCTATTCGCTCTTCCCTTCATCTTCAGGATGAGGGTGGTGTTGAGTCCATCCCCAATTCGGAGGTATTGGAGGGGATGGCTGCTTTAGGATACGAACATGGGGGGAAGTTTAACTTCCATAAAAATAGGTTTTACCCCCAATGGAAGCTTCTGGTGCATTTTCTAATCCATTGTATGAGTCCCAAGTCTGGGAGTTGGGATGCTTTCCCTACTCCCTTGGCTACTGGTCTTATTTGCTTAGCCCAGGGTAGAGTTTTTAACTTTTCTCATTATCTATTTGAGGGGATGGTTAGTAATCTATCTAATGCTGGTTCTAGAAAGAAGTTTATTATGTATCCTAGGTTTTTACAACAAATACTGGTTTGCATTCCTCGTGATAGGACTGAACATGTGCCGTCTAAACTTACTGCAAAAGTGTATTACAATATGGTCCATGGGTTTACCGGGGAGTGGAGGCCCCTGACTGAGGCCATGTTGGGACTGGCTCAGGGTCCTATGGGTGAGGAGGAGGAGGCTCCTGAGTTTGTTGTGATTGATGATGACCCTATGGAGGAGGAGGCTCCTACTGGTGGTGCTTCTCATGTGGTTGAGGAGGAGCTGGTTGAGGAGGTGGTGGTTGAAAAACCATCCCCTTCCAAGGCTGGTCCTTCTTCAGTACCACAAAAGTCTCCATTTGTGGAGACTCCACCTCCTAGTCCTGCTCCACACTCTGCTGATAAACCTTTTGGTGCTAGTACTCCACAGGTTGACCCATCTGTTGCTTCGGGCTCCAATGACGCTTTCCCTGACCCAAGTTCTCTTGGTGGGCAGGCGGAGGAGCCTACTACACTTATGTCTTTACTTGATCTTATGCACAGGTATCATGAGCGGATGATTTCATTGGAAGCTGATTTGAACCAACACCGGAAACTTAATAGGGAGTTTGTTCTTCCTCTGGTTGATCGCATCAAAGCTTTGGAAACTTAGCAACGACGCCGAAAGAAGCATGTGATCCATTCAGATTCTGATGAGGAGGATACGGAGCGTGTTGAGGATGGTTTGACATTATTGGCAAAGGCTGCCTTTGCTGATAAAGTGTATGATGATTTGTCGGTTCCTCCGACATCCTCCAGTGTTCCTTCTCCTGGTGCTATTCCCACTCCTATGGATGGTGATTCTGGTCCTGCTGCTGGTTCCCATGCTGGTCCCTCCCATGATTCGAAGGGCAAGGCTCCAATGACTGATGCTCCCTCACCCTCTCGCAAACGTACCCGCAGACAGATTGAAGAGGAAAGGCTAGGTGAGGAGGCTGCTCAACGGCTTCAATCCGAGATTGATGAAGCTGATAGGGCTGCGGAAGAGGAGCTTCGACAGCAAAGGCGTGAACAAGTTCAGCACGATGCAATGCATTGTAGTAATAGTGATTGGATGCAGGTATTGACTATTCTCACCAGGGATTATGCTCAGTTTACAGATCTTTTGGGTGACGATGTTGATGAGCACAACTGTATTCCGAGAGCCATGGTATTGATGCGCAAGCAACAGTTGGCCCTTGCTGCACAGCTTCGTGAGAAGAGAAAGAACAGACCTTTATCAAGGACTGAGGAGCGCAAGCAGATGCAGCGCTATGTGAAGTATCAGTCTGCTGCTCATTTTAATGCTCCTTGGAAGTGGGACAGGGTTCGGGCTTTAACTTTTGATGAGCTCAAGGAACTTTATGAACGTATGGTGAAGCGTCAGATTCAACCTATTCCGGAACGATTTATCTATCATCCTCGTGTGGTGACTTCTTCTTCGCCTGCTGTTACTACTGGTCCTTCCTCTGCTCCTACTCCTGGTTTTGCTGCTAGTCCTTCGGTTTTTGTTGCTACTTCAGTTGGTACCTCTACTTCTCCTTTGGTTGCTCCTTTGGGTTCTTCTGCTGGTCCTGCTACCACCACCACACATGCTACCACCACCTTTGCTACTACAACCACTACCACTGCTACACCTGATGTGCCATCTTCCTCACCACCGGTTTCTGGAACTCAACCAATTCCTACTTCTGATGCAGCTCCTATTGATCCATTGGGTGGGCAAACTCATGAGTCTACTTCTCCTGCTCCCACTGCTGCTGCTGATGTCAAGGTAAAGGTTGAACCCACACCTAGTGATCCCACACCTCGACGTTCGCTTCGCCAGAAACAAGCTCGACGTGTTCGCCGTGGCAAGACGGTCCCTTATGAGAAGCGTGATCCTGAGAATTTGATTGATGCAGCTTCTGACAGTGATTCTGACTTGCCTTTGGGAAATGGGAACATTACTGGTTACACGGTTGAGCATTCCACAACTCTTCCTGGTATGGTATCCCATAGAATTACTCTGAGTGATGGGTCTGTGCGTTTGGCTTCGGGTTTGCAGGGTGTGTTGTCTTGGGCTGATCGTATGGATCTTATGGCCTTATATGGATTTGTGGATACTAGCATGCCTTTTGACCCCATGGTTGTGTCTTCATGGCCTGGTCTGCTTATCTGGGCTGATCTTAAGCTGATGTTGGATGCACCTCCTCATGCTCCTGTTTCAGGTATATGGAAGGATCAAATGCAATGGGTGATTCAGCGCTGGAAGTTATATGCAGGATGTGGTGTGCATATGTTGGAATTAGAATCTGGTCATATGGTTTTTATGCTGATGGATGTGGATTATCCTTTGACGATTTCTTCGATGGAGGCGATGTTGGCTAGTCACTTGCAAATTTCTAATGCTCCATCTGGAAATGAGTCCTCTATGGCCACGGCATTGGTGGAAGGAATTCAGGCGCTGTTGATTGCAGATAAGAAGGTTGCTTCTGGTTTGTGATGTGGTTGGGTTGTAAGTGTTTCTGTTTTGTATTTTTTGTTCATTTGTTCTTATTATCATTCTTTTCACCAATATGTAAAGTGATTGGTGAATTTCATTCTTTATAGTTAAAAAAAACAAAAAATATAACACTAGTTAAAAAAATATATATATATACTTTTTATATAATATCTGCTTATACTTTTAACATGTCTTGGATTTTATACTTGTGAATATCATACCATTTGCTGCTTAACACTATGGGTTCTGGTTACTGAATTGTGCTTGTGCTGGTTACTGGTTTCACTTGGTGTTAGACGTGGTCCACACAACAAATGGTTCTCAACTTACCATGTCTAATCGACAAGAAAAATTTGATTCACCTTGAGGGTACGGCTCCTGGTGCGATTCTCAAATCCGTTGATGGTTTCCAGGTTACCCAAAACTGGATGGTTTTCACTTGCCATAGTCCTGGACTGAAAGTGGCTAATCCAAGGGGGTACGGCTCTTGGTAAATATCTTATCAAATCCGTTGATAGCTGTAATAGCTTGCTTAAAGCTATAGGGTTTTCAACTCACCGATGCTTCATTGCTAAGAGTTGGCGAGTTCAGAGGGGTACGGCTTCTGGTAAAGACATATCAAATCCATTGACGGCTGTGATGATTTGCCTAAAATCATCAGGGTACTCCCACTCACCATTGATTCATGTTCTAAGAGTTGGGCTGGGTTCTAGTCTCCCAGGGTGATGCTTATTCCACCAGAAAGACTGGCTAGCCCAAGAGCGAGCAGCTACTTGGTAAAGGCTCATCAAATCTGCTCATGTTGCTGAAAAGATTCAACACGATGCTGATTTGTTCCAAGCTTTGAAGAAGCTTCTAGTGTTTCATGTTGCGGTGGTTACTCTGATTCTTATCTTACTGATACTGCTATTTGTAACACCCCCAATTTCGTTCATAACAGCGGAAGGGTCATTGGGTGTTACTATCATGGTTCAATCTCATAATCATAGAAAACGGCTCAAAACGAGTCGTTTTAATAAACATCCATTCAATTCCATTTAATCAAGATAAAATTTCATACATGGTCCCGGATGATTCAAAAGTTTACAAACTATTATAAATGATAAAAGTTATTTGAATGGATATGTTTTAGAAAAGCGGGCCAAAACATTTCAAATATGCAAGCTTCACGAAACCGCCTTCCTCGAGTGCCTTCTAAATGGACCTGAGATAAAACATGCTAAAAAGTCAGCAAAATTTGCCGAGTGAATCTATAGAGTTTTAATTTAAATAAAGTGAACACAAGTATGAAAAATAACCTTCCATGGTTAATAATTTATCAAAGACGACCATGTTGTATGGACATAATTATCGTTGTTATTTCTATAAGTCTCGTGAAATTGAACGTTAACATATATTATTTCAGCCCAACACACCTAGCCAAGTGCGTATATTTCTCTTATACAATTGCATCCGATGTTTCATTACTGGTGCATCACAACACCACGCGATAGCTAGTCGCGACCGGACTGGGCGTCACCCCGATAGATCTATCCATAGTATTAGCGTTCTTTTCGATTAACAATTCACGATTCATGGGTCTTTAAGGCTAAACAAACTTATATAACAACTTTCGTCTGAGCATACAATCAAGTTCCTTTGGGTTCAATTTTTAAAACAAAGAGGGTTTACCACAACTTCTCGTTGCACCCTTTCATTTATAACAAATACTTTTCCAATAATAAGGGTTCCCACAACTTCTCGTTGCACCCCTACTCTTCTAATAAGTAGAGTTTCCACAACTTGTTGTTGTACCCTTTAATTTCAATAACTTCAAGTAAAATAAGGGTTTCCACAACTTCTCGTTGCCCCCTTTTATTTTAGTAAAACAAGCATGTTATCCCCCTCGCGGGTTTTATAAAACAAGTAAACATGTTAAGAGCGAGGCTATAGACTCACCTTAGCCATTAGTGGTAATGAGACGATCGCCGACGATTAGTGATGCCCGTTAAAACACGAAAACCGCAACCTACCAAATAAGGCGCGTTCGTAAATAATCGACTTAAGTATAAATCATACTTAAATAATATAAAAATCAAAATTACAAAACCAAAACAATCCCGAAAAATTTAATAATACAAGTGTTATTACTATACCCTTTTTATTCAACACTATTCCTTTAAACACTTGCACTCTCGATATTGACCCGTCATAAGACGCCAAGTCAACGCAAGTCAACTTATCATTTTACTTCCCTCGGACCAGTAGCCAAGTCATTTATATAATGACTCAACACTTGAGTAAATTACCATGTCCAATGGCGAATACTCAACTCACGCCATACAAGTATTGGACTACGTGTCCAAAATACCACTCAGCATGTACACTCCAAATGTACACACCAATCTACCCTATCTACACTTGTCCGATTTCGACGAAACTTGGTGACAAACTCACACATAATATGAATAAGACTCAGTAAAAGTTTCATTCAAAAATATTACTTCTAAGACCTTCTGCCCGACACATCTTCGTGTTATAAAAACGGGACAGATTTACGTCTTTGAATTGTAAAACCATTTCGACTTATCTAAACAATTCCGTTTATAAAACCGACACTCGGGTTTGAAAATAGACTCATGACCTGAGGTTTAGAAACTTACATCAGTCCTTGAACATTTTTAAAACTCATTCTATAGTCCCCGAGATTCGATCCAAATATCGACAACAATTTTCGGATTGTGCCGATACCCGTCTCCCGGTACACGAATACTAAAAGTAGCATAACTTTTCGCTCGAAATGAGTTAGAAGCTCATTCAAGCGGCAAATCGAAGCTAAAAGAATCCTCTACAAGCCTATCCTATTAGTTTCATCATTTTCAAACAGTAAGATTTTCAAAAATTACGTTTTACCTACTGGTCTAAAATACCTTTCTAAAAATCATACTAAAACAATTTTTCAACCCATTTTAGCAATTTTTATACTTCTAATATCATCTATCAATCATCTATATCAAGCCATCTAACCTCTAACACCCTTGGATGATCATCCAAAAATTTACCCACTTAAAATAATAAACATGCAACACCTCCCACTAAGAATATAATATTATTAACACTAATATACAACATAAAAATGGATCAAACACTACTAGTTCATCAAGAAAAATAAAATTTTTTTTTGAAAAGTTAGTGCATGTGGATGAAAATTATACCAACATGATCCTTGTTGAATTTGCAAAGTGGGTCTTCTTTTAGTTTCTCTTGATTCAAACTTGATTTTGAAAATCAAATGGGTTTGAGGGTGGTTTTTGAACCGTGGGTTAGAGAGAGAGAGTAAGGGGAGGATGAAAAAAATTTTTAAATGTATAAAATGAGGTGTGTGTGTGAGTGGGGGATTTTTATATAGTGGGGTGAGGGTAGTTTTTGCCAAATTTACATAGTTTTGGTCCAAAAAGTAATTAAATGGTTATAAGGGTAGAAAATGTAAATTGTACATTTTAAAAATATTTACGGGGCTCGGGTTTCGTAAAAATACTTTTTTAAAAGTTAAAACGCTTCTTAAATATAATAATATTATATCGACACGACTTAAAACGTAATTAAATCGAAAACGTCGAAAATATTAAATATCGAGACAATCGATAATAAAACGTAAATTTTTGGGCATCCGTCGGTATCGCGATCATTCGTAGTTCTCGTCATTCGTTAAAACGTAAAATACGAGAAATGAAAATAAATATAATAAAATCATTCATATGATAAATTTGAGAATATATTATCGATACTTAATGTTTTTCTTGTCGGTCTTCATCGAAACGACATTCTTACGTTAAGTTTCAAGTCATATCCTTCTCGGTTAGCCGATAATTTAAAATTCTCATTAAAATAAATTTATAATTCTTAATAGTCGAGACTAAAATAACGACCTGAAATTGACGGATTGTCACATTATCCCCACCAAATTGGGATCTTCGTCCCGAAGATCAACTTGCGTTCTTCCTCGATCGCTCGTTGAAATCAAAGAGTTAAACGTATTTTGGTCCTCGTCTAGAGTCCCATCACACATGACAATAAAAATCCGACTTCGTTTCTGTTGCCTAACTTCCTTATCGATAATATCAACAAGTACTTTGATGAAATGCAACTTACTGTCGATTCATACTTCATCAAGAGGGATGATAAGATCTTCGTCGAGAAGAAATTTCTTTAGGTTCGACATATGAAAAGTATCGTGAATTCCTTGCGGCTCTCGAGGTAATTTAAGTTTTCATGCCATCGGACCTTCCATCGATATCATCTCGAATGGTCCAAACTAACGGGGACTTAACTTCCCACGTTTTCCAAAATACATAACACCTTTTCATGGTGATAGTTTGGCATGACTTTTCCTAGGAAGCGACGTCCCGGCGCTTAATTCGCATACGATAGTCTTCAGTGTAACAGTGAAGAGTGAAAAACAGGAAAGTCATCGTCTAGGTTCCAAAGAAAGTCAAAAGATATTATATGGTACATGTTCTCCATGATCGGACGTCATTGGACAATGCCGCCTCAAGTTCTCACAACTTACGATCACTCAATTCGATCACATACCACATAAGTATCTAAAAGCAAAGGTCAAACATACACATCAAATGTAAATCTCCGTCGTTGATCATCGATAAAACCTTGGACTAGCCCTTGATAATACAACTCGATCTCTAAAGTCTTTCCACTTGTAGTGTCGGCAACAACCTACTCTTCGAAGTGAAAACGAATTTGTTAATTCCAGTCATTAAGAAATTCGGTCCATTGGCGAGAATTCACAACACATCGGGCATACCATTAAGTTCTACTCCAGTGTTCAACGTACAAAAGCGTCCCACTAATTTTTGCTTCAGCGTTCATCGTACAAAGGCGTCCCAATAATTTCGACTTTAGTGCTCAAGGTGCTGCATCATATTCCTCGTTTTTAGTTCGTCATACTAGCCCCAAGAGTTTCGTCATCAAGAAAAGTCTTCGGTGACCCTTCGATAGTAGCAAGTAAAATTACAAAATCTTCACGTCCATGATAAGTTGTCGTTGATAACTGATCCTCAGTCAATCTGCAAGTACACACATAAATCATGGTGACGCTTAAGCGAGTCGCCTTTT
Organism: Glebionis coronaria; assembly: GCA_025667525.1. Classification (NCBI taxonomy): domain Eukaryota; kingdom Viridiplantae; phylum Streptophyta; class Magnoliopsida; order Asterales; family Asteraceae; genus Glebionis; species Glebionis coronaria. The sequence continues at coordinate 221,487,056 of CM046879.1, forward strand.
CTCGGAACGGTCAACGGTTCTTAACAATCTGTTTATAAAGCTCACGATCATCGAGACACATTAGAAATGGTCTATTAAAACAAATCATAACTCGAGAGAAGTCCAACGGGTTACTTGTACATAGATGATAATCGACGATCATCATAATGACGACAACATCGAACGATTCTTACCAACGAAATACGATTCGAAGGAAGACGTACGTACACCAAAAATCCACAAATCGAGCCAGACATACTTGGGCCCACTCATTTATAACTCCTTGTCTACATCAAAAGGCGTCCCTCTCCATGTATACAAGAGTTTATAAATTTACGGTTCGGGAACTTATAACTTTCTTATTCAAATGAAAAGGCGTCCCAATCCATTTCAACAAGACGATTATAAGTCATCCTACTCAAGTATTACTATCTCTCAACACGATATCACATCAAAATACCATAGTAAATATAAGGTGTCAAATAAACTTACATCATGATTTCCGTATTCAAATGTCCCATTCCATCTGAATAAGGAAAACACAACAATCTAAGGTCCAGTCGTTTAAAATTTTCTTATTCAAATGGCCTAATCCATTTAAGTAAGACAACATTAAACGACTCTTAGTTGGGTGAGTTAAAATCTATATATCTAAATGTCCCATTCCATTTAGATACACAATATTAAGTCACTCAACCGAATGGCTACTACGAGCATATCATTGTTGTACCCGAACTATATATATTTGATTAGGATATATATATCTTAAGTCCAACATTGGCACTCTCCTTTTCGCCAATAAAACGTGGTCATATAAACTCAAATCACATGTCGCATTACATAGAAGATGTCGCCTCAGATAAATGATTCTTCAAAATCATAAGTAGTGACGAAAACACGAACATCGCATTTATTAATTACGTTTCGAAAGGAGATGTCCAAAAATGGCACATCACGATACGATGATAACAATCGAATTTAAACAAGTCGATATGCGATAGGTTACAAAACCATGACAATCTGCGTCATAATAATACCTCGTATCAATATAAAACTATCATTTATAATTTAAAAAAAAAATGAAAACATACCTTGTAATTCACAAGTACAAATAATCGTTAAAGATTACAGCAACATATATAATGACATATATATATAAATACTATCATTCTCGTCCATTGGCAACTCGGAGGTTTCGCTTGCAACAGTTATAGTTAAAAGATTTCAAAAATTCATTTTTGGAAAATCTTTTCGTTCTCTATAACTTGAGCTCTGATGCCAATCTGTAACACCCCCAATTTCGTTCATAACAGCGGAAGGGTCATTGGGTGTTACTATCATGGTTCAATCTCATAATCATAGAAAACGGCTCAAAACGAGTCGTTTTAATAAACATCCATTCAATTCCATTTAATCAAGATAAAATTTCATACATGGTCCCGGATGATTCAAAAGTTTACAAACTATTATAAATGATAAAAGTTATTTGAATGGATATGTTTTAGAAAAGCGGGCCAAAACATTTCAAATATGCAAGCTTCACGAAACCGCCTTCCTCGAGTGCCTTCTAAATGGACCTGAGATAAAACATGCTAAAAAGTCAGCAAAATTTGCCGAGTGAATCTATAGAGTTTTAATTTAAATAAAGTGAACACAAGTATGAAAAATAACCTTCCATGGTTAATAATTTATCAAAGACGACCATGTTGTATGGACATAATTATCGTTGTTATTTCTATAAGTCTCGTGAAATTGAACGTTAACATATATTATTTCAGCCCAACACACCTAGCCAAGTGCGTATATTTCTCTTATACAATTGCATCCGATGTTTCATTACTGGTGCATCACAACACCACGCGATAGCTAGTCGCGACCGGACTGGGCGTCACCCCGATAGATCTATCCATAGTATTAGCGTTCTTTTCGATTAACAATTCACGATTCATGGGTCTTTAAGGCTAAACAAACTTATATAACAACTTTCGTCTGAGCATACAATCAAGTTCCTTTGGGTTCAATTTTTAAAACAAAGAGGGTTTACCACAACTTCTCGTTGCACCCTTTCATTTATAACAAATACTTTTCCAATAATAAGGGTTCCCACAACTTCTCGTTGCACCCCTACTCTTCTAATAAGTAGAGTTTCCACAACTTGTTGTTGTACCCTTTAATTTCAATAACTTCAAGTAAAATAAGGGTTTCCACAACTTCTCGTTGCCCCCTTTTATTTTAGTAAAACAAGCATGTTATCCCCCTCGCGGGTTTTATAAAACAAGTAAACATGTTAAGAGCGAGGCTATAGACTCACCTTAGCCATTAGTGGTAATGAGACGATCGCCGACGATTAGTGATGCCCGTTAAAACACGAAAACCGCAACCTACCAAATAAGGCGCGTTCGTAAATAATCGACTTAAGTATAAATCATACTTAAATAATATAAAAATCAAAATTACAAAACCAAAACAATCCCGAAAAATTTAATAATACAAGTGTTATTACTATACCCTTTTTATTCAACACTATTCCTTTAAACACTTGCACTCTCGATATTGACCCGTCATAAGACGCCAAGTCAACGCAAGTCAACTTATCATTTTACTTCCCTCGGACCAGTAGCCAAGTCATTTATATAATGACTCAACACTTGAGTAAATTACCATGTCCAATGGCGAATACTCAACTCACGCCATACAAGTATTGGACTACGTGTCCAAAATACCACTCAGCATGTACACTCCAAATGTACACACCAATCTACCCTATCTACACTTGTCCGATTTCGACGAAACTTGGTGACAAACTCACACATAATATGAATAAGACTCAGTAAAAGTTTCATTCAAAAATATTACTTCTAAGACCTTCTGCCCGACACATCTTCGTGTTATAAAAACGGGACAGATTTACGTCTTTGAATTGTAAAACCATTTCGACTTATCTAAACAATTCCGTTTATAAAACCGACACTCGGGTTTGAAAATAGACTCATGACCTGAGGTTTAGAAACTTACATCAGTCCTTGAACATTTTTAAAACTCATTCTATAGTCCCCGAGATTCGATCCAAATATCGACAACAATTTTCGGATTGTGCCGATACCCGTCTCCCGGTACACGAATACTAAAAGTAGCATAACTTTTCGCTCGAAATGAGTTAGAAGCTCATTCAAGCGGCAAATCGAAGCTAAAAGAATCCTCTACAAGCCTATCCTATTAGTTTCATCATTTTCAAACAGTAAGATTTTCAAAAATTACGTTTTACCTACTGGTCTAAAATACCTTTCTAAAAATCATACTAAAACAATTTTTCAACCCATTTTAGCAATTTTTATACTTCTAATATCATCTATCAATCATCTATATCAAGCCATCTAACCTCTAACACCCTTGGATGATCATCCAAAAATTTACCCACTTAAAATAATAAACATGCAACACCTCCCACTAAGAATATAATATTATTAACACTAATATACAACATAAAAATGGATCAAACACTACTAGTTCATCAAGAAAAATAAAATTTTTTTTTGAAAAGTTAGTGCATGTGGATGAAAATTATACCAACATGATCCTTGTTGAATTTGCAAAGTGGGTCTTCTTTTAGTTTCTCTTGATTCAAACTTGATTTTGAAAATCAAATGGGTTTGAGGGTGGTTTTTGAACCGTGGGTTAGAGAGAGAGAGTAAGGGGAGGATGAAAAAAATTTTTAAATGTATAAAATGAGGTGTGTGTGTGAGTGGGGGATTTTTATATAGTGGGGTGAGGGTAGTTTTTGCCAAATTTGCATAGTTTTGGTCCAAAAAGTAATTAAATGGTTATAAGGGTAGAAAATGTAAATTGTACATTTTAAAAATATTTACGGGGCTCGGGTTTCGTAAAAATACTTTTTTAAAAGTTAAAACGCTTCTTAAATATAATAATATTATATCGACACGACTTAAAACGTAATTAAATCGAAAACGTCGAAAATATTAAATATCGAGACAATCGATAATAAAACGTAAATTTTTGGGCATCCGTCGGTATCGCGATCATTCGTAGTTCTCGTCATTCGTTAAAACGTAAAATACGAGAAATGAAAATAAATATAATAAAATCATTCATATGATAAATTTGAGAATATATTATCGATACTTAATGTTTTTCTTGTCGGTCTTCATCGAAACGACATTCTTACGTTAAGTTTCAAGTCATATCCTTCTCGGTTAGCCGATAATTTAAAATTCTCATTAAAATAAATTTATAATTCTTAATAGTCGAGACTAAAATAACGACCTGAAATTGACGGATTGTCACACTATTTGTTTTGCTGATACAATCCTCGGGCTTTATTTGCACGTTTTACAGGAAACTTGAACTCAACAGGTCAAATTCAAGTTTAGGGGAGGATTGTTAGGACCATTGTAATAGTTAAATGTAATAGGTAGACTAGGAGGTATGTAGTTCCTCCTGGTCCTAGTAGTAGTAGGAGCAAGTCCTGCTCCTGGTCCTAGTCGAAGTCAAACTTTATTATTTACTTAATATTCTGTTAGGATATGCATGAGATATGTTAGGAAAGGATATGCATATCAGTTTTACACGTTTTGTTTAATGCTGTATTAGGGTTTCCTTGTAGTATAAAAGGAACCTTAGGCAGAAGGGTTAGACACACCTTCACCAAACGTAGTTCTAGTGATTATCAATATTAGAAATCCTTAGAAAGGGTCAAGTCTTTATAGTTATTCTGTTCTTCTTTATTATATTTGTATTCTACATTCACATTGTGTATAGAGTCTCTTTGTGATTTGACTTGTGATTACAGAAGTCATTCACCGGTCCTGACGGGCTGCAAGATCTACATCTAGTAGACCCAACACATTGAACACAATTTTTCGAGAATTTCTCAAAAGGTTTTTCTAAATCTTTCAAAATTGTATGTTCAAAAATGTTTTTGATAAAAAGAGCATGTCTTCTGGAATCGATAATATTTACGATACTATAAATGTCATTCAATAATGACACGGGGTTGTAAATAAAGTTCGAGCAGAAGTTCAAATGTTTTAAAACATGCTCAAAATAACTTGCTATTATTTCAGATAGTAACCCGATTTTCATACTCAAGTCAAGCATTTCACCGGAAAGCTTTGACTCAACAACGGGAATTAATTTTCTCGGGCATGGTCTACTTTATAACCATGTAAGGGATTGTGTTTACAAGATAACACAATCTAACACGAATATATGTACGTGTCAGTGCATTTATTTGTTAAAACAAGATAAATCTTGTTTTTATGAAGTTATCATCTCCACCAACCGTAGCAATTTACAATTGATATCTACATACTCGACGATGCGACTACTCAACCGGCGACTACAGCTCTTTCAATAGAACACGGGTCAACAATTGAGGGGGAGCAATTGTTCAGCATTCAGAATCTTTGACGCCTAAAGTGCCAAGTTCACATATTGGTGTCAAGACAACGATATCAATCGTACACATGCAGTCAAGAGATAACTTCAGACGTGATGAGGCGACCAACATTCGTGAACAAGAACCATGTGCTTCTTTCATATGATGTTCTCCATCATTCAGGTCCAACCTCATAAATCGCTAATCTTGTGAATACATTATCATATATGATCTTTGCACGTGATTAATACCTTACACTTGTGTTTAAAAGGTATTTTATTTACGTTTCAAGTACACCCTCATTAATTTGAGGGAGATCTTGTGTAATTCATGAAGATAATTGGATTTGCATTTTTCTTCCCAAATTTTCTTAAAATGCTATTAAATCAATTGATATTAAAAACATTGATTGGGTTAATATTTTTAGTATGGGAGAGAAAATGTGATTTAATATGGGAAATGATTAATCACAAATGGTTTGACTTAATGTGCTAGCTCATCCCGACATGTGTGAAATGTTTTCAGATATCGTGGCATATGTTAAGGGGGAGCAAAATGGATTTGCACTTCAATATGGATTTCATGGTGACATACACTTACCCAAAACATCTCTATTCACGACAGTGTAGATTGTGGTGACATAAGGATGGTAGGATAGGTTACAGTCCAATGATTCCTCTAGAACCAGAGGAATCTTCCCAAGGACATTCCATAGCTAGAAATAGTAGTCCCTAGGAAAGATGGAGAAAGATTGTGAACGTAGCTGAATGCCGATCAAGTACTTAAGTTAGCACTGGAACAATCACAACAACGTGCTAGTTATGACGTATTGGTAAGCATTGAAGGGTTTGAAGAATGAAAAAGAATTGTAAAGATAAAGGTCTAAAGAAAGAAGCCCTCCTTAAAACCTTACGCAGAAACCGGGTCAATACATATGCTATTGAGATCATTTTTTAATGATGCTTGATATTAAAGATAGACATCATGGACCCAGTGATGCAATGCACAACCCATCCCAGCTAACTCAGATATCTCTCAAAAGATATTTGTTTTAATCACACGGAGACAACGCATTATCTATTGATTTATTCACTCCGAATAAATTGGTATTGAAATGGTGGCACTCCTCTCCAGCCTCCGATCACTAAAATCCAAAATGCACGATTGAGTCTAGAGCCATTTGAGATCATCAAATATCTCATTAGGACACACTTTCATAATTCCTTGCTTCCTCACACACTGTGAAAAGTAAGAAAGATCTTAAGAGTCCTACGCAAAATCTTCATGATCTTGCCTGAACATCCGAGTAATACGAAAGTATTTACAATGAAGATGGAAATCCTTCTTGAGCGAATATCAAAAAGCTCATGGTAGGTGACTTGTGCGATTCTTTATGAATCAAACTTGTGATAACTGGAAAGAAATAGTGGTTTAATTCTTAAATGAATTTAAACACGTTCCAGGCCTCTACGCAATATCTTAGTGATCTTGCCAGAACACTCAGAGTGATACCTTAGTGTTCACAGTGATGAGTGGAAATCCTTCTAGTGTTAACCTCAAACAGCACTTGGTAGGTAACTTGCAAGATTCTATACGAATCAAGCTCGTGACAACTGGAAAGCAACGATGGTGCGGTTCTTAATTGAATTTCACTTGTTCCAGGAACATGAATTGACGGCTTCAAATCATGCGGATATTTTTATCCAAATGATTCACTCTTTATGTTTGCAGTCAGCTTTGGACGGTCGAATAAAGAGAACGGGTTTACCCGTGAAATCTTGTCAAGGAGGTTCTGAATTGAAACTACCTGTCACAAGTACGATATTTTTATATCATTCAACGGTCTTCACCGACCGGAGGTAAAATGCTACCGAATTAGAATGAAATGTTCAAGGACATTTCATCCGTGTATATGTTTTGTTGCTAACTGTCTTATGCAGCGTAACAAGAAGGTGGCATTGCGGTGTACAATCCAGAAGAAGTTGTCACCACATGCTTATAATGTATGCACTTAATACTTCAACAAATTCAAGAAAGTCTAAAAGTCAAGTCTTCCGCTGTATCAAACTCTGAAGCTTTCAAGAATTTATAAAAGTATAAGTATGTGGAACATGAAGTCACGAGGAGGCAAATATCACAAGTGATGAATGCACAAGGTCAAGGCAAGTAAACATGCTCAAGACCAAAGTCAAAGATCACATCAATCATATTCACAAGAACAAGATCGAAGACTCAAGCATAGTATGCTAGGTTTAAGATTTTGTAAAATGGTGTGACCTCCCTTTGGGGGAGATTGTTGGAAATACAATTTTCCAAGGAAAGTCTTGGTCACATCATTGTTAGCATAGATCACGAGCTATAGACTATTTAGGACATTGTAACTTGGAGTGACCTCCCTTTGGGGGAGATTGTTGGAAATACGTTTTTACGTATTTAGAAAGCATCGGTCACTCCAAAGATATATTCAAGTAATGGGCTCGTGATCCTATATGTAATCCATATAGCCCATATAGCCCACATGTAGGGTGGGTGATATGAGTGTAATTACTCATATCATTTGTATCAATAAACAATGAATAAAAGAAAAAAATGTTCAAATATTGCCTTGTATATGCTTGTTTTGTTGTTTGATGTGTGTAGGTACCAAGTTCACGAAAACCGACGAAAACAACAGAGATTGATGAAAAGATCAACAAAGCCAGTAACAAGCTCGTCTTTGGCGGATTTAATCTTATATGGAGTTTAACGGGCTTGTAGGTCTCACATTTGGGTAAATGGGCTCAAAAGCCCATTTGGAAAGTTGTATTATGTGGATATAGCCCAACACATGGCCTAATTTGCATTGAAATTATGAAACGAATGGAAGTATATTGGGTCCTTAAGCCCATTTACATGAATTAGAGACGGATGGAGTAATTGTGATTGGGTCAAAGGCCCAAAAAGGAGAAAGAAAATTGAACGAAAAGTTTTATATAACTTTTTCCAGTCAACGATATTAAACACTCAATCACTCACACGTTTTTCTTTCGATACACTCTATGTTCTTTCTTCCCCAAAAAATTTTAATAAACCTGTTACACATTTTTCACCAAACCCTAATTCTCCTATGCACAAAATTACCCAATAAAAATTGGGGATTTTTGGGGAGCGTGTGATTCACACGATGGGAGAATAAATCTCCCACTTTATCGGAAGCAAGAAGATGGAGGGCATCTTTGACGTAGCCTATTTTCTCCTATCTGATTGGATGGGACACCTCAATATTTCTCAAACCACCAATCAAGATAGGAAACCTCAGCCTGAAACTAGCACAACAAACACAATCCCTTGCCACATTGGCAATCCGTGTGCAAGGGAGTGTTATTCTCACCGTTAGATCAAGATGAGAAGAGAGAGAATAAGCAAGATACCGATTCAAGGGTCAAGATGAATGATTCTTCTCAACAAACTCGTCACCCCAAGCCTCGGGTTCGAGTATAAATACCCCTGCTTATTTTTGTATTTTCCATCCCATATTTTTTTTACTGTTATTATGCAGAACTAGTGGTAGGAATATTGTAATTTCCTTTTCTCAGTTTTGTAATCAAGTTTTGATTATTAATAAAAAGTTTATTTGAAGTTTATAAATTTTTCAATTTATTTACTGTTTAAATCTATATTGCAATTTATTTACTGCTTTAATCTAATTTGGTATGATAACATTTATGTTATTTAATTAAGCTAATTAATAGCTTTAGTTAAATAATTAGAGTAAAATTTTGGGAAAGCTAATCCCCAATGGATTAGTTAAGAATAGTTACTAGTTTTGGCTGTGATGGTTCGAAGCTACTGTTTCTGGTTCAAAACTAGTTCAATTATTGAAGAATTGTTTCGTTGATAAATGGTGAGTGAAGATTCGATGATGGTGGTGGTAAAAGGTGGTTCAGATTAGTTCTATGTCAGCTCAGCGCTGCACATCGTCTCAAAGGATACTCCAAAAGGTTCTATTTTAATTTACTTTTTAAGTTTTAGTTTAATATGATTGACTGCTGATTTTGGGTTCAAATCTGTTAATGGTTATGATTGTATGGTATTGATTATTGTGTTATTGTTTCTGCTTGACTGAATTTGGTGAATCTGTTATAGAACGTTGTTGTTTGTTGCATTTGATTCATTGTGTCTGTTAATGATGCTTGCTGATTTGGAGTTCGGTTTCTAGTAAAATATATGAATTTGTCACTTAAATGTTATAGATGTCTGTTGATAAGATTTGTTACTTTGGTAACTTGATTAGGCTCTATTTGCTGATGTTCTTGCTTGCTTGAATTAGAATTAAGAATTTGTTCATCTGAGAGCTCGTCTAGTCTGTTAAGTTTGCGTTAGTTTACTGATTTGATCTGCTTGTTGGTTTTACGTTTTAAACTTCATATTTTTGGATTAGATTATTGCTGATATTAGGTTTGAATGTATTTTGTTTGTCCATCATTATGATATATGAATCTGTTAGACGGATTCAAAGTACTTGAGTGATTTGCGGATTCATTAGCTGTTACATATTTGCTGCCTAATTCGTTTTATGATAGTTCCTTGACTTTACTGATTTTAATTGTAGGATTGTTGATATATATATATATATATATATATATATATATATATATATATATATATATATATATATATATATATATATATATATATATATATATATATATATATATATATATATATATATATATATATATATATATATATATATATATATATATATATATATATATATATATATATATATATATATATATGCATGTTACTGATTTCTGAATGTCGATTATGCTAATTATATCTGATATTAGTTCTGAGTTGATTTTTATTTGCTAGTTATTTATTTGTTTTAAGTTTGCTAGTTACTGATATAAATATTTAGCAGACCAAACATAACTTTTGGTGTACTGCTTTGATGTATCAATCTTATTTAATCTGTCCAAAAATAATAATAGCAAAAATCTGTCATTCATGGGACTCGAACTCGAGACCAACTGTTCATAGCACAACGTGATAACCAATTGGGCTATTGGCTCTTTTAGTTTAAATACTGCTTAAGATTTTTATTATACACTTTGTTTCTTTTAATTGTCAATTTATAAACGTTTTTATGAATGTTTAATTTTAAAGTTATAGTAAAAAATAATATAATTACAATTATTAGTTTAATAAATAAAAACAAAATAATAAAAAAAAAGTTGTTTTATTAATTTTAGAAATTAAATTAATTAGTAAAAATTAGTTTTTAAATAATAATTAGATTTTAATTAATTTATATTTTAAATAAAATAGTTTCATAAATAGTTTTTTTTAGTGTAAAGTATTTTAATTAAATAAGATTTTATTGAATAGAATTTTTAAATAGCTTAAATTTTCAAGTAGTGTTAATTTTAAATAATTGTTTTTTTAGATAATAAAATGGGGAACGGTTCATGCACTTAGGTTTTAAATTGGTAGAATTAATTTTAGTTATAAAAACCAAAAACCAATTCGAATCAATTGTCCAAATCGAAACAAAGCGTCTCAAATTCACTCGATCTTCGTGTACAACGAACTTGGTTCACCAACGTGTTTAACTAAATCCGTCTTTGGTAATTTTACTCTATTACTTTTTCCTAAAGGTAATTTTCTAATTTACCCTATAACGTATCTTAATTAACATATACTATCCACTCTACATCAAAAATTTTGGCGCCGCTGCCAGGGATCCTGTGTACGAATCGTTTCGTGGAGATTTGTTGATCGTTGATTTGAAGACCGTTTCCGTCCTCGGAAAGTTTTGTTATTTTTCTACTATTATAATATGTATCGTTTTTTTTCGTGGTTTTTGTGATTACTATATTGTATTACGTAGAACAATAAATTTACCTATTTCCAAATAAGACCTTAGTTGGAATTTCATCACCTAGCTATTGTATTCGAATCCAAAACGAAAAAAAAGGCAAAATAGATAAATACTAATAAAAAGTTTGAACTAGATTTATACAAACTATAAGGTGGGTATAAGGCGACGAGCTATAAAATGCCTTCTAAGGACAAATGTTTTTAAGTGTTTTGTGCCACCTCTTTTTCCCGCTTGCTCGTGCGTATATTGAAAGGGACGACCGATTATTGGTTTGCCAACTTGATAAGTGTGAAAATACTCATCAATAATGATCCAAAAACCACTCAAAACACATTCGAATACATTATATTAACTTTAAAAAAATCAGAATTACGCGTGTATTTGCGTTTCATGTGTTTTCAGGGGAAAAAGATACGTTTTGTAGCAAACGCGCATTTTCAAGGATTTATTTGACGAAAAGACGAAGAAAAAGACGAAAGATGCTTTCAAGGACCTCATTTGCCATTATTCACCAAAATCGAGGGCTTAAGTTGTACTTTTACAAAAATGAAGGATGATAATTAGTTCTACTTTAACTCTTACAACCTATTTGATGAAAGATTGAAAGATGAGGGACCAAAGAGAAAGAACTAGTGGAAAGTATTAACTTGGTCAAATGACAAGCCGGTCAAACACAAACATACGTTTCACTTTCTTCATCACCGAGAAGAGAGAGAAAGAAACAAAGCTTCATAGCTTTCTCCACAAACCTGCAAGTCTAATTTGAGGGAGCTACAAGAAGATTCAAGATAAGCTTATAACTGCAAAAAGACTCCTCATAATTTCCTCTTCAAGGAGATATCAGTTAATTCGATCAAAAGTGAAAGATGAAGAAACCCCCAAATGGGATGAAGAATGAAGAACGAGTTCAAGATCATCGTATTTTACTCGTGTCCATATTTGATTGGATAGAACACGTCATATCTTTCACTCCTCGACGGCTATAAATAGAAGACGAAGGCCTCATTTTTCGACAGCTAGCTTAGGAGTAGTTTTCACACACATAGTAGATTAGGATAATGAGTAGTGTAACTGTACTTAGTGTTTTCAGTCAGTTGCATAGTTGTTAGAAATTAGTTAATCTCTGTAATAGATTTTCACCATTAATGAAATCATTCTGTCCACTTTACAGCTTTCATCACTAGCTTCTCTAATCTGTTCCTCTTACCTAGTTTCTGTTAATTAGTTCTAAGGAGTTAAAGCTTTCAGTTTAATTCTGTTAAAGTTTGTTAATCAGTTGTAACAAACTACACCTTTCTGCCATTAATGAAAGAATTGAGTTCACAAGTTTTCACTTTATTCTTTTCTCTGTTTTCAGAATTCAGTGAGATGGTTAATAGTGTTCTTTAAGACTCATTTTCAATATTGTTGAATTAGATTGATCTCGAGTCAGTTTTAAGTTCTCGGTTCAGTTACGAGTTTGTTACAAATCTGTTATGAATTCGGTTAAGGCTCACTTTTCCTCACAAGTTTCTTAAATGCAGAAGTCTTATCAGCTTTTGAGCAGCTTTTTACGTCATGTTATAGCGCATTCGAGTATCAGTAGGAGTATTTGTTTTTGGTTGCTTTTATAAGCTACTCGATAGTTTTCTTTAAAGTTTTTTACAAGACTGTTATATGGTTTGATAAGCTCACAGCTTATAAGTTTTAGTTCCAAAGTTCTTTTGCCCATAATTCTTTACGATCTTTGAGTATTCTGTATTGTTTTAGCTTACCCTGTTAGAATAGAATTGCATTTTTCAAATCTTTTGCAGGTTGTAGTTTTCGAGCTCATGATATTTCCAGCCTTTGGATTTGGGCAGAGCAGTTGGTGTGTTGATTTTGATTGCAGCTCATGAAAGGTCCGTTTGGATGGCTAATATAGTGACAGATAGCTGGTGAAGCGGTTTTGATTTCAGTTCAATAGCAAGTAGATAGCTTAACGACGTCACGATTTGATAAGCGAGCTCAGCGCTCCGCTTCTCCCACAAAGGAGGCTTTGATATAAAGGTCAAGCTCTATTTTGATTTTTTTGCAAATGTTTAGAATAGCTTGATGTTCTTGTTTGTAGTGTAAAATTGTTTGAACTTGCTTAATCTGTCATGATTTTAGGTGTTTGCTAGCTGTATGTTCTGTTATTGCATTTTCTTAAAAAACTCATAAATAGTGTGTGACAATCCGTCAATTTACGATTGATATTTTATTCTCAAATATTATTTGAAAATATTATTTTAATGTTACAATATGAACTCACTTATTTTTGGGAAGAAATTTGGATTTACGTCTTGAAGTAGCATCGACTACGTCTAAACCGGAGGATTCTACATTACGTGCTTACGTTTACATACACCGTCTTTGGTGACAGTCCGACATTTCAGGAAATAAATTTATCCGTGAATATTATTTTCGAATTTTAAATTTGTGTTGGTTCATAATCTCACAAATTTACGAGAAGAGATTAGGACTTACGATTTTAATTTAACGTCCTTTACGACTAAACCGGAAACCTTAGGATTACGAATTTACGTTTTCGAACTCCGTTTTTGATGAGACAATTTTTATTAGATTCGATTTGTGCCGTTGATTCATAATTTATAATAACGTTTTTCGTAAAACGACCCGAAAGCACGCAAATCGAGGAAACTAGAATCGAGGAATACCCGTAAATTAGCGGGATGGGACAAAACTAGTTTATCCCACCCCACTAACTAGGGACACCACATCAAAAGATGTGGCATCCTTACACTAAACTAAGTTACACTTGTAACTTAGCTTCATTTTGAAGCTTCTCTTCCCACTAAACTAACAAAACCACTAGACATTACCATTTCCTTCCATTTTCACATGCAAACCACCATAAACACTCTCCTCTCTCTCTAAATTCGTCCCATATTTATCAAGAACAACCCTCATTTGATCAAATTTAACCATGAAATCATATGTTATTTACATATATGATGATGCCCTTTTGAAAGCCCTATAGATTGGTGCAAGTTTTAACAACCAAGGAGGAGTTTCCATGGAGTAGTAGGGCTGATTTTCCACAAGGAGTTCATGAATAATGGTGGTCTTGAAGATGGTCTTGGTTATCTACAAGTTTCTCCATCAAAAACCATGTCCAAATCATAACCTACATCAACTTGGTGGTATAAAGATTGTCCTCCTCATCCTCTTGTTATTTTTGATTATGTAATCTTGTATTTCTTTTACTTATGTATATGTATATGTATATGATGATGAATGATGATTAAAAGTATTGTGTTGGGATTTGGTGTTGATAAACATGATTAAAAAGGTGAAAAACTATAAGAAACAAGGTTAAAATCTTGCTTAAAAATGATGGCTGTATAAAACAGTAAAGAATCAAATGGTGAACTGATAAAAATGGCATAGATTAATGAATATACAGTAAGCTATGGGTCTTGTACACATGTGAGAGTTGGCCATGCAATGGAATCATTGTAATGAGTGAGATATGATCAAAACAAGTTTAAAGTACAAATCTGAGTTCACTGTTTTGGAAGATTTTTAGAAAATACTTAGAAGATGATTCAACAGTAGCTATAGTAGAGTTAAATGGAGCACATATCATTTAGTTTATGTGATAAAAATTTGAGCTTCTATCTCCATATAGAACTCTAGATATGGCAGGTTTGGTGAAGATGAAAATAAAAATCAGATTTTGAGAATTAATGTTTATTATTATCATATCAGCACTCAAAAATATATTGAATAAAATGTAAAATAAAAACCCACTAACTTATGAATTTTATTTATATAAATATGTAAAAGGTTAAATAAGTGTATAAATTATAAAAATGGTAGTGGAATTAACGTTTTTTATTACTTATAAGTAATAAAAACTATAAACTTGATTTTTATGACTTTTTCGGCTATTACCGTAAAATTAACGTTTTTCGCCAATTAAAACTTAGACGATCAAACCCGTCTAATGTAAAGTTTATAAAAGTCATATAATGATGTTTAAGTAACTAATACAAGTAAAAACCGATAAAACCCGAACTATAAGAAATACGGACGTTAACGGACTAAATTAACGTTATTGGACTAATAATACAACAAAAATGGACTAGAACACTTATAAACTTATTATTGGACTTAACCCATTTGGGCCCAACTTGAAAGTGTATGTACTGATAATATAAGTACAAAAAGGATTAATACAAGTTAAGAACTTATAATAGGCTTATTGGACCTAAAACACGTAAATAGGTAAAACGAGAAAACTAGTATAAAAGTTATCAACACATAACTCTAAAATGAGTAAACGAGAATATGTAAACCCACTTGATCATCATATATATATATAATCATCATATGTATACATAATTGATATTTTTATAAAGTCATTGGACAAACGTCTAAGACCGATTATTATTTATATAGGTTTCCGTGATTGAAGCACGTACCGTACGACCGAATCGCCGATAACACGCCTTCCCATATCAACGTGAGTTCATAGCCTCGCACTCTTTTAAAAGTTTGTATGAAATGATTTATAACCCGCGAGGGAGATAACATGTTTGTTTTTATAAAATAGGACACCATTTGTCCCGATTGTTTGTTTATTGATTTGGACCCGAATGATTGTATGACCCGATTGTATGACCCGATTGTATGACCCGATAAATGATTAAAGGACCCGATAGATGAAATTAAATGGATTATTAAAGTTAGGTTATGTCACTAAAAGTCCCATTAGCATGAATTGTGAACTACCGGGATTTGGTAGACGCTTATGCATATAATAGTACTATTTGGGGACGATCACCCCAGTTCGCGCCTTGACGGTTGATCCCCGTCGTGCCACATTGATTGGTAAGCGAATTTATGTATGAGAAGATTTCCATAGCGTGACCTTTGTGACGACACGCTACTTTAGATGGGCAAATTGAGTATCGGGTTAACTACCCGTTGTTGGTTTAGTAAGGTAACAATGTCATGCGGCTTATAATAATCCAAAATTAACGAAATACTAATAGACGCACCGAATTACGATGTATTGCCTGACTAGCAATACAGGGTCATACTATTGATATTATGTTCGTGTTTTGGTTTTCATAACCATATTCATATAACGGTTTTTACTTTCATACAACGTCCTAAGACGTATTGTATGATGTTTTTACGACATTGGCTCGTATAATAACTTTTATAGCAAATGCCTATATTATGATTTTCGATAAAGATTTGTATAAAAATGACTTTGGCTATTTTATGGCCTATTACAAAGATTTGTACAAAATGATTTTCAGTAATACTTTTATACTGATATTATATTGATGGAATTTATTAAACTCTATGAATTCACTCGGCGTTATCGCTGACCTTTTCTTTTAACATGTTTTATCTCAGGTACTTGAAGGTAATTCTCGGGAAGACAACAAGAATTCATGGCCCGCACTTAAACAATATTTTTCCATTCAAAATGCTTTGTAAAACTTTGTATGAAATATAATGACTTGGGACCGATGTAACTTTGATAATTATGAATGGAAATGATTTATAAATAAACGACGCGATTTTTATGCGTTGTCTATGATGTGAGTAATGTGCTATCCCGTAACACCAACTAGTCTTCCGCTGTATTGAGTTGTATAAATTTGGGGGTGTTACAGTTTGGTACCAGAGCTCTCGTTATAGAGAACGAAAGATTTTTAAAACTAAGGTTTTGAATAAAACGTTTCAAAATCTTTTAACTAAAAACATTTTTCTAAAAATGTCTAAAAATCTTTTGACTATAACGGTGCCGAAGAATTCCCGAGTTACCGACAAGGCCAAGACTGAGAAGTGTTATTTTAATATATATATAACTTGGATTATATATATATGATGTAATTTCATTACATGATTGTTTGATGATTATTTTGATTTTTATACGAGGTATTTATACGACGTAGATTGTCACAAGTAACCCTAACTCCCCTAGTAAATTAATCGAAGTTATTCTCGTAGGAATTCTAGCTATCCAAGATCTAAACCAAGTTGTGGATATTTATGATCCCAACAAATGGTCGATATTCGTAGAAATGTAGATATTAGTTGGTTGTGATATTGAAAAAGAATTGGCGAGATCAAAACTGATATCGATGTCATGACGATCTTTCCTTATAGAGTGGAGTTTGACAAAACATTACCACCTGGAAGGATGTCATCTGATTCGTTGTCACCCAATTCTTAAATTTGAAATCGAAAGGGTGAATGTTGCACTTGAGGCTGTTATTGGAACCATTACCCAAAAGCCTCATGCCACTAATACCTTTCCGAGAAGTCTAATTGACTGATCGAGTCATTTCATACTAGTGACTCATTTGATAATTGTTGTTGTAAGAGCTAATAGGATTGGAAATTAAGTGTTGATTCATATTGAGATTGTATTGCCTTTACAAGGACGAAGAATAAGATTGAAAGTATTGGAGAATGAAGTAGGATATCGAATTGAGTATAAAAGTGATTGAAATTTGAGTAAAGTAAAACTTAACCTGTATGGAATATGAGATTGTTAATATAAGTCATTAAGTTCTATGATTGAATTATAAGGTTTTAAATGATTGTTAGTTTGTGTTAAGGGTTGTTCCTAGGCCATTGTCCACTAACAAGGATGCCCAGTGTCCAAGAAATAAATTGAAGAAATCTTCTTTTGAATTGGGACCGATGGATCTTTCGGGACATGTGGAACACCTAATGACTCTTGTAGATTAGTATTCATTGTGGTATCTATTAAAAATAATCCCTAACTTAACTGAGACGTCAGTTGGTAGGATGAGTTCCGAGAATTGTATGACATAGTGACATGTAATGTGTTACGGTACAATTTGACTTTTTTGTGATTAATGAAAAGACTACCTTTGATTGCTAAATTCTACATGTATCGATGTTATCTATCCTTTATTGCTTCATCCTAATGTTCGCATTAGTGATGCAACCATTGAACAAGTACTCATCTTGATTTGAGTTACATTGTGGATTATTCTTCTTGAGTGCCATCGAGGTGATGAACCTCATGATTATTTGGCTAAAGCTCATTTCCTATCATATCGTAGTTAGTTCTTGGTGAACAACTTTTCATCACTCCTTTGCAGATCACTCATTGTCTTTATAAGATAAAACAGTATCCCTTGAGAAAAATTAAATTTTCATCACTATAAGGATTATTCAAAGTGAGATTTACGAGTAATCGTTATCGAAATGAAGTTGTTTATAAAACACCTGGGAAAACTTAATTGTTTTCATAATAAAGAAAATCTTTGTAAATTTATTTTTGATTCTTATCTAAGAATTAAGCATGAAAATGTTTTTATTATAAACATGATGATAAAATTTTGACGAACTGAGTATTGCATCGTTAATCTTGAAATTGTATATAGTTGCGCGCCTACATACAATTTGGAATGGACCATGCAAGGCTGACTAGTAGTCACCATAAAACTGATTAATAAACACTACATTCTCTTTAAAGGTTGTGGAAGATTTAATTTTAATGAGATCTGCAAGAAGTGAAAAATAAGAACATAATGTTAGGGACACCTACATATGTGCCTGTAGCATCTATTCTTCTGAGTCGAATTTACTCATCTGTGGAAATTGTCTTATTTGACAATTGACAATTCTTTCTTGTCCAATTCTCCTGTAGTGAGATTCTTAGGAAAAGTATATGAATACCGAGTGTTGATACCCGACTGGATGTATCGACGTTCCTATCATTTCTTTTGATTTGATTTCATTTGAATTACCTGGGTAAAGATCCGAGGAGCTTTCGAATGCGTACTCAAATTATGAAAACATAGGATATATTCATATTCGTTAAATGTTTTCGTCTGTATCTGATTTGAAATTCTCTCGCAAAGATTATGCGTTGACCTTACTCTTTTGAGGTAGTTATGTCTCCTGATATCCCTGAAATTGTGAAGGATTATGAATTATTATTAGTCTTTTGAGAAGTTCACATCTTATCAACAGCAATAAAACTGGAAAGTTGGCAGTGCCAGTGGAATGGATTGATTGATTATGACATGACAAAATTGTCTTAATTGATGGGAACTCGAGTAGAATTCCCCTAAATGATAAGATGCTGATTATCAAAAGTGATCTAAATAATTCTTGACGAATGCCCGTATCCTGCATTTAGACTTGAGATTATACCGTGAATAGTTGCGAATTAGTTATAGATATTATAACCTAGAAAGAACATAATATGAATTTATTAAAAGATTTTTATGTTATCTGAAACTTTAGTAAGTATTTGTTGATAAATTACCTAGACTTTTGCTATTAAGGCAAGTAGAATTTGGTATTGATTATATTTTCGGTGCCGCACCTGTGGCGTGTGCACTGTACGTTAGCACCATCTAAATTAAAGGAATTACCGTACAACTGAGAGAGTTGTCGGGGAAAGATTTTATTCTACCGAGCTCGTCATCATGAAGAGCTATGGTGTTATCATTCCTTATATTTATAGATTACTATGAACTGAGTAAATTGACGATCAAAAACGATATCCATAACTCGAAATGGAAGATTTGATCGATCATTTACAAGGTTCTAGCGTATGTTTTAAAGATTTGATCCACATCATGGTTATTATCAACTTCGCGTCCGCGAAGAAGATTATCTATTCCAATTACTACATCCGGTACTTGTAATGAACATTATGAGTTTCACGTGATGTCGTTTGGATTAACTAATACACATGTAACATTCATAAATTTGATGAATCACGTGTGTAGGCTGTAATTTGGTAAATTCATGCTTGTGATCATTAAGAACCATTTTTTTGTTTATAAGAATAAGAATGAGTTAATAATTAATTATAGATTGCCCTGAATTGGCCGAACAATAAAAACCTGTACCTTAAATATTTAACATATGATTAAAGACTAAATCATTCACATGATTTAACCGTGTGATTAATAAGATAATGGAATATATATTGACTCTTCAAAAATTAGAGCCATTTAAGACTTTGGGTTTTACCAAAAGGAAAGTGCAAATGTGTTTTGACAAATGTTTTCACAAAGAACTTTTGAGGGATTATTCCCTTATACACAAATCATTTAACTAAACTCCTGTTTAGGGGTAAATGTTTGTGTATACCTCAAGATAACTTAAGAAGAATTGAGGAAAACATTTAAACCATAACTTGAAATTTGAAACAATAATTTTTGCTTTTCAATCTAAGAAAATTTTGACCAAAATATAAACAAAGATTTTTCGAACATTTACGAATCTTATTAATTATTTTCGATAAATCAACAAAAATCGTGTTAATTAAATTAAAAACTATTTTGAATATTTTCATGTAATTGGAAAGACTAAGAAATTAAAATCTTTATGTTTACGTTTCATAAAAACTAAATATTTATTGTTAATTTACGTGTAATAATTATTGACGCTTTAAACGTCGAATTGAGCAAAACTGATAAAAACAATAGCTAAAACGAAACTGAAACTTAGAGAATATGAAGAAAGGTGAACGTAATTACTGACGCATAATATATAAAGAATACCTGAGTGAATTATGGACACGATAATTACATCATCATGAGAATAATATAGATACTGACATATTATATAAAAAAAAGATAAAGGACCAATTAGGACATGTTCCTTAATAATGAAGGTGCAAAATAAATTGCCGAACAATATAAAATAAACGATGCTTGTAAGAAGGATAATATAGATGATAAAAAGGTTTCACGGCTAGTGTGAACCATTAGAATTAAGAAGCCGATGGCGTTAAATGTATAAAAGACCACATGTGATTGTCTAAATATGGAGATCGTGAGATATAGTTATGTTGGAATTTGTAAGTATAAGTATTCTATTTATGTCATTTATGACTAGAAGTATCTTTGTCTGAAGAAGTTGTACTGATGACGAATGATGAGGGCAGACATCGCCTCATACATTAGTAAACGTTTAGCTATTGCAAAGGTCATCATCTGAATTTGATTCGATTTGGGTCATCGTCGACAGACTGACCAAATCTGCTAATATCATTCCCGTTAATGATAAATGCAAAAGAGTTATGTAAACATAGTGTGCCTGTATCGAACATCTATATCAAGATCCTCGCTTCACATCGAATTTCTAGAGATTTGCTCAGAAGTCGTTGGGAACGAACCTTGATGAGAGTACTGTTTACCACCCCAAATCGAAGGGACGAGGTAAAGTAACAATACAAAACACTAGAAGTCTTGTTTTATGTTTGAATGATTGAACTTTGGTAATAGATCGTATAATCGTTTTCCTTTGGAAGGATTATCATTGATAACTATCGTATTAGGATCGAGATCGAATCTTGTTAAGCTTTAGAAATTAGAGCATCTGTAAGCAGGAGTTGAGATAAAGACACCCGACATACACCCACTGTGAGTTGGACATGTCTTTTAGGTTTAAGGTTTCCTATGATGGCGAACCTATCCTTACAAAATACCCGACCCGCGAGATCTGAAATGATTACTGAAATTAGGATCTGATTATTGACAGCCGGTAGTGGGCAAGAGGTTATGTGAATGTGAAATGTAGATCTTGAAGTGCCAAATGGGTAGCGAAGTTATGCCACAATTTTTAACCTTGGAAAGATGAATTCATGATCTGACAAATCATGGGATATAAGTCCCCGTTGTATGGGACCATTGAGATAATATAAAAGATTGGTTTGAAAGGCATATAAGCTGGATCTACCCTAGGACTTCAAAGACTGCGTGAATTATGATTCGTATATCGAACTTGATGGAATATCTATCAAGTGAGAATTTGATTATTCTTAGTATAGCTTAGATCGGCGAAAAGTTGCATTCATCAAAAACCCGTGAACATCATGGATAGAGAAAGTAAGTCAACATTAAGCCTGATCTTATTCCCGTAGTTATGTTTAATGAAACTCGCGTATTGTAATGAATTACACTTGTGAGAAAAGACCGAATGTGGAGGAAATACCCACATGGCTTAAACTCTATAAGAAGCGAGTAGTAAGGTAAGATGATCTTTGAGGACAAAGATCCTGTTTAGGGGTAAATGCGGTGACAATCCGTCAATTTACGATTGATATTTTATTCTCAAATATTATTTGAAAATATTATTTTAATGTTACAATATGAACTCACTTATTTTTGGGAAGAAATTTGGATTTACGTCTTGAAGTAGCATCGACTACGACTAAACCGGAGGATTCTACATTACGTGCTTACGTTTACATACACCGTCTTTGGTGACTGTCCGACATTTCAGGAAATAAATTTATCCGTGAATATTATTTTCGAATTTTAAATTTGTGTTGGTTCATAATCTCACAAATTTACGAGAAGAGATTAGGACTTACGATTTTAATTTAAAGTCCTTTACGACTAAACCGGAAACCTTAGGATTACGAATTTACGTTTTCGAACTCCGTTTTTGATGAGATAATTTTTATTAGATTCGATTTGTGCCGTTGATTCATAATTTGTAATAACGTTTTTCGTAAAACGACCCGAGAGCACGCAAATCGAGGAAACTAGAATCAAGGAATACCCGTAAATTAGCGGGATGGGACAAAACTAGTTTATCCCACCCCACTAACTAGGGACACCACATCAAAAGATGTGGCATCCTTACACTAAACTAAGTTACACTTGTAACTTAGCTTCATTTTGAAGCTTCTCTTCCCACTAAACTAACAAAACCACTAGACATTACCATTTCCTTCCATTTTCACATGCAAACCACCATAAACACTCTCCTCTCTCTCTAAATTCGTCCCATATTCATCAAGAACAACCCTCATTTGATCAAATTTAACCATGAAATCATATGTTATTTACATATATGATGATGCCCTTTTGAAAGCCCTATAGATTGGTGCAAGTTTTAACAACCAAGGAGGAGTTTCCATGGAGTAGTAGGGCTGATTTTCCACAAGGAGTTCATGAATAATGGTGGTCTTGAAGATGGTCTTGGTTATCTATAAGTTTCTCCATCAAAAACCATGTCCAAATCATAACCTACATCAACTTGATGGTATAAAGATTGTCCTCCTCATCCTCTTGTTATTTTTGATTATGTAATCTTGTATTTCTTTTACTTATGTATATGTATATGTATATGATGATGAATTATGATTAAAAGTATTGTGTTGGGATTTGGTGTTGATAAACATGATTAAAAAGGTGAAAAACTATAAGAAACAAGGTTAAAATCTTGCTTAAAAATGATGGCTGTATAAAACAGTAAAGAATCAAATGTTGAACTGATAAAAATGGCATAGATTAATGAATATACAGTAAGCTATGGGTCTTGTACACATGTGAGAGTTGGCCATGCAATGGAATTATTGTAATGAGTGAGATATGATCAAAACAAGTTTAAAGTACAAATCTGAGTTCACTGTTTTGGAAGATTTTTAGAAAATACTTAGAGGATGATTCAACAGTAGCTATAGTAGAATTAAATGGAGCACATATCATTTAGTTTATGTGATAAAAATTTGAGCTTCTATCTCCATATAGAACTCTAGATATGGTAGGTTTGGTGAAGATGAAAATAAAAATCAGATTTTGAGAATTAATGTTTATTATTATTATATAAGCACTCAAAAATATATTGAATAAAATGTAAAATAAAAACCCACTAACTTATGAATTTTATTTATATAAATATGTAAAAGGTTAAATAAGTGTATAAATTATAAAAATGGTAGTGGAATAATACTTATAAGTAATAAAAACTATAAACTTGATTTTTACGACTTTTTCGGCTATTACCGTAAAATTAACGTTTTTCGCCAATTAAAACATAGACGATCAAACCCGTCTAATGTAAAGTTTATAAAAGTCATATACTGATGTTTAAGTAACTAATACAAGTAAAAACCGATAAAACCCGAACTATAAGAAATACGGACGTTAACGGACTAAATTAACGTTATTGGACTAATAATACAACAAAAATGGACTAGAACACTTATAAACTTATTATTGGACTTAACCCATTTGGGCCCAACTTGAAAGTGTATGTACTGATAATATAAGTACAAAAAGGATTAATACAAGTTAAGAACTTATAATAGGCTTATTGGACCTAAAACACGTAAATAGGTAAAACGAGAAAACTAGTATAAAAGTTATCAACACATAACTCTAAAATGAGTAAACGAGAATATGTAAACCCACTTGATCATTATATATATATATATAATCATCATATGTATACATAATTGATATTTTTATAAAGTCATTGGACAAACGTCTAAGACCGATTATTATTTATATAGGTTTCCGTGATTGAAGCACGTACCGTACGACCGAATCGCCGATAACACGCCTTCCCATATCAACGTGAGTTCATAGCCTCGCACTCTTTTAAAAGTTTGTATGAAATGATTTATAAACCCGCGAGGGAGATAACATGTTTGTTTTTATAAAATAGGACACCATTTTTCCCGATTGTTTGTTTATTGATTTGGACCCGAATGATTGTATGACCCGATTGTATGACCCGATCGTATGACCCGATAAATGATTAAAGGACCCGATAGATGAAATTAAATGGATTATTAAAGTTAGGTTATGTCACTAAAAGTCCCATTAGCATGAATGGTGAACTACCGGGATTTGGTAGACGCTTATGCATATAATAGTACTATTTGGGGACGATCACCCCAGTTCGCGCCTTGACGGTTGATCCCCGTCGTGCCACATTGATTGGTAAGCGAATTTATGTATGAGAAGATTTCCATAGCGTGACCTTTGTGACGACACGCTACTTTAGATGGGCAAATTGAGTATCGGTTTAGCTACCCGTTGTTGGTTTAGTAAGGTAACAATGTCATGCGGCTTATAATAATCCAAAATTAACGAAATACTAATAGACGCACCGAATTACGATGTATTGCCTGACTAGCAATACAGGGTCATACTATTGATATTATGTTCGTGTTTTGGTTTTCATAACCATATTCATATAACGGTTTTTACTTTCATACAACGTCCTAAGACGTATTGTATGATGTTTTTACGACATTGGCTCGTATAATAACTTTTATAGCAAATGCCTATATTATGATTTTCGATAAAGATTTGTATAAAAATGAATTTGGCTATTTTATGGCCTATTACAAAGATTTGTACAAAATGATTTTCAGTAATACTTTTATACTGATATTATATTGATGGAATTTATTAAACTCTATGAATTCACTCGGCGTTATCGCTGACCTTTTCTTTTAACATGTTTTATCTCAGGTACTTGAAGTAATTCTCGGGAAGACAACAAGAATTCATGGCCCGTACTTAAACAATATTTTTCCATTCAAAATGCTTTGTAAAACTTTGTATGAAATATAATGACTTGGGACCGATGTAACTTTGATAATTATGAATGGAAATGATTTATAAATAAACGACGCGATTTTTATGCGTTGTCTATGATGTGAGTAATGTGCTATCCCGTAACACCAACTAGTCTTCCGCTGTATTGAGTTGTATAAATTTGGGGGTGTTACATAGTGTTTGGTATAGGTTTAACAGGCTAGAACCTGCTTTGATCAGTCGATAATTTTAGCTTGTATTCGTCACAGGAAGTCTTAGCAGATGTAAGTTTTGATATCTTAAGTGTTTAACTGTTGTTTGGCGCGACAGAAGTATAAAGGTTTAAACAATAGCTGTAGTATCACATTGGGATTAATATCGATAGACATCTCAATAGGTAATTTTGATTCGAACCTGTTATGAGTTCGATTTGACATTCAGTAGGATTGGTGCTCAAGTAAGATTCTAGCAGGTTTAGTTTAAAATTTTCCTTATAGCTTTAATCAATATTTCTTGCAGAATTTGCTTAGGAATTTCGTAGTGAATTAGTGATTGGTATTTGCTCACTAGCTGCCTAAGTTGATCTATTGATGGACTCATAGAGTTTAAGCCAGTAATCAGTTCATGGAATCATTCTAAAAGAGAAAAAAAAATCTTAATATAAGCTGCCAAAATTAGTAGTCATAAGATGAACTGATAGAATTGCTTTTCCCTTAAGATTCGATTCAAATCAGAAGTATTAATAAGTTTGTAGGTCTGGTTTATAAATAGCTTAAAGATAGTACTTCCTTAATAAAAATAGATAGCTCAAAAATGGTAGAAGATAGTAGGAGTCGTACATGTTCTGATTCTATTAATTTTTCTACAAGTTTTATTAATGTACAAATTTGATCATTTGCCTTATTTCGCTTCATTAGAGTTTAGTTCTTTAGATTTCTGTTGAGTTTATGGGCTAGTCATTATAGTTGGGCCTTTGGATAAAACTTGTTGGATTTTACATTTCGTATAATTGACATTAGAATTGAACGAATTTTAGATTTTACAACATTTAGACATTAAAATTTAGATTTAATTAGTTTGGATTAGATTTATAAAGTTGAATTAGTTTTGTAGATTTAGTCTAGAATTTTATACTTTACATTTTAAACTTGTAGAGTAGATTTGTATCTTGCATTTTTTTGTAATTTTTGTGCATTTAAATGTTTTTTGTGCAACGTGTTTTAGATTAGTACGTAGTACGTATATTAGATATTTTTACATTTCTTTTTTCTTGCTTTGTGCCAATTAGACATAGATACCATTCAATTTTTACAACTAAAAACAATAAGTCGAGCTTGAAAAGTTACATCAATTCGTTAAGATACCGAGACGATTATACTTAAAAAGACAAATATTAAATGGCGTCGCTGCCGGTTCTTTTCGTGAAGATTAACGGTTTCGAGTGAGACATATTGGATTTTGGGATCCGTTCACTTTGTGAACGTTATTTTTACGTATTATAAATCAAAAACATATAAAAAAAATCAAAAAGATAAAAATACAAAAATATATATATATAAAAGAATCACAAAATCAATTCTTTTCCTAAAGAATTGAACCAAAAAAATAAAAAAATCCAAAAAGTAATCTTTTTCCTAAAAGATTACACCCAAAAATATATATAATTGGTTTCATCGTTTTTTTTTACGTACATATAGTATTTTTCTTAAAAAATCAAATAAATACAAAAATATTTTCTCTATATTATTATATGTAAATACGTATACGTATACGAACAACCAAGTTACCTATTTCCATAAGTATTGCCGAGGCAATACACCGTGTTAGGGGGCGTTCCGGTCCTTGACACGCGTATCGATAAAATTTAATTAAGCAAGAATAGATAAATACTTCCAATAAGCAATAATTCGAAGAATACAAACTACAAAGTGAATAGAAAGGCGATGTGTTATAAAATGCCATCTAAGGGTCAATATGTACTTAAGTGCTTCGTGCCACCTAACCCCCTGTTCACTAGTGCGTATTCCAAGAAGGAAGGCTTTATTGGGGGTCTTGCACCCAAGTAGTAATTACATATATTATACTTTCTTGTGGATATTTCATATCGAACCTCGAGGGAGATAATCTCTTCTCTCTCAAAAGTCGACCGAGGGCTACTCTCTCATTCCTCGAGTTTACTTACACGTGTACTCGCACACGTGTAAACATACCGATTGGTGTATCTCGTTCTCCAAAAAGGAAGAACAACAAAACCGTCCATCAAGCCGATCACGAGTATCGCGCTTTCGACACCGCTATTGTAGCCATGGATCAACGTCCTATTATGGAGATTCTCCAATCGAAAGTGGAGGGAAATGCCGACGCCATCGTTATACCCGACATACCCGCACACACTTTTGAGCTTAATACACATATGATCACTTTGGTTTCTTCTAGCCCCTTCTTAGGGAGACCCATAGATGACCCCCACGACCATATTAAGAGGTTCTTGTTACTTTGCAATACACTTAAGTATAATGGGGTCCCTCCTGATGCCATTAAGATGATCCTATTCCCATTCTCCTTAGAGGGTTTTGCTAGAAATTGGTATGATAGACAACCATCTATGAGCATCTTCACTTGGGAGGATTTAAGGAAGAAGTTTTTGAACCAGTTCTTTCCTCCATCAAGAACTACGGCTTTGAGAAAATTAATTATTGGTTTTCAACAAAGGAATGATCAAACATTTAGTGAGGCTTAGGAGAATTTTAAGGAGTTATTGAGGAAATGTCCAAATCATGGATTCAATGAGGTTCACCTAATCAACACTTTCTATAATGGATTAAGACCACACCACCAAGATTCACTCAACTCTTCCGCGGGTGGAAATATTTTCTCTAAATCCATTCAAGAAGCTTGGGACATTATTGAGAACAAATTGATGGTGTAAGCTAACACACAATTTGATGAGAGAGTCCATGTGGTGCACGAGAATGTTACTCCTCAAATCGAAAACATGATCTCTCAAAAGCTTGATACTATGACCAACACACTCATGAAATTTTGTGAACTCTTTTTGAACAAGAATTCCACCAATGATGTGAATACTATTGCTCTTTCATGTGAGACTTGTGGAGGTCCCCATTCCTACCAACAATGTGATAAAGTTCAAAGCTATCAAGGGGAGTGTTATGCTTACCAAGGGAACAATTACAAAGCACCCAAAACCTTTCAAGATCAAGGAAATAATTTTCATCCACCCAATCAAGGATTTCAACCACCACCTTTCCAACCCCAAGGTTTTCAAGGAAATGTTCCACAAGATTATAACACAATTGAGCTTTTTCACAAAATGAATCAAGAGAATGAAAGGAGGTTCCAACTTAATGAGAAGATATTAAGAGAAATGAATGAAGCTCATGAGAGAAAAATGAGAGAAATACATGAAGACACAAATAAGAAGTTTATGATGCTTTATAATCAAAGACCACAAGGGGCTTTACCTTCTAACACACAAACAAATCCAAGGGCAAATGTCAATGCTATTACAACAAGAAGTAGAAAGACAACAAAGGATCCTTCACCTCCTAAACCTCCTATTGTTCCACCCACTTTTGTTCCTACTTGTGACAAACCTTCTACCTCTATTTCACCACCTCAAAATGCTCCTATTCAATCAAACACACCTTCTCAACCTATTCCTACTTCTCCTCTACCTTCCACACCTCCTAATAAAGAAGCTAACAAAGACAAATCTTCTACTACAACACCTACTCCACCTACACCAAAACCAACTCTTCCATATCCTTCAAGGTTGAAAAAGGACAAGTTAAAGAACAAGGATGACATCCAAGTCTCAAATTTCTTAAGGATGTTCAAGCAACTCAACATCAACATATCCTTTGCGGAAGCTCTTGCTTATATGCCAAAGTTTGTTAAGATGTTCAAGGATTTACTCTCAAACAAGGAAAATTGGTTGATTTGCCCAACACATCCCTTAATGAAAATTGTTCCCCCGTGCTACTTAAAACCTTACCAACAAAACTTGGAGATCCGGGGCGCTTCTTGATACCTTGTAATTTTCCTGGGGTGGAAAATTGCATGGCACTAGCGGATCTTGGGGCAAGTATCAATCTCATGCCATTATTGCTTTGGAAAAGACTTTCACTTCCCGAGCTCACACCTACTAGGATGACACTTGAGTTAGCTAACCGTACCATAGCTTATCTGGTAGGCATAGCGGAGGATGTGTTTGTAAGGGTTGATATGTTTACCTTTCCCGTGGATTTTGTAGTGGTTGATTATGATATGGACCCGAGAGTTCCTCTTATTGTTGGTAGACCCTTTTTAAGGATGGGTCGTACTCTTATTGATGTGGCGGAGGGGGAACTTATTATGAGGGTGGAAGATCAAAAGATTGTGTTTAACATGGGACAATTGTCTAAGAAATCCAATGAGCCTGAGACGGTTAAGCATGTTGATATTCTTGATAAAGAGGTGAATCACGTTGATATTCTTGATGAAGTATGTAATGAATACTTTCATGAAGCTTGTAAGAGTGGTGAATATGATCTTCCTTATGTTGAGACCATAGCCTCTATTACTTCCTCATTGAATATTCATGAACCCCAACAATTTCATTTTGGAGATTTGAATTATATTTTCAACACAAATGAGGAAGCAAATGAGGATTCTAGTTATGATAAACCACCTCTTTTTGATACACCAATTTATGATGAATATAGTGATGATGAGTTCTCCATTTTTGAGCCTCCATTATTTGATGATTATAATACCTTGAGTTTTGAGGAGATACCTTTTGAAACACCAATTCTTGACCTACCAATCTATGATGACTATCATGATGAGGAGGGTTCTATCATTGATGAGAGTGATAAGGTTTTTGAGATTGAAAGATTGCTTAGTGAGGATGAATTGATAGATAAACAAATTGAAGATTATCTTAAGAGAGATGATATTGAGATTGATAACTCTAGTTAAAATTGGGAAGAGGATGTTCTAAAGATTGAAAGAATGCTTAGTGAAGATGAGTTGATTAATGAGGAGATTGAGGCTTATCTTAAGAGAGATGATATTATGGTGGATACATCTTCTTCTAATTGGGATGAGGATATTCGTGAAATAGAAAGATTGCTTTATGGAGATTCCATTCCCACTCAACCTTCTCATGAACCTTCACTTATTACTCCTTCTTACACACCTTGTGAAACACCTCAAAACCAAAATGCTTCACTTATTTCACCACCTTTCTTACAAACCAATTCAAACTATCTCTTTGAGCCTTCACTTGATGAACCAATATTTAAGAAGTTTCAAGATGATAGTGACTTGTATCATTTGGATGTTGAAATGGAGAGATTCTTTATGTCATCATGTGAGGATGTTTTTGATGAGGAGTTTTCTAAGAACAAGAAAGAAATGGTGGTTTCCTCTACAAGTGTGATGACACTTACTACTCCACACCCTTTCTCTCATGTTGTGAAGTATCAAGGAGAATCTTCAAAGGCTCCCACCACTTGTTATTTTCCCATGAAGCAAAAGATTTTTGAACCTGGTATAGAGAATGTTGAGCCAACTCAGTATCCGCTTGATGCATTAAAAGGAAAACTTGTGGGAAACTTTAAAGTATCACCTTATCATCTTATGGGACACTTAAGGGAAAGAATCATAAACAAAGAAACCTCACCCACCTCATCATTGATTAAGAAGTCCACTTTTGGGATGTGCTATTCTTGGGAGGGCAATTATGTATTTGATCCTGGTGGATATTTATGGGGTTTTGTGTACTTAAGAACTTGTTTTACCTTATCATGGAGAGTTTTTCCTAAGAGGGTAAATATTTTACTCTCCATGATGGTTTCCCCAAGGACAACTTAATTCGAGGCCGAGTCGAGCTAGCGACTTAGGGTTAAAGAAAAAAAACTCAAGCATTGAATAACTAGGTTAGAAAACGTAGAGTAGATTTTTAATAGGTTAGGTTTAAATAAAAGGATGTTATAGTAGATTTGAAGTGGAGGGGTGCCTTTCTTCGTCTTTTGGTGTTTGTTTCAAGGGTTGCTCTCTCTCATTTCATGCTTGGAGCTTATGGAGGAGGCCCGTGTATCTGGTTCACTTCAATTAGTTTTTTCTATCGTGATATTCAAAACACTTGTGCTTAAAATGAATACCCTTTAGTTGTCTCTTCCTTAACTTGGGTTAAGCAAAGTAATCAATGTAATAAGTGTAGGGGAGTTCACTTTCATGCTCTTAAACATTGAGGACAATGTTTAGCTTAAGTGTAGGGGAGACTTCTATCGAAGTGACCTTACCTAGACCATTGCCTTAATTTCATGATAACATGGAAAATTAATTTTTCAAACATTTTTCGAATTTTTGATCTACTTTGGCCACCAAAAATATGCATTCATAATTTTTGCATTAATCATTTTTCATTTGCATAACACATTTGCATTGTATATATATTTCTTCTTTTATTTTTCATCAAAAATATATAAAAGAGAAAAATATAATAAAAACATGGTTTAACAAGTTTAGACTTCTTTGACATATTAGGCCCGCCATGGATATTTTGACTCAACCCGAGTTTGCTTATCTTAGCACTCTCTAGCTAGTATCCTTAACCATGTAGTCCTTCATTGGTCTATTAGGCTAAGCATCCACCAATCTCATTATTTGAGATTTTAAATTTGTGGAGAATGGGAAATGATAGAGTTTAAGAAAGTATAAAAGGGCTAGATAAACTTCATGATAATTACTTGTGGCTAAACCCTTCTCTTCTTTACCTCTATTTTCTTCGCATGTATATATGTTAATAAATAATCAAGAACGGTTTTAATTGATTTGTAATCTCTTATGCATTTTTGGCTAATCATTCATGGTTGATATGAGTACGTCTTAAGATTCTAAGTTAGAACGTTTTATGTGTACTAGACTTATGTCATGCTCAATATTTAGCGGGTGTTTTTCCTTTTATTCTTTTCTACTTTCTTTGTGAGGAATAAAGAAAAATAAGAGCGGCTTGAAAAAAAATGAATGGCTAGAAAAAAAAAAGAAAAAAAAATAATTATACAAGACTCCCAAGAGGGGCAGTGTGGTGTTAATTATAGTGACTATTGAGTTCCAATATTACCTTGACGGGTTGCGGGGATTCAATAGATTGCTACAATCCAATATTACCTTGACGGGTTGCGGGGTTGAAGATCCAAAGTCTCAAAAAGATGGCGGATGTAAATTATTGCGTGAGTTTTATTTTTATTTCCTTAGCGAGTGTGTAGCTACTTATGAAAGCATGACATGAGGATTTTACACATAAGGCGAATGACTTATTACTCTTGAAACGGACTTATATTAATTGTGAGCGGTTTTTCAAGTAATGGATGAGAGGATTACTTAGGATTAAAACCGTGCTTCCTTATTTTTGGATTTTGCATTTCTTATACTTCACGCTTTAAATAATGACAAATTTGCCTACAAGCAATTTACTCAAATAATAACCGGTTCCACATTTAATTGTCATGAATAAGTTGATGCACTTTTTACTTGTGAATACAATGATCCCATTTTTAAGCTTGGTATGGGGAAAGTGAAACTTGAGGGTGATAAGTATTCATGGTACCCAAGACCTAATTTAAATCATTGATTTCTTTATGAGTTATTTCCATCAAAACCATTTAAAAATCCAAAAATATATAAATAAGATTGTCTTCTTTGCATTGCATTGTAAATATTCAAAACCATTTATCATGTAGTATAGTTTAGTTTATTAAATCATAAAATGGCCAAGGTTGGTTAATTATGAGAAAAGTGCACTCTAGAGCTTTAAAATGCTGCATTGCATGAGGTCATGGCAATGGTCAAATGGAGGGGAGTTGATAAGTGTGAAAACACTCATCAATAATGATCCAAAAACCACAACTCAAGTAGTATTAAATCTTATTTTTGTAGTTTACTTATTGAACCTCGAGACGTTTAGGTTTTCACCTATCGTTTCAAAGTCGACCAAGGGTAATTTACTTCCATAGTAGTTATCCTTATTCCTTGTTTTTTATCGATCATTTTGATTAAGCAATACCAAATAAAAATACCAAAAATAATCTTCTTCTTGTCTAATTTCTTTTCTTCAATCCTCTAAAATTCTCGTCACTTTGATTTATGCAATTAAGATCTTCTCGACTTTCGATTGATTTTAACAGGCTTGAAAATATTCCTCGTAGAAATAGAAATCGTCAACAACGAATAGTGGAACCCAAGCTTCCACCTATTGTTTTAGAGATGGCCGATAACCGAACAATGGAGGAATTGCTCCGTGCACCCACCGAAGGGTATGGGGAAGCAATCGTTGTGCCGGCTATTTTGGCGGTCATTTTGAGATTAAGACGGGTCTTTTATCGCTCATTCGTGCCGACCAATTTTGTGGCAATGAGACCGATAGCCCGCACTCTCACATTCGGAATTTTCATCGTATTACCTCGACTCTCAAGTTTAGAGATGTGCTGAATGACGCGATTAAGCTCATGCTTTTTTCGTACTCCCTCGAGGGTAACGCTAAGATTTGGTATGAGAAAGAACCACCGGGTTCGATTTTGACATGGGATGATTTAGTGACTAAGTTTATGGATTACTTCTTTCCACCATCCAAAACAACACACTTTAAGAACGAGATCACTAGATTTGAACAAAAAGTGCATGAATCGTTTGGGGTTGCATGAGAAAGGTTTAAAGATTTGCTAAGACAATGTCCACACGACGGTTTCTCGGAATTGCATCAAATCAATACTTTTTATAATGGACTTAATATGGTTGAACAAGATTCTTTAAATGCCGCCGCGGGTGGTAATCTTTTAAGAAAAACTCCGAGAGACGCGTGGGGTATAACTGAGAATAAGTCTAGAGTGCAATATTCACGAAACACACCGGTTGTTTCCAATGTGAATTCATCTAATAACGAGATTGCTAGATTGGACTCTAAGATTGACACGCTTTTGAATGAGATTAGGTAGAATCCTCATGGATCGATTAATATGGTTGAGAATTTTTATGTATCATGTGGTGGAGCACATCCTAATTATGCTTGTTCAACCATGGGGTTTGATCAAGCTAGTGCTTTTGCCGCGACGGGAACTTATGGCTCCAACGGTCAAGTTCCTCGTCAAAATCATGTTGCTCCACCAGTTTTTCCACCGGTTCAAAATAGGTACAACAATGGAAATAATGGGAATAATTTTAACCGTGGTAACCAAGGGAATTTTAATGAAGTGAATGGGTTTAATGCTAATCAAAACAATCAAGGTTTTCACAATAACCAAAATGATTTGTCAAGCTACATTAAAATGAATGAGGCAAATTTGAAGGCTTTTCAAAATAATATTCAAGGACAAATGGCAACTTTGAAAATGAGTTTCAAAATACGCTTAAGGGGCAAAATAACAAGATTGAGCTTAACCAACAAAGAATTGAACAAAGATTAGAGCAAAACCAAAACCGTTTTGAGCAAAAAATAGAGCAAAGTCAAAACCGTATGCAACAAAGTATGGAACAAAATCAAAATAAATTATTTTCGATGTTAGAGGGATTTATGTCCAACCCATCCTCTTCTTCGGGTTGCTTACCTAGTAATACCATTCCAAACCCGAGGGGAGAGCTTAAGGCTATCACCACTTATGATAATTTAGAAAGAGTGCTTGAGCTTTATGTTCCACCTAAAGAAACTTTTCTTAATGCCACCAAGGCTACTTTAAATGTGATTAGTACCTCGGATTTCTTTGATTTCTTTCCCAAGAAATATAATGATCCGGGTCAATTCTTGATACCTTGAGTTTTTTATGAGCTTCGGGAATACAAAGCTCTAGCCGATCTAGGAGCTAGTATTAACGTAATCCCTTAGCCTTTTGGAAAACTCTTGACTATGTACGACTTAGGCCCACTCGAATGATCATTGAGCTCGCTAATGGTACCACCACCCGTCCGGTTGGTATAGCGGAAAATGTCATTGTTAAAGTGGGGGAGTTCATTTACCTAGCCGATTTTGCAATCATTGATTATGAGCCAAATCCTCGTGTGCCTATAATTTTAGGACGACCATTTTTGTGCACGACTGATGTTATAGTTGATATGGGGAAAGAGGAGATTAAATTGTGTTATGGGAATAAACATATGATTTTCAAACCGGAAAAAATTACAAGATTGGTTTCTAAGAAAGTGGAAAGTGTGAAACTTGTTAAACCTATTGAAAGTAACACAAACAAGGAATCTCTCTTTTACAAAGGCGATTTGCCAACTATGGAACCCTCATTTTGTGAAGAAGAAAAGTTATATTCAAAGAAAGATGCTTGTTTTGTTGAATCATGTTGTAATCTTCTCTCGTCTCCACTCACCCCATTTGAGGGAGGGGACTTCGTTCTAGAAGAGCTCGAGGATGATAGTTCTAAGATTGAAAAGGAAATTGATGAATACCTTAGTGCACCATTTGATGCTAGTGAGCTTAATAGTGAGAATTTAGATCCCGAGAGAGATATTGCTTTAATTGAACAATGTTTGAAAATGGACTCATTTTCACTATCTTCGAAGGAGCAAATTGATGATCCTAAGGCACAATCTTCATTTGAAGAGCCTTTGATTCCTAACTTCACACCGAGTGAGGTTAGTGACTATTTATTCGATAAGTTCGCCGATGAACTTGTTGATCCACTTCCACGGGGAAGTGAAGACATTACCGATTTAGAAATCGAGCGTGATTCTCATGTTTTACCTACCATTCTCGAGGAATTCTCTGATGAATTTCCTTCTAATGAGAATGATGATCGTGTATTCAAGTGTGACACACTTGATACTTTGTTGGATATTTCTTGTGATGACAAGATTGATGACACTTTTGTGACTTACTCAAATCCTCTCTTTGAAGCTTCAATGAACAATAATCCATTGTTTCAAGAGGATTTTGAGAGCATCATACTTCCTACATCTCACAACCCTTGTGATGATGAACTTATCTTGAAGGAGGTTGATGAGTTTTTTTATATAGATATTCCTTTGGAATTTGAGGAAGAGTAATTACGGTGATGAAGATCTTTGGTTTGATCACCCGATTTATGATGATGATAGTGTTGACCTGGAGGGAGAAATTACTTTTACTCCAATTATCCTTCTCACTCGCTTTGATCTTAATGTGCGGGTTTTTCATGCGACTCATTTTAGTACCATGACCCCTTTGTTCACATTCATAAGAGTGATAAGGTCAACAAAGTCATGCAAGTTGATACCACTAGTGTTGAGACCTTTTTACCACATTTACCATGTGCTTTATATGATTTTGGATTAGCATGGGGGATGACACCGTGTTGTCTATTCCTTTCTCTCCCAAGGACGAGGTATTCGACCCCGGAATCGTTGATTTAGGGAAATCTCGGCCTTTCACCGACGCAATAATTGAAAGACTTTTCGATCATCTTGGTGCGAGTTTATCTCGGGGAGCATGCTTTATCCATATCTTGATTTGTGACTACTATCTCTTTTTAGAGATTTGTGTTGGAGTTTTATCCTTTCGTTTGTCATCCGACAACGAGGATGAGATCTTTGACCCCGGCATCGTGCTTTATCATGGATTTTATTCCATTATGCCTGTTTTTACCATTTTACCCAAGGACCAATGAATGTGGGGATCGAGTCGAGCTCATGACTCGGTTAACAAAAATGAGGTGCCTTATGGTGGAGTCCCATATATTCTATCTTCTTTCTATTTTCTAACACTAATAAGGCTTGATCTTTCAAGCTCGTGCTCGTGTTTTGTGTTGTGAATCTTAGGTATGACCCTAATCATTGAAGACTCTCGTGTTTGGTTTTTGCCGGTCCACTTGATCTTCTATTCTTTGATTGTCAAAAGGGGCACACTCTTTATCCTTTGATTTTTATCGACTAACGTTTTATCTTGAGGCATAATTAATAAACGGCTTATAGATTTGCGTGCTCTTTCCATGCTAGGATTTTGCATTAGACTCTTCGTGTTTTAGCAAGGGGGTGTTACTCTTGAGCTAAGAAACATTGAGGACAATGTTTGGTTTTAGCATGGGGGAGTCAATCGATATAATCGCTTGTAATTTCTTTTGTCGTGTCCAAACGTAATTGTTTTTCTCATTTTTCAATAAAATTTTAAAATTTTTAGTGTTATTTAAAGTTTTAATAAATAAAATAAGTGCTTTTGAAACGAATGTAGGCTTTCCGTTGGTGAAAATAAAAATAGTTTTTGACTCGACTCGGTTTTTACCTTAGCTTTTCCTTAACGTTTTTAAATTAAGTTTTGCTAGGCTTTTATATAGGGAGCTTTAAAACACGAAAGTCTTAATTCATACGGGTTAAGAACAAGAACTTTTCGCAAGTTCCTATAATTGATCCTAGAAAGTCGTTTATCAAGGGAACTTTAAAACGTAAATTCTAAAACTTGAAAAGGTATAAGAAGATGCAAGATCCTATAGATGACTTGAAAACCCAAAACTTTGATTGAATAGGCTAACTATCCATTGATTTCACATTTTTAGAATTTTACACTATGGAGAACAAGAGATGATAGAGTTTAATCATAAGTTTCTAAGGTTAATTATTCTTTGTGCAAGTATTTTTGTGTATGATTTAATCTCCTCGTATTTTTTTTCCACGCTTGAATAATAATTGCTTAATAAATGAAGCTTTTAGCGGTTTAGGCTTGATATCTTAACTCGTAACTCCTTCTTTTTCTTCCCTT
The DNA here is from genome assembly GCA_025667525.1 of Glebionis coronaria. Lineage (NCBI taxonomy): Eukaryota > Viridiplantae > Streptophyta > Magnoliopsida > Asterales > Asteraceae > Glebionis > Glebionis coronaria. The sequence continues at coordinate 221,525,356 of CM046879.1, forward strand.
GTAATTAAAGTGAGAACGCATTAAGGGTGTCAGCGTCATGGACTTTTGATCATGGGATTGCGGAATTTGGCTTACTATAAATATCATATTAATAAAGAAGAATAAATAAAAACATGTTCTCTAGGAGCCTTCGGGTGGGAGTCATGTAGAACTAACCATGTCATTAGAGCCTTAGGGTGTATGGCAAGGGGACGTGTTGAATAAAAATTGCTTCATCATCATGAGCCATAAGGTGGGATGGTGAATGTCAATTCCCTTATTTTTGTCCAAGGAGCCTTCGGGTGTGGATTTTAAATAAGGAGCACAATTGCATCTTAAAGAGCCACAAGGCGATATGATGTAGTTGTTGCTAACTCCATTAATAAAGTCATAATTGACTTTGGAGGTTTTATTGTTGCTTTTAAGTAGTGCTATTAGCCAAATTTCGGGTCCGGGGATTTATCCCTCAAATCGTGTTAAGTTATCCTTGATGTGGGCTTTCTTTAGTGACAACAGTTTTTAAAGTCGAGGTTAGGTTTTGAGTGTTGAGTTTACACCGTTTTTGCCTTCATTTTTGGACTAATAAATATCAAATAAAGTCAAATGAGCCTTTGGGTGAATGACAAATAAAATCTAGAGATACAATTATGAATAATAGGAGATTGAGTTTAACACAAATTACTTGTATGAGTTGGTTTAATTTTGGGCTTAAGATTGACAATGATCTTGTTTTTACACTTGGCATGGAAAAGTGAAAAGTCGAGGATGATGAATCTATTTGAGTTTTATGATCCTTAAAGTTATTTTTCAAATAATGAAAGCAATACATTATTTCTTTTCAAAATAAAAAGTAAAAAAAAGTTGAATAAAGGTGTAGCTAGAGTTTTATTTTATCATTGCGTGAAGACACGACAATTGCTTAGCAAGGGGGAGTTTGATATGAGTGTAAGTACTAATATCATTAGTATCAAAAAACAATGAATAAAAGCATAAAATGTTCAAATATTGCCTTGTATATGCTTGTTTTGTTGTTTGATGTGTGAAGGTACCAAGTTCACGAAAACCGGCAAAAACAACACGAGATTGATGAAAAGATCAACAAAGCAAATAACGAGCTCGTCTTTTGCGTATTTAATCATACATGGAGTTTAACGGGCATGTGGGTCCCACATTTGGGTAAATGGGCTCAAAATCCCATTTGGAAAGTTGTATTATGCGGATATAGCCCAACACATGGCCCAATTTTGCATTGAACTTATGAAACGGATGGAAGTATATTGGGTCCTTAAGCCCATTTACATGAATTAGAGACGGATGGAGTAATTGTAATTGAGTCAAATGCCCAAAAAGGAGAAAGAAAATTGAACGAAAAGTTTTATATAACTTTTTCCAGTCAACGATATTAAACACTCAATCACTCACACGTTTTTCTTTCGATACACTCTATGTTCTTTCTTCCCCAAAAAAACTTAATAAACCTGTTACACATTTTTCACCAAACCCTAATTCTCCTATGCAAAAAATTACCCAATAAAAATTGGGGATTTTTGGGGAGCGTGTGATTCACACGATGGGAGAATAAATTCCCCACTTTATCGGAAGCAAGAAGATGGAGGGCATCTTTGACGTGGCCTATTTTCTCCTATCTGATTGGATGGGACACCTCAATATTCCTCAAACCACCAATCAAGATAGGACACCTCAGCCTGAAACTAGCACAACAAACACACTTCCTTGCCACGTTGGCAATCCGTGTGCAAGGGAGTGTTATTCTCACCGTTAGATCAAGATGAGAAGAGAGAGAATAAGCAAGATACCGATTCAAGGGTCAAGATGAATGATTCTTCTCAACAAACTCCTCACCCCAAGCCTCGGGTTCGAGTATAAATACCCCTGCTTATATCTGTATTTCCCATCCCATATTTTATTTACTGTTATTATGTAGAATTAGTGGTAGGAATATTGTAATTTCCTTTTCTCAGTTTTGTAATCAAGTTTTGATTATTAATAAAAAATTTATTTGGAGTTTATAAATTTTTCAATTTATTTACTGTTTAAATCTATATTGCAATTTTTTACTGCTTTAATCTAATTTGGTATGATAACATTGATGTTATTTAATTAAGCTAATTAATAGCTTTAGTTAAATAATTAAGGTAAAATTTTGGGAAAGCTAATCCCCATTGGATTAGTTAAGAATAGTTACTAGTTTTGGCTGTGATGGTTCGAAGCTACTGTTTTTGGTTCAAAACTGGTTCAAGTATTGAAGAATTGGTTCGTTGATAAATGGTGAGTGAAGATTCGATGATGGTGGTGGTCAAAGGTGGTTAAGATTAGTTCTATGTCAGCTCAGCGCTGCACATCGTCTCAAAGGATACTCCAAAAGGTTCTATTTTGATTTATTTTTTAAGTTTTAGTTTAATATGATTGACTGCTAATTTTGGGTTCAAATCTGTTAATGCTTATGATTGTATGGTATTGATTATTGTGTTATTGTTTCTGCTTGACTGAATTTGGTGAATCTGTTATAGAACGTTGTTGTTTGATGCATCTTATTCATTGTGTCTCTTAACGATGCTTGCTGATTTGGAGTTTGGTTTCAAGTAAAACATATGAATCTGTCACTTAAATGTTATAGATGTCTGCTAATAAGATTTGTTACTTTGGTAACTTGATTAGGCTTTATTTGCTGATGTTCTTGCTTGCTTGAATTAGAATTAAGAATTTGTTCATCCGAGAGCTCGTCTAGTCTGTTAAGTTTGCGTTAGTTTACTGATTTGATCTGCTTGTTGGTTTTACGTTTTAAACTTCATATTTTTGGATTAGATTATTGCTGATATTAGGTTTGAATGTATTTTGTTTATCCATCAGTATTTGGATATAGTGAATCTGTTAGACAGATTCAAAGTACTTGAGTGATTTGCGGATTCATTAGCTGTTACATATTTGCTTCCTAATTCGTTTTATGATAGTTCCTTGACTTTACTGATTTTAATTGTAGGATTGTTGATATATATATATATATATATATATATATATATATATATATATATATATATATATATATATATATATATATATATATATATATATATATATATATATATATATATATATATATGCATGCATGTTACTGATTTCTTAATGCTGATTTATGCTAATTATATCTGATATTAGTTCTGAGTTGATTTTTATTTGCTAGTTATTTATTTGTTTTAAGTTTGCTAGTTACTGATATAAATATTCAGCAGACCAAACATAACTTTTGGTGTACTGCTTTGATGTATCAATCTTATTTAATCTGTCCAAAAATAATAATAGAAAAAATCTGTCATTCATTGGACTCGAACTCGAGACCCAACTGTTCACAGCACAACGTGATAACCAATTGGGCTATTGGCTCTTTTAGTTTGAATACTGCTTAAGATTTTTATTATACACTTTGTTTCTTTTAATTCTCAATTTATAAACGTTTTTATGAAAGTTTAATTTTAAAGTTATAGTAAAAAAATAATATAATTACAATTATTAGTTTAATAAATAAAAACAAAATAATAATAATAAAAGTTGTTTTATTAATTTTTAGAAATTAAATTAGTTAGTAAAAATTAGTTTTTAAATAATAATTAGATTTTAATTAATTTAGATTTTAAATAAAATGGTTTCATAAATAGTTTTTTTAGTGTAAAAGTATTTGAATTAAATAAGATTTTATTGAATAGAACTTTTAAATAGCTTAAATTTTCAAGTAGTGTTAATTTTAAATAATTGTTTTTTTTAGATAATAAAATGGGGAACGGTTCATGCACTTAGGTTTTAAATTGGTAGAATTAATTTTAGTTTTAAAAACCGAAAACCAATTAATCAAAACAAAGCGTCTAAATTCACTCGATCTTCGTGTACAACGAACTTGGTTCACCAACGTGTTTAATTAAATCCGTCTTTGGTAATTTTAGTCTATTACTTTTTCCTAAAGGTAATTTTCTAATTGACCCTATAACGTATCTTAATTAACATATACTATCCACTCTACATCAAAAATTTTGTATATACCCCCTCCTAGCATGTTAGGAGGGGTTGGTCATTTGTGTTCTCACACTTTCATTCATTCAACATTAATTCTTCTCTTTCTCTCCTTTCTCTTTCTACCTTTCTCTCTCTAGTTCTTCCTCCTTCCATCATTCAATAGATAAACCATAACATGGCTTAATCCTAAGAATCTATGGACCTATAGAAGACTAGTCTTTAGTGGAGTTACTCTCTGATGAATACCTTCAGTCTAGAGTTATACTCTCTGAAGATCATCAGCGATGTTGAACAAACTTTAACCACAATATGAGTCAGGGTGTTCAGGGACTTATGGATGTACACTCCGTACCTCCTTACTCATTCACCAGTATGAACTGACCCACAATTGAACTCTATTTCCAACAACTTGACATCGCTTATAATGGCTTATCGTATAAGGCCACAAAGTCGTCTAATAACCAAAAATTATTATGATGAAAATGTGACAAGTTTAAAATTAGTTGCCAATTTTCCATGATATGTATAAAAACTATATTTGCTCACAAGGATTTGACCAACCAATGTATGCGTATAACCATTTGTGACAACCGTGGTTTTGAGGTTCGTTACTTGGTCTTATTTTGAGGTTAATTTATGTGTGACTATATGATTTGTGTGTTTACATGTTATTTTGCGTGAACGAGGTTGGTGTGGATATCGTTCATGGGTATAAAGTACTCATAAGTAAATCGAAGAACGGTTATTTCATGTTCATGAGCTCACAAATTAGTGATTATGAAATGAAATGGTGTTATTTTGGTGTTTTACGTATACGTATAAGTATTATAGTAAATCGTATTTTTTTTTACGATTTGGGGTTTAGCATTTAGAGGTCTCGGGTAAGGTGTTTAGTCATGTGAGTATTTTCAGGATGGTTTTAAGTCATTTAGAACTTAGTTATAAAGTTTCTTTCAAAATTTAAGATTTTTTTTAAAACTGTATATTTTACGTTTTTTTCGGTATACGCGTAAAATTGACTAGTTTTACGGTTTTAAGGTTTCGGAGGCTTTAGGAGCTGAAATAAATTAAGGTAACTTAAGGTATTATTAATAATATATTAATAAGTCTTAAAAATAAATAAATAAATATATATATATATATATATATATATATATATATATATATATATATATATATATATATATATATATATATATATATATATATATATATATATATATATATATATATATATATATATATATATATATATTTATATGTATATATATATATATATGTATATATATATATATATATATATATATATATATATATATATATATATATATATATATATATATATATATATATATATATATATATATATATATATATATATATATATATATATATATATATATATATATATATATATATATATATATATATATATATATATATATATATATATATATATATATATATATATATATATATATGAATCGGGTTTTAAACCGACTAGAAAAGAAAAAGAAAGGATAATGGGCCAAAAGACCCAACTTGAGCCCAATTTGGAAAAGCCTTTTTAATAAAACATATAAATACCATGTTTATATTACAAAAATCAGTTTTTCATTAATTTTCTCCCCTTTTGGCCGAATTTTTACAAGCCCTAATTTAGGGATTCATCAAAAAGAATTATCTTGAAAATTTGAGGTAAAAATCTTGATTTAAATCTTATAGTTTTCTTGTTTTATAGCATTAAGGCTTCAAGTTTTATGTAATCAATTTATATGATGGATTAGAGTTCTTAATAGATCTTTAATTAGGGGTTTTATAACAATTAACATGATTAGGATAATGATTGGTGATTATTAGTGATGTTAATTAGGGTTTAATCATGTTTAAATTCGTTTTTAAAAACTGGGCAGATTTTTGAGTCACTTGTTTTGATCATATCTAGAGTTCTACAAACTCGTATTTTGCGATCCAAGCATCCTTGAATAGGTACTTGAAGTGGCTTTCAAATGCAAGAAACAAGAACTAAATTGGAGGTCGGGAGGTGGGTCAAAAACAGGTTACAACAGTCGGAGGTCAAAACAGTTTTGAAACCAGTCGGGTTTAATTTAACGTTTTAAGGTGATTGGGGTACTTAGGAGTACACTTGAGCCCTCTAATGAGCATGGGTGTTGTTTTATATACTAAATAAGAGACCTGAAGGGTTTCTAAGCAAATGGGTTAGGGTAAGACCCCCTAATCATAACAAACTTTTTGTATGTTCAAAATCGGTAATATGCGGATAGGTAGAAGTATATATATATATATATATATATATATATATATATATATATATATATATATATATATATATATATATATATATATATATATATATATATATATATATATATATATATATATATATATATATATATATATATATATATATCGGGGTCTTAACAGTATCTTTAAGGTTGGGGCAAAAGGGAGGAGTTATCTGACATATGTAAAAGCATAGGGTTTCCTTTACAGAGATCATGGGTATGGTTAGGTGGGCGTTTGGTTTATAGTTTGGAGACCTAAAAACCGGGACTGTTTTGGGTAAAATGTTAAACAGACGGGTTATGAAGTAAACTAAGTTAAGGGCTTTATAGAGGGGTGTAATGAGATGCTTAGAGCATATAAATGAGGTATATATATGGTAGAAGGTTATATGTCCATCATAGGTTGATGAGCCATCTTAGTGTTTGGTTCATGTTTTGATTGTATGCTTTTGTTTGTTAGCTTTTTGCTAGTGCGCGGACTTTTGGAGAAGCTCAATCAGGTGAGTTTCATAGTCCCATGTCTTTTAATGATTTTGACTTCCATATGGGATGGAAGAGACACTGTTTGCTTTTATAACTTATGTTGTGAATGTTTTATGATTGGTAATGGACTTGTGTGTGCACTTATGTGATTAATTGCTATGTGATTCTTGATTGTGTTTATGATTTGGATCGGGGGACACGTACCGTCTCAGTTATTGTGGTTTGACTTGGTACTAAGGGGATGTTGACAAGGCGGGGCCTTGGGGAGGTACATAGATGTGTGAGCATCTATGGGACCAATGGATAATGACAAGGCGGGGCCTTGGGATTGGTACATAGGTGTATGGGCGCCTATGGTACCATGGTGTTTGGTAAGGCTGGGAGCCTTTGATTTGGTTTGGAATGATTGATCTTGAATGTTAGTTGTTAATGCATACTTGTAGCACATTGTCCATATGTTTAGTGGTGTTTGGTTGTTTACAGCTTATTATAATCTATTTTCGGTTGGAGTCTAAACCTATTACTCTCATCAATATTATGTTGACGTGTTTTACTGTCTCTTTCAGATGATAAAGTGGTTAAGCGTGAGAACATATGTGGCTAGGATTGGAGTCGCGCAGGAATGCATTTAGAAGGAGATCCCCGTTCCTTCTTAGTTTATTTTTCTGTTTGTTTCAATAAGTGATACTATGAGCCTATATGTTGATTTGTTTGTGTTATTTATTTGTCTTGGGTAAGAGGTAGGACTGTTACCTACTTACCTAGACTCCTGCATTGATGAGATATTGTCATGACATTTGTGTCACCTTTTATAACATTTCTAATTCATATAGTTCTCTCTATGGACACGCTATTGTTGTGATGATATCCATGCGTCGCATCCCATATTCCGCCATGGTGGGGTGTGACAAAATGGTATCAGAGACAATGGTTATAGAGAATTAGGTTGCCTAGTCTAGTAACCTAATCTATAGCTTAAGGGTCCCTGCATATAGGCGTCATAGGAGTATGTGTACATTTTATATTAATTAAATTTTTCTGGATGCTATTGGTTTTTACTTGCGATGTTTGTTAAGTTTTGACTGGTATGGGTTGAACCATAGTAGTTCATACTTAGCCACATGTTATTTTCTTTTCGGGGTGTGACTAGTGCTGGTTGAACCATAATCATCCACGCTAGTCATTGTCGTATTTTGCTTAAATTGTACATTATAGTACATAATTTGGTACATGGTAGTTTCTATCTTTTGTTGGGTTATTTTATGTACCTGAGGTATAGTATTTTTTTTTTTTATGTTTAAGTCATGTTCCCTAAGAATCATGTGGTGGTTCGAGTTATTAGGAGTAGGTGGATATGAAGGATTTTAAGCTGTATCCACTCTTATGGGCGACATGACTTATAACTGATTATGTTTTCGTTTTGGATTTAGTCTATGCTGTTTTAGCTAGACTATGGATTTATGTATTTCAAGAGTTTGACTATGTTATTTTAATGGATGGAGTTTTGGACTTTATTGTTTATGTGTTTATGAGCTTATGTGAGTAGATGGATATATGTGTTATGTGTTGTATTAATTCTTATAAGTGTCATCATAGGAGGGAGTGCATTGGGGAAAGGGTAATTGTATAAGTATGGTGGCCAACATAGTTATACAAGTACCATAACTCCAATGGATTCCTAAGTATGATTGCATGAAAGAGGGTTAATACATGCTTGTATAGTAGATGTTAGACGGATTTAAGTATATGTATCCCGATATGCCTATATATGTATGATCTCCTATAATTATCGATTGTATCCTTAGGAGGGTGGCTAGCTCGCTTCTTTTTAGATATTCAACCTCCGTTGTGGCATATTCTTCGAGTTTCCTATTTCAAGTGTCCATTTTAAAATGGTGTTCTTGGTTTTAAGTCTATTGAAATAACTTGGGATTTCTTTTGAGATAATGAAATCTTTAGTGTTGGGTCTTACATTTCTTTTGGTCGGTATATATTGAAAAAAAGGAACTTGGAAATCTACTATAGAGTTAGATAGTTGGTTGTATTCGGTAAAATAAGGGTAAGGTGTTGGAGTCGTGTTTGAAACAAGATGTAACATAAGATTTTTTTAATCAACACTTATTTATTTCAAATTCTAAAAGACTTTCTTTAAAATAAAGCGAAATAAAATTTCATTCTACTTAAATAGTTTATATAAGTGAGCTTAATCAATATACGTCATTTATAATTATTTATGCAAGACTAAAGAAAGTTCATGAAAATTTCACATACATTTATTTCTTTTCATTTAAAAAGGATTGCGTTAATTACTAAGAGGATTCTTTAGTTTTTTTTTTAAAACAACTAGTATAAACTGTTTTGGTCATAACTTGTTCGTTTTTAAAGCCTTTTGGGTGATTCAAAAGCCTAATATTATGTACTCGGAATGTACTTTTCAAATATTTGGTATGTATAGTCATGGGGTGTCAGTAGATTGATCGAAATTTCGGTACAAGTGACGGGTTCAAGGTTGAGTTTTGAATAGTAGTTTTTTTATGATTTGGGATGCACGGGATACCTAGTCTTTGAGTTGAGTTTTGAGATCGTCTAGAAGGTTGTTTGTAGATTGTTTGAGTCACATAGATGTGGTGAGGAAAGAAAAAAAAATATTCTTTTGGAAAAGTCGATCTTGTGCACGGTTTTAATAATATGTCGCGGGGCATAAGATGTTTTGGTTGCCATTAAGTGTTTCTTGGATCATTTTTCATTGTCATGAGTCATTTGAATTGGTACATGTTTGAGTTTTACTTTTGAGTTTTCGTGGTTTTGGTCTGTTTTAACTCGTGCATGTGAAATGTCGTTAGTTATCCGTAGGTTTGATTCGTTGATCGTATCTAGTGGATTCAGGATGTAGTTTTGGGTTCGTATTGATTGGGAGCGTTGAGGTAGACATATGAAAGACTTGGTCGCGCCTACACGATTAAGTAGGTGGCCCTGAGAGAGTGGTCAGAATGCCCTTAGTGGGGATGAAAGAGTTAAAAGTTCGTAGACGAACTAATGTGGTCATGAGGTCTCTTAGGAGTGCCAAGGGAGATGAATAGAGATTTGTATAATGTATGGATATTGGCACAAGTAACGCGCCATAGAGAGTGTTGGAAGGGGATATAATACCTCAAAGGTATTTATGATTGTTCGTAAGGCATGTAAGTTTTCCGAAAATTTCCTGAGATTTAGTAGGTTTGCCTATTACTGTGAGGTAGAACCATAAATAGAGCAAGTAGGAGAAGTGAGAGGAGTTGTAGTTAGTGCCTTTCCAAGGAAATTGTTGATGGAATGATTTTAAGAGCAAGAGTTGTTATAAATTGCAACAGATGCAAGGTAAAATTTGAGTTGCTTAGTAGTAGATTGGCTGTGAAAAGCGGTTGAGTGGTCTGATAAGAGAAAGTATTGGTCTTTTAGAATACGTGTAGATTTTCGCGAGTAGAACGAGGTAGAAATTTATTCGTATTGCTTCTAAGAGAGGGTGCAAGGAGGACGTAGTTGAAACTGCTAAGGATGTTGTATGAACGCTTTGGGTTACGGTTATGATTTTGGCTTCGCCGAGGCGCTAGCAATTTTCATGGAGTCAATGAACCAGGGGTGCATGACAATATATAAACGAGTTGTCATCGGGAGCATCGACGACGTCTTGATCTACTCAAATCTAAGAAGGAGAGTGAGGCGAATTATGAGTTGGTTTTGGAGTTGTTAGGAAAGGGAATTATACGTGAGATTTTCAAGTGTGAGTTTTAGGATTAAGTTGGCCAGGACGAGTAGTCAGAGATGATGGCATATCGTGGAACCAGCAAGGGGCAAAGTGAAGAAGGGTGAGGAAGCGTTTTGGAGGCTGAAGAGGTGGGTTGGATAATGAGCAGATCTTGGAATTATCGAAAGGACTGGATGAATTCGCGAAGCATGACGATACGTGGAGCAAGGATTTGGATGTATACGAGAACGAAAAAGAAAGGCGGTTGTTTATATGTTGTGGGAACTAAAGATTTGGAAGAACTAGATAGACTTAGTTAGTGAAGCTGGATTGTTATATCTGCCTAGAATGCTAGAGGCATTTGGGGTACGAGACGTAGAGAATGATCTATACAGATCATGAACGTCTCCAACACATATTTAATCATCTTGATTGAACATTTGGAAAAGGTGATGGGTGGAGTTAAGTGATGAAAGAAAATTACAAGGCCAAGTACCATCTGGGAAAGGCAAGCATGGTTGATGAGACATGGAATAAGAAGAATGAAGTGAAGCTGAGACGAACTTGAACTATATGGATGACGTATTAGGGTGGTTTGGATGAAGGATGTAGGTTGCACGAGTTGAGTTGTCTAAAGCAGAGAGCGCGTCAACATGTATGTTGCGTGGCTTGGACAATCATATGGAGAAAAGGGACGTAGACTATACTTCCTACATAGATAGGAATAACTTAGAAAGGGCGATGTAAGGACGAAGTTGGTGAAAGGGATACATAATGGGGTGGAGGAATAAGTACGACGAGAGTTGGGTGATAGTCGATAGACTGACTAATTCATCTCATATTTCAAGAGGAATGAGAAGTCACGTAGTTGAGAAGTTGGAAGGATTGCGTACGTATGTGATGGAATAGAGGGTTTTGCGTAAAAGTTAGCCTAATATGTATGGAATGCCTTATGAAGGATTATGGCAAGGAAAGAAACGATGGGAAGAAAGCGTAGTATACCGTTGATAGACTAATGTTTGGTATGAGCATACTATAGGGGTAATTGAGAAAGATGCCTAGAGCATTGGCGTGAGATTTGGAGATAGTTGGAGAACGCATTATATTAGGAAGAATTCTCCTACAAAGAGAGAGTCACCGGTGAGAGGGGAATATTCCCCATTGATGAGAATGTAAGGAATAAATGAGGAAACACCTAAATTATAGGCTGAAGACGGGATATAAGATGGTATGGAAATTAAGGTTGTGGAGAGACAAGCGAAAAGTAGTATGGAGGAAGAATGATTCAAGGGAGCAAGAGGTTGTGAAGATAGTGGGGTGATATTGAAGAGAAACCGTTAGAGAAAGAGGTTAGTAGTCACGAACAATGGAACGTCCACCTAGAGAAAAGGTGTAACACATGTTAGTATGAAGGATGGTTAGTTACTTGGTTCCGAGCATGGAAAAGCAAGGATGAGGTGGTGGTTATGACATGTTTCTTGTGAATACTATGGGAAGCTTTTGGTTATGCAATCCTGCATATACCATTGGATGTGTTTAAGGTTGGGAGAACTTCCGAATGATGGAAAATCCGTAGAGGATAGAAGCCGTTAGGTATGGTGATAGGAATTGTAGTAGAAACTGCTGGAGTTAATTCATAGGAGATGAGGTGGATCACCGTTACAGTGGGATGAAGTTAGAAGCGGCCAACGTATTGGACCGGAGGTGGATCGGAAAACTATTGAGGTGGTGGCAGACTGGCAGTGACTAAGTAGAGGTTGAAAATAGCAAAGAACCGACAAGAGAGCTATGCGGACAAGAGGCGTAAGCCGTTGAGATTTGAGATAAAGTTATGCTAAAGGTTTCACAATGGAAAGGGGTGATGCGGTATGGAAAGAAAAGGGAAGTTAGCACCTAGATTTGTGGGTCCATTTGAAATCCTTTAAAGGATTGGGCTAGTGGCGTATAGGTTGAGATTACCGGAGGAATTGATTAGTGTGCATGACGTATTTAATGTATCAAACTTGAGGAAATGCTTAGCAATAACTGACTTACAAGTACCGTTAGATGATATTAGTATGGATACGAGTCTTCGTTTTATCGAAGAGCCGATAGAGCTTTTGGGTCGTGAAGCTAGGACGTTGGATAAAAAGGGTAATATACCGTAGTTATGGGTAGATGGAATTTGGAACGTGGACTAGAGTTCACGTGGGAACGGGAAGGATTTATGAGGAGCAAGTATCCTTAGCTAATTGATAATGACGATCCTAAGGAGTAAATCTCAGGACGAGATTTCTATTAGGAGGGAGTGATGTGACAACCGTGGTTTTGAGGTTCGTCACTTGGTCTTATTTTAAGGTTAATTTTATGTGTGACTATGTGATTTGCGTGTTTACATGTTATTTTGCGTGAACGAGGTTGGTGTGGATATCGTTTATGGGTATAAAGTACTCATAAGTAAATCGAGGAACGGTTATTTCATGTTCATGAGCTCACAAATTAGTGATTATGAAATGAAATGGTGTTATTTTGGTGTTTTACGTATACGTATAAGTATTATAGTAAATCGTATTTTTTTTACGATTTGGGGTTTAGCATTTAGAGGTCTCGGGTAAGGTGTTTAGTCATGTGAGTTTTTTCGGGATGGTTTTAAGTCATTTAGAACTTAGTTATAAAGTTTATTTCAAAATTTAAGATTTTTTTTAAAACTGTATATTTTACGGTTTTTTTCGGTATACGCGTAAAATTGACTAGTTTTACGGTTTTAAGGTTTCGGAGGCTTTAGGAGCTGAAATAAATTAAGGTAACTTAAGGTATTATTAATAATATATTAATAAGTCTTAAAAAGAAAAAAAAAGTAAAAAAATATATATATGAATCGGGTTTTAAACCGACTTATAAAAGAAAAAGAAAGGATAATGGGCCAAAATACCCAACTTGAGCCCAATTTGGAAAAGCCTTTTTAATAAAACATATAAATACCATGTTTATATCACAAAAATTAGTTTTTCATTAATTTTCTCCCCTTTTGGCCGAATTTTTACAAGCCCTAATTTGGGGATTCATCAAAAATAATTTTCTTGAAGATTTGAGGTAAAAATCTTGATTTAATTCTTATAGTTTTGTTGTTTTATAGCATTAAGGCTTCAAGTTTTATGTAATCAATTTAAATGATGGATTAGAGTTCTTAATAGATATGTAATTAGGGGTTTTATAACAATTATTATGATTAGATTGGTGATTATTAGTGATGTTAATTAGGGTTTAATCATGTTCAAATTGTTTTATAGCATTAAGGCTTCAAGTTTTATGTAATCAATTTATATGATGGATTAGAGTTCTTAATAGATATGTAATTAGGGGTTTTATAACAATTAACATGATTAGGATAATGATTGGTGATTATTAGTGATGTTAATTAGGGTTTAATCATATTTAAATTCGTTTTTAAAAACTGGGCTGATTTTTTAGTCACTTGTTTTGATCATATCTAGAGTTCTACAAACTCTTATTTTGCGATCCAAGCATCCCTGAATAGGTAATTGAAGTGGCTTTCAAATGCAAGAAATGAGAACTAAATTGGAGGTAGGGAGGTGGGTCAAAAACAGGTTACAACAGTCGGAGTTCAAAACAGTTTTGAAATCAGTCGGGTTTAATTTAACGTTTTAAGGTGATTGGGGTACTTAGGAGTACACTTGAGCCCTCTAATGAGTATGGGTGTTGGTTTATATATTAAATAAGAGACCTGAAGGGTGTCTAAGCAAATGGGTTAGGGTAAGACCCCTTAATCATAACAAACGTTTTGTATGTTCAAAATCGGTAATATGCGGATAGACAAAAGTGTATATATATATATATATATATATATATATATATATATATATATATATATATATATATATATATATATATATATATATATATATATATATATATATATATATATATATATATATATATATATATATATATATATATATATATATATATATATATATATATATATATATATATATATATATATATATATATATATATATATATATATATCGGGGCCTTAACAGTAGCTTTAAGGTTGGGGAAAAAAGAGGAATTAGCTGACATATTTAAGGGAATAGGGTTTCCTTTACAGAGATCATGGGTATGGTTAGGTAGGCGTTTGGCTTATAGTTTGGAGACCTAAAAACCGGGACTGTTTTGGGTAAAATGTTAACGAGACGGGTTATGAAGTAAACTAAGTTAAGGGCTTTATAGAGGGGTGTAATGAGATGCTTAGAGCATATAAATGAGGTATATATATGGGAGAAGGTTAGATGTCCATCATAGGTTGATGAGCCATCTTAGTGTTTGGTTCATGTTTTGATTGTGTGCTTTTGTTTGTTAGCTTTTTGCTAGTGCGCGGACTTTTGGAGAAGCTCAATCAGGTGAGTTTCATAGTCCCATGTCTTTTAATGATTTTGAATTCCAAATGGGATGGAAGAGACACTGTTTGGTTTTATAACTTATACTGTGAATGTTTTATGATTGGTAATGGACTTGTGTGTGCACTTATGTGATTAACTGCTATGTGATTCTTGATTGTGTTTATGATTTGGATCGGGGGACACGTACCGTCTCAGTTATTGTGGTTTGACTTGGTACCAAGGGGATGTTGACAAGGCGGGGCCTTGGGGAGGTACATAGATGTGTGAGCATCTATGTGACCAATGGATAATGACAAGGCGGGGCCTTGGGATTGGTACATAGGTGTATGGGCGCCTATGGTACCATGGTGTTTGGTAAGGCTGGGAGCATTGGATTTGGTTTGGAATGATTGATCTTGAATGTTAGTTGTTAATGCATACTTGTAGCACATTGTCCATATGTTTAGTGGTTTATGGTTGTTCACAACTTATTATTATCTATTTTCGGTTGGAGTCTAAACCTATGACTCTTACCAACATTATGTTGACGTGTTTTAGTGTCTCTTTCAGGTGATAAAGTGGTTAAGCGTGAGAACATATGTGGCTAGGATTGGAGTCGCGTAGGAATGCATTTAGAAGGAGATCCCCGTTCCTTCTTAGTTTATTTTTCTGTTTGTTTCAATAAGTGATACTATGAACCTATATGTTGATTCGTTTGTGTTATTTGTTTGTCTTGGGTAAGAGGTAGGACTGTTACCTACTTACCTAGACTCCTTCATTGATGAGATATTGTCATGATATTTGTGTCACCTTTTATGACATTTTTAATTCATATAGTTCTCTCTATGGACACGCTATTGTTGTGATGATATCCATGTGTCGCGTCCCATATTCCACCATGTTGGGGTGTGACGCCATTCCTCATTGTTTCTTCGATGGAAACTGACAACGTCATTCTCGTGTTAGGTTTTTCCAACAATGTTGATACTTAATATATTCTTTGTTTATACAGTTTTCTAAACTTATTTATATTTAAATAATAGAGAGAATTATAAAAATTATTCTCGTGGTTTGACCAAATTGCGTCCGTCAAGTTTTGAAATTACAAAAATCGTCCGTGTAAAATGACATCCATGTCATACCGTATAGTGCGAATAAAACATATTCCTTTATAGCTTTATATGTGTTTGATCTTGTTAGGACACCTGTTATAATATACTTGATTGTTCTTGAACACGACAACTTCAAGGTGACTAGGGTCAAAGATGAGATTAATTTCCTTATTATCGCCTACTACTTCATATAAGTATATCTCTTTTAAAGTTGTAACTTTGGCTACACAAAAGGTTTCACTACTACACAACATAGCAAATGCTACAAAAAATTATAACGGATGTTTTCCGTAGCAAATTTGCAACGGGGTTGCAACATATTTGCAATGGATCAGCAATGGCGCAAAAAACCGTTGCAAATCCGTTGCAAAAATTAAAATAATATCTTTTATACTTATTTTAAAATATTACGTTGCAAATCCGTTAAACTTATTTGAAATTTGTAACGGGTTTGCAACGGAATATAAAAAATTTAAATATTATTAGCTTCCATTGCAAATCCGTTGTAAATTTTTAATAAATGTTACGGATTTACAACGGAATAGCTATAATAATTTAATTTTAATTTATTTTTAATTGTCCGTTGCAAATCCATTGCAAAATCATTAACATGTTTAATTGTAATTATTTAATTTCAATTTATGTTTAGTCGTCCGGTGGAAATCCATTGCAAATCGTTAATAGATTTGAAATAAAAAATTTAAAGTAAATATAAAAGAAATATTTTGCAACTGAACATGTCATGATTCATTTTTTATTTATTCTCAATAATTTATTTAAGCTTTTTTACGATTCAAAATATAATTGCTACGGATTTGCAACGGTAACCAAAAATATTTTTCTAGAATCGTTTTCAATATTTTGTTGATGTGTTTTAATAGATTTTGAAATAACTGGTACGATTATGCAACATAAAATATTATAAGTTTCTATATGTAAATCCACTATAAATTTCTAAATTCTTTGTTTGGGATTTTTAATACAGTAAATTTTTTATGTTTAATCATTTCTAACTTCTGACTGTTCATTGTAAATTTATATATTATATTGTTATGTTGCAATGAGTTGTATTGGTTATTTATGTGTTACATAAAGCAGTAATTAAAAGTCCGCTAGACGACAAAAACCTCACTTTTTGGTTTCATCTTTGTCAAAAACCATACACACTTAGATTACATTCCAAATCGATAGTATGTTTTAGCTAAACGACGCCACAATCGATACACTGTAGAAATAAATCAGATATGACCCATTTATCGTGATTAGTTAACATTAATCACGATATCATAATGCAATAAATGCATAATAAAGCGTCCGTGTAACATATTATATATAATGATATCATTCGATACATATGATTAGGCATCTTGTATATCAATATCATCTTTATGTATAATGATACCATCCAGACACATCCGATTAACGTATCATGTTTAACCACTACTATTAGTTAAAATTCATCATGGTGAGTTAACATTCATCACGATTGATTAACCTTCATCATGATGAGTTAACATTCATCACAATTAGTTAACATTCATCATGATTAGTAACATTCATCATGATTAGTTAACATTCATCACGATATCATAATACATTCAGTGCATAATAAAGCATCCGTTTAACATCTTATGTATAACGATATCACCTCGATTCACCTGTTTAAATAAAAAAACGCTAACAATGTTCGTTCTTGAATCCACGACACTACTTATATACCAATTAGGTATACGAGATGAAACTAATTGCATGATTGAATATAATCACATTTATTAACGAAGTAGAGTCGTATGTGTTGCTACTAACAAGTATAAAACAAATATTACTAAGTAAGTCAGCTAACCCGACACGATAACCCGACCAAATCAACTCGAACCATATAACCAAAACCTTAGAGGGTCAGATTTCGGGTTACCCTTTTATATCTAAGGATTTACTAAGTAAGTGTATTTGGTTAATAATCAATCGCACAAGGCAAGATATATAGCTTAGTTGCGACACTTAATGAATTGAATATATTTATATAAAACATATTTCAGGACTAATGGCCATGAATAGTATAACATCCACTAGTTTTGGCTAATATAATATCAATATATATATGCAATTGCCCATTTAATAAATAAATAAAGAGGATAATTTGCAAGAAATTTTTGCATTTTGTTATGATATATGAATGAATTGTGAAATATATGAATTCTCACTATCTCAATTGCCACATCAACATATTGCTATATGTTGTGAATAATATGTATGTATCAAGTATGAGTTCAAGCAATATAACTACATAATATCTACGCATAATTATCAAATACGATATACTAGTTATAATCTATCATATAAACGAAAGGTAATAGATCACAAGACACTAATATTCACTAATCTCAAGCTAATTACAAGTATATGACCTAGTAACCAAGATTAGCATATAAAATCCATTTCATAATAAATTAGAGTCTAATCTTTTGCAACTAATTATGAAATTCAACTAAGTATCATAATAAGTTAATACATTTATCTCAAGCTAAGTTACAAATTAATAAAGGATAAAGTACAAGTTATCAAAGCTTAGGATTTTAAGCTCACTTAATTATCCCTAAGATATGATTAAACTATATAAACTCTTATAAATTCGCTCAACCGTTGTGTTGATTTTTAAGCATATATTTCAGGTGAATAAAGACTGGCGGGCTGCGAATGGTAGTGTCTTGAAAAGTTATCATTCCAATAAAACTAGATCTTTAGGAAACATGTGATGTACAATTGTTTTATTTAACTCAAAATAAATGAATGATAACAAGTTTTTAATAAAATAACTCTTTAAGCATTTTCTATTATTGTGAATTCGATACCTTGAAAGTAATACCCCAGATTAGCTTCCGCCGATTTACTTAGTATGATGGGATGCGTCCAATTCCTAGTTTGTTTGGCGTTGTTCATTTCGAAATGTTAGGTTGACATAGAAGAATCCAAAAGCAGATTCATTGATGAAATGTATAGGTTGTTCCGCTGACAATCAAGTTTTTTAAGTGAAACTCAAGCTCTGATTGAAACCCACTCAGGCCAAACTCAAACCTGGATGGTTAAAGCTTGACAAATTATAAAGTCAAACTCAAACTCAAACCTATAATTTTTTTATCAAGCCAAACTTAAGTCCTATCAAGCTTGAACTCGATACGACTCAATTGCACCCCTACTTATAACACTCGACTCGATTGCACCAATGTTTTCAAACCCGGGTCGACCCGGTTCCGGGAAAAAAAATGAGTTTTATTGACCCAGGTTTCACATTTTTGAAACCCGAATTGACCCGCCGGGTTTGGGGTGACCCGGGTCAATCCGGTTCTCGTGACCCGGCGAGGTTTTGATTTTTTCGGGTTTTTTTATAATAAATATGTAAATTTTACGCATTTGCGATGAATTTTTTTTATTATTATATTGGTTGATAAACGATTTATGTATTAAATATACAAAAGTTTTTATGGTTTTTATATATAATTTTTGTTAATTAGAAAATATAATAATTTTTTTTTATAGAAAATCATGTTAATCCAGGTTAACCTGAATTTAAAAACCGGTTTCAAAACATTGGATTTCACCCCTAATTATAACCTAGTCGAAAAAATATCTTATGACATGTATAAAATATGCATGTTTCACTTGCCGCTTACTTTTACCGGGCGCTTTTCATTTTTCCCTCTTGCATTTGCCACCCAAGTATTCACTTTTACATTTAGCCGCCCAATTCCTGATTTCATTTGCCGCTTTGGTTTTGTCAACATATGAGAATAATAGATCTAGATATAATATTCATAAGCAATTCACCACTTATCTCTCACAACCACTCTACACCACCAGACTCCTAAACATGACCACAAGCAACCACCACAGTAAGCAACCACCTTAAGAATCTTCTCCAACATCGAATAAAGATACTACTTAGCCCCTTCCTGGTAAAAATTCATACCGTTTTGTTCTTATGTATACATGTTTTTTTTATCTATTTGTTTATGTTCGAATATAAGAAACTTTTTGAATTGATTTGTGCTGAAAATATATGTTGTTGATTTTAATTATGTATTGCTGATTTCCGATGTTTTAGTTATAACTTGAGTACGCATAATTGATTTTGGAGTAATCAATGATGATGGTGTTTAGGAGGAGTTGTAACAACAACAATTACAACATTTAAAGAAACTTTTAATATTTATTGTATATACATCGATAAATTATCTTATCTTAATACTTTATAAAACATTTAGGCCATATTCTATATTTAGAAGTATTAAAAATTAAGCCTTTAACATTTCTATTATAAGAAATCCACAAACCATTATTCAAAAAATCAATACTTTATACACATTAAATAAAAGTTAAAACTGTTAAATTACATCATTAAAAGTAATGGCCTAAAAATAAATGTATTAAACTCTAACATTAATAGTCCATTTAAAGTATTAAAACCCATTTTAAAACGAAGTAATAGCTATCCCATTTAAATGTTTTGAGTAAATGCAACATAAATGGAATTTTAGGCTAAATTTCACTAATCATAAGTCTTGTTTTTTTGTTTTTCACTATATAATCTTATCGTAATCTTAACTACTTTATAAACATTTAAGCTTTTCTATTTTTGTAAGCATTAAAATTTTTCAGCCTCAAACATTTTTTAATTAAGAAATAATACAAAATATATATAAGAAATTTAAACGAGTAGTAACAACCGTTAAAAAAAATTGATGATACACTTTATGTACATAAATAACCCATTAAATATGCAAAATGTAACGGTTTTGTAAACATCTAACAACCTCATTTAAACCACATTTAAAATGTAAACATGTAACAACCTATTAAATATGCAAATATATAACGGTTTGACGTCATTTTTTAATATAAAAACACATCTTTTTTCATGTTTGACGTCCACCACCTCAACAAAATGAAAGCAAGCTGTCAATTAGTTTTCACACAAAACAACTATGATATACTCGACCCACAAAAACCTAATAAGTCGGTTACTGAAAGTACTGCGTATATCCTATGCACCCTATGAGCCGGCCAACAAAGACACATGATGAGTCTGCGCCGGTTAATGTTGCAGATACTCCGACGACAAGTGGCCAGAAATATGGGTGTGGCTGACCACCCACGCCGGAGAAGACAAAAGTTGTTGCTAATCATGTTCTTTTATCATCTCAACTTTTTATAGTTTTTAAAAAAGTGATTGTATAATGAGGATATCGTATATTATTATTTGTGATTATGTGGTGTACTTTTATCCATTGTAAAAGTAATAAATCATCATATCGAATTGTGAACACAAAACAAAACCACACAAAACCATCGCTCTCTCTCAACCACCACCCGCTGTCGCCGACTTTAAGGTTCCGAAAAAAACCGTGATCGTCATCTCCAAACAGATGTTCGTTTTTGTAATGGTGGTTTCATGGTTTAGCCAAATCTTATGATACAAGATATGATTTCATTGATCTGAGTTTGCCACGATATTAGTCACTGGCTACCCGCCGTCGCATTGCGCGGGTAACCGACTAGTTCTATATATGTTTCATAACATTAGCTGAAATTGACTTATGCATAAATGGTTTTGGTGTTTTTAGATCTGCTCAAAATGAAAATTTTGAGTAACATTTTATATTGACCTTAATTTAATGTCTTATGTTAGGTGTAATTTTTTAGTTGGAGTTTGTTTAAGCTTTTACATAAGGTGAATCATATATTGTTATATATGGGTGTATTCAATTTTTTGTTCGTAGTTTATAATTTATATTGTTAATTTTAGGTGTTAAATTTATTTTAAGTGTAGACATGATTTCTTATTAGAATAATGATATGTTGAGGAAGATGAGAAGTTTGAAAACATACCTTTTAGATTGGATGATATTTAGTATGTACTTATCAATTTATATATACGATTAGTATATATATTAAATCTAACTTAACAAGTTATTCATGTTTTACTCACACTCATGCTATGAAAAAGACAAAACTACATGATCAACGTTCAATTGTGAGCAGGTCTAGTGCTTTAAACAGGTCAGCCAAGGATAACTGTTCAGCAGGGTAGCTGGGGAAAAACTGGGCGGCCGGGTCAGAAGCGTCAGCGTCAAATGGGGTTGGAGAGTTTAATAAGGCAACAAAGACAAGCGAGGTTATGTGGTTGAGTGATGATTATAGTTTTACACCTTTTTAGGAAAAAGAGCGTAATTATGGTAAGTACGACGGTTTAGGAAAACCGTGCACAAATGACCCAAAGGTGAGTTCGTTCTCAATAACGCTTGTGAATTGTGTTAAAGACTTGATTAAATGTTTGTGATTAATATTATGAAGAAAGAAAAGAGAAAAGGACGACGGTTACGATTAAAATTAAAATAAGACGAAAGACGTAAACGTAAAACCGTAAAACGAAACGAAATTTAAAAATTACCCTAAAAATTCCTAGAAAATCACAATAAATCCTAAAAAATACAATTAGAGTTAACCAAAAATCAAAAATCACTCAAACCTTTTATTTAATTAAATAATAATTTTTTAATCATAATTAAAGCACAAAAAATCAATTTACTTAACAAAAAGCCCAAAATAAGATTTTTCAATTTGTAAACCTCTAAAATAACTTAATTAAAGTAGAAACTATTTTTTGAAAAATTTAAAATTAATTAAAAATATTTAAAAATAATTAAAAACTATTAAAAATATTAAAATAATCCTAAAAATTAATTAAATGACAAGAAAATTAATTCAAAAGTTTTAAAAATAACTTAATGTATTTGACCTAAGAAAAATGAAAAAGTTGCCAAAATATTAAAAACAAATTTTAATAGTAAAATAATAATAAAATATTAATAAAATTTCAAAATTTATAAAAAAAATTCTAAAAACTTGCGAACTAGTTTAATTTAACCTAATTAAACAGAAAATGAACTTGGAATTACAAAAATACCCCTAATGGGCTTCCAAATGGGCTATAACTCAAAACAGTCCAAACTTAGTAGGCTTTTTGGCCCAATAAGCAAAAAGTTATCCA
This sequence comes from Glebionis coronaria, assembly GCA_025667525.1. NCBI lineage: Eukaryota > Viridiplantae > Streptophyta > Magnoliopsida > Asterales > Asteraceae > Glebionis > Glebionis coronaria. The sequence continues at coordinate 221,548,416 of CM046879.1, forward strand.
AATAAGCTGAAAAGTTTCAGTCTAGCTTAAAATTTGATTTTAAACACAAAACTTTAATGGCCCAAAATCTGAATCAGTGCTTATCATAGCTTAATGAACAAACAACTTATTCTTATGGGCTTTTTGGCCTATTAAGCCATAAGCTGAAATTTGACACACATCCTTCTAATGAGATTATAAAACTGTTTGTAAAAAGAAACAATAACAAGAAAGTAAATTGGGACTTGGAATTCGTCACAAGATTCAAGCTTTTTTCATTCACTTGAATACAAGATTTACAGAACTTTAACCTAGGAAAGCCAAGAACAAGAGAAAATGTATGAGTCCTAATGCCTTATATAGGCTACAATGGTTCTAGAAAGTTGAAAATAAAACATGAAACCCTGGTGTATGGTCTTCCAATTTTTCCCTTGTAGTTTGAAAATTTCTTGAACATGTGATGTTTCTTGGCTGTTTGTGGAGGTGTAAAGTGATGCCAATTGATCCAAAGGCTCCAAGTAAGCTTAGATTTGAAGCAGGTTTTTGGTTCATTGATTCCACTGGCAATTCTTGTCTTGCTCTCCAAAAGTGAAGCAGGGGTGTATCAAATGAGCAATGTGGTGATGTGGCACTTTGTTTACGAGTTAGGTTTTGGTCATTAGACCCTTAATCATAAAACTGGAGGTGATTATGGTCTAATTGTTGCTTAAACACAAATCCCCAATTTGTATTCTTCACGTGAATGGTGGGGTTTGATCTCTTTTGGGTTTTAAACATTTTGTTTAGCGCAAGTTTAATATAACTAATAAAAATTAGTTATAAAACCGGTGAATGGATAGGTGATGTGGATGAATGGTGGATTGTGATTGGTGGAAAGGTGTTAGTGGGGCATGTGTCACTACTGGGTTGGTTAAGGTAAGTTTTATGTCTTCATAGCTTTGTTCCTTCATTTCCTTTGTTCGTTTCATTTGGTGTTTAAACATATAACAAACGAATTTCTTTTGTAAAACAAGTTTAATTTTTTAGACTTTGGCCACAAAAGGTTTTGCAAAGTGTAATCAAGGACTTGGTTTGCCATTTGATGATATTTGAAGGACCAAAATTGACATGTCTTTAATCTTTAAGGTCTTTACTTGTTTATTTGTCTTCAAGGAGGACTAAAAGTGACAAGTCTTCAAATTTGAGGGACCATTCTTGCCAATTCTTCAAAGTTGAGGGTCATTTTTGTAACTTTGACAAACTTTTGGGACCAAACTTGTAACTATGAATATACAAGGGTTTAAAGTGTCAATTCTTCAATAATGAAGGACCCTTCTTATACAATCTTCAATTCTTCAAGGACTTTTCTTGGAAAATCAACTCTAGGGCCTGGTTCATTGTGCGGCTTCGTTTCTCCTGTTCATTTTTTTGCTTGTTCCTTGTGATCTTTTGCCATTTTCTCAATATCCTTACCTAAAATACACATTGAACAAACACAAGCATATATTTGGCACATTTTATGATACTTTAGCCATTTTAAGCCCGTTTTGGACGATGAGACTATGTATAAAAGCAATCTCATCACTCCCCCATACTAAACCATTGTCGTGCCCTCACGCAATGCTAGAATAAAGTATCGTTGCACCTCCAAAATACATTTTTATGTACCTTTATTGAAACTTAAACTTACTACACTACTACTTGCTACTACTTGCGTTTTAGACATAATGTAGGATTTTCATCGCAAAATGGGACGTTTAGGTTCATAGAACAAGAACACGTGAATGCTCCGTTAGAAATAATTTCGTCGTCCTCGATTTTCACCCAATTCCATGTCAAGCGTGTAACGAGATCATTGTCATTATAAGTTAGTAATGCTAACACTACTCATATGTCCTAATTACGTACTTAGACTCCCATAATCCTAATTGGTATCTCTTATATTTTATTTTTGTCTTGAATGTTCACGAGGATACATTTTTACTTATGCGATGATAGAGATTTAGGTCCAAAAATAGAGTCATAACGGTGTAACCAAGACCATCGAATTAATAACCCCGCCCCCTAATAGACAACAATGTCAAAAAATTAAGTCAACAAGAAGGATCGATAAACACGGTTTTATAACGGTTTTGAACATGAGATTTATTACCAAGACTTTTATACGCCCCCTAACGGATGGGCCTTATTATCATAGGTTTACCTCCGTCTTTTATTCAACTTCGCCATGAATCTTTTACTATGACTTCGGTCTTGCCTTGCCTTTTATTTAACCTCGCCATGAGGTGTTTATTATGGCCAAAGACGTATATCCTCACGCTAAAAGCGAAATCTTTAAAGCTTCAAAGATTAAGTCATAATTCACTTTAAATTTCGCATAGATTTTTCGGCCTTGTGAGCTTCAAATTATTTGCTTGATTTAGGTGAGCACTTGAAATCTTATTATTAGGTGAAGCTTTCGATTATTGGGGTTGCCAATACTTCAAAACCGTGACGCTGGCGATACCTTAATGTCTTCCCAATTTAATTACATGGAAGCTACTAGAAAAGACTAGAAACCAACAATCAAGACTAAACCGCTAAGCCAATACTTATTAGCAAAATATATATACAAGCGAAGGGAGAATAAGCAAACAACGAGAACACGTGAGTTTTTGAAAGAATACGAGTACTCTACGTTTAGCATAGTAACTTATAATTAACTATATCATTCCTCGTCCTCATTTAAGAGACTTAGCCTAATATAAAGTTAAGGAATCGAAGCTAAGTGCTCTACACGCACGGTCGAGTAAAAAATTACTCTTATTCTCGCCATCGGAAAATCTACATTCGTTTCTTCAAACACTTATGAAACATGAGAAAAAATTTAAAATTTAACCATTTTTAGCCTTAAATGCAACAAAAAGATAACAAAAAGATAAACTTTAACAAAAAGATAACAAAAAGATAAACTTTGGAAAGCGTGAAGGTTTGGCAAGGCAAGTATCTATTCACCCCCCGTTCTAAAGTTAAACATTGTCCTCAATGTTTCGAGTTTAGGGGTAGGATATCCCCATACTAGAGACGAAGTCAAATGCCTAATCTAGCATGGAAAGGGTGTAACCATTAAATTTATAGCCGTTTATGAAGTGTGCTAACAACCTAAGGTTAGAACAATCAAGGATATATCATATGGATATTGAGAAATTTTTTCAAAGCAAACGATCGAGTGCTCCCATAAAATGAACACGAGAGGCTCCAATCGTGAAGATAATGATCACCTAAAAACCACATATCACAAACAACCACATAACAAATGTTGGAAGGGCACAAATCCCTTCACGTAAGCCACATTAGAAAGAGATAATATGTACATGGATAAGCATGGGAACTCCCCCACGAGGCACCTCGTTTTATATTACCGAATCATGATCTCGACTCGATCCCTTTAATACTAATTATCATTGGGGAAGGTGACTTGGTCGAGGTAGTTCAAAGAGGGAACTTTCCCACCAAAGTAGTGCTTCAACCTATGGCCATCCACCTTAAAGTTAGGACCATCATTTTGAGCTAGCTCGATGGTCCCATAAGGAAACACTTGGGTAATGGTGAATGGACCCGACCAACGGGATTTCAATTTGCCGGAAAAGATTTTTAATCTCGAGTTAAAAACCAAAACTTGATCCCCAATGTTAAAAACCCGGTTTTTAATTTTAGAATCATGAAACTTTTTAGTTTTTTCTTTGTAAATCAATGAACTTTCATAAGCAATGTCTCTTAATTCATCCATTTCATTCAATTGCATTTTCCGGTGTTTTCCCGCTGTCTCAGTGTCATCATTACAATGCTTTAGGGCCCAATAAGCTTTGTGTTCGAGTTCAATTGGCAAATGACAATTCTTCCCATACAAGCTTGTAAGGAGTGCACCCAATGGGCGTCTTATGAGCGGTACGAAAGGCCCATAAAGCATCGTCTAACTTATCCGACCACGATTGTCGGTTTTCCCCTATCGATCTCTCTAAGATCCTCTACAACGCTCGGTTCTAAACCTCGACTTGCCCACTCGTTTGTGGGTGATAAGCCGTAGAAATCCGATGTGTAACCCCGTATTTCTTCAAAACTCTTTCAAATTGGTCATTGCAAAAATGGGTTCCTCGATCGCTTATGATAACACGAGGGGTTCCAAACCGAGAAAACAATTGCTTCAAAAACTTGACTACCACACGAGCATCGTTCGTGGGAAAAGCCTTAGCTTCCACCCACTTGGATAGGTAGTAAACGGCGACAAGGGTGTACTTATTACCATGAGATGATGGGAACGGCCCCATAAAATCAATTCCCCAAACGTCAAAGATCTCACATACTTGGATGATATTTTGTGGCATTTCATCGTTTTGTGAGACTTTTCCTTGTCGTTGGCATGAGTCACACGACTTGACAAGTGCATGTGCATATCGGTAAATAGTAGGCCAAAAGAAACCGACATCAAAAACCTTCTTCGCCGTGAGATTAGCACCATGGTGACCACCCGTTGGTCCCTCGTGACAAGCTCTAAGGATATTAGAAGCTTCGGTGCCAAAAACACAACGTCGAATAATTTGATCCACACAAGTCTGAAATAGGTAAGGGTCGTTCCAAAAGTAGAACTTGACGTCACGAAAGAATTTTCGTTTTTGTTGAGTCGTCATACCCTTAATGATGAAGTTTCCCGCATGGTAATTTGTGATGTCCGCAAACCATGGGGTGGATGAGTCAATCTTAGAATTCACTACACCAAGTTTCTCGAGAGGAAATGTTTCGGTGATTTCCTTGTTCTCGTACACACTTTGGTGAGGATCTTCCAAGCGAGAAAGATGATCGGCCGCTAGATTCTCGGCTCCTTTTTTGTCAAGGATCGTGACATCAAATTCTTGTAGGAGGAGAATCCAACGAAGCAATCTCGGCTTTACATCTTTCTTGGCCAAGAGGTACTTGATTGTCGAATGATCCGTATACACTATGCATTTAGTCAAGACGAGGTAAGGTCGGAATTTCTATAATGCATACACCACGACAAGAAATTCCTTTTCCGTTGTAGTGTACTTAAGTTAAGCCTCGGTCATCGTCTTGCTAGCATAGTGGATAGGCAAGAAGTGCTTTTCTTGATGTTGCCCCAAAACGGCCCCAATAGCGTAATCACTTGCATCACACATTAGTTCAAAGGGGAGGTTCCAATTGGGAGCAACAAGAATGGGAGCTTCGGTAAGTTTCCTCTTAAGGATTTCAAAGGCTCGTACACAATCTTCTCTAAAGACAAAACAAGCATCTTTTTCGAGAAGGTGTGTAATGGGTCGAGAAATCTTTGAAAAATCCTTGATGAATCGACGATAAAAGCCTGCGTGGCCTAGGAAACTCCTAACTCCCTTAACGGTTTTGGGATGAGGTAATTTGGCGATGACGTCTCCTTAGCTTTGTCTACCTCAATCCCCGCTTTCGAGACCTTGTGCCCTAAGACGATTCCTTCTTTAACCATAAAATGAAATTTTTCCCAATTGAGCACAAGGTTGGTTTCCTCACAACGTTTTAACATATGCTTCAAATTTCCTAAACACGAAGTGAACGAACTACCATACACGGAAAAGTCATCCATAAAGACTTCCATCGTCTTCTTGATCATGTCATGAAAAATAGCCATCATACACCGTTGAAAAGTTCTCGGTGCATTACAAAGTCCGAATGGCATTCTACGATAGGCAAACATTCCATATGGACACGTAAACGTAGTTTTTTCTTGATCACGAGGATCGATGGGGATTTGAAAGTAATCGGAAAAACCATCTAAAAAGCAATGGAAATCGTTTCCCGCAAGACGTTCCAACATTTGGTCCATGAAGGGCAAGGGAAAATGGTCTTTACGAGTGGCGTCATTCAACTTACGATAGTCGATACACACCCTCCAACCGGTCACGAGTCGAGTTGGAATTAACTCGTTGTCATCATTTGGCACAACGATCATTCCTCCCTTTTTAGGGACACAATGAATGGGACTCACCCAAGGGCTATCGGAAATAGGGTAAATCATTCCCCCGTCAAGGAGTTTAAGGACCTCCTTTTTGATGACATCGTGAATTTTGGGGTTCACACTCCCTTGGCATTGAATTACGGGCTTGTAGTCCTCCTCCATTAAAATTTTGTGGGTACAAAGTTTAGGGTCAATCCCCTTAATGTCGGATAATTTCCACGCAATTGAACCTTTATGAGTCCTCAAGACATCGATAAGTGCGGTTTTTTCATCATCCAAAAGATCCCTCGCAATAATCACCGGCAACTTATCGTCTCCTTCCAAGAATACGTATTCAAGATGAGGAGGAAGATCTTTCAACTCGAGGATTGGTGGTTCCTCGATTGAAGATTTGGGTTCGATACTCATAACCTCCACCGGAGGAGGAAATGGGAAATCGTTAAGAAAATCCTTGATAATTGAGAAGTCCTCATCGTTGTCGAGGTCTTCGTTACAAGTACGAGGAACATTAAATTCTTCAAACGTAAAACCACCACCTTCAAATGGAGTGAAGGATGGTGTCGAATTATCAAGAATAGGATCGAGCATAGTGGGATTGCCACTATTTTCTTCTTCACCAAAACCTAAAAATTCTTGTGAAAATTCCTCGCAAACGACATCGATCATATCAACATGGTTTATAGTCGCGACGGAATAAACATGAGAAAGTTGAGAGTTTTGAGTTGCGTTTATAACAAGTTCCTCGTCGTTGAAACGTAAGGTGATTTTTCTAGCATGCACATCAATCAACGCCATTGACGTATCCAAAAACGAACGACCTAAAATAAGAGGAACTTGAGGATCCGTGGGAATATCGGCTACGATAAAGTCTACCGGATAATAGAACTTTCCACTTTCACAAAAACGTCTTCAGCCAATCCACATGCGGAATCGTGGAATGATCGGCCATCTCGATAGACATTAGTGAAGGAGTAAGATTAGGAAGATTGAGCGACTTGAAGATTGCAAGAGGCATCAAATTAATACTAGCACCAAGATCGGCCAAGGCATAGCATTCTTCCATATCTTGAATAGCACATGGAATCAAAAACTTACCGGGATCACCGACTTTTTGAGGTATGCGGTTAAGATAAACCAATGAACAACTAGACAATTGTTCCAATTTCTCCTTGTTGTTCAACATACTCTTAAAGTTAGCGGAAAATCGAGGCATCATGACTAAAGCGTCGGCAAAACTTATGTTAAAATGCAAATCACGAAATTTTTTCATAATAAGCTCAAATTGGTAGTTGTCACGCGCTTGCAATTTCTCCTTATGAAGTCTCGATGGGTAAGGCAAGGGTGGTGTGGGTTGGGGCATAGGCATAGCCTTTGGAATCTCAGGTTCCAATGATGGTAATGGGTCAACCGTAGGTGTGGTTTGAGCGGTACTTTGTGGGATTGGGATATGCTCCTCTTCGACCACCACCTCGGGTTCTTCCTCAACTTCCTCCACCGTTGGAGTAATTGGTTAAGGGGTCGGTTCCTTCAAGGTCTTACCACTACGTGTGGTAATCAATTTCATCTATCCCTTAGGGTTAGACACGGTGTTACTAGGAAGACCACTCGAAGAAGACGGTTTACACATGATAGCCTCAAACATACTTGAAATTTTATCCTCAAACATAGATTGCCTCTTATCCGCCTTAAGCATCTCTTGTTTAATCTCATGTTGGCCTTTTTCCATCTTTTGTTGGTTTTGTTGTAACCTTTGCACATTACTCTCTATTTTGTTTGCATGAGTCTTAAGTTCATTTGCTAGCTCGTTTTTCAACTCATTTTTCAAATCATTCTTAAACTCGGATCTTAGGCTAATGATATCCTTTTTTATATTATCAAACCTAGCATCATTTCCGTTTGCATATTCAACAAATTTATTTGGAAGATCTTTCAAGTTTTGCAAACCCTTGTTGTTTTAAAAATCACGGTTTTGATTTTTATTTTCCACTTGTTTATTAGCCCCTTGATTCACATAGTTGTTACCCTTATAATTGTTCCTTTGATTTCCTTGGTAACCAACTTGATTGTTTCGATAATTGTTTGCATTTTGATTTGGTGCAAAACCCGGTGGTGTCAATTGATTAGTGCGGGTAACTTGTCCGTTTTGGTTGTAAGTTCCCGTGGCCGCGTATGAACTCAAAGTGTTACCACTGTTGGTAATGCACTCGGGGAAATCATGACCTCCACCACAATACATACAAGAAACCTCAACCGCTTTAGCCGTAGCGGGAGTGGGTTGTTCACCAACTTTAAACTCAATTAACAATCCTTTAAGCTTATCAAAGATCTTGTTTTCCAAATTAGCCTCTATTTGGCAAGCGTCGATGGTATGTGACAATGAAGGCGAAGGCGAAGACGAAGTCTTATGAACACTCGATGTGCTACGAGGACTATAGACCTTAGACCTATTCTCAATAATCAACAACGCTTCCTCGACCGTTTTACACAAAAAATTACCACCCGCGGCGGCATTAAGATAATCACGCTCATGATCGTTCAAGCCATTGTAAAATGTGTAATTTGATGCAAGTCAGAAAAACCGTGATGAGGACACTCATGTAACATTTCCTTAAACCTGTTCCAAGCCGTCGAAAAACTCTCATTAAACTCTTGTGAAAACTTTGAAATCTCGTTTTTCAAATACGTAGTCTTAGAGGGTAGGAAAAATTGGTTCACGAACTTTGAAACGAGATCCTTCCACGTCAATATAGAATTGGGTGGCTCTTTCTCTAACCAAATTTTAGCGGGCCCCGCTAAGGAATACGGAAAAAGCAGCATCTTAATCGAGTCGTTCGAGACGTCCTTAAACTTGCAAGTGGCGGTAAGACGATTGAATTGGCGGATATGGTTGTGAGGGTTGTCCTTCTCGTCACCACGGAATTTGTTGTTTTGGATCATGGACAACAAACCCGTCTTAACTTCAAAATTCTCCGCAAGGATAGCGGGAATCACAATAGCCTCTCTATAACCCTCGGTGGGTGCTTGAAGCAACTCCATCATAGTACGATTAGCCATGGTTGCTTCTTGTTCTACGATGGGTTCGTCAATAGGAGATTCTTCACTAGAAGGCTTTCCTTCCTTTCGGTTTCTACGTTTACGTGCACGTCTTGCTTGGTTACGAGTTTGCATAAACGCCACGTACAACGTGGGGATGAGCAAAGAAGATTCTTTTGGTGTTTTTACTTTTTCCAATTTTTTGTGCTTTTGATTGTTTTTTTTTTTTTGGATTTTGGTGATGTATTACGTAGACAAAAATCTACAAATCTCTCCTCAAATCAAATCTCTCGATTAAAAGAGCCTCAAGGAATGAAAACGATCACGTGAAGTGAACGCCTTCGGTGACTTTAGAACGTTGGTGGAACACCAAAACGTTCAAGAGGGTTTAATATTTTGAAACCAAGAAAATATATAGATACATAGATAATACTTTGGTTGGAAAACCCTTGATTAGCCCTTTTTCTCTTAACACGCACAAGCAAGCGGGGGAAACGAGGCGGCGCTAAGCATTTAAGAGCCTTTTTCCCTTAGCTCGTGAAATACAACCGCCTTATACCCACCTTATAGTTTGTGCTAATTAAAATCAAGATTCACGAAAGTAATTATCTATTTTGCCTTTTTTCTTTGTTTGAGATTCAAATACAATGATTTAGTGATGAAATCCCAAATCAAGGTTGTGTTTTCACACTTTTGGAGTACTTGTGAATTTTTTGTGATACGTATACAATATAGTAATAATATTCACACAAAAAACAAAAACCGATAATACGTGTGCTTAGAGTTCTTAAACACACAAATAGTTATTATGGATAATATAAAAATAAATTTTGTTCAAATCAAAACACAACTCACCTCCCCGGCGGCGGCGCCAAAAATGATGATTGTAGTTTTACACCCTTTTAGGAGAAAGAGAGTAATTAGGGTAAGTACGACGGTTTAGGAAAACCGTGCACAAATGACCCAAAGGTGAGTTCGTTCTTAAGGAGGCTTGTGAATTGTGTTAAAGACATGATTAAATGTTTGTGATTAATATTATGAAGAAAGAAAAGAGAAAAGGACGACAGTTACGATTAAAATTAAACTAAGACGAAAGACGTAAACGTAAAACCGTAAAACGTAATGAAATTTAATAATTACCCTAAAAATTCCTAGAAAATCACAGTAAATCCTAAAAAATGCAATTTGAGCTTAACAAAAATAAAAAATCACTCAAACTTTTTATTTAATTAAATAATAAGTTTTTAATGCTAATTAAAGCCCAAAAAATCAATTTACTTAACAAAAAGCCCAAAATGAGGTTTTTCAATTTTTAAACCTCTAAAATAACTTAATTAAACTAGAAACTATTTTGGAAAATTTAAAATTAATTAAAACTTTTTAAAAAGAATTAAAAACTATTAAAATATTAAAATAATCCTAAAAATTAATTAAATGACAAGAAAATTAATTCAAAAGTTTTAAAAATCCTGACTTAATATATTTGACCTAAAAAAAATGAAAACGTTGCAAAAATATTAAAAACAATTTTTAGTAATAAAATATTAATAAAAATTCAAAATTTATAAAAAGGTCTAAAAACTTTCAAACTAGTTTAATTTAACCTAATTAAACAGAAAATGAACTTGAAATTACAAAATACCCCTAATGGGCCTCCAAATGGGCTAAAACTCAAAACAGTCCAACCTTAATGGGCTTTTTGGCTCAATAAGCAAAAAGTTATCCAAATAAGCTGAAAAGTTCCAGTCTAGCTTAAAATTTGATTTTAAACACAAAACTCTATAGGCCCAAAAGTTGAATCAGTGCTTATCACAGCTTAATGAACAAACAGCTTATTCTTAATGGGCTTTTTGGCCCATTAAGCCATAAACTAATGCCATAAGCTGAAATTTGACACACATCCTTCTAATGAGATTATAAAGCTGTTTGTAAAAAGAAATTTTGAATAAGCCCAAGAAATAAGCCTGAAATAAGCAAAAGCTCTCTACACAAAACGACAAAATAGTCGTTTTCGAGTTCTAGGCTGATTCAAGAGCTGATTCTTTTTGCAAAATGCTTTAAATCACTTAACTAAGCTTAATAATAAAAAAGATTTCAAATAAGCACACTGAATAAGCTGGAAAAAGCAATAAGCTGTTTTGAAAAAGAAAAGTCAATTCGTTTTCTAGTCAAACCTAAAAGTCAAAGGCTCAAATGCTCCAGAATAGTCAAATGGGTCAAATAAGGAAGATTGATTAACAAAACAAAGTTGTTGCACAATAAAATAAGCTATTAAGGCTTATTGATAAGCTGAATGCAAATTAACACTAGTAGTGGCTAGCAACAGTGGGAAAGGGTTACCACTGCTTGACTTTCTTGACCTTTTGTTTTTAGTGGACTTTTGTTTGAATTAATGGACAAACAAGGCACCCTTATAACCAGTGGGTTATAAGGAGTCAATAACAAGCAACAAATCACAAAAACACCCAGCCAATTAGTACAGTTAATTCAATCAGTCACCAGACATTGCACAGACATGGAAAATAAGCAGATTTGATGTAATAAGCAGATTAAGCAAGATTAAGCCAACCAAATTGAACCAAAAGCATACACAAGCAATAATGATCTTAAATAAGCATAAATAAACTTGTTTCATGCACTGAATCAAAGATTAGATCTAGATTAAGGCCTATTATAGTTACTGATGAACAATGATGAACACAAAGACTTTACTTGTTGAACTACTTGACCACAGATCCAGATTAAAACCCTCAAATCTACTTATCAGGTTACACAAACTTTGTTTTTACACTTGATAATCCTAAATAAGCATACACTCTAGGTGTTCCCAAAATTTTAGATCAAAACAGGCAAGAACAAAGTAGATAAAGCAAAGATTCAGATTTGATGTTCAAAGCACAAGATATGCAGATAAAAGCATACAAACACCTCAATAACAGATAAATACCATAAACAAACCCTAACACCTACTCAAACTTACACAGACTTCAAACAAGAAGTAATCCCAAACACCTCTTTCACTTTTCAAATCCAAATTTAAACAAGCAAAAGTGTTTAACAGGTTTACCTAAGCCTAAACAAGCATCAATACAACATCACTATGCACTTAGAACACATTTGCATGCATAAATACACACCAAACAACAGAAGATCCACAAAATCACTTAGAACCAATTTTCAACAGATTTTTGGGAGAGAAAACTCAAACCTCATGAATGTACATTCACACTCACGTTTGTTTGAGCTTATGTGGTAGCTTAACAACCACAAGCTTCCAATAAGCTGCTAAGAACAAGATTAGAAACAAATAGATTATATGAAAAATAATGAAAATGAACAAGATTTGATCCAAGCTTGTTCCCCACTCCTTGAATCCTCCCAAACCACAAGCTCACTACACCTTGATAAGTATCTGTTGTCCCATATATTTGTGATGATTAAGCAATGAATAAAGAAAGAAAATAGATGAAGAAGAGATGAATTCCTAGAGAGAGAAAGTAGTGAGAGAAAGTAGAGAGAGAGATGATTAACTTGGTAAGATTAGATTAGAGAAAAGATTTGTTACAAATGACCATCCACCCTCCTAACATGCTAGGAGGGTAGTATATATAGTCCACCCACATGCGGGCTTTAATGGACTATATATTGGGCCGGGCTTGTCTTTTTGGACTTTAATTAGTTTAAATCCAAGCCCGTAAACCACGACTAATTAACTATCTATTACAACGTTCTAACTAATGTTACAATAATAACCTATGACCGAGCATTCTTGTTTGACTCAATATTTTGAGGCTAACAATCTCCCCCAATGTGAGGTCATACCCTTTTGATATTTGAAGATCAATGGAGATTACGAATCTCGTCATAAATGAGCCTTGAACGTGTTTTAATAGTTTTGTTCCTTCATGCTATGATCTTTGAGCCTTTGTCGTTGTCTTTCGACTTTGTCTTTTAGACTTGAGATCTTCAAATCATCCTTGACTTGTCATTGCCATCTTGCGATCTTGTGTCTTTGTCCACATGCTCACACTATCAATTGTTGGATAAGTCTTTGGGCATGAATATGTGGTTGTGAATCTTTGACTTTGCTGAGTACACCGTGACGCCACCTTCTCGAGACAAAACATAGACACGGACTGAATGGCTTTGACATTCGTCCTAAATCGGTAGCGTTTTACCTCCGGTCGGTGAAGACCGTTATACGATATTAAATATCGTACCTGTGATCAGGTAGATTCAATTAAGAATCACCTTGACAGGATTTCGCGGCAGTACTAGCCGTTCTCTTTACTCGACCGTCTCAAAGCAAGACTGCGAACATAAAGAGTGAATCAATTGGATAAATACCCGCTTGATTAAAGTCGTCAATTCAAATTCCTGGAACAAGTTTGATTCATTAAGAATCTTACCATTGTTGCTTTCCAGTTGACACAAGTTTGATTCATGAGAATCTCACAAGTCACCTACCGTAGCGCTGTTTGATGTTGACGCTAGAAGGATTTCCATTCGTCACTGTGAATATTAATGAATATCACTCTGAATGTTCTGGCAAGACCATAAAGATATTGCGTAGAAACCTGAAACGAGTTTGAATCAATTCAGAATCAAACCACTGTTGCTTTTCAGTTTTACATATGTTTAATTCATAAAGAATCTTGCATATGACCTACCGCAGTGCTGTTTGATGTTAACACTGGAAGGATTTCCACTCATCATTGTGAATACTAAGTAGTATCACTCTGAGTGTTCTAGCAATATCACAAGGATATAGCGTAGGACTCTCTTGATCTTCATCCGTGTGTCCTAACGAGATTTGATTGATCTCTTGGCTCTAGACTCGATTTGTGCACTTTTAGTGGTCGGAGGCTGGAGCAGATGCCACCTATTCAATATCAACTATCTCGGAGTGAGAAAGTCAATAGAAGTCGTGTTGATCTCCGTGACAATAAAACAAACTTCTTTTGAGAGAAGTCTGAGTAGCTAGGAAAGGGTTGTGCTTCACATCACTGGGTCCATGATGAGTTTGTCTTCATGATGAGTTGACCCGGTTTCTGCCTAAGTTGTATGGAGGGCTTCTTTCTTTAGACCCTTTATCCTTACATTTCTTTTTCATTCTTCAACCCCTTCAATGCTTACCAAGACATCATTAATAGCACCTTGTTGTGATTGTTCCAGTGCTATCATCAGTACTTAGTCGGCATTCAGCTACGTTCACATTCTACTCCATCTTTCCTAAGGACTTCTAATAATCTATTGGATTGTCCCTGGGAAGATCCCTCCGGTTTTGGTTGGATCATAGGACTTAAACCTAACCACCCTTTTGACACCAATAACGTCGTGAATTAAAGATGTTGTGGGTATTTGATCGTAACCATGAAAACCACTTTAAATTCTAACAAAGTGTGTGAAAAACATTTAACACCTTGCTAGTTTTGTCGTTTCAGAAAAACTCCCCCTTCACATGTGCATTTAAATGCGAAAGAATTTTGAGTAAACATTTTGCACATGTGGGTAAGAGTTAACGTGCTTGAGTCTATAGATCACATTTTAATCACATTTTCTCCCCCTATCTCTAATATATAAAATCTTTTAATATTAGAGATACCAAATTTGATTAAAATATATTTTGAAAAATAGTCTTGAAATCTCCAGGAGAAAGATGTGTTAATCTTTTGCATGAAGTTAAAATGCTCCCCCTCAAAAATTGATCCAATTGAATTGTCATTATGAGGATATGATCCACATTTCGCTTTTTGAGGATTGGAGTTTTTGAACACACAATTTTTGAAAGATTTTGAATATCATTGAAAAATTCTTGAAAAAATTGTGTTCAGCGCTTTTTGAAAAAATCAATTCTTTTTGTCGAAAGGTTTTTCTAAAGCATAAACTTGAGTTCATAGACTTTGAATATCTTGACGAATCCACTCAAGTGTAAGAAGAGTTAACTTCTTTTGCTAAGGGTAAGAGCACGAAATCGTACACTCCCCCGTGAATATAGAACCGGGTTGCAATCTGAAAGTGATTACAAGCCATTGTGTTGAACTCAAAACGTTGAATGTTTTGTAACAAGCTCAACCCAAGATAGATTGCTCTACCCGTTGTTGGAAGTATTGTCCAAAATAGACAATTTCCTTTTGAAAAGATAGAAATGACATGTTTTGAAAAATATTTACAACTTTCATTCGAGCTTTATGTACACACCCGTGACGTTATTGAGCGACATTTCTAGGTACATCCATATTATCGATACTGAAAGACATGTCGAGAAGAAATTTTTGGATTATCAAGGATTTTTTACTTTTTTATTTTGCTTTTTGATTAATATATACAGGTAGATGTTTGATAGATGAATCAAGCAGGCTTCTTTGCCAGAACCTCCAGTTCTGCTGGAGTCAAACATCTCATACCAATTTGCCTAACTAGATACGCAAACCTCTCTTTCGAAAGAGCTTTTGTAAACAAGTCAGCTAATTGGTAATCAGTTCCAACAAAGTATAATTCAACAATACCTCTTTCAACTTGTTCCTTAATGAAGTGATATCGGACATCAATGTGCTTCGTGCGGGAATGCTGAACCGGATTGCAGGAGATGGCTATGGCCGACTTTGAGTCACAGTACATAGGTACTTTATCAAAATGGAAGCCATAATCCGTGAGTTGTGTTCTCATCCAAAGAACTTGAGCACAACACGCAGATAGAGATGTATACTCCGCTTCGGCTGATGAAAGTGACGTGCAATCCTGCTTCTTGGAAGACCATCCCACAAGCTTGTCTTGACCTAGAAATTGTGCACCACCAGAAGTACTTTTACGTGTATCAAGACACCCTGCATGATCAGAATCTGAATAGGCCGTTAGAAAGAAACCGGTTTCCCTCGGATACCAGAGTCCCATGTGAATGGTATTCTTAAGGTACCGAAAGATCCGTTTAACCTCCTTGAGGTGCTTTTCAGTGGGTCGCGCTTGATATCGTGCACAATAACATGTAGCATGATGAATATCAGGTCTGCTTGCTGTCAAGTACATGAGGGACCCGATCATGGAACGATATTTCGTTTGATCTATGGGTAATCCCTCCAAATCAGCATCTAGCGATGTGGTTGATAATGGTGTCCCAACGGGGTCACATGAGGTCATACCATGCTTTTTGATTATCTCTTGACAATACTTAGCTTGGTTTATAAAGATACCACTTGGGGATTGGTGAACTTGAATTCCTAAAAAGAATTTTAGTTCGCCCATCATTGGCATTTCAAATCTGCTGTGCATTACTTTTTCAAACCATTTTGAAAGTTTTGGGTTTGTAGACCCGAAAATAATGTCATCAACATAAATTTGCACAAGCAGAATGTCATCCCCATATTTATAAGTGAACAAAGTTAGATCAATGGAACCTTTTGAGAAACCTTTGGAGACCAGAAATTTCGAGAGCTCGTCGTACCACGCCCTTGGAGCTTGCTTGAGTCCATATAGTGCTTTGTGGAGACGATACACCTTGTCAGGATAATGAGGATTGACGAATCCTTCCGGCTGCGTGACATAAACTTCTTCCTTCAAAGGACCGTTAAGAAACACCGTCTTTACGTCCATTTGATAAACGATGAATCCCTTATGTGCAGCATAAGCAAGAAAAATCCTGACCGCTTCCATTCGAGCTACTGGTGCAAATGATTCTTCGAAATCAATACCCTCTTTCTGTCCATACCCTTTAGCCACTAGCCTAGATTTATTCTTGATGATCGTGTTCTCTTCATCCATCTTGTTTTTCCAGATCCATCGAAGATTTAATGGTGTTACATCGTATGGTCTGTCAACAAGTTCCCAGACTTTAAGTCTTTCAAATTGTTGAAGTTCATCCGTCATCGATTCAATCCAAGCATGATCAGCTAATGCTTCTTTGATGTTTTTCGGTTCAGCTGAACTCACGGCGAGTGCGAACATACAAACATCAGCATCGGTATTAAGCTGTCGTCTTGTGCGAACGGGCTGTGAAGGGTTTCCAATGACATGAACCAAAGGATGATCTCGGGTCCAATGATGTGTTGAAGGATGTCGTTGGTAGAACGTGTGCATATTTGACGGATCAACATGGCGAGTAGAAGACTCTCCAGTTTCGTGTACCGGTGTACCGAATGGGTTGATAAATTCGTATTCGTCAGATAATGCATTGTCTGCTTGATTTGTGTTCTCTGGAGCAATGGCAGTAGTTGTGGATGTTGTAGGATCGATTGTTGAAGTGATATTACAGAGGAGGTAAATCTGCAGCAACCCGTGTTGAAGTAGATGAAGTTGTATCCGGTTGTTGACGATGATCGGTATCATCATTCATATCATGAGTGACAGCGGAAGACTTCGATACAACTTGTTTCTCCCCCGTGAAATATTCATCATACATTGGTCCATATAACATTTCCAACTCTTCAATTGTCGTGTCGACTGTCATATCAGCTCTAGGAACATTTTCTGGAACCAACATTGAACTTGACGGTTCATTGCTGTGGTCTTGAGCTTCGAGTTCCGTGCGGTTGTGAACGGAAGTCGTTTGTCGTTGTGGGTCGGGACTTAAACTGTTTTATTCAAATGCCATCTCTTGAGATTCATCAAATCGGATGTGAGTTGTCTCGACAATCAATTTTGTTCTTTTGTTGAACACTCTATATCCCTTAGACTGAGTTGCATATCCCACAAGAATACATGCATCACCTTTTTCTTTCATCTTATCCAAATTTTCACCATCTCGTATAATGTAACAAGTACATCCAAAAACATGAAGGTGTTTGAGTGAAGGTTTTCGATCATGAATTATGTGATATGGTGTCTTTTCGTGTCTTGGGATAATTAAGGAGCGGTTTTGTGTGTAGCATGCGGTTGACACGGCTTCGGCCCAAAAATATAGTGGAAGTTTTGAAGCGGATAATAATGTTCGAGCAGCTTCAACCAAAGTACGGTTTCGTCTTTCAACAACGCCGTTTTGTTCGGGTGTTCGAGCAATAGATGTTTCATGTTCAATCCCTTCGGCTTCAAAATACTTTCTCAGATTTGAATTCAAAATTTTTGTACCTCTGTCAGTACGATCCACTTTAACTTGAGCCTGAAGACCACGTTGTATCAATTTAAGGAAGCTGATAAGAACTTCAGGTGTTTCATCCTTGGACCTCAAGAAGTGAGTCCATGTGTACCTTGAGTAATCATCAACAATTACCAGAATATATTTCTTTCCATTGATACTCTGAACACGCATGGGACCACATAGATCCATATGAAGAAGATCTAATCGTCCTTTAGAGCTTGGTGTGGTCTTTGTTTTGAAGCTACTTCGTTTAGCTTTACAAAGTTCACAAGAAGAACAAAGATGATCTTTGATGAATTTCAAGCTTGAAAGGCCTCTCACTATATCTTTCTTGGAAAGCAAGTTAATGGTATCAAAGTTGAGATGAGAAAGACGTTGATGCCATAACCATGCCTGAGTCGTTGAAGCTTTAGCCATGAAGCAAATTGGAGTTGATGAAGTTGTGTCTTGAAGTGAAATTGTGTAAAGATCAGTACCCCGTGTACCGGTAAGTAAGTCATTCCCATCATAATCACGAACAAAACATGTCTTCTTTCTGAAAGCAACTTCCAAATCCGCATCACAGAATTGACCAACCGAGAAAAGATTGTGATTGAGCCCTTCGACGTAGTATACCCTTTTAATCGTGATATTCCCCTGAACCAAATCTCCATATCCTAGGATCGGTGAAAATTGATCATTTCCGAATCGGACCGTACCTAGGAACTTCTCCACGAAGTTAATTAGAAGCTTGAGATTCCCCGTCATGTGCTTCGTGCATCCGGAGTCCATTATGAAGAGAATTATTTGTATCACCTGCAGAAGAGTTAGAACACGATGGAGCATTTGCTAAATTGGATACCACAGTAGTTGTGATAGTAGAATCATTAATGTCCTTATCAACATTTAAAGGAAAACTAACACTCGTTTTCACATTTTCTGTCCTAACTTTAGGCATCCATTTATATCCGGGAGGACATTGATTAGCAAACCACCATTTCCAAGACTTGCTAGCAGACTCATATAATTCCTTAATTTTGCTTCTAGGATTCTTAGTGGTGGAGTCTGATGCATTACTGTTCTTAGTGGGGGTTGCACCAGAATGGTTCACTTTGCGTTTGGGTTTACTAGCTCTAATAGGCATTGCAACTTGCTTCTTAGTTCTAGTATCTACGCCTTTGACTTTATTTATAGCACACATAGAATGATTAGCATTAGCACACTTGCCACATTTGACACAAACAAATTTCACATTCATAGCATTCAAATCATTCACAGCATTCAAATCGTCATTACATGCGATAACAAACTTTTTATTCTTAAAAACATTCAAATTCCTAGGGTGTTCTTCTACTTGCTTCATCTTCCCTTGATTCTTGTGTTTCCAGACCTTATCATTCTCTTGAGTGCTCTTAAGCTGAGGCCGGCTAACACTAGTAGTGGAGACTATTCCTGTAGTAGAAGACACATGAATATTAGTGTTTCTAGAAGTCTGAGGCGAGTGAGTGTCTTTGTTTGTGGGCTTCAATGACATTCTATACATCCCTGGTTTAATCACATTATTGTGCTTAACGCTTGGTGCTATAGGATTCCTTATGGGTTGAGCTTGTGGTAACCTTTCCTTTCCATCCATCTTGGGGGCAAACACAGGTTTTGCAAACGAGGAATTAGATAAAGCAGATGGTTTTCCCAAGATAGAGGATCTATTCTCTTTAGAGGCATTGGGTTGTCTAACAACATTTTTCTTAATGCTAGGTTCCACAATTTTCCCACCCATTTTAGCAATGAGTTTCTGCAACTCAGCTATCGCTCTGTCCCTGTCTTGTAATTGAGCTTTCAACCCTTTAATTTCCAAATTCTGTTCATTCATTTCTCGAAATGTTTGGGAAAGTTTTTCTTGCAATTTATTATCATGTGAAAAACGACCAACATCTTTTTGCAAAGCAAGTTCAAGTGAATGACAATGTTTTTGAAGGAAATCAGTTTTGTGTTGAAGTAACTCAAAAGCCTTTTTGTCAACATTTTCTTTACGTTTCAAGAGCTCAATTTCAAGACGTTCACATTCTTTGATCTTATCAAGATATTGGCATGCAACTTCAGAATATTCATCAATATCAGCACAAGATGTAAAATAAGCACACATAACATCTTTAGAAACGCATTCTTGCAAGAGTAAATCATATTCATCTGAGAAATCAGACTTCTCCATTTGAAGATCATCAATGTGTTTCTCAATAGATTCAACATATTTTAAATCATCAAACATTTCAGTCCGAATGAACTCCTCAAGTTGAAGAACAGTTTCTTTAATCAATGCCGTGTTTGGAATTAAGAGTTCTTTGACAAGCAAGGTAATATCGTGAGGAATCAGACGTGTCCACTCAGCATTTTCACGTTTTGCCCAGTCTCTTTCAACAATAGATTTAACATTATCTATGTGGTGTTTAAGAATACCTAATGTTTTCCTACTCTTGCTTTTAGATTCATCTTGAGGGAGGTAGTTTATGTATTTGTAAACATTAGATTTCTTAGGGGCAAATGCTTTCTTCCATTGAATTCTCTTTTGTTTGCATTCTAAGAACACTTCCTCACGAGTTTTCTGAGTTTGTTTGTTGAACAGGCCATAAAGACTATTCTCATAAGCATAATTATAAGGTTTCACAAACTCCTTATTAACAAGTGGTTGACTATCAGCATCCCAAAGGGCAGTCTCTTCACTATTGGCACTAACAGGCATGCAATTAAGATCAGTCCTTTCAGTCTCATCAAGATAAAGATGCGGGTTCGCAGCTTGAGCTTTGGCAAGGTACTCAGGACTTGCAAAGCTAGCTTGACCCTTAAACATCGAAGGAGGTGCTAGCATTCTTACGGATTGAATAGAATCATGCGTTTTATAAACAACGTTCTTCAAAAAGTCGACTTGTGCTTCTAGTTTCGTAACTTTTTCGGTTTCTTTATCATATCTACTTTTGAAGTCTTGTTTTAACGCATCTACCTCTTGTTTCTTATGCTCTAGAATTTTAGCAGAATCGGTAGTGGTCATAGAGAGCTTTTGTTCAAGTTCATTAACTTTGGTATTGGCAAGGTACTTTTTTGACGTTCATCCATTAAGAAAACATTATATTGACGCTTATCTTTAGCTAATAACTCAAGAGTTATATTATATTTGTTTTCAAAATCGTCCTTTTGACTTTTTAACGCACTTCCCTTGTACCCCTCAAGCTCTTTGGTTTTCTGAAGGAGCTCATCTCTATAGCTTTCAGTCATCTCAGTAGATTTGATAAGAGCAGCTTTACATTCTTCAAAACTTTGAGTGAGCGTAGCGTTTGCCTTCTTTAATTGCTTTTGACTCTTTTTATTTTCAGTGACATCTTTTTGTAAAGTAGCAATTAAATTAGCAAGCGCAATACGTTCCTCTTCATCATATTCATTTGCATGTTGATCATCCTCAGACTCATTATTGCACATGTGTGATGAATCGGGTGTGGTATTGCTATCAACCGTTTCCATCATACACGTGTCATTAATGGCATTGGGTAGATCACTATGCTCAGGAATATCACCAAACACATTATATTCATTAGTAGTGTGTACCTTATCGATTGGCTCAGTGTCAAAGATAGGGCCATTGTCATCTTCAGTGACTTTGAGAACTTCTTCAACCTTTGCCATGTACGAGTAATGTGCATCAAGCTCTTGATCATAATCTTCCTCATCAGTATCATCAAGCATGGCTCCTTCTTCAGCTGACAATTTAACCCCTGCTTCCATCTTTTTGCATAGCAACATCTTTTCCTTGTGATAGCTGGAGTCTCTAACCCTTTTCGGCTTCCTACATTCCTTTGCCATATGCCCATAACCTTGGCAATTAAAACATTGAATCCCGCTCTGCTGAACCACTTGACTTCCAACCGTTTCCCTATTCCCAGTAGCAGCAGCAATCCTCTGAGTATCATACTTTGCAGTTTGTCGATCATATCTTGCAGAACCCTCAACATGCGTTGGATTATGTCGATCATACCTAGAAGGACTTTCACCACGTCGACGTGTGTCATACCTTGGAGGACTCTCAACATATCGGTTCTTGGTGTTAGATGATGTGCGAAGATTGTTGTTGGTGGGTTTGTAGATTTTCTTGTAAGTCTTCATTATGTAAACAATTTGTTGTCTCATCTCTCGGTTCTTTTGAGCTTGGTCTTCATCACTATCTTCTTCAGACGAGGACTCAGATGGTGGTGATGGTTCTCTTGGCGCTTTACCTCGAGATTTTGTGGAAGATGAAGACTTAGATGATGTGGAATATCATGGTGAGGATGATGTATTGGAGTATGGCTTAGGAGCACGAGAGTGAGGATCTTGAACATGTTGAGTGGTAGTCAGTAAAGCAAGTGGATTAGCCGTCTTGGCAACACGTTCAGCTCGAATCTCATTTGCTTCATTCTGAAATTGCTTCAAGATGTCAAAGAGTCGATGATATGAGACCTCGTCTAACTTTTCTTGTTGTTTCACCAAAGTGACGAACCGTGTCCACTCGGGTTGAAGTTGTTGAAGAAATTGGACATTGACTTGCATGGTGGAGACTTGCAGATTATTTCTTGTCATGTCATTCATCATCTTTTAAAACCTGGAGTAGTAAGAGTCAATTGATTCTCCATCCCTTGAAGTAAACTTGCCAAAATTCCAAAACAAGTTTGTTTTGACATCTTGTTTGTTGAGTGATTCTCCTTGTTGCAAGCGTTCAATAGCAGTCCACATTTCATGTGCTGTAGGGCATGCATCAACCGTGGAATAAATATCATCTCCAATCCCACTTAAAACCATATAGATGGCTTCCTTCTCCGCATCATGCCAAGCACAATTTTCAGGTGTGAGATCAGCTCTTGTTTCATCACGTTCACTTGCAGGTATTGGATCAGTAGTATCTGTGGCTGCTCTTGGAGGAACTGAGATCTTCTTAAATATATATGGTCCATGAGTAATACATTTCCTCAAGGCATCACCATTAGGTCTTGTATCAAGATATCGTATGAAACGTGATTGCCATTGAGCATACCTACCAGATACAAGCATTGGTGGTCTCTCTTTGTTACCCGCCACCATTATGTTGTTGTTCGTCACACGATATTCGGCAGTAGAATCCATCTCAATATTCTCTGAAATGATGAAGTGAATATGGATCTTAAGTAGATTTGTTGTGATTGTTGTTGTGGTTTAAATTCCGAAAATTGCAATTTTTCTCCAGGCCGACAATAAATTCTCCAGTCAGACAAAACGGTAGACCAAAAGATTTTGTATCGCCAAGTTTTGAAATTGAGCTAGAAATGTCCTAAAACTAGTATGGAAAAAATTTGAATTTACTTGACGGAAAAATTTTAACTCTTTTTTTTTTTTTTTTTTTTTATTATTTTTTTTTTGATCTTCGTGGAAACGATATTCCGAAACTAGTCTAGATGGTGGCTAAGTCTAAAAAAATACTCAAACAAAATTTAGCAAAACACATCATCGGAATCACTTATCGGAATCACTGATCGGAATTTCCAATCGGAATCACTTATCGGAATGTCCCTTAATCGGAATCACTGATCGGAATGTCCAATCGGAATCACTGATCGGAATGTCCAATCGGAATCACTGATCGGAATGTGCAATCGGAATGATGATCGGAAAGCTGATCGGAATGCAAATCGGAATATTTTGTCCAATCGGAATGATGATCGGAAAGCTGGTCGGAATGTGCAAACCCTTTTCCGATGATACTGATCGGAATCACAATCGGAATCTATACTCCCTTTTCCGATTACACCAATCGGAATGATAGTGCTGTTACGAGATTTTTGGGTAAAAAATTGAATTTTTCGACAAGAAATCCGCGATTTTAACCAACCAAATGCGACCAAATCCCTACCACAGCTATGTAGAAGATTTATATCAAGATTTAGAGCATAGAAAACACAAAAAGATCTTGAATTCGAGATGATTATAAGAGAAAATCACACGAACCAAGTAAAATGAACAACGAATCACAAAACTACCCCATGGCGATTGATACCAAACGTTGTCCCATATATTTGTGATTATTAAGCAATGAATAAAGAAAGAAAATAGATGAAGAAGAGATGAATTCCTAGAGAGAGAAAGTAGTGAGAGAAAGTAGAGAGAGAGATGATTAACTTGGTGAGATTAGATTAGAGAAAAGATTTGTTACAAATGACCATCCACCCTCCTAACATGCTAGGAGGGTAGTATATATAGTCCACCCACATGCGGGCTTTAATGGACTATATATTGGGCCGGGCTTGTCTTTTTGGACTTTAATTAGTTTAAATCCAAGCCCGTAAACCACGACTAATTAACTATATATTACAACGTTCGAACTAATGTTACAATAATAACCTATGACCGAGCATTCTTGTTTGACTCAATATTTTGAGGCTAACAGTATCTTATGAGGGTGTTATGATCACTTATGATCCAAAAGTTCAAGTGTTTGAACTAAGACTTAGGAAAAAAATCAGATTTTTGGAAATTTTTTGAAACACTTGCATAAAACTTAAACCAATCTTTGAAACTTCATAAACACAAACTCAAATCATTAAACAATAACAAGAAAGTAAATTGGGACTTGGAATTCGTCACAAGATTCAAACTTTTTTCATTCACTTGAAAACAAGATTTACATAACTTTGACCTAGGAAAACCAAGAACAAGAGACAATGTATGAGTCCTAATGCCTTATATAGGCTACAATGGTTCTAGAAAGCTGAAAATAGAACATGAAACCCTAGTGTATGGTCTTTCAATTTTTCCCTTGCAGTTTGAAAATTTCTTGAACATGTGATGTTTCTTGGCTTTTTTGGAGGTGTAAAAGTGATGCCAATTGATCCAAAGGCTCCAAGTAAGCTTAGGTTTGAAGCAGGTTTTTGGTTCGTTGATTCCACTGGCAATTCTTGTCTTGTTATCCAAAAGTGAAGCAGGGGTGTATCATGTGAGCAATGTGGTGATGTGGCACTTTGTTTATGAGTTGTGTTTTGGTCATTAGACCCTTAATCATAAAACTGGAGGTGATTATGGTCTAATTGTTGCTTAAACACAAATCCCTAATTTATGTTCTTCACGTGAATAGTAGTGTTTGATCTATTTTGGGTTTTAAACATTATGTTTAGCGCGAGTTTAATATAACTAATAAAAATTAGTTATAAAACCGGTGAGTGGATAGGTGATGTGGATGAATGGTGGATTTTGATTGGTGGAAAGGTGTTAGTGGGGCACGTGTCACTACTGGGTTGGTTAAGGTAAGTTTTATGTCTTCACATCTTTGGTCCTTCATTTCCTTTGTTTGTTTCATTTGGTGTTTAAACATATAACAAACGAATTTCCTCTATAAAACAAGTTTCATTTTTTAGACTTCGGCCACAAAAGGTTTTGCAATGTGTAATCAAGGACTTGTTTTGCCATTTGACGATATTTGAAAGACCAAACTTGACATGTCTTCAATCTTCAAGGTCTTTACTTGTTTCCTTGTCTTCAAGGAGGACTAAAAGTGAAGTCTTCAAATTTGAGGGACTATTCTTGCCAATTCTTCAAAGTTGAGGGTCCTTTTTGTAATTTTGACAAACTTTAGGGACCAAGCTTGTAATTATGAATATACAAGGGTTTAAAGTGTCAATTCTTCAATAATGAAGGACCCTTCTTGTACAATCTTCAATTCTTCAAGGACTTTTCTTGGAAAATCAACTCCATGGCCCGGTTCATTGTGCGGCTTCGTTTCCCGTGTTCGTTTTTGCTTGTTCCTTGTGATCTTTTGCCATTTTCTCAATATCCGTACCTAAAATACACATTGAACAAACACAAGCATATATTTGGCACATTTTATGATATTTTAAGCATTTTAAGCCCGTTTTGGACGATGAGACTTTGTATAAAAGCAGTGTCATCACTGAGCTGAGACGCGTTAACAAGTCATGCGATCATACGGTATGTAACAAAACCTCTTGTTAATAGGTCGATGGAGAGTTAATTTGCAACTACAAAAACTAAATAAACACAACTTTGATTATTTTTTTTACAACAGACTTTCTAGTTTATTTTTATTGATTTGGATCGTTCCTATGTGTAAGTTATTGTTGTCGGGTCTTATGTATCTCTAATCTCTTGCTATGCTAGTTTAAGGATTTGAGTTGCTGGAATATGTAAATTGTAATGTTGAAATTTTAGATTGTAATTCTTATCTGGTGGAATAGTTAGGACTGGGTGGCACCGGGGCCAGGAGTCGTCAGGCATGATAGTGCCTTGATTTGATCATGTTGTGAAAGTGTGATACAACTTAGTGTTAGCCTCAAAATATTGAGTCAAACAAGAATGCTCGGTCATATGTTTATTATGTATCATATTTTAGAACGTTGTAATAGGTAGTATATTAGTCGTGTTATTACGGGCTTAACTTTAAGCTAAGGTTCATTAATAAGTAACCAAAGCCCAAAAGGAAAGCCCGGCCCATGATCATATAGCCCATTAAGCTACATGTAAGCAAAGGCTATGTAAACCCTTCCTAGCATGTTAGGAAGGGTGTTGGTCATTTCATTTTCTCTCTAATCTAATATTTCACAAGTTTCTCCAACCATTTCTCTCTACTTTCTCTCACTACTTTCTCTCTCTAAAATTCATCTCATTTCTACCTTTCTTTCTTTAAATTCGTGATTATAACATCACATATTAGGGACAACAACGGGAAACGAAGCCGCACATTGAACCATGCCCTAATGAAGAATTTTCCCAAGAAAACCCTTGAAGATTTGAAGAACTATGAAGAAGGGTCCTCCAATATGGAAGAATTGACACTTTATACCCTTGTATCTTCATAATTACATGTTTGGTCCCTAAAGTTTGTCAAAATTATAAAAAGGGCCCTCCACTTTGAAGAATTGACAAGTTAGCCCCTCAACAAAGCTAAATTATCAACCATTATCCTCCACAAAATCAAATATATCATGAAGTCCTTCAAAGAACAAAGAAATTACAAGTTTGGTCCTTTGAAAATTCCAAAATTACCAAAAGGACCCTTGACTTTCAACATTTGGCAAGAATGGTCCCTCATAAATGAAGACTTGGCAATTTCAGTCCTCCAAAATGCCAATCATACAAGTTAAGACCACAATCCATCAAGAAAATGCCAAATCAGTCCCTCAAGAATCACAAAATGGCAAGAATTACCCCTGAATTTACTTTACAAAACTTTTTGGGGCAAAAGTGTGAAAAAAGAAAACTTGAAATACAAAGGATTCGTATTTGTGGCTGGTTATTTACAAAATGAAAGGAAAAGAAAAGAATAAGGGCTAAATCTGGCAGACAAAGGAAGATACCTAGACCACTCTCCTTGTGACACCTGTCCCACTCACCAAAACCCTCCAATCAGCGTCACCCATTCCTCCACCTCACCCATCCACTCACCAGATTAATTAACTAATTAATTAGTTAGTTAAAACACACGCCTAACACGTATTTAAAAACCAAAACAGATTAAACACCATTTTGGTGTTCTTCATAAAATTGGGTTTTTTTAATCCTGTTGAAACTAGCCCCTAAGATTGTCCAGATTTATGATTAAGGTGATCTTAATCACATCCCAACTTTCAAAAAGTCTGCCACATCACCACCCAGCTCACAAGATTCTCCTGTTTTTCACCTTTGGACAAGAAGACAAGAAGAGGACAGACATCCAACGTCCAAGGATCCTGCTTACATCCTAAGCTTATTTTTCACCCTTTGATCAAGTTTTCACATTGCTAACTCATGCTACAAGCCAAATTTAGTCACATGATCCTCAAGAGTTCAAAAAGCTACAAGGGCAATTTTGGGAGATGACAGCTGTTAGGGTTTACGTTTTTTAGCTCTTAACTAGTTCATGTATACCTATATAAAGGCCTTAGGTCACTACATTTGTTTTTGCTCTTGAATTTTCCTTGTTCACAAATCTATAAAGCTCATTTTCAATCTTAATGAAATGTGTATGAATTTTGTGAAGAAAGCTCAAGTGCCATTGTTATAATCTGTTTACTATTGTTCTTTGTTTCTTATTTCTTGAATCAAAAACCTGTTTTCAAAAGAGGAGTGTGCAAAAGTTTGCACATTTTCCACATTTTCTTGATATTTTGCTAAGTTCTTGGTCTATCTTGGAATTCTTGGGCTATAGGGCTGATCATAGCATCCTGATATTGTGTTATCAAGGTGTGGTGAAGCTTATAACTTGGGGATAATCAAGTGTGGAGGACAAGAGTTGCATTAATCAAGAAGTTTTCATATTTCTGTTTTTATAATTGTGCCTTTAACCTTGTTGAATCTTATCAGGGTTGTTTGTGGAAGCTTGTACTTGTTCTTGCTAGTACATAAGCTCAAAATTCGTGGGTGTAGATGTACATCCATGAGGTACACATCCTTAATCTCAAAATCTGAACATATTTTGGATATTTGTGATATTTGAGTGTTTCCTATGTTCTTGTGTATTTTGTGGCTTAAAACTGCTTGAATCTGTTTATCTTAGCTATTGTTGTGTTAATTTGGGCTTGGGTGGTCTTAAATCTCACTTTTGATTTGAAAAACTTGGTTTTGAAAAGTTAAAGGGGTGTTTGGGATTACCTGTTTGAGATTGAAAAGTGTTAGTGTGTTGTTAGAAGTGTGTATTTGTGCTTGGTATCTGATAAATGCTTGGTTGAGAGTTGTTTGCTGCAAGTTTTTGTGTTTGAAACCTTGAATCACATAATCTACTATATCTTGTTGAGTTTGACTGATTTTGACCTAATAATTTGGGAAAACCTAGAGTTTATGCATGCTTAGGGTTAAAAGCTGTTAAAACATCATTAATATAACATACTTGATAGATTTGAGTGTTTGAATCTGGCTTGTTGGTCAAATACACCAGCAAAGTGAAAACTGCATGTGTTAGTGTTCATCAGTAACCTTCATAAGCTTGAATCTTGATTTAGGCTTTAAGCCATTGCATGAAAACAGTTTAGACTTGTTCATTTGAGTTTATAATAGCTTGTGTATGCATTTGGTTGAATTTGGTTGGCTGAATATTGCTAAAACTGCTTATAAGTGCTCAACTGCTTATTGTTCTAAGTCTGTGCTAGATCTGGTACTTTATTGAATTAATTGTACAAATTGGCTGTTTCTTGTTGTGATTTATTGATTGTTATTGACTCCTTATGATCCAAAGATCATTTGGGTGCCTTTGTGAAATCTGAATCTCCAAAAAAGTCACTAAAGACAAAAAGTCAAACAAGTCAAGCAGTGGGAAAAGTTTCCACTGCTCAACATCCAAAACTAGCCCCTGCTAGTGTTAATTTGTACTCAGCTTATCAATAAGCTATTTTAGCTTATCCAGACCTGCAACAACTTATTTTTTGTGATAGATCTTCATTATTTGACCCATTTGATTAGACTGGAGCTTATTGGACTTTGACTTTGACTTTTTGCTAGAAAACCAACTTATTTGACTTTTTCATAAGTGCTTATTTTCCTTTTCTAGCTTATTGAGTTAGCTTATTTGAAAACTTTTTGTTGAAATAGCTTATTTAAGTCATTTAAAATCTTTAGAAACTTGAATCAGCTCTTGGGGTGGCATAGAACTCAAAAACGACTATTTTGTCGTTTTCTATAGATTGCTTATTGCATTTTCAGGCTTATTCCTTGGGCTTATTTCAAATTTCTTTTTACAGAAGTCTTATTTAGGACAAAATAAGCTTGTGTGTCTAATTTGAGCTTATGGCATTAGCTTTTAGCTTAATGGGCCAAAAAGCCCATTAAGAATAAGCTGTTTGGTATAAGCTTATTTCACACTTTCAGCTTTTGGGCCTTTGAAAAAGTTGTTTAAAATCAAATTTTGAGTAAAGTAGTGCTTTTTGGACTTATTTGGGCCACCTTTTCATTTTGGGCTCAAATTTGGCCCATTAAGGATCTGTTTTGGGTTTAGCCCATTTTCTAGGCCCATTAAGGGTATTAAGGTAATTTCAAGTTCATTTCTGAGTTATTTAGGTTAAATTAAGCTAGTTTACAACTTTTTAGAATTTTTTATAATTTTTGGATTTCTAATAATATTTTAATATTATTTTATTGTTAAAAATTAAAAGTCTGATTTTCTAAGTTTTTATATTTTTCCTAGATTATAGACACTTAATTAGGAATTTTGCAACTTTCCAAATATTTTTAGAGTCTTTTAATTATTTTCTAGAATTATTTTAAGTTTTTATAGCTTTTAATAGTTTTTAATTGCTTAAAAATAGTTTTTAGTGGTTTTAAAGTTTTAAAAAACACTTTTTAGCTTAATTAGGTTATTTTAAAGGTTTACAAACTTTAAGATCTTGATTGGGACTTTTTATTAGTTAATATTGATTTTTAGGGCTTTAATTAGCATTAAAAAGTTATTATTTAATTAATTAAAAGGTTTTGGCAAGTTTGGATTTTTTGTAAACTCTTAGAATATTTTAGTGGATTTTTAGTGATTTTTGGTAATTTTTAGAGTAATATTTTAATTTTGGTGCTTTTTACGGTTTTACGTGTACGACTCTTTTAGTGTAATCCGTCATCGTAACCGTCATTCTATTCTTATGCCCTTTCTATTTTCTTTCTAAAAAATATAATCACAAAGTTAATCCAAATCATTACACTCATAACACACTAGCCTCCTTGAGAACGATCCCCATTTTGGGTCATTAGTGCTTGGTTTTCCTAAACCGACACTTAATACTTGCCTTGCTCTCTTTTTCTAAAGAGTAGTAAAAACACTACATCATGGAGTTAGAAAATTATGGTAACTGCATATGCATTAACTTAGCATGGACATTCAAAATTTTCGTGGAAATTTTGGCTCCAAATACAAAAATTAAACAACCAAATATTTTGAACTCCAATTTGCCACCAAATTAAACATTAAACTTTTCCCTTTGAGTTTCCTGGTAAAGATAAAGTTTGAGCAAAATGTTATACTATTTTACACATTTTAACATTCAACCAAAAACCTTTAGATTACACTGCATACAAACTTGAATTCATATATTATATGAAAATGGATATAACATATAGTGAATTGTACATGGCCTTAAAATACTTATATTAAGTAATTAACAAACTCGTATTGTTGATTACAGATAACTGATAATTGTTTTATAATTATATTAATGCATACAAATCTATTACACAGGGAGAACTGACATCATCCAACCTTCCAACATTCCTTTTTCCTTTGCTGTTGCTCCCCTCTGCAACATTCCTTGACCGAACCTTCTTACATTATATATGCCTACAATAGGAGTTTGAAATAGTGGAGGGAGAATACATGGAGTACTTGAAGAACTTGTGGTCAAACTCCGAATAGGAATTATATTGCTAGGGGGGCAAAATTTAGCACTTTCAGAAGTAAATGATGAAGTGTCTGATTCAATATGAATAACTTCTGCAAACACGTACATATTAATGTTAGTTATATGTCGACGAATGTAGTGTTTTATGCATATGTTTGTATAGGGGACCATATCCAACTAATTTCAAAAAACCTAAAACAATATTATACCAAAAAACCTGTAACTATAATATACCATGGGACCATATCCGGACACATTAACAAAACCTATAACCAAGATTGAAACATAGACCATATAAACACGTTAATTAAAAATGACATAGATTAAGAAGGGCTAGTCCTATAAATCGAATAACTTTAATTAAAAATGACATAGGTCCACATACATGCATTAAAAATTAGTGTAAACCCTAATACCATAACAAACTTACACTATTCGTATGAACCCTAATATTTATATTGAACAATACTGATTGTTGCATTACCTTTTTTCCTGATTCTTCATGTCGTTAATGATTGTTTAGATTGGCGACTATTGTGTATGAGGGTTTTATTTTTTTATTGTGTATTGGATGAAGATTTAGTGTTTGTTCTTCATGTGTGTGATTCTGAAGATGGTGGCGGTTACAAGATGGTTGCTGGATATTATTTGTGTTTAATGAAAATGTAAATATTAAAATTACTTAATAATAAAATTATAATTAACATTTAATTATTAAAAGTTAATAATAAATAATAATAAGTAAATAAATTCATATACGTTGTATTTTTATTAAAAACATTTTTGTCAAAATTAACTAACTTTAAAAAGGTTATAATTTTAAACATAACATAAAAAAATTACTTTAATTTTAAACATAAAATTATAGTTAAATAACTTAAATATATAAGGTTATAATATTCACCTTGAATATCTTTTGATTTTTAAGCAGTATGTATGATTTAGTTGAGCTTTATATCAATCACCTTGAATAATCATCTCAAGCAATTTAATATGAATAAGGTCGATTTTGAATGGTCGGTTTAATAAGGTTAGGGTGACAACATTATAGTTTATTAATGGGTTACGGTTTATGGTTTAGGGTTGGGGTTTAACGTTTATGGTTTAAGGTATAGGGTTGAGGGTTAAGGTTTAGGATTTATGATTTAGGGTTTATGGTTTAGGGTTAATGAAGTGGTTTATGTATAGGGCTTAGGGTTTAAGGTTCATTGGTTTATGCTTTATGGTTTAAGGTTTAGGATTTATGGTTTAATTAGCTAGGGTTTGTGGTTTAAGGGTTAAATAGGATTTAAGGTTAAATGGTTTAAGGTGTATGATATAATGGTTAGGGTGCATTGGTTTAAGGTTTAGGGCTTAGGGTTTAGGGTTTAAGGTTCATTGGTTTATGGTTTAATTAGTTAGGGTTTGTGGTTTAAGGGTTAAATAGGATTTAAGGTTAAATGGTTTAATGTGTATGATTTAGTGTATAGGGTGCATTGGTTTAAGGTTTAGGGCTTAGGGTTTAAGGTTCATTGGTTTATGGTTTAAGGTTTAGGATTTATGGTTTAATTTGCTAGGGTTTGTGGTTTAAGGGTTAAATAGGATTTAAGGTTAAATGGTTTAAGGTGTATGATATAGTGTTTAGGGTGCATTAGTTTACGGTTTAGGGCTTAGGGTTTAGGGTTTAAGGTTCATTGGTTTATGGTTTAATTAGCTAGGGTTTATGGTTTAAGGGTTAAATAGGATTTAAGGTTAAATGGTTTAAGGTGTATGATTTAGTGTTTAGGGTGCATTGGTTTAAGGTTTAGGGCTTAGGGTTTAGGGTTTAAGGTTAATTGGTTTATGGTTTAAGGTTTAGGATTTATGGTTTAATTAGCTAGGGTTTGTGGTTTAAGGGTTAAATAGGGTTTAAGGTTTATAGGTTTAAGGTGTATGATATAGTGTTTAGGGTGTATTAGTTTAAGGTTTAGTGCTTAGGGTTTAAGGTTCATTGGTTTATGGTTTAAGGTTTAGGATTTATGGTTTAATTAGCTAGGGTTTATGGTTTAAGGGTTAAATATGATTTAAGGTTTATAGGTTCAAGGTGTATGATATAGTGTTTAGGGTGCATTGGTTTACGGTTTAGGGTTTAGGGTTTAAGGTTTATTGGTTTATGGTTTAATTAGCCAGGGTTTGTGGTTTAAGGGTTAAATAGGATAAGGTTAAATGTATGATTTAGTGTTTAGGGTGCATTGGTTTAAGGTTTAGGGCTTAGGGTTTAGGGTTTAAGGCTCATTGGTTTATGGTTTAAGGTTTAGGATTTATGGTTTAATTAGCTAGGGTTTGTGGTTTAAGGGTTAAATAGGATTTAAGGTTTATAGGTTTAAGGTGTATGATATAGTGTTTAGGGTGCATTAGTTTAAGGTTTAGGGCTTAGGGTTTAAGGTTCATTGGTTAATGGTTTAAGGTTTATGATTTATGGTTTAATTAGCTAGGGTTTGTGGTTTAAGGGTTAAATAGGATTTAAGGTTTATAGGTACCGGTTTATGATTTAGTGTTTAGGGTTCATTGGTTTAGGGTTTAGGGTTTATTGAGGTTTAATGTTTAGGGTTTAATGTTTAAGGATTAGGGATTATGGTATCTAGGATTATGAATTATGGTTTAGTTAAGGTTTATGGTTTAAGGGTTATATGGTTTAGGGTTAAATTGTTTAAGGTTTAGGTTTTAAAGTAAGTCAGATAACAAATTACTCATCATTTATGTTACGTTCAGACGTGGTCTTGGTGAAATAAGTCATAAAACCGTTTAAGCACCGACCTTTTAAAAGGGGTATAAAACGTTTGCATATAATATATATTACTTATTTAAAACATAATTAATGTATTTTCATTAATATAATTTTTATCAAGTTTTATATACTTCGTCTTTCACAATAATTGTCTGTTGT
Organism: Glebionis coronaria; assembly: GCA_025667525.1. Lineage (NCBI taxonomy): Eukaryota > Viridiplantae > Streptophyta > Magnoliopsida > Asterales > Asteraceae > Glebionis > Glebionis coronaria. The sequence goes on from CM046879.1 coordinate 221,582,696, forward strand.
TGACTTTTTTTGTCTTAATATTGATACTTTCACTTTTAACATGTTATATGATTACCTGATAATACGACTCCACCGCATTGGCCCGTTTAAAATAATAATTCCTTAAATATATTTCATGCATTATATTAATTTTGTAATAGATATAAACCACAAAATGTAAGCTTATGACACATAAGCCCATCTCGACTTATGTTTAATAAATCATAAATAACATATTTATAAAAGGGTATAAGTAATAAATACACAAATACTTATGATAGTCCATTGTACCCAATGGACTTTTTTTTTTGTCCGATATTCCTATTTGAACAAAAATATAAAGTTAGGACTTTTTTTTAATGACTAGATGGGGTAACTGGTTATATTTCTTTTGTGGGAAAAGAACACTTATAATGATCAACCCACCAGAAATCATAATCATCTTTTCCTCTTCGCTAGTAAGAAGAATAACCCTAAAAAAATTAATTCCACTGTCTAATTTGTTGAACAAGTTTGTGCTTTTATACATGATGTTTGTATTATTATTTATGATGTTATCTAAAATCAACATTTGTTTTCCTTTTTTTTGAAATCAAAGAACCATAACATTATTAGGGTTTAGACATTAATTGGATAGATATAATTGAACTCCATTTATATTGATTATGACGATTTATGTTATTTTATGCATATTTTACTGCTTAGTTATGTTCATGGCAGTTTGCTTTTATTTGGATCCCAATTGCATACAATCACTCGGTTAAATCTGTTTAAAAATCATAAAATGGGTGTTTCGGATTGATAGGCTTTTTTGGGGTTTGAGTGACAACAAACCCCAAGACTGGAACATGAACACTTGATTTTTGGTGACTATAAGTGTTTTCAAGTTTTAGTTTTAAGTATTTAAGTCCCAATTTCTTTATACAAGATTCACCAAAATCTGCCTATTTCAGTTATTAGGTTCTAAAATCTTTGATTTTGTGTTTGAGTCCATGATATTTTTTTATCAGTTAGTCCATTTGTTAGTTTAGGGTTGTGGTCTGTTTATTTGCATGATATGTTAGTCATAAAAATCACCAAATTGCCATAAAAATCTACAACCCATTGTTTTCTATGAAAATTGGTTCCAACTCCTAACACCAATTATCCATATCCCTTTACACTTTCATTCCTTAACATCTATATCTCAGATATAAAAAATGACAAGAAAGGTTGAAGTGATTCAGTTGAGTGACTCTAGCTGCGAAGATGTGTTTTGTCCTAGTGGAGATGCTGGGTGGTTCGAAAAGGGGTGTGAAGGATCTTCAAAGCACCATGCACTTTCTCCCATTGGATCAACCAAAAGGCCTAGGCCTGCTGTTACGACTGCTGTTGCTGAAAGGTTTAAGACTAGGAATATTCCAAAGGAGGTGCTGCAATCGTATGGCTATGTTGATTTAGCTGAGTATTATGCTGATTCACAATACTGGGAGACTTGGGATGAAGATGAAGGTAGTCCATTTTCTGATTCCTATTATGATGAGACATATGAGGCTGATGAAGACAACATTGACTCACTTGAGTTCTATGAAGACACCCTAAAAGTGAAAGCGAACCCCCAAAAGAAAACAGGTCCTGATGTGAACTATGTTCCCAAAAACATTGTGAAAAGCCCTACCCCTATTTACAATGCTGTTCTTGGTCTTGGTAACAAAACAACTTGGAAACAGATTGTGGAAAAAAAGGGGAAGAGGCCGGCTGGTTCCAACGGGCAGGGGAAGGCAAAGGCCTGATGTGTTTTTACATTTCTAGTATTGTCTTATTTTCTGCATTTTTCTATGTTGTAATTTTTTTTGGAACAATCAGAGGATGTAATTGCTTAAAACAATGATTAACCACAGATGATGTAGTGGTCAATAAATTTTGATAACGAAATGAATTTCAAGTTAACCTATGTTTGTTTACAGCTTGGCATTATTTTTAACATACAAATAAAGTCATTAACGTAACAAAAAATATAAAAAATACAAATTTTAAACCCAACGTATACTTATATATAAGCTCTAACTCTAGTCCCGCCATCAACCCTTGCGCCACACACACCCCTAAATGCATATCAGATAATAAATAACCTACATTTTCGGGTCAAATTTTAACACCTTTTACTTCAAACTTTTATTGAGTGAAATTTAAAACATGCCTCCAAAATTTTGTTTTGTTGAAAATTGAAAATTTGCCTCCAAAATGTTATTTAGTGAACATTGAAAATAACTCACAAAAATTTTAAACTCATCCCACAAATTTTTTCCATCCCTCATTCTCCAGCCATTAATAACATCAACAACTATTCTGTCCGGCCATCTACACCAGTTTTAATTTCATTACTTTATAAATCAGGTAATGTTTTTATTAGGATTATAATCTGTAATGTTATGCATTTGTTTAGATAATTAGTATATATGTGATTTGATTTTGGGGTTTTATATTATGCGTTATTGATTCATGCTATGTGCCTTTAAACCTTTAAGAATGTTTTTTCTTGGATATGATATATTGGTTTGTTTTGTGACTTGTAGGATATATACGGTACGATTTATCCTCAACACTATGATGGACAAGTCTTGGATACGAAGTAATAGGACTAAAAAAGAATATTTTGACAGACTAGAAGCGTTTATTGAATATGCCAAAAAAAGCGCAAGAGGAGATTAACCGCCACCCAGAAAGTCATAATGGACCACTTAAAAATATGTGTCCCTGTAACAACTGCTTAAACCACATAGAGGGTACAGTAGAATCATTAGGATTCCATTTATTCAGACATGGGTTTAATCCAAAGTACACAAATTGGAAAAAACATGGAGAAAAGGACGAGCAATCATCAAATGCCTAAATATAAGTTGATGATACAACAGAGTATGTTGACAACACAGATGTCGACATGGATGCTGGTTCAGAAATTCCAACAGATGGCCCAGCAACAGTAGAGATGGTTAACGCTACAAAAGATGATTTTGATGAGGATGACATTGCCAAGTTTCAACAACTAGTAGTAGACGCGGAGAAGATACTTTATGAAGGATGTCCCGACTTCACAAAGTTGTTTGCAATAGTTCAACTTCTCAACTTGAAGGGTAAGTATGGAGCTTGTGATAAGTTCTTTACTGAATTACTTGATTTGATTAAGAAGATGCTACCTGCTGGTAACGAACTAGTTGAAAGAACTTATCAGGCCAAAAAAAAGATGCGACTGATGGAATCAGGATACAAAAACATACATGTATGTATCAACAACTGCATGATTTAGTGGAAAACTAACTCAAAATTGACTGCTTGCTCAACTTGTGGGACAACAAGATGGAAGGTCGACAATAAGACATAGAAAGTTTACGAAAACATTCCAGCCAAAGTGATGTGGTACTTCCCATTATACCAAGACTAAAACGATTGTTTAAGATACCAAGTATTGTAGAAAACATGAGATGGTACGCAACAAGGAGGATAAATATGGTGTTTTACGTCACCCTGCAGATTCACTGGCATGACGTACCATAGATGAAAAATTCCCCAAAATTGCAGAAGATCCAAGAAATATACGGATGGGAATATCGGCTAAAGGGTTGACGTAAACTCACGTAATAGGCATCACAGTGTATGGCCAATTTTATGTGTCATATACAACCTTCCTCCATGGTTGTGTATGAAACGAAAGTTTATCATGCTTTCGACCCTTATATCGGGATACCCGGGGAATGATATTGATATTTTCTTAGAACCGTTAGTTGATGATCTGTATACCTTATTTGAACATGGTGTTGATACATATGATGTGTCAACGAAACAGAACTTTAAGCTTCATTTCGTTGTGTTATGGACGATAAATGATTACCCAGCACTGGGTACATTATTCGGCTGCCCATACAGTGGATTCAATGGTTGCGTGGTATGTGGGAAATATACACATTGTGTAAGACTTTCGGCCTCAGCCAAGAAAAGTTATGCTGGTCACAGACGATATCTACCATACACCCATCCATTCAGAAAGCAAAGGAAATCGTTTAATGGACAACAAGAACTTGAACGTGCTCCATTACCAAAGACAAGGGAATAAATATACGACGAAGTTCGACATATTCAAAATAAGTGGGGAAAAGTAAAGAAAACTAACAATAACGCATCGGGAAACCAGGAAGATAAAAGAGGCAGAGGTGGGAAAGTTCAAAATAACAAAAGAAAAGCAACAGAAGACGAGGGTAGTTCAAGCCAACCTACTGAATCGTATTGGAAGAAATTCAACATTTGGTATCGAAGGCTAAGGTATTGGAGGCATAATCCTGTTCCACATTGTATTGACTTTATGCATGTAGAAAAAAATTGTGGGGGGAGTTTTGTTGGAACTTTGCTAAATGTTCCTAGTAAGACGAAAGATGGATTGAAGGCACGATTGGATCTGGCAGCTTTGGGTATAAAACCAGAGCTTTTTGCTAGGCTAGAACAAGACAAAACAACACTACCTCCAGCAGGCTACACGTTAACTAATGCTGAAAAAGACAAATTTTGTGAAATGTTAGCCAACCTCAGAGTACCATAGGGATATTGTTCAAATTTTGCTAGTTTGGTCAACGTAAAGGAAAGGAAGCTCATTGGCCTTAAGTCACATGACTATCACATGCTGATGCAAGAGTTTTTACCAATTGCAATACATTCAATCATGCATCCACCCACACGATATGCTATTATCATGTTTTGCTTTTTCATTAAATCTATATGTAGAAAATAAATCAAATTGGAAGTACTAGATGCGATGCAACAAGAACTAGTTGTGACACTGTGCCTACTTGAGAAGTTCTTTCCTCCGTCATTTTTTGATATTATGATACACTTGACTGTGCACCTAACTAGAGAGGTAAGATTGTGTGGTCCCATATGCTTTCGGTGGATGAACCCATTTGAAAGATGTATGAAGGTTATTAAAAACCATGTTAGAAACAGAAACATACCAGAGGGATGCATTGATGAGGAGACCATTGCGGAAGAAACAATAGAGTTTTTAGCGAGTATCATAAAACAATGAAATCTGTTGGTTTTCCACCTGATAAAGATGTAACCAATGAAAATGAGGATGAAATGCCATTTTCGGCCGGCACACCATTCGAAATGAATGGGGAACTATTTGCAAAAGCTCATTTGTATGTACTACAAAATACAGATGAACTTTTACCCTATATCGAGTAAGTATTACTAACACATGGCTATTTCATTGATATAAATATTCTAAAAACAAAAAATTAATCAAATACATTTTTTCGTTTCAGGCGACAAAAGAATTATTTGAAAAAAAATAACCCGGATAAAGGAATAGCATTGCTGGAGGCTGAGCATTGTAAAACTTTTTCTAAGTGGTTACATGATGTGGTAATTACTTGTATGATGTTTATAATTGTTTGTTTGTTGCTAAATATTAGTTAACTTAACATCTCAAAAACCAATACTAAGCTAGTAGTAGAGTATAATAAATAAGCACTTACAACGTAATGAGGCCATCTCCAACATTCATTTGTAATTAGAAGCGTTGTCATTATCTAGGAAGAGGTCCACCAACACACCATTTCTTTATCTGAAACACTATTCTTTAACAGTTGAAATTCAGGTTTTGAGAGAGATAGCAATATCAAAAGATAACATATCAGATACTGTTAGGTGGATATCATTTGGACCACGCGCCACTATAGTGAAATACGATGCATATAACATCAATGGGTATACATTTCTTACGAAAATAACTGATGGCAAAGTTCACCAGAACAGTGGGGTTTGTGTTGATGTAGAAGATACTCATATATCCAAATAAGTTCACACAAAAAAAACCTATTTTATTATGGTGTTTTACAAGAGATATGGGTACTAGATTACCGTTTCAGGAGAATTCCTCTTTTCAAGTGCGATTGGGTTAATCACAAGAAACATGCGGTCAAAACATATAAGCTTCTTGGTTATACATTGGTAGACCTGAATAACTTAGGCCACAAAGCTGATCCGTTCATATTTAGCTCACAAGCAGGACAAGTGTTTTATGTCTAAGACCAGGTACAAAAAATATGTCTATTGTCTTCAGGACACCTAGCAAGAATTACAAAGATACATATGACGAAGTCGATGAGGAATTTAGTGCAGTTATTCACCAGAACAATGATAACACTTTTCCAGGTGTACCTGTAGGTGATGTTTCACACAGTGACTACTATCGAGCCGACGTGAAGGAGTTGTTATACGAAAAACCAAGTGAAGCCTTACATGCTCAAGTTGGCACAATTAGCCTTTTTATCGTATTTAACTTGTTCTTTTAGAGGATAGGAATATCTGAATTCTGGTACTTGTTTAAGGATTTATGTTTGTGTGCATATCACAAAGATAAATCTTTCATTTTTTTCTACAAAAACACTTGTAATCTCTTTTATTTGAATATAAATTTTCTTTAACATTCAATGGTTATTTTAATTATGTTTTTATGAAATTTAGATTTCAATTGTGTCCTGCTGATATATCTAATTACATGTAAGTTTTCATAATCTGTCATATTGAATTATGTCATACTAGTGAAACTTTGTGTTCAAAAAGAGTGTTCAAATTGGTGAGATGAGTTGCATATCTGTTTATATAGTGACATACTACATAGTATATTTTACTGTATATTTGTGTCTGTAGTGTCCATATAAGTTTTCATAATATGTCATAGTGAATTCTGTCGTAATTGTGTCGTTTGTGTTCGACTATAGTGTTAAATTTGGTGATTGGGTTGCAATTACTGAACTGCACAATGTACATATAACTATTGCATCAGTTTGCAAGGCTGGTGTGGATGTACATTAGTCTAGGTATAACTTTCAACTCCACTAGTGATTTGGGTTGTGAATGCTTATTTTATTGATTATCCAGCTTATTTAAGTCTTTTGTTGCTCACCTTTATATTTCAGGTTGGTTGCATGCCCTGAAATTGCTACAAGTTCATTATTCCTTTGTAAATTTGATATCATGCTCAACATAAAGGGTGTTTGGGACTGTATGTTAAACCACTATTGACAACAGGATTTAAACCTCATATTGCCTGCACACCTAGGGTTTAGTTACAATAGGTTAAAGTTGGTTTTAATTTCAGTCCTTATTCACAAATTTTGTGATTAGCATGTATTGCAAAAATCTACTCGTTACTGAAGTGCATTATGTATATATAGCTATTGACATAATGAGTATAAGGTTGTGTCTACAAGAGTATAAGTTTGTGTCTGCAAGAAGTTTGAATAATCTATAATACATAATTTTTTCATACTTGGCAACTTTGTGCTCAAATTCATATTAAAATCAGTTCATGTACCTTCTTTAATTTCATACACACAACATATTCTGCTATCTTAACCCCCAAAAATAACAACAGATACTGATATTAAGCATAACTATAAGTTAAAGATCAATTTAAGATGTAATATATACCAATTAAGATAAACATAATAGCAGGCTATTCAACGAAATTAAACATAAATGTCAAACATTTACCATTAGACCACCATATATTACATATGCAGTAACAAAACATGGATAGATAGTACATTAACTTAAACAAAATAACTGGGTTAGACACAACATACCCAAACTGCATTTGATGGTAATAAACAACATAAACATACGTGCCGATGCACAACAATCATCAAACATTTTCTTCTTCTGGTGGTGGAACTATTTCCATTGAAGTGGACCAAGCTTTCAACACATCCACACCTTCAAGTTGTTCCTGGACAATCTTGTTCGAACGAAAAAGCTTCAACTCCAACCTCTTCTTTGAATCAGTAAAAGCTTCAATAGACTCCTCCCATTCAGTAGTTGGATGCTTGGTCTTCATTTCAGCAAGTGCAGTACGAACCCTTTTAAGGCTTACCTTAACTGGTTCATTCAAATCCCGGATATCATTAGTAAAAGCCTTCTCCTTAATAATCTATTGCTCCAAGAAGACCCTCATGGCATACGAAATAGGTGCACCACCAGTGAGTTGCATAATCTCGTCCAACACAGGGGTGGCATTTGCATCAGAAGTACTTCCTTGAGAATCTGCCATGGACCGATATGTTAACTAAAAGAAGAAAGGTGTTTTTGATTTGGGGAAGATGATAGGTAGTTGGTGATGTTATAGATTATGTAACCATATGCAGGGTATTTATACAACCCATAACGACCACAGTTTTTTATCGGGGCAAATGAAGAGTTACAAACCATAATGGCAAATGCTCTGAACTCAATGCATGCAGGGAGTACCAAGGAAGCTTCGACACACACTCATAAATGTGTGTGACAAATTTTTTTTGATGGGCTTAGTTAGTCACATAAAAAAATAATTGTTGAGACAAACTATTATTTTATGGGCTTAGTTAGTCACAAAGAAAATTACTTGTTGTGACTATGTGTAGTGACTTTAGTCATACAAACACTTAAAAGTGTGACTCATATCAAGATTAGTGAAAATTGAGATTACATTTGGTTCTAAACAATTGTCACACGAATATTTTACTGTGTGACGTTTTCAATGTGTTGGTCACATATAATCCCATTATAATGTGACCATAAATATACTTTAGTTACACATTGCTTAAATGTTGTGACTATTGCTAAATTTATAGTCACATAATTGTTTGATGATTTAGTGTGATCATGTACTATATTTGATCATAGTATTCAAGTAATTATAAAATTTTGTCACCTTTAAATAAATATAGTGGCAAATGTTTCAATACCTACTTTCAATTTGCCACACACATAAAATTCATGTGTGGTTAACATTTAATAAAATATACTAGTCACATTAAAATAATGAGTGTGACAACCTTGTTTATCAATTTGTCACTTGTAAAATAAGTCTATGTGACCATATATGATTTTTGGTCACATTCAATGTGTGTATGACAAATATTTGTCACACATGTATACGTATAATGTGACTACTACTTGAACCAGACTTTGATTCGGTAACACTCTCAAATTATTAAGTGATTAACGACTCATCCAAAAAGCATTTGTTAGCCATAGTCACGTAAATATTCATATGTGTGACAAACAAAATACAAACTGGTCATACAAACTGATTTCAAGTGTGACTGTTTATTTATGACTGGCGAATTCAGTCACACAAAAAAAATATTCGTGACTACACGAAATTTGGTATGTCGGACCGAAACCCATTTTTGTACTAGTGCTAGATAAACCCAAGATATTGCGAAAAATTGGTGGTGAAGATTTTGCAATAAACTGTCTGTTTCGCAATAGTTGACTAAAAATGAGATTTTTGCTTAGAAATTCGTGATTTTAACCAATTCAAAGTATCCAAATCCCTACCACAAATATGTAGGAGATATGTAGATCACTTGGAACAAAAACACGGAATTTTTTTGAAACTTGGGTAAAAATCTATCAAAACTCACGAATCACAACTAACAACCATGAACAACATAAACCACACCGCTATTTTATCTGATGGCTCTTGATACCAATTGTAGGATATTGGTAATCTATGATTTAACAAGTGAGGTTGATGTTTCTAGTGAGAGAAAGTAGAGAAAGAAAGATGAGAGAAAATGTGTGAAAATATATTAAAAAGTGAAACAACCAACACCCCTTTCCACGAAGGAAAGCGGTTTATATACCCAAGTCCATAAATGGACTTGGGCCTTGATGTACGTATTTTTATACCCTTTTAGGAAAAAGGAATATAAAGCGGGCAAGTATTAAGTTATACGATTTAGAAAAACCGTCAAATCGAATAAGTGCGAGTTTGTTCTCGTGGAGGTGTGTATATGTGAGCCAATTATATAAATATCAAGTTTGGATTAGTGTCATTTTTGGTTTAAAGAGAGAAAAAGTAAAGACGAGTTACACTACGATTACACTATGATGTAAAAGGTAAAAACGTAAATGAAAAGACGTAAAACGCGACGACATTAAAAATTAAACCTAAAAACTAAAACAAAGTTTAATATAATATAAATAAGAATAAAAATTCAATAAATAAATTTTAAAACCTTTTATTAATTACATATTCAATTTTAAAGGCTAATTAAAGCCCTAAAATTAAATATAATTAAGAAAAAGCCCAAAATATTATTTTATCAAACTAAAATCTTACTTATATTAATTAAACACTAAAAAGTATTTTTCCTAAATTTTAGAAACTATTTTTTTATTTTTAAAACACTAAAAACAATTTTTATACTAAAATAATTATTAAAAATAATAAAATAATGACAAAATTAATTTGACTTTTTCAAAAATCCTAAATTATTTTACTAAACAGTACAAAAATAAAAAAGTTTGAAAAAAGTAATTTTTTCACTAAAAGACAAAACAGTTTGATTTAAAACCTAATTAAACTTAAATTAATTCTAAAAAATCATTAAATAATGTGAACAGTGAACTTTTAATTCTAAAAATCTTAAAATATTAAACTTAATCTACGAAAAATTTTAGAACTCAAAATAAATATTTTGTTCACTAAAAGACAAAAGACAGAATAATAAAAACTATTTAAAACTGAATTAAATATAAAAAATACAAAATAAACAGTAAAATAAAATTAAACTTAATGAAAAATCTTAAAATAAATAATAAAACATGGGAAAAATATAAACTATGAAAAATGCATAAAAAAAGCACTAAAGACAAAAGAAACTAGATTTTGATGTGGACAGGTCTGGTGGTTTGTCTTTTTTCCCAGAAGTGGGAACTTATAAGCTAGTAGTGAGAACTTTTTCCCACTGCTCCTAAACAGAAAAATGATTTATGTTGATTTTAGACTTGTTTGTTGATGATTTTGAAAACAAAAGGCACCCCTACACTCAGTGGAGTGTAGGGAGTCATATTTAACAAGAAAAACACAGGCTCAAACACAAAAATCACACAAATTCATGCAATTATCAGTTACTGTAATCCAAAAGTGGGGTCTGGTACTTTTGACTGATCTAGAGTGCACTATGGTGAGATTCAAAAGCTCGTTACTTGATGAAACCCTAACCTAATCACAAATAACAAACTATTAATCCTAGGTTATCACATATACTAACTGAATACAATATTTGGAATAATAAAACTCAAAATTGAACCCACAAATAACCCTACTAACTTCTATTCCCTTTTTAGTCTATCATGAAATTTCTTCTAAGAAACTAAACTAACTGAATACAAAGCTTAAAACACCCTTACTATACCTTACTGAACATGTTTGAATAAGTTTTATCAAGCAAAGATTTCAACCTAAGCCTATAGGAACCATATCCAAACACCTCCTAAGATCAAATTAGGAGAACTTTTTCAAGCAAACCTAACCTTAACCACTTAAAGGCCTACCTAAATCTATCCTAACTCACATGAAACTTACAGAAAACTTCAGATTAACACAAGTTACACCATTAAAACTCATATCATAACAACATGAACTCCTATCTCAAGAAACGCATAAAAGCAAGAAAATCAAGGGAGTTCAACAAGGACCTTACCTCAACCTTGTGAGATTAAGCTGATCTTTGGATACCACCAGCAAGATGAGCTTGCAGTGACTTTGAGTGTAGTTGTTGCTAAGATAGAGGTGCAAGAACTTAGGTTGGACTACAAAAGTCCAACCAAAGTGCACAGATATAAGAAGATATAGCTTTGTCTTCAGATTCGCCAACACCTGTTAAGACATAACAAAGAACAGGGAAAACTAAATGTATAAACCCAAGCCAAAACCGTTGTCAGCAGCTTAGGGCTTAGGCCTAATAGAAAGTGAGATGACAACAATAAATTAACAAGATTTTTATAAAAATACTTTGTAAAACCTCCACTTATGTGATACCAAAGCTAATCAACAGAATTAGAACAACCTGTTATGCTCCTTACAACAACTTGATTTAGTCAAAATCAGACTGCCATAATCCAAACATAAAAGATTGGGTCCCAAATTATCTTAAACAATTTTTGAACAATGAGTTTGGTAGAAAAAGAAACACTAGCAGAATATTAAACTTGAAAAACATATAGTTAAATTAAGCTAAGCTAAATGGAACACCAATCCTTGCAAAGACTTTTACAAATACTTTAAATATTCATTTAATAAAATATTTTTACAAGAAAATGGAACAAAGGGAGTTGCACAGGTTGCATTCTCCTTTTATACTAATCTATAGAAGATTCTAGGACAATAAAAAATATAAACCCTACTTGCTATGATCTTCCAATAGTGCCCCTTGAATTTTGAATTATGTTGACTGCTTTGGTCAAGAATAATGCCATGTGGTATTCCTACTGTGCCAGCTTGTCTTAATTGATCTCATACGTTCGTTGAAGTATAGGGAACAAGCCAAAAGATCCAGTCCGTCCATCTTGTCTCTTTTTTGGGAATAGGTGAAAGAGACGGGGCAGGGGAGTATCATGTGGGGGTGTTGGGTGATGTGGCATATAAGTAGAGGGTGAGGTTTGGATTATAACATGATTAATCGTAGTTCTGGAGCATTAATCATGTCAATTCAATGATTAGGGGATTTGGGGTTTTTAGGGTTTATGAACCTGGGTTTAGGGATGAAGATTAAATAGTAACTGTTTCTCGGTTTTGGATTAAGTTAATACTAATTTAAAAAATTAATATATTAACTGAGATAGTGGAGGTGTGGGTGACATGTGGGACGTTGGTTGGATGGTGGACTCTGGGTGTTTGATAAAAACAGTCCCTCAACTCCCATTGTCTTGCTATATCAAGTTTAGCCAGCCAACAAGTATAATTCCGTTTATATCAAACTTTTGTTTTTTCTAATTTGGCCACAAAAGTTTTTGAGAAGTATTCACAAGGACCACAAGTGCAATTTTGGCATATTCAAGGGTCATTCATGTACAATCTTGACATTTTAGGGACCCGTAAGAAATATTTGAGTTTTGCAAGTGTTTAAAATTACAAGTCTTCCAAAGTTGAGGGACCAATCTTGACAAATCTTCAAACTTCTAGGACTTTAATGAAAAATCATGATTCGGGTCCGGTTCTTTGTGCGGATTCGTTTCCCGTGTTCGTTTTTGCTTGATTCTTGTGATATTTTGTTGATTTCACGATATCCGTATCTAAAATACACAATGAACAAACACAAGCATATTTTGGGGTATTTTAATTTTATTTTAAGCGTTTTAAGCCCGATTTAGATGATGAGACTATGTATAATTGCAGTCTCATCAGGCCTCTGGCCCATGAACATGCTCATGGTTCGGGCTTACTTAAAATATTACTAAAACTATACTACGAGCTCTTAACTATATTGTTGGAGTGACCGAGACTTTCTAACTATAAAAACGTATTTCCAACATAGTCCCATATTCTTGAGTTTTATAAATGTTTTTTTAACTTCCAGATGGGATGGGAGAGACACTATAATGATTTTGCATTGTATAGATGTTATTGTTTTTAATAGTTTGTGTTGGATAATGTTTGTTTACGTATGCGTTACTTGCTATGTGAATCTTGATTGTGTTATGATTTGGTTTAGTACATAGATGTATGGGCGTCTATAGGACCAGTGTATATTGGTAAGGCGGGTAGCCTTGGTTTGGTACTTAGATGTATGGGCGTCTTTGGGACCATTGGATATTGGTAAGGCGGGTAGACTTGTTTTGGTACATAGATTTATGGGCGTCTATGGGACCAATGGTTATTGGTAAGGCCGGTAGCCTTGGTTGGTTTGGATTGTGTGATCTTTATTACTAGTTTGATAATGTATATTGTAGCACCTTGTCCATATGTGTATTGTTTAATGTTTATGATTCACAACTGAAAACTTTATGATTGTGTTGGTTCTTGGAGTCTAAACCTATGGCTCTCACCAACTTTATGTTGACGTGTGTTGAAACAAAGTTTGGATGGACCGAGCTGGACTCGAAATAGGATTAATTTGGGGTCTTGTGGACTCCGAATCTTGCACCAAGTGAAACTTGATTGAAGACCCTGCACACTAAAGAGAGACGTCGTTAGGATGACCGTGGGCGCTTGTCCCACGATTAGACTCCGGCGTGAGAGTAAGTAATTGGTTTGAGTGTTTTGTGAGGGTTTAGAGTATATGTGTATCGCACCTTTGTGGAACCTAAGGGGTTCCTTTTATACCTGAGAGAGTCCTAGATAGGATCTCCTACTCTAGCGGCCAAAGGAAGAGATAATGACCCATAATAGATTGATCCTTATCGCATAACCAAGGTAAGTGTATATCTCTTCCCTTTAGGCGAATATATCTGTTAGCCCTAAAATGTGAGCGCCATTTACGGAATTACATTAGTTTAATATAGCCACACACGCAGGGACTAGTTTTGTTAAGTTAGAATAGTTCATGTGTGTCTAGGCTATATATACCCCTCCATACTTCCATGGAGGGGTGAGGATTCCTGTTTTTTATTTTTCTACTTTCTCTCTCAATAAAACACACACATTTAATAGTCTATCACTTTCTCTCTCTAAAATGTCTAAACATTTCTTTTATCCTCCCCGACCTCCAGATCACCCCTAAATCGCTTTGAATCTTATGGTTAACAATTGGTATCAGAACTAACTGGGGGTGTTTTGGATTTGTTTGCTTATTTTCGTTGCTTATTCACTGCTTATTTATAAGCAGTTGATGTCATGGTGTTTTTTTGTGTGTTGATTATCAGTCGAGTAGCTGTCCTTGTGAGGTTTGGTGTCACTTATTTTGGTCCAAAAGTTCACACTTTACATAAAACTTGCTGGTGGGTATGAATAGATCTGAAAAAGACCAAAAGTCTGATTTTTTTCTTCTCGTCTGTTTGGTTCTCAGTTTTTTTTGGTCAACGCATTTCTTATTAGATTGTGGCTTATCACAGTTTTTTTCTAAGCCTTTATGGGTATGTTTTGGATAAAAATGAGCAGCACAGATCTAAAAAAAAGGGAAAAAAAATATACGGACAGGAAAATCATCAGATCCACCAATTTTGGTGGTATCAAGAAAAAGTCAAAACCCTTTTCCGATGATTATTCTGATGCTCATTCCGATGCTTATTCCGATGCTCATTCTGATTATCATTCCGATGGGATTATTCCTATGGGATCATTCCGATGGTGTGCAAAACATTGCGACACAAAACCTATCTATTATCAACCGAACAACAATCAACCCCGACTATCTTACCCATCGTCACATATATACAAGATATATATCCTATCCCATCCTCCAACTCATCTCACCTATTCATACATCTAGACTCGAAACAGAAAAAAAAAACATTTTGAGATAACCAAAACCAAAACTCATCAACAACCAACTCAATCTATCTATATTCCCAATGTCACCTACCCCTTACTAATCTCACCATCTCAGACTCAAAACTAAAATAGAAAGAGAACAAAGATCTCAGAATCATTTCGTGATTACCAAACATGCATGCCAAGATCTTTACTGCTCCATCACGAAATCATCATCACTGATCAATCTATTGGATTAACCAATATTGATATTCGAAATAAAACAATATTTATAACAAAAGTGTTACAATATATTTGTTTCTTTCGTCTATTAAACACAAAACATAAAAACAAATCCAAGAGTAACCTACCCGAGATCATCTTCATGATCTTAATGCTTACATCGTGTTTATTCGAAACCCACATATAGGATTTGGTTCTTGAATTTCCATGTCGAAAAAACAAGTGAATAATGATGGTTCTCTTGTTCGTTTTTGGTTGAAAACATTCAAAAGGATTTTCAAGGTTGGTTGTTAGAATAACATGCAAGATCAGATCATCTTTATGATGTAAATTGCAAGATTGGCATGTGTGGCTCGTTGGTTTTGTTTATGATTGCTGAGTTAGGGAGATAAGATGAGAACAAATATGTTTGAGTTAGATGAAGTGGGGGCGGATGTTGCAAAGATAGGATGATATTAGGGTTTGACTAGTTAAGTATATGAGATATTTTAAGGATTAAGTGGAGTTTTATATCCCCACATCTATGGCTTAGCACCAGGTATTTATTTATACTGGGCCCATCATATACGAGTACTTAAAGAGCCGAAATGGTTACTTTGTATACTAACAGTCTCATCCGATTTGAAGAGTTGGTATTACTATTTTTGGGCTGTTGGTTTAATGAGTTGCTAAAGAATTGGATATAAGCTAATTTTGGGCTGCATTTTGATTCATGGGGCGAGTATGATAAATTTGGTCAGTCAAATGATTTAGTTTGGTTGATGTATCGGGATAGATATTCATTGGTTTGACCCATATAATGATGATAGTGAACCGGGTTCATTTATTGGTCTATGATGACATTCATTTTGATGTCGGGTATTCGCCATATTTTGATCAAAAGTGCTTAAACGACAATGAAAATTCTAGGTTTTAAAACTAATATTTTCGAAAAAAATTTCGACGACCTCACCTCGGTGAGGTCGATCCGCGCATCAGTTGGGCATGTGACTAACGTTGGGCTTAAATGACAAGTTGTCTAGACAAATTGTGTTCCTTAATGACAATTCATCTCATAATTTGTTCTAGATAACGACATTCACAACACAACACCAAAGCAAACAAAGATAAGTGATCACGAAGTGGATTTGGTATTCTTTATTTAAAGTTGAAGTGGGATTTCACGAAGGCGTCTACTTATTTCATCATCGAGCCTTCCTTCAATTTTTCTACCCCTTTTCTTCAAACCCAGTCTATCGATTGATGACTTGCCTGGGCGATAAAATTTATGATTGAGACTTGAATTATCTAGTTTCCACTATCAAGGGGTGGATGGTCGACGACATGGAATACTATCATTTTTGGGAGCTTTATTGCAGTTCTCAGTGTCACACGCAGTTGCTCATGTGGATAACTTCAAGAGGTATAAGAGACTTGTTTCTGCACCGTTCTTCAATCGACATAAGTGCAAGCTTAAGTAACAAATTTGGGGGATTGTACTTCAGTTTCAATTTTGGAAAATCAGATCAACTTCTAGGTGGAAGTAGTGTACATGGAATGGTGTCTACTTCACTATGTATGATTTTTATGAAGTATTTTGCAGGTGTGAGAAGAATTGTTGCTGATTTCCCGCATGTTACCCCAAACTGATTATCACCAAAACCTAAACGACATGAAACATTATAGAAGTAGTGTTATTTGGTGTGGTTCTTCTACAAATTTCCGCTGTGCACTTAAACCGATGAGCTAGAAGATTGTTCAAACTACATTAAAGTGTCAGAATATGCTTAAGATACATATATTGGTTTGGGGAGAAGCTAATTCAGAAACTTCGTCAAAAAGAAGTCTATGAAGAAAGTTTTTTAAATACATGCTGCATGAATTGGGGGGAGGTTAATCCAAATTATGCATATTACAATTATTCCACAACAAGCAAAGACAAAGAGGATTCAAGCTGAGGTATAAGTTATGAAGACAAGAAGACTTAGAAGACATCCTCAGCATTAGAAGCGCCTTGGAAGACTTTATTTTGTTGTATTTGTACTTTTTAGGAACATTGTAAGTAATTCCGTATGTCTCCACATAGGGGGAAGATTGTTAGCCCTAAGATATGAGTGCCATTTATGGAATTACATTAGTTTAATATAGCCACACACGCAGGGACTAGTTTTATTAAGTTAGAATAGTTCATGTGTGTCTAGGCTATGTATACCCCTCCATACTTCCATGGAGGGGTGAGGATTCCTATTTTTTATTTTTCTACTTTCTCTCTCAATAAAACACACACATTTAATAGTCTATCACTTTCTCTCTCTAAAATGTCTAAACATTTCTCTTATCCTCTCCGACCTCCAGATCACCCCTAAATAGATTTGAATCTTATGGTTAACACTATCTATATGATAGATTATATTATTGCCTAATCCTGTCGCAGTGCGACGAGGACACGGTTAAGTAATTAATCGTATGTGCGACAACTACTTACTGGGCCTTCTGGCTGTGCGCACACCGTATAACTATTAGCCCATTCCTGATGAATACGGGTAGTACCTGCGAGTTGGACTATCCAGCCCGACTAGGGACTATACGTCATCATGTCCCCTCAGTCTAGTGGTCACAGGTTCTAACCGCGACTACTAGACTATTAACGTCTAAAGCCCCTTCACAAAATACCGCATATAAAAAAGAAGTTCGTGTGCAAAGTTAATGTAAACGAAATGATTTTGAATGCACCCGCGAACATGCTGCCACGTCATACACCACTAGTACCAACCTACTTTGGGAACTAGCAAAGGTATCAACCACGTTAGAGAATCCAACTAGTTAACACCGTAGGATGAAATAATACCTTTGACACACGCTGCATGATCCTATGCCTGTAAAGTGGATATAAATGCAGTTATATTGATCTTCAATCTACTTCACATCATTTCAAAAGACAACGAGAAACAACCATTCACGCAGAAAAAATCTTCACATTCATATCTAGCCTAATTATCTTGAGAGGAAAAAGATGGTGACACAGTTATTTCATGTGAAGTCACACATTTCAAAATAGGAACTTTCCATGTTTTCTACCAAATATCACATTTCTGCACACCTCCATCCGACTGTGCCGGATCCACAAGCACACATAGGAAGCTTCCCTGACGGGAAAATTGGCGTCTAAACGAGGTTGTTCAAGTTATCCAACAACCGTATACCACTAAGCTGCTTCCAAATTGACGTGCTAAGCTACTACAGTATACATCTTTCTCAACTACATTGTATTGGTGCATCGAAGATCTCTAATTTGAAATAAACTATTTATTGAAGAATATTGACCCAACCATAAATTTGTTCCGTGCCTTCTGCCGTCCCACCTGGATAAACGGATAGATATCGTTTGCCAAATGTCCCGGCCAATTGCAATGCTATAAAGTTAAGATAGACTCTCTGAAGAAATGGAATGAAAAATTTTTCTGGGTAGACAAGGTTGTATTCCCGTTTGACTATGATTTCATCACTCTCGATACCATGATGAAAGATGACCGCCCAATCCCTGACACTTATAATGAGGAAGATGCACAGAGAATAGACGCCGACCGCATACCAATGCAAGAGTATCACTCTCGATACCATGATGAAAGATGACCGCCTAATCCCTGACACTTATAATAAGGAAGATGCACAGAGAATAGACGCCGACCGCATACCAATGCAAGAGTATCAAGAGGCGTTATTATACGCATTAGGACTGAGTCATCATTCTACTCTACCTGCAAATCACCTCCCGTAGTATTTTGACAACTTTGATCATGGTAAAAAACCCTTTTCTTATTTGTTCAAGCTATAAAATGAAAACATGCTATGCGTATGTTCTCATACTTCCTCTTTATTCTGACAGAGTTAACTTATACTTAACTCATGAAGCGCGAGCACCCGTGCGATGTGACCATGCGCCCTCGACCTTTTAAACCATTCGAGCTATCTAATGGATGGCGTGTTGGTCAACGTACCGTAGCACTTGTGTTTCCTTCTCCTACAACCAGCAGAGGTACAGAGAGAATGATTGCACTGAATGCCACTCCTATCCGGAGCATGCCGTGTATCTTGGAATCCTCGTCTGAAGAAGCGGATCTGTGAAGTGAGAAAAACCCTAACCTTGAGGATAACTCGCACGCTGGCCCCTCAGAGAATATCATTCCAGTCCCTGTATACAAAAGATTACCGTGCTCCCCAACATATCAAATTCCAAGAGGAGCAGATCACGGTTGACCAGAACGCGCGCTGATATCGCCGCATGGGGTGCGCTTACAAGGCCGCGTAAGCACATACTTGCTCCAAGGTATGTATATCTCAATTATGTGTTCGAGCCTCTAATAATGTCAATAAAAATTACCTCCTAAAGCTTTCATGGTATCCAATGTGTAGTTAAAACATTGTGGAACCCAAAGTTGATGTGAGCACATCCAACTCTAAGAAATTTCTTCCCCCTTGGGATTGTACACACTTCTGCGCACTGAATAGTATAACTGAGTGTAAAGACTTTCACCAAAATCTAACCCATCCTGGACGTACCCTGTTGATACAAAAGTTGGGTGATCCTTGCTAGACCCGAATTAGGCTTAATTCGGGTTGGCTGGATTCCGGCTCCTGCACCAAGTGAATTATCTGGTTGGGATCCTGCACACTAAACAACACGCGTCAGGCTTACCGTGGGAATGTTTCCCACGATTATACTCCGGCGTGAGACTAAGTAATCGGTTAGGGTTATAGGAATCGGATGAGAGTTGAAAGTATGTAGAATGTAATACCTTTGTGGAACCCTTGCGGGTTCCTTATATAGACAGTTAAACCCTAATGGGCTGTCACTGATGCTTCGGCCCCAAGGAAAGGATAATCACCAGATTTAGATTTATTGTTATCTTCTAATTATGGTGAGTGAATATCCTCTCCTCTGGGATAAATCATAATCATAGTAGGAGTATGATTCTGTCTAACCCTGCACCAGGCGTGCCGGGCCGTGGGCCGCACACGTGTGTGCGGTTACTGTTCATCCAAACCCATAAGCTCAAATAACATTATTCCCACCCATCTGTGATGGGCCGGATACGAGTAGTACCCGTGGGCCGGGTTCATGACCCGGCTGGGGACTATACGTCATCATGTCCCCCCAGTCTAGTTGTTACAGCCGTAGGCGTAACCTCTAGACTATCAAGATGCTTCCCGGACGTACCAAAAAAGATCTTTAGGAAATGATAAATTTTCAAAATTTTGTTTCGGCCGCACGTGGAAACCTTACATGGATTGAACTCCAATGATACCCCAGCCGCACATGACAACCGAGACAAATTAAATGCAGCATTGAATATAGTCTTACGTTTGACCGCATATCCCGACATAAGAATGAATGCATTAATGGTAGTCAACTAGTCAGTCGCACTTCTGAAAAAGTGCACCATTAATGCCCACCATTGAGCCACGTAAAACAGCTAAGAAGTGACCCATGGGTCCCTTTTGACGTTTTCAAAAGTGTCAGAAATCCCATCCGTTGGATGGGCGTAGTGGTTTACACGTGGCAAACATCTACGTTACCTCGGAAATCAAGGCACCCCTATATAAGAGTTGGTGTGTGCTACTGTTACACACACAGTTCATATCATATCCGCCATTGTTATTCCCAAGCTTCTTCCATCCATCTTTTGCCTCTTATTTCACGGATTTCCATCACCGCAGCTTAGATCATCACGCCTTTCAAACCCTTTTTATAAAACATGGTAAAGGACAATCCCCTTATTACGTATGTCCTGAACGTGATGCCTGCGGAGAAATACATAGACTTTTTGTCTAAGTATTATATCCCCGAAAGCGTACACCCAACCTATCCATGTGAAGGTGAAGCGATTACGGATGCACCGAGGGGAAAGATAGGCGTGTACACGCGCCTATTCGATTCGGCTAACTACCGCATCCCCTTATCCAAGTTCTTGGTAGAGCTGCTTCTATATTATGACTTCCACATAACCCAGCTGCACTGCATAGGGGCGTGTAAAATCAATCAATTTGAGATTACATGCCATACATGCGAAGTAACCCTGACCGTAAATCTATTTAGGGTCTTTTACTCCCCCAACTAGTGAATGGATGGCTGTCGTTCAAAAAACAGTCCGAGAACACCCCCATGACGTATAGGAAGCCCTTAGACTCCGTTAAGAGCTGGTACGATCATTACTTTTTCGTCGATGAGAAAGTATTCCCTACCCCGTTCGTCCTCAAAACCAGAGTACCCAAAGATTTTCCGCCCAAATCCAAAGACTATAGCAGCAAGGACTTGAAAATTCTAGATACCCATCGCACAGAATTCCATAGGACTTTGCTGGAGCACTTCCTGTGTTTAGTAGGGATAAGCCGCCACTACTATGGGAGGGAGGATATGGATCCGTGCTTTCTGACTGAACGTAGGCAGGGTAGGTCCACTTATATTTGTAGATGTAACACATGCCACATTTGCATTTTGTGAACTTACTAATCCGTATAACTGCATATGTCCGCAGAGATGAACCTACACAGATTATTGCGCCAAGGCGATCCAATGAAAGTGCCTGAAGGATTCCGTCCACTGAAAGAGAATGAACTACCCCTTCTTGATGCAACCGCAGACCGAACCATCCTGCTGGAAGAAACCACCGAGCAGAGATCTGATGAGGGAGAGCCCGTGATCGAGAAGTCCCCGCTTGACTTCCACAACGAAGATGGTGGAGAGTTGCTGTTGGAGGGCACCGTGCCGCACCAGGAGGAAGCAGAAGAAGAGGACTTCACTAACCCTGCTGACAACCGTACTGGTGAGGATGAAGAAACTACCCAAGCCTCTGGGTCCCCTAAGCCCACATCCAGAAAAGGGGGGGGGGGGGAGTCCGAACAGCCTTGTACGTACGCCGCTCACGCGAAGAAGTTATTCTCTAATTCAAAAAAGTCAAGCCACCATTCTTCAAACGAAAGACAACCAGGAGAGTGGCAAAGACTCTAGGGGACAAGGCGGGGGTATCTAATGCTCCCTCAAAGAAACTAAGGAAAGACCATCCGCAGTACCAGGAAGGAAGCAGCACTGCTACGGCCCAGGTCGACCCCTCACCGTGTGCTGACGAGCAAGTCTGGATGGCCACCCTCGTGAATGCTGTAGCTCCCACCATCACGGAACCCATCACTGGCACTACGTAAGCACCCCTTTTTTTCGTTCTCTTTTTTTAAGAATATAGATTCATAAACAAAAGTGTGTAGAATGTAATACCTTTGTGGAACCCTTGGGGGTTCCTTATATAGGCAGTGAAACCCTAATGGGCTGTCACTGATGCTTCGGCCCCAAGGAAAGGATAATCACCAGATTTAGATTGATTGTTATCTTTTAATTATGGTGAGTGAATATCCTCTCCTTTTGGATAAATCCTAATCATAGTAGGAGTATGATTATGTCTAACCCTACACCGGGCGTGCCGGGCAGTGGGCCATACACGTGTGTGCGGTTACTGTTCATCCAAGCCCATAAGCTCAAATAACATTATTCCCACCCATCTGTGATGGGATAGATACGGGTAGTACCCGTGGGCCCGGTTCATGACCCGACTGGGGACTATACGTCATCATACCCGACTCCTTGACGAACTGTCCAACGAAATGCTAATGAGGGAGCTAGCCATAGACGTGTCTTAGGAGGTAACGTTGGCTTCTCATCTGAAAAAGAATATTTCATATCTATCGCAGTGCCTGGCTCAAGTGTCCTTGAAAATGACTCAAGCGATAGAAGAAAAAGACCACGAGCTTGTGTGCTCCAAAGTTAAACTAGCGCGTCTGGGCGACGTGTCTGATATAAATGTCGGATCCATACAATACTTGCAAGATGAGAAGGCATCTTTATCAGAATCTATAGATCAAGAGCGCCGCCTTCGCGCAAGACAGGAGGAGGAAAAGTGTTGGTTCATGTCCAAGCTTGAGGAGGGTATGAGAGTCCTTACTTCAATTTGTGATAATTTTGTTGCCAACTGCCAGCAAGATATGGTTAAGAAGGCAGAGATTCTGAAGTGTACGAGTACCGATTTTGATGAGGAGCTGTATCTGAACCTAACGACAATGCACGCAGAGAGGCAATGGCTTATTAGGTACGGTCTTCCGCTCCCTGCCAAAGGTGCTTTTGAGTCCTCCATCCTCAATAGAGCATTTCAGAAGGTTTTTGCTTCTACCCAGTTATAAAGGAAAAGTCTTGCCGTGGGGCGTGCTTTCAAAGATGGTTTACTGACAGGACCTTTGGAGGGTAGTGCTATATATTCTCGCTATGCCCAAGAAGGCTTCGAGGCCGCATGTCGTAGATTAAAAGATTGTCCACTGCCCATCGTAGATGTTATTGAAAAGGACCAAGATCATCTGATCAGTGTGCTCATGGCGGGACTTACTTTGATGAAGCATTACGAAGAGAGTGTAGAGGAGGATCCCAATGGTGCGCCAAGCCGATTGTCTCCCAACTACGGGTTCCCGTCCATTTGTCTGGTGTGATAAAGATGGTTTCGCTCAAGGAAAAGTTGAACCATCATGCCATACGCGTTGCGAAAAAGAATCAGTCTTCCGCTACCGGTGCAGTTATTGGTTTAGGTTTGGCGCATCCCAGTAGTTCTGATGGTGTATCTGTAAGTATACCTTCTGTTGATGCACATCATGTTCGTGTCTTGCAATATATGAAGGAGGCTTGGGCAGGGCATCATGCGTCTCTGAACCCTTCTTATCGCAGATTAAAGAGATCGCTTTCAGCTGGTGATTTATTATGAAGGGTAGTTGTCGTACTATGTGCATAGTGTACTTAATCTATCATTATTTGTAAAGCAAGTACTTTTTGTACCTATAGCGCCCTGCGTCGTTTGTTTACATATAGCGTCCTGCATATGTTTTTTTTGTTTTTTTCCTTTTTATATATTTCCAGGTCTTTGTACCCACGCCTGAGATTGTGAGTTTAAGTGCCTGTTTGTGAGTACATTCAGTGAAGTGTAGCTCTGATCCTATGGGTGAGTTGAAAGTTAATTACGTGTGGCCTGCCACTACTACCATAAATGATGCCATAGATAATGACGTGTTTGTTAGGCGTGCACACTGTGTCTTGTACATATCCATCATGGAATGTGAGGAATGTAATACTTTCTACAACGTCTTATAGTAAGCTATCTAACAAAGGATACCTGATCCGACGTCACTGGGGGTGCATCCCTCTTACGTGACAAGTTTAATTAGTAGGGTAAACTAATTCCTCTTATTTCTCTTAGAAACGTTATTTGTACATGTACACAGGAGGCCAAATATATATAGAAAAATTGCAACATATTAGGTGCGTAACTTCAATTTATTGAGGAAAATGAAAAATCACAAACGAATAAATATGGTCTGTGGAATTAGCTAGGAACCGCAGAGTTTATTTTATGCTCTTGTGAGTGTTCGAAAGGAAAACATTGAAAAATAAATCCTAAATTACCGAAAAGTGAAAAAAAATACATGGATCTTTATTAAAGTTGGTTGCGGCGAAGAGGGTGATCCATGCTGATTATGCGATGCCTCAAAGATAGTACTGCTTCAATCCATGATTGTGTCCCGCCTGTGTCCCGTGCTGATTCAACTGACTCGGTGGTGACTACGAACGACTATCGCTACATATCCTGCCCTTTCGGGACGCACTCCAAATCTCCTTGCTGCGGCTTGCGCCCTTTGCTTTACCATTTGTACTTGCTAAACGTGGTCTGATGGCGATCGCTCTAGCTAGCAAGCGGCGATTCCCCCTGATTCTTGTTGGCTATTCAATTGGGAGGGGAACATTTAAACTACGCCGCGGACTACGCCTCCCATTTTTTTTGTGAGAGACCCATATGTGCGCCTCAGGTTTGACACAACTCCTCCTCTACTTTTTCCTGAACAAAGCGCAGCTCCGGGTATCCTGCATGGCCTCGCCTCCATGCTCGAGCGTGCTTGGCATTGGCGACACCGTATTACCTTTTTATGAGCATCCCTATGCATTAAAGGCCAAAAACATCCTGAGCGAACAAGTTCACATACCATAGCTTTTGGACCTTAGTGGCATGACTTTGTATGTGTGACATCCATGATCAGACGCGCTTGCTCAGGTCCCAATCATTGAAGATTCTGACCATGCAGTGATTTCTTGTATAGAATTCCGTTCATGACCGTAAACTGCCTTGCTCTGTACTGCAGTCGTTTGGCGCTTCTACCGTCGCTCGGTAGTTTGTGTTGGACCAAATAGTTTACGATTGGTGTCATCCATGTTTGTGACCTTTACCCGTTCGCTGCACGTACTGCGTGCGCATGTACATATTTGTCTAGAATAAAATTGATAAGTACGTGTCTCGGGGGATCTTTGACATTGGTCACTGAGAGACGATCCATCGCCCTTAACATTATGCCCTGTTCTTCTGATATTTCTCGGATGGAGAAATAGGTGAATTGCCTGATCATAGCCCTTTTCTTCCTTGTGTACTGGATGATCGCGCTCCCTCGAGGCTCACACAGTCCTGCTACTCTATTTGCTAGTAAGGGGTCAATAAGTGTGAAAACACTTATCCTTTCACCACTTAAAACAAGTAAAAACGACACCAAAGCGTGTATTTAATGTCGTAAGAGTCAGAATTATGCGTGGTTTGTGTTTTTATTGTGTTTTAGGACAAGAATATGAAAAAGGAAGAAAACACAGGCTTTCACGGTCTTTTATCGAAGAAAAGGACAAAAGACGAAGTCAAAATATCAAAAGTGCAAGAAGAACGGAAGTCAAAGGCCTATTTGAAGATTTATCAAAGAAAAAGTCTAAAGACGGAAGTTTAACGAAGTCGAAGAACCAAGTCTAATAAAAGAAAAAAATTAGAAGACTAGTTCATTTTATCTATCGACAAATCCCGAGACAAAGTCGAGAAAGTCGAGTTATTTAAAAAGACGAGAAGACAAGAGAAAGAAGGAAGCATCAACACCAACTTCCCTTCCCCTATATATAGTCTCCTAATCTTTCATTTTAGGAGTTAGTTCATTTTTAGTTTTTCAATATAGGTAATTAGGAGTAGGTGTTTGCTTTCTCTCTCTAGTTTCTCTTTCAAAGTTTTCTTAATCTTTCATCTTAATCTTGTATTTGGATCTTAATCTTCATTAATTCAAGCTTATTATATATGTCTCATTCTTCCTTAATTAATCTTAATCTTATGGTTCATTTGATTAATCATGTAGTTTGTTTAATCTGTTGATTGTTTGATTGATTTGCTTATGTTATAAGTAATTAAAGTGATGGTCATATAATATATCGCTGCGAAGCTCGTGAAAAATGTCATTTAATGATGTCGAGAGTTTTTAGTTATTATTGTTTATGTAACGGGATTTAGTCCCGAACACACAAATGAGGAAGGCCTCCTAAACATTTGTTACTTAGTATAAAAGGCTTCCTAATCCTCATTTGTGTCTGTGCTTTCCATTTGATTAGTTTTAGAGAGAGAAAGGTGTTTGTTTTTCTCTCACTAGGAAATCACCAACTTTGTATTTATTTTCTTTTCTTCATCTTAATCTAATCCTTCTTTTTTAGTTTAATCATCATGATGTTATTTGTGTCTGATTAGTCGTGTGATTTAGTGCTACAAGTGGTATCAGTCGCCAAGGGATTCGTAGTTAGCGTTGGTGGTGATTTGGTGTAGATTAGGTATTGTTTTCGTGGAGGTTTTTAGTTTACGATATTGGATTCGTTTTGTATTTGAGGTTTTGAGGTGATCACAGTAGTTATTGACTTTGGTGGATACGTGATTGTGTTGTGGTGGTTTTGCATCATCTCTGTCGTTTCATAAGGTACTTCTTCATTTTTCGGATAAATTTTCGGAAAAGGGTTTGTTATTCCGAAATTTTCCATTTCGGAAAAGGGTTTATAAATCTCTGAAAAACCCATTTATTCCGAAGAAGTTACTGAAAAGATCACTTATTCCGAAGATTTTACTGAAATCTCTTTATTCCGAAGATTTTACTGAAAATCCAATTTTTCCGAAGATTTCACTAAAAATCCACATATTCCGAAGAATGTACTGAAAACTTCCTTTATTCCAAAATACTCATTTTTCCGAAAAAGTGAATATTCCGAACAAGCGTTTTTTCCGAAAAAAGTGTTTATTCCGAAAAAGTCATTTATTCCGAAGAAACCCATTTTCCTGAAAAAGTGAATATTCCGAAAAAGCAATTTATTCTGAAAAACTCATTATTCCGAAAAAACAATTATTCCGAAAAAACAGTTTTTCTTAAAAACCAATTATTCCGAAAAATTTTTCTTCTGAAAAGCCATTTATTCCGAAAAAACAGTTTTTCCGAAAAAGTCATTATTCCGAAAATATTTTTCAGAATTATTCCGAAAAAGTGTGTTTTTTTGGCCTTGGAATTTTTGGTTTCACGAAGAGCTCATCTATAGGGGATTTAATCATATTTAGGGGATTTTAACTTCAACATTCTGCTTTCTACGAATTGAGATCCTGTTTTTCACACGACTTCTAAGATGACATCTCAACAAGATATTTACGCTGCGGGTACTGAGACTCGTCCTCCCATGCTCACAAAGGAGAACTACACTACTTGGGCTAGCCGTCTCCTTCGTTATGCAAAATGTAAACCTTTAGGAAAATTGATTGTCAAATCGATTCAACAAGGTCCGTATGTTAGAAGAACCATCATTGTGCCTGGGGACCCTACGAATGCTAACCCAGTGATTGACTCAAGTCATGAGCAAACGGATGAAGAATTAACTGAAGCTGAATCTAAACAACTCGACGCTGATGATCAAGCAATTCAAGTCATCCTTATGGGACTTCCCGAAGATGTTTATGCTGCTGTAGATAGTTGTGAAACCGCACACGAGATGTGGCTTAGGATTCAGAAAATGATGAAGGGGAGTAAAATTGGTTTACAAGAGAAGGAAACTAAGTTGCTTCGTGAATGGGAGAAATTTACGTCTACTGAAGGGGAACAAATTGAACCTTACTATCATCGATTTTCAACCCTCATGAATCATCTTAGAAGAAACAAACATGAACCTGCACAAATTGCTGCAAACATCAAATTTCTTGATAATCTTCCTTCTGAATGCTCAAGATATGTCACTCTTGTCAATCAAACCAAGGATCTTCATGTAGTGGACTACACTCAAGTATATGATTATTTGAAGATGAATCAAGATGAAGCTAATGAAGTTAGGGCTGAAAGACGTGCCAAGACACAAGATCCATTGGCTTTCATGGCACACTCTCCATCATCTATGTCATATCCCATGGTACCTTACCATCAACCCTCATCAAGTAACTTCATGCCACAACAACAACAACAACTCACCCCTTATGGATATCAACCTCCTGCTGCTGTGAACTACTTACAACAACCCATTGCTTGTTTAGATGACATCACCGATCCAACTCATGCGATTAACACTGGTCTTGCACTTCTTGCAAAGGCATTCAAATTTACCATTAACCCCACCAACAACAATCAAAGAATCTCCTCGAATACTAGAAATAGGCAGATTGCTCAACCTTTCATGAATGCGAATCAAGATCGCCAATTGGTAGTTGCTGGGAATACGGGGAAACAGTATGGTCAGAATGTTGGGAATGCAGGAAATCAATATGGACAAACTCGTGGTCAGAATCCAAATGTTCCAAATGTGGGTAATCAGAATGGGTTAATTGTTGTGCTAGCGGTTGGTAATCAGATGGGAAATATTGTGGCTGCAAGGGCTGAGAACACTGGTATGGGAAATGGAAACAACAATCGTCAGGTTCAGTGCTACAACTGCAGAGGAATTGGTCATTATGCTCGAGATTGCACAGCCAAAAAGAAGAGGGATGCTGCTTATCTTCAGACTCAGCTTCTCATAGCACAAAAAGAAGAGGCAGGGATTCCACTTAAAGCTGAGGAATTTGATCTTATGGCTTCTGCTGCAGAATATGACGAGGAAGAAGAGGTGAATGCCAACTACATCTTGATGGCAAACTTACAGCAAGCATCAACCTCAGGAATGCATGATGACAAAGCTCCCGTCTATGATTCAGACGGTCCCTCTGAGGTACACCTAAGTTTTGATGATAATGATATATATAATATGTCTAATCAGGAGGAAGAGTATACTGAGATGCTTGAGCCTTACATTGAGACACACGAGGATCAAACGAATAATAGTAATATTATTTCGAATGAGCCTAGTGTGGACCTTAGTGTGGATCAAGTTGCTCAGCCTACAACCCTTCCTGATGAGACTCATGCGTATTATAAATCGCTATTTGATAAGCTTGCTAAGGATGTAGATCATGCTACGGTGGTTAATAATAAGTTTAGAGAAACTAATGCCAAATTGACCACTGAGCTTGCGGGATATAAGGAACGGGAGAAATGTTTTGAAATTCACCAGGCTAAAATTAAAGAACTTGAACAGGCCCATGCTACATCTGTTTATCAAGAAAAGTGCACCACTAAGAAATTAAATGCCTTACATTTAAGTAGTGCTAAAAAGATAAGCAAATTAAATGAAGAAATCACGTCTCTTAATAAAAAGCTTTCAACTGAAAAATCTACCATTTTGGAGTTAATAGAAGAACGAAAAAAGCTGAAACATGATTTCAAAATTCGAGAAGATGGGCTTCTTGAGGATTTTTGCAAAGCTCAGGATAGGATTAGAGAATTAGAAAACCTTTTAGTTAAACATGGCCAAACTATGCAGACGATAAATATGCTTGCACCAAAAGTGAATGAGATAAATTACACTCGATACAAATTGGCTTTAGGTTGTCCTCTTCCCCCTAATCCCGGATACCTTAAGCAAGTTCAGGCCACTAATGAAACTTTATATAATGGTAGTGTGCTATTGTCTGATGAGCATGATCCTCCTATTGTGCATAATTCCGAGGAAACTACTGAACTTGCTGAAGAAACTCGTTTAAGAATGAAAAAGCTTGATAAAGAAGTGACACCCGTTTATTATCCGAAAATCAATCCTCCAACTGTTTTTGTTCGGTCTAAAACGAGTACTGAAATGCTTTTGCTACCAAGTGAGGAATTGTCTGATGACCCTCCTAAACCAAGTATCACACGCCGATTTCTAAACGAGCTTAAAGATAACTTTGTCATTCTTAAACGTGTTGTTAATTCCAAAATAACTGGAGGAAATTTTACATCACCTGTTCAAATTGAGGTCCAGAAAATTCTTCAAAACGATATTAATCCGATTATTAATCAAGTTGATGCTTGGTTCGGTAATTTGGAAAACGCTTTTCTGAAAGAATTTGCCATCTTTGTTGAAGACTTTAAATCTTTAGCGAAGGAAGCTGATGAATCTCTTGATAAAATCAAAGTTTTGGAAAATGATCTTGAACGCCTCTCTAAAGCAAGTGATTGTATTGATAGCAGCCCTGTTGAGTTAAGTACCTCTGTGTCGCAAAATGAAAACCTTCAAACTGAGCTTGATCTTATGAAAGAGAAAATGGAATCCTATGTCATTAAAAAGGATAAAGAATTCACCTATCTTTGGAATAAATTTGTCAAAAAATGTGATGAATGCAAATATGACAAGATTTCGTATGAAAAAGCTTACAATGAAATGCAACAAACTATCGCTCGGTTGCAGGCTCAGTTAGGAGGGGTTAAGGAAACGAATTTGGCCACTTTAGGGTTAGAGAGTGCTAGTGATGGTAATGTTCAGAAGCTTAAGGCTAAGATTACAGATTTAGAATCTGTTGTCGTTTCATATAAACGGGCTATTGAACAAAGCAAGTCTGTCTGTCAGAAACTTATTGATAAAATCAGTGAGAACTGTAAATTAAAGGCTTTGTTAAAAGATAAGACTTCTGAGCCTAGCTCAAGTGCGGATACGATGATCCAGAAACCAGCAACCTCGGGACACACTCGTATAGCTGTAACACCATTTCCTAAGGTTGCTGGAATGAAAGCTGCTGCTATAGCCCCAGGAATGTTTCACGTTAGACCTTCATCTCAAACTAGGGAAGATATCTCTGTGCCTAGCATCCAACGTAAAGCAAGCGTTAGGACAAAACCGACCACTATTGCACAACCACAAGTCATTGATTTAAAAAATGCTAATTCTAACAAGCTTGTATCTTTTTCTACAGCAATGAACAACTACACTAAGAGCAGAAGGCCACAGCCTACGAGCAATACAAGGAATGATAGGGTCCCTTTTGCCTCTAGAAGTAGTCGCCCAAGGCTAATAATGAGGAAGTAGAAGAACACCGTAGGAATTTACCGTTTTTTATTCATAATCAGAAACTTAATTCTTCTGAATGTAATGACTTTAAACTTGCTATTCAAAATGAAAAATCTGAAGTTATTTGTGCTAAATGTAATAAATTTTTCTTTACGTTTAGTCATGATGTTTGTGGTTTGACTATGAATGGTTTGAACTATGGTGGTTACACTCGCCTTGACAAGTTGTCTATCAGCGAAACACATAGCACTCCTAAGGCTAAAGTGTATGTTCCGAAAACTAAGCAGGTAGGGTCCACTAAAAGTCTTGCTACGCCTAGAAGTCCTAGAGTTACCTCTAAGTGGTTGCCCACTGGAAGATATTTTGCCTCTAATGGTCATGTTATTGATTCTAGTAGATCTCATACTGATAGTGAAATGTCGGTATGTGATATGGCTTAATTATTACCTAACCATACAGGAACCTATTTCTTCGGTTGCCAAATTTTCTCTTCTCTTATCATTGGCAGGCTGTTGAAATTTGTCTCTAGTGCGTAGACTCGGGCTATTCCAAACATATGACTGGGAGTCGAAGTCTTCTCAAGAACTTTGTATGGCGTTTTATGGGAACTATTCGATTTGTAAATGATCATGTTGCGGCAATTCTAGGCTATGGTGATCTTCATTGGGGAAATATTATCATCACCAGAGTTTCTTTTGTTGATGGCTTGGGACACAATTTGTTCTCGGTTGGGCAATTTTGTGATTCAGATTTGTAGGTTGCCTTCAGAAGTCATACTTGCTTTGTTAGGGATCTTGAAGGAATTGATCTGTTGAAAGGAAATCGCACAACAAACCTTTACACCATTGATCTTTTTCAAATGTCTGCTGCATCTCCAATTTGTCTCATGGCCCGGGCCACTTCGACAAAGTCATGGTTATGGCATCAAAGGTTATCTCATCTCAATTTCGATGCCATCACCCAACTTGCAAAAGATGATCTCGTTACCGGTCTTCCAAAGTTCAAATATACTAAAGACCATCTTTGTCTATCATGTGAGCAAGGTAAAAGCAAGAAGAAGCCTCACAAACCCAAACCTGTTCCAAATTTGATGAATAGGTTGCATCTTCTTCATATGGATTTGTGTGGCCCAATGAGAATCAAAATTATTAATGGTAAGCGATATGTCCTTGTGATTGTGGATGATTATTCTCGTTACACATGGGTTCATTTTCTTGCTTCAAAAGATGAAACCCCAGATGTAATTATCAATTTCTTGAAGAAAACATCAGTGCTACTTCAAACCCCTGTTATCATTGTAAGAACGGATAACGGTACGGAATTCACCAATCAGAAACTGAAAGCTTATTTTGACGAAGTTGGGATTTCTCATCAAACTTCAGCTGTAAGAACTCCTGAGCAGAATGGAGTTGTGGAACGGAGGAACCGTACGTTAGTTGAAGCTGCTCGGACGATGCTTCTCTCCTCTAGTGCACCGTTATTCCTTTGGGCGGATGCTATAGCAACTGCATGTTATACTCAAAACCGCTCCATTATTCACACCCGCTTCAACAAAACACCTTATGAGATCATTAATGGAAGAAAACCGGATATTTCATTTTTACATGTCTTTGGTGCTTTATGTTATCCGAAGAATGATCGTGAAGATATCGGTAAACTTGAACCTAAAGGTGATATTGGTTTTTTCATTGGTTATTCTTCAACTGCTTGTGCTTACAGGGTTTATAATCGAAGGAAAAGAAAGGTAATGGAGATAATGAATGTTACCTTTGATGAATTCTCGGGTATGGCCTCTCAACATAGAAGTTCACATCCCGAGCTTCAAGGTCAGACTTCTGGACACGTAAGTTCAGGACTCGCGCTTCAATTTGCACCGTCAGCAATCTCATCGTTACAACCTTCGGAACGTGACTTGGAAGTATTATTTGGGCCAATTTATGATGAATATATGGAGGGTCCTTCGTCATTTGGTGTTCCTCAAAATGCCCGGCTGCACCTGCTGCGGTAGTTCCAGAACCACCAGCTGCACCTACACCAACGACATCCGTTTTTGCACCATCTACGTCAAACTCAACCATATTGACTCCAAACATTCCAACCACGTATCCGACTGCTGACGCAACTCAACAACATTCTCAGCAAATTCCTACTCACGTTCATCTTCAGAATGAAATTGTTGCTGAAAATGCAAACAATGCGATGATCAACGAACATGAGTTTGTTAATCCATTTGCGGCTTCCACAAGTTCTACTCAGCCTTCAACATCATATGTGGATCCGTCGAGCTCGCATCAAGTTTCTCATACACTTCCACATGAACAAAAATGGACTAAGAATCATCCTTTGGTTCAAGTGATTGGTAATCTCTCAAGACCAGTCTCAACACACAATCAGCTGCGTACCGATGGTGATATGTGTATCTATGCACTATCAGTCAGCACAATGGAACCTGCTAGTGTGAAAGAAGCAATGACTGATGCATCATGGACTGAGTCTATGCAAGAAGAACTCAATCAGTTCATCCGGCTTGATGTATGGGAGTTAGTACCTCGACCGGACAATATCGATCCGCTTACTCTGAAATGGTTATTCAAAAACAAGATGGATGAGGAGCAAACGGTCGTTGAATCCTTCGCCCCGGTTGCTCGAATGGAAGCTATCAGGATTTTCTTGGCATACGCTGCACACAAATCGTTCACTGTGTATCAAATGGACGTGAAGACAGCTTTCTTGCATGGACCATTAAAAGAAGATGTGTATGTATGTCAACCTGAAGGTTTCATCAACACCGAACATCCAAGCCATGTCTACAAGTTGAAGAAGGCAATTTATGGTTTGAAACAAGCACCGAGGGAATGGTACGACGAACTAGCATCATTTCTTCTACAAAATCACTTCAGCAAAGGAACCATTGATCCAACCTTGTTTATCAAGCACTACGGCAACGACATATTGGTGGCTCAGGTCTATGTAGAAGATATTATATTTGGTTCTACTAACCCAAAATATTCCCTATTATTTGCAGACCTTATGAAAAGTCGATTTGAAATGTCTATGATGGGGGAAATGACGTTTTTTCTTGGTCTCCAAGTTCACCAATCCCCCCGTGGAATTTTCATCTATCAGGCCAAATATGTGCTTGAAATTCTAAAGAAATTTGGAATGGAAAATTGTGATCCTATTGGTACTCCAGTGGACCCTAAACACAAGCTTGATTTGGATAAGAAAGGGACATTTGTAGATGCTACAAAATACCGAAGTATGATCGGGTCCCTTATGTACTTAACCTCAAGTAGACCGGACATTGTGCATGCTACTTGTTTATGTGCTCGGTATCAGGCTAAGCCAACCGAGAAGCACCTCAAGGAGGTTAAAAGGATCTTTCGTTATCTCCGGGGAACCATTCACATGGGTCTCTGGTATACGAAGGATTCTGGTTTTAATCTCACTGGTTTTTTAGATGCCGACCATGCAGGATGTCATGATTCATTCAAGAGCACTTCCGGTGGCGCACAATTCTTAGGTGAGAAGCTAGTGAGCTAGTCATCAAGAAAACAAGACTGTACGGCGTTATCCACCGCGGAAGCAGAATATGTGTCTCTATCCGTGTGTAGTGCTCAAGTCCTTTGGATGAGAACACAACTCACGGATTATGGCTTTCACTTTAACAAAGTGCCTATTTATTGTGATTCACAATCAGCCATAGCCATATCCTGCAACCCGGTCCAATACTCAAAGACCCAGCACATTGCTGTCCGATTCCATTTCATAAAGGAGCATGTGGAAAGAGGAACGATCGAACTGTTTTTTGTCAAGACGGACTACCAACTAGCCGGCATCTTTACCAAAGCTCTTTCTCAAGACAGGTTTGAATTCTTGGTTCGTCGACTTGGTATGCGTAGTTTCACTCCTGGTGATCTTGAACGTCTTGCACATTAGCAGTAACCTTGTATATATCTATCAGAAAATCAAAATACAAAAATATAAAACCTATAAAAACAAAATAAAAAATGATAAAATCTTTCAAAATACAAAAAAATATTCTCCTTCGATATGTCTCTCAGCATCGATAATATGGACGTACTTAGAAATGTTGTTCAATAACGACACGCGTACGTACATAAAGTTCGAATGAGAGTTCAAATGTTTTCAAAACATGTCTTTTCTATTTTTCTTCTCATAATGGCTTATAGTCTCATGTCAGACTATAACCCGGTCCCTAAATAAAGGAAAGTCTTTGATTTATCCTTAACAACGAGAAATTCATTTTCCTCGGTCATGAGCTTATATCAAAACATTCAAAGTTTTAAGCTCATGAACACAATTTTTATCGGACTTTTGAGCACAATTTTTCAAAGTATTTCAAAACAATGTGCTCATATACTCCCCTATTTAAATAGAATCTCTTTTCGAGGGGGAGTATAATGATTTCATAAACATTTGTTCCAAACTTTCATGACACATTATTCTCTCCATGTTTCATCACTAGTTTCACAAAAATTTCAATTTCATGCAGTTTTTGAGGTGGAGAATAGTGATTAAAATGTGTTATCTTAGATAAGATCTTTGATATAAGTGCTTTCTCTTCCTAATATGTGCAAAAACCTTTCCTTTTATGATGCACATATGTAGGGGGAGCGTTTTGGGTGATAAAAAAAAACCTTCAAGGTGTAAAATCTGATTTCATCAACACCTTGATTGCTTTTTCAACAGGTTTTTTTCTGGTTATGATATCTATATCCTTCAACACATTAATTCACGATGGTATTGGTGTCAAAAGGTGGTTAGGTATTCGTCCTATGATCCAACCAGAACCGGAGGGATCTTCCCAGGGACAATCCATTAGAACTTAGAAGTCCTTAGGAAAGATGGAGTAGTTGAGTGTACGGGAATAATGCCGACTAATGACTTAAGCTAGCACTTGAACAATCACAACAAGGTGCTAGTTATGACGTCTTGGTAAGCATTAAAGGGGTTGAAGAATGAAAAGGAAATGTAAGGATAAAGGGTGTAAAGAAAGAAGCCCTCCATACAACTTAGGCAGAAACCGGGTCAATACATCTACTATCAGAATCATGTTGATGATTTCTGGTATTGAAGACAAAGCATCATGGACCCATTGATGCAATGCACAACCCCTCCCAGCCTACTCAAGCTTCTCTCAAAAGAAGTTTGTTTTATTGTCACGGAGTTCAACTCATTTCTATCGACTTTCTCACTCCGAGATAGTAGATATTGAAAAGGTGGCAGTCTGCTCCAGCCTCCGATCACCAAATAAACGTGCACTTATAGAGTCTAGAGCCAACGAGATTCATCAAATCTCATTAGGACACTTATTCCTTATATCAATTGTTGTTCATCACTAGAACACATGCGATAAATTACAGAGTCCTACGCTCTATCCCTGTGATATTGCCAGAACATTCAGAGTGATACTCATTAGTATTCACAGTGATGAATGGAAATCCTTCCAGTGTTAACATCAAATAGCACTGTGGTAGGTCATATGTAAGATTCACTTGAATTGAACATATGTTAACTGGAAAGCAACAGTGGTTTGACTCTTAATTGATTCAAACTCGTTCCAGGTCTCGATGCAATATCTTATGATCTTGCCAGAACATTCAGAGTAATATTTTTTAGTATTTACAGTGACGAATGGAAATCCTTCCAGTGTCATCATCAAACAGCACTGCGGTAGGTAACTTGTGCGATTCTATATGAATCAAACTTGTGTCAACTGGAAAGCAACGATGGTTTGATTCTTAATTGATTCAAACTTTTTCCAGGAAAATGAATTGACGACCTAATCAGCAGAATGGAACTGTAAGATTCACTCCTTACTATGAATTATCTTTCGATAAATTCAAGTATTGAGAACGGCTACCATAGCCGGAAATCCTGTCAAGGAAGTTCTTTGAACTTACCTAATCATAGGTACAGTATTCTTACTGTATAACAGGAAACCGGAGGAATGCAAACGGTGGCGTAACCTCCAGAAGTCGTAATTCAAGACCACATGCTCATATAAATGAAGAAAGCTCAAGAACATCTAAAGACAAAGACTTCCACTACTTTGATGATCAAGGGAGATTGTTAACAAGCTTTCAAGTCAACACAAAACATGAGTATGTGGAGAAAGACACAAGAACACAAGCTGGCAAAGTTTCAAGATCACAAGTCATGAAAGGAACTATGAAGAAACTCTCAAGACATCGAGCTTCAAAGTCTGCAACAACAAAGAAGTGAAGACTCATATTACATGACCACCCCTTAGGGGGAGATTGTTAGAAGTAATTAATGTGATGGTCATATAATATATCGGTGTGAAGCTCGTGAAAAATGTCATTTAATGATGTCGAGAGTTTTTAGTTATTATTGTTTATGTAACGCGATTTAGTCCCGAACACACAAATGAGGAAGGCCTCCTAAACATTTGTTACTTAGTATAAAAGGCTTCCTAATCCTCATTTGTGTCTGTGCTTTCCATTTGATTAGTTTTAGAGAGAGAAAGGTGTTTGTTTTTCTCTCACTAGGAAATCACCAACTTTGTATTTCTTTTCTTTTCTTCATCTTAATCTAATCCTTCTTTTTAGTTTAATCATCATCATGTTATTTGTGTTTGATTAGTCGTGTGATTTAGTGCTACATCTTATTTGATTGTTCTTATTGATTTGGTGTGTTTGATGTTTTAGCTTATTGTGCTTATTGCTTTTTTGTGTTTGTCTTATTTTTAATTAAGTGGTTTTAATAGTTTAAATCTTTTAAAAGTTGACTTTAATATTTTGATTATTTAGTGTTTTTAAAGTTTTTGATTTGTGGCTTATTAGC
Source organism: Glebionis coronaria (assembly GCA_025667525.1). Classification (NCBI taxonomy): domain Eukaryota; kingdom Viridiplantae; phylum Streptophyta; class Magnoliopsida; order Asterales; family Asteraceae; genus Glebionis; species Glebionis coronaria. The sequence goes on from CM046879.1 coordinate 221,621,191, forward strand.
TTTTTCTTAAAATTTGTTTGGTTTAAGTTTTGGTTAAGTGCTTATTTGATTTTAGCTTATTTTTCTTAATCTGGGTTTCCTAAACCCTTTTATTCTGAACTGTTATTTTTTTTATTATTCCGACTTACTTGCAAATACATTATTCCGTATACTTGTTTTATTGCATTCCGGATTAGGTATCTTAGGCTCATCTGGATTCTCTTTGTATTTCTCCATTCCGAATTAGGTCCCAGTCAAATATTCTGAATTAGCTTTAAGATAGATATTCTGATTATATTACATGTTTACATTCCAGATTAGGTAGTAGTAACGGATTCCGGATTAGATTAGTTTTGTTGGATTCTGGATTACCTCAAAAACCTGCATTCCGTATTACATTGTGAATCATTATCCGGATTGTGTGCAAAGCGTGGATTCCGGATTGAGTGTAGAATTGGATTCCGGATTAGGTGCAACTTTTACTTATTCCGGATTAGAACTTTAACTGTTTTCCGAATTGCATCTTGAATGGGGATTCCGGATTAGTTTAAAACGTGGATTCCGATTTAGGTTTCATTTTTGGTTTCCCGAATTATATTTTGATATTTTTCCCGAATTGTTTTTAAACTTTTAATATTCCCGCCAATTTTCTTAAACTTTGTTTTATATTTTTTTGTCATAGTTTATTTTCAAATTTGCATTTTATTAAGATCTAAAATTTACTTAATTTCTTTGAAATCTAGTCATTTAGTTTATACTTTTAAAGTTTTCATTTTTAAATTGAAATAGATAGCCACTTTTCTTTTATTCACCAAAAACAATTGAGTCACACTTTTAACCGGAGATCAATTTGATTAGACCAAATTCAAAGAACATTTTTTAGATATTAAAATGGCACCGCTGCCGGCTCTTTTCGTAAATATTAACGGTTTTTTGTGAGAGACGCGTTGGATTTTGGGATCCGTTCACTTTTGAACGTTATTTATCGTGTTTAAATGTTTCAAAAATCCATAAAAACAAAAAAATTCAATAATTTTCAAAAAAATAAAAAATTTTAAAAAAATCCAAAAACATTTAAAAAATCATAAAAAGCATTTCTTTTTCAAAAGTTTTGCACCAAAAATATTTTCTTTTCACGTTAACCATTATTTTTCTTCTATTTCTTTGTTATCCTTTTCTTTTGTAGGTGTATGCGTACCCGCTCACGCAAAAGGAAATCCATTCAAGCCACTATTATTGAGCCTCCTGTTGTAGAGCCTCCTGTTATCAACACAATGGAGAACCGTCCAATTATCGAGCTCTTGCAATTACACGTTGAAGGCAAAGATGATGCGATTGTGGTGCCGGCTATTGACGCCAACAACTTCGAGCTCAAAACCGGGTTTATTCAAATGGTTTATGCAACACCTTTCTGAGGCCGCACTCATGATGATCATCACGATCACATCAAGAGGTTCGTACACTTATCTAATACTGTAAAATACAATGGGGTTTCACAAGAGGCAATTCGTTTGCTCCTATTTCCTTTTTCTCTCGAGGGACAAGCCCGGACTTGGCTTGATAAGGAACCACCCCAAAGTATTGCAACATGGACGGACCTAGAGACAAAGTTCATAAATTATTTTTTCCACCCTCACGTACTACCGCTTTGCGAAATGACATCATTAATTTTGAACAAAAGTACGGTGAGACATTTAATGAATCTTGGGATCGTTTTAAGGAACTTTTGAGAAAGTGTCCACAACACGGTTTTACTAAGTTACATCAAATTAATACTTTTTATAATGGATTAAGTTTGAGTGACCAAGATTCACTAAATAGTGCCTCGGGGGGGGGGGGGGGGTAAGATTCTTGTGAAAACTATGAATGAGGCTTGGGAAATTATTGAGAACAAAGCCAAAGTCCAAACCAAGAGTGTTAGGGCTACTATGGCTAGTGCTAGTACTAGTGAGACCGACAAGAAAATTGACGCGCTTACTTCAATCATGACACACCTTGCTTTACATGTTAAGAACAATGTGCAAGTGAATGCCCTGAGTGAGTCATGTGAGACTTGTGGTGGACCACATTCGTACCTAAATTGTGACAAGGTTCATGATCCCTCTCAACAAGAAGTGTATGCTTATAACACTAATGAGAGGGTGCATTTTAAACCAAATGTGGATGCTAATAATCTTTCTTATAGGTCTACTAATTATTTGGCTTCTCCCCATTTTCAATCTCATGCTAGAACCCCTCCTCAATTGACCAATGCCCAATACCCACCAAGGAACCAAGGCCAACAAAGGAATAATTATTAAGGGAATTCATCCAACAATCAAAGGAATTTTAATTCAAATCAAGGGAATTTCAATGGTCAAAATCAAGGGAATTTTAATGGGCCAAACCAAGGGTTTCAAAATAATAACTTTAACCAAGGTTTTCATAACAACAATGGTTTTAAACCACAATTTCAAAACCAAGATTTTCCTAATCAATGGTTTAATAATCAAAGCTATATTCCAATGGACTTGGTTCTACAAAAGTTGACGGAACATGAACGAACAATGAAAGCGTTGCAAGAATCGACTAGAGATAAAAGAATCAACCGATAAGAAAATTTAGACAAATGCTTCAAACACTTCGTCCCCAAGGTGCCCTCCCTTCTAATACCGTGACCAATCCTAGGGCCAACGTTAATGCCATCACTACTAGGAGCGGTAAGACCACCGAAGAACCTTCTTATTCCCCACCTAACCAAGGACCCGAGATTCCTTCTACTTCTACCTACCGTCCTTCACCTTCTACTTGTGAAATACCACCCGTAATGCCTTCGTCTACACCTTATGTCCCTCATATACCTCAAGTTTATACCACACCTTTGGTTCCAAAACCGGTTCCTTCACCTTCCACTTCTACCCCTCCTTCACCCAAGGATGTGAGTGACCAATCCACTCCAAAGCCTTCATCTCAACCCAATATACCTTATCCCTCAAGGTTGAGGAAAGAGAAATTTAAGAATAAGGATGATATTCAAGTTTTGAACTTCCTAAAAATGTTCAAACAATGGAATTTTAATATCACCTTTGCCGAGGCTCTCGCTCACATGCCTAAGATGTTTAAAAGTGATAAGGAAAAATTGCTCGATATTGCCAATACCCAATTAAATGAGAATTATTCCGCGGTTCTTTTGAGAAAACTTCCGGTTAAGTTAGGAGATCCCGGTCGATTCCTAATTCCTTGCAATTTTCCGGGTGTAGAGAATTGTATGGCTTTGGCTAGTATCAATCTTATGCCATTGTCCGTGTGGAAGAAATTATCTCTACCTGAGCTAGTCCCCACTCGTATGACATTGGAATTAGCTAACCGTTCGATTGCTTATCCGGTGGGGATAGCCGAGGATGTGTTCGTTAGAGTCGACAAATTTAATTTCCCCTCCGATTTCGTCATTGTTGACTACGAAATGGATCCCCGTGTTCCCTTAATTGTGGGACGACCCTTCTTAAGAACCGGGCGTACATTGATTGATGTAGCTGCGGGAGAACTTATCACGAGGGTCGGGGATGATAAAGTCGTCTTTAACACGGGTAAACTTTCCAAACGTCCTGATGAGCCCGAATCCGTGAATTTATCAATGTGCTCGACCAAGCATGTGAAGAACATTTCCACGTGGCTTGTAAGCGCGGTACTTCTCCTTTACCTCATGTTGAGAACGTAGCTTCTGTTGCTCCATCATTGACTCCATTTGGAGAAAGTGACTTTCTTTGAAAAGAATTTGAAGCAAGTTTAGTGGATGTGGATTTAAAATATGACGATTCTCCCTCTGATTGGGAAGAAGACATTCGTACCATTGAGAAACTTCTCAATGAGGACCATATTTCTCCACCTACTCCTAAGGAAGTTACAAACGATGATCCAAATTTGATTAAGCCTTCCACCGACAATCCTCCCGGATTTAGAGCTTAAGGATTTACCGTCTCATTTAGAATACGTTTTCCTAGAAGACAATAAGAAGTTACTCGTCATCATTGCAAAGGACTTAAAAGAGGATGAAAAATCTCGACTTATTGATGTACTTAAAAATCATAAGAAAGCAATTGCTTGGAAAATCTCGGACATCCGCGGAATTGATCCTAACTTTTTCACTCATAAAATTCTCATGGAAGATGACTTTAAACCCGTAATCCAAAGTCAAAAAAGGGTTAATCCAAAAATTCATGACGTCATTAAAAAAGAAGTTATCAAACTTCTAGATGCCGGTATGATTTACCCTATTTCGGATTTGCCATGGGTTAGTCCCGTCCATTGTGTGCCTAAGAAAGGCGGAATAACCGTTGTTCCTAATGAAAACAACGAGCTGATTCTTACTCGACTTGTCACGGGTTGGAGAGTTTGCATAGACTATCGCAAGCTCAATGATGCCACTCGTAAGGATAATTTTCCTCTTCCTTTCATGGATCAAATGCTCGAGTGTTTAGCGGGTAATGACTACTATTGCTCCTTAGATGGTTTCTCTGGGTATTTTTAAATTCCCATCGATCCAAAAGACAAAGAGAAAACCACATTCACTTTTCCTTATGGAACATTTGCTTACAAAAGAATGCCTTTCGTCTTATGCAATGCTCCTGGGACTTTCCAAAGGTGTATGATGGCTATATTCCATGACATGGTTGAAGAAACTATGAAAATCTTTATGGACGATTTCTCGGTCTATGGTGATTCTTGCTCTTCTTGCCTTGCCAATTTAGAACGTATGCTTAAACGGTGTGAAGACACTCGTCTCGTTCTTAATTGGGAAAAATGTCGTTTAATGGTAAAAGAAGGCATTGTCCTCGGTCACAAAATTTCAAAAGCTGGTATCAAAGTCGACCGTGCTCAAGTTGACGTCATTGCTAAGTTACCTCCACCTACCACCGTTAAAGGAGTTAGGAGTTTTTTAGGTCATGCGGGATTTTATCGTTGTTTCATCTAAGGTTTCTCTAAAATAGCTCGACCAATGACTCATCTCTTAGAAAAGGATGCTCCTTTCATATTTTCTCCAGATTGTCTCGACTCTTTCGAACTTCTTAAAGGTAAATTAACTAAGGCACCGGTTTTAATCTCTCCAAATTGGGAGTTACCTTTCAAGCTCATGTGCGATGCTAGTGATTTTGCGATAGGAGCGGTTTTAGGTCAACGAGTTAACAAACACTTCGAACCAATACATTATGCTAGCAAAACAATGACGGGGGCTAGATTGCATTATACCACTACCGAAAAAGAGCTTTTAGCCGTAATGTATGCTTTTGAGAAATTCCGCCCCTATCTTGTGCTTTCCACCACCATCGTTTACACCGACCATTTCGCCTTGAAATACTTGTTAACCAAGCAAGATGCTAAACCGAGACTCATTCGTTGGGTTTTGCTCCTCCAAGAATTTAAAATCAAAATTCGTGATAAAAAGGGAGTGGAAAACCTAGCCGCGGATCATCTTAGTACACTCAAGGATCCTTATCAAGGAGAATCTCCAAATCAAGAGATTAATGAATATTTTCCCATTGAGACCTTAAAGTCTATTAATTCTAATATTGATGATACCCCATGGTTTGCAGTCATTGCAAACTATTTGGCGGGTGGTGTTCTTATGGAAGGGTTAGCGTTCCAACAAAAGAAAAAGTTCTTTAAGGATATTAAGCAATATTATTGGGACGACCCTTATCTTTTCAAGAAATGTGCGGATCTTGTCATTCGTAGGTGTGTTGATGGGCCGACGACTTTATTAATCCTTGAAGCTTTCCACAAAGGACCTACCAGTGGTTACTTTGGTCCTAACTATACCGCGAAGAAAGTTTTTGACTCTGGATTCTATTGGCCCACCATTTATCTTGACGCTCATGAAATGGTTAATCATTGTGATGCTTGCCAAAGACAAGGCAAGATCACACATAAAGATGAGATGCCTCAAAATTTCATCCAAGAGTGTGAAATCTTTGACGTATGGGGCATCGACTTTATGGGACCACTTGCATCATCGAAAGGGAACAAGTACATCCTCGTAGCCATTGACAACGTATCCAAATGGGTTGAAGCAAATGCTTTACCTACTAAAGATGTGAGGGTGGTTGTGAACTTTTTGAAACAATTGTTTGCTAGATTCGGCGTTCCTCGTGCAATCATTAGTGATCGCGGTACTCATTTTTGCAATGATCAATTTGCACGAGTCATGGCTAAGTATGGTGTCAATCACCGACTTTCCACCATGTATCATCCACAAACTAATGGTCTAGTCGAGATATCCAACCGTGGACTTAAGCGAATCTTATAGCATACCGTGGGAGGGCATCGTGCCTCATGGGCCGATAAGTTAGATGATGCTTTGTGGGCTTTCCGTACCGCTTATAAGACACCTATATGTTGTACTCCTTATCGCCTTGTGTACGGAAAGGCGTGCCACCTCCCCATTGAGTTGGAGCATAAAGCTTATTGGGCCTTAAAATGGGCTAATTTTGACATAAACAAAGCCAGCGATCTTAGGAAAATCTAACTCAATGAACTTAATGAACTTAGGAATGAGGCTTATGAGAATTCGTTGATCTATAAGGAGAAAACTAATCTCATTCATGATTCTAGGATTAAGAACCGAGAGTTTCAAATAGGTGATCAAGTTTTACTCTTTAACTCTCGGTTGAAAATCTTTTCTGGAAAACATAAGATCCGTTGGTCCGGTCTATTCACCCTCGCCAAAATCTTCCCTTATGGCACCATTGAGTTATCTCAACCAAATGGGCCTAACTTTAAGGTGAATGGCCAACGTGTTAAGTTGTACTTTGGAGAGGACATCTCTCATGAGATGATTCCATCCCTCGCAACGTTTCCCTTGAATTAGTTCTGGGTCGAGTCAGGCTCGTGACTCGGTTAACAAAAACAAGCGCTTCTCGAGAGGCAACCCGATGATCTATCGTTTTTACCCGTTTTTCATAATAAGTTTAAGGGGGAGCCACGTAGGTGTTTGTTGTCTTGTTTCTTATGATGTGCAGGGATTACAAGCTTTCAAAGATCCACTTTTGATGCTATTTGACGACTCGTGATCACGTGTACCCATCTTCCCGGTTCTATCCTAAACACTTTTGATTCACTATTTTATCGATAAATGTTGAAATGGGAATCACTTTAGTTGTCTCTTCCTTAGCAAGATTTAAACAAAGTGCACAATGTCCTAAGTGTAGGGGAGTTTACTCCCACATGCTTAAACATTGAGGACAATGTTTATATTAAGTGTAATGGAGATTTCTATCGAAGATAAGTGGGCTTTCCATGAATATGTCCTCATTTTAACCAGAAATTTAATTTTTCGACGTTTTTCAAAATTTATGATCTATTTTGGCCTAGTAGTATTTTTCATTTATTTTATTTTATCTTCTTTCCTTTTGTCATCACCATCGTATGTATATATTCCATTTCAAGAATAAGTAAAACATAAATAAATTAATAAAATGGTTTTAACAAGTTTAGAAGTTTTTAATATATTAGGCCCGTCGTGAATATTTTGACTCAACCCGAGTTTACTTATCTAAGTTTACTCTAGCTAGTATCCTTAATCATATGGACCTTAATTGGTTTATTAGGCTAAGCATCCACGAGTCTCATTACTTGAGATTTTAAATTGTGGAGAACGAGATATGATAGAGCTGATAATAAGTTTAAGGGTTAATTTTTGCTTATATGAGTTTTTGTGTCTCTTTCTTCCCGCTTGTATATTTATTTGCTTAATAAATGAGGATATTTGCGGTTTAGATTCGATATTTTAGCTCTTAGCCAAATCTTTCATCTCCTTCTAATTAAACCATGAACACATTGAGGATGCCAGCGTTGTGGACTTCCGACTAAGGTGGCTCATAACCACTAAGTAGGAGGTATTCAGAACATGGGACCGTGAAATTTGGCCTAATATATATAATAAATAAAGAAAGAATAAGATTAAAACATGACCTCAAGGAGCCTTAGGGTGTGGGGCATGTAGCACGAACCTTGTCATTAGAGCCTTAGGGTGTATGGCATGGTAAGTGTTGAATAAAAATTAATAAATAATCAATTCCCTCGTTTATGGTTCAAGGAGCCTTAGGGTGTGGATCATAGATGAGGAGCATTTTTACATCTTAAAGAGCCTAAAGGGTATATGATGTGAATTTTCTAAACTCCACATAAAGTCAACATGACTTTGGAGGAAATAATAAGTAGTACTATTGGCCAAATTTCAGATCCGGGAATTTATTCCCCAAATCGTGTTAAATTATCCTTGATGTTGGATTACTTTAGTGACAACATTTTTTTAGGACGAGGCTAGGTTCTGAGTGTCGGGTTTGCACCGTTTTGCCTTCATTTTTGGACTAAAGATTATTAAATAAGTCAAATGAGCCTACGGGTGAATGACAATCTTTAAAAATCTAGAGTTATAACTTAGGAATTGGAGAAGGAGTATCACACAATTACCTTATATAAGTGGTTTTAACTTGAGAACTTATGGTAAACAATGATCTTGTTTTTAAGCTTGGTATGGGGAACGTGAAACTTGAGGGTGATTAATATTCATGACACCAAAGCCCTAATTTAAGTCTTAGATTTCTTTACAAGTTTCTTCCATCAAACAATTTCAAAGTTAATAAATTAAAGGAAATTGTTATATATTTTATAAGTTTTATCTTTTCATCGTTGTTAAGTTTCTTTTGTTATAGTAGTAGTAGTATATTATAATAAAGGCCGAGATGAGTTAATTATGATGGAAAATGTTAAACTATGCATTTATATTATGCATTGCATGAGGGCATTGCAATCGTCAAGTGTAGGGAACTTAATAAGTGTGAAAATACTTATCCTTTCACCACTTAAAACAACTAAAAACGAGACTAAAACGTGTATTTAATGTCGTAAAAGTCGGAATTATGCGTGGCTTGTGTTTTTATTGTGTTTTAGGACAAAAATATTAAAAGGAAGAAAACACGGGCTTTCACGGGCTTTTTTCGAAGAAAAAGACAAAAGACGAAGTCAAAAGATCAAAAGTGCAAGAAGAACGGAAGTCAAAGGCCTATTCTGAAGATTTATCGAAGAAAAAGTCTAAAGACGGAAGTTTAACGAAGTCGAAGAACCAAGTCTAATAAATGAAGAAAATTAGAAGCCTAGTTCTTTTATCCATCGACAAATCCCGAGACAAAGTCGAGAATGTCGAGTTATTTAAAAAGACGAGAAGACAATAGAAAGAAGAAAGCATCAACACCAACTTCCCTTCCCCTATATATAGTCTCCTAATCTTTCATTTTAGGAGTTAGTTCATTTTTAGTTTTTCAATATAGGTAATTAGGAGTAGGTGTTTACTTTCTCTCTCTAGTTTCTCTTTTAAAGTTTTCTTAATCTTTCATCTTAATCTTGTATTTGGATCTTAATCTTCATTGATTCAAGCTTATTATATATTTCTCATTCTTCCTTTCTTAATCTTAATCTTATGGTTGATTTGATTAATCATGTAGTTTGTTTAACTTTGTTGATTGTTTGATTGATTTGCTTATTTGATTGTTCTTATTGATATGGTGTGTTTGATGTTTTAGCTTATTGTGCTTATTGCTTTTTTTGTTTGTCTTATTTTTAACTAAGTGGTTTTAATAGTTTAAATCTTTTAAAAGTTGATTTTTAATATTTTGATTATTTAGTGTTTTTAATGTTTTTGATATGTGGCTTATTGGCTTTTTCTTAAAATTTGTTTTGTTAAAGTTTTGGTTAAGTGCTTATTTGATTTTAGCTTATTTTTCTTAATCCGGGTTTCCTAAACCCTTTTATTCCGAACTGTTATTTTTGTTATTATTCCGACTTACTTGCAACTACGTTATTCCGAATTATACTTGTTTTATTGCATTCCGGATTAGATGTCTTAGGCTCATTCCGAATTACTCTTTTTATATCTCCATTCTGAATTAGGTACCAACCAAATATTCCAAATTAGCTTTAAAATAGATATTCCGGATTATATTACATGTTCACATTCCGGATTAGGTAGTAGTAACGATTTCCGGATTAGAATAGTTTTGTTGGATTCTGGATTACCTCAAAAACATGCATTCTGAATTACATTGTGAATCATATTCCGGATTGTGTGCAAAGCGTGGATTCCGGATTGAGTGTAGAATTGGATTTCGGATTAGGTGCAACTTTTACTTATTCCGGATTAGAACTTTAACTGTTTTCCGAATTTCATCTTGAATGGGGATTCCGGATTAGTTTAAAACGTGGATTCCGACTTAGGTTTCATTTTTGGCTTCTTGAATTATATTTTGATATCTTTCTCGAATTGTTTTTAAACTTTTAATATTCCCGCCAATTTTCTTAAACTTTGTTTATATTGTTTTGTCTTAGTTTATTTTCAAATTTGCATTTTATTAAGATCTAAAATTTACTTAATTTCTTTTAAATCTTGTCATTTAGTTTATACTTTTAAAGTTTTCATTTTTAAATAGAAATAGATAACCACCTTTTCTTTTATTCACCAAAAATAATTGAGTCACACTTTAACCAGAGATCAATTCGATTAGACCAAATTCAAAGAACATTTTTTTAGATATTAGGGGTTATATACATAAACCACCAGATTTTTTACCTCCATTCGCAGCGCCAAACTCAGCCCGGCTATCAGCGCTTCATGATCCGCCTCCATTTCGTTGTACTGAATTCAAAGCGTAATGCATGGGTGATTTGTATATCTCCCTGATTCGTAAGGATGAATCCTGCATCTGGTCCTCCTATCCTTGTAAAGCTTGTCGAGAGTAGGGTCCATGGGAAGTCTGTTGATGATCCTATGCCTCTAGATGTGTTATCTTTGTGTGGTATTAATTGGTAACTTTCATAGCTACTCTTCCTTCATGTTGAATATGGGCGTGAGCTTGTCCTATATTCGCTTTCTCTGACATCTTTTCTCTTTCTGCTATTGGTAGAAAAACTGTTGATTTCCTCAAGTGTGTCCACATTACGAATTGTAACTATTCCCTCTTTCACTGTAAATTTTAGCATTCCGTGAATTATGGATGGTACAACGCACAATATTAAGAGGGCAGGCTGTCTAATGATACCTGTATGACGACTAGGATCGCACAACCATAAAGTCCATCCACATAGTAGTCGAATGTCCAATAGGTCCCACTGTTACTTGCGTACAGAGGTGTCCTAAGGGTCGAGTCTTGTCGTTGTTGAATCCTGTGAGTACTGACGAGGTCTCTTTTAGATCCCTCTTAATCTCCATTGGAAATTACGCAAAGCAATGCTCATTCAGGATGTTCGCTGCGGATCCTCCGTCAACACACATGTCGCCTATGACATGACTTCCGAGCATTATGTCGATCGATAGTGAACCTATCCTATAATCCATATCAGTAAGAACGGGGAACCATATCTCCTTGTCGTGCGAGAACTCTTGTATCGTTCTCCTTTGCATGTGCGACTTCCCCTTTTGTACCATATAGATGGTTATAGGCTTTTCTTTTGGCTTTTTGGCTTCATTCTTCTTTGCATCAATCCCCTTTCTCGAGTCCCGTATGAGGTGGTTCTGTTTACTATCCTTAACAAGACTCTCAATGTGCCTTTTTAGTTGGATACACTCATCCGTAGCGTGTCCCTTATCATTGTGATACTCACAGTGCTTGCTGTTGTCCCTTTTGTCTGCTGGACCGATCATTGGGCTGGGCTTTAGGAAATTCACGCCTTTAGAGAGGAATATCTCCCTAGTAGTTTTTTGCAATAGGGTGAATTTACTTTTGTTATTGCGCGCAGGCTTCGCTGTACTACGGAAGTCCAAGGTACGGCTAATGTTCTGGCCATACGACTGTTTCCTCGATCGATCTTGGAATTTGAAATTCGAGGCCGCTTGTCGGCTGTCTGCTGCTGCTGCTTCTCCTTGAATAAACGCGCAGACCCTCTTAATCACTCCATCAAAGGTTTCTTGGGTCCTATCGTTTAGTTTTCTTATTAGGTCTTGATTAGTGATGCCTGCAAGGAACCCTCAAATCTTTAGGATTTCTTGGCACTCCTTGATTTGGTTGCACTCAAATTTGAAGCGCTCCATAAAATCTTTCAGACTTTTGTTGTGCCTCTGCTTCACCCTCGCGAGTGACACGAGGCTCTTATCGCACTTCTTTTACTGGACATAGTTCCTTCTAAACGCCTTCCTTAACTCCTCGAAACCATTAATGCTTCTTTGTGGAAGTTTGTCGAACCAGTTTCAAGCATTCCCAATTAGGGTTGAGTTAAACATGTGGCACCACACTGCTTCTGGCCATTGCTCTATTCCTGCCTGGGATTCAAAAACCTTCAGGTGGTCGTCCAGGCCTGTTGTTCCATCATAGGTTTTGACATTGGACGACATTCGTCTCTTCTTGTTATCTTTAAATGTTGGGAATAAAATGTAGCCAGTACACTTGGACGCTGACAAGAAGAAAACAAGCGTTGATAAGAAGAAAACAAACGTTGATAGATCAAGCATTGATAGGAAGAAGTCAAGCGTTGATAGGTTGAAGACAAGCACTGATAGAAAGATATGGTCTACGCGTATTATGTTTATAGTTTGTTTCTAGTAAAGATAGGATCAACAATGTATTTTCTATAATTATCTTTACCTAGAATAGCTGATACGTAGACTCTTATACAAGGCCTCTTATGTCTATAAAAGAAGAGCTTTAGGTTATGTTTCATATAAGTTTTTCATACGTTTAAAAGTTTGTTATCATCAATCAAGTGAAAGTTTGTTTTACAATTGTTTGTGTGTTCTTGTTTAAGTATTAATTCCGCATATTACTTAAATTGTTTTATACACAACAAAGTTTCTCTACGTGTTTAACTTGATTTAATCTCGTTTACACAAGCTAAATTGATCTAAGTTTGGGATCAACAAGTGGTATCAGAGCTTGTTGAGAAACTCTGATCTAAAGAAAACAAGAACCCTAAATCACCAAAAACCCTAGTTTTCACAAAACCCTAAAAACATCATGTCTACCCAGAAGTAAACTCCTCCTCCTCCTCAAACCACAACATCAAGATTCCCATGCTAGACCCAGACAATTTTGAGCTGTGGAAGTTTAACTTTGAGCAATATCGGCAAATCCATGACTATACTCTATGGGAAATTATTGAATATGGAAACACATTCAATAAGGCTCAAAAGATTGCAGATGCCATTGCTGCAAGAACAGCTGTTCAAGGTTCTACGGAAGAGGATAGAAAAGAAAAACCTGATGATGGTAGAGCTGTCTCAGTTGAGGACATAGCAAAAAGAAGAGTTGATATGAAAACCCTAAGCATTCTGAAACTCTCTTTGGGACAAGAAAATCAGCACAAATACAGAGGTTATGAGTCTGCAAAAGATCTTTGGGCAGCCCTTGAAGTTGCCTATGGTGGTAATGCTGATACTGTGGAAGAGAAAAAAAAGCAAATCTTGCATGAGTATGCTGTTTTTAAGGCTTAACCTAATGAGAAGCGAAGTAGTGTGAGAAGCAAACTTCTTGACATTACAAGCAAGCTGTCCTTCATGGGGACAGTGATTGGTGATGTTGACATTATTGCTACTTTTCTTAAAAGCCTTGGTGATGCATGGAAGATTGAGGCAAGGTCTATAATTGCCAATAACACTCACAAAAGTTCTACTTTTGATGATGTGTACAATAAACTGAGGCTGATAGAGAATGAAACTCTTTTGGATCATGGAAGCAAGTCTACCAATGGAAACATGGCCTTCTTCTCACATAGTGAAGGTCAATTTGCTCAGAAGGAGTCATACATGCATCCAGTTACTAGAACAACCTGTGTCAACGCTGGATCATATCCTGTCAGCGCCTCACATTCAGACGCTGACACATACAAAATTGACTCTCCAAGAGTTAAGCCTGCTGGTATGGATTTGGATACTGTGTGTGCATACATTGCTTCATTGCCCAATGGTTCAGTGATTACTTACCTTGAGCAAATAAGTGATGAGCATTTGGAGGAGATGGACATAAAGTGGAATATGGCTCTTGCAAGTATAAGAGAAAACAGATGGAATAGAAATATTCAAGAAGAAGATGACTTTTAATGCCAAGGACACTGCTGGATTTGATAAATCCAAGGTTGAGTGTTATAATTGTCATCGTATGGGACACTTTATGAGAAAATGCAGATCTCCAAGAAGATCTGATGCTGGAAAACCCTCAAGCCAAATTGTTAAGGCTCAGGATCCCAAGGCCATGGTTGCAATGCAAGAAATTGATGGTGTTGGATGGGATTGGAGCTATTTGGCTAAGGATGAGGAAGAGAATAAAGCTTTGGTTGTTGAGATGGAAGAAGAAGAGCATGTTCACTATGCTCTCATGGCACACTCCTCATCTTCATCAGACAATGAGGTATATCATGATGCTTTTTGTAGTAAGGGTTGTCGTTTAAATACTAAAAGACTTAACAAAGAGGTTTTAAGATTGTCAACAAATGTGGGTAATGAGAGATGCAAGTTGTCTAACTATCAACTTGCTCTTACTCAAACTGAAAAGACTGTAGCTGAGTATAAGAAAGTTGAGCTAGACCTAAAAGATAAAATCAATATCTTAAAACATGATTTAAATGCTAGTACTAATATCAGAAACATCATGGAGAGGGTCAATGCTAAATTACAGGCTAAGTTAGATGAGGCTATCAAGAATAAGGATAATGTAGATCTTAAAATTCAGAGATTTGATAAAGCCTCACAAACCCTAGGAGAATGTGTTAGTAAACAAAGGGATTCCAGGGATATGACTGGGATTGGGATGAAAGAGTATGCTGGTGTTCCACCACCAGCTGGGGACTTCTATGGTGTCCAAAGAAAGGACTTATCTTGGACTGGTTTTACCAGAACTCCAAGAATAGGAATTTATTCCTCCAACAAGAGTTCTTACCCTAGTAGAAGAATACAGGCAAAAGTTGATTGATTTGGATCAATGGAAGAAAGCCAACCCTACCTTGTTTGTCAAGGGTGTCATGCTTAGTGATAGCCCAAATGAGTCTACCCCTATCAAAGTAACAAACCCAATCACTGGCAAGACTGTTGACCTTGGCTCAAACGTTGTTAGAAAACCTAGCATTAAATATGCAAAAAATGTATAGAAATACTAGGTCACCAAAAAGCCAAATTAGTGATAATGGAACAGGTTTCTTTTCTTCTAGACCCAGAGTTATGTCTAGAAAAGCCTGTTATACTTGTGGTAGAAGAATACAGGCAAAAGATGATTGATTTGGATCAATGGAAGAAATCCAACCCTACCTTGTTTGTCAAGGGTGTCATGCTTAGTGATATCCCAAATGAGTCTACCCCTATCAAAGTAACAAACCCAATCACTGGCAAGACTGTTGACCTTGGCTCAAACGTTGTTAGAAAACCTAGCATTAAATATGCAAAAAATGTATAGAAATACTAGGTCACCAAAAAGCCAAATTAGTGATAATGGAACAGGTTTCTTTTCTTCTAGACCTAGAGTTATGTCTAGAAAAGCCTGTTATACTTGTGGTAGCTTTTCACATTTAGCCTATAAGTGTGTCAACGTTTCCAAGGTCAACGCTGACAAAAAGTCAAACACTGTCAAACCCAAAACTTTTGTTCAACAAAGTTCACAAGTTGTTAGACCAGCTCCATTCTTTTCAAAAGGGTCTAATACTTATGGACAAAGACCTTTTCAGAAGACCAATACATGGTCTAATAGGCAATGGGTTCCTGTAGCAAACCCTAGGTTCAACGCTAATAAGGGTAATTTCAGTGTTGACAAGACCAAATCAAACGCTGACAGAAATGTTGCCAGACCAAATAATGGTAAATATTTGCAACCAAAGGGAAAGGGGTCTAAAGCTTCTTCTAGCTTGACATGGAGACCTAAGAAAGATCAAAACCCTAATTCAAATGGGATTTCTATGACCTGTAACAGATTTAATTATATTTCAAAGGTCATCACAAAACCAATTGGGTTTAACTGGGTGTTTAATCCAAAAAGGGATGAACAAGGGGTTGTTATGAGGACTAAGTCTGTTCTTGTTGAACAACCAAATGAATCCAAGTCTGCTCAGGCTTGGGTTCCCAAAGAAAACTAATTTGTTTTCTTTATGTGCAGGGCATTCAAAAACATGTTAATGATTATGGCTATTGGGATAGTGGATGCTCTAGGCACATGACTGGGAAGGAAGATTATCTCACAAACTTCACTCCCATTAAGGATGGTGATAAAGTTTACTTTGGAGGCGGATATGGAACTATCACAGGCAAAGGAACTCTTCTCACCAACAATTTGCGTTTTGAAAACGTGTTTCTGGTAAAAGAACTTGACTATAATCCTTTTAGTGTATCACAAGTTTGTGATAACAAAAATAAGGTTCTTTTCACTGATACTATATGCTTGGTGTTGAGCAAGGATTTTAAAATACCAGATGAGAAATTCATTGATTATAGGACACCTAGGCATAAGGAAATTTATAATGTGAATCTTAATGGGATTAGGATGAATAATAACTTGTCATGTCTTTATGCTAAGGCTTCAGTTGATGAGAGTAATCTATGGCACAAGAGACTAGGGCACATTAACTTTAAAAATATAAACAGGCTTGTGAGACTTGGCTTGGTTGATGGTTTGCCTGAAAAGGCTTTCCACAATGACCACTCTTGTGCTGCATGCCTTAAAGGCAAACAACACAAGGTCTCATTTAAGTCTAAACAGGTGCACTCTAGTTCTAAACCACTTCACTTGCTGCATATGGACTTGTTTGGTCCTACTAATATAGAAAGCTTGAATGGTAAATCTTACTGCTTTGTCATCACTGATGACTTTTCTAGGTTTACTTGGACTTTCTTTTTAGCCTTGAAAAGTGACACTTCTGACACTTTAATTAACTTTATTAACCAAATTGAAAAGAAGACTAGTAATGAAGTTAAAATGCTTAGAAGTGATAATGGTGGTGAGTTTAAAAATAAGCTGTTGGATGATTTTTGTGCCAAGAAAGGGATTACTGGACAGTTTAGTGTTGCCAGAACCCCACAGCAAAATAGGGTTGCTGAGAGAAAGAATAGAACCCTAATTGAAGCAGCCAGGACTATGTTGGTTGATGCTCACTTTCCCATTGCTTTTTGGGCTGAGGCTGTGAATACAACTTGTTATGTTCAGAATAGAGCATTAGTCAACAAGATACATAACAAAACACCTTATGAGTTACTTTGGGGAAGGAAACCTAATATTTGTTTTCTTAAACCTTTTGGTTGTCATGTAGTTGTGTTGGACACTAGTGATGCCTTAGGTAAATTTAGTGCTAAAGGTGATGAAGGCTACTTCATGGGTTATTCAGTGCAGAGTAAAGGATATAGGGTTTACATTAAGAAGGAAAAACGTATACTTGAAAAAGTACATGTTAGGTTTTTAGAAAGTAAACCTAGTGATCCTAAAAGTGGTCCAAATTGGTTATTTGACTTGGAACCTCTACCTAGAACTTTGAATTATATGCCTGTTACTAATCCAAACATTGTGAAGGTAACTTCAAGTGTTGTGGAAGAACCATTTGTTGTTGTTTCAGGTACACAGGTTAATGAAGAGGTTGGATCACAAGCAGACAAGTCATCTCCCATACTTGAGTATGTCACTATTCCCATATGGACAGATGCTTTTGCTGCTGCTACTGCTGTTGGAAAGGAAAACGGTGGTCCCCAAGTATCACCAGTTAACAACATGCATGGTCTTTCAGGCGCTGACAAAGGAAAATATGGCGCTGACAAGACAAATTCAGGCGTTGATGGCTCAAACGTTGACAACTCTAGTTCAGGCGTTGATGGCCCAAACGCTGACAACCTTGGTTCAGGCGTTGACAACTCCTTTGACCATATTTTCTCTTCTAATTTTGAACAAGGTGAACCTTCAAGCAGAAATGGAGAGGTTCATACAGATATTGATGGAAGAGAGTCTGAAGAAGATATTGTTAACTTGGAAGATGAGATTGAAGACAACAGACTTTTTGAGGGAGGAGTTCTTACTTCTACAATGAAGGATCACCCCTCTTCTCTAATTATTGGTGATGGGATGTATCCTGTTCAAACTAAAAGATCTCATCAGAATATTGGAGGATTTATTGCCAATATACACAAGCAGTTTGATACCCCTCTTGTTCAAGCATGTTTGGTTGCCTGTTTTCTGTCACAATAGGAACCCAAGAAGATTTTTGATGCTCTCAAAGAACCAAGTTGGGTGGAAGCAATGCAGGATGAGCTTCACCAATTTGCTATTCAGGATGTTTGGGAGTTAGTTGATTGTCCCAGATATGTCAAACCTATTAGGACAAGATGGGTTCTTAGAAACAAGAAAGATGAAAGAGGCATTGTGGTCAGAAACAAGGCACGTTTGGTGGCTCAAGGATATACACAAGAGGAAGGGATAGACTATGAGGAGGTCTTTGCACCAGTTGCAAGGATTGATGCTATAAGAATATTTCTAGCCTATGCTTCTTGCATGGGCTTTATTGTCTATCAAATGGATGTGAAGAGTGCTTTTCTTTATGGCACAATTGTAAAAGAGGTTTATGTAATGCAGCCTCCTGGTTTTGAAGATCCAGAGCATCCAGACAAGGTATATAGAGTCAAGAAAGCTATGTATGGACTTCATCAAGCCCCAAGAGCATGGTATGGTACATTGTCCACCTATCTGGTGGAAAATAGATTCAAAAGGGGCACCATAGACCAGACCTTATTTACAAAGAAGACTGGTAAGGATGTCTTACTTGTTCAGGTTTATGTGGATGATATCATCTTTGGATCATCAAACCTAAAGATGAGTGAAGAATTTTCCAAGCTTATGACAGACAAGTTCAAGATGAGTTCAATGGGGGAAATGAACTTCTTTCTAGGGTTACAAGTTCAACAAAAAGAAGATGGTATCTTCATCTCTCGGGATAAATATGTAGCAGAAATCTTGAAGAAGTTTGGCTTTTCTCCACATGAGAAAAGGGCTAGTACTCCTATGGATAGATAACACCCTTGGGGAAAATTTGGAGATGGAAAAGATGTGGATGTCAGGCACTATAGATCAATGATTGGTTCATTGATGTATCTCACAACCTCAAGACCTGACATTATGTTTGTTGTTTGTGCATGTGCACACCATCAAGTGACTTCCAAAGAGTGTCACCTTCATGCTGTCAAGAGAATCTTTAGGTACCTTAGATATTATCCAGATTTGGGATTATGGTATCCAAAAGAGTCACCATTGGAGCTTATTGCATATTCAGACAGTGATTATGGTGGTGACAAATTTTATAGAAAATCCACAACTGGTGGATGTCAGTTTCTTGGGAGTAGGTTGATATCTTGGCAATGCAAGAAACAAACAGTGGTGGCCAATTCTACAACTGAAGCATAGTATGTTGCTGCAACTGCTTGTTGTGGACAAGTCTTATGGATTCAGAACCAGTTGTTGGATTATGGGTATAATTTCATGCATACCAAGATTTTTGTAGACAATAACAGTACTTTATGCATTATTAAAAATCCTGTACATCATTCTAAAACAAAACACATAGAAATTAGACATCATTTTATAAGAGATTGTTTTGAAAAGGGTTTAATACAACCAGATAGGGTTGACACAGAAGAAAATGTGTCTGATTTATTAGCTAAACCTTTTGATACTGGAAGGTTTCAATACTTGGTTACAAGTATTGGAATGATCAATCTCACTTAATATGTGTTTTGGGGTCTTAGTGTAAAAGTATGTACAGGATATGCATTGTTATTGGTCTTTTTGAAAAGTTAGATTTTCCACTATATTTGTCTAACGCTGACACAGGTTATCTTAACGCTGATAAGTGTTATCGTGACGTTGTCAGCAATATGTTAGTTTTGTGGTTTTTGATCTAAGTGTGCAGTCGTTGTTAGCATTGTACCATTGGATACAAAGTTGCTTATGGATCCTTGGAGCATCATTCGAGCATGTTTCAAATTATAGATGATGGTTGGAATATTTATATTCCTATCTTGACATAAATTTTTATTTACATGCATCTTATTTGGCAACTTGTGTATCACAGTTTAAGGGGAGGTTTTAGGAACCTTTAGGACTTTTGAGTATTCTTATAATACTCTTATCACAATTCTAGATTGTGTCCGCAGGTGAGTATGAGTTAGTTTACTAAATCATGAGGCACTGTAGCATGCAAAGTTGACATACTATGCATGCTGCCAAGACCTTTTTGGCCTAGAATTGGATGTGGTATGTTAGGAGATTTAGGAATGATTTATATTAGTTTTACCTAGGAGTTACAATGGATTTTATGAGATAACTTAATTGTTAAGAATTTTGGTTAGCAAGGGACACTAGAGGACTGTTATGTCTATCTTGCATAAGCAAGTGTGCATAACTGGATAGTGCTTGCCGCCCTATAATAATTATCAATTTATAGGTTATCTTCACTAGGATAAATTACTTTGTTAAGGTCCTTTTTCATTTTTATTACTTTTATTTTTGGACGCTGACAAATATTTTTCCAAGCATTGTTGTGACCAATTTAGACGCTGACATGGCTTTTGCAAACGTTGACAAGAATATAGCCGTTGGGCGTTAATAGGTTATTTTTTACCGTTGACACTCATTGGGACCTACCCAGTTGTTATTTTTGACAAATTTTGGGGCCGTAATTTTGGGAGTAGATAACTTTTAATTAATGCACAAGATAACTTATTTTCTTTTCAATATTTTCATCATTATATTTTGAAAATACTTGCCTTATTTTTAACCAATCACATGTGCCTATCTCTCCTATATATTTGGCTATTATTTTTAAACAGGGTACTATCATATTCTTATCTAACACTTTTGTTAATGCAAGTGATGCCTAAAAACATTATTAGTGTTAACTAATCTTTCTTAGTTTTGATCACAACAAACTATACAACACATGTGTAAAACATAAAACGAATTATTTAACTAACACTATCATCAAGGTAATAATCATATCACTAACCTTTCTTAATCATACTTAGTGATCATCAAAATGATTATCCTTAAAACTCACTTTTGTTAATATGACAAAAGACTTTTTAATAAACTTTCTTTTTTAGAAAATGTTTTATTAAAATGGTAAATGTAAATTTGAAAATAGCATATTCCATATGCTATTAGAATATCCTTTGAAGGCTTAAAATACCTCAGATATTCCTACCCCACTAACAGACAAAAAACGGAGCGTACTCTACGGGCGGAACCTTAAGTAGCTAGGCGGTTCCCTAGCGATAAGGAACCACCGGGCTAGATAAGGTACCGCGCCCAGATAGTCGTTATACTTTGTCTCCTTTAAATAGTGGATCAAATCTCATTTTCCAATAAGCCTCTTGGACGTTTTTCTCAGCCCCCTTTCTCTTTTCTATAGCATAATCATTAGTAAATGATCACTTAAAGTATTAAGGATGTTTACATATGATTATCCTCTTGATCCCCTCCTTTACCTTGTCCAATGAGAAGATCACTCACTCACTAGTGTTGTGATAAAGATGAATCCATGAGCTAGTCATATTCATCATGATACCCTTTTTTTTGTTAATCCATTGTATTTATTTATACTTGGACTAGTTGTGTTCATCCAAGGTATTTGTGAATACTTAGATTTGTTGTGTACATCCATTGCATATGTGTTTGCTTGGATTTATGTTGTGTAGATCCAAGCTACATGTGTGTACTTGGATATGTTTAGTTGAGTTGTAATAGATTGATTAGAAGTTCTCACTAAACTATAAAGTGATGTGGTTGTGTCTAGTAAGTTCTCACTTAACTTGAAAGTGATTATTAGTTGTGTTGTGTGAAGTTCTCACTTAGCTTCAAAGTGAAGAGTCGTGAAGATTTGTTCTAGCTTTGGACTAGAACTCGACATCTAGCCTTGTTTCGTAAAATGGTGAAGTAGGCAACGTCGTGAATGTTGGTTCTACCTTGAGATTAGAACTCGACATCTAGCCTTGTGCCGTTAAATTGTGAAGTAGGCAACATTGTGTAGATTGGTCCTAGCTAAAGATTAGGTCTCGACATTTAACTTAGTGTTGGAAAATAATGTAAGCGACGATGTAAGGTTTTCTCCGCCAAGAAGGGAGCTTGTGGATATAGTGGAAATCTCGAGTAGGTGTACTCGAGGAGTGGAGTAGAAACGAGGATAGAGCCTCGTTGTCGAACCACTATAAATCTTGGTGTCTTCCCACTAGGTTGTCTCCTTCCTTACTCTTTACTTATTTCATTATCATTACACTTACCTATTATCTTTACTAGTGCATTTGAATTGAACCTAATCATTATGCAACTTAGCTTCAAGCAAAAGATAGTTTTGATACAAACCAAATTGAAAGTAATTTTAATTTGGTTGCCAATCGAAGAGAAACTATTCAACCCCCCCTTCTAGTTTCTAAAATTGGTATCAGAGCGATGGTCACTCAAGATCTTTGAAGTATATTGTACTTTGAAACTTGGATCGATCCATTGTCTCCTCAAATTAGAAGGTCAAGTTGTACTAAAGTTTCTCTTTGGTCAAAACTATTTTGTTTTTGAAAAATAGGTCTTTTAATTGGTAATATTGCATCCCTCTTTAGAATTAGTAGTCTTTATGCATTTTAGATCTACTCTTGAAATGTATCTACTAGTTTGCATCTTGCTTTGTGTAGGTACTCATGAAGATCAATCACTTAATTGGTTGTGGATTGAGCTACTTGCACTTGTAGAAGACTCATCTTCATTGATCTTTAACATCCTTGAATGATGATACCAAGATGATTGGGAATGATACTAGTCCTTGAAGACTCAGTACTCATCATAGTCATTGTTGGACATAGCATTGATTCCTTGATGGATTGCTCTTTGTAGCCAAGGTACGCTTTCGTTCTTCCACACGCCCTTTGATCATTCTTTTGATCATTACTTGACTATGTGCTTGTTCTTGGCATCCTTGCCTTGATATTTGTTTGTGGTTTGTGATTCTTTTCTTTTATCCTCTCAAACCTTCATTGCTTGGATACTTCACTCACTATGGTGATGTAGAGTGAGTTAGTAGTAGCTTAAAGTATCAAGCATGATTTCCATGGTTTGCACCCATACGGTTAGTAGGCCCTTTGTAGTAGAGAAAGTGAATCAATACCTTGCTCATACTTTGGTCTAGACTAAGGCTATTGTTGAAAGTGATCTTAGTCTACGCATCAATATTTGCTTTGTGTTTATTCATTACCAAAGCCGTTTAACATTTCGCCGGAAAGGCACATCTTAAACCACTATATATGACACAAGCTCTTCGTTACCACTATTTGAAGATTGTCATTAATCCCTTGAGCATTGATCTTAGTCTTGATTCACTTCCCTTGACTTCTCTCCACTTTGCTGTTTTGCTACGAGTAGTCGTTTGTCCATTTCGGTTCTTTTCGATCTCGATTCAACTCGTAATCCTTCATTAAAGCATATTGCCTAGTATTATGATGATCTAATGTTATTCTAAAAGGTTCATGATATAATTTTAAGTATTTTAGAAAAACTTGGTTTTTAAAATTTGGCGTTTTTCATTGATAAAAACCAGCCTCTGTAGGCGGTTCTTTATCTCTGGCAGCTCAAACCCGCGGTTCTCTATCGATAAGGAACCGTGGGCAGTAAAGTTTGTCAGAGCGATAGTTTGATTATTTTATTCTTTTTCAAACCACTATCTCTCTCTCCCAAAAACACACAGCCGACGGTTTATCATATTTCCACCATTGTTGAAGCTTCAAAAACATTCAATCACTCAAATTAATTGATTCCAAGTTGTGGGTTTCACTCATCCTTCATCTAACATCAATTAATTGTAAGTATTTTCTTTCAATTTCATCTATTTTGCTCTAGGGTTCATCCTTTCATGATTGGAGATTTTTAAAATTGAAATTGAATTAAAACCTTAATAGGAATGTGGGTTGACATGGTTATTTTACTATGATTCCTTGGGTTCACATTCATTAAGATTTCACTAAAACCCACTTGTAGAACAAATCCGAATTTTGGCTAAATGATTTTGGTTAAAATATGGAATTGAGATGAACCCATGAACTAATAGGTAGTTGCATTGTTAATGCTTACCTAAAAACATTGTTTTGAAAAACCAATGTTCTAAGTCCATTGTTGATCCAACATAGTTCATATGTTCTTGGTAAATAATGGAATAGCTACATTGTGAACATGAGAATGATATGGATTCAATCCTTTGTTTGTCAAGAAATTGATATAACACATTCTCATATTTTCGATTTTTGATTCTAATTTTTCATATGAGTGATTGGAAAAATATTGTCTTATGTTTATATTAGGTACTAATCATGCCTTCTCAATATCAAATGGATCATCAATTCACTAGACAATACATGCCAAACCTTTCCCAAACCTATGCTTCCCCTCAACTTCGAAACTCATTTCCATCCCTTTCTACTCGTTGTTTCCATGAGGGTAGAGTCGTTGACGAGGGAATAACGGGTTATGACTATATCCAATCTATGTTTGAGCTTTCGGGGTTTGATTGCTTGCTCAACATAGAAGAAGATATTTACCACTTGTTCCTTCTTGAATTCTTTAGCACCTACTCCATGCTTGAATACAATGGATAAATCTTCACTCATTTCGTGTTGAATGATCAATTGATTCAATACTCCCTCGAAAACTTTGGTGAAATTCTTGATGTGCCATATGAAGGAACTTGTCGTTTTACGGATAAATGGAGACTTGATGCTCTCTTGGAATCCTACGATAAACCTCCAAATGACCTCACCGAAATTGAACTAGAGTTCATCCTTGACATCATTTTGAAAGAGCGTGATGGAAACGTTGTGAGAAGCCTTTATTCAAATGTGCGAAATGTGAATCGATATGAAGTGCTCTCTCGCGACCTTAAGAATTTTATGGTCCAATGGGCAAATATCCTTAGGGAGAATGTCTTTTGTCTTGGTGGAAACCAAGATCATATCCCGGCATGTAAGGTGCATATGTTGAGTTGCATCTTTACATCCACCAAGTACAATTTGGCATTCTATATCGCTCGACGAATATATTATGCCCTTTCAAAGCCCAAAACAAACCTTCCCTATTCTATGCTTCTTACTCGCCTTTTCAAAAGGGTTGCTCATGACTTTCCCCACCTCGATCTCTCTCGCTTTCACCCGGTTCATCCGGTTATGTTGCCTATTCAAGAGGTATATGCAAGAAAGCCAAGAAGTGATCGAGGTTCGCGAAAATCCGATCATCAAGAGACGGATGATGAGGATACCTATATGCCAACAAGTGATGGTGATGGCATAGGTACTAGTTCTCACTTCAACTCTTCGAGTAATTCCCACCCATCCTCAAACTCATTCGTGGATGGACTTGAAGACTTGGCTCCCCCACCTCATTACTCCTCTAGTGAAGTACCGGAAGATCTCAACATGGAGCATCTCTACCGTGAAAATATTAGGACTAGAGGTGAATTGCATGAACATCAGGTTGAGTCAAGGAAGGGATTCAAGTATTTGGAGAATATGATCAAGGGATTGGGCAAGAAGAGAAGGTGAAGGCTTTGAAGTTTCTCAAAGAATACATGTTGGTAAACATGTAATGTTGAACAAATTTTTTTTATTATCTTGGATGTGTATTAACTTATGATACATGTTTGGATTGCTATTTATTTTAATCCTAAATGTTGTCTATGCCATCATGTTTATGATTTACATAGCTTTGTACATCCTATATGTTAGTTAGCTTCTTAGATTTTGTTTAGTAGTTAACCTTGGCTTGTGAATCCTTTGATAAAAATCTGGGTTAACTGGTGTATGGCGGATTGTATATGTGATAATTAAGATACATTATAGGGTAAATTAGAAAATTACCTTTAGGAAAAAGTAATAGACTAATATTACCAATGACGAATTCAATTAAACACGTGATGAACCAAGTTCGTTGTACACGAAGATCTTATGAATTTGAGACGTTTTTGTATCGATTTGGACAATTGATTCAAACTGGTTTTCGGTTTTTAAACTAAAAATTAAATCTACCAATTTCAAACTAATTTTAATCCTAAAGTGCATGAATCCTAAACCCCCAATTAATTATCAAAAAACAATTACTTAAAATTAACACAATTTAAAAATTAATCTATTTAATAAAAATAACTTTTAGAAACTTGAAAACTTATTAAAACTAATTAAAACTTCATTAAATCTAGGAAAAATAATTAAATCTATTAAAAGAAATAACTTTTACTTTACTTAAACAAATTATTTAAAATCTACTATACTTTTTATTAAGTAAAGTCTATTTTTTTTAAAACCATTTTTATTTAAACTTAAATTAATAACAATCTAATATTTTAAAACTAACTTAACTTTTTTTAAAAATAAAAAAATTACTAAAGCAAAATATTAGAAAACGTAAATCTAGTTAAATCAACTATAAAGTCAAAATCTGCCAAACTTAAATCCACTATATTAATTAATAAACCGAAAGAGAACTTAAAAGAGCTACTAGCTCAGTTGGCAAACACGCTAGGTGGTGAGCAAGGAGACTCGAGGTCGAATCCCATGAACGGCATGTTTTTGATATTTATTTTTGTGACCAAGAAAATTACACAGTCACAGGAGTGACTTAAAATGATGATATTAAGATTAACAGAAGAATACACCAGTTCCCAAATTAGTTTCTTTGGGTAACAAAACAGAACAAACAATCTATTCAAAAGATATTATCACAGTACTAAAACGAATTAGGCAAACTTGCAATTACTCACAACTAAATGATATGTATATAACAGCTTCTAAAAAAACAAAGACATAAACAAAGACAGCAGTAGAATATTCAGCAGACATTCATAGAACAAATCCTAAACAGATTCAGACATTTATATAAAACCGAGCAACATAAACATTCAGTAATAGTGGTAGCACGATCTAATATAACAACAGCTTAATAATACTCAGCATAAACTCAAATTAATCATAACATTTATTAGTTACAAGCATATTAATCTTACACTTAATAGATTGGGTCTAAAAGTATAACAAAAATTTAAACTCGAAACTCACCTAAAGTAGATATCCTTTGGGAAGAAGGTTTGGCGCTAAGCCACCATATACACGAATTTACACCACCATCAATCACCATACGAGCCATCATTATACATCGAACCAAGCAGATTTGTTATAATATATTTATCCAGTAGGGATAAATATTGATCCAATTCATTACTTCTAATATTAAAATTAAGCTATTAATTAGCTTAGATTTAACATCACAAACATTATTATTGTGAAACAATAATAAGAACTAATTTGTAAAATCATATTAAGCAGGAAGAACGAGACACGAATTTAAATGAAACGACTGAACTTTTATTAAATTCCAGAAATTTACAAGATTTGATAAAAAGAAATACAGAATTAACCCTAGAACTATTTCTACATAATAACTTTAAAGTAAAATTAATGGATAAAAATTACAAGTATTTTGGGGGTTTTTATAGCCATCCCAAGGCTGTTAAAGAGAGTATATTCGGATCTTCATAGCATATTCCATCTTCATATTGGCCCTTAGATCTTCTCTCTCAAATGGTTGTTTTGATCGGAGGGTTGATAAGACACAACTAGCACACGGATTGCCAACGTGGCATCCGTTTGTGTTAGTTGTGTTTCTTGGATGACAAGGTGTCTCTCAATGATTGGCTGATGATGAAAGATGAGGTGTTTCCTCCAGTAAAAAAGTTGCCACGTAACTAAGCCTTTCCATCTCTTCTCTTCCTAAAACCTTGGGGATTTAATTCCCACACACTTGCATGATACGTATGCCAAAAAGCCCCATTTTATTTTCGTAATTTATTGGTTTAGGGTTTGTGGGAACAGTGTCAATTGCGTCTGGTTTTATTTTTGGGGAAGGAGATAGTAACATAGAGGGTATCGACTATTAAATTAATGTGTGTGTGTGATGGAAAATTGTGTGAGTGGGTGACGTTTATTTAATAACGTGTGAATATATGGAACGTTTGACCGAGTGTAACTTAAATACAGTTCACAAATTGCTGTTAAAAGTAGCAAAACCCTAAGCCTAAGGCTTTACTTCATTCGTTCTTTTACCCATTTTGGGCTTGGGCCCTTATTATTTCCCATCCGTTACTTGATTTGTAGTTTGGGCCTGAATTTGGGCCAAGACTTCACCACTTCACATTTGGGCTTTAGAAATGGGCCTTTCCAAGTTTTCTTATCCAAAATAACTTATTAATGGGGTTAAAAGCCCATTAAGCATATGTGGGTCCCACTAAACCAAAATCCTTCTTGAACTTAAATTCATGAATATAATCGACTTGTATTTGGCTTCCTCGATCTTTTCATCAATTTTGTGTCGGTTTTGTCGGTTTTCGCGATCTTTGGTACCTACACACACGAAACAACAAAACAACATATATACAAGGCATTTTCATAATATTTATGCATTTTTAAGTTGTTTTTAGATAACATTGATATGAGTAAAATCACTCATATCAAACTCCCCCTTGCTAAGCAATTGTCGTGTCCTCACGCAATGATAAAATAAAACACTACTACACCATTATTCAACTCTTGACATTATTTTGCAAAGACATAATGTATTGCTTTCTGATGAGACTGCTTTTATACATAGTCTCATCGTCCAAATCGGGCTTAAAATGCATAAAATATCATTAAAACTGCCAAATATATGCTCGTGTTTGTTGCTTGTGTATTTTAGGTACGGATATTGAGTAAAAGACAAAAATATCACAAGAATCATTCAAAAACGAACATGGGAAACGAAGCCGCACAATGAACCGGACCCGAATCATGATTTTCCAAATTGGTCCTTGAAGTTTGAAGATTGTACAAGTTTGGCCCCTGAAGAATTGAAGACTTGTCAATTTATACCCTTGCAAATCTCATTTATTGCATTTGGGTCCCTAAATTATCAAGTATTTACAAGAGAAGTCCTTAGAGAATGAAGAATTTGCATAAGAAGCCCTTGTTTTAAAGTATGAAAACACCTTGTGCCATAAATGACAAGTTGGCAAACTTGTTTATAAAGGAAAATGAAGTTTGTGCTGTTTTATACAAAGTGAAAGAAGGAAAGGAGTCCAGGGACTATTACTGCCAGACATCCAAACCCACTACCACCAATCATCCTTCCACCTCACCACCAACAGCCAACCACAACCTTTCTCCACATCATTTTCCACCAACTTAATAAACTTAATAATCTGTTTATTAAGTATTTCCCTCCTAAACACGTTTTTAAAAGGAAAACAAGATTAAAACCCCTAATTTTTCCAGCCAAGAACACCTAGAACCCTAATTGGGTTTTCTCTAATTAAACAAAATTAAAACCCCATCTTGTCCAGAATGATAATTAAACACAACTTAAACCCAAACCCACCCTTAACCACCTATCACCATCAACCAAGGCCCCTCCCACATGGTCCCCTGCACAAGAAAACAAGATACAACAGTGAAATCTACGGTTGATCTCCATTTCGTGTTGGCAAAGCTATTTTGAACGAGTATGATCATTCCAAGACAGTTGTAACATCAACATCTTCACATGGCAATGTTTTTGACCAAGAATCAAGACAATTTCAGGGGCATTTTCGGATTTCTCCAAATTAGGGTTTAGCTTTTATATATTTTATTCATGTATACTAGAAGGTTCTTCTAAGTAGTATATAATGGGTGTCATGTACCCATTATACTTGTTCCAGATTTTTTCAAGTTATTGTAATTCCTTTTAAATTTTTATAAAGTTGGTGTTTTTGCTAAATTATAACTCCTTTTATTATTTTTAAAGTTTGGTGTTAGCTTGATAAAATCTGAGTTCCATATTTCTTTTGATAAACACTTTGTGTTTTTTTATTGTTTTCAAAAAGGTTTCAGAATTTGTTTGAAAATTTTCAGAAATCCAAGAATCCTATGAAGTGAAAGTGGAATTGGATTCCTGGATTTCTGATATTGTTCTTGTTTCAAAAGGTGTTCCAAGTTCAAGGTTTATTGGATTGTACAAGTTGGTTTTAAAAGGTCTTAAAATCAGATTTTCTTTGCTATTGTGTTCTTCATTTTTCTTAGCAGGTTCATTGGAGCTTGTTTGTCCAAGAGGTTCTGCTCAGGTCCGGACCTGATTGGAGGTGACATAGCAGTCACTGAGGGACCTGGATGTAGGTCCCTCTAGGTAGCATCCTCATTCCCATTTTCAGTTTTCATTTTCAGTTATTTGTGATTTGCATGAATTTTGTGAGAAGTTGTTCATGTGTTGTTAAAGCTGTTTGATTATGCTCATTTGATGATATTAGGTATGTTAGAAGTGATTTAGGGTTGTTTTGATAAGTTTCATAAGCTTTTGGTTTGTTAATTTGCATTTTCAGAAAAGTTAAGGAGTGTTTGGATTAAGGCTTAAGTAGGGTTGAATGATTTTAATATTGGCTTAAAACCTGTTAAACACACTCCTTAGGTCAGTTATATGTTACATGTTAGTTTGGTTTTCAATTTTATAGGCTTTTAAATACATTTGCATGCTTAAAAGTTGGAAAAATGGTCAAAACCAGTAAGTGTCCTGAGTGACTGTTTTTGTTGGAATTTTGCTATCAAATTATGTAGACTGTTAGGAGATAGGTCATTTTAGGGATTGACATTGCTTATATGTCATTTAGTTGGATTGTATGCAAGTATTTGGCCATTGAATCTCATTTTTGTGCATGTAACTTGGTTGTCTGTTCATCAGAAACTTGAATGCATAATCAGTAACTTTTTGTGCTCTTTGTGTGAAATTTTGTGTCGTGATTGTGTGTTTTTTGTGTTTACTCAGACTCCCCACAACCCAATTGGTGTGGGGGTGCCTTGTGGTCCAAAGAAAACCAAGCATAAGAGCTTTCCTAAGCTCTTAGGTCTCCTGACCAACAAAATACACTAGCAGTGGGAACAATCTTCCCACTGGTAGCACAATAGTTACCCCTGCTTCACTAGCAGACAAACACCAACCACTTGTCACTATCAGTTTTCTAGAATTTTTGTCTTTAGTGGGCAAATTTGTGAGTTAGACCTTCAAACTTGTTTCATATTTTTCCTAATTTAATTTTTGATTTTTCTGATTAATTAGATTTTTTTTACTGTTCATTTGGTATTTTTTAGGATTTATAGCTATTTTAATTAACTTTTTAATTACTGTTTTTGGCATTTAGTGCCAAAAAATTGTTATTTTTCAGATTTAATAATTTTCATAGACTTAGAAAAATATTTTAAGATTTTTGGTTTTAAAAGTTTTCACTGTTCATCTTTTATTTATTTTGTAGAATTAATTTAAGTTAATTAGGGTTTTAATTAAACTGTTTTTGTCTTTTAGTGAAAAATTTAATATTTTTCAAACTTTTTCATTTTTTTACTGTTCATTAGAGTAAAATAGGATTTTTAAAATTGGTAAATCTTTTTTAGTATTATTTTATTATTTTTTATAATTATTTTAGTTTTAAAATAGTTTTTAGTAATTTAAAAATGGAAAAATAGTTTTCAAAAATTAGGAAAAATACTTTTTGGTCTTTAGATAATATAAGTAAGTTATTAGTTCAATAAAATCATATTTTGGAGATTTCGATTAATTATATTTAATTTTTGGGCTTTAATTAGCATTTAAAATTGAATATTTAATTAATAAAAGGTTTTAAAATATTTTTATTGGATTTTTATTCTTATTTATATTATTTTAGACTTACTTTTAGCTTTTAATTAATTTGTAGGTTTAAAATTTTTAATTTTGTAGTTTTTTACGGTTTTACGTGAACGCCTTTTCGTCTTAGCTCGATCCGTCTTCGTAACCGTCATTTCTTTCTTATTTCTATTTTATTTTCTTCTCAATATAATCACAAACATTAATCAATTCATCACACAACACACGTGCCTCCTCGAGAACGAACTCACTCTTATTTGGGTCATAATTGTGGTTTTCCTAAACCGCTTGTTAATACTTACCCTAATTGCCTCGTTTTCCTAAACGAGTGTGATTTTACAACTATCAAAATGGCGCCGCTGCCGGGGAGGCGTGTTGTGTTTTGATTGAACAATTGTTGTTTTTTTATATAGCCATAATTAGTATTTGTATTAGTAGCACTCTACTAATACGTAATATCGTTTTTCGGTTTTTGTGTGAATATTATTAATATATTGTATACGTAGAACAATAAATTCACAAGTACTCCAAATACGTGAGAAATCACAACCTTGACTTGGGAGGTCATTACCCAATCATTGTATTCGAATCTCAAACCAAAGAAAAAAGGCAAAAATAGATAAATACTTTCATGAAGCTCGATTTTGAAAAATACAAACTATAAGGTGGGTAAAAGGCGGTTGTATTTCACGACCTAAAGGAAAAAGGCTCTTAAGTGCTTCGCGCCGCCTCGTTTCCTCCGCTTGCTTGTGCGTATTTTGATTTTGAGAGCTAATCGAGGGTTTTTCCGCCCAAAGTATTATTACATATCATATATATTTTCTTGGTTTCATTGATTAAACCCTCTTGAACGATTTAGTGTTCCACCATCGTTCTAAAGTCATCGAAGGCGTTCACTCCACGTGATCGTTTTCATTCCTTGAGGCTTCTTTAATCGAGAGATTTGATTAAGGAGGAGATTTGTAGATTTGTGTCTACCTAATACATTCACCAATTTCCAAAATAGTTAATACCATCAAAAACCACAAAAAAATTGAAAAAAAATACAAAACACCAAAAAGAATCTTCTTTGCTCGTCTCCACATAGTACGTGACGTTTATGCTAACTCGTAATCAAGCAAAACGTGCACGTAGACGAAAGAACAAAACTCCCACCCCAACTCATTCTAGTGAGGAGTCTCCTATTGACGAACCCATTGTACGAGAAGCACCAACCATGGCGAATAGAACTATGATGGAGTTACTTCAAGCACCCACCGAGGGTTATGGAGAAGCTATTGTGATTCCCGCTATCCTTGCGGAGAATTTTGAGGTGAAAACGGGTTTGTTGTCGATGATCCAAAACAACAAATTCCGTGGTGATGAGAAAGACAATCCCCACAACCATATCCGCCAATTCAATCGTCTTACCGCCACTTGCAAATTTAAGGATGTCTCGAATGACTCGATTAAGATGATGCTTTTTCCGTATTCCTTAGCGGGGCCCGTTAAAATTTGGTTAGAGAAAGAGCCACCCAATTCTATATTGACGTGGAAGGATCTCGTTTCAAAATTTGTGAACCAATTTTTCCCTCCCTCTAAGACTACGCATTTGAAAAATGAGATTTCTAAATTTTCACAAGAATCAAATGAAAGTTTTTCAACGGCTTGGAATAGGTTTAAGGAGATGTTACATGAACGTCCTCATCACGGTTTTTCCGACTTGCACCAAATTGACACGTTTTACAATGGACTTAATGATCATGAAAGAGATTATTTAAATGCCGCCGCGGGTGGTAATTTTTTGTGTAAAACGGTTGAGGAAGCTTTGATCATAATTGAGAATAGGTCTAAGGTTTATAGCCCTCGTAACACACCGAGTGTTGCCAAATTGGGCTCGTCGTCATCGTCTCGTAGCATTAATGCTTTACATGATGAAGCAAATGAAGAAAATCGGTTTTTTGATAGATTTGCTAGCCTTATGTCCCATTGGAAAGCTCAAGAAGCTTCGAATTCTGCTTCGGTTAAAGCGGTTTCTAAGAGTTGTTTGTCGTGTGGTGGAGCTCATGATCTTTCCGAGTGCATTACCGCAGATGGTAACACTTCGAGTGCTTATGTAGCCACGGGAACTTATAACCAAAACGGCCAAGGTTCCCGCCAAAATCAAGCTCCACCAAATCAAAATGCTAATAACTATCGAAACAACAACCAAGGTGGTAATTATCAAGGAAATCAACGTAATTACAACAAGGGTAATTATCAAAGTGGAAATGGGTAAATTTCAAATCAAAACCAAAACCGTGATTTTCAAACTACCACACAAGGTTTTCAAAACGATCACACCAAAAATCTTCATGGAGATTTTTTGAATTATGCTAAGGCAAATGATGCTAAGTTTGATAATATGCAACGTGAAATGGTTAGCTTAAGATCCGAGTTGAAGAACGAGCTTAAAAACGAACTTGCTAATGAACTTAAAACTCATGCTAACAAAATGGAAGGAAATGTCCAACGACTCCAACAAAATCAACAAAAAATGGAGCAAGGTCAACATGAGATTATGCAAGGATTGTTAAAAGCGGATGCTAGGCAATCTAAGTTTGAAGACCAAATGGGAAAAATGTTTGAAGCTATCATGTGTAAACCCTCTTCTTCGGGTGGTCTTCCTAGTGATACCATCGTGAACCCGAAAGGAGAATTGAAGGTTATTACTACTCGTAGTGGTAAAACTTTCAAAGAACCCATTTCTCGTCCAAGTACTTCTATGGAGAAGGAAAAAGAGAAAGAACCCGAGGTGGTGGTAGAAAAGGAGCACATTCCAAGCCCACGAAGTACCGCTCAAACCACACCTACGGTTGAACCAATACCAATCATGGAACCCGAGATTCCAAGGCCGATGCCTATGCCTATGCCCCAACCCACACCACCTTTACCCTACCCTTCAAGACGAGACAAGGAAAAGGCACAAGAACGAAATAATTATCAATTTGAACTTTTCATGAAAATGTTTCATGACTTGCATTTTAATATAAGTTTTGTCGACGCCTTAGTCATGATGCCTCGATTTGCCGTGAACTTCAAAAGTATGTTGAATAACAAAGAGAAATTGCAAAAATCGTCTAGTTGTTCATCAGTTTTTCTAAGCCGCATACCTCAAAAAGTCGGTGATCCCGGCAAGTTTTTAATCCCATGTGCTATACAAGACATGGAAGAATGCTACGCCTTGGCCGATCTTGGTGCTAGTATTAATTTGATGCCTTGATATTTCGTTTTTTAGTGTAGTTGTCTTCTCAACTCGATTCGAATTGATATAACGTTTTCTAGTTAGACTGAATTGTTTTTGGTGGTTAAAACTTGTTTGGATTCTATGTCTAATTGGCAAGAAGCAAGTAAAAAAAGGTAAAAATATTCTATAAACTACGTATACGTACTAACCTAAAACATATTGCAATTACCACAATTGAATGCACGAAATATAAAAATACAAAATACAATTTCAACAAAATTAACAAAGTACGGAAATCGAAGTAAAAACTATAACACTGAAATTAAATCTACAAGTTCAACTTTTACAAAATTAATGAAATTAACGGATGTTACTCAAAGTTTAAAACAAGTCTAGTCCAAGAAACAATTGGCCCAACAAGATACTAGCCCAACAAAGAAATGACCAACTGGCCCAACAGCCCAATAAGACAAACAAAACTAAACTTGTAAGGACTAACAACGCAAGGAAATTTTAACTGAAGGACTAACTACGTAAATGACTAACGAAATTAGATTTAAAGCGGAACTATTACAATATCTAACGGGCTAACTGTTAACGTCTAACGATTAAGGACTGTGACTGTAATGAGAAGATACAAAACGAGGGACCAAACATGAAAACTAGCAAACTTGAACCTGAAAATATTCTATATATCTGCATAAAATGAATTGTAAAATCTTATTCTAATTCCTATCTGACTATTTTTAAAAAGCTTTATTTTAGAAGATATTAACTACATTCAGCTAATCCTAACAGCCAAATCAGATGTAAATGTAGGAATTAGAAAGCAGAAACACTAGAATCAAAAAACTCAGTACGAATAACAGATAAAAACATGTAACAAGTAGCAATCCAGCAAGTTTACACTAACATTACACTAGCAGATTATACCAAAATTTAGAAAATGAAATAAGTGCTTGACCTGCTATATCCAGGCCTAGTCCTTTGATGTCGAGAAGCGCGGCGCTGAGCCGGCTTAATACAAACAGCTTAACCTCCACACAATTCCTACTAAAACTGACAGATTGAGTCTTCTAGACTACCAATAACGGAATCTGCATAAACTTCAATATAAACCTGCAAAATCAAATCGAAAACAGGAAACCAAATATATGCTATCTATATTAATCAGCTTAACAGAATTCGAGATCTCAAAATAAAACTGAACCCAAAACTGAATCCTATTTGCAGAACTGACTACTCAAAACTATTGAAGTAACTTTTTAACTATTCAGCTTATCAAACTCCATAAGCTAACGACAGCTTATACGATCAACTCTCTAAATGAATACCAAAAGTGAATGAAATGAAGATTATACTTTTTACACTAAAGACCTTAGAACTTGACTACTCTTAAATTTGTAAAAGTTGATTTGAGAATTTAAATTACGAAAAGATAATACTGTTTATCTAATCAACATCTACCATAAGCCAAAATCAACTCTATATCCAAATTCAATTATAAAAGCTCATAAATCCTTGAATAACTAGAATTATTAAAGTCACTATGAACAAAAAGAAACAACTAAAATTCCAATAGCTAAGATCGAAGACAAGCTTTCTAAAAACTAAAGTGCCATTAATCAGTGACGGGAAAAACTTATGAAACTGTAATCTCCATTAATGGAGGATAAAATCATTCGGTTACAACTACTTTCGGAAACTATAACAAGTTTAACAAGATTAAACTAACTTTTAGCTAATGAGAAATGAAGAATTAGAAAGAACAGTAGTCTAAAGCAGTAATAATAGAAAAATATGAAATCAAACTTCAAGAAATCAAAGAGAGATTAGTAAAAAGTAACTCGAAGCTTTCATTAATGGAGATGAAAAGAAATCGTTACAACTGTATTAACTGATTTAACAGAATCAAAACTAACTTCTAACAGAATAATCGACTGAAAATCATAAAGATGTGGGAGAAAACTAACTACTCCTAATCTACACCTACACTATGTGTAAAACTACACCTATGCTAACCGATTGCAAATGAAGCCTTCGTCTTCAATTTTTAGGCGTCGAGAGGATGATGAGATGACGTGTTCGCTCTAATGAGGAGTGGACACGTGTTTAATACGAGGTTTACACTCGTCCTTCATTCTTGAATTTGGGGCTTTCTTCGTTCTTCATTCTTGATCGAATTAAGTGGTACCATCATGTTGAGGAGAGGAAGGTGATCATTTTTTCTGTTTAAAGCTTTGATTGATTCTTCGTG
This sequence comes from Glebionis coronaria, assembly GCA_025667525.1. Taxonomy (NCBI): domain Eukaryota; kingdom Viridiplantae; phylum Streptophyta; class Magnoliopsida; order Asterales; family Asteraceae; genus Glebionis; species Glebionis coronaria. Next base: position 221,658,311 of record CM046879.1, read on the forward strand.
TATCTCTTGTTATCTCGATTTGCAGGTTAAAGAGATAGAAGTGATAAAAAGCTGAAATTCGTTTCTCTCTCTTTGAAGGTTGAAGAAGACGCGAATTGTTTTTGTGTTTGTGTGTTGACCGGTCTTGGTCAAATGACCAAGATAATATAACTTTTCATTTAATTTCTTTTTAAGTCCCTCATCTTTGATCTCTTTCCAAATGTGTTTAAATACTTTTAGCAAATCTATCTTTTCATCCTTTATGTATGTAGAAGTTTCAACTTAAGCCCTCCATCTTTGGAAATTTGGCAAATAAGGTCCTTGATCTTTAACAATATGGCATGATTGGCCCTTGAAAGCATCTTTCGTCTCTTTCTTCGTCTTTTCATCAAATAAATCCATGAAAACGCATGTTTGCTCGAAAATGTATCTTCTTACCTGAAAACACATGAAACACAAATACACGCATAATTCTGATATTTTAAAGTTAAATATAAGGTATTTGACTGTGTTTTGAGTGGTATTTGGATCATTATTGATGAGTGTTTTCACACTTATCAACTCCCCTCCACTTGACCATTGCCATGTCCTCATGCAATGCAGCATTTTAAAGCACCAAGTTACACTTTTCTCATAATTAACCAACCTTGGCCATTTTATGATTTAATAACTATACTATGCTATATGATGAATGGTTTTGAATATTTACAATGCAATGCAAAGAAAACAATTCTATTTATATTTTTGGATTTTTCATAAATGGTTTTGATGGAAATAACTCATAAAGAAATCAATGACTTGGATTAGTGCTTGGGTACCATGGACACTTATCACCCTCAAGTTTCACTTTCCCCATACCAAGCTTAAAAATAGGATCATTGTATTCACAAGTAAAAAGTGCATCAACTTATTCATGACAATTAAATGTGGAACCGGTTATTATTTGAGAAAATTACTTGTGAGCAAATTTGTCATTATTCAAGTGTGAAATATAAGAAGTGTAAAATCCAAAAATAAGGAAGCACGGTTTTAATCCTAAGTAATCCTTTCATCCATTACTTGAAAGACCGCTCACAATTAATATAAGTCCGTTTTAAGAGTAATAAGTCATTCGCCTTATGTGTAAAATCCTCATGTCATGCTTTCATAAGTAGCTACACACTCGCTAAGGAAAGAAAAATAAAACTCACGCAATAATTTACATCCGCCATCTTTTTGAGACTTTGGATCTTCAACCCCGCAACCCGTCAAGGTAATATTGGATTGGAGCAATCTATTGAATCCCCGCAACCCGTCAAGGTAATATTGGAACTCAATAGTCACTATAATTAACATCACACTGCCCCTCTTGGGAGTCTTGTATTTTTTTTTCTTCTTTCTTTTTTCTCTTTTTTCTAGCCACTCATTTTTTATAAGCCGCTCTTATTTTTCTTTATGCCTCACAAAGAAAGTTTAAAAGAATAAAAGGAAAAACACCCGCTAAATATTGAGCATGACATAAGTCTAGTACACATAAAACGTGCTAACTTAGAATCTTAAGACGTACTCATATCAACCATGAATGATTAGACAAAAATGCATAAGAGATTACAAACCAATTAAAACCGTACTTGATTATTTATTAACAATTATATACATGCGAAGAAAATAGAGGTCAAGAAGAGAAGGGTTTAGCCACAAGTAATTATCATGAAGTTCATCTAGCCCTTTTACACTTGCTTCAACTCTATCATTTCCCATTCTCCACAAATTTAAAATCTCAAATAATGAAATTGGTGGATGCTTAGCCTAATAGACCAATGAAGGACTACATGGTTAAGGATACTAGCTAGAGAATGCTAAGATAAGCAAACTCGAGTTGAGTCAAAATATCCATGGCGGGCCTAATATGTCAAAGAAATCTAAATTTGTTAAAACCATGTTTTATTTTATTTTTTTCTCTTTTTATATATTTTTGATGAAAAATGAAAGAAGAGATATATACAATGCAAATGTGTTATGAAAAATGATTGATGCAAAAATTATGTATGCATATTTTTGGTGGCCAAAGTAGATCAAAAATTTGAAAAATGTTTGAAAAATTAATTTTCCAAGTTATCATGAAGTTAAGGCAATGGTCTAGGTAAGGTCACTTCGATAGAAGTCTCCCCTACACTTAAGATAAACATTGTCCTCAATGTTTAAGAGTATTGGAGTGAACTCCCCTACACTTATGACATTGATAACCTTGCTTAACGCAAGCTAAGGAAGAGACAACTAAAGGGTATTCATTTTAAGCACAAGTGTTTAATATCACGATAGCAAAAACTAATCGAAGTGAACCAGATACACGGGCCTCCTCCATAAGCTCCAAGCATGAAATGTGAGAGAGCAACCCTTGAAACAAACACGAAAAGACGAAGAAAGGCACCCCTCCACTTCAACTCTACTATAACATCCTTTTAATTAAACCTAACCTATTTAGATCTACTCTATGTTTTCTAACCTAGTTATTCAATGCTTGAGTTTTTTTAACCCTAAGTCGCTAGCTCGACTCGGCCCCGAATTAAGTTGTCCTTGGGGAAACCATCATGGAGAATAAAAAATATCCGCTTTGAAGCACATCTCACATGATACACTCAAACTTAGCACGTTTCCATTTACTATAAGACTTACAAATCCGCCTCGATAAATGGAACGGTCCAACGTGTCTCAAGTTTGTCCAACATACAAAATCTCTCAAATAGGAAGCACACCAGGATCAAATACAAAGTTTCCATCTCGACAAGTGAACAACTCCAAAGTAGGTAGTATCACCAAAGTAAGCTCATACAAGAAGTCCATATCAATCGAAGGCACACTCTTAAGTGAAGTAGATGAAAACCAATTTTTCCCAAACATACGTATCCCAGGATCAAAAACCCTTTCCCTTCATGGGAAAATAAGAAGATGAGCTCATATCAACCATATAAGATTCCCCCTTAGTGATCAAAGCATCATGAGAATATGAAGGTGTAGGTATCAACACATCCATAACAAGTATATCCATATTAGGCTCATCATCATCAAAAGGTGGGTAATCTTCCATAGAAGGCATAGAATAAGGAGGCTCGAGATTAATAGTGTCTTGTAAAGGAGGTGTAATCTCTATGTTCCCAAAAAGAAAGTTCTCACTAAGACGTATATCTTCTTCCCAATTAGAATCACTATCATCAACCTCAATATCAATATCAACAAGATAAGCCTCTATGGTGGCATCAATATCCATATGAGAATCCATATCAAAGGTTGTAGGTTCTAAAGGTGCCATAGGTGAAAAAGGATCAATCTCTAAGAGTATAGGATCTTCATCAATAACCAACTTCAAGGGTGGAAGGGTGGGAATAGAAGGCTCAAAAGAAGGTGTATTGAGAGAGTCACTCAAAGGGATGATATCATCATGAAAGTAAATAGGTGCAACCTCAAAAACCGGTGAAGAAATGTCAATGAAAGGTTCTTCTTCTATGGACTCATCATTATGGTGTGTGTTCAATGATTCAATCGAAGAGATAAGATGATAAACGTTTGATAAAACCTCTCGAATATGAACATCTTCCACTTCTTCTATATGATCAACATCTTCATCTAAATTAGGAAGATCATCTTGACATGAAAAGTCCTCGGATAATATATCATAAGATGCCTCACTAGAATCACAATCATCATCCTCTACTTGTGGAAAATCTTGCATAAACTCTTCCTCAATCTCGTTATCCCTTTTTTTGAACAATTCATCAAGATCGAAATCACCAAAATCACTAGTAGTAGCATGAAAGTCAACATGTGATGAAATCTCAACGTGATCATGAGGAGAAGAGATACAAAGCTCGTCACATGGTTCATTGGAAACATCCTCAAGCTCTCTTTGGATTGGAATAAGTTTCTCAACACTAGAAGAGGTTAAGTCATCCAAATCGGTGTTTGTATTAGTGCTAAGAGGCTCGTCCCCCATGGGTAAAGAGTCGGTGGGTTCCACGTGAGGTAAAGGTGATGAAGGTGTGTCATCATTAAGTGTCATACAAATCGAAGGTTCCTCAGCATCTTCATCTAATAATGGATAAGGCCTACGAGTAAAAGTAGTCATGTATTGTCCTTCTTCCTCGATTATAAGAATCTTAAGGAAGAAATCATTTAAATATTTCCTGAGGCGACAAGAAAATTTGTTCAACGATTCACGATACAAATCACCGAATTCCTTGTCATTATATTGCCAAGACTTAATTTCCTCTTCCTTAGTAGAGTTAATTATTTCCTTTAACCAATGATGCGTGTCTTTCATTTCCTTGTAGCTCATGTCTTTCATACGATCAAGCATCTTATAAACGTCATCGTTCGACTTGTTCATTTTCTCAAGTGAAGAATAAAACTTCTTGACATTATCAAGGACATAGGATGGCGGATCCCTCGGTCTACAATCATAACCATAATGGGGTGCGTTCCCACAAAACTCACATGAATAAGTCGAAGAATATGGTGGAGGTGGATTTCCATAATTATGTGGATTATAGTTTTGAAAAGAGTCATGATTATGAAAGTTATCATGATTGTAACCTTGAAAATTTCCTTCATTTTGAAAACCCTCATAATGTGAAAATCCTTGATTTTGAAAAGTATCTTGATTATGGCATGGAAAATTTTCATCATTTTGAAAGCCTTCATTGTTTGAAAATCCTTGATTATGAAAGGTTTCTTGATTATAGCCTTGAAAAGTATCATTATTTTGAAAACCTTCATAATTGGAAAATCCTTGGTTTTGGTATGGCACATTAAAGGTTTGATCATGAAATGATGGTGGAGGTTGTGATGAAAAACCGGAATATCCCATATAGTCATTACAAGTGTAGTCCATTTGAGTGTTAGGTTGAAAATTAGGGTTCTCGGTTCCATTGTAAGCATATCCCTCCCCATAATAACCATTGTTTTGATCACATAAATAAGTATCGTGTGGACCACCACAAGTCGAACAAGGCAAATAATTAGCGTTGGCGGATCGTTGTTACAAAATCTCCAACATGGAACGAGTATCCATGTGTAACAAGGTGGCCGAATGTATATACAAGTAAAATGACGTTTAAAAGCTTCCTCGGGGAAGGAAGTAATACACCAAAGGTGGTATGTTTACACGCGTGCGAGTACACGTGTAAGTAAACACGAGGAATGAGGGAGTAGCCCTCGGTCGACTTTTGAGAGAGAAAAGATAATCTCCCTCGAGGTTCGATATGAAATATCCACAAGAAAGTATATATATAATTACTACTTGGGTGCAAGACCCCCAATAAAGCCTTCCTTCTTAGAATACGCACTAGTGAACGGGGGGTTAGGTGGCGCGAAGAACTTAAGTACCTATTAACCCTTAGACGGCATTTTATAGCACGTCGCCTATCTATTCACTTTAGTAGTTTGTATTCTTCGAATTATTGCCAATTGGAAGTATTTATCTATTCTTGCTTAATTAAATTGGATCGATACGCGTGTCAAGGACCGGAACGCCCCCTAACATGGTGTATTGCCTCGGCAATACTTATGGAAGATAGGTAACTTGGTTGTTCTTATACGTATACTTATTTACATATAATAATATATCAAAAATATTTTTGTATTTATTTGATTTTTTTAAGAAAATACTATATGTACGTAAAAAGCGATGAAAACGATATAATATATATTTTTGTTGTAATATTTTAGGAAAAAGATTACTTTTTGGATTTTTTATTTTTTTTGGTTCAATTCTTTAGGAAAAGAATTGATTTTTGTGATTTTTTATTTTTTTTGTATTTTTATCTTTTTGATTTTTTTATCTTTTTGATTTATAATACGTAAAAATAACGTTCACAAAGTGAACGGATCCCAAAATCCAATCGTCTCACTCGAAATCGTTAATCTTCACGAAAAGAACCGGCAGCGGCGCCATTTGATATTTCGTTTTTTAGTGTAGTTGTCTTCTCAGCTCGATTCGAATTGATATAACGTTTTCTAGTTAGACTGAATTGTTTTTGGTGGTTAAAACTTGTTTGGATTCTATGTCTAATTGGCAAGAAGCAAGTAAAAAAAGGTAAAAATATTCTATAAACTACGTATACGTACTAACCTAAAACATATTGCAATTACCACAATTGAATGCACGAAATATAAAAATACAAAATACAATTTCAACAAAATTAACAAAGTACGGAAATCGAAGTAAAAACTATAACACTGAAATTAAATCTACAAGTTCAACTTTTACAAAATTAATGAAATTAACGGATGTTACTCAAAGTTTAAAACAAGTCTAGTCCAAGAAACAATTGGCCCAACAAGATACTAGCCCAACAAAGAAATGAACAACTGGCCCAACAGCCCAATAAGACAAACAAAACTAAACTTGTAAGGACTAACAACGCAAGGAAATTTTAACTGAAGGACTAACTACGTAAATGACTAACGAAATTGGATTTAAAGCGGAACTATTACAATATCTAACGGGCTAACTGTTAACCTCTAACGATTAAGGACTGTGACTGTAATGAGAAGATACAAAACGAGGGACCAAACATGAAAACTAGCAAACTTGAACCTGAAAATATTCTATATATCTGCATAAAACGAATTGTAAAATCTTATTCTAATTCCTATCTGACTATTTTTAAAAAGCTTTATTTTTAGAAGATATTAACTACATTCAGCTAATCCTAACAGCCAAATCAGATGTAAATGTAGGAATTAGAAAGCAGAAACACTAGAATCAAAAAACTCAGTACGAATAACAGATAAAAACATGTAACAACTAGCAATCCAACAAGTTTACACTAACATTACACTAGCAGATTATACCAAAATTCAGAAAATGAAATAAGTGCTTGACCTGCTATATCCAGGCCTAGTCCTTTGATGTCGAGAAGCGCGGCGCTGAGCCGGCTTAATACAAACAGCTTAACCTCCACACGATTCCTACTAAAACTGACAGATTGAGTCTTCTAGACTACCAATAACGGAATCTGCATAAACTTCAATATAAACCTGCAAAATCAAATCGAAAACAGGAAACCAAATATATGCTATCTATATAAATCAGCTTAACAGAATTCGAGATCTCAAAATAAAACTGAACCCAAAACTGAATCCTATTTGCAGAACTGACTACTCAAAACTATTGAAGTAACTTTTTAACTATTCAGCTTATCAAACTCCATAAGCTAACGACAGCTTATACGATCAACTCTCTAAATGAATACCAAAAGTGAATGAAATGAAGATTATACTTTTTACACTAAAGACCTTAGAACTTGACTACACTTAAATTTGTAAAAGTTGATTTTAGAATTTGAATTACGAAAAGATAATACTGTTTATCTAATCAACATCTACCATAAGCCAAAATCAACTCTATATCCAAATTCAATTATAAAAGCTCATAAATCCTTGAATAACTAGAATTATTAAAATCACTATGAACAAAAAGAAACAACTCAAATTCTAGTAGCTAAGATCGAAGACAAGCTTTCTAAAAACTAAAGTGCCATTAATCAGTGACGGGAAAAACTTATGAAACTGTAATCTCCATTAATGGAGGATAAAATCATTCGGTTACAACTACTTTCGGAAACTATAACAAGTTTAACAAGATTAAACTAACTTTTAGCTAATGAGAAATGAAGAATGAGAAAGAACAGTAGTCTAAAGCAGTAATAATAGAAAAATATGAAATCAAACTTCAAGAAATCAAATAGAGATTAGTAAAAAGTAACTCGAAGCTTTCATTAATGGAGATGAAAAGAAATCGTTACAACTGTATTAACTGATTTAACAGAATCAAAACTAACTTCTAACAGAATAATCGACTGAAAATCATAAAGATGTGGGAGAAAACTAACTACTCCTAATCTACACCTACACTATGTGTAAAACTACTCCTATGCTAACCGATTGCAAATGAAGCCTTCGTCTTCAATTTATAGGCGTCGAGAGGATGATGAGATGACGTGTTCGCTCCAATGAGGAGTGGACACGTGTTTAATACGAGGTTTACACTCGTCCTTCATTCTTGAATTTGGGGCTTTCTTCGTTCTTCATTCTTGATCGAATTAAGTGGTACCATCATGTTGAGGAGTGGAAGGTGATCATTTTTTCTGTTTAAAGCTTTGATTGATTCTTCGTGTATCTCTTGTTATCTCGATTTGCAGGTTAAAGAGATAGAAGTGATAAAAAGCTGAAATTCGTTTCTCTCTCTTTGAAGGTTGAAGAAGACGCGTATTGTTTTTGTGTTTGTGTGTTGACCGGTCTTGGTCAAATGACCAAGATAATATAACTTTTCATTTAATTTCTTTTTAAGTCCCTCATCTTTGATCTCTTTCCAAATGTGTTTAAATACTTTTAGCAAATCTATCTTTTCATCCTTTATGTATGTAGAAGTTTCAACTTAAGCCCTCCATCTTTGGAAATTTGGCAAATAAGGTCCTTGATCTTTAACAATATGGCATGATTGGCCCTTGAAAGCATCTTTCGTCTCTTTCTTCGTCTTTTCATCAAATAAATCCATGAAAACGCATGTTTGCTCGAAAATGTATCTTCTTACCTGAAAACACATGAAACACAAATACACGCATAATTCTGATATTTTAAAGTTAAATATAAGGTATTTGACTGTGTTTTGAGTGGTATTTGGATCATTATTGATGAGTGTTTTCACACTTATCATGCCTCTTGAGATTTTTAAATCGCTCAATCTTCCCAATCTCACTCCTTCAAGGATGTCAATCAAAATGGCCGATCATTCTACGATTCTAGCTTGTGGAGTTGCCGAGGACGTCTTCGTGAAAGTTGGAAAGTTCTACTATCCCGTAGACTTTATTGTTGTTGACATTCCTATCGATCCTAAAGTTCCGCTAATTTTAGGTCGATCATTTTTGGATACCTCGAGAGCACTTATCGATGTGCATGCAAGGAAAATCACTCTTCGTTTCAATGAGGAAGAACTCGTCATTAATGCAACTCAAAACTCCACACTTTCTCATGTGTACTCGATCACGTCTTTGTACAATGTCAATCCCATCAAGAACATTTGCAAAAAGATTTCAAAAAGAGTTTTAGAAGTTGTTGAGAAAAATGAAGTTCCGTCCCCTCCGCCGGTGGAGGTTAAGAGTGTTAAGCCTACGTTTCCAATTGTGAATGATTCTTCGGATGATGAATGTGTTGATCCCGATGGGGAGGTTTTCTTTGTTGACAAACGTTTTGAAAACTTACCACCACCTTTACCAAAACGGTTTTCAAATTTGAGAATTTTTAGTGTGACTAACATTGCTTTAGAAACACCAAATATTTTTGACATAATTAAATCTGGTTTTCACTAGGAGAGTTTAAATGATGAAAAAGGAAAAGATTTTGAATTGAATTTAAAAGATTTTTCTACAATTCTAACTCCGTCATCACCACGTGTATTGAGTACTACAAGCTCGTCTTCTCCTTTTGACGATGCTTTGTGTGGACTTAGTGTGGGGGAATCCCCTTATGTTCCCTCCCCTTTCTCCACCGAGGACGAGATATTTGATCATGGAATTGATTATAAAGGGAAATCTCGGTCTTCCACCGATGCAATAAATGGAAAATATTTTCATTTGATTGGTGCGAGTCTACCTCGAGTAGCTCAATGTTTTCATGCCTTACCCATTGTCCCACCCTTCTATTTCTTCTCTCCTATTTTCTTGAAACTCTTTGAGTTTTTGTTGACTCATGATGAAGTGGCGTTGATTTGTTTTTCCAATGAAAACGAGAACGCCATCTTCGATCCCGGTATTTTGCACCATCAAAGGACTTAGTCCTTAATACCGGTTGTTTTTGGGCCTTGTTTATCATGTAAGCCCCACTAAAAATTGACCATACCAAGATTATCCCTAAATGATCACATTTATGGGGATTCGAGTCGAGCTTTTGACTCGGTTATCAAAAACAAGGTGCCTCGTGGGGGAGACCCATGCTTATCCATGTACATATTATTGCTTTCTAATTAGTTAATCTGAGGGGATTTGTGCCCTTCCAACCTTTGTTCCGTGGTTGTTTGTGCATTGTGGTTTTTAGATCATGATCTTCACGATTGGAGCCTCTCGTGTTCGTTTTATGGGAGCACTCGATCGTTTGCTTTGAAGACTTTCTCAATATCCAAATGATATATCCTTTTATGTTCTAACCTTAGGTTTTTAGCACACTTCATAAACGGCTATTAATTTATTGGTTACACCCTTTCCATGCTAGATTAGGCATTCGACTACGTCTCTAGTATGGGGGTGGTTGCATCCCTAGACTCGAAACATTGAGGACAATGTTTAACTTTAGTATGGGGGGTGAATAGATACTTGCCTTGCCAAACCTTTACGCTTTCCAAAGTTTATCTTTTTGTTTATCGTTTTGTTGCAAAATAAGGCTAAAAATGGCCAAATTTTAAAATTTTTCTCATGTTTTATAAGTGTTTGAAGACACGAATGTAGATTTTCTGATGGCGAGAATAAGAGTAATTTTTGACTCGACCGTGCGTGTTGAGCACTTAGCTTTGATTCCTTAACTACACATTAGGCTAAGTCTCTTAAATGAGGACGAGAAATGATAGAGTTAATTATAAGTTACTATGCTAAACGTAGAGTACTCGTATTCTTTCAAAAACTCATGTGTTCTCGTTGTTTGCTTATTCTCCCTTCGCTTGTAAATATATATATATTTTTTTGCTTAATAAATATTGACTTAGCGGTTTAGTTAGGATTGTTGGGTTTCTAGTCTTTTCTAGTAGCTTCCGTGTAATTAAATTGGGAAGACATTAAGGTATCGCCAGCGTCACGGTTTTGAAGTATTGGCACCCGAATAATCAAAAGCTTCACCCAATAATAAGATTTTAAGTGCTCACCTAAATCTAGCAAACAATTTGAAGCCCCACAAGGCCGAAAAATCTATGCAAAATTGAAAGTGAATCAAGCCTTAATCTTCGAAGCTTTAAAGATCCAAAATTCGCTTTAGCGTGAGGATATATGTCTTTGGCTAATAAAACCACTGATGAGGCGGATAATAAAAGGCAAGGCAAGACCGAAGTCATAATAAAAGCTTCATGGCGAAGTTGAATAAAAGATGGAGGTAAACCAAAGATAATAAGGACCTTCTGTTAGGGGGCGTATAAAAGTCTTGGTAATAAGTCTCATGTTCAAAACCGTTATAAAACCGTGTTTATCTATTCTTCTTGTCAACTTAATTTTTTGACATCGTTGTCTATTAGGAGGGGTTATTGATTTGATGGTCTTAGTTACACCGTTAGGACTCTATTTTTAGACCTAAATCTCTATTATCGCATAAGTCAACAATGTATCCACGTGAAACATTCAAGACAAAATATAATATAAGAGATACAACTTAGGAATAATGGGAGAATAAGTGCGTGATTAGGGCATATGAGTAGTGTTAGCATTACTAACTTATAATGACAATGATCTCGTTGCACGCTTGGCATGGAATTAGGGTGAAAATCGAGGACGATGAAATTATTTCTAACGAAGCATTCACGTGTTCTTATTCTATGAACCTAAACGTCCCATTTTGCGATGAAAATCATACATTATGTCTAAAACACAAGTAGTAGTAATAGTAGTAGTGTAGCTAGTTTATCATTCAAATAAAGTGAATAAAAATGAATTTTGGAGATGCTACGATACTTTATTCTAGCATTGCGTGAGGGCACGACAATGGTTTAGTATGGGGGAGTGATGAGACTGCTTTTATACATAGTCTCATCATCCAAATCGGGCTTAAAATGCATAAAATATCATTAAAACTGCCAAATATATGCTCGTGTTTGTTGCTTGTGTATTTTAGGTACGAATATTGAGGAAAAGACAAAAAGATCACAAGAATCATTCAAAAACGAACACGGGAAACGAAGCCGCACAATGAACCAGACCCGAATCATGATTTTTCAAATTGGTCCTTGAAGTTTGAAGATTGTACAAGTTTGGCCCCTGAAGAATTGAAGACTTGTCAATTTATACCCTTGCAAATCTCATTTATTGTATTTGTGTCCCTAAATTATCAAGTATTTACAAGAGAAGTCCTTGGAGAATGAAGAATTTGCATAAGAAGCCCTTGTTTTAAAGTATGAAAACACCTTGTGCCATAAATGACAAGTTGGCAAACTTGTTTATAAAGGAAAATGAAGTTTGTGTTGTTTTATACAAAGTGAAAGAAGGAAAGGAGTCCAAGGACTATTACTGCCAGACATCCAAACCCACTACCACCAATCATCCTTCCACCTCACCACCAACAGCCAACCACAACCTTTCTCCACGTCATTTTCCACCAACTTAATAAACTTAATAATCTGTTTATTAAGTATTTCCCTCCTAAACACGTTTTTAAAAGGAAAACAAGATTAAAACCCCTAATTTTTCCAGCCAAGAACACCTAGAACCCTAATTGGGTTTTCTCTAATTAAACAAAATTAAAACCCCATCTTGTCCAGAATGATAATTAAACACAACTTAAACCCAAACCCACCCTTAACCACCTATCACCATCAACCAAGGCCCCTCCCACATGGTCCCCTGCACAAGAAAACAAGATACAACAGTGAAATCTACGGTTGATCTCCATTTCGTGTTGGCAAAGCTATTTTGAACGAGTATGATCATTCCAAGACAGCTGTAACATCAACATCTTCACATGGCAATGTTTTTGACCAAGAATCAAGACAATTTCAGGGGTATTTTCGGATTTCTCCAAATTAGGGTTTAGATTTTATATATTTTATTCATGTATACTAGAAGGTTATTCTAAGTAGTATATAATGGGTGTCATGTACCCATTATACTTGTTCCAGATTTTTTCAAGTTATTGTAATTCCTTTTAAATTTTTATAAAGTTGGTGTTTTTGCTAAATTATAACTCCTTTTATTATTTTTAAAGTTTGGTGTTAGCTTGATAAAATCTGAGTTCCATATTTCTTTTGATAAACACTTTGGGTTTGTTTATTGTTTTCAAAAAGGTTTCAGAATTTGTTTGAAAATTTTCAGAAATCCAAGAATCCTATGAAGTGAAAGTGGAATTGGATTCCTGGATTTCTGATATTGTGCTTGTTTCAAAAGGTGTTCCAAGTTCAAGGTTTATTGGATTGTACAAGTTGGTTTTAAAAGGTCTTAAAATCAGATTTTCTTTGCTATTGTGTTCTTCATTTTTCTTAGCAGGTTCATTGGAGCTTGTTTGTCCAAGAGGTTCTGCTCAGGTCCGGACCTGATTGGAGGTGACATAGCAGTCACTGAGGGACCTGGATGTAGGTCCCTCTAGGTAGCATCCTCATTCCCATTTTCAGTTTTCATTTTCAGTTATTTGTGATTTGCATGAATTTTGTGAGAAGTTGTTCATGTGTTGTTAAAGCTATTTGATTATGCTCATTTGATGATATTAGGTATGTTAGAAGTGATTTAGGGTTATTTTGATAAGTTTCATAAGCTTTTGGTTTGTTAATTTACATTTTCAGAAAAGTTAAGGAGTGTTTGGATTAAGGCTTAAGTAGGGTTGAATGGTTTTAATATTGGCTTAAAACCTGTTAAAAAAACTCCTTAGGTCAGTTATATGTTACATGTTAGTTTGGTTTTCAATTTGATAGGCTTTTAAATACATTTGCATGCATAAAAGTTGGAAAATGGTCAAAACCAGTAAGTGTCCTGAGTGACTGTTTTTGTTGGAATTTTGCTATCAAATCTTGTAGACTGTTAGGAGATAGGTCATTTTAGGGATTGACATTTCTTATATGCCATTTAGTTGGATTGTATGCAAGTATTTGGCCATTGAATCTCATTTTTGTGCATGTAACTTGGTTGTCTGTTCATCAGAAACTTGAATGCATAATCAGTAACTTTTTGTGCTCTTTGTGTGAAATTTTGTGTCGTGATTGTGTGTTTTTTGTGTTTACTCAGACTCCCCACAACCCAATTGGTGTGGGGTTGCCTTGTGGTCCAAAGAAAACCAAGCATAAGAGCTTTCCTAAGCTCTTAGGTCTCCTGACCAACAAAATACACTAGCAGTGGGAACAATCTTCCCACTGGTAGCACAATAGTTACCCCTGCTTCACTAGTAGACAAACACCAACCACTTGTCACTATCAGTTTTCTAGAATTTTTTTCTTTAGTGGGAAAATTTGTGTGTTAGACCTTCAAACTTGTTTCATATTTTTTCTAGTTTAATTTTTGATTTTTCTGATTAATTAGATTTTTTTACTGTTCATTTGGTATTTTTTAGGATTTATAGCTATTTTAATTAACTTTTTAATTACTGTTTTTGGCATTTAGTGCCAAAAAATTGTTATTTTTCAGATTTAATAATTTTCATAGACTTAGAAAAAGATTTTAAGATTTTTGGTTTTAAAAGTTTTCACTGTTCATCTTTTATTTATTTTGTAGAATTAATTTAAGTTAATTAGGGTTTTAATTAAACTGTTTTTGTCTTTTAGTGAAAAATTTAATATTTTTCAAACTTTTTCATTTTTCTACTGTTCATTAGAGTAAAATAGGATTTTTAAAATTGGTAAATCTTTTTTAGTATTATTTTATTATTTTTTATAATTATTTTACTTTTAAAATAGTTTTTAGTAATTTAAAAATAGAAAAATAGTTTTCAAAAATTAGGAAAAATAATTTTTGGTCTTTAGATAATATAAGTAAGTTATTAGTTCAATAAAATAATATTTTGGACATTTTGATTAATTATATTTAATTTTAGGGCTTTAATTAGCATTTAAAATTGAATATTTAATTAATAAAAGGTTTTAAAATATTTTTATTGGATTTTTATTCTTATTTATATATTATTTTAGACTTACTTTTAACTTTTAATTAATTTTTAGGTTTAAAATTTTTAATTTTGTAGTTTTTTACGGTTTTACGTGAACGCCTTTTCGTCTTAGCTCGATCCGTCTTCGTAACCGTCATTTCTTTCTTATTTCTATTTTCTTTTCTTCTCAATATAATCACAAACATTAATCAATTCATCACACAACACACGTGCCTCCTCGAGAACGAACTCACTCTTATTTGGGTCATAACTCGTGGTTTTCATAAACCGCTTGTTAATACTTACCCTAATTGCCTCGTTTTCCTAAACGAGTGTGATTTTACAACTATCACTTTCATTATTTGAAAAATAACTTTTAGGATCATAAAACTCAAATGGATTCATCATCCCCGACTTTTCACTTTTCCATGCCAAGTGCAAAAACAAGATCATTGTCAATCATAAGCCCCAAAATTAAACCAACTCATACAAGTAATTTGTGTTAAACTCAATCTCCTATTATTCCTAATTGTTTCTCTATATTTTATTTGTCATTCACCCAAAGGCTCATTTGACTTTATATGATATTTATTAGTCCAAAAATGAAGGCAAGAACGGTGTAAACTCAACACTCAAAACCTAACCTCGACTTCAAAAACCGTTGTCACTAAAGAAAGCCCACATCAAGGATAACTTAACACGATTTAGGGATAAATCCCAGACCCGAAATTTGGCTAATATGGCTACTTAAAAGCAACAAATAAAACCTCCAAAGTCAACTATGACCTTATTAATGGAGTTTGCAACAACTACACCATAACACCTTTTGGCTCTTTAAGATGCAATTGTGCTCCTTATTTAAAATCCACACCCTAAGGCTCCTTGGACAAAAATAAGGGAATTGACTTCACCATCCCACCTTACGGATCATGATGATGAAGCAATTTTTATTCAACACGCCCCTTGACATACACCCTAAGGCTCTAATGACAAGGTTAGTGCTACATGACTCCCACCCGAAGGTTCCTAGAGAACATGTTTTTATTTATTCTTCTTTATTAATATGATATTTATAGTAAGCCAAATTTCCGCAATCCCATGATCAAAAGTCCATGATGCTGACACCCTTAATGTGTTCTCACTTTAATTACAAGGGAAGAAAAAGAAGGAGTTACGAGTTAAGATATCAAGCCTAAACCGCTAAAAACTTCATTTATTAAGCAATTATTATTCAAGTGTGGAAAGTAAATACGAGGAGATTAAATCAAACACAAGAATACTTGCACAAAGAAGAATTTAACCTTAGAAACTTATGATTGAACTCTATCATCTCTTGTTCTACATATTGTAAAATTTCAAAAATGTGAAATCAATGGATACTTAGCCTATTAAATCAAAGTTTTGGGTTTTCAAGTCATATATAGGATCTTGCATCTTCTTATACTTTTTCAAGTTTTAGAATTTGCGTTTTAAAGTTCCCTTGATAAACGACTTTCTAGGATCAATTATAGGAACTTGCGAAAAGTTCTTGTTCTTAACCCGTATGAATTAAGACTTTCGCGTTTTAAAGATCCCTATATAAAAGCCTAGCAAAACTTAATTCAAATACGTTAAGGAAAAGCTAAGGTTAAAAACCGAGTCGAGTCAAAAACTATTTTTATTTTCACCAACGGAAAGCCTACATTCGTGTCAAAAGCACTTATTTTATTTATTAAAACTTAAAAATAACACTAAAAATTTAAAATTTTATTGAAAAATGAGAAAACTACTACGTTTGGACACGACAAAAGCAATAACAAGCGATTATATCGATTGACTCCCCCATGCTAAAAACAGACATTGTCCTCAATGTTTCTTAGCTCAAGAGTAACACCCCTTTGCTAAGACACAAAGAGTCTAATGCAAAATCCTAACATGGTAAGAGCACGCAAATCTATAAGCCGTTTATTAATTATGCCTCAAGATAAAACGTTAGTCGATAAAAATCAAGGGATAGAAAGTGTGCCCCTTTTGGCATTCAAAGAATGGAAGATCAAGTGGACCGGCAAAAACCGAACACGAGAGTCTTCAAATATTAGGGTCATACCTAAGATTAACAACACAACAAAACACGAGCACAAGCTTGAAAGATCAAGCCTTATTAGTGTTAGAAAATAGAGAAAAGATAGAATGTATGGGACTCCCCCACAAGGCACCTTGTTTTTGTTCACCGAGTTATGAGCTCGACTCGATCCCCACATTCATTGGTCCTTAGGGAAAGTGGTAAAAATTGGCATAATGGAATAGAATCCAACATGAAGCACGATGTCGGGGTCAAAGATTACATCCTCGTTGTCGGATGACAAACGAAAGGATAAAACTCCAACACAAATCTCTAACAAGTGATGGTAGTCACAAATCACTAGATGGATATAGCATGATCCCCGAGATAAACTCGCACCAAGATGATTAAAAAGTCTTTCAATTATTGCATCGGTGAAAGGCCGAGATTTCCCTAAATCAACGATTCCGGGGTCGAATACCTCGTCCTCGGTGGAGAAAGGAATAGACAACACGGTGTCGTCCCCCCATGCTGATCCTAAATCATATAAGGCACATGGTAATGGTGTGGTAAAAGTCTCAACAGTAGTTGTATCAACTTGCATGACTTTGTCGACCTTATCACTCTTAGGAATGTGAACAAAGGGGTCATGGTACTCAAAACGAGTCGCATGAAAAACCCGCATATTAAGATCAAAGCGAGTGGGAAGGATAATTGGAGCAAAAGTAATTTCTCCCTCCGGGTCAACATTATCATCATCATAAATCGGGTGATCAAACCAAGAGTCTTCATCACCGTCATTAGACTCTTCCTCAAATTCCGAAGGAATGTCTATATAGAAAAACTCATCAACCTCCTTCAAGATAAGATCATCATCACAAAGGTTGTGAGATGTAGGAGGTATGATTCTCTCAAAATCCTCTTGAAACAATGGATTATTGTTCATTGAAGCTTCAAAGAGAGGATTTGAGTAAGTCACAAAAGTGTCGTCATCCTTGTCATCACAAGAAATATCCGACAAAGTATCAAGTGTATCACACTCGGATACAAGATCATCATTCTCATTAGAAGGAAATTCATCGGCGAATTCCTCGAGAATGGTAAGTAAAACACGAGAATCACGTTCGATCTCGAGATCGGAAACATCTTCACTTCCCCGTGGAAGTGGATCAATCATAGCAAAAAGTTCATCGATGAACTTATCACATGAATAGTCACTAACCTCACTCGGTGTGAAGTTAGGAATCAAAGGCTCTTCAATTGAAGATTGTGCCTTAGGAACATCAACATGATCCTTAGAAGAGAGTGAAAATAAGTCCATTTTCAAAGATTGTTCAATTAAAGCAATATCACTCTCGGGATCAAAATTCTCACTATTAAACTCACTAGCATCAAATGGCTCACTTAGGTAATCATCAATTTGTTTTTCAATCTTAGAACTATCATCCTCGTGTGGATTGAGTAGAGATGATGAAAGGTTACAACATGATTCAACAAAACAAGCTTCTTCATTTGAATTAAACTTTTCATTTTCACAAAATGGAGTTTCCAAAATTGGAAAAACACCTTTATCAAAAAGAGCTTTCTTATTACTTTCAATTGTCTCAACACGTTTTACACTTTCAACTTTTTTAGAATCAAATCTTGGAATCTTTTCCGGTTTAAAAACAATGCTTTTTTCACCATAAAACAATTTAATTTCCTCTTTCCTCATATCAACTTGAATTTGAGCCGTGCACAAAAATGGACGTCCTAAAATGATAGGCACATGAGGATTGGCCTCATAATCAACTATAGCAAAATCGGATAAGTACAAGAAATTTCCCACTCTAACAATGACATTTTCCGCTATACCAACCGGTCGAGTGGTGGTACCATTAGCAAGCTCAATGATCATACGAGTGGTACTAAGTGGTGCATAGTCAATAGTTTTCCAAAGGGCTAGGGGCATTATGTTAATGCTAGCTCCTCGATCGGCTAGGCCTTTGCAAACCCCAAGCTCATTGAAAACACAAGGTATCAAGAATTGACCCGGATCTTTATACTTCTCGGGAAAGAAATCAAAGAAAACCGAGGTACTAATCACATTCAAAGTGGCCTTGGTAACTTCTAGAAAAGTTTCCTTAGGTGGAGGAATAAACTCAATCACTTCAACTTCATCTAAATTATCACAATCATCATAAACGGTTATGGCCTTAAGCTCTCCCTTCGGGTTTGGAATGGTGTTACTAGGTAAGCAACCCGAAGAAGATGATGGTTTAGACATAAATTCCTCAAACATCGAAAGCAATTTATTTTGACCTTGTTCCAAACTTTATTGCATACGATTGTGACTTTGCTCTAATCTTTGCTCAAAACGGTTTGGTTTTGTTCAAGTCTTTGTTGATTAAGCTCAATCTTATTGTTTTGCCCTTTAATCGTATTTTGAAACTCATTTTTCAAAGTTGCCATTTGTCCTTGAAGATTATTTTGAAAAGCTTTCAAATTTGCCTCATTCGACTTAATGTAGCTTGACAAATCATTTTGATTATTGCTTTGAAAACCTTGATTGTTTTGATTAGCATTAAACCCATTTCCTTGATTAAAATTCCCTTGGTTACCACGGTTAAAAATATTCCCATTATTTCCATTGTTGTACCTATTTTGAACCGGTGGAAAACCCGGTGGAGCAGCATGATTTTGACGAGGAACTTGACCGTTGGAGCCATAAATTCCCGTTGCGGCAAAAGCACTAGCCTGATCAAACCCCATGGTTAAACAAGCATGATTAGGATGTGCTCCACCACATGATACACAAACATTCTCAACCATATTAATGGATCCATGAAGGTTCTTCCTAATCTCATTCAACAAAGTCGCGAATCCAATATCAATCTAGCAATCTCGGGATTAAATGAATTCACATTGGAAACACTCGGTGTGTTTCGTGAATATTGTGCTCTAGACTTATCCTCAATTATTCTCCACGCGTCTCTCAGAGTTTTTCTTAAAAGATTACCACCCGCGGCGGAATTTAAAGAATCTTGTTCAATCATATTCAGCCCATTATAAAAAGTATTTATTTGATGCAATTCAGAGAAACCGTGGTGTGGACATTGTCTTAACAAACATTTAAATCTTTCCCAAGCTACCCCAAACGATTCATGCACTTTTTGTTCAAACCTAGTGATCTCGTTCTTAAAGTGTGTTGTCTTAGATGGTGGAAAGAAGTAATCTACAAACTTAGACACTAAATCATCCCATGTTAAGATCGAACCCGGTGGTTCTTTCTCATACCAAAGCTTAGCATTACCCTCGAGCGAGTACGGAAAAAGCATGAGCTTAATCGCGTCATTCGGCACATCTCTAAACTTGAGAGTCGAGGTAGTTAGAAGAAAATTCCAAATGTGAGAATGCGGGCTATCGGTCTCATTGCCATGAAATTGGTCGGCACAAATGAGCGATAAAAGACCCGTCTTAATCTCAAAATGATCCGCCAAAATAGCCGGCACAACGATTGCTTCCCCATACCCTTCAGTGGGTGCACGGAGCAATTCCTCCATTGTTCGGTTATCGGCCATCTCAACAACAATAGGTGGAAGCTCGGGTTACACTATTCGTTGTTGACGATTTCTATTTCTATGAGGAATATTTTCAAGCCTATTAGAATCAATCACAAGACGAGAAGAACGTAATTGCATACACTACAAAGACGAGAATTTAGAGGATTGAAGAAAAGAAATTAGACAAGAAGAAGATTATTTTTGGTATTTAATTTGGTATTGCTCAATCAAAAATGATCGATAAAAAACAAGGAATAAGGATAACTACTATGGAAGTAAATTACCCTCGGTCGACTTTGAAACGATAGGTGAAAACCTAAACGTCTCGAGGTTCAATAAGTAAACTACAAAAATAAGATTTATTACTACTTGAGTCGGCAAACCAATAATAGGTTGTCCCTCTCAATATACGCACAAGCGAGCGGGGAACGAGGTGGCACAAAGCACTTAAAAACCTTTTTTCTTAGACGGCCTTTTATAGCACGTCGCCTTATACCCACCTTATAGTTTGTATAAATCGAGTTCAAACTTCTTATTAGTATTTATCTATTTTGCCTTTTATTTTTGTTTTGGATTCGACTACAATAGTTAGGTGATGAAATCCCAACTAAGGCCTTATTTGATAAGTATGTAAATTTATTGTTCTACGTAATACAATATATTATTCACAAAAAATGAGAAAAACGATACATACTATATAATAGAAAAATAACAAAACATTCCGAGGACGGAAAGGGTCTTCAAATCAACGATCAACAAATCTCCACGAAAACGAATCGTACACAAGCTCCCCGGCAGCGGCGCCAAAATTTTTGATGTATGGTGGATTGTATATGTGATAATTAAGATACGTTATAGGGTAAATTAGAAAATTACCTTTAGGAAAAAGTAATAGACTAATATTACCAATGACAAATTCAATTAGACACGTGATGAACCAAGTTCGTTGTACACGAAGATCTTATGAATTTGAGACGTTTTTGTATCGATTTGGACAATTGATTCAAATTGGTTTTCGGTTTTTAAACTAAAAAATAAATCTACCAATTTCAAACTAATTTTAATCCTAAAGTCCATGAATCGTAAACCCCCAATTAATTATCTAAAAACAATTACTTAAAATTAACACTATTTAAAAATTAATCTATTTAATAAAAATAACTTTTAGAAACTTGAAAACTTATTAAAACTAATTAAAACTTTATTAAATCTTGGAAAAATAATTAAATCTATTAAAAAAATAACTTTTACTCTACTTAAACAAATTATTTAAAATCTACTATACTTTTTATTAAGTAAAATCTATTTTTTTTTAAAACCATTTTTATTTAAACTTAAATTAATAACAATCTAATATTTTAAAACTAATTTAACTTTTTTTAAAAATAAAAAATTACTAAAGCAAAATATTAGAAAACGTAAATCTAGTTAAATCAACTATAAAGTCAAAATCTTCCAAACTTAAATACACTATATTAATTAATAAACCGAAAGAGAACTTAAAAGAGCTACTAGCTCAGTTGGCAAACACGCTGGGTGGTGAGCAAGGGGACTCGAGGTTGAATCCCATGAACGGCATGTTTTTGATATTTATAGTTGTGACCAAGAAAATTACACAGTCACATGAGTGACTTAAAATGATGATATTTGGATTAACAGAAGAATACACCAGTTCCCAAATTAGTTTCTTTGGGTAACAAAACAGAACAAACAATCTATTCAAAAGATATTATCACAATACTAAAACAAATTAGGCAAACTTGCAATTACTCACAGCTAAATGATAAGTATATAACAGCTTCTAAAAAAACAAAGACATAAACAAAGACAACCGTAGAATATTCAGCAGACATTCATAGAACAAATCCTAAACAGATTCAAACATTTATATAAAACCGAGCAACATAAACATTCAGTAATAGTGGTAGCACGATCTAATATAACAACAGCTTGATAATACTCAACATAAACTCAAATTAATCATAACATTTATTAGTTACAAGCATACTAATCTTACACTTAACATATTGGGTCTAAAAGTATAACAAAAATTTAAACTCGAAACTCACCTAATGTAGATATCCTTTAGGAAGAAGGTTTGGCGCTGAGCCACCATATACACGAATTTACACCACCATCAATCACCATACGAGCCATCATTATACATCGAACCAAGCAGATTTGTTATAATATATTTATCCAGTAGGGATAAATATTGATCCAATTCATTACTTCTAATATTAAAATTAAGCTATTAATTAGCTTAGATTTAACATCACAAACATTATTATTGTGAAACAGTAATAAGAACTAATTTGTAAAATCAATTTAAGCAGGAAAAACGAGACACGAATTTAAATGAAACGACTGAACTTTTATTAAATTCCAGAAATATTACAAGATTTGATAAAAAGAAATATAGAATTAAACCTAGAACTATTTCTACATAATAAATTTAAAGTAAAATTAATGGATAAAAATTACAAGTATTTTGGGGTTTTTATAGCCATCCCAAGGCTGTTGAGGAGAGTATATTCTGATCTTCATAGCGTATTCCATCTTCATATTGGCCCTTAGATCTTCTCTCTCTCATGGTTGTTTTGATCGGAGGGTTGGTAAGACACAACTAGCACACGGATTGCCAACGTGGCATCCGTTTGTGCTAGTTGTGTTTCTTGGATGATGAGGTGTCTCTCAATGATTGGCTGATGATGAAAGATGAGGTGTTTCCTCCAGTAAAAAACTTCCACGTAACCAAGCCTTTCCATCTCTTCTCCTCCCTAAAACTTTGGGGATTTAATTCCCACACACTTGAATTATACGTGTGCCAAAAAGCCCCATTTTATTTTCGTGATTTATTGGTTTAGGGTTTGTGGGAACAGTGTCAATTGCGTCTGGTTTTCTTTTTGGGGAAGGAGATAGTAACATAGAGGGTATCGACTATTAAATTAATGTGTGTGTGTGATGGAAAATTATGTGAGTTGGTGATGTTTATTTAATAACGTGTGAATATATGGAACGTTTGACCGAGTGTAACTTAAATACACTTCACAAATTGCTGTTAAAAGTAGCAAAACCCTAAGCCCCAGACTTTACTTCATTCGTTCTTTTACCCATTTTGGGCTTGGGCCCTTATTATTTCCCATCCGTTACTTGATTTGTAGTTTGGGCCTGAATTTGGGCCAAGACTTCACCACTTCACATTTGGGCTTTAGAATTGGGCCTTTCCAAGTTTTTTTTATCCAAAATAACTTATTAATGGGCTTAAAAGCCCATTAAGCATATGTGGGTCCCACTAAACCAAAATCCTTCTTGAACTTAAATTCGTGAATAAAATCGACTTGTATTTGGCTTCCTCGATCTTTTCATCAATCTTGTGTCGGTTTTGCCGGTTTTCGCGATCTTTGGTACCTACACACACGAAACAACAAAACAACATATATACAAGTCATTTTCATAAT
Organism: Glebionis coronaria; assembly: GCA_025667525.1. Taxonomy (NCBI): domain Eukaryota; kingdom Viridiplantae; phylum Streptophyta; class Magnoliopsida; order Asterales; family Asteraceae; genus Glebionis; species Glebionis coronaria. Next base: position 221,682,127 of record CM046879.1, read on the forward strand.
ATTTATGCATTTTTAAGTTGTTTTTTGATAACATTGATATGATTAAAATCACTCATATCATTAACCAAAATTTGGGATGTGAAAATTTTGAAACACCTCTAGTCGCGGTTCCATATCGACCAGCGGCTCCTTATCGATAAGGAATCGCCGGTCCTAGATAATGAACCGCAGACCACTGTGTCCGACATAATCTTTTGCTTTACACTATTTTCTTCAATCTTTGTAAACATTTCATGATTCTTTGCAAAAACCTACACATTTCCTAAACTAGGTTACCTAAATTCATTTTCACCTAAAATGATTTTAACCCATTACTAGTTTGGATCATCCCCTCACCCATTTAAACCCACCTTGTTAGTCATGCTCTTCACACATCAAAACATCCTTCCCTAACCCTTAAACCACCCTTGTCAACCATGGTTTCTACAAAAACCTCAAACACTTCCAAAACCTCCACCCCAAGGAAAACACTTAAGATTAAGATTAAGATACCCAAGCCTAACTCCTCACCCTTTCACACACCCAAAAATGAGATGGTTCCAATCCTTATTTCCTCATCACCTTCACCAACCCTTGCACCATGCAAGACAACCTCCACCCATGGTACTAACCACTCTATTAGTTCTACCTCCTCTTCATTCCACTCAAGAATGAACGAGCTCTCTTCACCCTTCACTCAATGTGCACCCTTGGATGTGACTACACAACCTCAAGCAACCATTTCACCATTTACCCCTCCTAAATCAACCATTTCACCAACCTTAGAGAACATACCTCCACACTCACCCATTTCTCCTTTGGGTAACATGCCTCCACTCTCACCCACATCACCCTTGGAGAACATGCCTCCTCCACCTACACTACACTCAAACATTCCAATTTTGGGTGTCCTACTTTCCGTCCTCTTGGGTGATCCTTACTATGGGTTTCAATAGACTTATGGTCCTAATTGTCCATGTTGCCTCTACAACCACTACATCATCCATAACCTTAGGATGGGAATGTTTGGACTACATAGGAGGTTGCAAGAGTTCTTGCTTACCTTGTTCTCCATGCCTCCTCCTAGGAGATGAATGATAAGTTTTCTTAGTAAGTGTTTTTTCAACAAAACCAAGCCAAAGAAGACTACTCGTCTAGATCTAGTATTAAGCTACTTTGTATTAGTTAGTTGTTCTTCTCTTTCATTTTTCATTGTACTTTCTTCCTTCATGAGTTTTTCATGAAGTTGGTTAATGGATTTAGCTTTATGTGTCTATTCTTATGTGCACATTAATCAACTTTAATTTGAAATTGAAATTGAACCTAAATATATCACAACCTCTAAAACTTGACTAAAATTGGTTCAAAATGTTATCCAAATATTTTGTCACCCTTTGTCAAGACATTCTTTGTGAATGTGTTGCCTTTATGCAACCCTAGCATAATTTAGTGCTAATAGAGGTAAAAATCCAAGATTTGCACCTTTTTAAAAAAGTCTTAGTTTTTCTCAAAACCCTGGAAAAACTTGTTTTCAAGTCCACTGCATGCGGCTCCTTAAAGTCGCGCGGTTCCTTAAGTGATAAGGAACCGCCGGTCCCTATAAGGTACCGCGAACAACAACTAGCTTTTGACTCGTTTTTGGTCAAAAAAAATTAAAAAAAACCCTATACCCTGTCAAGATTCCTTGTTTACTCAATTTGGCTAAATATTCCTTGACACTTCACATTTTGTATTCAAATTCTTACCTTGATTACATTCTACTTATACCCCAACCTTGAGATTTCATTCTCACACCTTCCCAACCTTGAGAATTCATTCTCACACATCTCCAACCTTGAGATTTCATTCTCACACCTTCACAATGCCTAACTCCTCCATTCATAACCTTGACATTTCTTTGTCACAACCCCACTCACCCAAAGCTTCCTCATCCAAGCTTTCAAAGAAACCGAAAATCTCGGTTCGACCTATTTGGATTAAGAAGAATGAACCATCTTCTTCCAAACCACCCAAAAACCCTACCTTCTCTCCAATCAAGTATTGGAATGAGACTTATACTATTAACCCCATCACCGGAGCAAAAGAAAATGTTCCCCCACCACCACAATCCTTCAACACCCCTCAACTCAATGACCTTTCAACCTTCCCAAACCTCACAAGGCATTGTGAAAACATTTCCTACCCTATTACCCCACCACCACCAAACCCTAGGTTTGATGCCCTACCCCCATCAACCGATTTTGTGTTGCATCATAGATCCTCGTGTGCTTGTTTTGATTTCAACAAATTGAACTTGCTCATGTATATGAGAAGTTAAATTTCCTTGAATTCCTCCTCACTCGACCTCCTCTCCAAGTTTTCGTTCCGGTGGACAAAACTTCGAATGATGCATCGTCGTCTTATTTTTCCAACTAAAGGACTAACTACTCTTAAAGTCTTTATTACTTTAGTTGTTTTAGAGTCTTTTATATTTTTTTAGCAATCTTGGAAAATTATCACTATTAGAATAGCTTATGCTTTGTGGTTTATTTTCCATATTTTTTTAGATACTTATATTGTGTGTATGACTATCTACCTTGTTGTGTCTTTTCTTTTATGTAACCTTTGTGTTGTTAGTGTGTTATTTCCTTAGTTCTCTTTTGAGTTGATCATGGTTAATTTTTACAATTGCTTATGGGTGATTCCATCAATTCTAAACTTTAACGCCTTGACAAGTTTATCATCTTCATTGGATTGAAGTTTGATTTTGTCAATTACCTTTTTGGACATACTTAGAAAAATACTTGCTTCTAATTTTAGATTTCTTCTCTCTCTCCCTCTCAAGTTACTTAATAGGTAGTGATCATATATACATTGGTGTTTCTTTTCTTTCTACTAACCTTTGTGTAGCATCTCACCTTAGCTCACATACTTGGTGCCCCAAGCAAGGGGGAGCAACCACCAAGGGGGAGCTACTAGAAAGTCCGGTTTTCTTCAAAGACTTGTGCTAACCTTTTTGCTACGACAAAGGGGGAGAAATGATAGTGATAAACTCGTTAATAATTAGATATTTTGTGTTTCTACGTAAATGAGTTTATCGTTTGTCGTAATAAAAAAGGGGGAGATTGTGAATGCAAGTGATGCCTAAAAACATTATTAGTGTTAACTAATCTTTCTTAGTTTTGATCACAACAAACTATACAACACATTTAGTGTAAAACATAAAACGAATTATTTAACTAACACTATCATCAAGGTAATAATCATATCACTAACCTTTCTTAATCATACTTAGTGATCATCAAAATGATTAACCTTAAAACTCACTTTTGTTAATATGACAAAAGAGTTTTTAATAAACTTTCTTTTTTAGAAAATGTTTTATTAAAATGGAAAATGTAAATTTGAAAATAGCATATTCCATATGCTATTAAAATATCCTTTGAAGGTTTAAAATACCTCAGTTATTCCTAACCCACTAACAGACAAAAAACGGAGCGTACTCTACGGGCAGAACCTTAAGTAGCTAGGCGGTTCCCTAGCGATAAGGAACCGCCAGGCTAGATAAGGTACCGCGCACAGATAGTCGTTATACTTTGTCTCCTTTAAATAGTGGATCAAATCTCATTTTCCAATAAGCCTCTTGGACGTTTTTCTCAGCCCCTTTCTCTTTTCTATAGCATAATCATTAGTAAATGATCACTTAAAGTATTAAGGATGATTACATATGATTATCCTCTTGATCCCCTCCTTTACCTTGTCCAATGAGAAGATCACTCACTCACTAGTGTTGTGATAAAGATGAATCCATGAGCTAGTCATATTCATCATGATACCCTTTTTGTTTTTTGTTAATCTATTGTATTTATGAATACTTGGACTAGTTGTGTTCATCCAAGGTATTTGTGAATACTTGGATTTGTTGTGTACATCCATTGCATATGTGTTTGCTTGGATTTATGTTGTGTAGATCCAAGCTACATGTGTGTACTTGGATATGTTTAGTTGAGTTGTAATAGATTGATTAGAAGTTCTCACTAAACTATAAAGTGATGTGGTTGTGTCTAGTAAGTTCTCACTTAACTTGAAAGTGATTAGTAGTTGTGTTGTGTGAAGTTCTCACTTAGCTTCAAAGTTAAGAGTCGTGAAGATGGGTTCTAGCTTTGGATTAGAACTCGACATCTAGCCTTGTGTCGTAAAATGGTGAAGTAGGCAACGTCTTGAAGATTGGTTCTACCTTGAGATTAGAACTCGACATCTAGCCTTGTGTCGTTCAATTGTGAAGTAGGCAACGTTGTGTAGATTGGTCCTAGCTAAACATTAGGTCTCGACATTTAGCTTAGTGTCGGAAGATAATGTAAGCGACGATGTAAGGTTTTCTCCGCCAAGAAGGGAGCTTGTGGATATAGTGGAAATCTCGAGTAGGTGTCCTCGAGGAGTGGAGCAGAAACAAGGATAGAGCCTCATTGTCGAACCACTATAAATCTTGGTGTCTTCCCACTAGGTTGTCTCCTTCCTTACTCTTTACTTATTTCATTATCATTACACTTACCTATTATCTTTACTAGTGTATTTGAATTGAACCTAATCATTATGCAACTTAGCTTCAAGCAAAAGATAGTTTTGATACAAACCAAATTGAAAGTAATTTTAATTTGGTTGCCAATCAAAGAGAAACTATTCAACCCCCCCTTCTAGTTTCTACAACTTTTTCTCCTATTATTCATCTTTCATCAATTTTTCACAAACAGCTTTCTTCAACAATGGCACCGAAGTTTAAACCAAGTGACTAGGTATTGGGATTCAGGAGTCAGCACAACATGATTGCTTATTTGGCGGCTGATGATACTTTGTTTCCATAATACACCCAGATGGTGGCGTATTTGAATGCATCTCCACTTAGGTATGTACTTTCTCATGCTCCTCTCATCCCTGTTACTCATATTAAACAGTTTTAGAACACTGTAAGTTCCTCAACGCTTAATAATGTGACTACATTAACAGCTATTGTTCATGGGAGTACTTGGGTGGTTACTGAAGCCTTGGTTCTTCAGGCTTTGCATCTTGATGATGCAGATGGTATAACCACTCTCCCCATTAATGAAATAGAACAAGGACTTCGGGCTTTGAGGTATCCTTTCCCTGATCAGGGTACTTTAAATAAATATCATAAACAAGAATTTCCCCCAGCCTGGAAGTACCTCATACATGTCATCCTTCAATGTTTGAGTCCCAAATGTACTGCACATAATGAAATTAACAGGTCAATTGCTAGTGCAATTGTGTGCATTACAAATGGGCAAAAGTATAATTTTTCAAAATTAATTTTTGATGGCATGTGTAAAAACAAAGGGAGTAAGATGACTTTGGCTTATCCCAGATTTTTGAAAATGATTTTGATGTGAAAAATTACTGCACAAGGGATCATGATGATTTTTATGAGATCCCTGTGCAAAAGAAAGCCATTTTTAGCAAGATGAACTCACCCCCTCACCGTGAATTACCCCTCACCCAAGCTATGCTTGCTGTTACTATAGTAGCACAACCCCAACCAGACCCACAACCACAACTTGACCCAATACTAGAACCTTTGCCTTCACCTCAACACATGGAAATTGACCAAAAATCCTTCAACACTGACGCATTAAATGATGGCGTTGACACAAGTAATCCAAATGTTGACACCTTTCCTTCACAGACCCAAACACCCCTTAACCTTCAAACTACCACCCAATCCACATCATCTTCTACCCTAACCTAATATAGGTTGCAAAAACGCCCAAGGACTACTGGAGTGTTCTCCTCTAGTGGTCCTAGCCATGTTGCCGAGCGAACCACCACCACAAGTGTGGTTGGTGCTATGGATGAGTCTGGGACTATTGGTACTCGCTTAGATGCAGACCAAGACAGTCCTAACATCTTTAAGACCTCATCCATGCCCCATGACTCTACTTTGGGAGGTCAAATACCCATTCTAGAGGAGGGCAGATTGGAACCATACACAATAATGGAATTGACGGCTGTCTGCATTAGCTTGCAAAAGCAAAATGCAGACCTGGTACAAACAATCAGTACACAAGGCCTTGAACTCAAGCAATTGAGGGAGAGGATTGTTATTTTGGAGGATGCTAACACTAGGCGTGGTATGGAGGAATCTTCCAAAGGGGAGGATGAGCAGATCAATGTGAGTGACAAAGGCTCACATGATGGAGAATCTTTGGGTGTTGCTGAAGCTCTCACTGTATTAAAGAAGCAACCAGGTTTTGATACATCTCTAGTTACTCCTACAAATTTGAACTTGTCTTTTACAGCTATGTTGGAGCAGTTTACAAGAGGCGCTGAGACAAGTAAGGTGAGCGTTGACAAGCAAAATTTGAACGCTGACACATGAAGCGCTAACAAGAGTAAGTTGGGCGCTGACAGACAGAATTTGGGCGTTGACAGACCTGCAGATATGGTTGATGTATTCCAGTCATCAGCCATCATCAAAGAAGTGTCTTCACAGGTACCATCATCATCTTTACCCATCCTTGATCCATCAGATAAGGGTAAAGGAATTATGATAGAAGTAGAAGTTCCAAAGGATGCAGCACAAGTAGAGTTTGATTCAAGGTTGGCTGCACAACTTGTGAAACAAGAGATGAAGAAGGTAGGTGAGTCACCATTTGTTGTCACTTCTGAGGAACAAGAAGGAAGTGATGAAGGGAGTTCAGATTCAAGTGTGATGATAATTGAACAACCAGAAAGACTTGAATATGGTGATGACTTGGCAAGAGAGAAGCTTAGAGAGTTAAATTTGCAAGTAGACTTTGATATGCCAGAAGTTGTTCAGATGTACCATGCTTGGGAGAATAGGATTATGGAGAATCCAGATTTGACAAATTCAGACCAAATTTGGGGATTGGAGATTCTTCTAAGAGTTCAAAGAGACTACAAGGTAATTCTGAAGCATAAGGCTAGCAATGTTTTCTCACTGCTGAAGAGGGATAGAAAGGAGCTTTACTACATGTTACTCAGATGTCATGGAACTGGATGGACCTTCAAGAAATTGCAGGGATTATCCTTTGAAGAATTGGAGTACAAGGCTTATCCCATTTGGGCAAGAGTGTAGGAAATGAATACTCTTAGATTTCTTTCAGATGAAAGGAAAGAAGAACTTGCAGAAGAGATGGAGATTTAGAAGGCAATGATTGTTCCCAGGCCTTTGAAGAAGGGAGTCCCACTTGAGTTTCCTAAAGATCTAAATAAAGTGGTTCCCATTGAAGCTGTTCTTAGAAGAAGCATTAAGCTCTCACCCATGGAAGCTTCATATATGGTACAAGTGTTACCTCTTGATGCCAGAAACCCTATTATTAGCTATGAGGAAGATGCAAGTGGGTTTTGGATGATTGGTAGATATGGGAAAGAGGTACACACATTTACTACTCTTATGTCTCTCTTTGCAAGTATGGATAGGGAAGACTTGGCGGACTTTGGAGGTTGTTGATGGCCAAGTATGAGACTGAAGCACCTACTTCAGTCAATGGAATAAAGCTTTGGTCAACATTCAAGAGAATGTGTGCACCAGAAGAAGAAGATCCGGTTTGGAAGGATCTTGAGGATGATATCAGTGTACTTCAATGACGTTTGTATTCAGCTGCTGGTGTGTATTATTTGAGCTCTACAAAGTTTGCTGAGTATCTTCTTGTAGATGCTGAGTATCCCATGTCCAAAGAAGTTTTGGACAAGATGAAGACAACATAGCTGGAGATTGACTATTCAAGTGACGTGGCCAAAGATTTGATTAGGCATGTTTATTAGCAATATGATAAGATTTGTAAGATTCCTCCTAGTTCTTAATTTTTATTCAAAAATTTGATTACTAGAGTAGATATCAAGTTTAGGGGAGGATTGTTGGGAATAAAATGTAGCCAGTACACTTGGACGCTGACAAGAAGAAAACAAGCGTTAATAAGAAGAAAACAAACGTTGACAGATCAAGCGTTGATAGGAATAAGTCAAGCGTTGATAGGTTGAAGACAAGCACTGATAGAAAGATATGGTCTACGCGTATTATGTTTCTAGTTTGTTTCTATTAAAGATAGGATCAACAATGTATTTTCTATAATTATCTTTACCTAGAATAGCTGATACGTAGACTCTTGTACAAGGCTTCTTATGTTTATAAAAGAAGACCTTTAGGTTATGTTTCATATAAGTTTTTCATATGTTTAACACTTTCATTGTATGCAAGTTTGTTATCATCAATCAAGTGAAAGTTTGTTTTACAATTGTTTGTGTGTTCTTGTTTAAGTATTAATTCCGCATAATACTTAAATTGTTTTATACACAACAAAGTTTCTCTACGTGTTTAACTTGATTTAATCTCGTTTACAGAAGCTAAATCGATCTAAGTTTGGGAACAACATTAAACATAGTAATACATTTTTAAAACGCACTTCCTCTATCACGACGCCATGGTAGAGACCATTCTTCCTCCGTACGCATTCTCGAATGCTTTTTTGTTCTACGATGTTTCCTGTCACGCCCTGAGGATTCAGAGGTCTCTGAGGATGTAGAAACAACCCTCTTTCGTCGTGGATGACGATCGCTGAGATCAGAGTCTCATGACTTTTCACTTGAGAAAGTTTTCCGCTGAGTTTTTCTAGCGCTCCTCCTCCGTTCCTGTATATAGGAGTCAGAGGAAGGACTTGTTTCTAGTGACCCTAACCTTTTAAGGGCGCTTTGTCGGCGCGAGTATGGCTCAGCCGACGCGTTGAATCCCCTTGGGTAGGGTCGTAACCTGTCCTTTACATTAGTATGTCTCCTGTTGTTTACGGGTGTGAGGAAAACATCCTCCCCTCTCGAACTATCAGAGTCGTGTAGAGACAGCGCGCTTTCGATGAATGGCGCATTAGTGCGAGGTGTCGACGCATATAGTTCTTCTTCCTTCCTTTTTTTTCTTTTTTCTTTTCAAAGTTCCTTCTTGTAACTTGATCCTTCCAGAGCTTTAAGCTCTCTATCGAAGTCCAGGCTGACCCTTAAATCCCTTACTAGGTTTGCCTTCATTTGTGATTTCATGAGTGGCACCAAGGCTGCGAAGTTCTTTGCCACGTATTCTGTAAAACCCGCATGCTTTTACCATGAATAGTATCCTTATGATCGTAAGCACATGATTAGAACTTTCCTTATTTAGCACGTTTACGTTTCACGAATGGGAATTTACAAGTATTACGTACGTGTTATTACACGATAAGTATTTATTACCTATTAAGACACGATAATTATTATCAACAATAATTATAATCATGAACATGAAAATCATGAACGTAAATAATCACGAACCTAATATTATGTATTTACGTATATTTATTACGATTACGAATAATTATAGTTTACGACACGAACGATTAATAATTAAATCACGTAAACACGACACGATAACACGTTAATAAATAGAACACGGGAAAACAACGGGTTTCCCCATGTGGGGCCCACATAGCCGCGGCATAGACAAAGGAGTGGGACAAGCACACTTTAAAATTTAACTAAAAGGGAAAAAGAAGGAAAGGAGATTTTCATAATACAGAATTATTAGAAAATCAAAAACCCTGCTCCTCCTCCTTCTTCCTTGTAGCCGCCGCCTATAATCACCACAAAGGAGGTGTTTGTTGATTTTGGTAGATCCAATCTATTGCTAGATCATTCGTGTTAGTATTTCTTGATCCCTTTGGTTGGATCTATATTCTGTTAAGAATTAGTATAATAGTTTGTAATCAAACTAAAACACTTTGAGCACTCTTACTAACACTAAATAAGTTATGCGTAATCTAACTTATAAAGCACAGAAGAACAAAAATACTTTTAACTATTCGATTCTCTTATTAATCGACTTGTATGAGGTACATGAAAGACATTGTACCTATGTTCCTTTTATAGAGTAAGGAACCCTAGAAACCTTAGAATATTCTATAAAGATAATTATATCACAGACGATATATTATTAATATTCTAACTATTTAGGTATATCACATAAGATATACTCTAACTATAACTATGACATATCTTATAAAAAGATATATTCGTCCTAATCATCATAGCAGTACTTACTTTATAAGTAGCAGTACTTACTATGTACCGCGTTAACACTAACGGTACTTACATAACACTAACAGTACTTGGAATATACTAACGGTACTTGACACTTAACAAATAATTCCCAACAATCCTCCCCTAAACAAGAAATGATAAATTGTTGTCATCTTGTTTCTCTTGTACTGGATGTATTAAAAATACATGTCTTTAGTCTTTCCTTCATCCTTGGATTGAACTTGGTAATTTGTATTTGTATCCAACTGAATGTAGCCAAACACTTCAAATGTAGATCTTCTTCTTATAAGATAATGTTCAAACATCATGAGCATCATCTTTGTCTTCAAACTATGATCTTCTTGTGTCTTCTAAACATTCATTCATCTTTCCAGCATCAATTATTGTCTTCTTGAGTTTAGTCCTTGAACTCTTGATCATAAATCTTTGTCTTGATTTGATGATAACAAAACCTTCTAAGTATTATATTTTTTTAATACTTCTTTGCCTGCAATCTTCATACCCGAAATAAAACAGTTAACAACAAACACCAATCTGTATTGGCTTCATGATTTTTAGCAAATCACCAGCTATCAACGGATTTGATAAATTCTTTACCAGTTAGCCGTACACTCTGGAATAGCCAAATACTTTATTCACAAAGAATAAGGTGAAATGAAAACCTTACAATTTTTGGTAAATTGTCAACCATCAATCGTATTTGATGAAGTCTTTACCTAGTACGGTTTGTCTAGGACTAGCCAACTCTTTGTCTCGAAACAAGGTGAGTTAGAACCATATAGTTTTTAGCAAACTATCAGCTTTCAACGGATTTGATAAGTCTTTACCACAAACCATTTGCTTATGGACTAGCCAGTTCTTATGTGTGTTAGACATGGTGAACTGAGAACCATTTATGAAGTGTGACTGAAAGTCAAACACTTAAGATTCTTTCTCAGCTTCTTCCTCATCTTTTAAATCCTTGATTTGTTGTTTAACCATTCTGATCAACTCCAAAGCATCAGCAGACTCTTCTATAACTTCTGATTGTTGTTCTAACATCCTTTCCAACAATCTTCTTTTGAAGGGGTAAGTTTTCTCTTGCAGCATATAGTATGTAACATCATCTACATCCAAAATATGCAATCCACATGACCTATAATATCTCCAGTAACTAGGTACCTGATCCTCTAATACCTTCAACATTTCTTGATCACAATTGTGTGGCTCATACATAAAGAGAAATTCCCTATATAATAGTGATACTTCAGTTTTACCTGCACTGGCTTCTTGAACTAACCTTAAAAGATCTTGAATATCTTGTCTGTCAAGAATGTGAAGAATATCTTCCAAAAGTCTGAATATTCTTGTTTTGCCATCAGTTCTCTGAATTTCATGAGCTTCAAGTCCTTGATCTGTAGAGTAAATCCACTTAGCAATGGATGCTCTTTTTTCCAAAAATCTCTGTATCAATACATTGATGTTCAAATTTCACAATCTTCAAGTACTTTCTTAAGCTCTCATCATCATCACTATCTTCTGCTGTTGTTTTAGCTCTCTTAGCTTTCTTCTTTAGCTTTGTTGACCTTTTTGTGACAATCCGTCAATTTCAGATCGTTATTTTGACCTCGACTATTACGTATTACGTGTTTACTTTAATGAGAATTTTAAATTATCGACTAACCGAGAAGGTTATAGTTTGAAACTTAACGTAAGAATGTCGTTTTGAGGAAAACCGACAAGAAAAATATTAAGTATCGATATTATATTCTCAAATTATCATATGAATGATTTTATTGTATTTATTACATTTAATTTTTATTTCTCGTGTTTTACGTTTTAACGAATGACGAGAACTACTAATGATCGCGACACCGACAGATGCCCAAAGATTTATGTTTTATTATCGATTGTCTCGATATTTTATATTTTCGACGTTTTCGATTTAATTACGTTTTAAGTCGTGTCGAAGTGATATTATTATTTTTAAGAATCGTTTTAACTATTAAAAAGTATTTTTACGAAACCCGAGTCCCGTAAATATTTTCAAATTTTAATATTTACATTTTCTACCCTTCAACTTATTTAATTACTTTTTGGTCCAAAACTATACCTAACTGGCAAAATTGGTCCCTCCACTACATAGTATAAAAAGAAAATCTCTCACCTAATTTTCCCACTATATCATTTTAATAAAAAAACACATACTCCTCCTTCCCCTCCCTTTGTTCCCGTCCACACCAAACCACCAAAACCATCACATTTTTGTGATTTTAAGTTTGAATTAGCCAAATCTAATTTAAGTCCCATTCAAGAAATTCAAAGGAGATTCTATTGGTATAAATTTTCCTTACATGCACCATGTTTTTAATTTTCATAAAATCTTGTGGAGTTTGATCCATTTTTTTAATATAGATGTGTTGTTTAACATGTTTATGCTTTATTTTATTCATTGCATGTATGGATTTTTAAATTTTCTTTTGATCATATGTACATACAAGTAAATTAGGAATGAAAGGGTTGGGTTAGAATGATTGTAGGTTGATATTAGATATATAAAAGTGGTGAAAATGGGTTAAAATATTGATTTGACATGATTTCTAAAAATGTATTTTGGGACAGCAGCTTATAACAGATTGTTTTGTGGGTTTAAGTTCTGAGATAAGCTTAGATTATGTGATATTATTGTATTAATCTTCAAGACGCTCGTTTTGCCGCTTGAATGAGCTTCTAACTCATTACGAGCGAAACGTTATGCTAGTTTTAGTATTCGTGTACCGGGAGACGAGTATCGGCACAATCCGAAAATTGTTGTCGATATTTGGATCGAATCTCGGGGACTATAGAATGAGTTTTAAAAATATTCAAGGACTGATGTAAGTTGCTAAACCTCAGGTCATGAGTCTATTTTCAAACCCGAGTGTCGGTTTTGTAAACGGAATTGTTTAGATATGTCAAAATGGTTTTACAAGTAAAAGGCGTAAAACTGTTTGGTTTTTATAACACGAAGGTGTGTCGGGAAGAAGGTCTTAGAAGTAATATTTTTGAATGAAACTTGAACCGAGTCTTCTTCATATTATGTGTGAGTTTGTGACCAAGTTTCGTAGAAATCGGACAAGTCTAGATAGGGTAGATTGGTGTGTACATTTGGAGTGTACATGCTGATTGGTATTTTGAACATGTAGTTCAATAATTATGTGGCGTGAGTTGAGTATTCGCCATTAGACATGGGGATTTACTCAAGTGTTAAGTCATTATATAAATGACTTAGTTACTGGTCCGAGGGAAGTAAAATGATAAGTTGACTTGCGTTGACTTGGCGTCTTAAGACGGGTCAATATCGAGAGTGCAAATGTTTAAAAGAATAGTGTTGGATAAAAGGGTATAGAATAACACTTGTATCGTTATATTTTTCGGGGTAGTCTTGGTTTTGTAATTTTGATTTTTATATTATTTAAGTATGATTTATACTTGAGTCGGTTATTAACGAACGCGCCTTATTTGGTAGGTTGCGGTTTTCGTGTTTAAACGGGCATCACTAATCGTCGGCGATCGTCTCATTACCACTATTGGCTAAGGTGAGTCTATAGCCTCGCTTTTAACATGTTTACTTGTTTTATAAAACACGCGAGGGGGATAACATGCTTGTTTTAATAAAAATAATGGGTATAACGAGAAGTTATGGAAATCCTATTAATGGGTGCAACGAGAAGTTGTGGGAACCCTATTTACTTGGAAGTAATTATTGAAATCAAAAAGTACAACTATAAGTTATGGTAAACTCATGATTGTTTTAAAATTGAACACAAGAAACTTAATTGTATGTTTATATGAAAGTTATTACATAAGTTTGTTTAGCCTTAAAAGACCCATGAATCGTGAATTGCTAATCGAAGTAACGCTAATGCTATGGATAGATCTATCGTGGTGACGCCCAGTCCGGTCGCGACTAGCTCTCGCGTGGTGTTGTGATGCACTAGTAATGAAACATCGGATGCATTGTATAAGAGAAATATACGCACTTGGCTAGGTGTGTTGGGCTGAAATAATATATGTTAACGTTCAATGTCACGAGACTTATGTAATGACACGATAATTATGTTCGTACAACATAATTGTCTTTGATAAATTATTAACCATGGAAGGTTATTTTGAATACTTGTGTTCTCTTTATTTAAATTAAACTCTATAGATTCACTCGGCAAATTTTGCTGACTTTTTAACATGTTTTATCTCAGGTCTATATAGAAAGCGCTCGATGAAGGAGGTTTTGTGAAGCATGCTTATTTGAAATGGTTTGGCCCGCTTTTGCAAATAGTATCCATCCAAGAATATTTTATCCTTTACTGTGTTTGTAAACTTTAAAGTATTTGGGACCGTGTGAAAAGTCTTATTGTTAAATGAAAATGAATGGATGTTTTTATTAAAACGACTCGTTTTGAGCCGTTTTCTATGATTATGAGATTGAACCATGATAGTAACACCTAATGACCCTTCGGCTGCTATGACCGAAATTGGGGGTGTTACAGATTGGCATCAGAGCTCAAGTTATAGAGAACGAAAAGATTTTCCAAAAAAATGAATTTTTGAAATCTTTTAACTATAACTGTTGCAAGCGAAACCTCCGAGTTGCCAATGGACGAGAATGAAAGTATTTATATATATATATATATATATATATATATATATATATATATATATATATATATATATATATATATATATATATATATATATATATATATATATATATATATATATATATATATATATATATATATATATATATATATATATATATATATATATATATATATATATATATATATATATATATATATATATATATATATATATATATATATATATATATATATATATATATATATATATATATATATATATATATATATATATATATATATATATATATATATATATATATATGTGTGTGTGTGGGATTATATATATATTGTAATATTTATCGATTATTTGTACTTGTGAATTACAAGTTATGTTTTCATTTATTTAATTATAAATGATAATTTTATATTTATACGAGATATTCATACGACGTCGATTGTCACGAAGCCACTCTTAATTTTAATGTTACCGCTGAAGCTATTCCTGAAATGAATCCTGTTATTCTCGAGATTAACTAAGTTGTGGATATACATGTTCCCAATGAAACGGTTAATATTCTTACTGATATTCTTTTGGTTACAAGGATTTTGATTTCCTTGGTTCTTGTTCTTAATTTATCGATTCGCTCATTTCGTTTAGCAAATTTAATTTGCCTTTTCATTAATCTTCGACATTATACTGTTTTGATAAAAACAAGTTTGTCTGAGATGGTACTATTGATTGTTAGGAATTGAGATTGATTTGTATGGTATTCACATGCCAACCAGGATTCCATATCATATCACTGATCATTTTCTGTTAAATCAGTTTCTCATTTGTTTCGATCTTGATCTTTTGCGTTGAGCTGGCGATGCTTGAATAAAGTGATTTATAATCGTTGAAATAAATTGGCCATTTATTTGAACAAGGAAATTATAAATTGTTGAACTACAAATTTTTGAATCTTATTCGGAAGGACTTGATCAATCCATGGAAATAATGATTCATAAAGGTGTGGGCTTAAGCATATAGCATCTGCGTGATTAAACTCTTATTGACTCATAATTCGTTTGCTCGATTCATTCTTTGATTTTGTTCCTTTAATTCCTTGATCGTGAAATGGTTGTATTGGGGCTGTTCCAAAAGCACCAATTGAGGAGGATATCAAGCGTCTCTGAAAGACATTGAAGAAATCTTCTTCTTGAGGGACCGAGGAGCCTTCTTAGCCATGTGAATTACCTAGTAACTCTTGTAGATTAGTTTATCAATTGTAGTATCTTTTTATAAATCTGTAACTAATCTGTGACATCAGTTAGTAGGACTAGTCTTTTAAGTTGTATGACATTAGACGATGATTATCTATAATGGTTGACAATACGACTTGTACTAGTTTGTGATCAATGGAATGACTATCTTTTGATTCCTAATTCTACATCGTTCTATTATTATCTTTCTTTGCTTTTCTCTTGTAAATTCATGTGGTATAATGCAATCATTGAATGAATACTCATTATGATTTGATTTGCGTTACACAAGACTCATGTAGTCAATGAAAGCTATGACTGAAGCACGAATGCGCCAAGTTATTAGTGAATAAGTTGTTGTATCTTAGCTGAATTCATGGCCAACATGAATGATGGATCTGGAACTGGAGCTGAAGCTAAAACTGGTGGAACTGGAACCGGTGGAGCTGATAATGTTTGTGGTACTGATGGAACAAATGTGCCTGAAATTAGAGGCTATAACTACACTTCATTCATTAAGTGTAATCGTAGACTCTTAAGGGACAAAAGATGATGGAGGATTGTGTCAGTTGTTGAAAAGCTGGCGTCAGTCTTTCGAATCAGTGACCCTAATTAGGAGGATAAGGTGCAGTCTGAAATTGCTACTCTCCAAGGTCGTACATTAATTTGGTGGAATGGCAGACTTGCTTCCATATGTATCGTTACTTATGGGACACCATGGACTAAGGTGAGGAAACGGTTAACTGAGGAGCTTGTCCTCGAAGTATTTCCAAAGTATGGAGCAAGTATTGTACAATATGAGACTAAAGGGAACTAACATTGGTAGATATATCAAGTGTTTCCACAAGTTGACTCCTTTATGTCCAACAATTGTGGAACCCGAACCGTCAAGGTCAAGCAGTGTATTCACGGCTGACCAAGAATATACACGGTGATGTGACTTCTTTTAAGCTATTTACTATTTGTGAAGCTATCTGCGTGGCTTATTAGCTCGTGGGACACATAATCCAAGGCAAGGCTGATGAGGTTACTGAAGGGAAAAATAATTCCAAATTGAAAATTCTTTTCGTGCATTAGAGCTCGTAAGTATATCGAAAAAGGTTGTGGATTATTCCTGGCTTAGGTATTGTAGAAGGAATCGTAAGGAAAGTGAGTGGAGATATTGTGGTCATTCGTGACTATTCCAAAGTGTTCTGGGAGTTTTTCCAGTTTTTTCGCCTCCAAGGAAGCTAGATTTCCTAATTGGTCTAATTTCTGGTGCTTCAACTGTGGCACATGAGCCATATTCATTAGCACCCTCTGAGTTGAAGTAATTATTTATGCAGTTTGAAGAACTATCTGATAGATGTTTTATTCGACCGAGTTTGTCAGTTTGTAGAACTCATCTTCTATTCGTTAAGAAGAAAGATGATTCGTTTCGTATGTGTGTCGATTACCGAGAGCTGGATAAGCTAACGATCAAGAATCGTTACCCGCTTCAATGAATTGATGATCTATTTGATCAACTTCAAAACTCTCGTGTTTTCTCCAAAATTCTGGTGTTTTCTCCAAGACTGATCTTTGTTTTGCTTATCATCAACTTTGCATACGCAAGAAAGATATTCCTATTATAACGTTTAGAACTTGTGATGATCATTATGAGTTTAGTGTTATGCCTTCTGGTTTGACCAATTCGCATGTTGTATTCATTGACTTAATGAATTGTATGTGTAAGCCGTGTCTTGATAAATTCGTAATTGTTTTCATTAATGATATTCTAATCTGCCCGAAGAGAAAGGAAGAACATGCCGAACACTTAGGGATTATCTTGAACTTGTAAAGAACGAAAATATGTACCCAAAATTCTTAAAGTGTGATTTTTGGCTTGGTTCTGTACAACTTCTGTGTCATGTGATTGACAAAAGTGGCATACATGTTGATTCTACGAAAATCGAAACCATCGAAAATTTGAATGTTCCAACTATTCTAACTGAAGTACGACAAATTCTAGGTTTGGCTGGTTATTACTGAAGGTTTATTGAAAGATCCTCTTTGATATCAAAACCATTAACTAAGCTAACTAAAAAGAATGAACCGTATGTGTGGGGTGGTAATGAAGATAAAGCTTTTCAGACTATGAAAAAAGAAACTCTGCAGCACGCCGATCTTATCGTACCTGAAGGAAGTAAAGATTTTGTTGTTGATCGTGATACATCTCCTTTATGATTTGGGGTTGTTTTGATTTGTGTATGCTTGTAGGAAACCTAGGAAGAATGAGGAAACTGCATAACCCATGACTTGTAATTGGGTGCGGTGATTTTACTCTTCGTCTATTGAGACATTAATTGTTTGGCACTAATGTACGGTATCCACCGATAGTAAGAGCCTACAATGTATTCTGGAATAAAAGAGGTAAATAAACCTTTTATGTGATTACGATTGTGTTATTCGTTATTGATAGGTGTGAAAACACCCATCCTTTTGCCACTTATTTCTTGCTAAAACGAGACCAAAACGCGTGTTTAATATCATTTGTTTGGAATTATGCGTGGTTTTTGTGTTTGTTGTGTTTTCAGAGCTAACCGGATAAATATTGAAGAAAACATGGGATTGCACGGGTTTTATCGAAGAAAAAGACTCAATACGAAGTCTATTGTCCAAGAGATGCAAAAGATTGGAAGTCAACGGACCTATTTGAATATTTATCGAAGAAAAGGGCCAAAGACGGAAGATTTATCTATGTCGAAGAACTCAAGTCTATTTAACGAGAGATTAAAAGACGAGTTAGAAATATTCACCGACAAATCTCAAATTCAAAGTCGGAAACGTTTATTTACTTAAGTGACGAGAAGACTAAGAAGAAAGAAGAAAGCCCACTTACAAGCCCACAACAAATCAAGCCCACATCAAACTACTATATAAGCTCTTTCCATCACCAAAAGTAGCTAGTCTTTAATTTTTCTTTTTTTTGTAGTTTAAAACTTCTAGAGAGAGAAAGCTTAACTTTCTCTCACTAGAAACCTTCATATTTTATCTTTCTTTTTTTTAATCAAACCTTTACCCTTTTAAGCTTAATCTTGTCTTAATCTTCATCTTATTAATCTTTCTTGTTAATCTCAATCTTGTTTTCATCATCTTTTTATCAAGTTTTACATAAAGTTCAAGTCTTTTTGATTTTTCGTGGCTTAAAGTTGATGTTTTTATAAGTTTTGATCTTCTCCCTAGCTTATTGGTAGCTTATTGGAGTTTTTCTTAGCTTTTTGTTCTTGAAAAGTTGCCAAAAAGTTGCTTAGAATCGTCATTTCACGTTATCCTATTTTTTAGCCAGATCTGGTACAAATTCGCAATTCTCCAAAGAATTGCGATATTGAATCTTGTACAAGTTGCGAAATCAATCTTCCTCATTGCGGATTTATTCTTCTTCTGGTATTGCGAATTTGTTCATCATCAATTGCGAATTCCATCTTTTCAGCCATTGCGAATTTGATCTCCTGAATTGCGGATTTGAACTTCAGTTGTATTGCGAAATCATATTTTTTTTTTGGATTGTGAATTTATGTTACTCATCATTAGCATTGAGAAATTGAACCTTGGACATGATTGCGAAATCTTGGTTATTTAAGAATTGCGAATTTAGTTCTTTTTATTGCGAAATTATTTCCATGTTGCGAAATTAATTAGAATTTTTAATAAATTGCGAACTTAATTAGTTTTATTTAATATTTAATTTTCAAACTTGTTTTTCCCGCCAATTTTCTTAGCTTTATTTTTACTCGTTCGTCTTAGTTTAATTTTCGAGTATTTAAATTTTCAAGTTTTTATTTTAATTAAGTTTTTAAGTTTTCATATTTACGTTTAATTAGTTTAATTTCTCGTCATTTATTTTTCGGAAGTCTTTAATTTTAGCTTAATCTTTCCTCGCTTTATTTAATTTAAATTTCTCAACGACGCTCATTTATTTCTTTATTAGTAGAATAGAAAACCAAAATCCCCTATTTGTCACCAAGAACAACTATTCCACTTTGAGCTGTGATCAATTCGAGAAGATACCGAGAGACTTAAATCTAGAACCTAACAAAATCATAATATCAAATGGTTAACATCCCAACAAAAGAAGAAGTTCTTAAATGATGTTAAGACTTACTTTTGGGATGACCCTTATCTATTCAAACAATGTGCTGATCTGATCATTCGTCGATGTGTTGATGGACCGGCAGCCTTGCAAATTCTTGATGCTTGCCATAAAGGACCCACCGGTGGTCACTTTGGTCCCAACTACACCGCTAAGAAAGTGTTTGACTCTGGATTCTATTGGCCCACCATTTATCGTGACGTTCACGAAATGGTTAAGCATTGTGATGCTTGCCAAAGACAAGGCAAGATCACACATAAAGATGAGATGCCTCAAAATTTCATACAAGAATGTGAAATCTTTGACGTATGGGGCATCGACTTTATGGGGCCATTTCCATCATCCAAAGGGAACAAGTACATCGTCGTAGCCGTTGACTACGTTTCTAAATGGGTAGAAGCTAAGGCTCTCCCAACAAACGATGCGAGGGTGGTTGTGAACTTTTTAAAGTAGCTTTTCGCTCGATTCGGCGTTCCTCGTACTATTATCAGTGACCACGGGACTCATTTTTGCAATGATCAATTTGCAAGAGTCATGGCTAAGTATGGTGTCAATCACCGTCTTTCCACCGCCTATCATCCCCAAACCAATGGGCAAGCCGAGATTTCCAACCATGGATTGAAGCGAATTCTGGAACGTATTGTGGGAGAGCATCGTGCCGCGTGGGCCGATAAGTTAGATGATGCTCTGTGGGCTTTCCGTACTGCTTATAAGACCCCGATCGGTTGTACACCTTATCGTCTTGTGTACGGGAAAGCATGCCACCTCCCCATCGAGCTGGAACATAAGGCGTACTGGGCCTTGAAGTGGGCTAACTTCTACATCAACAAAGCCGGTGATCATCGCAAGATTCAACTAAACGAGCTAAATGAACCGAGGAATGAAGCTCATGAGAACTCGCTGATCTACAAGGAGAAGACCAAGATCATCCACGATGCTAGAATTAAGAACCGAGAGTTCCATGTTGGTGATCAAGTCTTACTTTTTAACTCTCGGTTGAAGATCTTCTCTGGCAAGTTGAAGAGCGGCTGGTCTGGTCCATTCACCGTCGCCAAAGTCTTTCCATATGGGACCATTGAGCTTTCTCAGCCAAATAGGCCCAATTTCAAGGTGAATGGCCAACGTCTGAAGCTGTACTTTGGTGAGGACATCTCTCATGAGATGATCCCATCCTCACCACGTTTCCCATAAACTAAATTTGGGTCGAGTTAGGCTCGTGACTCGGTTATAAAAAACAAGCGCTTCTCGGGAGGCAACCCGTGATCTATCCTTTACTGCTTTCATAATAAGTGTAGGGGGAGCCCCGTATGTGTTGGATGTCTTGTTTCTTGTGCTGTGCAGGGATTAAAGCTTCAAAGATCTACTCTTGATGATATTTGACGAACCGTGATCCCGTGTTCCCATCTTCCCGGTTCTATCCTAAACTCTCGTGATTCAATATTTCATATCTTATATGTTCACATTGAAATCACTATAGTTGTCCTTTCCTTAGCAAGATTTAAACAAAGTGCACAATGTCATAAGTGTAGGGGAGTTTACTCCCACATGCTTAAACATTGAGGACAATGTTTATCTCAAGTGTAGGGGGGACTTCTATCGAAGTAAGTGATCTTTTCCATGAATTTGCCCTCATTTTAACCAGAAAATTTGATTTTTCGACATTTTTCAAAATTTTTAATCTATTTTGGCCTAGTTGTATAGTTGTATTTCCCTTTTTTATGGTTATTTTATTTTCTTGCTAGAATAAAATTTTCAATAAAGTGGTTTTAAATTTTTCAAATTCATGAATGTATTGACTCAACCCGAGTTTACTTATCTAAGTTTACTCTAGCTAGTATCCTTAACGTGTTTAAGTCAAGTTTTGCTAGGCTTTTATATAGGGAGCTTTAAAACGCGAAAGTCTTAACTCTCACGGGTTAAGAACAAGAACTTTTCGCAAGTTCCTGTAATTGATCCTAGAGAGTTGTTTATCAAGGGAACTTTAAAATGCGATTTCTAAACTTGAAAAAGTCTAAGAATTTGCAAGATCCTATAGATGACTCGAAAACCCAAAACTTTGATTTAATAGGCTAAGCATCCACGAGTCTCATTCCTTGAGATTTTAAATTATGGAGAACGAGAGATGATAGAGTCAATTATAAGTTTGGTATTCTTTCATAAATTTATGTGAGTTAATTATGAGCCTATTCTCCCATCGCTTGTTAATAAATTTATCTGCAATAAATAAGGTTGTACGATTTGAAAGGTTACTTAGCTTCTAGCCCAAGATCGTTTAAAAGTTGCTCGGTATTAATTAGAGTTCATAGCCAAGGCATAACTTATTGAAGCGGGATGCGAAGATTGGCGAGTCTGAAAAGACCCTAACAAGGCATGAGGGCTACATTTTGTTGCTAAAGATCCAAAAGTGATGTGAAGAATCATTTATCGAAAATCAGTATGAAGGATCGAGACACACGACGAAAAGCAAAAACTCCCCAAAAGATCATGGAGAAGTCTATCCGAAAAGACCCTAGCAAGGTATGAGGATAAATAGATCCAAGTCCTAAAAGGAGGCGGATCGTTGTATATCAAAGTCCTAAATAAAGATTGGAGAAAAATGAAGGGTCGTGGTCCAAATATGAAGAATCTCTCAAAAACTTCAAGTGAAGAAATTCCTATTATGAAGAGAAGACCATAATTTCAAGAACGTCTCTCAAGATTCTAAGTATGAAGTCGCTGCCAAATATCGGTCCGAGAAAGGTCTCAAATCGCGAAGCGAGTTATGCCACGATATGAACTTTATGAGGTCCCGAGAAGCAGTTTTAAAAGATTTTGTCCTTTAGCTAACAATTGATTAAATCGTCCACTTTATTTTTGGCCTAAATAACTATCGAAATAAGTCAAACAATGCATCCTCGTGATCATTCAAGACAAAAATAAAATATAAGAGATACACCTAGGAATAAGGGAGTCTAAGTGAATAATTGGCCCACATGAGTTCGTGTTAGTTTGCTAACTTATAATAACAATGATCTCGTTTTTAAGCTTGGTATGGGGAACGTGAAACTTGAGGATGATAAACGTTCATGACTGCCAAAACCCAGTGTAAGTTTTTAATTTCTTTACTTGTTTTTATCTTTTTATGTTTAGTACTTAGTAAAGGCCAAGGTGGGTTATTTATGATGGAAAATGTAAACCGTGCTTTAAAATTAATGCATTGCATGAGGGCATTGCAATGGTCAAGTGTAGGGGATTTAATAAGTGTGAAAACACTTATCCTTTTACCACCTATTTCCAATAATAACAAGACCAAAACGTGTATTTTATGTCGTAAAAGTCGAAATTATGCGTGGTTTGTGTTTTTATTGTGTTTTAGGACCAAAATATGAAAAAGGAAGAAAACACGGGCTTTCACGGGCTTTTATCGAAGAAAACGGGGAAAGACGAAGTCAAAAGATCAAGAGTACAAAAAGAACGGAAGTCCAAGACCTATTCTGAAGATTTATCGAAGAAAAAGTCTAAAGACGGAAGTTTAATGAAGTCGAAGAACTTAAGTCTAATAGAAGAAGAAAATTAAAAGACAAATTCAAATCCCGAGACGACATCGAGAAAAGACAAAGAACTAAAGTCGAGTCGAGAAGACGTGAAGAAAGAAAGAAAGAAGATGCAACACATGCACTCCTTCCACTTTTCCTATAAATACCCTCCTAATACATATTAGGAGGGGAGTTAGTCTTTATTTTTCTTTCATTTTGTAGTTTTTAAATTCTAGAGAGAGAAAGCTTAACTTTCTCTCACTAGAAAACTTAATCTTTTATCTTTCTTGTTTTTATCTTATTAAGCTTGTCTTAATCTTATTAATCTTCATCTTGTCTTAATCTTCATCTTATTAATCTTTCTTGTTAATCACAATCTTGTTTTCATCATCTTTTTATCAAGTTTTTACATAAAGTTCATGTCTTTTTGATTTTTCGTGGCTTAAAGTTGATATTTTTATAAGTTTTGATCTTATCCCTAGCTTATTGGAGTTTTTCTTGGCTTATTGTCCTTGAAAAAGTGCTAAAAAGTTGCTTATTTTCGTCCTATATCCGGTTCCTATTTTTTAGGAATGGCTGATTCGATTTTGCAATTCGTCAAAAAGTTGCGAAATTGAACTTCCTAAAAGTTGCGAAATTGAACTTCCAAAAAGTTGTGAAATTGAATTCCTCTTAAGTTGCGAGATTGTACTTTCTGCTATTGCGAATTTGATCTTTCTTTTGATTGCGAAATCGATCTTCTCAAGTAATTGCGAAATTGTATTTTCATAAAGTTGTGAATTTGTTCATCTTTTATCAATTGCGAATTTGATCTCCTATATTGCGAATTTATCACTTCCACATTGCGGAATTGTAGTTTTCAGGGATTGCGGAATTATAAGCTTTCACTATTGCGAAATTCATTCCAGTTTTGCGAAATCAAATTATATACGCATTGCGGATTTATGAACTATTCTACATTGCGAAATTGTTCTTATTATTGCGGAATTATTGCCAATTTTCTCTAATTGCGGATTTAATGTTCAATTGCGAAATTATTTACTTTTTGTCCAATTTAATTTTTAAACTTGTTTTTCCCGCCAATTTTCTTAGCTTTATATTTACTCGTTCGTCTTAGTCTAACTTTCGAGTATTTAAATTTTCAAAGTTTTCATTTTAATTAAGTTTTTTAAGTTTTCATATTTACGTTTAATTAGTTTATTTCTCGTCATTTATTTTTGAAAGTCTTTAATTTTAGTTTAATCTTTCCTCGCTTTATTTTTATTTAATTACTCAACGACGACTTTTCTTTTAATTAGTTTTAGACAACCAAACCCATCATTTCTTTTTCACCAAGTACAACTGAGTCGCACTAATTAACGGTAATCAATTCGAAAAGATCGGAACAACGAATTTTCATACGAGGCTTAAAAACCTTGCTTTATCAAACCTAGCATCATTCCCATTAGCGTATTCAACAAATTCATTTGGAAGATCTTTCAATGTTTGCAAACCTTTGTTGTTGTTTTGAAAATCATTTTGATTTTTGTTTGAAACTTGATTATTAGCCCCTTGATTAGCATAGTTTCCCTTGTTGTAATTGTTTTTGAAACCAACTTGATTGTTGCGATAGTTGTTGTTAGCATTTTGATTTGAACCAAACCCCGGTAGAGTCAATTGATTAGAGCGGGTAACTTGACCGGTTTGGTTGTAAGTTCCCGTGGCCGCGTAGGCACTCGAAGTGTTACCACCGTTGGTAATGT
Organism: Glebionis coronaria; assembly: GCA_025667525.1. Lineage (NCBI taxonomy): Eukaryota > Viridiplantae > Streptophyta > Magnoliopsida > Asterales > Asteraceae > Glebionis > Glebionis coronaria. Next base: position 221,707,388 of record CM046879.1, read on the forward strand.
ACTCGGAGAAATCATGACCTCCACCACAATACATGCATGAAACCTCAACCGCTTTAGCCGTAGCGGGAGCACTTGGTTATCCTACTTTGAACTCAATCAAAAGACCTTTAAGCTTATCAAAGATTTTGTTTTCCAAGTTCGCCTCAATTTGGCAAGCATCGATGGTAGTAGACAAAGAAGGTGAAGCCGAAGACGAAGCCTTACGAACACTAGACGTGCTACGAGGACCATACACCTTAGATCTATTCTCAATTATCACCAAAGCTTCTTCAACCGTTTTACACAAAAAATTACCACCCGCGGCGGCATTAAGATAATCCTTTCATGATCATTAAGTCCATTGTAAAACGTGTCAATTTGATGCAAGTCGGAAAAACCGTGATGAGGACATTCATGTAACATTTCCTTAAACCTATTCCAAGCCGTTGAAAAACTTTCATTAAACTCTTGTGAAAATTTTGAAATCTCGTTTTCAAGTGCGTAGTCTTAGAGGGCGGAAAAAATTGGTTCACAAACTTAGACATGAGATCCTTCCACGTCAATATAGAATTGGGTGGCTCTTTCTCTAACTAAATTTTAGCGGGCCCCGCTAAGGAATACGAAAAAAGCATCATCTTAATCGAGTCATTCGAGACATCCTTAAACTTGCAAGTGGCGGTAAGACGATTGAATTGGCGGATATGGTTGTGTGGATTGTCCTTCTCATCACCATGGAATTTGTTGTTTTGGATCATCGACAACAAACCCGTTTTCACTTCAAAATTCTCCGCAAGGATAGCGGGAATCACAATAGCCTCTCCATAACCCTCGGTGGGTGCTTGAAGTAACTCCATCATAGTTCGATTCGCCATGGTTGGTGCTTCTCTTACAATGGGTTCGTCAATAGGAGACTCCTCACTAGAAAGATTAGGAGTGGGAGTTTTATTCTTTCGTTTACGTCCACGTCTTGCTTGATTACGAGTTAGCATAAACGTCACGTGCAACGAGGGGATGAGCAAAGAAGATTCTTTTTGGTGTTTTGTATTTTTCAAATTTTTTTTTTGGTTTTTGATTGTATTAACCTTTTTTGGATTTTGGTGAATGTATTAAGTAGACAAAAATCTACAAATCTCCTCCTTAATCAAATCTCTTGTTTAAAGAAGCCTCAAGGAATGAAAACGATCACGTGAAGTGAACGCCTTCGATGACTTTAGAACGTTGGTGGAACACCAAAACGTTTTTTTTCAAGAGGGTTTAATGAAATGAAACCAAGAAAGTATATATGATACTTAATAATACTTTGGGCGGCAAAACCCTCGATTGGCTCTCAAAATCAAATACTCACAAGCAAGGGGGGAAACGAGGCGGCCCGAAGAACTGAAGAGCCTTTTTCCTTAGGATATATTTTACAATATCCGCCTTATACCCACCTTATAGTTTGTATCTTTCAATATCGAGCTTCACGAAAGTATTTATCTATTTTTGCCTTTTTCTTTGGTTTGAGATTCGAATACAATGATTGGATAATGACCTCCCAAGTCAAGGTTGTGATTTCTCACGTATTTGGAGTACTTGTGATAGTATTCACACAAAAAACGAAAACCGATAATACGTATTAGTAGAGTGCTACTAATACAAATACTATTATGGTTAGTATATAAAAACAACAATGTCCAAATCAAAACACAACACGCCTCCCAGGCAGCGGTGCCAAAATGATAGTTGTAAATTAGCACTTGTTTAGGAAAACAAGGCAATTAGGGCAAGTATTAACAAGTGATTTAGGAAAACCACAAGTTATGACCCAAAATGGGGATCGTTCTCAAGGAGGCTAGTGTGCTGTGTAATGAAATGATTAACTTTGTGATTATATATTGTTATGAGAAAGAAAAATAGAAATGGGATAAGAAAAGAATGACGGTTACGATGACGATTTACACTAAGACGATAAAGGCGTACACAAAAAACCGTAAAAAACACAAAAATTAAAATTTTACTCTAAAAATTCCTAAAAACCACTAAAAATCCACTAAAATATTCTAAGGGTTTAAAAAAAATCCAAACTTGCTAAAACCTTTTAATTAATTAAATATTAACTTTTTAATGCTAATTAAAGACCTAAAAATCAATATTAACTAATAAAAAGTCCCAATCAAGATCTTAAAGTTTGTAAACCTTTAAAATAACCTAATTAAGCTAAAAAGTATTTTTCAAAATTTTAAAACCACTAAAAACTATTTTTAAACAATTAAAAACTATTAAAAACTAATAAAACTCAAAATAATTCTAGAAAATAATTAAAAGACCCTAAAAATATTTGGAAAGTTGTAAAATTTCTAATTAAGTGTCTAGAACCTAGGAAAAATGTAAAAACATAGAAAATCAGACTTTTAATTTTTAATAATAAAATAATATTAAAATATTAATAAAAATCCAAAAATCCTATTAAATTCTAAAAAGTTGCAAGCAAGCTTAATTTAACCTAAATAACTCAGAAATGAACTTGAAATTACCTAGATACCCTTAATGGGCCTAGAAAATGTGCTAAACCCAAAATAGTCACTTAAATGGGCCAAATTTGGCCCAATAATAAAAAGTTTCAAAAAATGGCCCAAAAAGCACTACTTGACTAAAAATTTGATTTTAAATAACTTTTTCCAAAGGCCCAAAAGCTGAAAGTGTGAAATAAGCAAGCTTATACCAAACAGCTTATTCTTAATGGGCTTTTTGGCCCATTAAGCTATAAGCTAATGCCATAAGCTCAAATTGGACACACAAGCTTCTTTTGTCCTAAATAAGACTTCTGTAAAAAGAAATTTTAAATAAGCTAAAGGAATAAGCCTGAAAATGCAATAAGCAATCTACAAAAAACGACAAAATAGTCGTTTTTTAGTTCTAGGCCACCCCAAGAGCTGATTCAAGTTTCTAAAGCTTTTAAATGACTTAATTAAGCTAAATCAACAAAAAGTTTTCCAATAAGCTGACTCAATAAGCTGGAAAAAGCAAATAAGCACTTATGAAAAAGTCAATTAAGTTGGTTTTCTAGCAAAAAGTCAAAGTCAAAGTCCAATAAGCTCCAGTCTAATCAAATGGGTCAAATAATGAAGATCTATCACAAAAAATAAGTTGTTGCAGGTCTGGATAAGCAATTATAGCTTATTGATAAGCTGAGTACAAATTAACACTAGCAGGGGCTAGTTTTGGGTCTTGAGCAGTGGAAACTTTTCCACTGCTTGACTTGTTTGACTTTTTGTCTTTATTGACTTTTTTGGAGATTCAATTTTCAACAAGGCACCCAAATGATCATTGGATCATAAGGAGTCAATACAAACAAAGAAATCAACAATCCAACAAGCCAATTTGTACAGTTAATTCAAACAATCACCAGATCTGTCACAGACTTAGAACAATAAGCAGTTTAGGTTCAATAAGCACTTTTAGCAATATTCAGCCAGCCAAACTTAACCAAATTCATACACAAGCTATATTAAACTCAAATGAACAAGTCTAAACAGGTTTCATGCAATGATTCAAAGTTTTAAGCAAGATTCAAGCACTTAAAGTTACTGATGAACACAAGAACATGTAGTTTTCACTTTTGCTGATGCAATTGACCAACAAGCCAGATTCAACCACTCAAATCTATCATTGATGTTATATTAATGATGTTTTAACAGCTTTTAACCCTAAGCATGCATAAACTCTAGGTTTTCCCAAAATCTTAGGTCAAAATTAGTCAAACTCAACAAGATATAGCAGATTGTGTGATTCAAGGTTTCAAACTCAAAAACTTGCAGCAAAATACTCTCAACCAAGTATATATCAAATACCAAGCACAAATACAACCTTCTAACAACACAATATCCAATTATGAACTCAAACAGGTAATCCCAAACACCCCTTTAACTTTTCAAAACTAAGTTTTTCAAATCAAAAGTGAGATTTAAGACCACCCAAGCCCAAATTAACACAATAACAGATGTATATAGCAGATTAAAGCAAGATTAAGCCACAAAATACACAAGAACATAAGTCACACACAAATATCACCAAAAATCAAGGTTTTAAGACGAACCTCATGGATGTACATCCACACCCACCAATGTTAGAGCTTATGTGCTAGCAAGAACAAGCACAAGCTTCCAACAGCAACCCTGCTAAGATTCAACAAGGTTAGAAGCACAATATCAAAATCTGAAAAGTGAAAAGCCTTGATTGATGTAACCTTGTTACCCCACACTTGATTATCCCCAAGTTATAAGCCTCACCACACCTTGATAACACAATATCAGGATGCTATGATCAGCCCTATAGCCCAAGAATTCCAAGGTTTGAACAAGAACTTAGCAAAATATCAAGCTTGAAGGAAAAATGCAAACTTTTGCACCCTCCTTAAAAACAGGTTTTGAGATTTAAAATTATCAAACTAAGAACAATAATAAGTAGTTAAAAATGATGGCACTTGAGCTTTCTTCAACATTTCAAACACATTTCATTAATTCTGAAAAGGATTTACAGAAAAGTGAACAACTGAAAATTCAAGAGCAAGAAACAAATGAACTAGTGCTATGCCTTTTATAGGCTTACAAGAGCGACTACAAACCCTAAAAACGTGAACCCTAAAGTTGTGATCTCCCAGAATTGCCCTTGTGAACTTCTTAAAACTTTGGAATCATGTGACTGAATTTTGGAGTTTTGTTGTTGCTGGCAAGGTACAATTGCATCCAATGGCTTAGAGTAAGCTTAAAATGTAAGCAGCTTTGTGGATGGTTGGATTGCTGGCACTGTTTTGGCGTCTTCCTCATCTTTGTAGCAGGGGAGGTCCCATGTAGCATGTGGGGTGGTGAGGTGGTTAATGTTAAGGTTGGGTTTTGATTAAGACACCATTAATCATAAATCTGGAAAAGATAATGGCTTAATTACAAGTAATTAAGGAATGCCTAATTTTCTCAAGAACATGAAGAACATGTGGTTTAATCTGTTTTTGGTTTAAAATGAGGTGTTAAGCGCCATTTTAAAACTTAATTAATTAAGTTTGTTAATCCCGTGTGAGTGGAATGTGACATGGAAGAATGGGGTGTTGTGATTGGCTATAGTGAGTGAGTGGGGCACGTGTCACCATGACACTGGTCTATGTAACTTCTTTGTCTGGCAAGTTTTAACCCCCTTTCTTTCTTTTCCTTGTCATTTCAGTTTAAAACATGTCAACGCCAAAATCCTTCACAACAACTTTTCCTTTTTCACACTTTTGCCCCAAAAAGTTTTGTAAAATAAATTCAGGGGTATTTCTTGCCAATTTGTGATTCTTGAAGGGCTGATTTGGTATTTTCTTCAAGGATAATGGTCTAAACTTGTATGATTGACATTTTGGAGGACTGAAATTGTCAAATCATATTTGATGAGGGACCATTTTTGCCAAGTCTTCAAAGTCAAGGGTCCTTTTTGTAATTTTGATATTTTCAAAGGACCAATTTTGCCATTCTTGTAACTTAGAGTTCTTCTTGTTATGTTTGAATTTGAGAAGGACTAATATTGACATTTTAGCTTTGTTGAGGGGCTAAAATTGCCAATTCTTCAAAGTGGAGGGCCCTTTTTGCAATATTGACAAACTTTAGGGACCAAACTTGTAATTATGAGGATACAAGGGTATAAAGTGTCAATTCTTCCATATTGGAGGACCATTCTTCATAATTCTTCAAGTCTTCAAGGGTTTGTCTTGGGAGTTTCTTCATTAGGGCTTGGTTCATTATGCGGCTTCGTTTCCCGTGTTTGTTTTTGCATGATTCTTGTGATCTTTTATCATTTTCTCAATATCCGTATCTAAAATACACAAGAAACAAACACAAGCATATATATGGGTATTTTGATGATATTTAATGCATTTTAAGCCCTTTTTGGACGATGAGACTATGTATAAAAGCAGTCTCATCATCTATTATGTCAAGTTTGTTTGGCCTTATTTTGTCTGCAATTGGGTCATTTCGTCTGCAAGCTGGGTCAGAGGCAATTAGTGGAATGACTAATTTTTTCAGTTGCTTCAATTGAAGATTGGAACTAATGTTTGCACTCCTACAATATGGTTGTTAAAATTATGTACTACTAAAATGTGTTTTTTTTGTTTCGCAATATGTTGTTGTGATATTGTAATGTGTATTCAGTACTATTAGAATTTTTATTTGGTTCTAATGGAATGTTTTTGTTTGTTCCAAATGGCATATTATATTTCCATGATTCGGGTCTGCTGCAAATTACATATTCTAAGTGTTTGGATCTGCTGTAAATGGCATATTTTTAGTGTTTAGGTCTGCTGCGAATTGCAGCCTACAATAGGTAGAGTATGATTGGTGCAATAGCCAAGTTACTTTTATTGCAAATTCCATGTTTTGAGTGGTTTAGTCTGCTACAAATGACATATAGGGAGTGTTTGGGTCTGCTGCAGATGACATATAGTGAGTATTCGCATCTGCTGCAAATTGCAGCCTGCAATGGCAGTTGAGTAATGGGTTACATCTAATGAGCAGTTGAGTAGTGGGTCAAATGCTATTGCGTTGTGTACTTTTTTTATATCTTCATCTTTTATTATACAAAATTGAAACATACTTTACACTCCTATTTACAGCTAATTAGCGAAGATAAACATATGTAGGGAAACCAAGCCAATAAGCATATTCCAAACTCCTCTTTGCAGCAATATATTATTTATAAAGGAAATTATTTATAAAAACACAAGACGCTGGTTCATCCATACAACAATACAACCATTACAAAAAACTAAACCTGAACTAACACGCAAACTTTCAGATCTTAATAAATATGTGTCTGACGCATAATAACAAAATATTGGACTTGAATAGTCTTATCAGAAGGTGTTCTAAAATATAGCTATATGGTTATTTGAAATTGATCACTCTTTATCAGATGAATCATTAAATATGTCATCACTATCGTTATCTAATTCATCTGAGCTATCAATAAACTCTTCTTCATCTGATTGTTCTGCATCGTCATTAACTTTTGTTTGGGTCTCATCACCATTATTATCGACTATTTCTAACTCCCCTTGAATGTCAAAACAAATAGGTTCCTCGATACCACTTGAAGATGTAGATGTTGTAGGGATTAATGTTTCGTTATCTTGAAAGAATTCCTCCCTATCTCCATTATCATCACCGTCTTCTTCATTTTCACATTCTTCTAATTCATACACGCTCCTTGACTTTATCTTGACAGCAACCCACCAATCTTTTAAATCTTTTGTCATTGAAGGATATGGTGCATAATATACTTGTTCTACTTGTGATGCTAAGACAAATGGCTCATCATTTTAACCTTGATTTGTATTTAATGTCAACTATATTATGCTTATTGTGAATCCTTACCCCTCGAGCTGCATCAAACCACTTGCACTTAAACAATATCACAACACAACACCCCACACCACGATAGGCTACCTGTATGACCTCTTCCAACAGCCCATAGAAGTCGCACTCAGTCTCGTTATAACAAGATCCTTTCACACATACCCCACTGTTGTGTGTCACCCGACCGTCTCCATATTTTTCCGTGTGAAACTTGAAACCATTGATAAAATACCCTTTATGTGACCAAGCATGACGTAGTGGTCCTCGTGCGAGGCCTTTCAAATGTGAACACGAATCATCATAACTTTCACCAACCTATAATAATGAAAGAAGCTATCACTTAACCTGATATGAAATATAATTAGCCAATAAGATTGTTATTGAAGCTATACTTACATGTTTTCTAACCATTTAGTAAATTTTTTATCTCTATAACTCTCAAGACCTCCTTCATCGAGTTGAAGTTGTGTAAGTCGCACGAAATCATCAAACAAGCTAGAGATTGGATAAACAAAAGTTAGACCACTATGAAAAAACCATTTTTTGTAAGTACATGAAAAAGCTAAAATTCCACATACCCTATAAAAGGATGGACCTCTTCATAGTTAAGAATTACATAGTTATGTGCCAAACGCATCTTCTCGTCACTTAAGGATCTTCGCTCACCACTCTTTTCATATAATCTCCGACATGGAACTTTGAATATACTTAATCGAGCGTCATTCCTCGTAAAACAAGGAATATCAGGGGCAAAATTTCGAAAATCACGAGTCAACCGGGATTCTATTGAAGGCTTAAACTATTGGGAGCAAAAGGTAGAAAGTTCTTCTATGCGATAATACTGGACCATGGAACCCTCAACCTTGGCTTTGTTCCTAATCTTTCTTTTCATCGAGCCTAATCTCTTTTCATGTGATGAAAAAAGTGTCAGCAAGAAAGGAATTTATACTTTATATTGTGTGTAAAATTATGACGACAAGAATACTTTGGTTGGTTAGGAAAATTACCTCTCGTAGAGATACATCCATCTATACTGAACTGGTCCACCAAGAATATCTTCACAAGTCAAATGTATTACCAGGTGTTTCATTGAATCAAAGAATCCAGGAGGGAAAATTTTCTCTAACTTGCAAATTGTTTCAACAATGCTATGTTGCAAAAGTATTATGTCACTTGTGTGCAAGACCCTTGCACATATTGCACGAAAGAATGCACTTAATTCTACAATTACATCCCATATCGGGTCTGGTATCATGCCTCTTAAAGAAATTGGCAAAAGTCTCTGCATAAACACGTGACACTCATGACTCTTGAAACTATAAAAACTTTGATCTTCAAGGCCAACACATCCCCCCAGGTTTGAAGCATACCCATCAGGGAATTTAAGGTGAGTAAGCCATTCACAAATTTTACCTACTTGTGGTTTCATCAAAGTGTATAAAGCTTTTGGTTTCATTCCTTTAGTTCCAACTAGACGAATATGCAACTCTGCTCGATTGCATTACTTTTTAACATCTTTCCAAGCCTTTACATTATCTTTCGTTTTTGCAGTACCCATGACCATATTGAAGAGATTCTCAAAAACATTTTTCTCAATGTGCATTACATCAAGGTTATGTCTGATTAACAAAGTACGCCAATACGGAAGCTCCGAAAAGATGCTTCTTTTTACCCAATTAAGAGTTTTCCCAAAACCATCAAGTTTCTGATTGTTTTTTCTATAGGGGTTGCCTTCGTAAACGGTTGGATAGTGACGAACTTGCTCCCAAATTTGATCACCGCTAAGATGATGTGGTGGATCACCAAGAACAACATTACCAGATATAAATCCTTGTTTATCTTTCCTATATGGGTGGCTAGAGGGTAAAAAATTTCGGTGATAATCAAACCAACATGGTTTCCCTCCATTTACTAACTGAAATAATCCCGAGTTACCCATACAGTATGGGCATGCTAACTTCCCGTGAGTGCTCCAGCCAGACAACATCACATAAGCAGAAATTCGCTAACCGTCCAAAGAAGAACAACTTTCATCATGAAGTTCTGCTTACGTGCCGCATCGTAAGTCTCAATCCTGTCATTATACAAAGTTTTCAACTAGTCTACTAATGGCCTAAGAAACACATCTATATTCTGACCCGGGATCTTTTTCCCTGGAATAAGCATGCTTAGTTCGACATATGACTCTTTCAAACCCATCGAAGGAGGTAAGTTATATATTGTAAGAAAGACGGGCCAACATGAATAAGATTTTGAATTTGAGTTATGTGGACTAAACCCATCCGTGCATAACCCAAGTCGAACATTTCGTATCTCACTGGCGAATTGTGAATCAATCGAGTCAAAGTGCTTCCAAGCCTTACCATCACTTGGATGGACCATTGTTCCCGGTTGTGTTTTATGGTCAAAGTGCCACGTCATATCTTTTGCCGTCTTTTTTGACATATACAGCCTTTGAAATCTTGGAGTAATTGGTAAATAGCGTAAAACCAAGTGAGGAACCAAGCCGAGTCTACCACTCTTGTAACGACTATGTCCACACACCCGACAGTGTGTCAAACTAGAGTCATTTTCACCATAGAATAACATGCAATGATTTTTGCAAGCATGGATCTTTTCTTCTGGTAAAGTAAGTTTTTTCAAACTTTTCTTTGTCTCATAGAAATTCTTAACTAGTTTATCAGTTGGGGGTAACGACTTCTTAATGATAGGAATCCATCGGTTATATGCAGCCTCACTTACATTGTTTTCTGACTTCCAGTTCAGCAACTCTGAAATAGTTTGTAATTTTGAATAATTTTGGCACCCATCCCACAAAGGTTCATCAGCAGCAGCTAACATATCATAGAACCCCTTCGCAAATGGATTAGGGGCTTGTTCACTTGAAGAATTTGATTTTGAATTTGGTTCAAATGATGCATTGTTAAATATAGTTAGACCCATTGCATCCATTACCATTTGCATGCATCCATCAACTTCTTCATCTTCGATCGGATTAGAAGGTTGGCCCTCATGTTGAAATCTTGTAGGTGTTTCACCATGTGCCCACCAACGAGATGTATAATTCAAGGTGAATCCTTCTTTTTATAGGTGATACTTCACATCATCCTTTGTCTTAAAAGGTTTGTTATCGTACTTTGCACAAGGACATTTGATACGATCTTTATCAACAAACTCTTTATTAGAAAAAGCATAGTCTAAAAATGACTCAACTTTATTGCGGTAAGTTTTACTAAGATACCCATCATCATCTGTCATATTGTACATCCATTCTCTATCCCTACGCTTTAAAATTGTGACTGCCTACAACCGTGTAAATGTAACATATTAGTTTCATATTATCAAAATATTATCAAAATATAAGCACAACACTTGTCTATCTAAAGGCAGCAACATTGTCACATTGCTATATCCAAGCAAAAAGAAACTAAAAAATCCAAAAATCAACTAACACATGACACAGTACACCATATCTTGGAGCAAAACATCTACAAACTTCATCTTCTTCACTCGTCATTTCTGCAAGTTCTGGCCATATTTTTTTTTCATTTTTCTGAGTTTTTTCTTTCATCTTGTTAGATCCAATCTTCCAAGCCGGTTCCTCATATATTTTCAAGGTGGTTCCTAAAACAAATACTATATGGCTTTAGAATAAAAAAATTTCTAAGGTGGTTGCAGATGCGCTACGGTTTTTGCAAAAAAAAACTCACCGTCCCGCATCATTATCACCTAAATATCATGTAATTTAGGTTGTTATCACACAAACATCTTGCTAATAATAGGTGTGCGATCATGGTAACATAAATATGTCTATCAAAATTCTTTCTATCTTTTATTAAGTCTAAGAAAGGAGAGTTTCTAATTTCGGAAAGTTGTTTAATTTGGAACCACTAATAGCCATATTAATGGAATCAAGGTAGATATGGAACCACTAATAGCCATATATATTTGGATATTTTCGGCATCATGGAACTAAATATTTATGATGTAGTCATTATTCAAGAATACTATAACAACTATTCACAAGGAGTGCTTGTTTATAAGCTTATCAGCTTATATAACTAAAAAAGTTGAATCAAGTATTTGGTTTGGCTTATATGGTTTATGATATGTTTTGATAAGCCTTGTCACTCACTCATGTGAGAAGGGATGGGCTTATATAAGGAGTGCCATAAAAAAATACTTTTATAGGAAAGGACTGAAAAATAGACGTGATTTGGTTGATTTTTAGAGTAGGTGTTTCCTCCAAAACTAGGCTGAGAATGTTAACTCTTACTTCACTTTTCTTTACTCGCTACCAAATAAGCTAGCCCAAACACTAATAAGGGGGCTTATGAGCTTATCATTTATAAGGCTAAAGCTGTTTATGAAATATTATCCTAAGCCTAACCGATTAGGCTAAATTATTAACAGAGGAACAAATATAACATAAAAGAAGAAATGTGAAAAAGAAAGTTCCCGAGCACCACCTAAGTTCTACCTAGGTACACCTCTGGTCACATTCTTAGACTCGACTCCTATGATTTTGTAAACCAAGTTGGAAAATTTGATAAGTTTGTGGAAAAGGCACTTCCTATACTAGTAGGCACCAAATTATAACATCAACAACTCATTTGAATCATGAATCTGGCAAACAAGGAATGGATAAAATAAAACGTACTCAAAAGGAACATTTTTTGTTTATGTTACAAATGTGGGTGCTGAACGTAGTACTCATGACCATATCACTTGATTTGGCTGCACTAATGGGTGAAGTTCTTGGTGTTTGTTTTTATGGTACTAAATCATAAGCTGATACATGATATAGTAGCTGGTGTTCTAAGCTGATGTTGGCACCTCACATATCATGGTCAGGTGCTATGGGTCTGCTAAGCTAATGAATCGTGCTTGAGCTTAGGCTAAGATGGTAGAATCAAGGTCAAGCTCGGCTTAGTGTTTGGCATAAATTCAGAGCAGAAGGCAAGGGTCTTTGAGGAAAGAACCGCTAGACATTGGTGATAACTAAACCTATTCAATTTAAAGTTCTTTATATATTTGACCCATTGTTAAAGTCGCTATAGTTACTAAGAAACTAAGGCCTATAAAAAACATGGAACTTGCTAAAAAGTATCGCTAGATGAATCTTGAATTAAGTTTTGCAGTCGGAGAATCTATTTTATGGTCTTTTGTTCCGTATTGTTACCCTGCAACTGGTCAAACTCTAGTGCAGCAGAGCGCTTTCCATTGACACGCAGAGTCATTTCCAAGGTGTTAATTTTTTTAAAAGAGGGCTAGGAGGTTACAACTAATTAAGCAAGGTTTGGATAATTTGGAATATATTATTCATAAATTAGAAACTAAGAAGCAAAACATATATACATAATAGTAAAAAAAACTGTCAACCTAAACTCAAACCGAATAATCAACATAAAATTAAAGAGAAGTTTGATTATGTATCTCAATATAAGTTGTTCTGGTATCTTCTTGGGCGAGACTTAAGAGAAAACAGTGACACAAGAGATGTTAATAGTCCTTGTTGCTCTAATTGGGGTGAGGTTTTAATTTTGGTGAAAAAATGAAATTTTAAGATAAAATAGGGTATCAAGTTTCAGTTGGGAGAGAAAAGGATGTCAACATTTGACTTTATCAAAGTATTTTTTTTTTCAACATAGATTTGAGTTTGACAATTTAAGGATCCATAAAAACTAATGTTTTGAAACCGGATCGACCCGGCCGGTACAACCGATTGAATCGGTTTCTGTGAAAAACGGGTCAAATTGACTCGGGTCTTGTATATTGAAAACCCGATGCGACCCGCCGGGTTTGAAGCAATCCCGATCGATGCGGTTCGTGAGACTCGGTCGGGTTTTGATTTTTTTTAATTTTTTTTATTTTTTCATGTTTTTTTTAATAACTAGTAATATGGTAATTAATTCGGTGGTTGAACTGTTATTCGGTGATATGATCGAGTTGATTCGATGGTCGAATTAGTGACTCAATTGGGTTGACTTGGTGGTTGAACCCGTGCATCAGTAACTTGACAGGGTTTACGATCCATGACCTGGTGACTCAATTTAATTGATTCGATGATCAATCACGTTACTCGATGACTCGATCGGGTTGACCTGGTAGCAGATCCTGTGACCCGTTGACTCAACCGGGTTGACACTATGGTCGAACGCATGACCTTATGACTTAATCGGATGGATTTGGTGGTCGAACTTATGACCCAATAATAATGTGTGAAAATCATTTTTACATATTTATATTAAGAAATGTTAAAAATCAACTTCTTCGTTCGTTTATTTACGTTCGTCGACGCTCGATTATGTTCATTCGATAAAGTTCAATTAGTACGTTCGTTTAATATGAACTATATAGTCAGTATTTCAAAGACCATATAGATCGTTTAAAATAAACACTTTAGTTTCATACTCGTTTATGTCCGTTGACGCATATATATGATCGTTTATGTTCGTTTACGTTCAATTGACTTATTAATAAACGAACTTAAACGAAATGAACAAGTTCAAATCTAAATAAACGAACATGAACAAAATTTTTGGTCCGATTACACGTTCGCGTTCGTTTATTTGTTCGACTAAAATTAAACAAACAAACATGAACATTCATCCGTTCGCGTTCATCCGATTCGTTAACATCCCTACAAATTATACTACTTATATGTTATTATTAACTAGATACTATGCTTGTTTAACCAAAAACAAATCAATCATATTAAAGTTGAGCTTGAAACTATGAAGTTTTTTATTAAGTTCTACATATGGTATTTTAAACTTTAAGTAAGCATATGTTACAAAGACCTTTAATTTTGTTCTAGAGTTGGGATTGAACCCATGACCTAGTTTTGGTGGAATGGAGCGATATGATTGGAGTAATGCTCAAATGGTAACTATCCCATATATATTGTGCTTTTAAATGTTCAAAACACGACTTGTTCACCGTGAATAACTTCAATTAATTGAGATCATATATAAAGTATTTGGATTGTTAGCAAATCTCCAACACCATTTTAGGAGAACAGATTTCTTGAAAGCTTTCAAGATCCCCAACGATAAAGTAGTAAGTTTATTAAAAATCTAATGTTGCATAAATCATGACTCGCTAGATAGCCGGTTGGTTGACATCCTTGTACTTTGAAATTATGGAATCCTAAGAATCACTGATCTTTAGGCTGCTAGGCATAATCATTATTTGTATGCTGTAAATCATAGCGGAACAAATTAACAATTATGAACAAAGTGTTTAGAACAAACAAGATGAATTTTCCCAACGATTGCTTGCATTAATCATTAACAAACAATCACTAGGCGTGTATACATTGAATCCCACACCTAGTACACGACACACACTTTAGGTTTACATTGTGAATGAAAAATAATAAGAACCTAAGACCCTTGGTTCCTTTTTAGTACAAGGACACGGGTTATACAAGAGATAAGAATGAATAAACAATGAGATATTCTATTAAGATAAGTCATATTCTGAATCCTTATCATAATAAGATTTCTTAACACACTTTATCAGCGACTATACATACTATGTCGGTGGCTAGAGCTCATGTTTTCTTCTTTAAGTTTCTGCCACATCAACTTTTAGACCCGACAGAAATCAGCCTAGCCATGATTAATCATCGAAGATTTGTATGTTTCAACAAGTTTTACCACCATTGGTCGTCTTTGATCATCTTTACCCATTATTGACTTATTGTTTGACTAATTAATTGGTCATGGAAAGGCTGCTGGCCCATAACGGCTAGACGACGATTAATCCGCCTTGTAGGCCGTGTTTTCAAATACTAAAAACATAACTCGTTTGCAAAAAGAGAAAACCGATATACAACTTATATATGTGTGTTCCTAAAATGACCAATTTGTTTTCTTTTAGGGTCGTTGCGGTTGCAAAAATGATCGAAGAATTTAATCGAGCGTAAACGAACAAACTAATCGAACAAATATAGTAAACCATCCACGAACGCAAATAATCGAATGGAACATTGTTCACATTCGTTCATTTAACTAAACGAGCAAAATATTGTTCGAGTTTGTTTATATATTAAATAAACGATCAAATAAGATTTTTTTTGTTGAACGACCAACGAACAGTCCAATGAACGTTCAGTTCATTTATAACACAAATAATTTTTTATTACGTCAAAATCAGAGAGAGTGGCGGTATTTATTCTTACTTCAATAGTTATTTCCATAGGTACTTCTATAGTGTTTGGGTGGGGTTCCATGTCAAATCCATAATACACGATGACTGGTAAACCAAGTTGTACGGGTGCTCCATCCTTGGGAACCAAAAATGTTCAGGTGAGTTCCTTTTTATATACAAACAACTTCCAAATTATTCAATCCTTACTATCTTACTTCTAGAAGTTCAACCTTGTTTTCTAGTTTATATAATTATCGGTAATGAGTAGGGCATGAGTGACCTATTTTTACCTTCAACACAGTTATACATTTAGTGTTTCTAAGTTGGGCAATAATCCAGACATAGTTGCTCCAAGATATGATGTCTATAGCCTCGTCAAGATAAGGCTAGAGGCAAAGGCCTTATGTTCAGTTTTGTATTTGGTTTTTCTAGGATGTAGATTTCTTTTTTGAAAATTACAGGTTTGAGTCTTATAATTTATAAAAGACGTATATGTTATCTCTAGTGTTTAAGTTTAAGTTCTAGTGCAATACTCTCGGCAAGTTTCGTCAGGTTGACTGTCTTTTTAGTTTCTGATTTGTCTACTGATATATTGTCTGATATAACGTCTCCAGGTTAGACTAAATGTTCCTCTCTTAGTGTTTGGTTGGTTTCTTATGTTTTGCTTCAAGTTCTAGTATTTGGGTGCAAGTTCCACATTTGTAGTTTTATGGTATGTTTAGTCCAACCGATATGCATATTAATATTGATGGTTCATATCCATTGGCCAGTTACTTTACTGATGTTTTTTAAGCTATTGAGTTTTATTGGAAAGTAATGGGAACAAAGCTAAAAACACATTTACATATGAATCAGAAACATATATTTCAAACACTAATATTTAAATTTTGTATGTTTAAGGACTATCTTCATAGCGTTCGTGGAGAGTTAAAGGAAGAGTTGAAGGAAGAAATGAAAGGCGAGCTCAAAGAAGAAGTGAAGAATGAGATCAAGGAAGAAATGCGTGGAGAGTTAAAAGAAGAAATGCGTGAAGAGCTCAAGGAAGAAATGCGTGTAGAAATTCAACATATGGTTGTCGATTATGGTATCACGAGTCGTGTAACCCGCCAAAAACAAGCAAAGCAAAGTAATGCAAGTGACGGTACATCTTGAACATCAAGTATTTCACTTTGAAGAGCTTTAAGTCTATTTAGGTACTCTTTAACTTTTATGCAAGAGAGATTCTTTGGTTTACATTTCCTTTTATT
Source organism: Glebionis coronaria (assembly GCA_025667525.1). NCBI lineage: Eukaryota > Viridiplantae > Streptophyta > Magnoliopsida > Asterales > Asteraceae > Glebionis > Glebionis coronaria. Next base: position 221,724,132 of record CM046879.1, read on the forward strand.
GTCGAATATTAGATGCTGGTCTTCTTTTGAATATTCTTGTTATTTGGTTTGGATATGTTTGTTATTATTTTTGGATATCTTTGTTATTTAATTTGGATATGGATTTCGTGATTATAAATGTCGTATTTGCTTGAGTGACATCTTCAACAAACGGAAAATATGTTGTATCGTTTACTAACTGATTGGCGACACATTTTATCCTTAAAAGAATTTCAAATAGTGACAAAATACTGATGGGTTTGCTCAATGACAGTTTTGAGACAAAACTTTAGTGGATAATTAATGATAAATATATTTGTCTCTAGTAGCGACGTAATAGCAACAAAATGGCTGATCGATGATTAGAAATGGACAGAAATTTTGTCGCCAAGCCATCAGTATATGGTCGAATTATATTTCATTTTTGTAACCTTAAAAAGGCTCTAGCGAGGGGTTGGCTACGGATAATCCGTCTCTAAAAGTTAGAAAATTTTGTCGCTAAACTTGTCACTAAAATTTTGCGAGGCCCTTTTTTGCGATGGAATATATCGGTCACAATTTTGTCGTTGAAGGGCTATAGAGACGAAACAACGATGAAAACGGCCGTTGCTGTAGCCCGATTTTCTAGTAGTGTGAACAGAAAGCTTCTATAGCTTATACATAAGCTTAGTAACACGATCCAGCAACAATATGAGTAATTCAAATAGTAGAATTATGAAAATGATGATGAACAGTAAACTTTTGTAATTTTATTGATTATTGATGAAAGTGAAGTACAATTTGGAAAGGAAAGATTACATAAGCTAAACTAATACATATTAACTAAATTGAAAGGAAATTTACAGAAAATTAAGCTAGGAAAAGGGTTGTGTGTGAGGTGAGGAGCGTGGTGGTATTTATAGGCTGAGTGAGAGGTGGGTGAGGCGGTTAAGGGAGAGTGTGGGTGAGGGAAATACTATATGGTGACAGTGTGTCAATATGTGACAACTAAATCGTCCAATTAGAGAGTGACAAGTGGCTTAGGGTTTATGTTCATTTAAGTAGATTTGGGTGTTTTTGATTCAACCAACGACATCATGAATAATCACCACCAATAGCTTCGTCTCTCTCTTTTGATCACTTTTCATGTTGAACTTGTCTTCTGAAATGGTCTCAATCGATGGAAGTGATGGGTTGAGGAAGATGGACATGTGTCCTTTTGTTATTGACTGATAGATGGTCACATGGATTGATGAGGTGGCACTGGTGAAAGTGTAAAAGTGGACAGCTATGTTGGTGATCCGTGTGAGGGTCCAAGTTGCAATGTGATTGGTCCAAATGGCTAGTAGTATTAAATCTTTCCCACTTTGATAATTCTGGCCCTTGGAGTTATAGAACTATGACAGTTTGTTTTTATTACTTTCCAAGCTTGTTTTATGCATAGAAAATGTTCTGTTTCAGCCTTTGATCTTTGGATAATGGCAACTTCAGTCCCTCAACTTTGGAAAGTCTTGATCTTTAAGCTATAACTGCCACAAATCTTCATTCCAAGCCCTTGAACTTTCATACTTTTTCACTTTTGGTCCATTGAGTTGGTCTTTTGTCCTTTTCTTGAATAAAAGCCTGTGAAATCCCGTGTTTTCTTCATTTTTGTCCTTTTGTACGTATGTTTGACAAACAAACAAAAGCACGTGTAATTCCGACTTTTATGTTAATAAACTTACGTTTTGGTTTGGTTTTTTCCTTGTTTTTAGTGCTAAAAGGGTAAGTGTTTACACACTTATCAAAAGAATACAAGTTCTGGAAAGCATACAAGTTCTGGATAGCATACAAGTTCGGGATAGCATACAGTTTTAAATGAATGTGTTCTACCATGTAAGATCTCACCCCGCGTTTAGAAACAATGTACAAGTAGTAAAAAGGGGCTATGAACTCACCTTAGCTACGAGGTGAATCAACATGGAACTTGAGGACTGAGTAGTAACAACAAGAAATCAAGAAACTTTAAGTCATCCAATACCTACGATAACGGGGCGCGAAAACTTAGAAGATACAAAAATAACATTTAGAAAACACTTTGATTACTATTAGTACATAAACCATTTTGTAACCCGGAAGGCATTGCAACCTATCGACTCGAATCAATTTGACTCAAAAAATCTAATTACCCACTGTATGAACATGCTTACAAACTTTATCAATACTCAATAAATCCTAAAGTAGCTGCACTAAATTTAACGTTTGATAAAGTGGCTGCACTAAATTTTCAGAAACATGTTATAGAGACTGTATCATATCTAGAGTTCTATAATAGCTATTGATAGTTGTAAATTCACACTCGTTTAGGAAAACGAGGTAAAAGCGGCAAGTACTAAGTGAATGTTTAGGAAAACGTTAGCACTTATGACCCTTTGTGTGGGATCATTCTCAAGGAGGCTTGGTGTGTGTGTTAAGAGATGATTTATTTTTTGTGATTAATATTAAGAAAAGAAAAGAGAAAGAAGTGATGACGGTTACGATTAAATATAAACTAAGGCGAAAGACGTAAATGTAAAACCGTAAAACGTGACAAAGTTTAAAAATTATCCTAAAAATTCTTAGAAAATCACAATAAATCCTAAAAAACGCAATTAGAGTTTACAAAAAAATCAAAAATCACTCAAACCTTTTATATAGTTAAATAATAATTCTTAATGCTAATTAAAGCCCAAAAAATCAAATTAATTAACAAAATACCCAAAATGAGATTTTTCAGCTTGTAAACCTCTAAACTAACTTAATTATACTAAAAGGTATTTTTGAAAAATTTAAAACTAATTCAAACTATTTAAAAATGATTAAAAGGTATTAAAATATTAAAATAATCTTAAAAACTAATTAAATGATGAGAAAAATAATTTAAAAGTTTTAAAAATCCTAACTTAATGTATTTGATCTAAGAAAAATGAAAGAGTTGTAAAAATCCTAAAAACAATTTTTAATAATAAAATAATAATAAAATATTAATAAAAATTCAAAATTTCTAAAAAATATAAAAACTTGCAAACTAGTTTAATCTAACCTAATAAACAGAAAATGAACTTGAAGTTACAAAAATACCCCTAATGGGCAAAACAGTAAAACAATCCACTAATTGGGCTTATTAAGGCCCAATAAGAAAAATGTTCACCAAAATGGCCCAAAATCACTAGTTAAGCTTAAAATTTGATTTTATACAAGAAACTCTAAAGGCCCAAAAGCTGAATAAGTGCTTATCATAGCTTAAATAAAAACAACTTATTCTTAATGGGCTTTTTGGCCCATTAAGCTATAAGCCAATGCCATAAGCTGAAATTTTACACACGTCCTTCTCTTTACCTTATAAAGATGTTTGTAAAAAGAAATTTTGAATAAGACCAAGAAATAAGCCTGAAATAAGCTAAAGCTCTCCCCATAAAACGACAAAATAGTCATTTTCGAGTTCTAGGCTGATTCAAGAGCTGATTCTTTTTGCAAAAAATGGTTTAATTCACTTAACTAAGCTTAATAATAAAAAAGATTTCAAATAAGCACACTGAATAAGCTGGAATAAGCAATAAGCTGTTTTGAAAAAGAAAAGTCAATTCGTTTTCTAGTCAAACCTAAAAGTCAAAGACTCAAAAGCTCCAGATTAGTCAAATGGGTCGAATAAGAAAGATTGATTACCAAAACAAAGTTGTTGCACAATAAAATAAGCTATTATATCTTATTGATAAGCTGTTCACAAATTAACACTAGCAGTCGCTAGTAGCAGTGGGAAAGGGTTCCCACTGTTTGACTTAATTGACCTGTTGTTTTTAGGGGACTTTCGTTAGATTTAGTGGACAAACAGGGCACCCATACAACCAGTGGGTTGTAAGGAGTCAATAACAGGAAAGAACACACAATTTCACTAAGCCAATTTGTATAGTTTAATCAAACAGTCACCAGATCTAGCACAGACATGAACAATAACCAGTTTTGATGTAATAAGCAGAGTAAGCAAGATTAAGCAAGATTAAGCCAACCAAAGTTCACCAAATGCATACACAAGCTTAAATAAACTTAAGTGAACCCAAATCAACTCATATTATACACTGATTCAATGATTAGAACTAGGTTCAAGCATATACAAGTTAATGATGAACAAAGATGAACAAAAGTGACCTATTTGCTGAACTACTTGACCAAATCTTGAATTTTAAACACTCAAATCTATTCAACATATTAAACAAACTATGTTTTAAAACTTGTTAGCTCTAGTTTCAGTCAACAAGGACCTAAAACAAGCTAGTTATGCAAGATATAGAGATTTGATGTTACAAAGCACATGATTAGCAATTATCAGCACTCAAGCCCCTCAATATCAGATACAAACTCAAATAAACACTTAACACTTACTCCAACTCACATAAAAATCATGAAGAAGTCAATGCCAAACAACCTTTTAACTTTTGGAAATCAAATTTTACAAAGAGAAAAACGTTTTCAGGTTAAACCAAGCTTAAACTAACTTCGTAACAACATTATCATGCAGTTAGAACAAGATTTAAGCCACAAGAATAACACATACAACATCAGTTAACCAAATCACTTAAAACCACTTTCTTGACAGATTTTTCAAGAAAAGAGGACAAACCTCATGAATGCACATCCACACTCACGAATTTATAGCTTATGTGCCTAGCTAAACAAGGCACAAGCTTCTAGTAACACCTACTAAGAACAACAAAGTCAAAGCAACAAACAAATTATATGAAAATGGACTTAATCTTTAAAAGCTTGTTCCCCACTCCTTGATCCTTCCCAAACCTAGATCTCAGTACACCTTGATAATCTTCTTATCAAGGTGCTATGATCAATCCAAGGCCCAAAAAGTTCAAGTGTTTGAATGAAGAACTTGAAAAATTCAGGTTTTGGAAAAACTTTTAACAACTTGCAATAAACTTAAAACCAATCTTTCAAACTTCAAAAACACAAACTTAGATCAACAATAACAAGATAATAATAGTGGCACTTAGATTTCGTCAACAAATTCAAACACTACTTCATTAATCTTGAACATAGGATTTACAGAAAAGTGACCAAAGAAAAACCAAGAGCAAACTGAAATGTTGTGAGCTAGGGGCTTTATATAGAGCCATACAAGTCCTACAATGCTGAAAAATAAGTAGAAAATCTAATGTAGTGAAGTACCAATGATGCCCTTGAGTTTGAATATCTTGACTGATCATGTGACTTCTTGTTGTTGTTTTGCGGATGGCCAGTAGTGTAAAGGTAATCTTGGACGTCCATGTGAGCTTAAGATGTAAGCTAGGCATGTGGGTCATTGATTTGCTACGTGGTTTTTGTTTGAAGGTGAAAAGTGGGACAAGGGAGGTATAAGGTGGCACGTGGGATGATGGTGATGGGGGTTTAAGGGTTGGGTTATGTTAACTAAACCTTCAATCATTAATCTAGAGCTAATTGAGGTTTAATTCATCATGGTTAAGAAAAACCCAAATCTTGTTAAGAACACCAAGAACATGTGTTTGATCTGATTAGGATTTTAAAAAGGTGTTATGGCGCGTAATTAATATAACTAATTAAATTAATTATATTAAACCGGTGGTGGGAAGTGAGGTGGCACAATGGTGTTGTGTGATTGGTGGAAAAGAGATAGTGGGGCACGTGGCAGGACATGATAGGTCTAGGTATCTTCCATGTCTTGGCAGTTTTCACCCTTCTTCTTTCTTCCTTCTTTCAATTATGGTTTAAACAAGCAAAACTGAAAATCCTTTGTTAAATAAGTTTTGTTTCTCACACATTGGCCACAAAAACTTTTCAAAGGGTTTTCAAAGGACTTGTTTTGTAATATCTTGATATTTGAAGGGCTGTTTTTGGCATGTCTTTAATCTTCAAGGTGTTCACTTGTTTCTTTGTCTTCATAGAGGACTAAAAGTGACAAGTATTCAAATTTGAGGGACCATTCTTGCCAATTCTTCAAAGTTGAGGGTCCTTTTTGTAAATTTGACAAACTTTAGGGACCAAACTTGTAATTATGAATAAAGAAGGGTATAAAGTGTCAATTCTTCAATAATGAAGGACCCTTCTTGTATAATCTTCAATTCTTCAAGGTCTTTTCTTGGAAAATCAACTCTAGGGCCTTGTTCATTGTGCGGCTTCGTTCCACGTATTCGTTTTTTATTGATTCTTGTGATCTTTTGTCATTTTCTCAATATCCGTACCTAAAATACACATTGAACAAACACAAGCATATATTTGGGCACATTTTATGATATTTTAACCATTTTAATCCCGCTTTGGACGATGAGAGTATGTATAAAAGCAGTCTCATCACTCCCCCATACTAAACCATTGCCGTGCCGTCACGCAATGCTAGAATAAAGTATCATAGCACCTCCAAAATTCATTTTTATGGACTTTTATTGAATCATAAACTTACTTCACTACCACTAGTTGCTACTACTTACGTTTTAGACAATGTACGATTTTCGTCGCAAAATGGGACGTTTAGGTTCATAGAACAAGAACACGTGAATGCTTCGTTGGAAATAATTTCGTCGTCCTTGATTTTCATCCAATTCTATGCCAAGCGTGTAATGAGATCATTGTCATTATAAGTTAGTAATGCTAACAATACTCATATGCCCTAATCACGTACTTAGACTCCCTTAATCCTATTTGGTATCTCTTATATTTTATTTTTGTCTTGAATGTTCACGAGGATACATTTTTGACTTATGTGATGATAGAGATTAAGGTCCAAAAATAGAGTCATAACGGTGTAACCAAGACCATCGAATTAATAACCCTCCGAATAGACAACGATGTCAAAAAATTAAGTCAACAAGAAGGATCGAAAAACACGATTTTATAACAGTTTTGAACATGAGACTTATTACCAAGACTTTTATACGCCCCCTAACGGATGGGCCTTATTATCATAGGTTTACCTCTATCTTTTATTCAACTCCGCCATGGAGATTTTATTATGACTTCGGTCTTGCCTTGCCTTTTATTTAACCTCGCCATGAGGTGTTTATTATGGCCAAAGACGTATATCCTCACACTAAAAGCGAATTTTGGATCTTTAATGCTTCAAAGATTAAGGCTTGATTCACTTTTAATTTAGGCATAGATTTTTCGGCCTTGTGAGCTTTGATTTTTTTCTTAATTTAGGTGAGCACTTGAAATCTTAATATTGGGTGAAGCTTTTGATTATTCGGGTTGCCAATACTTCAAAACAGTGACGTTGGCGATACCTTAATGTCTTACCAATTTAATTACATGGAAGCTACTAGAATAGACTAGAAACCAACAATCAAGACTAAACCGCTAAGCCAATACTTATTAGCAAAATATATATACCAGCGAAGGGAGAATAAGAAATAAACGAGAACACGCGAGTTTTTGAAAGAATACGAGTACTCTACGTTTAGCATAGTAACTTATAATTAAATCTATCATTTCTCGTTCTTATTTAAGAGACTTAGCCTAATATAAAGTTAAGGAATCGAAGCTAAGTGCTCAACACGCACGGTCGAGTAAAAAATTACTCTTATTCTCGCCATCGGAAAATCTACATTCGTTTCTTCAAACACTTATGAAACATGAAAAAATTTAAAATTTGGCCATTTTTAGCCTTATTTTGCAACAAAACGATAAACAAAAAGATAAACATTGGAAAGGTGAGGGTTTGGCAAGGCAAGTATCTATTCACCCCCCCCCCCTAAAGTTAAACATTGTTCTCAATGTTTCGAGTCTAAGGGTAGGATACCCCATACTAGAGATGAAGTCGAATGCATAATCTAGCATGGAAAGGGTGGAACCATTAAATCAATAGCCGTTTATGAAGCCTAAGGTTAGAACAATCAAGGATATATCATATGGATATTGAGAAATTATTCAAAGCATACGATCGAGTGCTCACGTAAAACGAACACAAGAGGCTCCAATCCTGAAGATAATGATCATCTAAAAACCACAATGCACAAACAACCATAGAACAAAGGTTGGAAGGGCATAAATCCCCTCACGTAAGCTACATTAGAAAGTGATAATATGTACATGGATAAGCATGGGACTATCCCACGAGGCACCTCGTTTTTTATTACCGAGTCATGAGCTCGACTCGATCCCCTCGATACTAATTATCATTGGGGAAGGTGACTTGGTCGAGGTAGTTCAAAGAAGGAACTTCCCCACCAAAGTAGTGCTTCAACCTATGGCCATTCACCTTAAAGTTAGGACCATCATTTTGAGCTAGCTCGATGGTCCCATAAGGAAACACTTGGGTAATGGTTAATAGTCCGGACCAACGGGATTTCAACTTGCCGAAAAAGAATTTTAATCTTGAGTTAAAAAGAAACACTTGATCTCCAATGTTAAAAACCCGGTTTTTAATTTTTGAAACATGAAAATTTTTAGTTTTTTCTTTATAAATCAATGAACTTTCATAAGAAATATCCCTTAATTCATCCAATTCATTCAATTTCATTTTCCGGTGTTTTCCCGTGGTCTCAATGTCATCATTATAATGCTTTAGGGCCCAATAAGCTTTGTGTTCGAGTTCAATTGGCAAGTGGCAATTCTTCCCATACACAAGCTTGAAAGAGTGCACCCAATGGGCGTAATATGAGCGGTACGAAAGGCCCATAAAGCATCGTCTAACTTATCCGACCATGATTGTCGGTTTTCCCCTATCGATCTCTCCAAGATCCTCTTCAACGCTCAATTTGAAACCTCGCCTTGCCCAATCATTTGTGGGTGATAAGCCGTAGAAAACCGATGTGTAACCCCATATTTCTTTAAAACCCTTTCGAATTGGTCATTACAATTATGGGTTCCACGATCGCTTATGATTGCACGAGGGGTTCCAAACCGAGAAAACAATTGCTTCAAAAACTTGACTACCACATGAGTATCGTTCGTGGGCAAAGCCTTAGCTTCCAACCACTTGGATAAGTAGTCAACGTCGACAAGGATATAATTATTACCACGAGACGATGGGAACGTGTTAGCCTCAAAATATTGAGTCAAACAAGAATGTTCGGTCATAGGTTTCTATTGTAATATTTATTAGAACGTTGTAATAAGTAGTTATTTAGTCGTGGTTCACGGGCTTGGATTTAAACTAATTAAAGTCCAAAAGACAAGCCCGGCCCAATATATAGTCCATTAAAGCCCGCATGTGGGTGGACTATATATACTACCCTCCTAGCATGTTAGGAGGGTGGATGGTCATTTGTAACAACTTCTTTTCTTAATCTAATTTCACCAAGTTAATCATCTCCTCTCTACTTTCTCTTACTACTTTCTCTCTCTAGGAATTCATCTCTTCTTCATCTATTTTCTTTCTCTATTCATTGCTTAATCAATCATAAATATAAGGGACAACATTTGGTATCAATCGCCATGGGGTAGTTTTGTGATTCGTTGTTGATTTTACTTGGTTCGTGTGATTTTCTCTTATAATCATCTCGAATTCAAGATTCTTTTTGTGTTTCTTTGCTCTAAATCTTGATTTAAATCTTCTACATAGCTGTGGTAGGGATTTGGTCGCATTTGGTTGGTTAAAATCGCGGATTTCTTGTCGAAAAATTCAATTTTTTACCCCAAAATCTCGTAACAGCACTATTATTCCGATGGTGTAATCGGAAAAGGGTTTATAGATTCCGATTGGGATTCCGATTGGGATTCCGATCAGTAGCATCGGAAAAGGGTTTTAACATTCACACCAGCTTTTCTGATCAACATTCCGATTGGACTTCGAATATTCCGACTGGACTTCAGATATTCCGATTTGGCATTCCGACAAGGTATTCCGATTTGGCATTCCGACAAGGTATTCCGATTTGACATTCCGATAAGACATTCCGATTGGACATTTCGATTAGACATTCCGATAAGACATTCCGATTGGACATTCCGATTGGACATTCCGACGAAGTGATTCCGATGATGTGTTTTTGCTAAATTTTTGTTTGAGTATTTTTTAGACTTAGCCACTATCTAGACTAGTTTCGGAATATCGTTTACACGAAGATAAAAAAAAAAAAAAAAAGAGTTTTTTGGCGGGAAAACCCAAGTAAAATTTATTTTTTCCTATACCATTTTTAGGCCATTTAAGCTTTAATTTCAAATTTTGGCGATGCGAAATTTTTTTGACCAAAAATCCAAATTTTCGGACCAAAATTCAAATTTTTAGGCCATTTTTAGGTTTTATTTTTCGTTAAAATTTTCATTTTTCGAACTTTTTCCCTACTAGTTATTGGCTATTTCTAACTCGTTTTCAAAATTTGGTTATTCAAAATTTTTCGGTTTACCGTTTTAGTCGGACTGAGGAATTTTTAGTCGGACTGAGAAAAAATTTCAAATTTTCGGAATTTCAACAACAACACTATCACAACAAATCTACTTAAGATCCATTTTGAATTCATCAAATGAGACACCATCATCATGGAAACGAGCAATGCGTGTTCAGACAGAGAAGAACGAGAGATGCAACTACAAGAACAAGTCCTTAAACAACGTTGTATGCAAGCTTTCAGTGATCTTAAAACGAATCTAAAACGTCTAGAAAAAGAGACCTTCTCGTACAATCCTTTGTATATGCGTGCTTTTCATTCCTTTTTCGGAAATGATCATCGCACGTTCACTTATGACTTAAGAGACCACTTGAAGAATCTTAAGAATGAATTACTCAACAAAAACCTTCATGAGACATATTCCAAGAATGCCTTCAAAACACTCAGAACACCGTTTCAACAATTCTTTGCTTCACAGCTATTCAAGAATCCCAATTTTGAGTCAGAAGTTCGAGATGCAAATCAACACTTCAAAGACTACACTACAATGGAAGCAAAATCATTCAGAGATTTGATATTTGGAAACATGGAATCAATTGAGAGGCTTTTGGATGAACGCCTACTACATGCAAAAGACATGATCAAGAAGATGATTGACCAAAGGCTGAAAATGCAAGAGTGCACGGTTGCAAAGATTCATGTAATGGATACGAGTCCAGTTTCAACTGTAAGTAACGAGACAATATCGAGTAATGCAACTGACAGCTGCAGAACAGGGAAAACAACGCATGGTGAGCAGAATGATCATAACAACTCTGGGAAAGACAACAGCAGCTCTGACAAACAACACATCGACTCTGAGAATGAGAATGTCATCAGCAATACACCTTCCTATGATAATGGTCCTGTTCACGATTCTGAGCCATTGGAAGAGGTACACAATGCTGAATTTAATGTGTTTGCCAATGCCAATACGCATGAGCATAGTGATCAAACAAAAAACCTTATTGACACATGTATGACGGAAAAGGTTGATAGCAATACCACACCAAATTCATCAGACATGTGCAATAATGAGTTTGAGGATGATCAACATGCAAATGAGTATGATGATGAGGAGCGTGTCGCGCTTGCTAATTTAATTGCTAGTTTACAAAAAGATGTCAATGAAACTAGAAAGAGTCAAAAGCAATTAAAGAAGGCAAACACAGCGCTCACTCAAAACTTTGAAGAATGTAAAGCCGCTCTAATTAAATCTAATGAGACCCTTGAAAGTAATAGGGCTGAGCTTCTTCAAAAGACCAAAGAGCTTGAGGGGTACAAGGGTAGTGCGTTAAAAAGTCAAAAGGACGATTTTGAAAACAAATATAATACAACTCTTGAGTTATTAGTCAAAGAGAAGCGTCAATATAATGTTTTCTTAATGGATGAACGTCAAAAAACGTACCTTGCAAATACCAAAGTTAACGAACTTAAACAAAAGCTCTCTATGACCACTACTGATTCTGCTAAAATTCTTGAGGATAAGAAACAAGAGGTAGATGCGTTAAAACAAGAATTCAAAAGTAGATACGAGAAAGAAACTGAAAAAGTAACAAAATTAGAAGAACAAGTCGAATTTTTGAAGAACGTTGTTTATAAAACGCATGATTCTATTCAATCCGTAAGAATGCTAGCACCTCCATCAATGTTTAAGGGTCAAACTATTTGCAAGTCCTGAGTACCTTGCCAAAGCTCAAGCTGCGAACCCGTGTCTTTATCTTGATGAGACTGAAAGGACAGATCTTGATTGCATGCCTGTTAGTGCTAATATTGAAGAGACTACCCTTTGGGATGATGATAGTCAACCACTTGTCAATAAGGAGTTTGTGAAACCATATAATTATGCTTACGAGAATAGTCTTTATGGTCTTTTCAACAAACAAACTCAGAAAACTCGTGAGGAAGAGTTTCTAGAATGCAAACAAAAGAGAATTCAATGGAAGAAAGCATTTGCCCCTAAGAAATCTAATGTTTACAAATACATAAACTACCTCCCTCTAGATGAATCTAAAAGCAAGAGTAGGAAAACATTAGGTATTCTTAAACGCCACATAGATAATGTTAAAACTATTGTTGAAAGAGACTGGGCCAAACGTGAAAATGCTGAGTGGACACGTCCGATTCCTCAAGATATTACTTTGCTTGTGAAAGAACTCTTAATTCCTAACACGACGTTGATTAAAGAAACTGTTCTTCAACTTGAGGAGTTCATTTGGACTGAAATGTTTGATGATTTAAAATACGTTGAATCTCTTGAGAAACACATTGATGATCTTCAAATGGAGAAGTCTGATTTTTCAGATGAATATAATTTACTCTTGCAAGAATGCGTTTCTAAAGATGTTATGTGTGCTTATTTTACATCTTGTGCTGATATTGATGAATATTCTGAAGTTGCATGCCAATATCTTGATAAGATCAAAGAATGTGAACGTCTTGAAATTGAGCTTTCGAAACATAAAGAAAATGTTGACAAAAAGGCTTTTGAGTTACTTCAACACAAAACTGATTTCCTTCAAAAACATTGTCATTCACTTGAACTTGCTCTGCCAAAAGAAGTTGGTAGTTTTCCACATGATAATAAATTGCAAGAAAAACTTTCCCAAACATTTCGAGAAATGAATGAACAGAATTTGGAAATTAAAGGGTTGAAAGCTCAATTACAAGACAGGGACAGAGCAATAGCAGAGTTGCAGAAACTCGTTGCTAAAATGGGTGGGAAAATCGTGGAACCTAGCATTAACAAACCTGTGGTTCGACAACCCAATGCCTACACGGATTCAAAGCTGTCTATCTTAGGAAAACCGGCTCCGTTCTCCAATTCTTCTCATATGAAATCTAGGTTACCCCCTAAGACTGATGTGCAACCAAGTGTTCCAAAACCATCCATATCACCCTATGTTCCTCCATTTAGAAAGCACACTGTTGCTAAACCCAACCATGTGAATGCACCTAGCACTTCTAGGACTCCTCCAAAACGTGTGACATTCACGTCCACAAAGGAATCTATAGGTTCAAATGACCTCGTTCATACCCACAACCTAGAGGATGCGAAACAAAAAGGGAAGATTCAGAAAGACAAACCAGTGTATGAAAAACCTAGTTCACCAAATCCCGCTAGAGTTCCACACACTCCTAATGGTAGTCAACCAAAACCTAGGATCCTTCTTCAGCAATCTAGGAATTGGAAACCATCCATGAATAGTCGTGTTTCAAACACTACGCCTGAACGATTTGGAAAATAAAGGAATACAAGTACTTTCGTGAATCCAAAATTCCCTGTATGTCCCACTTGCAAAAAGGGCATTCACAATGGAAATCATGACCATTGCATTTTGCAATACCTCTATGAGGTCAAATCTCGTTCCTTTGAATGGAGATCGAATACAGAATCCCATAAGACAACAAGGAGATACAAACCCGTCGTAAAGAAAAGCAACCACACCAAATCTGAGACGTGGATTCAAAAAGGACATAGTTTCTCTCCAAAGAAGTCTTTCGCTGTGCAAGAGAAAGCTACTCCTAAATCTAGTCTTCAGTGGAAACCAACGGGACGGATCTTCACAGAAGTTGGTCTTAAGTGGATTCCAATAGAGAAGAGTGATGACACCTGCACCAGCACTAATGCTACTGTTCTACACGCTGAAAAGGAATTTGTTACTCCTAATTCTAGTATTTTTGCAAACTCTTCTTATGTGATTGCTGGTACAACAGCGGATTCTGAACCCACTTCTCCTTCTTCAAAGGGTTCCAATTCTGTATATTCTATATCACCTTCTTCTGCTGTACAAAAGTCTATTTTGGATTATTTTCGAAAAACTTGAGAAAACAAAAAAAAATATAATAAAACGTAAATATCCATAGAAAAACAAATTAAAAAATGGAAAAACTTTCAAAATACCAAAAATATTCCTCTCGACATGTCTTTCAGTATCGATAATATGGACGTACCTAGAAATGTCGCTCAATAACGACACGTGTGTGTACATAAAGCTCGAATGAAAGTTGTAAATATTTTTCAAAACATGCAACGGGAAAATAAATTTTCTCGGTCATGAGCTCTCATTAAAAACATTCAAAGTTTTTAAGCTCATGTAAACGACTTACAGTTAAATGTCAGACTGTAACTCGGACCTCAAATAAAGGAAAGTGTATCATTAAAGATACCATATTCCAACAACGGGTAGAGCAATCTATCTTGGGTTGAGCTTGTCACAAAACATTCAACGTTTTGAGCTCAACACAATGGCTTGTAATCACTTTCAGATTGCAACCCGGATCTAAATTCACGGGGGAGTGTACGCTTTTGTACTCTTACCCTTAGCAAAAGAAGTTAAATCTTCTTACACTTGAGTGGATTCGTCAAGACATTCAAAGTCTATGAACTCAAGTTTATGCTTTCAGAAAAACCTTTTCGTCAAAAAGAATTGATTTTTCAAAAAGCGTTGAACACAATTTTTTCAAGAATTTCTCAATGATATTCAAAATTTTTCAAAAATTGTGTGTTCAACAACTCCTATCCTCAAAAATTTAATGTGGATCAAATCCTCGTAATGACAATTCCATTGGATCAATTTTTGAGGGGGAGCAATTCAACTTCATGCAGAAGATTACCACATCTTTCTCCTGAAGATTTTCAAGACTATTTTTCAAAATATATTTTAATCAAATTTGGTATCTCTAATATCAAAAGATTTTATATATTAGAGATAGGGGGAGAAAGTGTGATTAAAATGTGATCTTTAGACTCAAGCACGTTAACTCTTACCCACATGTGCAAAATGTTTACTTAAATTCTTTCGCATTTAAATGCACATGTGAAGGGGGAGTTTTTCTGAAACGACAAAACTAGCAAGGTGTTAAATGTTTTTCAAACACTTTGTTAGAATTTAAAGTGGTTTTCATGATCACGATCAAATACCCACAACATCGTTAATTCACGACGTTATTGGTGTCGAAAGGTTGGTTAGGTTTAAGTCCTATGATCCAACCAGAACCGGAGGGATCTTCCCAGGGACAATCCAATAGATTATTAGAAGTCCTTAGGAAAGATGGAGTAGAATGTGAACGTAGCTGAATGCCGACTAAGTAGTGATGATAGCACTGGAACAATCACAACAAGGTGCTACTAATGATGTCTTGGTAAGCATTGAAGGGGTTGAAGAATGAAAAAGAAATGTAAGGATAAAGGGTCTAAAGAAAGAAGCCCTCCATACAACTTAGGCAGAAACCGGGTCAACTCATCATGAAGACAAACTCATCATGGACCCAGTGATGTGAAGCACAACCCTTTCCTAGCTACTCAGGCTTCTCTCAAAAGAAGTTTGTTTTATTGTCACGGAGATCAACACGACTTCTATTGACTTTCTCACTCCGAGATAGTTGACTTTCTCACTCCGAGATAGTTGATATTGAATAGGTGGCATCTGCTCAAGCCTCCGACCACTAAAAGTGCACAAATAGAGTCTAGAGCCAAGAGATCAATCAAATCTCGTTAGGACACACGGATGAAGATCTAGAGAGTCCTACGCTATATCCTTACGATATTGCTAGAACACTCAGAGTGATACTACTTAGTATTTACAATGATGAGTGGAAATCCTTCGAGTGTTAACATCAAACAGCACTGTGGTAGGTCATATGCAAGATTCTTTATGAATTGAACATATGTAAAACTGAAAAGCAACAGTGGTTTGATTATGAATTGATTCAAACTCGTTTCAGGTTTCTACGCAATATCTTTATGGTCTTGCCAGAACATTCAGAGTGATATTTATTAATATTCACAGTGACGAATGGAAATCCTTCTAGCGTCAACATCAAACAGCGCTACGGTAGGTAACTTGTGAGATTCTTATGAATCAAACTTGTGTCAACTGGAAAGCAACAATGGTAAGATTATTAATGAATCAAACTTGTTCCAGGAATTTGAATTGACGACTTTAATCAAGCGGATATTTATCCAATTGATTCACTCTTTATGTTCGCAGTCTTGCTTTGAGACGGTCGAGTAAAGAGAACGGCTAGTACTGCCGCGAAACCCTGTCAAGGAGATTCTTAATTGAATCTACCTGATCACAGGTACGATATTTAATATCGTATAACGGTCTTCACCGACCGGAGGTAAAACGCTACCGATTTAGGACGAATGTCAAAGCCATTCAGTCCGTGTCTATGTTTTGTCTCGAGAAGGTGGCGTCACGGTGTACTCAGCAAAGTCAAAGATTCACTACCACATATTCATGCCCAAAGACTTATCCAACAATTGATAGTGTGAGCATGTGGATAAAGACACAAGATCACAAGATGGCAAAGACAAGTCAAGAATGATTTGAAGATCTCAAGACTTAAGGACAAAGTCGAAAGACAACGACAAAGGCTCAAAGATCACAACATGAAGGAACAAAACTATTGTTACACGTTCAAGACTCATTTATGACGAAATTCATAAATCTCCATTGGAATCCAAATATCAAAGAGGAATGACCTCACATTGGGGGAGATTGTTAGCCTCAAAATATTGAGTCAAACAAGAATGTTCGGTCATAGGTTTCTATTGTAATATTTATTAGAACGTTGTAATAAGTAGTTATTTAGTCGTGGTTCACGGGCTTGGATTTAAACTAATTAAAGTCCAAAAGACAAGCCCGACCCAATATATAGTCCATTAAAGCCCGCATGTGGGTGGACTATATATACTACCCTCCTAGCATGTTAGGAGGGTGGATGGTCATTTGTAACAACTTCTTTTCTCTAATCTAATCTCACCAAGTTAATCATCTCCTCTCTATTTTCTCTCACTACTTTCTCTCTCTAGGAATTCATCTCTTCTTCATCTATTTTCCTTCTTTATTCATTGCTTAATCATCTCAAATATATGGGACAACAGAACGGCCCCATAAAATCAATTCCCCAAACGTCAAAGATCGCACACACTTGGATGATGTTTTGTGGCATTTCATCGTTTTGTGAGGCTTTTCCTTGTCGTTGACATGAGTCACACGACTTGACAAGTGCGTGTGCATCTCGGTAAATAGTAGGCCAGAAGAAACCAACATCAAAGACCTTCTTCGCCGTGAGATTAGCACCATGGTGACCATCCGTTGGTCCCTCGTGACAAGCTCTAAGGATATTAGAAGCTTCGGTGCCAAACAAACAACGTCGAATAATTTGATCCGTACAATTCCGAAATAGGTAAGGGTCGTTCCAAAAGTAGAACTTGACGTCACGAAAGAATTTTCGTTTTTGTTGAGTCGTCATACCCTTAATGATGAAGTTGCCCGCATTGTAATTTGCAATGTCCGCAAACCATGGGGTGGGTGAGTCTTTCTTAGAATTCACTATGCCAAATGTCTCGAGAGGAAATGTTTCGGTGATTTCCTTGTTCTCGTACACACTTTGGTGAGGATCTTCCAATCGAGAGAGATGATCGACCGCTAGAATCTCGGCTCCTTTTTTGTCAAGGATTGTGACATCAAATTCTTGTCAGAGAAGAATCCAACGAAGCAATCTCGGCTTTGCATCTTGCTTAGCCAAGAGTTACTTGATTGCCGAATGATCCGTATACACTATGCATTTAGTCAAGACGAGGTAAGGTAGGAATTTCTCAAATGCATACACCACGGCAAGGAATTCCTTTTCCGTTGTGGTATACTTAAGTTGAGCCTCGGTCATCGTCTTGCTAGCATAGTGGATAGGCAAGAAGTGCTTTTCATGACGTTTCCCCAAAACGGCCCCAATAGCGTAATCACTTGCATCACACATGAGTTCAAAGGGGAGGTTCCAATTGGGAGCAACAAGAATGGGAGCTTCGGTAAGTTTCCTCTTAAGGATTTCAAAGGCTCGTACACAATCTTCATTAAAGACCAAAGGAGCATCTTTTTAGAGGAGGTGTGTAATGGGTCGCGATATCTTTGAAAAATCCTTGATGAATCGACGATAAAAGCCCGCGTGGCCTAGGAAACTTCTAACTCCCTTAAAGGTCTGGGGATGAGGTAATTTGACGATGACGTCAATTTTAGCTTTGTCTACCTCCATCTCCGCTTTCGAGACATTGTGCCCTAAGATGATTTCTTCTTTTTACCATAAGATGACATTTTTCCCAATTGAGCACAAGGTTGGTTTCTTCAAAAAGTTTCAACATTCTCTCAAGATTCGACAAACACAAAGTGAACGAACTACCAAACACAGAAAAATCATCCATAAAGACTTCCATCGTATTCTCGATCATGTCATGAAAAATATACATCATATACCGTTAAAAAGTTCCCGGTGCATTGCAAAGTCCGAATGGCATTCTACGATAGGCAAACGTTCCATATGGACACGTAACGTAGTTTTTTCTTGATCACGAGGATCGATGGGGATTTGAAAGTAACCGGAAAAACCATCTAAAAAGCAATAGAAATCGTTTCCCGCAAGACGCTCTAACATTTGATCCATGAAGGGAAAGGGAAAATAGTCTTTACGAGTGGCGTCATTCAACTTACGATAGTCGATGCACACCCTCCAACCGGTTACGAGTCGAGTTGGAATTAACTCGTTGTCATAGTTTGGCACAATGGTCATTCCTCCCTTTTTAGGGACACAATGAATGGGACTCACCCAAGGGCTATCAGAAATAGGGTAAATCATTCCCGCGTCAAGGATTTAGGACCTCCTTTTTGATGACGTCGTGAATTTTGGGGTTTACCCTCTATTGGAATTGAATTGCGGGCTTGTAGTCCTCCTCCATTAAAATTTTGTGGGTACAAAAATTTGGGTTGATACCCTTAATGTCGGATAATTTCCACGCAATTACACCTTTGTGAGTCCTTAGAACATTGATAAGTGCGGTTTTTTCATCATCTGAAAGATCTTTCGCAATAATAACCAGCAACTTATTATCTCCTTCTAAGAATACGTATTCAATATGAGGAGGAAGATCTTTCAACTCGAGGATTGGTGGTTCCTCGATTGAAGATTTGGGTTCGATACTCATAACCTTCACCGGCGGAGGAAATGGTAATTCGTTAAGAATATCCTTGATAAGCGAGAAGTCCTCATCTTTGTCGAGGTCTTCGTTACAACTACGAGGAACATCAAATTCTTCCAACGTAAAACCACCTCCTTCAAATGGAGTGAAGGATGGTGTCAAATTATCAAGAATAGGATCGAGCATAGTGGGATTGCCACTATTTTCTTCATCACCAAAACCTAAAAATTCTTGTGTAAATTCTTCGCAAACATCGATCATATCAATGTAGTTTATGGCCGCGATAGAATAAACATGAGAAAGCTTGGAGTTTTGAGTTGTGTTTATAACAAGTTCCTCGTCGTTGAAACGTAAGGTGATTTTCCTCTTGATGTATCTAAAAACGAACGACCTAAAATGAGAGGAACTTGAGGATCCGTAGGAATATCGGCTAAGATAAAGTCTACTGGATAATAGAACTTTTCCACTTTCACAAAAACGTCTTCGGCCAATCCACATGCGGCAATAGTGGAATGATCGGCCATCTCGATAGACATTCTTGAAGGAGTAAGATTAGGAAGATTGAGCGACTTGAAGATGTCAAGAGGAATCAAGTTAATACTAGCACCAAGATCGGCCAAGGCATAGAATTCTTCCATATCTTGAATACCAATTGGTATTAAGAACTTACCGGGGTCACCGATTTTTTGAGGTATGCGGTTAAGATAAACCGATGAACAACTAGAAAATTTTTCCAATTTCTCCTTGTTGTTCAACATACTCTTAAAGTTGGAGGCAAAATGAGGCATCATAATGCAAGTTTCGGCAAAACTTATGTTGAAATGGAAATCACGAAACATCTTAATGAAAATTCCAAATTGGTAGTTGTCACGTTCTTGCAATTTCTCCTTACGAAATCTCGATGGGTAAGGCAAGGGTGGTGTATGTTGGGGCATAGGCATAGCCTTTGGAATCTCGGGTTCCAATGATGGTAATGGGTCAACCGTAGGTGTGGTTTGAGCGGTACTTCGTGGGATTGGGATATGCTCCTCTTAGACCACCACCTCGGGTTCTTCCTTAATTTCCTCCACTGTTGGAGTAATTGGTTGAGGAGTAGGTTCCGTAAAGGTCTTACCACTACGTGTGGTAATCACTTTCATCTCTCCCTTAGGATTAGACACGGTGTTACTAGGAAGACCACTCGAAGAAGACGGTTTACACATTATAGCCTCAAACATACTTGAAATTTTATCCTCAAACATAGATTACCTTTTATCCGCCTTAAGAATCTCTTGTTTAATCTCATGTTGGCCTTGTTCCATCTTTTTTTGGTTTTGTTGTAACCTTTGCACATTACTCTCCATTTTGTTTCCATGAGTCTTAAGTTCATTTGCAAGCTCGTTTTTCAATTCATTTTTCAAATCATTCTTAAACTCGGATCTTAGGCTAATGATCTCCCTTTGTATATTATCAAACCTAGCATCATTTCCATTTTCATATTCAACAAATTCATTTTGAAGATCTTTCAAGTTTTGCAAACCTTTGTTGTTGTTTTGAAAGTCACGGTTTTGATTTTTGTTTTGCACTTGATTATTAGCCCCTTGATTCCAATAGTTGTTACCCTTATAATTGTTCCTTTGATTCCCTTGGTAACCCACTAGATTGTTTCGATAATTTTTAGCATTTTGATTTGGTGCAAAACCCGGTGGAGTCAATTGATTAGTACGAGTAACTTGATAGTTTTGGTTATAAGTTCTCGTGGCCGCGTAGGCACTCGAAGTGTTACCACCGTTGGTAATGCACTCGGAGAAATCATGACCTCCACCACAATACATGCAAGAAACCTCAACCGCTTTAGCCGTAGCGGGAGTGGATTGTTCACTAACTTTAAATTCAATCAAAAGTCCCTTAAGCTTATCAAAAATCTTGTTCTCCAAATTAGCCTCGATTTGGCAAGCATTGATGGTACGTGACAATGAAGGTGAAGACAAAGCTTTGCTAACACTCGATGTTCTACGAGGACTATAGACCTTAGACCTATTCTCGATAATCAATAATGCTTCCTCGACTGTTTTACACAAAAAATTACCACCCATGGCGGCATTAAGATAATCACGCTCATGATCATTCAAGCCATTGTAAAACGTGTCAATTTGATGCAAGTCAGAAAAACGATGATGCGCACACTCATGTTGTTGGGAATAAAATGAGCCAGGACACTTAGACGCTGATAAGAGTTATTTGGACGCTGATAAGAAGATATTAAGCACTGACAGATCAAGCATTGACAAGAAATATCTAAGCGCTGACAAGAAGAAGTCCAAGAACTGATAGGAAAACTTAGTCAACACGTTTGTTATTTGAAGAGAAGATATACTCAAATATTGTATTTTCTATATTTATCTTTTCCTAAAATAGTTGATAGGTTATCCATTGTACACGACTCCTTATATTATAAAAGAAGGTCGTAGGGTTTATAGAATATATACATTATTATTTAGTGTTCGACTTTCATTGTAATCAAGTTTGTTTCATCAATCAAAAGTGAAAATTTGTTTTATTTGTTTTGCTTGTTCCTTATTCAAGTGTTAATTCCGCATAACACTTGGATTGTTCATACAACAACAAAGTTTCTCTAAGTGTTTAACTTGATTTAATCTCGTTAACACAAAGCTAATCGATCTATGTTTGGGATCAACAAGTGGTATCAGAGCTTGTTGAGGAACTTTGATCTAAAAAATATGAAACCCTAAAACCAGACAAGATGTCTACTCCAGATTCAATGACCTCCTCCTCATCAAGTCACAACCTAAAAATCCCCATGCTAGAACCTGACAACTTTGAGCTATGGAAGTTCAATTTTGAACAAGACCTTCAAATTCATGATCACACTCTCTGGGAAATTATTGAATATGGAAACACATTCGATATAACTGATAGGATTGCTGCTGCTATTGCTTTAAGATTAGTTGAGGGTTCAACTGCTGAAGATCGAAAAGAAATACCTACGGATGGGAGAGCTGTCGCAACTGAGGATATTGCAAAGAGAAGGAATGACATGAAAACATTAAGCATTCTCAAACTCTCATTGGGTCCAAACAATCAACACAAATATAGAGGGTTTGAGTCTGCCAAAGAACTTTGGGAAGCTCTTCAAGTCAACTATGGTGGTAATGATGATACTGCCCTAGAAAAGAAGAAGCAACTTTTTCATGAGTATGCTGTGTTCAAGGCTCTTCCCAATGAGAAGTTAAGTGAGGTAAGAAGTAGGCTTCTAGACATCACTAGAAAATTGTCCTTTATGGGAACAGAGTATAATGATGCTGATATCATTACTACTTTCCTTAAAAGTCATTGTTAAGTTGGATTCACTATGAACACGGGTTTGATCCGGAGGTCGGGGAGGATGATAGAGGTGTTTAGCCATTGTTAGTGAGAGAAAGATATGCTCTAATAAATGTGTGTTTATTAGAGAGATAAAGACAAGAAAGAAATGAAAAACCTCACCCCTTCATGGAAGTATGGAGGGGTTTCTATAGCCCGGGACTTGGACTATTACATATGACAATATTAGTCCCTACAAGTCCCAGCTATGAAACTAATGTAATTTCGTTAGTCGTACAAATTTTAAGGCTAACCATCTTCCCCCTATGTGGTGACATACGGAATTACTTACAATGTTCCTAACAAATGCAAATACAACAAAAATATGACAATATTAAGTTTGCTTCCAATGCTGAGGATGAAATTGTTGTCTTCAAGTCTTCTTGAAAAACTTATACCCCATTTTGAATCCTCTTTGTCTTTGCTTGTTGAGGAACCATTGTATCATGTATGAACTCGATTAACTTCCCCCCAATTCATACCACATGTCTTGAAAAGCTTTCTTCATAGACTTCTTTTTGATGAAGCTTCTGAATCAGCTTCCCCCCAAACTAATATCCTTGTCTTGAGTAGAATCTGTAGCTTGAGAAATCTTCTTTCTTTGACATTTAAAGTGCACAGTGGAATTTTGGAGAAGAAGAAGTAAACCACACCAAGTAACTGCTACCTTGACATTTTTAGTCTTCATGATTATGTGTTCGGGGGAACATGTAGGAAATCAGCAACAAATCTTCTCACGCTTGTAGAATGCTTCCCCCTGGATGTTGAACTAAGTACTCCAGAGTAGGAACTAAGTCTACAAAGTACACGTTCTTCCCCCATGATGGTGACGAACTCTCGGAAGCATCATCTGACGTATACGATCAAAATCGCGAGATGTTCTTGTCGAAAGTATGATGGTGACGAACACTCAGAAGCATCATTTGAGGTGTACGTTAAAAATCACGAGATGTTCTTATCAGGAGTAAGATGGTTAAGAACACTCGGAAGCATCATCTGATGTGTACGCTGAGAATCGTGAGATGTTCTTTGTAACACCCCCAAATTTATACAACTCAATACAACGGAAGACTAGTTGGTGTTACGGGATAGCACATTACTCACATCATAGACAACGCATAAAAATCGCGTCGTTTATTAATAAAGCATTTCCATTCATAAATATCAAAGTTACATCGGTCCCAAGTCATATTATTTCATATAAAGTTTTACAAAGTGTTTGAATGGAAAATATTGTTTAGGTGCGGGCCATGAATTCTTGTTGTCTTCCCGAGAATTACCTTCAAGTACCTGAGATAAAACATGTTAAAAGAAAAGGTCAACGATAATGCCGAGTGAATTCATAGAGTTTAATAAATTCCATCAATATAACTTTGGTATAAAATTAGTACCAAAAATCATTTCGTACAAATCATTGTAATAGGCCGTAAAATAGCCAAAATCAGTTTATACAAATCTTTGTAATAGGCCATAAAATAGCCAAAGTTATTTTATGCAAATCCTTATCGAAAATTATAATATAGGCATTTGCCTTAAAAATCATTATACGAGCCAATGTCGTAAAAACATCATGCAATACGTCTTATGACGTTGTATGAAAACAAAAACCGTTATATGAATATGGTTATGAAAACCAAAACACAAACATAATATCAATATTATGACCCTGTATTGCTAGTCAGGCAATACATCGTAATTTTGAGCGTCTATAAGTATTTCGTTAATTTTGGATTATTATAAGCCGCATGACATTGTTACCTTACTAAACCAACAACGGGTAGCTAACCCGATACCAAATTTGCCCATATAAAGTAGCGTGTCGTCACAAAGGTCACGCTATGGAAATCTTCTCATACATAAATTCGCTTACCAATCAATGTGGCACGACGGGGATCAACCGTCAAGGCGCGAACTGGGGTGATCGACCCCAAATAGTACTATTAAATGCATAAGCGTCTACCAAATCCCGGTAGTTCACAATTCATGCTAATGGGACTTTTAGTGACATAACCTAACTTTAATAATCCATTTAATTTCATCTATCGGGTCCTTTAATCATTTATCGGGTCATACAATCGGGTCATTCAATCATTCGGGTCCAAAAATCAATAAACAAACAATCGGGACAAATGGTGTCCTATTTTGTAAAATCTAACATGTTATCTCCCTCGCGGGTTTATAAAACATTTATAAAAACATTTAAAAGAGTGCGAGGCTATGAACTCACGTTGATATGGGAAGGCGGGTTATCGGCAATTCGGACGTACGGTGCGTGCTACAGTCACGGAAACCTAGACAAATAATACTTGTCTTAGACTCATGTCCAATGACTTTATAAAAATACCAATTATGTATACATATGATGATTTTTTACATATGATGATGATCAAGTGGGTTTATACATCCTTGTTTACTTATTTTAGCGTTTACGTTTTGGTAACCTTTTACTAGTTCACTAGTTTTAACCTATTTACGTGTTTTAGGTCCAATAAGCCTATTATAAGTTATTTAACTTATTTTAATCTATTTTTTACTTATATTATCAGTACTTAAACTTTACAAGTTGGGCCCAAATGGGTTAAGCCCAATAATAAGTTCATAAGTGTTTAAGTCCATTTTTGTGGTATTGTTAGTCCAATAACATTAATTTAGTCCGTATGTCCTATAGTTCGGGTTTTATCGGTTTTTACTTGTTATACATGTTTATATATCAGTAAATAATATTTGTAAATTTTTCATTAGACGGGTCCAACCATCTAAGTTTTATTTAACAAAAACGTTAATTTTACGGCGATAGCCGAAAAAGTCGTAAAAATCATGTTTATAGTTTTATAACTTATAAAACTTAACAAGTTACCATTTTTATAAAATGTCCACTTATTTATCATTGTACATATTTTTATAAATAAAATTCATGAGTTAGTGGGTTTTAATTATAATTTATACTATTAAAATTTGAGTGCTTATATAATAGTATTATTCTTTAATTTCCAAAAATCTGATTTTTATCTTCACTTTCACCAAAACTGCCATATCTTGCGTTCTACATGGAGATAGAAGCTCAAATTTTTATCACATAAACTACATGATATGTGCTATATTTAACTCTTCTATAGCTACTATTGAATCATCCTTTAAGTATTTTCTAAAAATCGTCCAAAACAGTAACCTCAGATTTATACCCTAAACTTGTTTTGATCATATCTCACTCATTATTTTTATTCCATTGCATGGCCAACTCTCACATGTGTACAAGACCCATAGCTTACTGTATATCAATTCTACTTCATCATTTTATCAGTTTACCATATGGTTCTTTACTGTTTTATACAGCCATCAAATTTAACCAAGATTTTAACCTTGTTTCTTATGGTTTTTCACCTTTTTAATCATGTTTATCAACAACAAATCCCCACATAACATTTTTATCATCATATAATCATCATATACATATACAATAGGAAATAAAATACATGTTTACATAATCAAATTAACAAGAAGATGATGAGGACAATCTTTATACCACCATGATGATGTAGGTTGATCAAAACATGGATTTTTGATGGAGAAACTTGTGCATAGCCAAGACCATCTTCAAGACCACCATGCTCCATGAACTCCTTGTGGAAAATCAGCCCCAAGACACCATGAATACTCCTCCTTGGATGTTATAACTTGCACCAATCAATAGGGCTTCAAAAGGGCATCAACATGTATATGAATAACATAGGATTTTGTGGTTAAATTTGATCAATGATGGATGTTTTTGAGAGATATGGGACGAACTAGAGAGAGGGTAGAGAGGATTTTGAGTGGTATTGTATGGTGAAAATGAAAGAAATGGTAAATGGCAAGTGGTTTTGTTGTAAGGTAGCTTAATGTTTAAGCTTAAGACATGTGTAAGGCTTGTTAGCTACTCTTGACACCTCATGGTGTTAAGTAGCTAGTTGTGGCCGGTTTTGGGGGTGGGATAAGTGTCCCACTTGTCTCATCCCCATTTATTTACGGGTACTCCTCGATTCTAGTTTCCTCGATTTGCGTGCCCTCGGGTCGTTTTACGAAAAATGTTTTTATAAATTATGAATCAACGTCACAAAACGAATCCAATAAAAATTGTTTCATCAAAAACGGAGTTCGAAAACGTAAATACGTAATCCTAAGGTCTCCGGTTTAGTCGTAAAGGACGTTAAAATAAAATCGTAAGTCCTAATCTCTTCTCGTAAATTTGTGAGTTTATGAACTAACACAAATTTAAAACTCCAAAATAATATTTACGGATAAATTTATTTTCTGAAATGTCGGGCTGTCACCAAGGATGGTGTATGTAAACGTAAGCACGTAACGTTGAATCCTCCGGTTTAGACGTAGTCGATGCTACTACAAGACGTAAATCCAAATTTCTTCCCAAAAATAAGTGAGTTCATATTGTATCATTAAAATAATATTTTCAAATAATATTTGAGAATAAAATATCAATCGTAAATTGACGGATTGTCACAGCATTTACCCCTAAACAGGATCTTTGTCCTGAAAGATCATCTTACCTTAATACTCGCTTCTTATAGAGTTAAAGCCATGTGGGTATTTCCTCCACATTCGATCTTTTCTCACAAGTGCAATTCGTTACAATACGCGAGTTTCATCAAACAATACTACGGGAATAAGATCAGGCTAAATGTTGACTTACTTTCTCTATCCATGATGTTCACGGGTTTCTGATGAATGCAACTTTTCGCCAATCTAAGCTCTACTAAGAATAATCATAATTTCACTTGATAGATATTCCATCAAGTTCGATTTACGAAACATAATTCACGCGGTTCTTGAAGTCCTAGGGTAGATCCAACTTATATGCCTTTCAATCCCAACTTTTACATCGTCTCAATGGTCCCATACAACGGGGACTTATATCCCATGATTTGTCAGATCATGAATTCATTTTTCCAAGGTTAAAAATTGTGGCATAACTTCGCTACCCATTTGGCACTTCAAGATCTGCATTTCACATTTACATAACCTCCTGCCCACTATTGGCAATTAATAATCAGATCCTAATTTCAACAATCATTTCAGATCTCGCGGGTCGGGTATTATGTAAGGTTAGGTTCGCCATCATAGGAAACCTTAAACCTAAAAGACATGTCCAACTCACAGTGGGTGTATGTCGGATGTCTTCATCTCAACTCTTGCTTACAGATGCTCTAATTTCTAAAGCTTAACAAGATTCGATCTCGATCCTAATATGATGGTTATCAATGATAAACCTTCCAAAGGAAAACGATTATACGGTCTATTACCAAAGGTCAATCATTCAAACATAAAACAAGACTTCTAGTGTTTTGTATTGTTACTTTACCTCGTCCCTTCGATTTGGGGTGGTAAACAGTACTCTCATCAAGGTTCGTTCCCAACGACTTCTGAGCAAATCTCTAGAATTTGATGCGAAACGAGGATCTTGATAAAGATGTTTGATACAGGCACACTATGTTTACATAATTCTTTTGCATTTATCATTAACGGGAATGATATTAGCAGATTTGGTCAGTCTGTCGACGATGACCCAAATCGAATCAAATTCAGATGATGACCTTTGCAATAGCTAAACGTTTACTAATGTATGAGGCGATGTCTGCCTTCATAATTGCCATTAGTACAACTTCTTCAGACAAAGATACTTTTAGTCATAAATGACATAAATAGAATACTTATACTTACAAATTCCAACGTACTATATCTCACAATCTCCATATTTAGACAATCACAAGTGGTCTTTAAAATATTTAATGCTATCGGCTTCTCAATTTTTTTTAGTGGTTCATATTAGCCGCGAACCTCCCTTTTTTTTTTTTTTTTTAATCTATATTATCCTTTTTACAAACATCGTTTATTTTTATATTGTTCGGCAATTTATTTTGCACCTTCATTATTAAGGAGTACATCGTAATTGATTCTTTATCTTTTCTATATAATATGTCAGTATCTATATTATTCTCATGATGATGTAATTATTATGTTCACAATTCACTCATATATTCTTTCTATATTATGCGTCAGCAATTACGTTCACTTTCCTGATGAAATAAATATCATAACCGTATTTATTCAAAATTCTTTCTTCATATTTTCTATGTTGCAGTTTCGTCTCAACTATTATTTTTATCAGTTTTACTCAATCCGTCGTCTAAAGCGTCGATAATTATTATAATTAATTAAATAATTATTAGTTATTTTTTATGAAGCGTAAACGTAAAAAATTTAAATTTCTTAGTTCGACCAATTATATAAAATGTTCAAAATAAATTTGAATTTAATTAACAAGTTTTGTTGATTTATCGAAAATATTTAATGAGATTCATAAATGTTCGAAAAACCTTTGTTTATGCTTTGGTCAAAGTTTTCTTATTTGAAAAGCAAAAATTTTCGTTTTAAGTTTTCAGGTTATGGTATAAATGGTTTTACTCAATCCTTCTTAAGTTATCTTGAGGTATACACAAACATTTACCCCTAAACAGAAGTTTAGTTAAATGGTTTGTGTATAAGGGAATAGTCCCATATAAATCCTTTGTTAAAACATTCGTCAAAACATATTTCCATTTCTTTTTGAGAAAATCCAAAGTCTTAAAAGGGCTCTTAATTTTTGAAAAGTCAATTTATATTCCATTATCTATTAATCACATTGTTAAATCATGTAAAGGTTCAAGTCTTTAATCACGTGTTAATTATTCAAGGTTCAGGTTTACACTGTTCGGCCAATTCAGGACAGTCTATAAATAATTATTAACTCATTCTTATTCTGATAAACAAACATGTAGTCCTTAATGATCACGAGCATGAATTTATCAAATTACAGCCTACATACGTGATTCATCATAATTATGAATGCTACATGTGTATTAGTCAATCCAAACGTCACCACGTGAAACTCATAATGTTCATTACAAGTACCGGATGTAGTGATTGGAATACATAATCTTTTTCGCGGACGCGACGTTGATGATAACCATGCCGTGAATCAAATCTTTAAAACATACGCTAAAACCTTGTAAATGATCGAACAAATCTTCCATTTCGAGTTATGGATATCGTTTTCGATTGTCAATTTACTCAGTCACAGTAATCTATAAATATAAGGAATGATATCACCATAGCTCTTCATGATGACAGGCTTGGTATAATGATATCTTTCTCCGACAACTCTTTCAGTTGTACGGTAATTCCTTTAATTCAGATGGTGCTGACGTACTGTGCACAAGTCACAGGTGCAACACCGGGAATATAATCAATACCAAATTCAACTTACCTTAATGGCAAAAGTCTAGGTAATTCATTAACAAATACTTACTAAAGTTTCAAATAACAGAATTATCTTTTAGTACATTCATATTAGGTTCTTTCTTAGATTATAATATCTATGACTACTTCACAATCATTCACGGTAATATTTCAAGTCTTAATACAGGATATGGTCATCCATCAAGAATAATTTAGATCACTTTTGATAATCAACATCTTATCATTTAGGGGAATTCTACTCGAGTTCCCATCAATTAAGACAATGTCTTCATGTCATAATCAATCAATCCATTCTACTGGCACTATCAACTTTCCAGTTTTGTTGCCATTGTTAAGATGTGAACTTCTCAAAAGTCTAATAATAACTCACAATCCTTCACAAGTTCAAGGATATATGGAGACACTACTTTCATCTAAAGAGTAAGGTCAACGCATAACCTACGCGATAGAATTTCAAATCAGATACAGACGAAAACATTTAACGAATATGAATATATCCCATGATTTCATGATTCGATTACGCATTCTAAAGCTCCTCGGATCGTTACCCAGGTCATTCAAATGAAATCAAATCAAAATAAATGATAGGAACGTCGATACATCCAGTCGGGTATCAACACTCGGCAATCATATACTTTTCCTAAGAATCTCACTACGGGAGAATTGGACAAGAAAGGAATATTAATTGTCAAATAAGACAAATTCCATAGATGAGAAATTTTAACTCAGAAGAATAAATGGTACGGGAACATATGTAGGTGTCCCTAACACTATGTCCCTATTTTTCACTTCTTGCAGATCTCGTAAAATTTTAATCTTTCACAATCTCCAAAGAAAATGTAGTGTTTATTCATTAGTTTTATGGTGACTACTAATCAGTCTTGCATAGTACATTCCAAATTGTATGTAGGCGCGCAACTATATACAATTTCAAGATTAACGATGCAATACTCAGTTCGTCAAAAATTTTTATCATCATGTTTATAATAAAAACATTTACATGCTTAATTCTTAAATAAGAATCAAAAATAAATTTTCAAAGATTTTCTTTGTTTATGGAAATAATTAAGTTTCCAAAGCGTCTCATAAACAACTTCATTTTGATATCAATCACTTATAAATCTCACTTTGAATAATCCTTATTGTGTTGAAAATTAAATATTCTCAAAGGATACCGTTTTAACTTTATAAAAACAATGTGTGATCTGCAAAAGAGTGATGAAAGCTTGTTCACCAAGAACTAACTACAATATGATAGGAAATGAGCTTAGCCAAATAATCATGAGGTTCATGACTTCGATGGCACTCAGGAATACAAAGAGAATAATCCACAATGTAACTCAATTCGGGATGAGTACTTGTTCAATGGTTGCATCACTAATGCGAACATTAGGAAGAAGCAATAAAAGATAGATAACATCGATACATGTAGAATTTAGCAATCAAAGGTAGTCTTTTCATTAATCACAAACAAGTCTAAATGTACCGTAACACATTACGTGTCACTATGTCATACAATTCCATGAACTCATCCTACCAACTGATGTCTCAGTTAAGTTAGGGATTATTTTTAAAAGATACCACAATGAATACTAATCTATAAGAGTCATTAGGTGTTCCACATGTCCCGGAAGATCCATCGGTCCCAATTAAGAAGAAAATTTCTTCAATTTATTTCTTGGACACTGGGCATCCTCATTAGTGGACAATGGCCTAGGAATAACCCTTAACACGAACTAACAATCAATTAAAACCTTATAATTCAATCACAAAACTTAATGACTTCCTCTTACAATCTTATATTCCATACGGGTTAAATTTTCACTTCATTCAAGTTTTAATCAACTTTTACTCAATTCGATATCCTACCTCATATTCCAATACTTACAACCTTAATCTTCGGCCTTGTAAAGGCAATACAATCTCAATACGAATCAACACTTAATTTCCAATCCTATTAGCTCTTACAACAACAATTAACAAATGAGTCATTAATATGAAATGAATTGATCATTCAACTAGACTTCTTAGAAAGATACTAGTGGCATGAGGCTTTTGGGTAATGGTTCCAATAACAGTCTAAAGTGCAACATTCCCCCTTTCGATTTCAATTTTAAGAATTGGATGACAACGAATCAGATGACATCTTTCGAGGTGGTAACGTTTTGTCAAACTCCACTCTGTAAAGAAAGATCGTCATGACATCGATATCAGATTTAATCTCGCCAATTCTTCTTTAATATCACAATCAACTAATATCTACATTTCTACGAATATCAACCATTTGTTGGGATCGTAAATATCCACAACTTGGTTTAGATCTAGGATAGCTAGAATTCCTACGAGAATAGCTTCGATTAATTTCTAGGGGATTTAGGGTTTCTTGTGACAATCTACGTCGTATAAATACCTCGTATAAAAATCAAAATAATCATCAAACAATCATGTAATAAAGTTACATCATATATATATATATAATCCAAGTTATATATATATATATTAAAATAACACTTCTCAGTCTTGGCCTTGTCGGTAACTCGGGAATTCTTTGGCACCGTTATAGTCAAAAGATTTTTAGATATTTTTATAAAAATGTTTATAGTTAAAAGATTTTGAAAAGTTTTATTCAAAACCTTGGTTTTAAAAATCTTTCGTTCTCTATAACGAGAGCTCTGGTACCAAACTGTAACACCCCCAAATTTATACAACTCAATACAGCGGAAGACTAGTTGGTGTTACGGGATAGCACATTACTCACATCATAGACAACGCATAAAAATCGCGTCGTTTATTAATAAAGCATTTCCATTCATAAATATCAAAGTTACATCGGTCCCAAGTCATATTATTTCATACAAAGTTTTACAAAGTGTTTGAATGGAAAATATTGTTTAGGTGCTGGCCATGAATTCTTGTTGTCTTCCCGAGAATTACCTTCAAGTACCTAAGATAAAACATGTTAAAAGAAAAGGTCAGCGATAACGCCGAGTGAATTCATAGAGTTTAATAAATTCCATCAATATAACTTTGGTATAAAATTAGTACCAAAAATCATTTCGTACAAATCATTGTAATAGGCCGTAAAATAGCCAAAATCATTTTATACAAATCTTTGTAATAGGCGATAAAATAGCCAAAGTCATTTTATGCAAATCCTTATCAAAAATTATAATATAGGCATTTGCCTTAAAAATCATTATACGAGCCAATGTCGTAAAAACATCATGCAATACGTCTTATGACGTTGTATGAAAACAAAAACCGGTATATGAATATGGTTATGAAAACCAAAACACAAACATAATATCAATAGTATGACCCTGTATTGCTAGTCAGGCAATACATCGTAATTCGGAGCGTCTATAAGTATTTCGTTAATTTTGGATTATTATAAGCCGCATGACATTGTTACCTTACTAAACCAACAACGGGTAGCTAATCCGATACCAATTTTGCCCATCTAAAGTAGCGTGTCGTCACAAAGGTCACGCTATGGAAATATTCTCATACATAAATTCGCTTACCAATCAATGTGGCACGACGGGGATCAACCGTCAAGGCGCGAACTGGGGTGATCGTCCCCAAATAGTACTATTAAATGCATAAGCGTCTACCAAATCCCGGTAGTTCACAATTCATGCCAATGGGACTTTTAGTGACATAACCTAACTTTAATAATCCATTTAATTTCATCTATCGGGTCATTTAATCATTTATCGGGTCATACAATCGGGTCATTCAATCATTCGGGTCCAAAAATCAATAAACAAACAATCGGGACAAATGGTGTCCTATTTTATAAAATCTAACATGTTATCTCCCTCGCGGGTTTATAAAACATTTATAAAAACATTTAAAAGAGTGCGAGGCTATGAACTCACGTTGATATGGGAAGGCGGGTTATCGGCAATTCGGACGTACGGTGCGTGCTACAGTCACGGAAACCTAGACAAATAATACTTGTCTTAGAATCATGTCCAATGACTTTATAAAAATACCAATTATGTATACATATGATGATTTTGTACATATGATGATGATCAAGTGGGTTTATACATCCTTGTTTACTTATTTTAGCGTTTACGTTTTGGTAACGTTTTACTAGTTCACTAGTTTTAACCTATTTACGTGTTTTAGGTCCAATAAGCCTATTATAAGTTATTTAACTTATTTTAATCTATTTTGTACTTATATTATCAGTACTTAAACTTTACAAGTTGGGCCCAAATGGGTTAAGCCCAATAATAAGTTCATAAGTGTTTAAGTCCATTTTTGTGGTATTGTTAGTCCAATAACATTAATTTAGTCTGTATGTCCTATAGTTCGGATTTTATCGGTTTTTACTTGTTATACATGTTTATATATCAGTATATAAGTTTTATAAATTTTTCATTAGACGGGTCCAACCATCTAAGTTTTATTTAACAAAAACGTTAATTTTACGACGATAGCCGAAAAAATCGTAAAAATCATGTTTATAGTTTTATAACTTATAAAACTTAACAAATTACCATTTTTATAAAATTTCCACTTATTTATCATTGTACATATTTTTATAAATAAAATTCATGAGTTAGTGGGTTTTAATTATAATTTATACTATTAAAATTTGAGTGCTTATATAATAGTATTATTCTTTAATTTCCAAAAATCTGATTTTTATCTTCACTTTCACCAAAACTGCCATATCTTGAGTTCTACATGGAGATAGAAGCTCAAATTTTTATCACATAAACTACATGATATGTGCTACATTTAACTCTCCTATAGCTACTGTTTAATCATCCTTTAAGTATTTTCTAAAAATCGTCCAAAACAGTAACCTCAGATTTATACCCTAAACTTGTTTTGATCATATCTCACTCATTATTTTGATTCCATTGCATGGCCAACTCTCACATGTGTACAAGACCCATAGCTTACTGTATATCAATTCTACTTCATCATTTTATCAGTTTACCATATGGTTCTTTACTGTTTTATACAGCCATCAAATTTAATCAAGATTTTAACCTTGTTTCTTATGGTTTTTCACCTTTTTAATCATGTTTATCAACAACAAATCCCCACATAACATTTTTATCATCATATAATCATCATATACATATACAATAGGAAATAAAATACATGTTTACATAATCAAATTAACAAGAAGATGAGGAGGACAATCTTTATACCACCATGATGATGTAGGTTGATCAAAACATGGATTTTTGATGGAGAAACTTGTGCATAGCCAAGACCATCTTCAAGACCACCATGCTCCATGAACTCCTTGTGGAAAATCAGCCCCAAGACACCATTAATACTCCTCCTTGGATGTTATAACTTGCACCAATCAATAGGGCTTCAAAAGGGCATCAACATGTATATGAATAACATAGGATTTTGTGGTTAAATTTGATCAATGATGGATGTTTTTGAGAGATATGGGACGAACTAGAGAGAGGGTAGAGAGGATTTTGAGTGGTATTGCATGGTGAAAATGAAAGAAATGGTAAATGGCAAGTGGTTTTGTTGTAAGGTAGCTTAATGTTTAAGCTTAAGACATGTGTAAGGCTTGTTAGCTACTCTTGACACCTCATGGTGTTAAGTAGCTAGTTGTGGCCGGTTTTGGGGGTGGGACAAGTGTCCCACTTGTCTCATCCCCATTTATTTACGGGTACTCCTCGATTCTAGTTTCCTTGATTTGCGTGCCCTCGGGTCGTTTTACGAAAAAGGTTTTTTATAAATTATGAATCAACGTCACAAAACGAATCCAATAAAAATTGTTTCATCAAAAACGGAGTTCGAAAATGTAAATACGTAATCCTAAGGTTTCCAGTTTAGTCGTAAAGGACGTTAAAATAAAATCGTAAGTCCTAATCTCTTCTCGTAAATTTGTGAGTTTATGAACTAACACAAATTTAAAACTCCAAAATAATATTTACGGATAAATTTATTTTCTGAAATGTCGGGCTGTCACCAAGGATGGTGTATGTAAACGTAAGCACGTAACGTTGAATCCTCCGGTTTAGACGTAGTCGATGCTACTCCAAGACGTAAATCCAAATTTCTTCCCAAAAATAAGTGAGTTCATATTGTATCATTAAAATAATATTTTCAAATAATATTAGAGAATAAAATATCAATCGTAAATTGACGGATTGTCACATTCTTGTCAAGAGTATGGTGGGTAAGAACACTCGGGAGCATCATTTGACAAGTACAATCAGAATCGCGATATGTTCGTGTTTGAAGTAGAAATCTTTGTTGACATTTTGTAGCTCAAGTTGTTCGTGAGAATTGTTTGCCGATCACATCTCTACTCTTGTACTCTCTGGCTAAACTTACCAACCTCGTATTCTTTCTGCTATCTGTAGTGACCACTGGTGATGTAAACCTGATATTCCAAACTTGAAACTGAAGTACAATCTCCCAAATTTGTTACTTACGCTTAGCATTTGTGTTGATTGACGAACGGAGTAGAGAAACGTATCTTAGTACCTTATACATAGAAGAAGAGAGAAGTATAAGATGTAAAACACCTCTTGAAATACCCACAACTACAGGTGAGTGTGACACTAAGCACTACAACATAACTCCTTAAGTGATAGTTGTCCATGTCTTCGACCATCCACCCTTGACAGTGGAAACTAGATAAATCATGTCTCAATCATAAATGCTGAAGCGAATCATCAATCGATAGAATGGGGTGAAAGAGGCTCGATGATGAATTGAGTAGACGTCTTCGTCATATCCCACTTCAACTTCAAGTAAAAAATACCAAATCTACTTCGTAATTACTTGACATTACTTTGCTCGAATACTAGCCGTTTTCACAATTTTATTGAATCTTAAAGGATCGTTTTGATGTTTTTTTTGTTTTTGTCGTTTGTGTTTGTTGTGTATGTTTGAGTGTAGTTGACTTGAGAAACCAATGATGACTAGAGAATAAGTAGCCGTCAACGTGGTCTAGCTAACTTTACTTTGAAGCTCAAATTACACCCAACTAATGCGCGGATCGACCTTTTCCAAATTCGGGGTTTTAAAATTAGGTTTTCTTATATCCAAATGAGTTCAAGTACCAATTATTTGGCACAATATACTCGGCCCAGTAGCAACACAACAGCCTATCAATGCAATTTAGCAAAACCCACATTATGAGACCACCGATTATAGTAACATTTTAGGCCCACATGAAATTATACCCGGTCCATTTGGAGACAAGAGGGATTATATAAATCTTACCCTAATTTCTCACACATAGTTAACCCTACACTAACACATTTATCTCCGCCCCCAACTTATTCGATACTACCAAAGTTTGAGATATCTGCTTCCATATCATTACCAAATAGTCAAATCACATAATCTTGAAATCATCTAGAAGAAACTGCTCACACCAATCATGTATCACAATTAACCCTACTCAAAATACAACATTCATATTACCCCTGAAGATCACACGTGGCTACACACAGCCCACGTTAGCACAACTCACGGTTATTCTACTTCTTAGAATCACTTACATATATGAAGATCAAACATAGTTAAGTTTGAATCTTGTATCAATGGTGAGTGGCATCAAGATTTAATGTGAAAGTCTCAAGTAGGTGTGATAGGTTTTATGTTTGTAAGTGATTTGCGTTTAAACGAAACTAAAGCATGATGATAACATGATCGTTATACATCATTCTTTGTATTTCAAATAGTAAAGAGTGGGATAATCTCACAGATCTATGATGATATTCTGATTCGGAAAAGATCTTTCAAGATCTTGATATGCATGTCAACAGCGAACAGAATCTAAGATCAATCGATTTTTCTGTTTAAAAAATGAGTCTAGTTGGGTTTAGGTGACGATGGGATAGGATTAGATATGAGGAGTTGATAATGGAGTGATAAGGATGTGATTTGTAGTTCAAGACTCAGTGAGTTGACCTGGTCAGCTCGGTAATTACCGAGTTGACTCGGTGAGTGATGTAGGTTCAGTTTTGGTGTAAGATGATTCATTGCAATCCTTTTTAAAACCATCACAGAGTCGCAATGTTTTTAATAAAAGAAACCCTCATAAAGTTTTACAATACAATCCATCAGAATATGAATCCATCAGAATGTTAATAAAACATCCATCAGAATATGAATACAGTATCCATCGGAATATGAATACAGAATCCATCGGAATAATCCATCGGAATAATCCCATCAGATAAGCCATTGGATTCACCATCGGAAAACCCATCGGAAAGTATAAACCCTTTTCCGATGGATTCAATCGGAATGTATTACCATCGAAAAACCTATCTGAATGAGCATGGAAAAGCTGCCGGAAAAGGGTTTTGACACCGAAAAAATGGACTTGTCCAATTTTTGTTTATTCTGTCCTTTTGCCAATAAAAAATTAGGGGGACAAAAAATAATGAGCACAAATTTCTCAAAAGCAGTTAAAAAAAGTATTAAAACAATTAATACGTAGACTCATGGAACAATAATGTAGCCGAATAATATCACCATAGCCAATCAAGTACCATAAATATTAATAAAAAGTGAAAGCTGCAAGAATAAGAAATGAAACAGATATCGAGGTGATGTGTAGATGATGGAACGGAAAAAACACTGAATTACAAACCACGAATCAACTTTAAACGCGAACGCAAACACGAAACATCGAGACAAAAACATGAAACACCCCCGGTTAGCTCTGATGCCAATTTTTAAGTTGGATTCACTATGAACATGGGTTCGATCTGGAGGTCGGGGAGGATGATAGAGGTGTTTAGCCATTGTTAGTGAGAGAAAGAGATGATCTAATAAATGTGTGTTTATTAGAGAGAGAAAGACAATAAAGAAATGAACAACCTCACCCCTTCATGGAAGTATGGAGGGGTTTATATAGCCCGGGACTTGGACTATTACATAGACAATATTAGTCCCTACAAGTCCCGGCTATGAAACTAATGTAATTCCGTTAGTCGCACACATTTTAAGGCTAAGAGTCTTGGTGATGCATAGAAAATTGAAGCTAGGTCTATCATTGCTACCAATGCCCACAAGAGTTCTACTTTTGATGACGTCTACAATAAGCTAAAGATTGTAGAGAATGAAATCTTATTGGATCATGGAAGAAAATCTACTTCTGGAAACATGGCTTTCATCTCACGTAGTGAAGCTCAAGATGATAAGAGAGAATCATATGTGCATCCTGTTACTGGATCACCTTGTGTTGGGTCAAAAAGTTGATGTGGCAGAAACTCAAAAATGAAGAAAACATGAAGACATTGTCCAAGCGTTGTCAAGAGTTAATCAAGCATTGATAAGAGCAAATTAGGCGTTGATAGCTCAAGAGTTGTCATGTACAATGTAAGCATTGTTACATGCAATTCAAGCATTAACAAAACATAGACAAAGAAGCTTATGGAAGCTTCTATTTAGATAAACATGCAAAAGATATTCTGCATAAGTTTATTTAAATAGAAGATTTACTTGTTTATTCATCATTATCTCTTGTAAACCCTAATCCTTACACTATAAAAGGAACCAAGGGTCTTAGGTTTTATTCATATAATTCATTCACAATGTAAACCTAAACGTGTGTGTGCACTAGACGTGGGATTCAATGTATACACGTCTAGTGGATGTTTGTTATTAATATAATGAACATCCCTATTGTTTTAATTCATGTTATTCGTGCCTAAACACCTTGTTAATGTGTCGTGTTCTAATTCCGCTTTGATTGTATAATCATATGAACATGGTGCATTCCTAGTTGCTTAAAAGATCCGGAAACCAAGGTTTCCACAATTGGTATCAGAGCCTCGTGGCTCGTGATACTAGGACCAACAAGGTGTTCGTGTTTCGAGAAGAAAAGAAAAATCCGTCTAGGGTTTTTCTGGACGTTTTTGTGTGCGCAGCAGTATTCAGAAGGTCATAACTTTTGATTGAACCGTTGGATCGCACGAAATTTTATATGTGTGTTCTACATACATAGATCTAAACATCCACCGGAGGGATTGTCGAGTTTTATCCCCAGGAAAAAGTTATTAGGGGTCAAAGTTGGCTGATGAGGTGATTTTCAGATTTTTGCTTTTACATGAAATCATGAATTAGGGCTTTCTTCAAACCCTAGTTCGAATTTAAAGCAAAAATCTGATCCAGAAGTGTTGTGACAAAGTCCATGCTCGTGGTTGTGGTGATGATGCTTATCATTTAGGGTTTTCTCAAACCCTAGATCTGTTCAATACTATAGCAGAATGATACATCACCATGGCTGTGATGTGAAACCCTAGTTTCGTCCCTATTACAGCATAGCAGAATAGATTAAGATCTTTTGATCCTGATCTGTTTATACAGTTTTCTTGTTGGGATGGTTTAAAGATTTCAGCAGGTTGATTTTAGCAGGTTGATTCATATGCAGACGTCATAAAGAATTCACATTCAAATGTGGGATTTTAGTCAACGTTGCTGATAAATTGACGTTGATAAGTAGGTTCACAATATAAAAGGAGCAGATGGGGTCACAATATTTGATACTGACATATCAGAAGAAAAGTCAGAATGGGATGGACGTGATGTGAAGCCTGGTCCACGATTGTCTATAGCTGCAAGAAAAGGGATTCGTATTTGTTGATGTTGTTGACTCGAATCCTATACATGCTAGTCCATATTACTTACATGAAGCTAGCATTCTTATTGGTGGAAACTTGTTGTGTTCACACGATTATTACTTTGTGATATTGTATGTTCACACGGTCAAAGAAAGGCTTCAATTTGTGTGTTCACACGATGGCTGCCATAAAACAAAAGCATGTTGATGGTTATTTAATTGCGTATGTATTCGCATGCATAATTTAAGGAAGCAATCATAATATCCTACGAATATTGGATATTAATGTTGGACGTGAATGGCAAAGTCAGAAAGTGGATGGCAAAGTCAGAAATTTTAGCAAGTCAGACGTGGGGTAATCACGTAAGTTTTGGAGGAGGTGCTAAAAATATGGGATATCTCATGATTTTACATGCGTGATTATCTCCAAAAGATATTGATATATTTGACTTACTCTTCACGTGGAAACAAGTACAGCCAAAGGGAAACATATATACTTTCCTATTTTGGGGAAAGTGATCACGTGAAAGTTTTTGGACGTGATTTATTGCCCTAGATGACGTCAGCAGAAAGAGGCGCTGACAAGAGAGGCGTAGACGCTGACGAGTTGGTTTTTGACGCTGACAAAATAAGTCAACGCTGATAGGTTGACAGTGTTGTCCGATATATGGTATTTCAAGCGCTGATAGGTATTGTTCGATATTGGACAATACATCTGCCAAAGATATTGGACAGAAGAGGATATTAGACAACACAAGGTTTGCTGCTGTTTGAGAAAATGGGTACGTTTTAAGCACACAAAAAGGAGGATTATACACACGAAGGTACATGGAATCTCTGTTTTAATATAGAATATCATGTTGATATTTATGGCTCAGATATTTTTAAAAGGAATTAATGATCTTAAAGCGAGTTAGCAACTATTCGTGAGAATTTGATGGGTATTTTAAACTATGTAATTAGGGTGGCCTTGAGAGTGGCTTTTACATATGGTATGAAGATGT
Organism: Glebionis coronaria; assembly: GCA_025667525.1. Taxonomy (NCBI): domain Eukaryota; kingdom Viridiplantae; phylum Streptophyta; class Magnoliopsida; order Asterales; family Asteraceae; genus Glebionis; species Glebionis coronaria. Next base: position 221,765,658 of record CM046879.1, read on the forward strand.
TATTCCATTAAATTCATCATGAAGAGGTGTTGGCTTAAGGGGAAGAATTCTTATGGTAAGTTTGATGATTGAAGAAGATTTTCGCAAGTTTGTGTTCTATCATATCTTAAAGTCAAGCACTTGTGACTTTAAAGGTAACTTGTTCGTGCTTTACATGGTTGGTGATGAAGACTTGTCATAACACTTGAAGGAGTTACATTATCGTGCTCAGTGTCTCACAAAGGATGAGAATATTGACAAGGGATTGAGGTCTACTAATATTTAGTCATTGGTATAAGTTTTTCATCACATGGATAGTACAAGACATGGAACACAAGGTTGGGTTATTCTACTTCTACATCAAAAATATCATATTAATTGTTCTTCAAGATCATTACATAGAGCTACATTTGGAGGATCTTCAAAGATTGCATACATTGTTTACTTTCCTGTTGATGTGACAAAAAGGGGAAGAAATACGTGCTACACTTGAGGGGAAGCAATTTGAAGATCATGTACAACTTACAAGAGATACACATAGAGTTTTGCCACTATCAACTAAGGGAAGATTGTTGGGTCAAAAAGTTGATGTGGCAGAAACTCAAAAATGAAGAAAACATGAAGAAATTGTCCAAGCGTTGTCAAGAGGTAATCAAGCGTTGATAAGAGCAAATTAGGCGTTGATAGCTCAAGAGTTGTCATGTACAATGTAAGCATTGTTACATGCAATTCAAGCATTGACAAAACGTAGACAAAGAAGCTTATTGAAGCTTCTATTTAGATAAACATGCAAAAGATATTCTGCATAAGTTTATTTAAATAGAAGATTTACTTGTTTATTCATCATTATCTCTTGTAAACCCTAATCCTTACACTATAAAAGGAACCAAGGGTCTTAGGTTTTATTCATATAATTCATTCACAATGTAAACCTAAACGTGTGTGTGCACTAGACGTAGGATTCAATGTATACACGTCTAGTGGATGTTTGTTATTAATATAATGAACATCCCTATTGTTTTAATTCATGTTATTCGTGCCTAAACACCTTGTTAATGTGTAGTGTTCTAATTCCGCTTTGATTGTATAATCATATGAACATGGTGCATTCATAGTTGCTTAAAAGATCCGGAAACCAAGGTTTCCACACCTTGTGTCAGCGGTGGATCAACCTTTGTCAGCACTTCGCATTCAGACGCTGATACATACAATGTTGACTCACCAAGGATTAAACCTGCTGGTATTGATCTAGACACAGTGTGTGTATACATTGCTGCATTTCCTAATGGTTCAGTGATTAAATATGAGGACCTTGAGCAAATCAGTGAGGATAATTTGGAAGAGATGGACATTAAATGGAATATGGCACTTGCAAGCATAAGGGCCAACAGATGAAATAGGAGATTCAGAAAGAAGATAACCTTCAATGCTAAAGACGTTGCTTGGTTTGATAAATCCAAGGTTGAGTGTTACAAATGCCATAGGATGGGTCACTTTATGAGGGAATGCAGATCTCTAAGAAGATCTGATGCTAGAAAACCTTCAAGCCAAATCATCAAGGTTGAAGACACAAAGGCTATGGATGACATGCAAGACATTGATGGTGTTTGATGGGACTGGAGCTTTTTGGCAAAAGACGTGGAAGAGAACAAGTCCTTGATTGCAGAGAAGGAAGAAATAGCATGTTCACTTTGCTCTCATGGCACATTCTTCGTCTTCATCAGATAATGAGGTATATGATGATGCTTTCTGTAGTAAAGGCTGTCGTTTAAGCACTGAAAAACTTAACAAATAAATTTTAAAGTTAAAATCAGATTTTTTTATGAAAAATGCAAGTTATCTAATTATCAAATGGCACTTGTTCAAACTGAAAAGACTGTAGAAGAGTATAAGAAAATGGAATTTGACCTAAAAGATCAAATTAATGTTTTGTCTCATGACCTCAAAGTTAGCGTTAAACTTAGGGACATACTGACGAGATCCAAAGGAGTAATACAACTTAAGTTAGATGAGGCCATTAAAGATAAAGAGAAAGTACGGCTTAAAATTCAAAAGTTTGATAAAGCAACTCAAACCCTAGAAAAATGTGTAAGTGAGCAAAGAGATTCTAGGGATATGTCTGGGATTGGGCTAAAAGAGTATGTTAATGTTCCACCACCTGCTGGAAACTTTCATGATGTCCTGAGAAAGGATTTGTCTTGGACTGGTATACTAGAACTCCAAGAAAAGTAATTCATTCCTCCATCAAGAGTTCTTACTCTAGTAGAGGAGTATAAGCAGAAAGTGACTGACTTGGAACAATGGAAGAAAGCCAATCCTACATTCTTTGTTAAAGGTGGAATGCTTAGTGAGAATCCACTTGAGTCTACACCTATAACTATGACCAACCCTTCTACTGGAATACCTGTTGACCTTGGCTCATATGTTAATAGAAAACCTAGTGTTAAGTATGCAGAAATGTATAGAAAACCTAGGTCACCACAAATCCAAGCTAGTGTTAATGGGACAGGGTTCTTTCAATCTAGACCTAAGGTTATGTCTAGAAAAGCTTGTTATATATGTTGGAGTTTTTCTAATTTGGCTAATTTATGTGTCAGTGCTTCAAAAGTCAACGTTGACAATAAGTCAACCATGGTCAAACCCAGACCTTATGTCCAACAAAGTCCACAAGTTACTAGACCAGCTCCATTCTTTAGTAAAGGGTCAAACACTCATGGACAAAGGCCCTTTCAAAAGACTAATACATGGTCTAACAGACAATGGGTTCATGTAGAAAACCCTAATTTTGGCGTTGATAAGTACAAATTCAGCGCTGACAAGAAAAAATTTAACGCTGACATGAATGTTTCCAACGCTGTTAGACTAGGTAATAACAAGTACTTGCAGCCTAAGGGAAAGGTGTCTAAAGCTTCATCTAGTTTGACATGGAGACCCAAACAAGAGCAAAACCCTAATACTGATGAGATTTCTATGACCCAAACAAGACCCAAATCAACTTCTCTTTCCTAAACCTTGAAGGATAAGGTATGTCGGGTTAAGAGGAAGGCTTTAGAATAGATTGGTCACTCACATCCTTTGGTGGTGGAGGGGTGGGGTTGGAAGGTGAAGGAATTGGTTAAGGTTGCTCGTTATCCTTTTTCACAATCACCAGAGTAGGTTTAGGAATCTCGGGTTCCTTACAGCCTTTTCTACTTTGGGTGGTGATTGCTTTCATCTCCCCTCTTGGATTTGCAATGGTGTTACTCGGAAGAGAACCCGAAGCAGAGGGTTGATTACTTGGGAAGAAACTAGCCATCATATCCCTTAAGTCATTCGTTTGATTGTATAAAGAATTTCGCATGTCAGTCCTAAGCTCGGCTCGAAGATCATTCCCTTGTTTATTCAAATCATCTTTCAAGTTAATAATTTGGCTTTGAAGATTTTTCACCAACACGTCATTAGTACTCATGTAGGTTTCGATCTCTTGATTAAATGTCGTGGATTGGCTAAAAGGCGGAGCTTGGTAAGCGGGTGGTTGATAGGTGGGTGATTGTTAAACTTGATTATTTTCTTGAGGTGGATATGGATTTCTTTGGGTTTGATATTGATTAGGAGCTTGAGGTTGGCTTTGATTGTTGCAATTGAGGTTTTTTTGGTTTTGAGGAGGAAAATTGGGTTGTGAAAGAAAATTGTTTGAACGATAACTTAGCAAATTACGACCACCTTGAGGACGTGCTTGATAGCCTCCCGTAGAAAAGTTACCGTTAGCCGCGTACACGTTCTCGGTCTTGAGAAGAAGGACAATCATTGTATGAGTGAGGACCGCCGCAAGTCTCACAAGAAAGTGCTACAACTTTAACTTGTTGATATTGCTTCGTAGCCATGGTTAAGAAATTTTTGTTCATCTCGGCTATTTGGCGGGTGAGTTCGGTTAACTCAGGGTTTGATGAAATAGAAGAAACATTGACCCTCGGGTTATTTCTTGAGGATGCGGATGAATCCCAATTTTTGTGATGAGTGGTCATGTTCTCGATTAGCTCTCTACACTCCTCGGGTCTTCTTTTCATAAATGTACCACCGGCGGCGGCATTAATCGTATGACGATCACGAAAAGTTAAACCGTTGTAGGATGTATCAATTAGAGTGACGGGGAGTATATTATGGTTAGGAAAACGATTGATCAATACATTATAACGTTCCCAAGCATCGAAAAGAGACTCATCAGGTTCTTGAGTGAAACCACTGATTTGATTCCTAAGACTAGTTACCATGGGTGGTGGAAAGAAACGCGACAAAAATCTTTGAGTCATCTCGTCCCATGTATGAATTGAGTTTTTAGGAACACGATCAAACCATTTCTCGGCATGCTGGGATAAAGTGTGTGGAAAAAGATGAAGACGGAGAAAATCTATGGTAACACCGGGCAATTTCATGCTTTGAGTGACGGTTATGAATTTATCGAGGTGTTTGTTGGCATCATCATCTGGTAATCCGCGAAATGGGCAAGCATTTTGAAGTTGTTGGATCATGTAATGCTTCAACGAAAATTCGGGAGCCGTGATTTGTATCGGCGCAATCGGTCCTCCACGTCCATTCATTGTCGGTTGGCATAACTCCTCCATCGTACGAAGGTCGGGTTTAGGGTGATGGTTGTTATTATTCACAATGGGGTGTGGTGGATTGTTATTATTATGCACACCGGCCATATCTAGGTCTTTGAGAGTCTCGGGCTCAAGATTAGACAAAGATCAAGTATGCATACACCAAAAATGCCATACAATATTTTTTTTTATCTTCTTTTTTTTCGGATTTTTGAAAATTGTTTATTCTTTGAAAATAACGTTCCCAAGAGAACGGATCCCAAAATCCAATTTTTCTCACAAAAAACCGTTAATCTTTACGAAAAGAGTCGGCAGCGGCGCCATTTTAATATGACATGGTAGTTGAGTTGTTTGTTGAGTGGAGTTCGTACTCGATTCGATTCGAACTGATCACGGTTTAAGGTGGACTTATCGTTTTTGGTAACTAAAAGGCGGAGCTTTTGATTATCTATTTTAAAGTAATTTGACAAATATAAAGAAATTAAACAACTTTAAGACTTAATAAAAAGTAAAGTTAAAAATAAAATAAGACAAGACAATATGAAATTAAACTTGACAAATAAACTTTTGAAAAATTACTAAGTAAAATAAACGAAGGATTTCGATCAGATTGCAACGAGCGATCGCAACCTAGATTGAAACAAGCGATCACAATCAACGATCGCACCCAGGATCGCAACCAACGATCGCACCCTGGATCGCAACCAACGATCGCACCCTGGATCGCAACCAACGATCGCGACTCGAGATCGTAGTTGGATCGCAGTCTGGATCGCAGTTTGTGATCGCAGTATGTGATCACTGTATTTGATCGCAAGTAGAAACCCTAAGGCTTATGCGATCACAATACTCGATCGGAACCTTAAAAACCCTTAGAACTTTACGATGGAATGTAAAAGGAAAATAAGCAAAAACCAATTAAGCACTTTTCTAATAAGCACTTACCAAAAACTATTAAATCACTAAATAGGAAAGATTTATAAAATCAACTTTAAAAAGATTTAACTTTTAAAAACACTTAAATGAAAATAAGCTAAACACGAAATAAGAAAAAAGCACAATAAGGTAAATATATCAATCGCATGAAAATGATAAGAACAACAAGATAAGCACTTTAATCAAATAAGCATAAAGATGAAACAAACTACATACTTATACCGAATCAAACACAAGATTAAAAAAAGGAAGAATAAGATTGATTATGAAAAGCTTGAATTTAAAATGAAGATTAAAGATTCAAGATTACAAGATTTAAAGATGAAAGATTAAGCAAACTTGAAAAAAATTTAGAGAGAGAAAGTAAAACTAGAGAGAGAAAGTTACACCTACTCCTAATTACCTTAAGAGAAATTAAGAAAAATGAACTAACTAACACCTCCTAATGAACTATTAGGAGGGTATTTATAGGATAAGGGGAGGTTGGTGTGATGCTTCCTTCTTTCTTTCTTTTGTCTTCTCGTCTTTTTAAATAACTCAACTTTCTCGACTTTGTCTCCGGATTAGTCGAATGATAAAATGAACTCGTCTTCTAATATTCTTCTTTTAGTAGACTTGGTTCTTCGACTTCGTCAAACTTCCGTCTTTAGACTTTTTCTTCGATAAATCTTCAGAATAGGCCTTTGACTTCCGTTCCTCTTGCACTCTTGATCTTTTGACTTCGTCTTTTGTCTTTTTCTTTGATAAAAGCCCCTGAAAGCCCGTGTTTTCTTCATTTTTTATATTTTTTTCCTAAAACACAATAAAATAACAAACCATGCATAATTCCGACTTTTATAACATCAAATACACGTTTTGGTCTTGTTTTCATTATAATTAAGTGGTAAAAGTATAAGTGTTTTCACACTTATTAATGTCCAAAAAGGGTTAATGAGAATACAGATTTGATCCACTATTTATAGAAGACAAATGCCAACAGCTATCTAGGGGCGGTTCCTTATCTACCTAGGCGGTTCCTTATCGATAGGGAACCGCGTAGGCACTTAAGGAACCGCGGGTAGTAGACTCCGCTCCTTTTTGTCTTTTAGTGAATCTGAAATATCTGAGGCTGTTTAAACCTTCAAATGATATTCTTATGGCATTTGGAATATGCCATATTCAAAATTACATTTTCACTTTAATAAAACATTTTCATAAAAATAAATTTATTATAAATCTTTTGTTACATTTGACAAAAGTGAGCTTTAAGGATAATCACTTTTATGATCACTAAGCATGATTAAGATATGTTAGTGTAATGATTATTACCTTGATGATAGTGTTTGTTAGATAATTCATTTTATGATTGTGTTTGACAATAAATGTCTTTGTAATTTGTCGTGATCAAAACTAAGAAAGATTAATTAATACTAACAATTTTTAGGCATTCCTTTTAATAAGTGTGAAAACACTTATCCTTTTACCACTTATTTCCAATAATAACAAGACGAAAACGTGTATTTTATGTCGTAAAAGTCGGAATTATGCGTGGTTTGTGTTTTTATTGTGTTTTAGGATCAAAATATGAAAAAGGAAGAAAACACGGGCTTTCACAGCCTCTTTTATCGAAGAAAACGGGAAAAGACGAAGTCAAAAGATCAAGAGTGCAAAAAGAACGGAAGTCCAAGATCTATTCTAAAGATCTATCGAAGAACAAGTCTAAAGACGGAAGTTAATGAAGTCGAAGAACTCGAGTCTAAATAAATGAAGAAATGTTAAGACGAGTTTAATTAATCCCGAGACGACATCGAGAAAGACAAAGAGTTAAAGTCGAGTCGAGAAGAAAAAGAAAGAAGAAAGCACCACACATGCCTCCCACTTCCCTATAAATACCCTCCTAATCACATTAGGAGGGTGGTTAGCTAGTTTTTATTTGTAAGTTTTCTTTCTAGTTTTAGAGAGAGAAAGTTCCCAACTTTATCTCACTAGGCTTTCCATTCTTCCTTTCTTTCAAGCTTTCTTTAATCTTTGTATTTGAGTTCATTTTAATCAAAAGTTTAAGCTTTGTGTTCCTTAATCTCATTCTACATTTCTTGGCTTATTTGAATTTTTTATCCGAAACCTTACTTTGATCCGAATCATCAATGATCCGTGATTAAATTTGAGGTTGTATGTTTAGAAGGTTCATTTCCTTTGTGCTTATATCACCTCTTAAACGTATAAGTTGTAAGCTTTTAATGCTTATTGGCTTATTCGGGTTTTAGCTTATTGATTTTCGAATATAATAAAGATTTTAGTCATATTAAAGTTCATTTCGTTAAGTTGATAATCCTTTATGTTTTACAAGTTGTCAAATTTGAGCTTTTTGAGTTGTTTAAGTATTGGATACAATAGATTATTGAATTGTGCTTATTGAGTTTTACATTTGCCACCAATTTCGGATTCAGTTGCTGTCCATCGCAATACAAGGGATTTTGTACACATTCCGTCGGGACTTAAAGTTTTGATCGCAATAACCCATTAGGGTTTTACTTTGCGATCGGGTGGCTATTCCCCCTTATTCCGATCTGGGTTGCGATCGCTCATTGCGATCGCACATTCCGACGGGACTAAGGTCTTGTTAAGACGAAGTGCTGCCCAATTTTACTTTGCATCATTCCGATCTGAACCATTTTGCGATCTAAGAACATTCCGAAGAGCATCATTGCGATAAGTAGTTTTAACAACATTCCGATGGGTAGTAAGTTTAACATTCCGATGGACCTTGTATTGGATATTCCGATGGCCCTTTCTAGTGATATTCCGATGGTTTTAATTTGGTGCATTCCGACGGAAATGAATTGTTATATTCCGATGAAACATGTTTTTAACTTTTAAAGCTTTTACTTAAAGTTTTTGTACATAGCTTTTAGTTTAATTCTTAAACACTTTAACTTTACTAAACGACACTTTAATTACTTGCTATTAGTTTAAATTAGACAAACAAACCAAACCATTCTCTTGATTCACCAAAAGACAATTGAGTCGCATTTAAGACCGGTTTTCAATTCGAAAAGATTCGGTCGATAAGATTTTATACCTAGCCAAAAGTCATGTATTAAATGGCGCCGCTGCCAGCTCTTCTCGTTAAGATTAAAGGTTTTTAGTGAGAGACGCATTGAATTTTGGGATCCGTTCTTTGAACGTTATTTTCCTTGCTTTAAAAATTCTCAAAAATCCTAAAAAATATAAAACTCTTCAAAAATACAAAAATATTAAAAAATCATTAAAAGCAATTCTTTTTAAAAGGTTTTGCACCAAAAAGATTATCTAGATATTCTCTGTGTATATTTTTCTTCTGCAGGTGTATGCGTACTAGATCTTCGAACTATTTTGAGCCCGAGACTCGTGAATATTTAGATATGGCTGGTGTTAATAACAACAATAACCACCCACCTCAACCCAATTTGAATAATAATAACAACAACAACAATGTCCTCTTACCTGATTTACGCACAATGGAGGAATTGTGTCAACCCACCATGAACGGACGCGGAGGCCCGATTGCGCCAATGCACGTCACGGCTCAGGAGTTTTCGTTGAAGCATCACATGATCCAGCAAGTGCAAACTAACCCATTTCATGGAATTCCGGATGATGATGCCAACAAACACCTCGACAAATTCATTACCATAACCCAAAGTATGAAGTGCCCCGGTGTTTCTATGGATGACCTTCGCCTCCAACTTTTTCCCCACTCGCTTTCTCACCATGCCGAAAAATGGTTTGACCGTCTTCCTAAGAATTCTATTCATACGTGGAATGACATGACTCAACGCTTTTTGTCGCGCTACTTTCCCACATCCATGGTCACAAACCTCCGTAACCAAATCAGTGGATTCATGCAAGACAATGATGAATCGCTTTTCGATGCTTGGGAACGGTACAATGATTTGATCGACCGCTGTCCTAATCACAATATGCTCCCCGTCACTCTCATTGACACCTTCTACAATGGTCTCACTTTTCGTGATCGTGACACGATCAATGCCGCCGCCTGTGGTACTTTTATGAAAAGGAGACCGGAGGAGTGTCGAGAGTTGATTGAAAACATGACTACTCACCACAAGAATTGGGATTCATCCGCATCCTCAAGATCTAACTCGAGAGTCAATGTTTCTTCTACTACTTCCAGTCCCGAGATATCCGAACTTACTCGACAAATCGCGAGTATGCACAAGGATTTCATGTCCATAGCCACAAACCACTTTCAACAAGCTAAACCGTTGCTATTTCTTGTGACACATGTGGTGGTCCTCATTCTTATAATGATTGTCCTTCTACCCAAGGCAATTTTTCTGAAAACGTTAACGCAGCTTACGGCACTTATTCCACGGGAGGCTATCAAGCCCGCCCTCAAGGAGACCGTGGCTTGCTAAGTTATCGTTCGAACTACTATCTTGATCCACCCGGTTTCCCTCCTGTAAACAAAAACCAACAACAAAGCTATAACCAAAATAACCAATCCCAACCTCGTGCTAACAATCAATATCAATCCCACCAAAACCAATACCCACCTCAAGGAAATTCTCAAGCTTACCAACCTCCACCTCTCAATCAACCGATGGCAGTGAGTCCAGACGTCGAGACATTCATGAAGACTAATCGGGAGATGGTGACGAATCTTCAGAGTCAAGTCCGCAACTTAAAGGGAGAAATGGCAAAACAAGAGAACGATATTCGAGCCGAGCTAAGGAATGACATGGCAAAACACAGCAATGAAATTCATGCAAACATGAGAGACTCTTTTAATACTCAAGCGGTTAACCTTCGTGATATGATTGGTTCGCTCATCCAAGGTAATCAACCCTCTTCTTCGGGTACTCTTCCGAGTAATACCGTTGCGAATCCAAGAGGGGAGTTGAAAGCAATCACCACTCGTAGTGGAAAAGTTATATGGAACCCGAGCTTCCTACACCTCCACCCGTGATTGTGAACAAGGAAAAAGAGCAACTTTCCTCACCTCCTTCACCTTCTATCCCCATTTCCCCACCACCCTTGGTTGTGAGTGATCCTATTCCCTTAAAGCCTTCTTCTTCGTCCAATATACCTTATCCTTCAAGGTTGAGGAAAGAGAAGCAAAAGAGCAAGGATGATATTCAGGTTTCAAACTTTCTAAAATTGTTTAAACAATTGAATTTTAACATCTCCTTTGCCGAGGCTCTCGCTCACATGCCCAAATACGCTAAGATGTTTAAAGATCTTCTAAGTGATACGGAAAAGCTTCTTGACATTGCTCAGACCCAACTTAATGAGAACTGCTCCGCAGTGCTCTTAAGGAAATTACCCACCAAACTTGGTGATCCGGGTCACTTCTTGATTCCTTGCAATTTCCCGGGTGTAGAGAATTGCATGGCCCTAGCCGATCTAGGTGCCAGTATAAACTTAATGCCTTTAAGTGTTTAGAAGCAATTATCTCTCCCCGAGCTAGTCCCCACCAAAATGACTTTGGAATTAGCCAACCGTACGGTTGCTTATCCAGTGGGGATAGCCGAAGATGTCTTTGTTGGCGTTGACAAATTCACCTTCCCGGCGGATTTTGTCGTCGTTGACTACGAGATGGATCCTCGTGTTCCATTAATTGTTGGACGTCCATTCCTAAGGACCGGTCGCACTCTCATTGATGTAGCGGCGGGCGAAATAATCATGAGAGTTGGTGACGATAAAATTGTCTTCAACATGGGTAAGATTTCTAAGCAACCTTATTCATATGAGAGTGTTAATGCTTTTGATGTTCTCGATGAGGCTTGTGAAGAACATTTTCATGATGCTTTGCAAAAGTACTCTCTCTTCTCTACCCAATGTTGAGACCGTTGCCTCAATTGCTCCGGCATTGACTCCTTTTGGAGAAAGTGACTTGGATGATTTCGAAGCTAGCTTGGGTCCTCTTGATATTAAGTATGATAATTTGTCCACCGACTGGGATGAAGACATTCGTACTATTGAGAGACTTCTCAATGAAGACCCGTTCTCTACTCCTTCTCCTAAAGAGGTGACTAATGATGACCCATCGTTAGTTACACCATCTATTGAGGATCCTCCCACTCTTGAGCTTAAGGACCTACCTCCTCATCTTGAGTACGTTTTCCTTGAAGACGACGAGAAGTTACCGGTCATCATCGCAAAGGACCTGAAAGAAGACGAAAAAGCCCGACTTATCGCTGTGTTGAAGAAGCATAAACGAGCTATCGCTTGGAAAATCTCCGACATCCGTGGAATTGATCCTCACTTTTGCACACATAAAATTCTCATGGAGGACGACTTTAAGCCCACAATTCAAAGCCAACGAAGGATGAATCCTAAAATCCATGAAGTCATCAAAAAAGAGGTTATCAAACTTCTTGATGCGGGTATGATTTACCCTATTTCGGATTCACCATGGGTTAGTCCAGTCCATTGTGTGCCTAAGAAAGGAGGCATCACCGTTGTGCCCAATGCTAATAACGAGTTGATTCCTACCCGTCTCGTTACTGGGTGGAGAGTTTGTATAGACTACCGCGAACTCAATGATGCCACGAGAAAGGATCATTTCCCTCTACCTTTTATCGACCAAATGCTTGAACGTTTAGCGGGTAATGAATATTACTGCTTTCTTGATGGTTTCTTGGGTTATTTCCAAATACCCATCGATCCCCAAGATCAAGAGAAGACAACATTCACTTGTCCCTATGGCACATTTGCTTACAAAAGGATGCCTTTTGGCTTATGCAATGCCCCCGGGACATTCCAAAGGTGCATGTTGGCTATCTTCCATGACATGGTTGAACAAACCATGGAAGTCTTCATGGATGATTTCTCGGTCTTTGGGGATTCCTTCTCTTCTTGCCTTGCCAATTTGGAACGTATGCTTAAGCGGTGCGAAGACACTCGCCTTGTTCTGAATTGGGAAAAATGCCATTTTATGGTAAAAGAAGGCATTGTGCTAGGACACAAAATCTCTAAAGCCGGTCTGGAAGTCGACCGTGCTAAAGTAGATGTCATAGCCAAATTACCTCCACCTTCAACCGTGAAGGGTGTGAGAAGTTTTCTGGGTCATGCGGGCTTCTATCGTCGATTCATTCAGGATTTCTCTAAAATCGCTCGTCCGATGACCCACCTCTTGGAAAAAGATACTCCTTTTATCATTTCTAAAGAGTGTCTCGAAGCCTTCAATATTCTTAAGGATAAGCTAACTAAGGCACCGGTCTTGGTTACCCCTAATTGGGAGCTGCCTTTTGAATTGATGTGCGATGCTAGCGACTTTGCTATTGGTGCGGTTTTGGGCCAAAGAGTGAATAAACACTTCCAACCAATCCACTATGCTAGCAAAACAATGACGGGGGCTCAATTGCATTATACGACAACCGAAAAAGAGCTTTTAGCTGTTGTCTATGCTTTTGAGAAATTTCGCCCCTATCTTGTTTTATCCCCCACCATCGTATACACGGACCATTCCGCGTTGAAGTACTTGATGATAAAGCATGATTCTAAGCCAAGACTTCTTCGCTGGGTTTTACTCCTTCAAGAATTCAACATTGAAATTCGTGACAAGAAGGGAGCCGAAAACCTGGCCGCGGACCATCTGAGCAGACTTGAGGATCCATATCAAGGAGATCATCCGAACAAAGAGATCAATGACTCTTTCCCCTTGAGACCTTAATGTCAATAAATCTCAATCTTGATGACACCCCGTGGTTTGCGGATATTGCAAACTACTTAGCGGGTGGTGTTCTCATCAAAGGGTTAACATCCCAACAAAAAAAGAAGTTCTTGAATGATGTCAAGACTTACTTTTGGGATGACCCTTATCTATTCAAACAATGTGCTGATTTGATTATTCGTCGATGTGTTGACGGACCGGCAGCTTTTGACATTCTCCAGGCTTGCCACAAAGGACCCACCGGTGGTCACTTTGGTCCCAACTAGACCGCTAAGAAAGTGTTTGACTCTGGATTCTATTGGCCCACCATTTATCGTGATGCTCACGAAATGGTTAAGCATTGTGATGCTTGCCAACGCCAAGGCAAGATCACACATAAGGATGAGATGCCTCAAAATTTCATACAGGAATGTGAAATCTTTGACGTATGGGGCATCGACTTTATGGGGCCATTTCCATCCTCCGAAGGGAACAAGTACATCCTCGTCGCCGTCGACTACGTTTCTAAATGGTTTGAAGCCAAGGCTCTCCCTACTAACAATGCGAGGGTGGTTGTGAACTTTTTGAAGCAGCTTTTCGCTCGATTTGGCGTTCCTCGTGCTATCATCAGTGACCGCGGGACTCATTTTTGCAATGATCAATTTCCAAGAGTCATGGCTAAGTATGGTGTCAATCACCGTCTTTCCACCGCCTATCATCCCCAAACCAATGGGCAAGCCGAGATATCCAACCGTGGATTGAAGTGAATTTTGGAGCGTACTGTGGGAGAGCATCGCGCTGCGTGGGCTGATAAGTTAGATGATGCTCTGTGGGCTTTCCGTACTGCTTACAAGACCCCGATCGGTTGTACACCTTATCGTCTTGTGTACGGAAAAGCATGCCACCTTCCCATCGAGCTGGAACATAAGGCGCACTGGGCCTTGAAGTGGGCTAACTTCGACATCAACAAAGCTGGTGATCATCGCAAGATTCAACTCAACGAGCTAAATGAACTGGGGAATGAAGCTTATGAGAACTCGCTGATCTACAAGGAGAAGATGAAGATCATTCATGACACAAAAATCAAGAACCGAGAGTTCCACGTTGGTGATCAAGTCTTACTTTTCAACTCCCGGTTGAAGATCTTCTCTGGCAAGTTGAAGAGCCGCTGGTCTGGTCCATTCAACGTCGCCAAAGTATTTCCATATGGGACCATTGAGCTTTCTCAGCCAAATGGGCCCAATTTCAAGGTGAATGGCCAGCGTTTGAAGCTGTACTTTGGTGAGGACATCTCCCATGAGATGATTCCATCCCTCACCACGTTCCCTATGAACTAAATTGGGTCGAGTCAGGCTCGTGACTCGGTGATGAAAAACAAGCGCTTCTCGGGAGGCAACCCGTGATCTATCTTGTACTGCTTTCATAATAAGTGTAGGGGGAGCCCCGTATGTGTTTGTTGTCTTGTTTCTTGTGCTGTGCAGGGATTAAAGCTTCAAAGATCCACCTTGATGGCTTTTGACGAACCGTGATACCGTGTTCCCATCTTCCCGGTTCTATCCTAAACTCTTGTGATTCAATATTTCATATTCTATATGTTCACATTGAATTCACTTTAGTTGTCCTTTCCTTAGCAAGATTTAAACAAAGTGCACAATGTCATAAGTGTAGGGGAGTTTACTCCCATATGCTTAAACATTGAGGACAATATTTATCTCAAGTGTAGGGGGGACTTCTATCGAAGTAAGTGGTCTTTTCCATGAATTTGCCCTCATTTTATCCGGAAAATTTGATTTTTTGACATTTTTCAAAAAATTTAATCTATTTTGGCCTAGTTGTATAGTTGTATTTTCATTTGTTATGTTTATTTTCTTTCCTTGCTAGAATAAATTTTCAAATAAAGTGGTTTTAAATTTTTCTTAGTCGTGAACATTTTGACTCAACCCGAGTTTACTTACCTAAGTTTACTCTAGCTAGTATCCTTAACGTGTTTAAGTCAAGTTTTGCTAGGCTTTTATATAGGGAGCTATAAAACGCGAAAGTCTTAACTCTCACGGGTTAAGAACAAGAACTTTTCGCAAGTTCCTATAATTGATCCTAGAGAGTTGTTTATCAAGGGAACTTTAAAATGCGATTTCTAAACTTGAAAAAGTCTAAGAATTTGCAAGATCCTATAAGCGACTCGAAAACCCAAAACTTTGATTTAATTGGCTATGCATCCACGAGTCTCATTCCTTGAGATTTTAAACTGTGGAGAACGAGAGATGATAGAGTCAATTATAAGTTTGGTATTCTTTCGTGAATTTATGTGAGTTAATTATAAGCCTATTCTCCCTTCGCTTGTTAATAAGTTTATCTGCAATAAATAAGGTTGTACGATTTAAAAGGTTACATAGCTTCTAGCCCTAGATCGTTTAAAAGTTGCTCGGTACGGATTAGAGTTCATAGCCAAGGCATAACTTATTGAAGCGGGATGCGAAGATTGGCGAGTCCGAAAAGGCCCTAACAAGGCATGAGGGCTACATTTTGTTGCTAAAAGATCCAAAAGTGATGTGAAGAATCATTTATCAAAAATCAATATGAAGGATTGAGACACACGACGAAAAGCAAATACTCCCCAAAAGATTATGGAGAAGTCTATCCAAGAAGACCCTAACAAGGTATGAGGATAAATAGATCCAAGTCCTAAAAGGAGGCGGATCGTTGTATATCAAAGTCTAAAATAAAGAGTGGAGAAAAATGAAGAAGTCGTGGTCCAAAGATGAAGAATCTCTCAAAACTACAAGTGAAGAAATTCCTATTATGAAGAGAAGACCATTATTTCAAGAACGTCTCTCAAGGTTTGAAGTATGAAGTCGCTGCCAAATATCGGTCCAAGAAAGGTCTCAAATCGCGAAGCGAGTTATGCCAAGATATGAACTTTATGAGGTCCCGAGAAGCAGTTTTAAAAGATTTGGTCCTTTAGCTAACTATTGATTAAATCGTGCACTTTATTTTCGGCCTAAATAACTATCGAAATAAGTCAAACAATGCATCCTCGTGATCATTCAAGACAAAAATAAAATATAAGAGATACACCTAGGAATAAGGGAGTCTAAGTGAATAATTGGCCCACATGAGTTCGTGATAGTTTGCTAACTTATAATAACAATGATCTCGTTTTTAAGCTTGGTTGGGGAACGTGAAACTTGAGGATGATAAACGTTCGTGGCAGCCAAAACCCAATGTAAGTTTTTAATTTCTTTACCTATTTCTATCTTTTTATGTTTAGTATTTAATAAAGGCCAAGGTGGGTTATTTATGATGGAAAATGTAAACCATGCTTTAAATTAAATCATTGCATGAGGGCATTGCAATGGTCAAGTGTAGGGGATTTAATAAGTGTGAAAACACTTATCCTTTTACCACTTATTTCCAATAATAACAAGACCAAAACATGTATTTTATGTCGTAAAAGTCGGAATTATGCGTGGTTTGTGTTTTTATTGTGTTTTAGGATCAAAATATGAAAAAGGAAGAAAACACGGGCTTTCACAGCCTCTTTTATCGAAGAAAACGGGAAAAGACGAAGTCAAAAGATCAAGAGTGCAAAAAGAACGGAAGTCCAAGATCTATTCTAAAGATCTATCGAAGAACAAGTCTAAAGACGGAAGTTAATGAAGTCGAAGAACTCGAGTCTAAATAAATGAAGAAATGTTAAGACGAGTTTAATTAATCCCGAGACGACATCGAGAAAGACAAAGAATTAAAGTCGAGTCGAGAAGAAAAAGAAAGAAGAAAGCACCACACATGCCTCCCACTTCCCTATAAATACCCTCCTAATCACATTAGGAGGGTGGTTAGCTAGTTTTTATTTGTAAGTTTTCTTTCTAGTTTTAGAGAGAGAAAGTTCCCAAATTTCTCTCACTAGGCTTTCCATTCTTCCTTTCTTTCAAGCTTTCTTTAATCTTTGTATTTGAGTTCATTTTAATCTAAAGTTTAAGCTTTGTGTTCCTTAATCTCATTCTACATTTCTTGGCTTATTTGAATGTTTGATCCGAAACCTTACTTTGATCCGAATCATCAATGATCCGTGATTAAATTTGAGGTTGTATGTTTAGAAGGTTCATTTCCTTTGTGCTTATATCACCTCTTAAACGTATAAGTTGTAAGCTTTTAATGCTTATTGGCTTATTCGGGTTTTAGCTTATTGATTTTCGGATATAATAAAGATTTTAGTCATTTTAAAGTTCATTTCGTTAAGTTGATAATCCTTTATGTTTTAAAAGTTGTCAAATTTGATCTTTTTGAGTTGTTTAAGTTTGGGATACAATGGATTATTGAATTGTGCTTATTGAGTTTTACATTTGCCACCAATTTCGGATTCAGTTGCTGTCCATCGCAATACAAGGGATTTTGTACACATTCCGTCGGGACTCAAAGTTTTGATCACAATAACCAATTAGGGTTTTACTTTGCGATCGGGTGGCTATTCCCCCTTATACCGATCTGGGTTGCAATCGCTCATTGCGATCGCACATTCCGACCGGACTAAGGTCTTGTTAAGACGAAGTGCTGCCCAATTTTACTTTGCATCATTCCGATCTGAACCATTTTGCGATCTAAGAACATTCCGAAGAGCATCATTGCGATAAGTAGTTTTTACAACATTTCGATGGGTAGTAAGTTTAACATTCCGATGGACCTTGTATTGAATATTCCGATGGCCCTTTCTAGTGATATTCCGATGGTTTTAATTTGGTGCATTCCGACGGAAATGAATTGTTATATTGCGATGAAACATGTTTTTAACTTTTAAAGCTTTTACTTAAAGTTTTTCTACATAGCTTTTAGTTTAATTCTTAAACACTTTAACTTTACTCAACGACACTTTAATTACTTGCTATTAGTTTAAATTAGACAAACAAACCAAACCATTCTCTTGATTCACCAAAAGAAAATTGAGTCGCATTTATGACCGGTTTTCAATTCGAAAAGATTCAGACGATAAGATTTTATACCTAGCCAAAAGTCAAGTATTACCTTTGCATTAACAATCTCCCCCTTTTTGATTACGACAAACTATAAACTCATTTACGTAAAATAAAAGTTTATTCAAATTGTTAACAAGTTTATCACTATCATTTCTCCCCCTTTAACGAAGCAAAAAGGTTAGCACAAGTCTTTGAAGAAGAAAAGAATCG
Source organism: Glebionis coronaria (assembly GCA_025667525.1). NCBI lineage: Eukaryota > Viridiplantae > Streptophyta > Magnoliopsida > Asterales > Asteraceae > Glebionis > Glebionis coronaria. The sequence continues at coordinate 221,783,969 of CM046879.1, forward strand.
TACTTTTCTAGTAGCTCCCCCTTCGTGCTTACTCCCCCTTGCTTGGGGCACCAAGTAAATTAGCTAAGGTGACATGCTACACAAAGGTTAAAAGGAAGAAAAGAAACACCAATGTATGTATGTACACTACTTACTAACTAACTTGAGAGGGAGAAGGAAAAGAAATCTCAAATTAGAAGCAAGCATTTGCTAAATATGTCCAAAGAGTGTGTATTGACAACATCATAGTTCAATTGGTGGAATAAAGGAAGAAAAGAAACATTCAAACCAATCAAAGATGATTTAAAATGTCAAGGGGTTAAAATTTAGACTTTAGGGAAGCACCCATAATTATTTTTAAGTTTTAACCATGATCAACTCTTTAACAAATGTGTGAAATAGAATTAGTGGGAAAGATAACACACATAACATTCATATTACACAAATATGAAATAACATACAAGAGAAATATTCATACACACAATATGAATATTTATAGCAAAAAATATGGAAAATAAACCACAAAGCATAAATTACTCTAATAGTGATAATCTTCCAAGATTGCTCAAATTTTATTGACTCAAACAACTAAAGTACAAAATATGCCTTAGTTGGAAAAGAAAGACGACGAAACATCATTCGAAGTTTTGTTAACGGGAACGAAAAATTTGAGAGGAGGTCTAGTGTTGAGGAATTCAAGGAAATTTAGCTTGTCATGGATATGAGCAAGTTAAATTTGTTGAAAACGACAACAAGCACACGAGGAACCATGATGCAAAACAAAGTCGTTAGATGGGGGAAATCCATCAAAATTAGAAGTTGGTGGAGAGGGAGATAATGGATAAGAGATGTTTTCATAATGCCTAGTGAGATTAGGGAAATAAGATAGGTCATTGAGTTGAGGAGAGTTGAAAGGTTTTGGTGGTGGTGAAAGAATTTCTTTTTCTCTGGTAACTGGATTTATAGAGTAAGTCTTATTCCAATATTGAATCGGAGAGAAAGAGGAATTCTTGGAGGATTTCGGAGAAGAAGAATCATGAGGATTCTTGTTCTTTTTTATCCAAACGGGTTTAACCGAGATTTTCGGTTTCTTTGAAAGCTTAGTAGAAGAAGATTTAGGTTGAGAAGATTGTGACAATGAAATGTCGAGGTTAGGAAAGGAAGAATTAGGCATTATGAGGGATGAAGAAAAGAACTCCCAAAAGAGAAGAATTTAAAAAAAAGACAAGGCAAAGATTTGAAATGAAAAAGAAAGGTTTTAGAAAATGTTTAGCCAAATTGGGTAAACAAAGAATCTTAACCAAGACAGTGGTCAAAGAAGAAGACCAAAAATAAGCCAATAACGGCTTTACTGTACGCGGTTCCTTAATATAGCCCGCGGTTCCATATCGATATGGAGCCGCCTGGGGGCTAAGGAGCCGCGTCCAGAGGACAGCAAACCCTGATTTTCAGAAGTTTTGGAGAAAAATAAGACTTTTTCAAAACTTTGCAAATCTTGGATTTTTACCTCTTTTAGCACTTGAGTATGCTAGGGTTGCATAAAAGAAACACATTCACAAAGAATGTCTTGACAAAGGGTGACAAAATATTTATATAACATTTTGATCCAATTTTAAGTCAAGTTTTTAGAGGTTGTAATAAATTAGGTTCAATTTTAAATAAATTGAAGTTGTTTAATGTGATCACAAATATTAACACACATAAAACTAAATCCATAATACATCCACGTGAGAAAATCATGAGCGAAAAGAAAGAAAATACATGAAATGAAAGACAATTAACTACTACAAAGATAGCTAAAACTAGGTCTTGAATTCATAGTCCTCTTTGGCTTGACCTTCTTTAAAAGTAATTGATTTTTTTTAAATCATTCATTTCCTAGGAGGAGGAGGATTAGCAAATAGGTTCAACAAGAAGCTTTGCAACTTGATGTGAGCCTCAATCATCTCCAACCTAAGGATATCAATGAGGTGAAAGTTGTTCAAGGAACAAGGACAATTGGTTCCATTGTGCATGAAAAAGTCAAACACGTGTGGATCACCCAAGAAACGGGAAAAGGGAACACCCAAGAGTGGAGTGCTGGAGGTTGGAGGATGAGGAGAAGGCATGGTATTAAAGGGTGATATGGGTGAGATGGGTGAATTTGGTGGAGTGAAAGGAAGAGGCTAAAAACAAAGGGAATTATTTGATGAGGTTGAGGTTGAGCATTCACATTTAAGGGAGGAGTAGAAATGAGCGGTGAGGAAAACTCATTCATTCTTGATTGGAATGAAGAGGAGGTAGAACCATCTGAATGGTTAGTACCATGGGTTGAGTTTGTTTTTCATGAAGCAAGTGGCGGTGAAAGTGATGAAGAGATGAAAATAGATGAGGCTTCACTTTTTGGTTTGAGAGAAGATGGAGAACCAAGTTTAGGGGACTTGAGTTTCATCTTTAGGCTTCTTTTAGATGAGGAGGTTTTGGAGTAATTGGATGTTCTAGTGGATACCATGGTTGTATGTTAAGGTTTAAAAAAGAGTTGAAGGGAGGAAGAACACAATCAACAATGGAGGGTTTAAGAAGAGAAGGGGATGATCCAAACTAGTAATAGGTTAAAATCATTTTATGTGAACAATGAAATTAGGTAGCCTAGTTTAGGAATGTGCAAGTTTTTGCAAAAGTTTTATCAAATTTTTACACAGATTAAAGAAAACTGTGACAATCCGTCAAATTATGGTCGATATTTTATTCTCAAGTATTATTTAAAAACATTATTTTATTGTTATATTATGAACTCACTCATTTTTTGGAAGAAATTTGGGTTTACATCTTGAAGTAGCATCGACTACGTCTAAACCGGAGGATTCTACGTTACGTGCTTACATTTACATACACCGTTTTTGGTGACAGTCCGACATTTCAGGAAATAAATTTATCCGTGAATGTTAATTTGGGAATTTAAATTTTTGTTGGTTCATAAACTCACAAATTTACGAGAAGAGATTAGGACTTACGTTGATAATTTAACGTCCTTTACGACAAAACCGGAAACCCTAGGATTACGTATTTACGTTTTTGAACTTCGTTTTTGATGAGACAATTTTTATTAGATTCGTTTTGTGCCGTTGATTCATAATTTATAAAAACTTTTTTCGTAAATCGACCCGAGGGCACGTAAATCGAGGAAACTAGAATCGAGGAGTACCGTAAATAATTGGGGATGAGACAAAACAAGTTTTGCCCCACCCCCAATATGAGACGGCTAGACTTAGCTAACCACACCATGAGGTGTCCAACTTACAAGATAAGCTAAGACACATGTCTTAGTTTACTTATAAACTTACAACTCCACCTCAAAACTACACATCTCAAAACCATTTGTTCATTCAACACATGCAAACCACCCAAATCTCTCTCAACTCTCTCCTTTGGCCGTCCCTTTTACCACCACAAAACACCATCATTTGATCAAGTTTCTACCATAAATCTTGTGTTAAACTTGATCAAGATGAAAACCCTTTGAAGATATGAAGATTGGAGGTGATCTTAACCTATAAAAAGGAGTTTTCATGAGGTTAAAGGGCTGATTTCATGGAGGTGTTCATCCATCCAAAGGACCCAAGAAGTTTCCTTGCTAAAGTTGAAGATTTGATAACAAGAACCAAGCCTTGTTCATCAAAATCTCATCATTTCATCACTTTGGTGGTATAGAGATTGTTCTTCCTATCCTCTTGTTGTTTTGAATATGTAATATTGTATTTTCTTTATTTATGTATATGTATATGATGATGAACGATGATTAAAAATATTAAGTGGGGATTTGGTGTCGATAGATTTGATTAAAAAGATGAAAAACTACATCTAAAAGTGGTAAATCTTACTTAATTTAGTAGGCTGTATAAAAACAGTAAACAACCATATGTTAAACTGATAAAATGGTATAGATAAGTTAATATACAGTAAGTATTAAGACTTTTACACATGTGAGATGTAACACCCCCACAATTGTTATGCGCAGCGGAACTACAACAATGGGTGCTACACAGTATTCATTGCACACAAGAGATATCAAACGACGCTAAAAAGACGTCGACTTAAAAATTCAACATTTAAAATTGTTAGATGATACATGTCCACAGTTTTTCCAACCCCAAATAGTGCACAGAGTTTAGCGTTTTCGGTCCCCATGAATCTCAACCCCAAAAACTTCAGTTTACAACCACATGACATGAAACTTAAAAATTTGTTTAAGTAGAAAAGGAGGGAAAAACAAGCGGACACCAAGCCGATCACACAACATCCATCCCATGCATGCTCCATCCTACTGCTCAGCGGTTACCTGAAATACATGCCAAAAATTTGGTCAACGAAAACGTTGAGTGGAATTCATAGGTTTTTCAATCCATTTGAACGTATATATAATAAAAACCATTCGTGATCATTTATAGTCTTGTCGATCAAACAAACTATAATCAGGATACTGACAATTGTGTTTAAGCTCATGACACTAATCCGTTAACTCAATCACCCGCGTAAATATACCGGCATGATTCAGATGAAACCAGTGCCCCTTCTAAAGGCATCAGTTGCAATTATACCTTATTTCTCATACAAAATAATCTACCGCAGAACTTACTATAAGTACAGCTTCTCGGCTAGCATTGGGTCGTTAACCCCGTAGTACTACAAATTGCATAAGCGGCTATTTCCCCCTACTCGAGGGCAAGACAATAGTTAATAGTTCATGAATTTAGGGACTTTTGCAACTTTGGTACTCAACACAATTTCTAAGGCAACTTTCGGGTCTAACAATCATTCATGATATACGTTCCTTTTTAAAAACTAGCATGCATTTCCCTCGCGGGTAAAACAATTTGAAATAATATAAGCGAGGCTATAAATTCACACCTTAGATATTAAGTAGTCGGTAGTTCGAGGAGTGATCACTGACGATGTTACGGATGCCCGGGTAAATCAACACCTATCACAAATAACGCGTAATGAGTAATCTCATTTAAATACTTACGGTACTGTATAAAATACATATATACAAGTCACTTAAGACAAATATAACTCACGCCAAAAACAAAAACAACAAGTATCATTCATTTTATACCATTCATTCTTATAACCTACGTTGTCCATTTTTACACGTTCTCGCCGGTACTTGACTAAAGTACGGGCTGTTTTACCTTATTAAACCATGCTTATAAAATTTGACAAAATTTCCAAAAATCCTATATGACCTGTAGATAACATGTTTTTAAGTCCAACAAAAGTTTTCACTTTTACGACCCGTTACGCAACTCATTTCCACGACTACATTTTACGGGCTGAAATTGCGCTTCGACCAATTTTGACCACTTTGACCTATATGAAAAATACCTTTGACTTCCTTGACTCATAAGTCAACATATAGACTCATTTGTACAGGTTAGGGACCAAGTTTTGACCCTTGATCATTCACCAAATTATACTTGTGACCCTCGGGATTTGACTAAAACTTTGCACAAATCCGGATTGTGAAAGTCCTCGTCTCCCGGTACCCGATCTTTAAAATGTCATAACTTTTAGCTCGTTTTGAGTCACGGGCTCTACCTTATACCAAATTAAAGCTAGAAAAACCCTCTATCACTATATTTAGTTTTCAAGACCTGGAACAAAAATCATTTTTCCAAAATAGACCAAATGTTTCTGCCTAAAAATAACCATACCAAAAACATGCTTAGACTCGATTCCAAGACTTCTAACCAACACTAAACATCATCCTAAGCCTTCCCAAACATATCCTAACATCAAACTTCCATCCTACCCCTATTGATCAACCAATCTCAATATCAAGAATCAAAGAAAAATAAACATGCAAGTAATAAAACCTATATGAATCTTCCTAAAACAACAAACCAAACACAAATATAACATGCAAATTCAACAACCACCATGGCTCCCCAAACACCCCCTTTGCCGTGGGGTTTGGGTGACCAAATCACCACAACCAAATTAATTTTGGTGGGTTTTCATGGTGTTTATACTTCCATAACACTAAATATCAACATGCATTAGCTCAATTAGCCACAAAAACGAATTTGGATCATATGAAAAATCTTGAAAAATTTTTATCAATGCATGTTGGATTTGAGCACATGAATAGGTGGGTAATGACCAAACTAAGCGTGGTCTAACCTTAGATTTTTGAAAAATCAAGTAGAAAAGATTTTAGGTGGATTTTTGTGTGGGTTGGGGTGTGCCGTGAGCTAGAGAGAGAGACAAGAGAGTGATGGTTTGATTTTTGGTGCAAGTGTTGTATGTGTTTGTGTGTGTTTCAATTTTGGCCCTTTTTGATAGTTAGGAGGGACCTTTGTGCAATTTTGGGCTTCTTTTGTCCTTAAATAGAAAACGACCTCAAAACTTTGCGGGTTTGACTCATTTGTCAATTTTGAAAATTTTACGGGAGTCGGAAATCTTCCCGAACGCTCCAAAATATTTTTGGGATACTTTAAATGTACTTGGAAGGCTATAAAACTCACCCGACTCAACTTAACACGAACCGTAAATAAAATTCTCGAAAAATTACATTATCGATAAATCGTCAAAAATTATATGAAATTTGGGCATCTCTCGGGATCGTAATTGTCATCGTCCTTCTCAAAACGTCAAACGTAAAAATTATAACCTCGAACATCGGTTTTAACCAAAATACTTATAATTATAGAAATTAAAATTTATCAAAAATTTCAAAAATTAGCGTAATTTAGGGTATCGTTAATGACCTCGATTCTAGGGTGTCACATCCACCCCTCCTTAAAGAGAGCGACGTCCCGGCGCTCGCCTCTTCTTGTACTCACATTTCGTGCTACTGGAACAAATGAGGATACCTTTCCTTGAAAAAGTCCTCACGTTCCCAGGTGTATTCCGGTCCACGCTTAGAATTCCATCGGACCTTCACAATGGGAATCCTACTACGCTTCAACCGCTTGACCTCCCGGTCCATGATTTCCACAGGTTCTTCCACAAAGTGCATTTTGTCGTCTAGTCGAATCTCGTCCAAAGGAATCACCAATTCCTTGTCCGCCAAACTCTTCTTCAGGTTCGATACGTGGAACGTGTCATGAATAGCACTAAGCTCGGTCGGCAATTCTAACTTGTACGCTACTGGTCCAATTCGTTCAACGATCTTAAACGGTCCAATGTACCTCGGACTCAACTTTCCTTTCTTCCCAAAACGAATTACACCCTTCCATGGCGATACCTTGAGCATAACCATATCTCCAACTTCAAACTCCAACGGTTTCCTTCGGTTATCGGCATAACTTTTCTGTCGGCTTCTCGCAGCAAGTAGTCGGTTCTTGATCTGCACGATCTTCTCTGTCGTTTCTAATACCATTTCGGGTCCAGTCAATTGACTTTCCCCTACTTCACTCCAACACACGGGCGATCTACACTTCCTTCCATACAATGCTTCGAACGGTGCCGCTTTGATACTCGCGTGATAACTATTATTGTATGAAAATTCCACTAGAGGCAAGTGGCGTTCCCAACTTCCTCCAAAATCAATCACACACGCTCGGAGCATGTCCTCCATCGTTTGAATCGTTCGTTCACTCTGGCCGTCAGTTTCCGGGTGATAAGCCGTGCTTAAACTCAGTTCAGTGCCCATCGCACGTTGAAGCGATTTCCAAAATTCCGACGTAAATCTACTGTCACGATCCGAAATGATCGATAACGGCACTCCATGTCTACAGACGATCTCTCTCACGTACACGCTGGCGAGTTTTTCCATGCTGTCCGTCTTCTTCATAGGTAAGAAATGAGCAGATTTCGTCAACCTGTCCACAATTACCCATATCATATCGCATCCACTAGGAGTCCTAGGTAAACCCGTCACGAAATCCATTGCGATTTTCTCCCATTTCCATTCTGGGATCTCCGGTTGTACCAACAATCCAGATGGTTTCTTATGTTCTGCCTGAACCTTCGCGCAAGTCAAACACTTACTGACGTAACGAGCAATATCTGCCTTCATATTCGGCCACCAATAAACTTTCTTCAGGTCGTGGTACATCTTATCCGATCCAGGATGTATCGAATACTTCGACTTATGCGACTCATTCATAACCAATTCTCGAACTCCAGGCTTTCCTTCCTCAGATGGACACAATGGTAACCAAATCCGATTCTCAAAATATCTTAGTCCGTCAGATCTAATCACAAAAAGAGGTTTCAACATTCGTCCCAAGTTCTCGGCTTCAACATTCCCTTTCATCAATCCTCTCTCCTGAGCCTTCAGTATGGTTTCGGTTAAGTCGACGCTCTCACTCATCACTAAAGCTCTAACCCTCAAAGGTTTCTCCCGTTCTTTCCTACTCAAAGCATCCGCTACAACATTCGCCTTCCCAGGGTGATAGCGAATTTCACAATCATAATCACTCAGTAGTTCAACCCATCGTCTTTGTCGCATATTCAACTCCTTTTGATCTAAAATGTGCTGCAAACTCTTGTGATCAGTGAATACAACACACTTTGTCCCATACAGATAGTGTCTCCACAATTTCAACGCAAAAACCACCGCTCCTAATTCCAAATCGTGCGTCGTGTAGTTCTCCTCGTTCTTCCTTAATTGCCTCGACGCGTAAGCTATCACCTTTTCACGTTGCATTAATACTGCTCCATAACCTTTACGAGACGCATCACAATACACCACGAAGTCTTCGGTTCCCTCAGGCAATGATAAAATCGGCGCTGAACATAACTTGTCCTTGAGCGTTTCGAAAGCAAGCTCTTCCTCATTTCCCCATTCATACACCCTATTCTTCTCGGTAAGCCGCGTCAATGGTTTCGCAATCAACGAAAATCCTTCAATAAACCTTCTATAATACCCAGCTAAACCCAAAAATTGTCGAACTTCAGTCGGCGTCGTCGGTGCTGACCATTCCCTGATCGCTTCGATCTTAGCAGGATCTACACGAACTCCCTCACTATCAATCACATGACCTAGAAACTGCACTGATTCCAACCAAAACTCACACTTAGAGAATTTTGCATACAGTTTCTCCTTCCTTAACAACTCCAAAATCTTTCTTAGGTGCTTCTCGTGCTCCTCCTTACTCTTAGAGTAAATAAGTATGTCGTCGATGAAAACAATAACAAACTTATCTAGATACGGCTTGCACACGCGATTCATAAGATCCATGAATACAGCAGGCGCGTTTGTCAACCCAAACGGCATCACTCGAAATTCAAAGTGTCCATACCGCGTACGAAAGGCAGTTACAGGAATATCCTCCTCTCTTACACGCAGTTGATGATACCCTGATCTTAAATCGATCTTTGAGTATACACTGGAACCTTGTAATTGATCGAACAAATCATCAATCCTCGGTAATGGGTACCGATTCTTAACCGTCAGCTTATTGAGTTCTCTATAGTCAATACACATTCTAAACGAACCATCCTTCTTCTTTACGAACAACACTGGCGCTCCCCAAGGTGATGAGCTCGGCCTAATAAATCCTTTGTCCATCAATTCCTTCAATTGATCCGATAACTCCTTTAACTCAGATGGTGCTAAACGATAAGGTGCACGTGCAACCGGCGCAGCTCCTGGCACTAAATCAATTCGAAACTCGACCTCACGGTTAGGCGGTAAACCTGGCAACTCGTCTGGAAAAACGTCCGGATACTCACGAATAACTGGTACCTCTTCAATCCTCGCCTCTACATCACCATCGCTCGAAACTTGTGCCAAAAACACATCGCATCCGCTCTCTACGTACTTCATCATCTTCAAACACGAAATCACCTTCAAACGAGAAGTGCATTCGTCTCCCTTAACCGTCAAAACCCTATTCCTCAGCGGAATCTGCACCAATCTCTCACCACAGACGATCGTAGCACTATGCGCCATTAGCCAATCCATTCCCACAATCACGTCAAACGATCCTAGCTCTATAGGCATCAAGTCGATTTTAAAAGCGTAGTTTCCTAACTTCAAGGTACACCCTTTCAGTATAGAATTCGTACTAACAATTTTTCCATCGGCTAATTCAACATTATAACTAGTCGTTAACAATACCGGTTCTCTATCGATATTACGACTAAATCTAACGTCTACAAAACTCTTGTCGGAGCCAGAATCAAATAAAATACTAGCATAACAAGCGTCTAGCAAAAACGTACCGGTAACCACATTGGGACCTTGTGGTTTATCAGCAGTTCCCACTTGATACACAGCAGCCGCATTATTTCCTCCCCGTCTGTTCCCTGCCTTCGGGCAATTTGCTTGCACATGCCCCCTTTCTCCACAGCTATAACATCCTCTCATCCTGATAGCATTAGCCCCAGTGGCTACTCCTCCCGTTCGACAACTAGCAGTCCTATGACCTGCCTTTCCACACTTGCCGCATGCCGGCGGGCAGTTTCCAACATGATACAAGTTGCACTTTCCACAATGGGGATTCACTTTCACACCTCTAGGGTTTGTCACGGCCCTCATCCCTTCGTTCCTTCTCTGATTAAACTGCTGATTACGGTTCGGCCCTTGGTTGATTCGGTTTCCTCCTCGGTTCTGGCCTTGGGATTGATTGCCTTGTGCTGCTTCCCATTTCCTTTTGTTACCCTCAGCAATGTAGTTCTGCTTATCCTGAAGCTTAACGTCCATCAAAGCGTGTGCCATTTGAACCGCTTCGTCAAACGTTCCAGGTTTCGACGAAGTTGTTTCACCCTTGATGTTGCTAGATAAACCCTTAATATACTGCTTCATTTTCTTGGCGTCATTGGCAAATATGTCCGGACACAAAAGACTTAACTCATTGAACCTCCTGGTGTAAGCAGCTATATCGTTGTTCCTTAAGGTCAAGTGTCTCAGTTCGTCCTCCAATTGCCCCAATTCCTCCTCTGGGCAGAACTTCTTTGTCAACAAAGCTTTGGTCGCATTCCACGTTCTCGCATTCGCCACAGCCAATCCCACCGTAGCTACCTGGGTGTTCCACCAGCTTAACGCATCATCCAGAAATGTAGCTGCTGCAAACTTTACTTTATCCGCCTCTGCACAACCACTGATTTCAAACGTACTCTCAACTTTTTCCAACCATCGCCTAAGTTCTAGGGCTCCACCCGATCCACGGAACTACGTAGGACCGCACTTCATAAAGCTTGAATAGGTACACACTCTTGGGGCTGGTTGTCTCCCCGCGTTCCTTCCTGGATCCTGATTTCTCCCAGCTCGGTCCGCTTGCAACGCATTAGCTATCGCTTCCTGAATCATGTTGTTAACACGATCGGCAGTCAACTTTGGAGGCATTGTGTTATCGAATATCTCTTTCTGCAAGACAAGAAAAATAGAAAAACAATGTAAGTATTCATATCAAGTTTCCCAGACATAAAATACATACAACGACACATCACTACGGAGTTACTAATATTCATCAATTCACACCACAAAAGATCAAATTTAAGACATATCACAGATCATGAAAGGTAACGTAGATTGTATTGATAGTTAACCAAAATCGTGACAAGTAATGCCACTACAATCATTCACCACAAAACATCAAGTACTTGAGTTTCTCGTCATAATACCGTCATACAAAGGTCTAAAATAGTTCTATTACAATGATCAAAGAAAAATACAAAACAAGTAACTAGGCATGTGGTGATCCACACTGCCTCTTGGATGGCGGCTCGTCGTCGTCTTCCTCGGTTTCCTCATCACTCACGTCCTCGTCCACATCATCCACTTTCCCCTTTCCTTTCTCATCTGGCCCACATTCTGTTTCCTTTCTCGTCCCTGATGTGGATCCATGCTCAATCGCTCCTTGACTTCCCACCGAAATACAAGCACCTCCAGTAGGCGGCTGAACCATGAAGTCATTCGCCTCCATCTCCACATCGTCCACGAATCTCCAATCCGGGGGCAATGAATCCCTCACACGATGCTCCCAACTCTGCATCCTCGACAACCTCATCTGATCTTCCCTCACACGATCAAGACTAGCACTTAAATTCGCAACCATTGATTTCAAACTGTTGATGGCACTTGTGTTCATCATCCCATCATACGCAATTCTTGAAGTCCTTTCCAACAGTCTTTGATGCTCCCTTTCAGTCTTATCAAATTTCTTAATCACCCTAGTCTCAACTACAAACCGCTCATACATTAACCTTTCCATCCTCCCCAAACGACCTGCGGGATCCCAGTAGTGACTCGGTCTCGGAAAATAGACCCTTGCAATATTCTCATGAATCGATGGCGACTTGGATGACTCTCCACTGCTCCCATTACTATTGTCCATCGGGCGATCAAAAGGTTGCTGCTCATAACGACCGGTCGGTGGTACCTCATAACCCTTCGGCGAACTCGGGGATTGAAACAAATCGGGTTCGGTCTGGCCTACGGCATCCTCGGGAATGCCATCATCCAATAGCTCCTCGGGCTCTTCTTCGGAATCCTCATTGTCGTCACTACTCATGCTGAAATTATCCACCTCACTTTCGCCATTGTCGTTTTCCGGCCCTATTTCGTCTTCTGGAGCGATCCATCCATTATTATTGTCCGGCGGGTTCGGAGGAAACGGTCCCCCTTCGTGACCTACGACGTAATCGTTCCCGTTATCGTTGGGCGGTACCTCGGCCATTCCTGCAATAACAGCGAATTTCGGAGGGTACATAAGTAATTATACAATAATTATAAATATATGCATGCAAATGCAATGCAAAGGTGGTACATATGCCCGAAATGTAATAATATGATGCTCATGCATGATTAATATGAAAATTACGATGTCGGATATTTCACGTAAAATTTAACGTCTACATATAGTAATTCCATACTTATATAATAATTACCCACATATATACTTTACTCAAAAGTATACGTCAAATGCCATAAATACAACAATAAATCTTACCGGAGCCATGCAGGATAGTTGTGTGTGCTTGGACCCTTTCTTACGACACCAAAAGTTATAGTTTAGGATTTTTAAAAACGACCTAGTTCTCTATAACTCGTGGCTCTGATACCAATCTGTAACACCCCCACAATTGTTATGCGCAGCGGAACTACAACAATGGGTGCTACACAGTATTCATTGCACACAAGAGATATCAAACGACGCTAAAAAGACGTCGACTTAAAAATTCAACATTTAAAATTGTTAGATGATACATGTCCACAGTTTTTCCAACCCCAAATAGTGCACAGAGTTTAGCGTTTTCGGTCCCCATGAATCTCAACCCCAAAAACTTCAGTTTACAACCACATGACATGAAACTTAAAAATTTGTTTAAGTAGAAAAGGAGGGAAAAACAAGCGGACACCAAGCCGATCACACAACATCCATCCCATGCATGCTCCATCCTACTGCTCAGCGGTTACCTGAAATACATGCCAAAAATTTGGTCAACGAAAACGTTGAGTGGAATTCATAGGTTTTTCAATCCATTTGAACGTATATATAATAAAAACCATTCGTGATCATTTATAGTCTTGTCGATCAAACAAACTATAATCAGGATACTGACAATTGTGTTTAAGCTCATGACACTAATCCGTTAACTCAATCACCCGCGTAAATATACCGGCATGATTCAGATGAAACCAGTGCCCCTTCTAAAGGCATCAGTTGCAATTATACCTTATTTCTCATACAAAATAATCTACCGCAGAACTTACTATAAGTACAGCTTCTCGGCTAGCATTGGGTCGTTAACCCCGTAGTACTACAAATTGCATAAGCGGCTATTTCCCCCTACTCGAGGGCAAGACAATAGTTAATAGTTCATGAATTTAGGGACTTTTGCAACTTTGGTACTCAACACAATTTCTAAGGCAACTTTCGGGTCTAACAATCATTCATGATATACGTTCCTTTTTAAAAACTAGCATGCATTTCCCTCGCGGGTAAAACAATTTGAAATAATATAAGCGAGGCTATAAATTCACACCTTAGATATTAAGTAGTCGGTAGTTCGAGGAGTGATCACTGACGATGTTACGGATGCCCGGGTAAATCAACACCTATCACAAATAACGCGTAATGAGTAATCTCATTTAAATACTTACGGTACTGTATAAAATACATATATACAAGTCACTTAAGACAAATATAACTCACGCCAAAAACAAAAACAACAAATATCATTCATTTTATACCATTCATTCTTATAACCTACGTTGTCCATTTTTACACGTTCTCGCCGGTACTTGACTAAAGTACGGGCTGTTTTACCTTATTAAACCATGCTTATAAAATTTGACAAAATTTCCAAAAATCCTATATGACCTGTAGATAACATGTTTTTAAGTCCAACAAAAGTTTTCACTTTTACGACCCGTTACGCAACTCATTTCCACGACTACATTTTACGGGCTGAAATTGCGCTTCGACCAATTTTGACCACTTTGACCTATATGAAAAATACCTTTGACTTCCTTGACTCATAAGTCAACATATAGACTCATTTGTACAGGTTAGGGACCAAGTTTTGACCCTTGATCATTCACCAAATTATACTTGTGACCCTCGGGATTTGACTAAAACTTTGCACAAATCCGGATTGTGAAAGTCCTCGTCTCCCGGTACCCGATCTTTAAAATGTCATAACTTTTAGCTCGTTTTGAGTCACGGGCTCTACCTTATACCAAATTAAAGCTAGAAAAACCCTCTATCACTATATTTAGTTTTCAAGACCTGGAACAAAAATCATTTTTCCAAAATAGACCAAATGTTTCTGCCTAAAAATAACCATACCAAAAACATGCTTAGACTCGATTCCAAGACTTCTAACCAACACTAAACATCATCCTAAGCCTTCCCAAACATATCCTAACATCAAACTTCCATCCTACCCCTATTGATCAACCAATCTCAATATCAAGAATCAAAGAAAAATAAACATGCAAGTAATAAAACCTATATGAATCTTCCTAAAACAACAAACCAAACACAAATATAACATGCAAATTCAACAACCACCATGGCTCCCCAAACACCCCCTTTGCCGTGGGGTTTGGGTGACCAAATCACCACAACCAAATTAATTTTGGTGGGTTTTCATGGTGTTTATACTTCCATAACACTAAATATCAACATGCATTAGCTCAATTAGCCACAAAAACGAATTTGGATCATATGAAAAATCTTGAAAAATTTTTATCAATGCATGTTGGATTTGAGCACATGAATAGGTGGGTAATGACCAAACTAAGCGTGGTCTAACCTTAGATTTTTGAAAAATCAAGTAGAAAAGATTTTAGGTGGATTTTTGTGTGGGTTGGGGTGTGCCGTGAGCTAGAGAGAGAGACAAGAGAGTGATGGTTTGATTTTTGGTGCAAGTGTTGTATGTGTTTGTGTGTGTTTCAATTTTGGCCCTTTTTGATAGTTAGGAGGGACCTTTGTGCAATTTTGGGCTTCTTTTGTCCTTAAATAGAAAACGACCTCAAAACTTTGCGGGTTTGACTCATTTGTCAATTTTGAAAATTTTACGGGAGTCGGAAATCTTCCCGAACGCTCCAAAATATTTTTGGGATACTTTAAATGTACTTGGAAGGCTATAAAACTCACCCGACTCAACTTAACACGAACCGTAAATAAAATTCTCGAAAAATTACATTATCGATAAATCGTCAAAAATTATATGAAATTTGGGCATCTCTCGGGATCGTAATTGTCATCGTCCTTCTCAAAACGTCAAACGTAAAAATTATAACCTCGAACATCGGTTTTAACCAAAATACTTATAATTATAGAAATTAAAATTTATCAAAAATTTCAAAAATTAGCGTAATTTAGGGTATCGTTAATGACCTCGATTCTAGGGTGTCACATGAGAGTTGTCCATGCAATGGTATCATTATAATGAGTGAGATATGATCAAAACAAATTTGATGTACCAATCTGAATAGTTTGTTTTGTGAGGATTGTTAGTGACACATATACTTGGATTGAGCAGTAGCTAAAACTAAGTTAATTGTATCACATAATATGAAGTTTATGTAATTCAAAAATGAGCTTCTATCTCCTTGTAGAATTCAAGATATGGTAAAAATGGTGAAAGTGAAAGTAAAAATCAGATTTTTGTGAGATAAAAGTATATAGTATAATATTAGCATTCAAGTAAATGATATATAAAATGTAAACTTAAAACCAACTAACTTATATATTACATTTATATAAGTAAATTAATAAATAAATGAGGCATTTTATAAAAATGGCAATTTGATAAGTTTTATAAGTTATAAAACTATATACATAAGTTTTACGTCTTTTCGGCTAAAACCGAAAGATTAACGTTTTTGTCAAATAAAACTTAGACGGTTGGACCCGTCTAATGTAAACTTTTTATAACTCATATACTGATATAGAAGTACATATTCCAAGTAAAAACCGATAAAATCCGAGCTTTATAACATATGGACATTAACGGGACAAATTATCCTTATTGGACTATTAACCCAACTAATTTGGCTAAACACTTATGAACTTACTTATTGAGCTAAACCCACTTGGGCCTAACATGTAAGTATAAGACTGATATTAAAAGTGTAATTGGACTAATAAAATTTAATGGGCGTATCATGGGCTTATTGGGCCTTAACATGTGAAGAAGTTAAACTAGTGAAACTAGTATAAAAATTTACCAACACTTGACACTATAATGAGTAAATAAAGATGTACAATCCCACTTGATCATCATCATATTTAGAAAATCATCATATGCATACACAGCCATTGTTTTTATAAAGTCATTGGACAAGACTCTAAGACGAGTATTAATTGTCTAGGTTTCCGTGATTGAAGCACGTACTGTGCATCCAAATCGCCAATAACCGCCTTTCCCAATCAACGTGAGTTCATAGCCTCACACTCTTTTAAATGTTTTTATGAAATGTTTTATAAACCTGCGAGGGAGATAACATGTTAGTTTTAATAAAATAGGACACTAGTTGTCCCGATTGTGTTTTTATTGATTTAGACCCGAATGATTGTACGACCCGATGAATGATTATATGACCCGATGTATGAGATAAAATGGATTATTATAGTTACGTTATGCATACAATAGTACTATTTGGGGACGATCACCCCAGTTCGCGCCATGACGGTTGATCCCCGTCGTGCCACATTGATTGGTAAGCGAATTTATGTATGAGAAGATTTATAGAAGCGTGATTATTGTGACGACACGTTATTTTAGATGGGAAAATGAGTTTCGGGTTAGCTACCCGTTGTTTGTTATAGTAAGGCAACAATGTCATGCGGCTTATAATAATCCAAATAACAAAAATATTGCCACGCATTGAATTACAATATATTGCCTGACTAGAAACACGGGGTCTTATTATTGATATTATGTTCGTTTTTTGGTTTTACATAACCATATTCATATAACGGTTTTTATTTAAATTTATACAACGTTATAAAACGTATTGTATGATGTTTTTACAACACTGGTTCATATAATGGTTTTGAAGGCAAAAGCCAATATTATGATTTTGACAAGGATTTGTATAAAATGTTTTTGGCTTATTTTATTGCCTACTACAAGGATTTGTACAAAAATGAATTTCGGTAATAAATATATACCGATGATATATTAATGGTTTTCATTAAACTCTATGAATTCACTCGGCGTTTTCGCTGACCTTTTCTTTTAACATGTTTTATCTCAGGTACTTGAAGGTAATTCTCGGGAAGACAACAAGAATTCATGGCCCGCACTTAAATAACAATTTCCATTCAAATGTTTTGTAAAAGTTGTATGAAATACTATGACTTGGGAACTATGTAAATTTGATATTCATGAATGAAAAATGCTTTATTATTAAACGACGCGATTTTAAGCGTTGTCTATGATTTGAGTAATGTGCTATCCCGTAACACCAACGACTCTTCCGCTGAACTATAGTATGAATACTTGGGGGTGTTGCAGATTTGTATCAGAGCTCTCGTTAAGAGAACAAAAGATTTTTAAAACCAAGGTTTTGAATAAAACATTTCAAAATATTTTAACTATAAACATTTTTCTCACAATGTCTAAAAATCTTTTGACTATAACGGTGCCGAAGAATTCCCAGTTACCGACAAGGCCAGACTGAGACGTGTTATTTTAATATATATAACTTGGATTATATATATATATATATATATATATATATATATATATATATATATATATATATATATATATATATATATATATATATATATATATATATATATATATATATATATATATATATATATATATATATATATATATATATATATATATATATATATATATATATATATATATATATATATATATATATATATATATGATGTAATTTGATTACATGATGGTTTGATGATTATTTTAATACTTATACGAGGTATTTATACGACGTACATTGTCACAAGAAACCCTAACTCCCCTAGCAAATCAATCGAAGCTATTCCCGTAGGAATTCTAGCTATTCTATATCTAAACCAAGTTGTGAATACTTATGATCCCAATAAAATGGTTGATATTCGTAGAAATGTTGGTATTAGTTGATTATGATATTAAAGAAGAATTGGCGAGATTAAATCTGATATTGATGTCATGACGATCTTTCCTTATAGAGTGGAGTTTGACAAAACCATACCACCTAGAAAGATATCATCTAATTCGGTGTCACCCAATTCTTAAATTTGAAATCGAAAGGGTGAATGTTTCACTTGAGACTGTCATCGGAACCATTACCCAAAAGCCTTATGCCATTAGTACGTTTCCGAGAAGTATAATTGAATGTGTGAGTCATTTGATACTAGTGACTCATTCGATAACTATTGTTGTAAGAGCTATAGGATTGGAAATTAAGTGTTGTTCATATCGAACTTTTATTGCCCTTTTAAGGTCTAAGAATAAGGTTGAATGTATTGGAGAATGAAGTAGGATATCGCATTGAGTATAAGGTTGATTGAAACTTGAATGAAGTAAAATTTAACTCGTGTGGAATATGAGAGTGTTAAGAGGAAGTCGTTAAGTTCTATGGTTGTTTATAAGGTTTTAAATGATTGTTGATTCGTGATTAAGGGTTTTTCCTAGGCCATTGTCCAATGATGAGGATGCCCAGTGTCCAAGAAATAAATTGAAAAATCTTCTTCTGAAATGGGGACCGATGGATCTTTCGGGACATGTGGAACACCTAATGACTCTTGTAGATTACTATTCATTGTGGTATCTTTTAAAAATCCCTAACTTAACTGAGACATCAGTTTGTAGGATGAGTTCTTGGAATTGTATGACATAGTGATACGTAATGTGTTACGGTACACATTTGACTTGTTTGTGATTAATGAAAAGACTACCTTTGATTGCTAAATCTTACCTGCATCGATGTTATCTATCTTTTATTGCTTCATCCTAATGCTCGCATTAGTGATGCAACCATTGAACAAGTACTCATCGCGATTTGAGTTATGTTGTGAATTATTCTTTTTGAGTGCCATCGAGGTCATGAACCTCATGATTTATTTGGCTAAAGCTCATTTTCTATCATATTGTAGTTAGTTCTTGGTGAACAACTTTTCATCACTCTGTTGCAGATCACTCGTTGTTTTTATAAGTTAAAACATCCCTTGAGAAAAATTGAATTTTCATCACCATATGGATTATTTACAGTGAGACTTATGAATAACCATTATCGAAATAAAGTTGTTTATGAAACACCTTGGATAACTTAATTTTTTCCATAACAAAGAACATCTTTGTAAATTTATTTTTGATTCTTATTCCAAAATTAAACATGAAATTAGTTTTTATTTTAAACATGATGACAAAAATTTTGACGAACTGAGTATTGCATCGTTAATCCTAAAATTGTATATAGTTGCGCGCCTACATACAATTTGGAAGGGACCATGTAAGTCTGATTAGTAGTCACCATGAAATTATTAATAAACACTAAATTTTCTTTGAAGATTGTGAAAGATTAAATTCTATGAGATCTGCAAGAAGTGTAAAAATAGGGACATATTGTTAAAGACACCTACATATGTGCCCATACCATTTATTTTTCTGAATCGAATTTACTCATCTGTGGAAATTGTCTTATTTGAAAATTGACATCCCCGTCTTGTCCAATTCTCCCGTGGTGAGATTCTTTGGAAAAGTATCTGATTATCGAGTATTAATGTCCGACTGGGTGTATCGACGTTCCTATCATTTCTTTAGATTTGATTTCATTTGAATGGCCTGGGTAAAGATCCGAGGAGCTTTCGAATGCATACTCAATTCATGAAAACATGGGATAGACTCAAATTCGTTAATGTTTTCGTCTGTATCTGATTTGAAATTCACTCGCGTAGATTTTGCGTTGACCTTACTCTTTTGACGTTAGTTATGTATCCAGATATCCTTAAATCTGTGAAGGATTACGAGTTATTATTAGTCTTTTGAGAAGTTCACATCTTATCAACGACAATGAAACTGGATAGTTGATAGTGCCAGTAGAATGGATTGATTGATTATGACATAATGTCATTATCTAAATCGATGGGAACTCGAGTAGAATTCCCCTAAAAGATCAGATGTTGATTATCAAAAGTGATCTAAATAATCCTTAATGGATGACCATACCCTGCATTTAGACTTGAAATTATACCGTGAATGTTTGTGAATTAGTCATAGATTTTGTAATCTAGAAAGAACTTAAAGTGAATCTATTAAAATATGTTCATGTTATTTGAAATTATAGGAGGAATTTGCTGGTGAATTACCTAGACTTTTGCCATTAAGGCAAGTTGAATTTTGAATTGATTATTTTCCCAGTATTGTACCTATGACGTATGCACTGTACGTCAGCACCATCTGAATTAAAAGAATTACCGTACAACTGAGAGAGTTGTCAGAAAAATCTTTTATTCTACCAAGCTCATCATCATGAAGAGCTATGGTGTTATCATTCCTTATATTTATTAATTACCGTGAACTAGGTAAATTGATGATCAAAATTTATATCCATTACTCAAGATGGAAGATTTGTTCGATCATTTACAAGGTTCTAGCGTATGTTATAAAGATTTGATCCACGGCATGATTATCATCAACTTCGCATTACGAAAAAGATTATCTATTCCAATCATTACATCCGGAACTCGTAATGAACATTATGAGTTTCATGTTATGTTGTTTGGATTGACTAATACACATGTAGCATCCATAAATTTGGTGAATCACGTGTGTAGGCTGTAATTTGATAAATTCATGCTTGTGATCATTAAGAACCATCTATTTGTTTATAAGAATAAGAAGGAGTTAATAATCATTTATAGAGTGCCCTGAGTTGGCCGAGTAGTGAAAACCTAAACCTTGAATAGTTAACATAAGATTTAAGGCTTAATCCTTTACATTATTTAACCATGTGATTAAAAGATAATGAAATATATTGACTCGTCAAAAATTTGAGCCATTTAAGACTTTGGGTTTTACCAAAAAGAAAGTGAAAATATGTTTTGACAAATGTTTTATCAAAAGAATTTCTAAGGAATCATTCCTTTATACCCAAATCATTTAACTAAACTCCTGTTTAGGGGTAAATGTTTGTGTATACCTCAAGAAAGCCTAAGAGGGATTGAGGAAACCATTTAAACCATGACTTGAAATTTGAAACGACAATTTTTGCTTTTCAACTAAGAAAATTTTGACCAAAATATAAACAAAGATTTTTCGAATAATTACGAATCTTATTAATTATTTTCGATAAATCAACAAAAATCGTATTAATTAAATTCAACTTTATTTTGAACATTTTTATATAATTGGTCGAACTAAGAAATTTAAAATTTTTGCGTTTACGTTTCATAAAAGTTTTTTGAATATTTATTATTTAATTACTTGTAACAATTATCAACGCTTTAGACGTCGGATTGAGCAAAACTGATAAAGATAATAGTCGAGACGAAACCAAAACTTAGAAAATATGAAGAAAGAATTTCTGAGTGAATTGTGGTCATGATAATTATTTCATCAGGAAAGGAGAATGTAGATAATGACACATTATGTAGAAAGGATAAAGAATCAATTCGGATGTGTTCCTTAGTAATGACTGGGCACAATAAATTGCCGAGCAATTTAAAAATAACTGATGCTTGTAAAAGGGATAATATAGATAATAAATGGGGTTCGCGGCTAATGTGAACCATTAGAATTGAGAAGCCGATCGCGTTGAATGTATAAAAGGCCACTTGTGGTTGCCTAAATATGGATATTTTGAGATTTAGTTATGATGGAATCTCATAAGTTTAAGTATTCAATTCATGCGATTTCTGATAAAATGTATCTTTATCCAAAGAAGCTGTATCGATGGCAAATTATGAAGGCATATAATAACTAGTTTTTACTTAGTTATGAAAGTTCGTTGTTCCAGTCTTTTCGAATTGATTACTAGTTAACAGTGCGACTCAGTCGTTCTTGGTGGAAAATAAAAAGGTTGTCGTTGTCTATAACTAACTAAAAAGTAAATGCGAAACGTAATTAAAATAGGCTAAAAGCAAATCGAGAAAAACTGTCATTTTTTCTCTCTAAAATTAGAAAAACACTTTTTCTCTCGGGAAGCGTGCAATTTTTGGAAATTAAAACGTAATGAATTTAAAACTTGAAAACTTTATAAAACCAAAAACTTAACCCCATCGGAATGCCTGGTCGGAATATGATCGGAATGTACACGTCAGAATACTTGTTGGAAAGTAATAACTGATTTTTAGTTAGTTAATAAAAAGGTTTGTTGCAAGATCTTTGTTTGTGTTGCTCGTACCCAATGATATATGTCGTTGTTTCGTTCTCGGTATCTTCTCGAATCGATCACGGTTCAAAGTGGAAAAGTTGTAATTGGTAACTAAAAGGGGGAGCTTTTGATCTATATCTACTAAAATGATAAATGCGAGAAGTGATAAAATTAAACTAAAAGCAATTACTGAAAATAAAACTAGAGTTAAAATTAAACAGTAAAGTACCTAAACTTGGAAAAACTGTTGATGCGGAATGATTGCTTGATCCGGAATATTTTAAATATTTGGCTCATTCGGAATAAATCAACTCATGCGGAATAATCCTAAAAAACTTCTTCATTCGGAATAATTAACACCACCTTCATTCGGAATAATCGTTGACCCGAAATATTTGCTTGATGCGGAATGAATGGTTGATCCGAAATAATGACTGATCCGGAATAAATGAATTAATCCGGAATGAAATTCTATCCGGAATAAATGAGTTGATCCGGAATAAAATTCTATCCGGAATAAAATAATAAGAAGCTTGATTCGGAATAATTAGTTTACTCGGAATAAAACTTGATCCGGAATAAAATAGTTGATCCGGAATATTAGATATTCCGAACCAAAGAGCTTGATCCGGAATATAATAGTTGATCCGGAATATTAGATATTCCGAACCAAATAGCTTGATCCGGAATAAAATCACAAAACCCTTGATACGGAATATGATGTTGATCCGGAATCTGGGCAAGATAGAAAACGCGAAGAACAGGGGAATGTTTAACACACGAATTTAACCGAAAATCCACCAAGTTTTTAATCAAAACATAAACCAATTTAACCACTAATCATTTACCTACGATAAATATCAATCCAAAACAACAAAAATATAAAACCCACTTACTTTTTAAGATCAAACTCAATAAAACGAAACTTAGAACTTTGAATCAACAAGAAAAAGAAGAACAAGATGAAATAGAAACTTGTATTAAAGATTAAGATTCAAACAAACAAAATGGAAAGATTAACTTACAAGATTCTTGAATAAAAAGGACAAATGAAAAATCACCAAACACCCTAATGGTGTTGGTGATGCTACGAAATAGGAAAAAAACAAATAGAAAGAAAAACTGGTCTCTAAAATGTGAAATGGGAGGAGTATTTACAGGCTTTCTCTTTGGTTGGTGAGTGGGCTTTCTCCCTTTCTTTTTGTCTTCTCGTCTTTTCAGAAAAGTAGACGTTTTTTATTTCGATTCGGGATTTGTCGACGAATAAATTCAACTCGTCTTTTAATTTCTTCATTTAATAGACTTGAGTTCTTCGACATATGTAAATCTTCCATCTTTGGTCCTTTTCTTCGATAAATCTTCAAATAGGCCCATCGACTTCAAATATTTTGCATCTCTTAGATTACAGACTTCGTCTTTTTGTCTTTTTCTTCGATAAAACCCATGCAATCCCATGTTTTCTTCAATATTTATCCGGTTGGCTCTGAAAACATAACAAACACACAAACCATGCATAATTCCAAACAAATGACTTTAAATACGCGTTTTGGTCTCGTTTTAGCAAGAAATAAGTGGTAAAAGGATGGGTGTTTTCACACCTATCAAATCTCCTACACTTAACCATTGCCATGCCCTCATGCAATGCTACAATTTTAAAGCATAGTTTACATTTCTCATCATAAATAACCACCTTGGCCTTTATTAAATTCTAAACACTAAGGAAACCAAAAGAACAAAACAAGTAAAGTATTTAAAGACTTACATTGGGGTTTTAGATTGTCATGAATGTTCCTCATTCTCAAGTTTCACGTTCCCCATACCAAGCTTAAAAACGAGATCATTGTTATTATAAGTTAGCAAACTAACACGAACTCATGTGGCCCAATTATTCACTTAGACTCCCTTATTCCTAGGTGTATCTCTTATATTTTATTTTTGTCTTGAATGCTCACGAGGATGCATTGTTGACTTATTTCGATAGTTATTTAGGCTAAAAATAAAGTGGGACGATTTATTCAATAGTTAGCTAAAGGACAAAATCTTTTAAAACTGCTTCTCGAGACCTCATAAAGTTCATATCTTAGCATAACTTGCTTCACGATTTGAGACCTTTCTCGGACCGATATTTGGCAGCGACTTCATACTTCGAATCTTTGAGAGACGTTCTTAAAATTATGGTCTTCTCTTCATAATAGGAATTTCTTCACTTGAAGTTTTGAGAGATTCTTGATCTTTGGACCACGACTTCTTTCATTTTTCTCGAATCTTTATTTTGGACTTTGATATACAATGATCCGCCTCCTTTTAGGAATTGGATCTATTAATCCTCATACCTTGCTAGGGTCTTTTCGGATAGATTTCAGCATGATCTTTTGGGGAGTTCTTGCTTTTCGTCGTGTGTCTCGATCCTTCATATTGATTTTCGATAAATGATTCTTCACATCACTTTTGGATCTTTAGCAACAAAATGTAGCCCTCATGCCTTGTTAGGGCCTTTTCGGACTCGCCAATCTTCGCATCCCGCTTCAATAAGTTATGCCTTGGCTATGAACTCTAATTAATACCGAGCAACTTTTAAACGATCTTGGGCTAGAAGCTAAGTAACTTTTCAAATCGTACAACCTTATTTATTACAGATAAATTTATTAGCAAGCGATGGGAGAATAGGCTTATAATCAACTCACATAAATTCACGAAAGAATACCAAACTTATAATTGACTCTATCATTTCTCGTTCTCCACAATTTAAAATCTCAAGGAATGAGACTCGTGGATGCTTAGCCTATTAAATCAAAGTTTTGGGTTTTCGAGTCGCCTATAGGATCTTGCAAATTCTTAGACTCTTTCAAGTTTAGAATTTGCGTTTTAAAGTTCCCTTGATAAACGACTCTCTAGGATCAATTATAGGAACTTGCGAAAAGTTCTTGTTCTTAACCCCTGAGAGTCAAGACTTTCGCATTTTAAAGCTCCTTATATAAAAGCCTAGCAAAACTTGACTTAAACACGTTAAGGATACTAGCTAGAGTAAACTTAGATAAGTAAACTCGGGTTGAGTCAAAATATTCACGAAGTTTAAAAAATTAAAACCACTTTATTAAAATTTTATTCTAACAAAGAAAGAAAATAACTATACAAAGGTAAAACTAATAGGCCAAAATAGATAAAAATTTTTGAAAAATGTCGAAAGATTGATTTTCCGGTTAAAATGAGGACAAATACAAGGAAAAGGCCACTTAACTTCGATAAAAAGTCCCCCTACACTTAATATAAACATTGTCCTCAATGTTTAAGCATGTGGGAGTAAAATCCCCTACACTTAGGACATTGTACACGTTATTTAAACCTCGCTAAGGAAAAGACAACTAAAGAGATTCCTATTTTAATATTGGAAAATATAAAATAGTGAATCGAAAAGAGTTTAGGATAGAACCGGGAAGACGGGAACACGGAATCACGGTTCGTCAAAAGTCATCAAGAGTGTGTCTTTGAAGCTCTAATCCCTGCACATGATAAGAAATAAAACAAGAAACACCAACAGGGCTCCCCCTACACTTATGGTAAAGACAGGAAAGATAGATAGATAATTGGGTTGCCTCCCAAAAATTGATTGTTTATATTAACCGAGTCACGAGCCTGACTCGTCCCCGAATTAAATGGTCCATGGGGAAGCCTTGAATGTAATACCGGGATCAAAGACCTTGTCCTCGTTCCCGGAGGATATTAATGAAGGAGAGGCGGGAGGATAAGTCTTGAAAGGTAAAAAGGTTCTTTCAACATACGTATAGTATGTGAAATCATGATCCACGGGAGGTGGGGTGGGTAAAGGAATCACATTGTCATCCTCCAAAGACAATGGATGTTCAGCAGCAAGCGGCAAAGCCGTAAGGTTATCAATTATAAAATAATCAAGGTCACCTCCCGGGTCAAAGCACTCATCCTCGGTGATGGTCTCTAAAGGAGTGGATGAAAGGTGCTCGGGAGGGGGACTTGGGACAATGTCATCAAGTAGCAAATTATCAAAAAGGATATCCCCCTCCGTGTCATCATCCTTAATACTTGGAGGTATTGAGTGAATGTCGATTTCCTCTAGCAATGGGTCATTATTCTCAACGGTAGTGACAGATGGAGTTAAAGACGTGGGAGGATGGGGAGAAGTGAACTCTTCAATTTTAGCAATAAGAAGATGCACTTTCCGTAATCTGTCCCGGAGAATCACGTCTTCCACCTCATCTTCAAGAGCAAGTTCATCGGTGAACTTCTCGTAAGCCGGAGAGAATAAATCGTCATCGCCCGCATCTCCCGGTGGAGAATGAGAAATTTCAAAAGTGAAATTCTATTAGCGGGGAGAAGAATCGTCATCATTTGGATCGACCGCTTGCGTGAAAGTAACGTCGTCTTGAAGCTCCATAGCAGGTAAGTCACAAACCTCATCATCCAATAATTTGTCGAGACCAACATCACTAAGCTCATTCAACGAATCTAGATCCTTAGACGCAGTAGGAACATCGAGAGTAGGAGCAGCAACTTCAGAAGATTGGTTGAAAGTGTAGACATCATCGTCGTCGTCATCATCATAATAGATGGGACGAGTCCAGTTAGGAGTGACGTATTCGGATAACTCTTCCTTGATAACCTCCACATCTTTAAGAAGCTCATGAAGCAACTTTTGTTGTTCATCGCCTTGAGTATGTTCAATTGAACCTATTCTATCCCATGCTGTCATTAAACATTATGGTGTAGAAAAGAAGGGAAAACGACTAAATTGGCTCAAAAAGGTGTCGGTGGTTTCAAGATTTCTTCACTATCAAGCAAAGGTTGATTTTCCTGATGCAAGTCAGCTCGGAGTTGAGCTATACTTTCTAGAATATGGTTCAAAGAATTGAGTTGTTGGTCAAGACTAATTTGCTGAGAGGATTGATGATTGAGGGTGTGATGTGGGGGCTCAAAGTTATAGACACTGGGATGATAGCACGGAACTTTCTCAAAGACCATCGACGGATCACAAGAAGAAACATCGTGTGGGCCCCCATAAATATAGCACCACGGGTATGGAGAAAAATCCGGTGCTTCTTGTGGATAGCTATTACCATTGTCATAATTGTAACCCGGTTCTTGCCCGTGATTATACGGGTATCGAATCGGACATGAAACATGCCAATGAGAATCGCTTCCATAATAGATGCACGGGGGAACAGGAGGTGGATTCAAAAAGGACGAATTAGTCGAGTTGCACCATGGACAAAATCCGAATTGTGTGTTGTCGATATCGTTTCCGCACCCCTCACATGTACACCATTGACATGAGTCGTTCCCATATAATCGTCTCCCACACCCGACGCAATGGACATAAGAACCCATAAAGAAAAATAGATAAGCAAGAAGAATATTTTTGGTGCAAAACTTTGAAAAAGAAATGCTTTTTACGAATTTTCAAATGTTTTTGGGATTTTTGAAATTTTTTTTGACACGAAAAATAACGTTCACGAGTGAACGTATCCCAAAAGCCAACGCGTCTCTCACAAAAAACCGTTAATCGTCACGAAAAGAGCCGGCAGCGGCGCCATTTTAATAACTGATTTTTGGTTAGTTAATAAAAAGGTTTGTTGCAAGATCTTTGTTTGTGTTGCTCGTACCCAATGATATATGTCGTTGTTTCGTTCTCGGTATCTTCTCGAATCGATCACGGTTCAAAGTGGAAAAGTTGTAATTGGTAACTAAAAGGGGGAGCTTTTGATCTATATCTACTAAAATGATAAATGCTAGAAGTGATAAAATTAAACTAAAAGCAATTACTGAAAATAAAACTAGAGTTAAAATTAAACAGTAAAGTACCTAAACTTAGAAAAACAGTTGATGCGAAATGATTGCTTGATCCGGAATATTTTGAATATTTGGCTCATTCGGAATAAATCAGCTCATGCGGAATAATCCTAAAAAACTGCTTCATTCAGAATAATTAACACCACCTTCATTTGGAATAATCGTTGACCCGGAATATTTGCTTGATGCGGAATGAATGGTTGATCCAGAATAATGACTGATCCGGAATAAATGAATTGATCCAGAATGAAATTCTATCCGGAATAAATGAGTTGATCCGGAATAAAATTCTATCCAAAATAAAATAATAAGAAGCTTGATTCGGAATAATTAGTTTACTCGGAATAAAACTTGATCCGGAATAAAATAGTTGATCCGGAATATTAGATATTCCGAACCAAAGAGCTTGATCCGGAATATAATAGTTGATCCAAAATATTAGATATTCTGAACCAAATAGCTTGATCCGGAATAAAATCACAAAACCCTTGATCCGGAATATGATGTTGATCCGGAATCTGGGCAAGTTAGAAAACGCGAAGAACAGGGGAATGTTTAACACACGAATTAACCCAAAATCCACCAAGTTTTTAATCAAAACATAAATCAATTTAACCACTAATCATTTACCTATGATAAATATCAATCCAAAACAACAAAAACATAAAACCCACTTATTTTTTAAGATCAAACTCAATAAAATGAAACTTAGAACTTCGAATTAACAAGAAAAGGAAGAACAAGATGAAATAGAAACTTGTATTAAAGATTAAGATTCAAACAAACAAAATGGAAAGATTAACTTACAAGATTCTTGAATAAAAAGGACAAATGAAAAATCACCAAACACCCTAATGGTGTTGGTGATGCTACGAAATAGGAGAAAAACAAACAGAAAGAAAAACTGGTCTTAAAATGTGAAATGGGAGGAGTATTTGTAGACTTTCTCTTTGGTTGGTGAGTGGGCTTTCTCCCTTTCTTTTTGTCTTCTCGTCTTTTCAGAAAAGTAGACGTTTTTTATTTCGATTCGGGATTTGTCGACGAATAAATTCAACTCATCTTTTAATTTCTTCATTTAATAGACTTGAGTTCTTAGACATATGTAAATCTTCCATCTTCGGTCCTTTTCTTCGATAAATCTTCAAATAGGCCCATCGACTTCAAATCTTTTGCATCTCTTGGATTACAGACTTCGTCTTTTCGTCTTTTTCTTCGATAAAACCCGTGCAATCCCATGTTTTCTTCAATATTTATCCGGTTGGCTCTGAAAACATAACAAACACACAAACCACGCATAATTCCAAACAAATGAAATTAAATACGCGTTTTGGTCTCGTTTTAGCAAGAAATAAGTGGTAAAAGGATGGGTGTTTTCACACCTATCAGAAATCAATAGAAATAATGGAAATTGAAAGCTATCAGAATATCAGATAATCCCCTCAGTCCGAATGCTGGTCGGAATAGCAATCGGAATGAACAACAAACCAGTCGGTATCCAGATCGGAATGTGGCAAATGAATCTCGTCTGAATACATTAAACGACACTACAGTCGGAATGTTGGTCGGAATCCCAATCGGAATGTCAAAACCCCTTTCCGATCCTGTGATCGGAATAACAATGAAGTCTATCGGAATATAAATCCCTAATCAATTGGAACAATCGGAATGCTTGTCAGAAAGTGAAACCCCTTTCCGACAGATTTTGAATTCGAATTAAGAAGTTTTTAAGCTACTTTTAATAAGCCCAAACCAAGACCTAAGCAAATTAATAATAAGACGAACTAATAAGCATAAAATAAGAACTTTCAAAACTTTAAATAAGCAAATCTTTTAAGACAAACCATAAAAAGATGAAACTTTTTTAGAAAGATGAAAAGTAAATAAACTAAATACAAGATAAGCCAATAAGCATGATAAGCTCAAAGCTTAATCCATATAAAACTTAGATAGAAACCAAGAGATAAACTTTTTAATCAATCAAACATAAAGATTAAACAAAATCAGAGATGATTTTTGGATCAAATAAGTAAAATCAAGAAAGGTAGAAGAAGATTAAAGATAAAACCTTAACTTCAAATTGTAGATTAATGAATCCAAAATACAAGATTGAATTAAAACTTAAACATGAAAGAAAGAAAAGATGAAGTTTTAGTGAGAGAAAGTTAAACACTTTCTCTCTCTAAAGATAAAACTAAAGAAAGAAAAAATGAACTAGCTAAATTAACTAACTAACACCCTCCTAATGACACATTAGGAGGGTATATATAGGAGGTGGGGAGTGAATGTGTTGCTTCCTTCTTTCTTTTCGTCTCGACTCGATTTAAATTCTTTTTTTTTCTCGACGTCGTCTCGGGATTTGTCGATATAAATTGAACTTGTCTTATAATTTTCTTCTTCTATCAGACTTGAGTTCTTCGACTTCATTAAACTTCCGTCTTTAGATTTTTTCTTCGATAAATCTTCAGAATAGGCCTTGGACTTCCGTTTTTTTTACACTCTTGATCCTTTGACTTCGTCTTTTCTCGTTTTCTTCGATAAAAGCCCGTGATAGCCCATGTTTTCTTCCTTTTTCATATTTTTATCCTGAAACACAATAAAAACACAAACCACGTATAATTCCGACTTTTACAACATAAAATACACGTTTTGGTCTTGTTATTATTGGAAATAAGTGGTAAAAGGATAAGTGTTTTCACACTTATTAAATGCCCTACACTTGACCATTGCAATGCCCCCATGCAATGCATTAATTTCAATGCATAGTTTACATTTCTCATCATAGATAACCCACCTTGGCCTTTATTAAATACTAAACTTTAAGGAAATTAAAAAGATAGAAATATGTACAAAATAAGTAAAGAAATCAAAGACTTACATTGAGGTTTTGGCTGACATGAATGTTTATCATCCTCAAGTTTCACGTTCCCCATACGAAGCTTAAAAACGAGATCATTGTTATTATAAGTTAGCAAACTAACACGAAATCATGTGGCCCGATTATTTACTTAGACTCCCTTATTCCTAGGTGTGTCTCTTATTTTTTAATTTTGTCTTGAATGATCACGAGGATGCATTGTTTGAGTTATTTCGATAGTTATTTTGGCTGAAAATAAAGTGGGACGATTTAATCAATAGTTAGCTAAAGGATAAAATCTTTTAAAACTGCTTCTCAGGATCTCTTAAAGTTCATATCTTGGCATAACTCGCTTCATGATTTGAGACCTTTCTAGGACCGATATTTGGCAACGACTTCATACTTCGAATCTTGAGAGACGTTCTTGAAATTATGGTCTTCTCTTCATAATAGGAATTTCTTCACTTGAGGTTTTTGAGAGATTCTTCATATTTGGACCACGACTTCATACTTCGAACCTTGTTAGGGCCTTTTGGATAGACTTCTCCATGATCTTTAGGGGAGTATTTGCTTTTCGTCGTGTGTCTCGATCCTTCATATTGATTTTTGATAAATGATTCTTCACATCACTTGGGATCTTTAGCAACAAAATGTAGCCCTCATGTCTTGTTAGGACCTTTTCTGACTCGCCAATCTTCGCATCTCGCTTCAATAAGTTATGCCTTGGCTATGAACTCTAATTAATATCGAGCAACTTTTAGACGATCTTGTGCTAGAAGCTAAGTAACTTTTCAAATCCTACAACCTTATTTATTGCAAATAAATTTATTAGCAAGCGATGGGAGAAAAAGCTTATAATAAACTCACATAAATTCATGAAAGAATACCAAACTTATAATTGACTCTATCATCTCTCGTTCTCCATAATTTAAAATCTCAAGGAATGAGACTCATGGATGCTTAGCCTATTAAATCAAGTTTTGGGTTTTCAAGTCATCTATAGGATCTTGCAAATTCTTAGACTCTTTCAAGTTTAGAATTCGCATTTTAAAGTTTCCTTGATAAACGAATTTCTAGGATCAATTATAGGAACTTGCGAAAAGTTCTTGTTCTTAACCCGTAAGAGTTAAGACTTTCGCGTTTCAAAGTTCCCTAAATAAAAGCCTAGCAAAACTTGACTTAAACACGTTAAGGATACTAGCTAGAGTAAACTTAGATAAGTAAACTCGGGTTGAGTCAAAAGATTCACAACGTTAAAACATTAAAACCACCTTATTAAAATTTTATTCTAACACAGAAAGTAAATAACGATAAAAAAGGAAAATACTACTATACTACTAGACCAAAATAGATTAAAATTTTTGAAAAATGTCGAAAAATTAGATTTTCCGGTTAAAATAAGGACAAATTCATGGAAAAGCCCACTTACATCGATAGAAGTCCCCCTACACTTGACATAAACATTGTCCTCAATGTTTAAGCATGTGGGAGTAAACTCCCTACACTTAGGACATTGTGCACATTGTTTAAATCTTGCTAAGGAAAGGACAACTATAGTGATTTCAATGTGAGCATATAATATATGAAATATTGAATCACGACAGTTTAGGATAGAACCAGGAAGACGGGTACACGGGATCACGGTTCGTCAAATGTCATCAAAAGTGCTCTTTGAAGCTTTAATCCCCACACATCATAAGAAACAAGACAACAAACACATACGGGGATTGAATTACAATATATTGCCTGACTAGCAATACGGGGTCTTATTATTGATATTATGTTCGTGTTTTGGTTTACATAACCATATTCATATAACGGTTTTTATTTAAATTTATATAAAGTTATAAAACGTATTGTATGATGTTTCTACGACATTGGTTCGTATAATGGTTTTGAAGGCAAAAGCCTATATTATGATTTTGAAAAGGATTTGTATAAAATGTTTTTGGCTTATTTTATGGCCTACTACAAGGATTTGTACAAAAATGATTTTCGGTAATAAATATATACCGATGATATATTAATGGTTTTCATTAAACTCTATGAATTCACTCGGCGTTTTCGTTGACATTTTCTTTTAACATGTTTTATCTCAGGTACTTGAAGGTAATTCTCGGGAAGACAACAAGAATTCATGGCCCGCACTTAAATAACAATTTCCATTCAAATGTTTTGTAAAAATTGTATGAAATACTATGACTTGGGACCTATGTAAATTTGATATTCATGAATGGAAAATGCTTTATTATTAAACGACGCGATTTTAAGCGTTGTCTATGATTTGAGTAATGTGCTATCCCGTAACACCAACAAATCTTCCGCTGAACTATAGTATGAATATTTGGGGGTGTTGCAAAAACAGTGTAAAGCAAAGATTTTGTTGAAACAGTACTAGGCGGTTCCTTACGTAGGTCCGTGGTTCTTTATTGATAAGGAACCACAGGTTTGATATGGAACCGCGACCAGAGGTGTTCAAAAATAACACTTCCTCAAACTTTTGCTAGCCCAGATTTAATACCATGGTTTATCAAGCCAAAGTGAACCAATAATCAAAAAATAGGAGGCTATCTAATGCAGAAGATGCACAGAGCCATGCAAATTGAAATATCGATACCATGGATAATTAGGATTAAAATACTAGATAATCCAAACATAAATTGTTAGTTAAATAATACATAACATCCTAAGAATAAAGATAAAGGAGACAAAGATCAACAATCCAAACATATTTACACACATGTTAGTCACACAAGAGTGGTATATATAATTCATCTATGAGCATTTCCTCCTTGCCTTGATTCACTTCTGATTCGATCTTGGAGATGAAGATTGAGACAATACTGATAGTCTGAATCAATGTCTAGTGAGGACAATTTAGAGATAGATGATGACAAGTCATAACGAGAAATGAGAGAATTGTCTTGATAGATATTTTCATCTTCATTTTAATCATGCGTGGGAAATGAAGAGACATTCACTTCAATAGGAAGCATGACTCGATCTACGGAGTGAAAAGATGAAGGATTCAAAGGAGGATAGTCAAGAAGAACTCTCGTAAGAAGCCGTGAGAGAATCATGGCATAAGGAATAGTAGAAAGAGATCCATTGAGAAAAAATATTATTCTTCTAGATGAAAAATGCAAGGTTGTACGGAGTGGTGGTAGCAACACAATACAACATTTATGTAAGATAAGCGGGCACATGGTTGCGATTACCAACCAAACACATTGCATTTCCTCTAATGATTTTGGCCCAAGGGATCATAAAATCACTAAGATCGCTAGTTAGTAATTCCTAAGGAGTGAGAGCAAGAAATTATCCTTAAAAATTACCAAGAATAGAATGTTCATGAGGTGTAGAAGGGCACGAGAGATGGCCGAAGCCGAAGGAATCTCAGTCACATAATGCACATCAATAGGGGCTGATTCTAAGTGGTTTAAACCCAAAGCATCGGTGAACCTACATTGACCTTCGTATGGAACTCTGAGAATCTCACCAAATTCCTCAAGAGTGTACACAAAGGTTTTCCCCTTGATGTAGAATCTTATAGATAGACCATTGTTGATGCACATTAGTTTGAACGAGTTAAAGAATTCCATGAGGAAAAAAGGAAAGATTGGCTCATCTATATCAAGCAAACAATCAAAGCCAATGGTATTGAACATGAATCTAATAAAGTCATGTCCAAGAAGGTTAGAAGGAACAATACGTCCTTCATGGAAACAACGAGATTCAAGATAGTGATAAGTGTTTTGAAAAGAGCGAGTTTTATTTGACAAAGAAGGATTAGGTATGTATCTTATAGTAAGTAGGTGGTCATTTTGATATCCTGAAGTCATGGTAGTACCTAAAAATAACATATAGACATATTTTCCCAATTACTCATATGTTACATATAAATCAAAAAACAAAAAGATGAGAATGTGTTTCATCAATCTCTTGACAAACCAATGTTTAATACTTATCATTCTCATACTCACAATGGTCCTAGTTCATCATTAACAATGACACATTGACCATGTAAGATAAATACTGAACTTGAACATTGGTTTTTTCAAAACAAGGTTTTTAGGTAAGCATTTAACAATGGCATTACCAACTTGTTCATGGGTTCATATCAATTCCATCACTCAACCAAAACTATTTAGTCAAAATTCGGATTTGTTCTACAAATGGGTTTTAGTGAAATCTCAATGAATATGAACCTAAGGAATCATAGTAACAACACTATGTTAACTCTTATTCCTAGTAAGGTTCTAATTCAATTGTCAATTTTAAAAAGCCCCAATTATGAATGTATGAACCCTAGAACAAATTAGACGAAATTGAAAGAAATGACTTACAGATAATTGATCTTTGATGAAGGATGAGTGAAACCCAGAAATCGAAATCAATTAATCTTGAGTAATTGAAGGTTTTGGAAAAACAACAATGGTGGAAAACTGGGTGTTTTCGTCGTTGTGTGTGTGAAGGAGAGGGAAGGTTTTGTCTGAAAAATATATATTAATAAAACTGGCGCTTTTGCGAAGATTCTGCCCACAGTTCCTTATCGATAAGGAACCGCGCATTGGAACCGCTCTAGATAAGGAACCGCCTAAAGTGGTCGGTTTTTATCAAAGAAAAGCAAAGAATTTTTGAAAACCAAAATTTTTAAAGTACTTAAAAATATATCTTAAACCTTTTAGAATATCATTGGACCACCACAACACTAGGTAATAATGACTCGTTGAAGGATTACG
Source organism: Glebionis coronaria (assembly GCA_025667525.1). Lineage (NCBI taxonomy): Eukaryota > Viridiplantae > Streptophyta > Magnoliopsida > Asterales > Asteraceae > Glebionis > Glebionis coronaria. The sequence continues at coordinate 221,820,090 of CM046879.1, forward strand.
AGTTGAATCGAGATAGGAAAAGACCGAAACGAACAAACGACTACTCATAGCAAAGAATCAAAGGGGAGAGTATTCAAGGGAAGTGACTCAAGACCAAGAACATTGCTCAAGAGACAAATGACATTCTTTAAATCGAGGAGACGAAGAGCTTGTGTCATATATAGTGGTTTTAGACGTGCCTTTTCGGTGAAAGTCTAAACGGATTTGGTAATGAATTATACCAAGAAATTTTGATGCATAAAATAAGATCATTTTCAAGAGTAGTCTTATTCTATTTCAAAACTTGCGCAAAGTATAGATTCACTTTCTCTCCCACATGATCGGATAATTATTGCTAGAATTAACAATAACAATATCCTTGGAATATTTCAATTCCAAATGTGTAAAATCCACCTACAACTTAATGAAGTAGTTTGGTATCTCAAGGGATTCACTAATCATCCTAGAGATGAGCTTAATTGCACAAGTTACACATGATATTGGGCCTACTAACCGTAAGGGTACAAACCATAGAAATCATGCTTGATACTTTAAGCTTCTACTAACTCACCCTACATCTCCATAGTGAGTCGATTATCCAAGCAATGAAGGTTTGAGAGGGAAAAAAGAAAGAATCACAAAATACAAATAAATGTCAAGGCAAGGATGCCAATAACAAGCATATAGTCAATTAATGATCAAAAGAATGATCAATAGGGCGTGTGGAAGAACGAAAGTGTACCTTGGCCAAAAATTGCATTCCAAGCTTTCAAGGAACCAATGCAAAGCCCAAATATGACTAATAGTGACTACTAAGTCTTCAAGGACTAGTATCACTCCTACCCATCTTGATATCATCATTCAATGATGTTGGAAATCAAAGAAGATGAGTCTTCTATAAGTGTAAGTAACTCAATCCATAATCAATAGAATGATTTATCTTCATGAGTACCTACACATAACAAGATGCAAACTAGTAGATACATTTAAAGAGTAAATCTAAAATGTATTAATACTACTAATCTAAATGAGATGCAATATTAACAATTTAAAAGGCTTATTTTCAACAAAAAATAGTTTTGACCAAAGAAAAACTTTAGTACAACTTAACCTTCTAATTTGAGGAGACAATGGATCGATCCATGTTTTAAAGTACAGTATACTTCAAAGATCTCGTGTCACCATCGCTCTGATACCAATTATAGAAACTAGAATGGGGGGTTGAATAGTTTCTCATCAGTTTATCTCCTAATTAAAATTCCTTTCAATTAGATGAGTGCACAAAACTATCTTTTACTTGAAATCTAGTTTCATAATGATTAGGTTCAATTTTAATGCATTAACAATGTGTAGTAAGTATAATGATAATGAATGTAAGGAATGAGTAAGGAAAGAAACAACCTAGTAGGAAGACACCAAGATTTATAGTGGTTCGGCAACGAGGCTCTATCCTCGTTCCTACTCCACTCCTCGAGTACACCTTACTCGAGATTTCCACTATATCCACAAGATCCCTTCTTGGCGGAGAAAACCTTACAACGTCGCTTATAATATTTTCCGACACTAAGCTAAATTCTGAGAACTAATCTTAGCTAGGACCAATCTACACAACGTCGCCCACTTCACCATTTTACGACACAAGGCTAGATGTCGAGTTGTAATCCAAAGCTAGAACCAATCTTCACAACGTTGCCTACTTCACGATTTTCCGACACAAGGCTAGATGTCAAGTTCTAATCCAAAGCTAGAACCAATCTTCACGACTCTTCACTTTGAAGCTAAGTGAGAACTTCACACAACACAACTACATATCACTTTATAGTTTAGTGAGAACTCACAAGACACAAACACATCACTTTATAGTTTAGTGAGAACTAACACAAATAATTCCAACTCAACTAAACATATCTAAGTACACACATGTAGCTTGGATCTACACAACACAAATCTAAGCACACACATGTGCAATGAATTTACACAAGTCTAATCCAAGTATTCACATATAGCTTGGATGAACACAACTAGTCCAAGTATTCACAAATACATTGGATCTACACAAGACACAAATAAACAAATGATGAACATGACTTGATCTTTAGGAGAAGGTGATCTTCATCAATGCTACATCTTTAATCACATCACAAGTGTGTGAGTGATATTATATTTGGACAAGGTAAAGAAGGAGATCAAGAGGATAATCATGAGTAAAAATACATAACAAATTAAGTGATCATTTACAAATGACTAGGATTAGATAGGAGAAAGAAGGCTGAAAGAGATGTCCAAAAAGGGTTAATGAGAATGCAGATTTGATCCACTATTTATAGAAGAAAAATGCCAACGGCTATCTGGGGTGGTTTCTTATCTACCCAGGCGGTTTCTTATCGATAGGGAACCGCGTAGGCACTTAAAGAACCACGGGTAGTAGACCCTCCGATCCTTTTTGTCTTCTAGTAAATTTGAAATATCTGAGGATGTTTAAACCTTCAAAGGATATTCTTATGGCATTTGGAATATGCCATATTCAAATTTACATTTTCATTTTAATAAAACATTTTCTTAAAAATAAAGTTTATTAAAAATCTTTTGTTACATTTGACAAAAGTGAGTTTTAAGGCTAATCAGTTTTATGATCACTAAGCATGATTAAGATATGTTTGTGTAATGATTATTACCTTGATGATAGTGTTTGTTAGATAATTTGTTTTATGATTGTGTTTGACAATAAATGTCTTTGTAATTTGTCGTGATCAAAACTAAGAAAGATTAATTAATACTAACAATGTTTTTAAGCATTGCTTTCTATTAACACTAGGGTTTCTAATGGAATTTAGGGCATCATAGATATATTTGAGATGTTCTTATTCATAATGTACTTATTAAATTACTTTTAGATCTTAAAATTGATATATACACTATGTTTACAACATATAGGAATATGTTGAAGTGGCAGTTTAGGTAATGAGAATATATTTATCTTACCAAGTAAGGTACCAAAGCAAAAATTTACAGTCAAATTTTCATATTTATTTAAACATAGCACATAACACATAAGTGATATTTGAGGATTGTCAAACTTTAGTCTATCTTGAATGATTTCTTCAGTGTGTGTTAATTGTCTTTCCTACAACTTGGCCTTGGCTTCTTCAAAATCTTCTTCTAACTTCTCAAAATCTTGTTGTATGATTATTCGGTCCTTCAAATTTATCTTTAATATCTTCAATATGCTCGGGAGAAAGTTTTTTTAAAATAGGGTAGGATATCTTTAAATTGTTGTTTAGAGCTATTTTTAGGTGAATTTCTAAATATAGGGTAACGTGATGGATAAATTTGATGATCAGGTGTAAAATCTATTTCTTCATTATATGCTCGTATAACTTACAAATAGGGGTCATCATCAAAAGGAAAAACATTTCTTGGGATTGTCTAATATTTGGATGAATTTTCTGAGGTATCATAAGGATTATTTGTTGAAAGATTGAAAATATACTTTGTGAAATCGTCTGGGATACTTGCAGAACGTGAATCTTCAGAATCTGATAAGATGATAATAGGAGGAAAATAAGAATACATATTTATGGAGATGTCGATAAATAACATAACTTATTTATATCATAATTAACATTATATTACGTACATAAACATAATATCATTTACACATTGTCCTGAACGGTAGCAGTACTGGTATTGGCATTACATCATTCTTGCAGCAGCACTACATTGGCACGGAGGACTTTCTTGAAATTATTTTAAAAGTAGTTATAGTCAAGATTTTAATTCTTGAGTTCTATAACCATGGCTATGATATCAATCTATAATAACCTCATTTTTACCTTAACTCAACGGAATATCAATTTGGCATATTACTTCATGAAACACAAGTCATAATAATAGAAAACAACTAAAAAGAGTGATTAAATCAACCTTATTTATATATCATTAAAAAAACTAGAGTTTTAAAATATGAGGTTCCCAAAATCTATGATAATAATTTTAAGCTCATGCCTCTTTATGCCACCTTTGTGTTGCTCCATGCTATCAGTCATAAATTCCTGAAATATATGCTTAAAAGTTAACACAAAGGTTGAGTGACTTCATAGGTTTGCAATAATAGTTTTGACTACATGTCTACTATTTTTAGCTACATTAGTATTCGCTCACATAAATCAGTATTTTCTTGCACTAAGCTCATCACATCAAAACTAACGTGAATTCACTGAAGTAACCGTCATGACAGGAGACATGACGAGTAACCTACAGGTCTAGGTTATCCATTAATTCTAATAAAGTATGCTCGATTACCCACACGAACATGTAACACAAACAAGATTCGTTAAACCCAAATAGATCTATTTACCCTATTAGCGCACACGGATGTGTTTAATGACCCATGAAATTTGGGAAACAGTTTTGGCGCTCGTGCAATAACATATTTTAGTAAAGTCATACAGTTCAAAAACACATGTATTCCAGTTTTAGCATATATCCTCCCTCGTAGGTTTTCAAATCATTCAGAAAGCATTAAAGGTGAGGCTATGAACTCACTTGGCATCCACAGATTTTGAGCTATATCAGATATATTTCATTTATATTTAAACAGCTTGGTCTCACAAACAAAAACTTAGTCTCACACAAACCTGGTTAACATATTTTGTATAGTATCATGTCTTTAATCTTGAGTTTAATACTTTTAAGTATTAATTAGGTATTCTTTGATTTGTAAAGTGTTTTAATTATAGCATCATTGTTCGGGTAATCATACTTAGAAGCCATTTTATAAACGTTTGAAGAGCGAGGGCACATTAAATCGTAAACCCAACCACTCAGTCAGGACGTAATATCGAGATGGAACATCTTTGTACAAAGTTCCCTACTAACACCCCCATTTTTACCTTAGTGGAGCGGAATATCAATTTGGGGTATTACTTCATGAACCACAAGTCATAATAATAGAAAACAACTCAAAAGAGTGATTAAATTGACCTTCTTTATATATCTTTAGAAAGATCAGAGATTTACAATATGAGGTTCCCAAAATCTATGATAATAATCTCAAGCTCGTGCCTCTTCATGCCATCCTTGTGTTGCTCCATGCTATTAGTTATAAATTCTTGAAATATATGTTTAAAAGTCAACACAAAGGTTGAGTGAATTCATAGGTTTGCAATAACAGTTGAATACATGTCTACTATTTTGAGCTACGTTACTATTCGATCACATAAATCAATATTTTATTGCACTAAGCTCATGACATCAAAACTAACGTAAATTCACCAAAGTGACCGTCATGATAGGAGATCATGACAAGTAATCTACAGGTCTAGGTTACCCATTAATTCTAATAAAGTATGCTCGATTACCCATACGAACGGGTAACACAAACATGATTCGTTAAACCCAAATAGATCTATTTACCCTATTAACACACACGGATGTGCTTAATGATTCATGAAATTTGGGAAACGGTTTGGGCACACGTGCAATAACATATTTCAGTCAAATCATACAGTTCAAAAACACATGTATTCCAGTTTTAGCATATATCCCCCTCACGGGTTTTCAAATCATTTAGAAAGCATTAAAGGTAAGGCTATGAACTCATCTGGCATCTGTAAAGTTTGAGGTATATCAGATATATTTCATTCTTAATTAAACAGCTTGGTTTCATAAACAACAACTTGGTCTCACACAAACCTGGATTAATACATTTTGTATTGTATCAAGTCTTTTAAAACTTTTAAGTATTAATTAGGTATTCTTTGATTTGTAAATTCTTTAATTATAGTATCATTGTTCAGGCCATAATACTCAGAATCCAATCTATAAACGTTTGAGGAGCAAGAGGGCACTTTGAATCATAAACCCAACCACTCAGTTAGAACATAATATCGAGATGGAACATCTTTGTACAAAGTTCCTTATTACATGATAAATTCATTACTTTCTTCAAATGATAAGTATAGTATAATATACATACTTTATATCCTTTAGTTTCAAAGTTGGCAAAAATGGTCCGTTTAGTTTAAGTTTAGCTTAATTATACTTTTAACCCTTTAAGTACATAGTTTAAGTATTTACAATTTCAACCTTCTAAATTAACCTCAAGGTTTCAAACTTAATAATTTTAATCCTTATAGTTTTCACTTTAGTAAAATGACACTTTTGGCCTAAAATGTTTATAGTTTCAAAAATGACAGTTTTAGTCCCCAAACATGCTTAAAATTACATAACAACCTCACAATTATTCAAAAAGATCTAGGAACTTAAAATAAAGATTATAAAAATATTTCTAATCATAATAACATTATTTTTCCATATCTATAGATTTTGAAATGGATTTTAACTCATTATTTCATGTAGATTACAAAACTATGGTTTTATTACATCTTTAGCTTATAACCTCCATTTTAGATGATTATACGAAATTATACTTTTTGGAATAGCTTATTATGATTATAAATAAGTTTATTAAAGACTTATAACATCAAAATAAATTATTGAAAAGAGTGGATACTTACAAACAAGAAAAATAGAATTCTAGGGCTCCTAATGGGGCATATGGACAATATCTTCTTTACAACTCTTCAAGAAATCTTAGAACCTAATCTAATACTTGTTACTGATATTAGGGACTTCTTAGGGATTCAATGGTGTCTCTAGAACAGAATGTTAAGGTAGAGAAGTTGGTAAGTGAGGGATGATTTCAAATTGAGGCATAAGGTACCTATTTATACTACTTTAAAGCCTTAAGCTCCATGTTTTGCATCTAAACGTGTAAGAACAGGAGAGTAGTGACTAAGAGAAGCAAAGGAAGTCTAAGTAAGTCTAGGAATAAACTATGGAAGCTAGAATCAAAAATATCCCAAGTTATGGTTCATAATAGGTCACGGCATATTATTGATAAGAATGGTGATGTGTAGACTTCAAGTAACTTATCCACCTACTTAAAAATATCTAAAAATACTTATATGATCTGATCCTAATTTTGAATTTGGGAGGGAAAGGTTTTAAACAAGTTTTTGGAGGGAAAAACTAGTTGGATCATAATCTATGGCTTGTAACTTTGTAAATCTTGTAATTAAGGGTTTAGAAATGTGATTATTGATGTATTAGGGTATAATTAGGGTTTACACATTTTAATTAAGAAGTTTGGGTCCTTGTTTTGAAGTTTAATTAAGGTTTGAAGTGAATCTGGAAAGAAAACCTAGCCAGATTAGAGTTTCTAATGATCTAGGTTCAATCCTTGTTAAAGCCATTATTCTTTATTTAGATACTGATTTAAACTAAATTTATACCTTCTACATTATCTCTAATGTGTTCATGAAGTCTCTACATTAGTTTTACAAAGTTATTCTAAGTAAACATGTCCAAAGGATGATAATACCTATTTTAACCTAATTTACAAGTCGTGCATTAAAATGTTATACCTTGTTCTTTAGGGTACTTGCATATTGCTCTAAGATATTTTTTTAACCTAAATGTAATGATATCAATTTTGATAGACTTGTTCTAAAAGACTAGGTATTGATTCTAAGTAAAATGCTTACTATAAGAGTTTTCAGGTCATTAAGCCTAATGACTTTGTACTTTGGGTAATTAGTGTTTATATCATTATGTAAACTTATTCTATGTCTTATATGGTATGTTTATGACTTCTAATGATTCTACACATTTAGTTTAAAGGTTTGTATAGGGTAATCATAACCTAGGTGCAATTAGGTTAGCCTATGGTTCTATGCTTAAATAACTTGTACATTGTGCTTTAGGAATTTGTAACTTAAACTGAGATAAATGTATGATCTTATATGATACTTAGTTGAGTTTTATAATTGGTTACAAAATATTAGATCTTAATTCCATGTGAAATTTATATTAGGTGCTAATCTAGGTTAATAGGTCTTAATACTTGTAATTAGCTTTAGATGACTTGTAATTAGTATTTTATGCTCAAATATCTACATATATCATATATTATAACTTTTGCATTTGTATTTGATATTCATATATAGATATTGTATAGTTATATTACTTGAAACTTAAGTTTATAAGGGATTTCTAGGGTTTCTAAGGTAATTTAGGGCATCATAGTTATATTTGAGATGTTCTTATCAATATGGTATTTATTAGATTACTTTTAGAACTTAGACTTTATATATACATTATGTTTACAACTTATTGGAATATGTTGAAGTGGTAGTTTAGGTAGGAGAACACATTCATTTTACCATTTAAGGTACAAAAGCAAAAATTTCCAGTCAAAATTTCATATTCATACAATCATAACATATAACACATAAGTGAAATTTCAATATTGTCACAAAATACTACCTCTAACTACGAGCCCGTTACTTTATATGGTTAGAGTGAACGATCCTTTCAAATACGTAAAAACGTATTTCTAACAATAAACTAGATTGATGAACTGATTAATTGAAGGACACTTTTAATTAACATGTAGATTGATGTTGTATTTTTCATCAATAGTTAGTCTTGTTCATCAATTAATGATGTTCATCATTTCATCAGCAAGAATGGTGAATTGACAAACAAGACTAACGGATGAACACTTATGAACCTGTATATTGATGTTGTCTTGTTCATCAGTTGGTTTTGTTGATTAGTTAGTGCTGCTGAGTGTTTTTGTTATTTTTCTAGTATTGTAAGTGTGTATGGCATGTCATATATACTAGTTTAGGTGTTTATCAAGCGCTTGTGCTTGAGGTTAATGTGGTACTTTTGCCATATTGCATATGTACTTCAATGCTTTTTGGTGTAATATATTTGACCGGGGTGGTAGTCCCCTTTACCTAAAAAATCCATGTTGTTCATAAGTCATATTTCATCATTAAATACGATTAAAACGTCATTGTCCCCCTAAGGGAGGTCACACCGTTTTACAAAATCTTAAACCTGGCAACTATGATTGAGTCTTTGATCTTGTGATTGCAAACTTCATTTGTTTGCTTGTGAATATGTTGATGTGATCTTTGACTTTAGGAGAGAGCACGTTCCTTGCCTTGAACTTGTGTAATTCTTGCCTCCTTGTGTAGTTGTGACTTCTGAGCCGACAAACTCATACTTTGTTGATTTCTTGAAAGCTTCCAACAATCTTCCTTCATTTACTTGAAATTACATCTTGACATTAAGGAAGATGTTTATATTAGTGCACAACATAATCCTTAAGCTTTAGCTTTCTTGAATTCTTTAATGTCTTTAACTTTTAGTATGAGCATGCAGCGACGACTTGTTCTTCAAATAGAACACCGCAACGCCACGTTATTATTACGCTGCATAAGATAGTTAGCAACAAAACACAGACATGGATAATATGGCTTTGTCATTTATCCTAATTCAGTAGAATTTTACCTCCAGCCGACGAAGACCGTTAGACGTTATTAGATACCGTACCTATGATAGGTAGATTCAATTAAGAATCTCGTTGACAGGATTTCGTGGCTGTACTAGCCTGTTATCTTTATCGGATTATCTCAAAGCAGACATCACGGTAAGAGTGAATCATTTTGATAAGAATTATCCACTTGATTGAAGCCATCAATCCAGATTCCTGGAACAAGTTTGATTCAGTTAAGAATCGTATCATCATTTCTTTCCAGTTGTCACAAGCTCGATTCATACATAATCTTACAGGTTACCTATCGTAGTGTTGTTTGATGTTAACACTAGAAGGATTTCCATTCGTCCTTGTGAAGAGTATCACTCTAAATGTTCTGGAAAGATCATATGGATTTTGATTCATGTAGAATCGCACAAGTCACCTATCATGAGCTTGTTGATGTTTACTCACGCAGGATTTCTATCTTCATTGTGAATACTTGCATATCACTCAAATGTTCTGACAAGATCATTAAGATTTTATGTAGGACTCTTAAGATCTTTCTTACTTTTCATAGTGTGTGAATAAATAAGGAAATATCTAATAATGTCCTAATCAGATTAATGATGTGGTCTTAAATGGCTCTAGACTCGATCGTGTATTTTGGATTTTTAGTGATCGAAGGCTGGAGAGGAGTCCCACCTTTTCAATACCAACTTACTCGGAGTGAGCAAGCTGATAGATAATGTGTTGAACTCTATGTGACTAAAATAAATATCTTTTAAGAGATATCTGAGTTAGTTGAAAAATGTTGTGAATTACTTCACCGGGTCCATGATGTTTATCTTCAATACCGAGCATCATAAAAAATGATCTCGATAGCATATGAGTTTACCCAGTTTATGCCTAAGTTATAAGGAGGGCTTCTTTCTTTACGCCCTTTATCTTTATAATTCTTTTTCATTATTCAACCCCTAAAATTCTTATCAATACATCATCACTAGCACCTTGTTATGATCGTTTCAGTGCTAGCTTAAGTCATTAGTTGGCATTCAGCTACATTCACATTCTTACTCCTCCTTTCCGAAGGACTGCTATTTCTAGCTATGGAATGTCCTTGGGAAGACCGATCCGGTTCTAGAAGAATCATTAGACTTTAACATGTCCAACCATCCTCATGTCACCACAATTGTCATTGTCGTGAGATAAATATGTGGGCAAGTGTATGTCACCATGAAATCCATTTTGATTACCAAATCCATTTGCTCCCCCTTCACATATGCTTTTATTTTCGAAAACATTTCGCATATGTTGGGATGAGCCAGCACATTAAATCAAACTATTATATTGATTAATCTCATATTAAATCACATTTTCTCCCCCTATAAACAATATTAACCGAATCAATATTTTGATATCGATTGATTTAATAAAAAATTAATAAAATTGGCAAGAAAATGCGAGATCAATTATCTTCACGATTTTCACAAGCTCCCCCTCAAATTAATGAGGGTTAATATGTAGTGTTTGGGTATGTGATTTTGAAAGATTTTGAATTTATGAAAAAATCTAGGAAAAAATCATATTCAAACACTTCATATGCCATATCACAAGTCTAGGCCATAAAAATCACATATTCACAATTTTACCAATTACGAGGCTTAATCTGAAAGATGAGAACATCGTACGATAGAATCATGTGGTTCTTTTGAATAATGGTAGATTTCCCATAATATCACGCTAGAAGTTGTCTTAGCTTCCCCAAAAATTGGAAATCCTTTCTTGAATAGATGTAGAACTCTCATGTAAGCGACGTCTAATATTATGAATACTTGATAATTGCCCCCCCCCCCCAATTGTTTACCCGTTTTTTATTTAAAGAACTATAGTCGTTATTTGAGTAGTCACCTTGTCGTGTGTGTTGGCACTGATTCTTTGGGAATATAACTTTTTCTCCAGTAGGATTTCTAATATTTTTATAAATAAGTTCACTGAAACGTACCTTAATTTGTGTAGGGATTTTGTAGTAAAGTAAACACAACCCCTTACACACAACCCTTTACACGGTTATGAAATAAAACATGCCCGAGAAAATTAATTCTCGTTGAGAGGTCAATTTTTCTTAAAAAATACTTGCCTTTAAGATGAAGATCAGGCTACTATCTGAAACAATAACACGCCATTTTTTATGAGTTTAAAATATTTTTAACAATAACTCATGACAGAGAAAAATGAATTTCTCGTTTTTAAGGATAACTTATCTTAATTAAAAGATACACTTACTGTAACACCCCATTTGGATAAATGGATCGTTACGTAGTAATTATGGCGTGTCATTAAAGCATGCAAGGTAAATGTCTAAAACATTAAATGACAATAAAGGAAACCGGAAACAAACATCGGTTCCAACATAAGCTCCAAACACAATGCATAAGTATTGAAATGTATGAAAGGAATAAACAATGTCCAGCACAACAAAAGTATCTAAATAAATTAAAGAATTGAAGACAAGGGAGCCTCCATCCAAATGCACGTACTCTTGGGGATCCTAGCTTTGCCCTTTAGTACCTGTCGTATTGGGACATAGAACGAATATGGCTGAGCAATACGCTCAGTGTGCAGATACATGACCATGAAATGTAAAGCATAAACATAATCAAGAAATGAAATGAAATGAAATGAAGTACAGTGAAATAAGTGTATGTTCTGGAAAACCTGGTGTAAGTTTATAAAACTGTTTTATATTCTGAAAAGACTTATGTTTATTTTATACTGAAAACTGTATTTTAAATATGCTAGGAGCCCATATAGGTCATGTGGTATCAACGTGTATGAATACTTAGAGGGGTGACCTCATCATGAAATTAGAGCGGTTGCCTCTAATTAAAATAGTATGGGTTGGATGGATCTGCTCCATGTAACAGATGCAAGGCACACACCGCAGTTACCATGTAATCTTGCTAAACTTGTCCTAGGATGCACGCATTCGCCCCACACGATAATAATAAAATAGGCCAAATAACTGAAAGGGCCGCTTCGAGCAATCGCTCTCACTGTAGAAGAGTCATAACACCGTTGCCTCTAGTGTTATGGTTATGGTACCTCCATAACTAGGTGGAACTGGCATGCATGTATATAGCTCAGGCAATCTAAAATATTAATCATATAATTACTGTTTGTGTTTGAGACACGTATCTACTGAGGAAAACAGATGGCTGGAAATGGGTAAATCCTAGTATAGGAAGAGAGTGTCCTTACTGAAGGACGGAATATCCATACCTTATGTCCAGTAAATGAAGACGAAAACGAATGTAGAAGGTCACTCTGACTTCACGATAGCTACATAATGAAAGGGACATGAATAAGTTGTATGTTTTACTTATACATACTGTTTATTAGTTTACTTGGCGTGTTCTTAACTTGTTTTACTTGTTCTTGTTTTATCATGTGATTCTTAATATTTCATGTGAAACCCGCATGCTTTTACCATGAATAGTACCCTTAGGATCGTACATACATGATTAGAACTTTCCTTTTATAGCACATTTATGTTTCATAAACAACAATTACAAGTATTACGTACGTGTTATAACACGATAAGTATTTATTACGTATGAACACACGAAAAGTTTTCCAATAATTATAATCACGAACATGCGAACATGAAATCATGAACGTAAATTAATCACGAACTAATATTACGTATGTATATATATTTATTACAAACACGAATAACTGAGTCGCGATCGATAACTAATTAGAACACGTAAAGTACGAAAACGAGAACACACTATTATTTTAGACAAGGAAAAAGGTACGGGTTACCCCATGTGGGGCCCCCTACCCGCTGCTACACAAGAAACATGGGCTTAGCCCATGTAATTTTTACTAAACAAGGGATTAAGGGAAAAACATGTTCATTTATCACAAAATCTAGAAAATAATTAAAATCCTAGTTTTCTTTTTCTTCTCTTTCTTTGTCCGCCGGATTTAAGAACACCAAAGGGGTGTTTGGGTTGATTTTGATCTTGGAATTTTTTTACAAGGATCGTTGTGTGTTCGTCCTCATTCGATTTACGTAATCGGTATAACCTTTAACCTTTTCTTTTTATGTTTTGATTTATTGAAACACATAAAATCATGATGTTTTTAATTAAACTAATTAAAAACAAGTATTTAAACATGTTAATAATCATGGGGTTAAATCAATGAAGGGTTTAGGGGTGTTTTTGTTGTGGCCGACGCCTAACCGAGCCCCAAGGGGATCTCGGCTTGGCTTATTTTGCACCACCGAGACCATATGGTCTCGGTATGGTGGTGATGGTGTCACGGCAGCAGCAACGTTAAGGGAACCCCGACCTCGGTCGGGGTATGGTGATGGTTACGGTTCCGGTTCATGGGTTTTAATCACGGGTCTGGTTCATGAATCATTTTTTTTAGGTTATGATTTTTACATGTTATGTTATTTTTTTAAGACTTAAATTAAATTAATTAAAAGCATGAACATGATTAATTTAATTTACATGACTTAGGTTATTAATTTAATTATTAATTCGTGAATTTTAACCTAAGTATTTATCTTTAATTAGACTATATAATTAATTAATTATTAAAACCATGACTTATAATTAATTAATTTACATGACTTAGGTTATATTATTAATAGATAATAATACATGTTTTAACCTAAGTATTTTATCTTTATTTAATTAAAATCATATTATATTTAATTAAATACTTTAACCTATAGTTTATTTAATTTACATGAAATATATAATAAACTATACTATATAATTACATGACTTAGAATAATAATCAGAAAACACTTAAGCTTATATAATTAGCTTAATTATCCAGCTTATATCTAATTATGGAAACTTCTTATTTTTAGAAACTTATTTAATTAAGGCAGCTAATCTATTTATGGAAACTTTCTATTTTTAGAAACTTATCTATTTTAAGCAGTAATTCTATTTTTGGAAACTTTCTATTTTTGGAAACTTTCTATTTTTGGAAACTTTTTATTTTTGGAAACTTTCTATTTTTGGAAAATTTCTATTTTTGGTAACTTTCTATTTTTGGAAACCTGCTATTTTTAGAAAGTTATTTAATATTACACAACAAGTATAATAATACATGAAATAAAAGTAATACTTAATTAGAATAGACAGAATATATGATAAACACAGTATAAAGCTTAAATTAGTAAAACATGACATGAACATATAAAACAAGCTAAGACATGATATAAAACAAGTTATGTACTCAATAATCAGATACTTATACACGTATGTATTTATGTAGCATTAGTGAGACCGAAGTAGGACTCTCTTCCGTTCGTCTTCTTCGTTCACTGGACATAAGGTACGGATTCTCCGTCCTTTCAGTATGGACATTCTTTCCTTATTAGGATTCCCCGTATGCAACCAACTATTTTCCATAGTATATGTTTTATATGTTTTGATTGCTTATGCTTAAATTTGAATACCTAAAGCCAAATACATGCATGACCAGTTTCACCTAGTTATGGAGGTACCATAACCATAACACTAGAGGCACTGGTGTTATGACTTCCCTACGGCGGAGTGATTGCTCGTGGCGTCCCTTTCAGCTTTTGGCCATTTATTATATTATCAGGTGGGGCGTATGGGTGCATCCTAGTTACATGTTTTCAGCAGATTACTCAGTGTGAATGTGGTGTGTGCCTTGCATCCTTCACAAGGAGTTGATCCCTCCTACCCAAAACAAGTATATTAAATTAGAGGCAACCCCTCTAATTTGCATGACGAGGTCACCCCTCCAAGTATTCATGCACGTTGATATTTCATGACCTATATTTGCTAATGGTAAAATATGTTAAACAGTTTTTACCAGATAAACATAAGGCTTTTCAAACTATAAAACCAGTTTTACTAAGATATAACCGGGTTATTCAGGACTTAGTTTCTTCTGCTATTTCATGCTTATATGCTTATATTATTCATGCTTTACTTGTACATCTGTGCACTGAGCGTATTGCTCAGCCGTTTTCCTTTTCATGTTCCCAAAACGGCAGGTACTCAGGGACGCTCGTAGACTTTAAGTGTACGTGCATATGGACTGGAAGCTTTCTAGCCTTCTTTACTTTATGCATTTATCTATACTTTGATACTCATTTCCATGGACATTGTTTAGTCTTTCATTTACAGTACTTATGTTTGTGTGTGATGAGTTCTACCTTTGGACTACCGATGTTTGATTTCGGTATTTCCTTTATGGTCATGTAATGTTTAGACATTTATCCTTGTATGCTTTGGTGACACGCCATAATCACGCGTGATATTCTATTTATCAAAACGGGGTGTTACAATAATGGTATCAGAGCCAAGGATTCGACCTGTAGGCTCTCAAAACATGACCTGTGATTAGTGGGTAGTCACTATGGTCTTCCTATAACTGACAGTCGGTTTTCATGCATTCATCATTTTCATGCATACATATATATGTCATTGTCGCAGGTTTATGACTAAGTAATGGTTGGTACAGGACTGGCCCTATTTAGTCGCATGTGTTTTATCGAAACTTTTAAATTTGGGACCGACACATAGGCGTCCCCTCGCCATGTCTTTTATTTTGGGTGAACTGACTATAGGCGTTCACTCTCGAGCATACAAAAGTTTTCATAAAACTGCGTCATGCATTCATGTACTAGTTTTCCTACATAAAATTTTTCTCATGATTTATTGTTATAAATATTTTTCATGTATATATTTTATGTTTTAATCAGTTTAATCATGTATTTTATGTTATACTGTCAGATGGTTCTCACACGCGAACAAGAACAACTCAATGTAGCAATCCAAGCTGCAATGCAAGCTTTTCTTCCTCAGCTAAGGAACGAAATCAGGGTTGAGGTTTAGGCTGCCAACAATCAGCAGCATCACCCAGCACCTCCTCCTCCTCCAGTGACATTGGCAACATGGCTGGAGAGATTCAACAAGCTCCGTCCTCTAGCTTTCGAGAGAACAGATAGCCCCAGTGAAGCTGAAAGCTGGTTGGCTCACATTGAGAAGATCTTCGATGCTATGGGCTGTGACCCTGTCATCAAGTCGAGGTTGGCATGCTACCGGTTCAAAGGCGATGTGTTAAATTGGTGGTTAGCACTGAAGCAGTCTGCGGGAGGTAATAATTGGGTGGCTGGTTTGACATGGGCTCAGTTCAGAGATAGGGTGATGGAGCAGTTATTTCCCAAGGCTGAGCAAGACAAGCTGAAGAGGGAGTACCATGGGATCCGATAGAGAGCTGGGGAGAATAGAAACGAGTTCATGCAGCGCTTTCTTCGCTTGGTGCAGCGGCAGGTACTCCTGAAGAGTAGGCACACCACTTCAGGTGGGCTCTTCTCACATCGGTCGCAAACAACTTGGTGTGTGCTATGTTCAACACGGTAGTACAAGTGGCCGATGCAACACGTAAGCTGGAGATGCTGCAGGAGAGAGATGAGTTCGGGGAAGCAGAGAGACCCGATAAGAGGTAAACATTCGTATTCAAGCGGTGACCCATCCGTATTCTTTCAGTATATGTCAATATTTCATCTCTTTAAATTGTATCTTCCAGGCAGAAGACTGGGGACCGGTCTCAGCCGGCTACTCAGTAGCAGCCTAATCAGCCCAAGGGAAACGGTCAGACTAACGACCGTTCTTCTACGGATAGGCGTGGCGGTAATGATAATTACCGTAACAACGCTGGACACTCCAACAACAGAAGGTCCTTATACTTACGCATTTTCTTATGATTTCATGTTATAACTCATAATTCTGACACATTAGCAAATCTTTTACCAGGAACCATGGAAACGGTAGGGACTAGAACCAGAGAGGTTCATATTCTAGCCGTCCAGCTATCACTGGTATTCAATCTTACGATTATCCGTACTGTCCTTTGTACCCTATTATCATGTCTCATGTATAATGTCTTATCAGGTTCTCAGCCAGTCAGGACACCTGCTGGAGGATATACTCATCCTCTTTGCTCTACTTGCCACCGTAGGCACCCAGGGCCATGTCGCCGCGACAGTGACGCATGCTTCAAGTGTGGTCTTCTTGGCCATCGCATGAATGACTGCCGCAAGGGCGAGATGGAGGGCACATCGGGACATGCTGATACCAAGCCGCCTCCTACCACTGGACGCGTCTACACGACATCTCGCGATCAGGCCAACAAGTCTACAGGTACCATCACTGGAATCTTGTATATGTATGGTCAAGATACAGGTGTTCTGTTTGATACGTGCGCTACTCACTCGGTCATTTCTACTACTTATGCCTAGAATGCTAGGATTCTCCCCATGCCACTAGAGAATATGCTCAATATTTCCACGCCTTTGAGAGACTCTGTACTTATCACCCATGTGTACAAGAGTCTTCCCCTAGAGTTTAACGACAAGGTTCGTCCTGTTGACGCACTTCCGCTGGACATGAATGATTTTGGGCATGGATTGGCTATCCAAGAATCATGCTACCATAGACTGCCATTCATATCGAGTGATCTTCGGTGATGTTAATGCACCAGAGTACATTCATAACGGGTTCGTACCCGACAGATCTTTACAAATCATATCAACCCTGCAAGCACGTGCACTACTGTCACATGGGTGCGAGGGTTATCTACCTACTGTTCATGACATGGATGCTGAATCCTCATCAATTCAGGATCAGCCGATAGTGTCAGAATTTCAAGATGTATTTCCAGAAGAACTTCCGGGCATACCACCTGCACGTGAAGTGGAATTTAATATCGAGCTCATCCCAGGAGCTGAGCCCATTTCTAAGGCTCCTTATCGCATGGCTCCCATAGAGTTAAAGGAGCTGAAGGATCAAATACAAGAACTTCTGGAACGAGGTTTCATTCGACTGAGCGCATCTCCATGGGGCGCACCGGTCTTATTTGTTAAGAAGAAGGACAGCAGTATGCGTCTTTACATTAACTATCGCGAGCTCAACAAGATTACTATCAGGAATAGGTATCCACTCCCACGTACAGACGATCTGTTTGACCAACTCCAAGGGGCCAAACATTTCTCCAAGATTGATCTAAGGTCAGGCTACCATCAGCTACGGGTTAAGGAGCAGGACATCGCCAATACTGCTTTCCGTACACGCTATGGCCACTACGAATTTGTAGTCATGCCATTCGACCTGACCAATGCTCCAGCAGTGTTCATGGATTTGATGAACAGAATATTCCATGAATTTTTGGACAAGTTCGTCATTGTCTTCATCGATGACATCCTGATTTTCTCAAAGTCCAAGGAGGAACACGAAGACCATCTTCGTACAGTACAATAGATTCTTCGCTAGAAGCAGTTGTATGCTAAATTCTCCTAGTGTGAGTTCTGGTTAGACAAGGTGGCATTCTTAGGTCACATTGTATTAGCAGAAGGAATCACTATGGATCTAGTGAAGGTTGAGGCTATTACTAAGTGGCCAAGGCTGACATCAGCAACTGAAGTCCGCAACTTCCTAGGCTTAGCTGGTTATTACCGTAGGTTCGTGGAGAACTTTTCCCGCCTAGCACTATGATTGACTAAACTGATGCGGAAGGGGAGAAATTCGCCTGGACTGAAGAATAAGAGAAGAGCTTTGAAGACCTGAAGCACAAGTTAGTATCTACACCTATTCTTACTCTCCCATCTGGTATGGGTGGATTTCAAATCTACAGTGATGCATCAGGGAAGGGACTTGGCTGTGTTCTCATGCAACATGGGAAAGTGATCACGTACGCTTCACGACAGCTTAAGCCTTATAAGGAAAATTATCCTACGCATGACTTGGAACTTGCTGCAGTCGTGTTTACATTGAAGATATGGAGGCACTATTTGTATGGAGAATCATGTGATATTTTCATGCACCACAAGAGATTGAAGTATATCTTCACTCAGCGTGATGTGAACATGAGACAGAGGAGATGGTTAGAGCTGTTGAAGGATTATGACATTAATCTGCAGTATCATCCCGACAAGGCGAATGTAGTAGTAGATGCACTTAGCAGAAAGTCCGGAATGATCAACGACATTAAGATTGAGGAGGAAATCATAAGAGACTTGGAGCGACTAGACATTGAGATCATGGTACGTGGACATCACGGTTGCTGGGCTAATCTTAGAGTAGAACCCGAGTTACTCTCTAAGATCAAGGAAGCTCAGAAAGATGATGGAGAAATCTGGGTGATAATTCAGAATTTGGAGAAGCAGACACAGTTCAGAGTAGATGCAGATGGTATCTTATGGCAGGGCACGAGACTTTGTGTTCCTGATGATCAAGAACTCTGGGAAGACTTGTTAGCTGAAGCTCATAGCTCCCCATTCTCTATACATCCTGGTTCGACCAAGATTGACCATGACATCAAGCAGTACTTTTGGTGGAGTGGTATGAAACAAGATGTTGCCACTTACGTCTCCAAATGTCTTACCTGCCAGCAGGTTAAGATCGAGCATCAGCGATCTGACGGTCTCCTTCAACCGTCAGATATTCCAGAGTGGAAGTGGGACCAAATCATCATGGATTTTGTTACTGGTCTTCCGCCAACTAAGAGGAGGCACGATGCAATTTGGGTTATCATAGATCGACTTACCAAATCAGATCATTTCTTACCGATCCGCAAGGAAGATTCGGTCAGTAAACTCGCCGATACGTATAGAAGAGAGATCATGAGACTCCACGGTGCTCCATCCATTATCGTTTCAGACAGAGATCCTCGATTCACTTCGCGATTCTGGAAAAGTCTGCAGAAAGCTTGGGGCACACAGCTTAAGGTTAGCACGACTTTTCATCCTCAAACAGACGGGCAGTCAGAGCGAACGATTCAGACATTGGAAGACATGTTGAGGTCATGTGCGTTGGAATGGACGGGTGATTGGGGCGATTATATCTGTTTGGTGGAGTTTGCATACAACAACAGTTGGCACGCAAGTATCAAGTGTGCACCTTTCGAGATGTTGTATGACATAAAGTGTCGCGACCAATCTGCTGGGATCAGGTTGGTGAGCGAACACATGAAGGACCAGAGATCATAGAGTTGACTAATGCGAGGGTCGTATTAGCTAAACAGAAACTTCAAGAAGCACGGTCACGTCAGAAGAGCTACGCAGACAAGCATCGTAGGGACATACATTTTAACGTAGGAGATCACGTTTTCCTTAAGGTTTCGCCGGCAAGTTGTGACAACCGTGGTTTTGGGTTTGTCACTTGGTCTTACTTTTAGGTTATTTTATGTGTGCTTACTTGAATTGTGTGTTTACGTGTTTATTTTGTGTGAACGAGGTTGGTGTGGTTATCGTTAATGAGTATAGAGTACTCATAAGTAAATCGAGGAACGGTTATTTCATGTTCATGAGCTCACAAGTGGTGACTATGAAATGAAAATGGTGATATTGTGGTGTTTACGTATACGTATAAGTATTATAGTAATAGTATTTTTTTTTTGGATTTACGGTTTAGCGTTTAGAGGTCTCGGGTGAGGTAATTATCCAAAAGAATATTTTTCGGGATGGTTTTAAGTCATTTAGGACTTAGTTATAAAGTTTATTTAAGAATTTGAGATTTTTTTTAAAAGTGTATATTTTACGACTTTTACGGTAAAACGCGTAAAAACTGACTAGTTTTACGGTTTTGAGGTTTTGGAGGCTTTAGGAGCTGAAATAAATTAAGGAAAATTAAGGTAATATTAATAAGATATTAATTAACAATAAAAAGAAAAAAAAATAAAGAAAAAAACGAAATTAGGGGTGTTTGGGTCGGTTTAGAAGAGAAAAAAAAGGAAAAAAAGGAAAATATTTAAGGAAAGTGGGCTTTGGGTTGGACTAGGATTCACCCATACCCTATATAATGTATATACTAAACCAAATTCATTATTTTTCTCCTGGAGATGAAGGAAATTCGTGAGTCTTATAAAAAATTAGGGTTCTTCATAAAATTTGGGGGTTTTCATAAATCCAAGGTAAATCTTCAAATCCCTTTTTAATTAAATTATTTTTATGTTTTCTTTAATCATAATATGATGATTACATAAGTTAGGGCTTCTAATTAGAGGGATTAGGGTTAATTAATGAGGTTGATTTTGTTAAACCCGTTTTTAAAAACTGGGCAGAATTTGGAGTCAATTGTTTTGATCATATTGGGAGTTCTACAAACTCTTATCTTACGATCCACATACCCCTGGAAAGATATTTGAAGTAGCTTTTCAATGCAAGAAACGAGAACTAAATTGGAGGTCGGGAAGTGGGTCAAAAATAGGTTACAACAGTCGGAGGTCAAAACAGTTTTAAATTCAGCCTGTTTTCTTTTTAAGTTTTGGGTTGTTTGGGGTACTTAGGGTTGCATTGGGATCTTCTCACGAACATGAGAGATGGTTTATATATTTTAGTAAGTATCTGAACTTGGGATAAGGTTGTGGTTTAGGGTAAGACCCCTTAATGGTAACAAACCTTTAGTACGTTTAAAATCAGGAAATCTGGAATGGCAAAAGTAGATATATGTATATCGGGGCCTTAACAGTAGCTTTAAGGTTAGGGCAAGTGGGAGGTGTTAGCCAACATATGTAAGGGTATGAATATTCCTTTTACAGAAACCATGGGTATGTTTAAGTTGACGTTTGACTTAAAGTTTTGAGACCTAAAACTGGGACTGTTTTGTGTAAAATTGTGAACGGGATAGCTATTAAACTTAACCAAGTTAAGGACTTGTTAGAGAAGGGTAATGGGGTGTTTAGAGTTATAAATGGGGTATTTATATGAGAGGGGGTTAGATGTCCATCATAGGTTGATGAACCATTTTAGAGGTTGGTTCATGTATTGATTTATGTGTTTTTGGATTATTAGCTTGGGGCTAGAGCAAGGACTTTGGAGAAGCAATCAGGTGAGTTCATAGTCCCATTTTACTATGTTTTTAAATGTTTTTTTCCAGTATGCGATGGAGATGACACTTGAAATGTTCTTTAACATGATTTAGTACTATGTTATAAAATGTGTGGACATAAATGTGTTATTGTGTGACTTGCGTGCTTATGTGTTCTCATATGTGCTTTGGTACGTGTTCTGCTATGTGAATCTTGTTTGGATTGTGATTGGCTTTGGTACATAGATGTATGGGCGTCTATGGGACCAGTTGTGATGTGTGTGGAGCGTCGGGCACGATCCGTCCTGAGTACTTGTGCATCGTCTCTTCGGAGGCAAGATATCTCGACGGGGATATAGTTCATCTTCCACAGGTGGTGTGGGAAAGATCCGGATAGTGTGGTGTGTGTTCTTGTGCGTGTGACGGGATACTTCTTGATTGTTATAATGTGCTTTGTGAATTGTAGATGTGATTGGTATTTGGCTTGAGTTTTGTTGTGGATGCATGTAGCATGATTATCACATTATGGTCCATTACTATAAATTATTTTTCTTTAACTTATTTATAGCGGATGTCAAGGTTTTTTTATGATGTTCTAGATAACTTAAACCTATGTTCTCACCAACTTTATGTTGACAGATTTTAGTGTCATTTTCAGGTGAGGTAGTTGTGCAAGATGATGTTAGAAGTGGCTAGAGTATAGAGGCTGCTAGGATTGCATTCGGAGGAATCCCTTTCCTCTTAGATTTTATTTTGTGTTTTGATTAAGTGAACTTTGTGGTACCTATATGTTTAATGTTTGTTTATTTGTATGTCTTTGGTAAGAGGTAGGCCTGTTACCTACTTACCTAGATGCCTGCATTGTTGAGATATTGTCACGACATTTGTGTCGCCATCTATGATATTTCAATTTCATTTAGTTCTCTCTATAGACACGTTGTTGTTGTGATGATATCCATACGTCGCGCCCCATATTCCGCCATGGTGGGGTGTGACAGAATGGTATCAGAGACAATGGTTATAGAGAATTAGGTTGCCTAGTCGTGTAGCCTAGTCTATAGCTTAAGGGTCCCTGCATATAGGCGTCATAGGAGTATGTGTGCATTTTATAGTAATTGATGTGTTAGAATATTATTTTTGCAGTATTTGTTAGGTTATGAACTACTATGGTTCATACTTAACTACATGTTATTTTCTTTACGAGTTTTGATTAGTGCGGGTGGAACCATGGTCGTATACGCTAGTCATTGTTGGATTTCGCTTAATTATGTTTTCATGTTCTTTATACATTTCGAATTTTGTCTACGCTGGTTCAGCTAGACTACGAGTTTATGTGTTTCGTGCATTGGCTATGTTATTTTAATACATGGTATTTTAATACATGGGGTTTTGGATCTTATCTTGTGTGGTTATGTGCTTGTGAGTTGTTGGACTATGTGTTATGTGTAGTATTAATTTCTTATAAGTGTCATCATAGGAGGGAGTACATTGGTGAAAGGGAACATGTATAATTATGGAGGCCTACATAATTATATATGTGCCACAACACCACTGGACTTTCAAGTATGATTGCATGAAAGAGAGTTAATACATGCTTGTATAGTATATGTTGGATGGATTTGAGTGTATGTACGCTTATGCCTATGTATGTAAAATTATTTTCTACTTACCGGTTGTATTCTTGGGATGGTTGCTAGCCTCGTTTCTTTTTGAGATGTTCAACTTCTGTAGTAGCGCATTACTCGGGTCCTCATTTCACGTGTTTGTTTGTACGGTACTTTTGGCGTGAAGGATTTTGAGATGGTGGAGATTTCTTTTTGGGGTAACGATGCCTTTTGTTTCGAGTTATACATGGTAAAAAAATAGAACTTGCAAATTAAAAAAAAAAGTTGTTGGTAGTCGATGAAATAAGGAAGTGTCGGAAACATGTTTCAAATAAGGTGGAATATAAATTCTTTAACATATAAGCATGACTCGGTTATTTTAAAATATTTTAGTTTGGATCACCTAGAGTTATTGTTCTTAAGTTAAAAATTTTGTTCTTATTTAGTGAAATATGTTAAAATCATGTAATTAATAGAGTTTTAATTTTCTGGAATTAAAATAAATTAGGTTCTAGTTTTGGTAATTAATGGGGGGTTTTAGGGTTTAAAAATCGTTTTTTTTAATTTGATATAAATCGGAGTAGGCAGAAACTGTCGCTAAACTGTCAAAATATGTCGCTAACTGTCAGAAACTGTCGCTAATGCCTAGGCAGATTTTGAGAAAAATCGTTTTGGTCATAACTTATTCGTTTTTAAAGGTTTTTGGGTGATTCAAAAGCCTAAAATTATGTACTCGGAACATACTTTTCAAATATTCAGAAAGTTTCGTAATTGGAAGTCAGTAGCTTGGTCGAATTAATTGTACAAGTGTTGAGTTTAAGGTTAATTTTCGGACAATATGGTTTAAACTCGTGTATTGGGTATTTTGTGGTAATGAACACTTGGAGGGTTAACATAGAGATGAGTTGGGAAGGAATTTGAGAGTTCTTTAGACCTTATTATACGTGGTTATATTTTGATGAGTTTTGATTTATGGTACTTATGAGTAAGACTGAAATCGGGGTGACAGTGTTAAACCCGTTGAGTTATGTGACGGCTCCTAACTTGATTTCAAGACAGTTCTTGTCTGATGAGTTGCAAGATTTAGTTAGGTTGGTTACATAACTTTATGGTTTTGATAAGTTTCCTCGCGGACGGTTAAGGCTCATGTGTTGTTGGTTGAGATTATTTTCGTGTAAACTGAGTTCACGTTTGAACGTGAAGGTTTTATTAGGGATATGCATCCTCGTTTGTTTGTTGAGAATAAGTTTGAGTTTGGGAGTGAATCTCGGGACGAGATTTCTATTAGGAGGGAGTGATGTGACAACCGTGGTTTTGGGTTTGTCACTTGGTCTTACTTTTAGGTTATTTTATGTGTGCTTACTTGAATTGTGTGTTTACGTGTTTATTTTGTGTGAACGAGGTTGGTGTGGTTATCGTTAATGAGTATAGAGTACTCATATGTAAATCGAGGAACGGTTATTTCATGTTCATGAGCTCACAAGTGGTGACTATGAAATGAAAATGGTGATATTGTGGTGTTTACGTATACGTATAAGTATTATAGTAATAGTATTTTTTTTTTTGGATTTACGGTTTAGCGTTTAGAGGTCTCGGGTGAGGTAATTATCCAAAAGAATATTTTTCGGGATGGTTTTAAGTCATTTAGAACTTAGTTATAAAGTTTATTTAAGAATTTGAGATTTTTTTTAAAAGTGTATATTTTACGACTTTTACGGTAAAACGCGTAAAAACTGACTAGTTTTACGGTTTTGAGGTTTTGGAGGCTTTAGGAGCTGAAATAAATTAAGGAAAATTAAGGTAATATTAATAAGATATTAATTAACAATAAAAAAAAATAAAGAAAAAAACGAAATTAGGGGTGTTTGGGTCGGTTTAGAAGAGAAAAAAAAGGAAAAAAAGGAAAATATTTAAGGAAAGTGGGCTTTGGGTTGGACTAGGATTCACCCATACCCTATATAATGTATATACTAAACCAAATTCATTATTTTTCTCCTGGAGATGAAGGAAATTCGTGAGTCTTATAAAAAATTAGGGTTCTTCATAAAATTTGGGGGTTTTCATAAATCCAAGGTAAATCTTCAAATCCCTTTTTAATTAAATTATTTTTATGTTTTCTTTAATCATAATATGATGATTAAATAAGTTAGGGCTTGTAATTAGAGGGATTAGGGTTAATTAATGAGGTTGATTTTGTTAAACCCGTTTTTAAAAACTGGGCAGAATTTGGAGTCAATTGTTTTGATCATATTGGGAGTTCTACAAACTCTTATCTTACGATCCACATACCCCTGGAAATATATTTGAAGTGGCTTTTCAATGCAAGAAACTAGAACTAAATTGGAGGTCGGGAAGTGGGTCAAAAATAGGTTACAACAGTCGGAGGTCAAAACAGTTTTAAATTCAGCCTGTTTTCTTTTTACGTTTTGGGTTGTTTGGGGTACTTAGGTTTGCATTGGGATCTTCTCACGAGCATGAGAGATGGTTTATATATTGTAGTAAGTATCTGAACTTGGGCTAAGGTTTTGGTTTAGGGTAAGACCCCTTAATGGTAACAAACTTTTAGTACGTTTAAAATCAGGAAATCTGGAATGGCAAAAGTAGATATATGTATATCGGGGCCTTAACAGTAGCTTTAAGGTTAGGGCAAGTGGGAGGTGTTATCCAACATATGTAAGGGTATGAATATTCCTTTTACAGAAACCATGGGTATGTTTAAGTGGACGTTTGACTTAAAGTTATGAGACCTAAAACTGGGACTGTTTTGTGTAAAATTGTGAACGGGATAGCTATTAAACTTAACCAAGTTAAGGACTTGTTAGAGAAGGGTAATGGGGTGTTTAGAGTTATAAATGGGGTATTTATATGAGAGGGGGTTAGATGTCCATCATAGGTTGATGAACCATTTTAGAGGTTGGTTCATGTATTGATTTATGTGTTTTTGGATTATTAGCTTGGGGCTAGAGAAAGGACTTTGGAGAAGCAATCAGGTGAGTTCATAGTCCCATTTTACTATGTTTTTAAATGTTTTTTTCCAGTATGGGATGGAGATGACACTTGAAATGTTCTTTAACATGATTTAGTACTATGTTATAAAATGTGTTGACATAAATGTGTTATTGTGTGACTTGCGTGCTTATGTGTTCTCATATGTGCTTTGGTACGTGTTCTGCTATGTGAATCTTGTTTGGATTGTGATTGGCTTTGGTAAATAGATGTATGGGCGTCTATGGGACCAGTTGTGATGTGTGTGGAGCGTGGGGCACGATCCGTCCTGAGTACTTGTGCATCGTCTCTTCGGAGGCAAGATATCTCGACGGGGATATAGTTCATCTTCCACAGGTGGTGTGGGAAAGATCTGGATAGTGTGGTGTGTGTTCTTGTGCGTGTGACGGGATACTTCTTGATTGTTATAATGTGCTTTGTGAATTGTAGATGTGATTGGTATTTGGCTTGAGTTTTGTTGTGGATGCATGTAGCATGATTATCACATTATGGTCCATTACTATAAATTATTTTTCTTCAACTTATTTATAGCGGATGTCAAGGTTTTTTTATGATGTTCTAGATAACTTAAACCTATGTTCTCACCAACTTTATGTTGACAGATTTTAGTGTCATTTTCAGGTGAGGTAGTTGTGCAAGATGATGTTAGAAGTGGCTAGAGTATAGAGGCTGCTAGGATTGCATTCGGAGGAATCCCTTTCCTCTTATATTTTATTTTGTGTTTTGATTAAGTGAACTTTGTGGTACCTATATGTTTGATGTTTGTTTATTTGTATGTCTTTGGTAAGAGGTAGGCCTGTTACCTACTTACCTAGATGCCTGCATTGTTGAGATATTGTCACGACATTTGTGTCGCCATCTATGATATTTCAATTTCATTTAGTTCTCTCTATAGACACGCTGTTGTTGTGATGATATCCATACGTCGCGCCCCATATTCCGCCATGGTGGGGTGTGACACAAGTGGTGTTAGACGTTTTGGAATTAAAGGGAAGCTCAGTCCTCGATTCATCGACCGTTTGATATCATTGAACGAGTCGGTGAAGGATCTTACCATTTAGCGTTACCTCCGCAGCTTTCTCATGTACACAATGTGTTTCATGTGTCCTTACTCATAGGGTACCAGTATCATCCCCTTCACATGGTTTAGTATCCACTGGATCAGATTTGTGAAGATCTCACTTTCATAGAAGAAACCGAACGAGTTCTTGACAGACAAGAACGAGTCATGAGAAGGAAGACGATTCCATTCGTCAAAATCCTTTGGAGGGATCATACCGAGCGGGAAGCCACTTGGGAAACAGAGGAGTCTATCCAGGCTTCTTACCCTCATTTCATATTTTGAATTCGGATATGTTCTTCTTTTCCAGTTTACTTTATCTATAATTCAGGGACGAATTATTCCTTTTAGGGCGGAAGAGTTGTAAAAGCCGCATGCTTTTACCATGAATAGTACCCTTAAGATCGTACGTACATGATTAGAACTTTCCTTTTATAGCACGTTTATGTTTCATGAACAAGAATTACAAGTATTACGTACGTGTTATAACACGATAAGTATTTATTACGTATGAACACACGATAATTATTCCAATAATAATTATAATCACGAACATGCGAACATGAAATCAGGAACATAATTAATCACTAACTAATATTACGTATGTATATATATTTATTACAAACACGAATAACTAAGTCGCGATCTATACCTAATTAGAACACGTAAAGTACGAACACGAGAACACATGAGAACACACTATTATTTTAGACACGGAAAAAGGTACGGGTTACCCCATGTGGGGCCCCCTACCCGCGGCTACACAAGAAACATGGGCTTAGCCCATGTAATTTTTACTAAACAAGGGATTAAGGGAAAAACATGTTCATTTATCACAAAATCTAGAAAATAATTAAAACCCTTGTTTTCTTTTTCTTCTCCTTCTTTGGCCGCCGGATTTAAGAACTCCAAAGGGATGTTCGGGTTGATTTTGATCTTGGAATTTTTTTACAAGGATCGTTGTGTGTTCGTCCTCATTCGATTCACGTAATCGGTATAACCTTTAACCTTTTCTTTTTATGTTTTGATTTATTGAATCACATAAAATCATGATGTCTTTAATTAAACTAATTAAAAACAAGTATTTAAACATGTTAATAATTATGGGGTTAAATCAATGAAGGTTTTAAGGGTGTTTTTGTTGTGGCCGACGCCTACCGAGCCCCAAGGGGGTCTCGGCTTGGCTTATTTTGCACCACCGAGACCATATGGTCTCTGTATGGTGGTGATGGTGTCACGGCAGCAGCAAGGTCAAGGGAACCCCGACCTCGGTCAGGGTATGGTGATGGTTACGGGTCTGGTTCATGGGTTTTAATAACGGGTCCGATTCATGAATCATTTTTTTTAGGTTATGACTTTTACAAGTTATGTTATTTTTTTAAGACTTAAGTTAAATTAATTAAAATCATGAACATGATTAATTTAATTTACATAACTTAGGTTATTAATTTAATTATTAATTCGTGAATTTTAACCTAAGTATTTATCTTTAATTAGACTATATAATTAATTAATTATTAAAACCATGACTTATAATTAATTAATTTACATGACTTAGGTTATATTATTAATAGATAATAACACATATTTTAACCTAAGTATTTAATCTTTATTTAATTAAAATCATATTATATTTTATTAAATACTTTAACCTATAGTTTATTTAATTTACTAAAATAATTAATAAACTATACTATATAATCACATGACTTAGAATAATAATCAGAAAATACTTAAGCTTATATAATTAGCTTAATCATCCAGCTTATATCTAATTATGGAAACATTCTATTTTTAGAAACTTATGTAATTAAGGCAGCTAATCTATTTATGGAAACTTTCTATTTTTAGAAACTTATCTATTTTAAGCAGTAAATCCATTTTTGGAAACTTTCTATTTTTGGAAACTTTCTATTTTTGGAAACTTTCTATTTTTGGAAACTTTCTATTTTTGGAAACTTTCTATTTTTGGAAACTTTCTATTTTTGGAAATTTTCTATTTTTGGTAATTTTCTATTTTTGGAAACTTTCTATTTTAGGAAACCTGCTATTTTTAGAAAGTTACTAATTATTACACAACAAGTATAATAATACATGAAATACAAGTAATACTTAATCAGAATAAACAGAATATATGATAAACACAGTATAAAGCTTAAATCAGTAAAACATGACATGAACATATAAAACAAGCTAAGACATGATATAAAACCAGTTACGTACACAGTAATCAGATACTTATACACGTATGTATTTATGTAGCATTAGTGAGACCTAAGTAGGACTCTCTTCCATTCGTCTTCTTCGTTCACTGGACATAAGGTACGGATTCTCCGTCCTTTCAGTATGGACATTCTTTCCTTATTAGGATTCCCCGTATGCAGCCAACTGTTTTCCCTAGTATATGTTTTATATGTTTTGATTGCTTATGTTTAAATTAAAATACCTAAATCCATATACATGCATGACCAGTTTCACCTAGTTATGGAGGTACCATAACCATAACACTAGAGGCACTGGTGTTATGACTTCCCCACGGCAGAGTGATTGCTCGTGGCGTCCCTTTCAACTTTTGGCCATTTATTATATTATCAGGTGGGGCGTATGGGTGCATCCTAGTTACATGTTTTCAGCAGATTACTCAGTGTGAATGTGGTGTGTGTCTTGCATCCTTCACAAGGAGCTGATCCCTCCTACCCAAAACCTGTATATTAAATTAGATGCAGCCCCTCTAATTTGCATGACGAGGTCACCCCTCCAAGTATTCATGCACGTTGATATTTCATGACCTATATTGGCTAATGGTAAAATATGTTAAATAGTTTTTACCAGATAAACATAAGGCTTTTCAAACTATAAAACCAGTTTTGCTAAGATATAACCGGGTTATTCAGGACTTAGTTTCTTCTGCTGTTTCATGCTTATATGCTTATATTATTCATGCTTTACTTGTACATCCGTGTACTGAGCGTACTGCTCAGCCGTTTTCCTTTTCATGTTCCCAAAACGGAAGGTACTCAGGGACGCTCGTAGACTTTAAGCGTACGTGCATATGGACTGGAAGCTTTCTAGCCTTCTTTACTTTATGTATTTATCTATACTTTGATACTCATTTCCATGGATATTGTTTAGTCCTTTCATTTACAGTACTTATGTTTGTGTGTGATGAGTTCTACTTTTGGACTATCGATGTTTGATTCCGGTATTTCCTTTATGGTCATGTAATGTTTAGATATTTATCCTTGTATGTTTTGATGACACGCCATAATCACGTGTGACATTCCATTTATCAAAATGGGGTGTTACATTTCATGTGTTTTAGATTAGTGTATTTCATGTTATAAGTGTCATAGTACTTGTTTTTACATAATGAGTAACTTTCTAAAGATAGAAGGTTTCTATATATAGTAACTTTCCAAAAATAGTAGGTTTCCATATATAGTAACTTTCCAAAAATAGCAAGTTTCCTTAAATAATGAGTTTCAAAAATTAGAAAGTTCCATAATTAGTAAGTTTCCAAAAATAGAAAGTTTCCATATTTAGTATGTTTCCATAAATAGCATGTTGTCATAATTAGTGTATTTCCATAATTAATAATAGGCTTATTAAATAAATAAGATGATATAACATATAGTTTTAATAAGCATATTATATATCATGATTAATTATATAGTAAAGTTTAATAATGTTTAATACTTAGTTTTAACTTATAAATATTAATTAATAATAATATTACACGATATCATAAATATTTATTAATTAATAATATTCCATGATTTAATAAATAAACTTTACCTTAAAATGAATATAAATTAATTAAGCTAACTTTTCTTAATTAACTAAATGTACATGAATAATTAAGTTAATAATTATTTAATCCTAAGTTATAATTAAATAAAATGGATATAACTTATACCATGGTTTTTATTTAAATAAAATTATAACCTAAGTCATGATTATTAATTAATTTAAATTAACCATGTTTTAATATAAATAAATTAATTAATAAATAAAAATACATGTTTAGTAAAACTTAGCCAAACACCCCCTTGTGTGTTTTGCCTTAACCGAGCCCCAAAAGACTCCACCGAGACCATAGGAGGTCTCGGTGTCGCCTCGAAAACAAGGCAACACCACAACCTTATGGTTATAGCTTGCGGCCGACCACCACAACAGCCACTGGCATCACTACCGGTGCCACTGCTGCCCATACGCGGCCCCTGGCCTAGCCAGAGTTTCCCCTGCTGCCTCCATAGTTCCCATTGAGACCCTTGGGGTCTCGGTTCCCACTACCAAGCCTACACACCCCACAACTTGTGTAATTGAGGTTGCGGTTGCATCACCAAAACCACCACTACCCCTATAAGGGTTGTGGCTGGTTGGAAAACAACACCACTGAGACCAATCTTGGTCTCGGTTTGCGTGTAACCCGAACCCTTAATCTTGTTTAAATCTTATTAATTCTATGTTTTTAATGATTTCTTATTAAAGATCTTAAAAAATCAACATAATTAAATAAAAAGATTAAAGGTTAAGGAATACCGATCGCGTGCACAATTAAATGGTTGGATTCACGAACACAATAACGTATTTAGTTTAAAATCAAAAGCAAAATCGTCCTTGTGTAGTGTTGATGCTGCGGCCAAAAAGAAAAAGGAAGAGGAGAGCTAGG
Source organism: Glebionis coronaria (assembly GCA_025667525.1). NCBI lineage: Eukaryota > Viridiplantae > Streptophyta > Magnoliopsida > Asterales > Asteraceae > Glebionis > Glebionis coronaria. The sequence continues at coordinate 221,852,614 of CM046879.1, forward strand.
GTTTTATTTATTTTATGTAAATGTGATTTATGAGATCTCCTAGAGTTTTATTTGTTTAAGACTTGGATTAATAATGGGTTGGGCCATGGACCCTTCCCTTCCTTTTTTTGGACGCCACATATCACACACACATACACATATTCGTTTTATTTTTCATGTTTAAATAATATGCATGTGTGTTCGTATTTAATGTCGTGTTTTAAATTCTTGTTTGTTTTAAGTATTATACATAAATACTTATCGTGCATTAGTAATCATATTAATATACGTAATACTTATAGTAATTAACTAATATATGTAATGTTCGTATTAAACGTTCATGATTCGTGTCGTATAATAATTAATTAAAAAGTTTTAATTTAACCGTATTTTCATGCATTTAATGATCTTAGGTATTTTAAAGCATGTTTTACAACTATTTCGCTCTAAAAGAATAATTCGTCCCCGAATAAGAGATACGATAAGCTGAAAATGACATACCCGAATCATACCTGAAAATAAGGGTAAGAAGTCCGGATTGACTCCTCCGTTTCCCAAGTGCCTTCCCGCTCGGAATGATCCCTACAAAGGATTTTGACAAATGGGATCATCTTTCTCCTCATGACTCGATCCTGACGGTCGAGAACTTTCTTAGGTTCCTCAAGATAGGATAGATCCTCACGAATCTGCTAGAATGGATACGAAACTATATGCAACGGATGGTAATTGTACCCTCTGAGTAAGGATACATGGAACACATTATCAACATGAGATAACTGAGGAGGTAACAATAGACGATATGATACTTCACCGACACGTTCAAGGATTTCAAACGGTCTGATGAAACGAGGACTGAGCTTGCCCTTAAGTCCAAAACGCTTGACGCCACGTGCTGGTGATACCTTAAGGAAAACATGATCACCAAGTTTAAATTTTAAGTCTATACGATGTTTATCGGCATAGCTCTGCCGATGAGTACGAGCTACCTACAGCTTCGTCTTGGCGATGGCAAACTTCTCATTGGCCACCTCTATCATTTCTGGTCCCTCAATGATTTGTTCTCCAACTTGATCCCAACATATTAGAGCACAACACTTCCTGCCATAAAGCATCTCAAACGATGCACACTTAATACTCGCATGCCAACTATTGTTTTAGGAAAACTCAACCAAACAAATGTAGTCATCCTAACTCCCTGTCCATTCTAATGCACAAGCTCACAACATGTCTTCTAAGGTCTGAATTGTACGCTCTGATTGACCATCGGTCTGAGGATGAAAGGTTGTGCTAAGCTTAAGTCTAGTGCCCCATGCTTCTGCAAACCTTTCCAGAATTTAGATGTGAATCAAGGATCTCTGTCGGATATGATATCTGATGGAGTACCATGCAGTCGCATGATCTCCTGAAGGAATATATCTACCAATTTGTTAACTGAGAACTCTTTGTGAACTGGAAGAAAATAAGCTGACTTGGTTAAACGATCGACTATGACCCATATAGCATCATGCTTCCTCTAGGTCAGTGGAAGTCTGGTGACGAAATCCATTGAGATTTTGTCCCACTTCCATTTGGGAATGTCTAGCGGTTGTAGTAAATCACTAGCCCGCTGATGTTCTATCTTAACCTACTGGCAGGTTAGACATTTGGAAACAAAATTAGCAACATCCTGCTTCATGCCACTCCACCAAAAATGTTGTTTGAGATCATGGTACATTTTGGTGGGATCCTGGATGAATAGAAAATGGAGAGCAGTGAACTTTAGTCTGTAAAGGTTCTCTAAGTGTCTGATCATCCGGAACACATAGCTTGGTACCCTGCCATACAATGTCATCTTCGTCTACACGAAATTCTATTTACCGATCAAGATTCTAAATTATAGCCCAAATCTCCCCCATCATCCTTCTGAGCTGCCTTGATTAGAAAGATTAAGTCTGGCTCAATTCTCATATTAGCCCAGTACCTATGTTGTCCACGTACTAAGAATTCAATGTCCAATCGCTCTAGGTCACGTATGATTTCTTCTTCTATCTTGATGCCGGCAATCATGCCCGACTTCCTGCTGAGAGCATCTGCCACTACATTCGCCTTACCGGGATGGTACTGAAGATTGATGTCATAGTCCTTGAGTAGTTCCAACCATCTGCTCTGCCTCATGTTAAGCTCTCATTGAGTGAATATGTACTTGAGACTCTTGTGATCAGTGAAGATGTTACATGATTCACCATATAGACAGTGTCTCTAGATTTTTAGTGCAAACACCACTGCTACTAATTCGATATCATGGGTAGGATAATTCTCCTCAAAAGGCTTTAGCTGACGTGATGCATAAGTAATCACTTTCCCATGTTGCATGAGTACATAGCCTAGTCCTTTACCCGAAGCATCGTTGTAGATCTGAAATCCATTTGTACCAGATAGGAGAGTAAGAATAGGTGCATATACTAACCGCCGTTAAGTTCTTCAAAGCTCTTCTCCCGTTCATCATTCCAGACGAATTTATCTCCCTTACGCATCAACTTGGTCAAAGGCAAGGCTAACCTTGAAAAGTTCAACACGAATCTGCGATCATAACCAGCTAAGCCAAGAAAACTACGAACCTCAGTTGTAGACGTCGGTCTTTGCCATTTAGTGATAGATTTAACCTTCGCAGGTTCCATAGTGATCCCTTCTACGGAGACAGTGTGGCCAAGAAATGCCACCTTGTTTAACCAGAATTCACACTTTGAAAATTTAACGTATAATTGCTTTTGACGAAGAACCTGTAGCACAGTACGAAGATGTTCTTCATGTTCTTCCTTGGATTTAGAGAAGATAAGAGTACCTTCGATGAACACGATGACAAATTTATCCAGAAACTCATGGAAGACGCGGTTCATTACGTCCATGAATACCGCTGGAGAATTTGTGAGTCCGAAAGGCATGACTACAAACTCATAGTGGCCATAGCTTATGCGAAAAGAGGTCTTAATAATATCCTGCTCTTTCACTCGCAGCAGATGATAACCGGATCGTAGATCAATCTTGGAGAAGTTCTTGGCACCTTGCAGTTTGTTAAACAGATCATCGATACGCGACAATGGATAACGGTTCCTAATCGTGATCTTATTCAGCTCACGATAGTCAATGCATAAATGCATGTTGATGTCCTTCTTCTTGACGAAAAGTACCGGTGCAACCCATGGTGATACACTCGGACGGATGAAACCTCGGTCTAGTAACTCCTACAGTTGGTCCTTTAACTCCTTGAGCTCTATGGAAGCCATGCGATAAGGATCCTTACAGATGGGTTGAGCTCTTGGTATACCCAGAAGTTCGCGGATAGGTGGTGTACCCAGAAGTTCTTCTGGAAATACATCAGGGAATTCAGAAACAATTGGTTGATCTTGGATCGACGGAGCTTCGGCAGGAATATCCTGAATCGTAGCTAAGAAGCCTTCGCAGCCATGAGCTATTAAAGCACGGGCTTGTAAGGTGGAAATGATTTGCACAGACTTGCTTGGTATGAAACCATTATGAATGTGCTCTAGATCTTAAACATCACCAAAGATCACTCGATAAGTATGACAATTGATAGTGGTATGGTTTTTAGCTAACCAGTCCATGCCTAAAATTAGATCAAACTCGTACATATCCAAAGGAAGTGCGTCTACTAGGCGAACCTTATCATCAAATTCAAGGGGAAAGATCTCTTTACACATGGGTAATGCGCACAGAGTCTCGCATTGGTGTAGATATACTTAATATGTTCTCTAGTGGCATAGGGATTTTATTAATACTAGTGGCATACGTAGTGGATATGACTGACTGAGTTACACCATTATCAAATAAAATACAGGTAGCATGACCGTTCATAAAGAGGATGCCTGTGATAGTACCTGAAGATTTTTCGCCTGATCCTTGGTGGTAGTGTAGACACGACTTGAAGCTGGTGGCTTAGAAGGACCAGAACCAGAAGTACCGGCAGTCTCTCCCTTCTTGCAGTCCTTCAACATGTGCCCGGGTTGTCCACACTTAAAGAAAACGCCGGAAGCCCGAGGACATGATCCCGGATGTCTACGACCACAAGTAGTGCAGATAGGATGGGTTTAACCTCCAAGAGGTACCCTCGCTACCTGAGAGCATGTTTAAGAATATATGCGTGAGACATGATTATTTGGGCATAAACATGACTACACTGAAAGTTTAAGTGAGAAATTACTAGATGAAGACGAGTTATTAGGCTGTTGACCATTAACATTTTGGTCACGCCCACTCGCAGAGTTCCTGTTTATGATGCTGAAATGTTAGTATGTATGACATACAACAACTCAACATAGAAGAGTTTATGAATTAAAGGACCTGTTGTTGTTTGGATAGCTGGCAATGTTATGGTAATTTTACCGTTACACCTGTCCGATCTGTATCGATCATTAGATTGACCGTGCCCCTTGTTTTTCGTCTACTGAGTGGTCGGTTGGGACCGGTCTCCACCCTTCTGTCTAAAAGATACAATTGGATTGGAAAAGATATAAAAATGAACATATGGATTGGAATAAGATGATAACGCTTGATGACTGGAATTTTTACCTCTTCTATGGACGATCTGGCTCTTCGTAGTCATCTCTCTCATGTAGCATTTTCAAGCTACGTACTGCGTTAGCCACTTGTGACACATTAGTGAAAGTGGCACTAAGTAGTCGATCAGTAGTCGTGGAGTGAAGAGCCCAGTAAAAGTGCTTCGCTTTCTCCTCAGCAGTACCTGCAGTAGCGCCCAGAAATCCAGCCAACCGGAGGAACCTCTGCATAAACTCTGTATTGTTCTCTCTAATTCTCTGACGAATGGCATCGTAGTCCCTCTTAAGCCGCTCCTGCTCACCAGTAGGAAAGAACTGATTGTAGAACAGAGTCTTGAATTGATCCTAAGTCAAAGCAGCCAACCATACATCACCTCCATTTGTTAGCTTGTATGTTCTCTACCAAGCTAGGCATCACCTTCAAACTTATAGCAAGCGAACCTTGCCTTGTAAATTCCATCACATCCCATAGCATCGAGGATTTTCTCCATGTGCGGAATCCAGTTTTCCGCATCTGATGACACTTCAACCTTCTCAAAAGATCGAGGCTTTTGCTTATTGAACCTCTCTAGCCAACTGTGTATAGTAACAGGTGGAGTAGGAGGATTTTTCTGATTCAGGATGTTCTGGTATTCAGCCCAGTTGTAGAGCTACTTGGACAGGTGCAGCATGTTCCTGCTAAGTTCATGTGTTGACCATCTGACAATTTAAAAGAGGAAATGAAGTGATTAATCTGGTTAGAACATAGGATGAACGTAAGAAATGCATGAAGATTTATGAAGGCATAACCAACGAAAATAGCCATTGGCAATGGTGGACGCCTATGGGTCGGTCCACAATACAAAATAGACATGAGCAAAGGTGAATGCGTATGGGTCGATTCACAAAATGAAATTCGAATGAAAAGCACATGCGACTAAATATGGTCAGTCCTCTGCCAACCATTACTTAATCAAAAACATAACATAAAACAATGATGCATGAAATTAAATAAATAAAATTTACTGTCAGTTTAGGAAGACTATGATGACTACGCACTAGTAACATGTCATTTTTAAGAGCCTACAGGTCGAAACCTGTCTCTGATACCATAATTGTAACACCCCATTTGGATAAATGGCCCGTTACATAGTAATTATGGCGTGTCATCAAATCATGCAAGGTAAATGTCTAAAACATTAATGACTATAAAGGAAACCAGAAACAGACATCGGTTTCAACATAAGCTCCACACACAATGCATAAGCATAGAAATGTATGAAAGGACTAAACAATGTCCATCAACGCAAAAGTATGTAAATGCATTAAAGAAGTAAAGACAAGGGAGCCTCCATCCAAATGCACATACTCTTGGGGATACTAGATTTTTCCTTTAATACCTGCCGTATTGGGACATAGAAAGAAATACGGTTGAGCAATACGCTCAGTGTGCGGATATATGACAATGATATGTAAAGCATAAACATAATCAAGAAATGAAATGAAATGAAGTACAACGGAATAAGTGTATGTCCTGGAAAACCAAGTGTAAGTTTATAAAACTGCTTTATATTTTGAAAAGACTTATGTTTATTTTATACTGAAAACTGTATTTTAAATATGCCCAGAGCCCAAATAGGTCATTGTTAAGCACGTAATTATTCATGTACTTAGTGAGAATCTCCCTTCATTTATGGCATAATAAATATCCAACAATTTATTTTTAGTGCAAATATTGTTTATATTTGTTATTTATTATTGTAGGTACGGATATCAAAGAAATAACAAGAAACGAAGCCAAAGAGCCAAAATGGACACGAGCAATGGAAAGAGCGCGAAAAATCAAATCCTACGGCGTTTTCATGTTTTAATGGGCCGACCCGACACCATTTAATTGGGTCGGGCCGACCCAATAGTATAACATTAACCCAACAATTCTACTTGTGGCCCAATATCAATTCCAGCCCAAGACAAGCCACACGGGCCTGATTTTAAAGTAATAGAAGACCCCAACAAGCCTTTTTTAGAAACGTCGTCTATATATCTACCAAATAGATCAGATCTTGGCTGAGATAGAACGCAGACATCATTTGTTTATTTTGAGCAGTAGGGTAGATTTAGGAAGACTTAAGATTCCATTTTTATTCACTTTTTTTCATATGTTCCAATCTCACTTTATTCTTTCCCCCTGCGTTTTATATTCTATGTAGATATAGAGCTGCGTTTTTTTTATCTTAGTTTAGGATAGATTTATTTTATTTCTATATCACAGCTTCTTGTTTAAATTTGATTCCAGTTATTTTGCATACAGTTTTTAATAAATGTATGTTTGATTTATTAATGAATAGTGGAGATTCGCGTTTTGATTATATGATGTTTACGATGTTCAGTTGATATTTTATTTTTCCTCTATTGTTTTTCGAAAATATTCACAGGTCGTTTCGTTTTATATTTCTAGTACTTTGCTCGAAATTGTTGGTTAAAGTTTTGATTCCCTAAGTTTCTTTAAATTGTTCGACAGACTATAGAAATTTAGTTGTGTTACTAGTGTTTAGAAGTAGTGATATCTTGCAATTTGATTAGGATTTAGAAGTAGAGATTGTTAGTCTATGTTTACATTCACTAGATTAATTTGCACTTTTCATAATGAAGTATAAGGATAGAAGTCAAAACAAGCAAACTTAAAGATAAAAATATGGGTATTTGTGAGTTGATGTAGTGTTAGTTTTATAGGATCAATTTTATTATCTCAGTAGGTATAAGAATAAGTACATTTCTAATTTTTATGTATGCCTTGAACTTTGTTTGTTGAATTCATAGTTTGTGACTTATGAGACATTGAATATTAAGTCCTTAAAAAGCTTATGCTACCAAGTGTAGATACGATAGGAAAATTGCATTCATAGGCGCTTAGTATTCTGCTTAAGTAAAAGGATTGCTTATAAAAAAATAGTAGTAGTAAACATGTTTTAATAAGTTTCGAACATGAGTTTGTTTAATTGTTTCATCATTTTAAAAGTTACTTAATTGTCCCATTTTAAGTCCTCTATTTTGTGTGCTAGAATTTCGTGGACCATCTTTGTTAGTTGGATAGTTTTAGCATTTGGCGTTTTATTTTTAATCAAAATTTTGTTACGTCTAGTGGACTTTTAGTTTAGGTCTAATTGGGCCTGATTGATTTGCTAGTGTAATAAACGTAGGCTACTTTACTAGTTTAATAAACATTTGGTTTAATTAGTTTAGTTTTATAATAAAAGTTTTTGATTTTATAGAAATTTTATTTTTAGTCTTATAAAATTAGTTTTCTTTTATAATTTGTATTTTGTCACTTTGCATTTTTAGAATAATTTTGCATTTATATTTTTAGAATAATTTCGCGTTTACATTTTAATTGTGCATTTTTCTTATATCTTCACTTGTGGTATTTGCACTTTGTTTCTAGAATAATACGTATACATATATAGCATTTTTATTTTCTTTTACATGCTTTGATTGAACTGACATAGAATATCATTCAATTACTTGAACCAAAAACGATAAATCTTAGTGATAAAATTGGATATCAATTCTACGCGAGCTGAGAAGACAAGTACACTAAAAACGGTAATTAAAATGACGTCGCTGCCGGTTCTTGCTCGTTACGATTTGACGATTTTTCCGTTAGACAATTTGGATTTTGGGATCCGTTCACTTTTGAACGTTATTTTTTATTGCAATAAAAAGTATTTATAATAAATTAAAAAATATAAAAAATCAATAAAAACACAAACAAAATATTTTATTATTTTATCTTCTTTTTTCTATTCTTATATATATCATTTAAAAAATCCAAAAAAAATTTCTTTCGACTTTATTTTTCTTTTAGCTATATCTTATATATGATATATAGTTTTATATAGTATATTATAATCTAATATTTTCTTTCTATTATTTTATTATTAAATAAAAAAATACTTTCAAAAATATTCTTCTTTATCTTCTATCTTGTCTACCCTCAATTCACGGGAGTTGAAGAAGAGGACAGATGCAAAAGATGATTTTGATGGGTTATTTGTAAGGGGAAGGCCGGAGCATCGAGGTCATCAAGGACGTGGTAGTTCGCGAGCAAAGTCAAAAGGTAAAGAAACTTCTAAACAAAAGTGTTAAATATGCTATTATAAGGATCACCTTAAGAAAGACTGTCCAAAATTGTACAAGAAGAAATCAACTGGCTTTGTCAACAAGAATGCAAAACAGGACGCTGGTTCGTATTCTAAGGTTTATGACAATGGTGATTTGTTGATGGCGACGAGTGAGGAAAGGTTCTTAGAGTGGATAATGGACACTGGTGGTTCCTATCATATGACGCCTAGGAGGGACTTCTTGTTTAATTTTAAGGAGCTTGATGGTGGTATGGTTTTTCTCGGTGATAATAGAAAACCGCGGTTTTGAGGTTCGTCACTTAGTTTTATGTTTGTGCATATTTCGTGAAATTACGTGTCTTTATGTGTTTATGTGCTAATTGGTGTGTATAGATTGTGGTTTGGATATCGTTTCGGGTACGGTGTACCTTCTGAGTGAAACGATGTATGATGTTTTCACGTTCATGAGCTCACATGGTAGTGACTATGAAATGAGATGGTGTTATTTAGTGGTTTTACGTATACGTATATGTATTATAGAAAATCGTATTTTTACGGTTTAGGGTTTTGCATTTAGGGGTCTCGGAAGAGGTATTTAGTCATGGGAGTATTTTTCGGGATGGTTTTAAGTCATTTAGGACTTAGTTAATTTGTTTATTTCATATTTCAAGAGTTTTTATAAAACTGTATATTTTTACGTCTTTTACGGTATACGCGTAAATTTGACTAGTTTTACGGTTTTGAGGTTTTGGAGGCTTTATGAGCTGAAATAAATTAAGGAAAATTAAGGTAATATTATTATTAAAACTATTAATAATTTAAATAAAAAACGAAATTTATGGGCTAGGGGTCGGTTGTATACAACTAAAACAAAAGGAAGGGAAAAAAAAAGAAAAAAGGAAAGTGGGCTTGTGTACTTGGGTTAGGACTTGTTAGGAATAAGTATATAATGTTTTTATTAATAAAAACACTTCATAATCCCCTGGAAATCAAAAATAAGTCGGCTTCAATGGAGTCTTTTAAGGTTTCTTCATAATTTTCATCTTCCATTAATTTTAAGGTATAACATTTAATCCTCTTTTCAATTAAATTATTTTTAAAGCATTATTATTCAATTGTGACAATCCGTCAATTTATGGTTTATATTTTATTCTCAAATATTATTTAAAAACATTATTTTAATATTATATTATGAACTCACTTATTCTTGGGAAGAAATTTGGATTTACGTCTTGAAGTAGCATCGACTACGTCTAAACCGGAGGATTCTACGTTACGTGCTTACGTTTACATACACCGTTTTGGTGACAGTCCGACATTTCAGGAAATAAATTTATCCGTGAATATTCTTTTGGAATTTTAAATTTTTGTTGGTTCATAAACTCACGAATTTACGAGAAGAGATTAGGACTTACGATTATAATTTAACGTCCTTTACGACTAAACCGGAAACCTTAGGATTACGTATTTACGTTTTCGAACTCCATTTTTGATGAGACAACTTTTATTAGACTCGTTTTGTGCCGTTGATTCATAATTTATAAAAACGTTTTTCGTAAAACGACCCGAGGGCACGCAAATCGAGGAAACTAGAATCGAGGAATACCCGTAAATTAGTGGGATGAGACAAAACAAGTTTTGCCGCACCCCACTATATGGATGGCTAAAGTAGCTCCACCACACCCCATGAGGTGTCAATATTAAGCTAACAAGTAGTACACTTGTCTAGCTTAACTTGTAAGCTTTCGAAACACAAAAACCACTTTGTGTAAACCATTTTCTCACATACACTCATGCAAACCACTCATCTTCCCTTCCTATCTCTCTCTAAATTCGTCCCATATCACCCCTAAACACCCTCATTTGATCAAATTTAACCATGAAATCATATGTTATTCACACATATGATGAAGCCCTTTTCAAGCTCTATTGATTGGTGGTGATTTTAACATCTAAGGAGAAGATTTGGTGATGTCCAAGGGCTGATTTCTACAAGAAGTTTACAAATATTGGTGGTCTTTAAAGGTTGTGTTGATCTATAACAAGTTCTTCCATCAAAATCCAAGCCTTGATTATAAACTACACAACCTTGGTGGTATAGAGATTGTTCTTCCTATCCTCTTGTTATTTTGATTATGTAATCTTGTATTTTCTTTATTTATGTATATGTATATGATGATGAATGATGATTAAAAATATTATGTGGGTATTTGGTGTTGATAGATTTGATAAACATGGGTAAAAAGATGGAAAAACCACATGTAAAAATGGTTAAATCTTGCTTAATAAGATAGCTGTATAAAAACAGTAAGTAACTAAATGGTAAACTGATAAAATTGTAAAGTGGAATCAATATACAATAAGTATTAGGTGTTATACACATGTGAGAGTTGGTCATGTAATGGAATCATAAAAATGAGTGAGATATGATAAAAACAAGTTTAGAGTGCAAATCTGCATACACTGTTTGGGACGAATTTATTAAAATATTTAGAGGTTGATTCATCAGTAGCTATAAAGGAATAAAATGAATCACATATCATGTAGTTTCTATGATAAAACTTTTAGGTCCTATCTCATTATAGAACTCTAGATATGGACATTTTAGTGAACTTAAAATTTAGGACTGATTTTGTGAAATTAAAGTTTAATATTATTATATAAGCACTCAAATAAATATAGTATAAAATGTGAATTAAAACCCACTACCTTATATATTTCATTTATATAAATATGCATAACGATAAATAAATGGACATTATATAAAAATGGTAGTTTGGTAAGTTTTATAAGTTATAAAAACTATATACTAAGTTTTACGTCTTTTCGGCTAAAACCGAAAGATTAACGTTTTGTCAAATAAAACTTAGACGGTCGGACCCGTCTAAGATAAACTTTTATAAACTCACATACTGATATATGAACTTATATAACAAGTAAAAACCGATAAAACCCGAACTTTACAACATATAGACATTAAGGGGCCAAAGTAGCCTTATTGGACTATAAACCCGACTAGTTAGTAAAACACTTATAAATTTACTTATTGGCCTTAACCCACTTAGGCCCAACATGTAAAGTATAATACTGATAAAAAAAAGTATAAAATGGATTAATACAAGTTAATGGACTTATAAAAGGCTTATTGGACCTAAAACATGTAAATAGGTAAAACTAGTAAACTAATATAAAAGTTGTCAACACATAACACAAAAATGTGTGAATGAGAATATATAAACCCACTTGATCATCATCATATGTATAAAGTCATAAAATATATACATAATTTTTATTTTGATAAAGTCATTGGACAAAAGTCTAAGACGAGTATTATTTGTCTAGGTTTCCGTGATTGAAGCACGTACCGTACATCCAAATCGCCGATAACCGCCTTCCCACATCAACGTGAGTTCATAGCCTCGCACTATTTTAAATGTTTTTATGAAATGTTTTATAAACCCGTGAGGGAGATAACATGTTAGTTTTTATTAAATAGGACACTAGTTGTCCCGATTGTTTGTTTATTGATTTGGACCCGAATGATTGTATGACCCGATGAATGATTAAATGACCCGATAGATGAAATGAAATGGATCATTAAAGTTAGGTTATGTCACTAAAAGTCCCATTAGCATGAATTGTGAACTACTAGGATTTGGTAGACGCTTATGCATATAAAGTACTATTTGGGGACGATCACCCCAGTTCGCGCCTTGACGGTTGATCCCCGTCGTGCCACATTGATTGGTAAGCGAATTTATGTATGAGAAGATTTACACAAGCGTGATTATTGTGAAGACACGCTAATTTAGATGTGGCAAAATGAGTTTCGGGCTAGCTACCCGTTGTTTGTTGTAGTAAGGTAACAATGTCATGTGGCTTATAATAATCCAAATAACGAAATACTGTTATACACACTGAATTACGATATATTGCCTGACTAGCAATCGGGGTCTTACTATTGATATTATGTTCGTGTTTTGGTTTTTCATAACCATATTCATATAGAGGTTTTTATTTAACTCTATACAACGTTATAAAACGTATTGTATGATGTTTTTACGACAATGGCTCGTATAATGATTTTGAAGGCAAAAGCCTATATTATGATTTTTGATAAGGATTTATATAAAATGACTTTGGCTATTTTATGGCCTATTACAAAGATTTGTACAAAATGATTTTCGGTAATAATTTTATACCGATGTTATATTGATGGATTTAATTAAAACTCTATGAATTCACTCGGCGTTTTCGGTGACCTTTTCTTTTAACATGTTTTATCTCAAGTACTTGAAGGTAATTCTCGGGAAGGCAACAAGAATTCATGGCCCGCACTTAAATAATAATTTCCATCCAAATTCTTTGTAAAACATGTATGAAATACAATGACTTGGGACCTATGTAAATTTGATATTTATGAATGGAAATGCTTTATTATTAAACGACGTGATTTTTAAGCGTTGTCTATGATGTGAGTAATGTGCTATCCCATAACACCAACGAGTCTTCCGCTGTATTGAATTGTATAAATTTGGGGGTGTTACAGTTTGGTACTAGAGCTCTCGTTATAGAGAATGAAAGATTTTTAAAACCAAGGTTTTGAATAAAACATTTCAAAATCTTTTAACTATAAACATTTTTCTCAAAATGTCTAAAAATATTTTGACTATAACGGTGCCGAAGAATTCCCGAGTTACCAACAAGGCCAGACTGAGAAGTGTTGTTTTAATATATATATATAACTTGGATTATATATATATATATATATATATATATATATATATATATATATATATATATATCTTTACATTATATATAAGAGGAGGGATATGTCACATGGCATTATATAAATCCACGTCAGCAAAATTCCGGGCTCAATATTTTTTAATCAATCCCTATCTCATAACCCGGTCCAAAGACATGTATCGGAAAGTATATCAGTTCCAAAAATAAAGGAGCCAAGTATATCAATTTGAAAACAAAATCAATTCTTCAACCAAAAACTTGCTTCATTATTCAACGTATATGCTTCTCAAAATCAGATCGCTTCAAAATCAAGTTTGTAAATTCTGTATTTTCATCTTTTTTTTCCTGTTTGATTTCAGTGTTTTCATAATTAGCCAATTTTTTCTCAATAATTAATGGCAAACCGATTCAGTACAATGTATATGCTTCTCATACCAGGTTTGTAATGATTTTCAGTTATTTATAAGGTTTATGATTTTTGTAACTCGAATTTGATCTGATTGATGATTCCAAGTTAACCTCAAATAGGTTTTAATTGGTGGAGAAGCCATTGGCTAAACCAGTACCACCACCCGTGTGACCGCCAACACCCTGTTGTCTCAATCATCCCTTGAAAAGGTAGATTCCATCAGACCCTTTTCATTCGGAATAATGAATCCGATTTCATAATAAAAATCAATCACATGTTCGTGTTTGATAATCTTAATTTTCTTTTGTATGAAGAGAGTTTTTTCCGAAAAGATGAAGTTCAAGGTCGTGTTTTTATGGATCTGTGTAAATTTTGTGCTAATAATCACATTCCTGCAACTGACTTGGTTATTGACGACCTATCTGGTGTGGTGCAGGAAAAGATGATCAGTTCATTGGGTTTTTCAATCTTCGAAGCTGAACCAAGGCTTCCGGAATCACCAGGAAAAGATAATGAACCAATAGTCCATTATGACATCTTTTCCAACAAGCGGGATACCCCAGTCAACACAATTGGCTGTTATACTGACTTACAGTTTTGGAACGAAGAAAACTTGGGAGTTTGTTGTTTTCAGTTTTCTATCTACGAGCAATGCCCCTATTGGTGACGGTGACTCTAATCTTAAGTTCAACTTTTGGTCAGATAAGAAGAGGGTTTTTTTATAGTAAGTGATCCCAATACTATTAAATGATCTTAATATCACGGGTATATATTATCTTCATTTTTAACTCTAAATCGAATCCTTGAAAGTTAACATCAGGGAATGTGTCTTTTATTTTGTTTGTGTATAGCTAAAAGAACTCCAACACCAGCTTGGATGCAAAAATAGTCAGTCTTACAGTCAAAAAATTGTAATTAGAGGTTAGGTTGTTGCTATTTTACATCTAAAAGTAGATTTAATAAATATATCTATATCCTATGTTGCTGCTTTTATTAGTATGCTAATGAGGAAAGGAATTAACTAATGGGTGGGTTGGTAACACAGGAAGAATCTGACATGGGCTAAATATCATTTTACAACGGTTCAGGTTGTAAAAGAGACCTCCCCATACTTTGGATCACCGTAAAATCATGCAGCACCTTTTATACATTTTTACGATTTGTAGTTCAAACGGATAAAGAGGTGTCAATCGATTACCAGGTCGGATTAGGAGAATTATGGTTGACATCTATCGGATTTATAGAAAGTATGAAACCTGACCCACAACCCAACGCTATAAGAAATTATGTTTCTCATCCACTCATTTTGTGATTCTGTCTTTTCAGATGAGCCTATGCACTCACAGGGCATCTGCTAGAGAGAGTTGGAATTCATCATACACCCATGATGGGACTTCCCTATAATTGCATATAAGGAAGGTAAATGTGGCATCACAATGGAAGCTTCGTAAACAACCAAGACTGATCATAACCTACTGAACCCGTTCCATCACTTGCATCACCAGTCACACCTGAAGTGGTTCGCGACGAGTACAACACCTGCCATGAAGCCGCCACTTGCAGTTATTGCTTCATATTTGGCATTTGCAGCGGGAACGAGAGTGGCTGCAACATGTTCCCTTTGAATCTTTGCCAGCATTGGCCGAGGATGATCATCTAGGCACTTCCTAAATTACAGTAGTAGATGGTTATCGGTCCAAATCTGGGTATTAATATTTTGGTTATCAAATTGAGTTTTAACAATTTAATGTGTTAAATTGTTATGCCGAGTCTTCGACATATATGAGTGGTAGTTGAGGCTACTCAACAACAACCGTTAAAGCTCAAAACCGAGGTACACATATAAGATCACTTGTGCCTATTTAATTTCTAAGTTGCGTTGAATGTAGTTTAGTGGCCCTTGATTAAGAAATCCAGTGAACTGGCAGTTAGCGGATATGACAGGACCCAAAACCAGTAGCTAGCACGGACATACTTATAAGTAAATTAACCACATTTGAAGTTTATAAACATTTGAATACAAGTTGCGATTCATTAGTTGTGTTACCTTATGATTCAATTTTATACTTGGCGCTATATGACACAGACACCTAAGTATTTCGTCCTAAGTTTCAAACTTTAGAATTTTTGTTTTCTTTCGTATTGAAACGTTTTAATGTGTGCTTTATCGCCCAAGGTTGATTTGCTGAAGAACAAATTTAGATTTGATGAAGCTTTTAATTACAAGGAGGAGCACAATCTGGATGCAGCTTTGAAGAGGTTTGTTTGATCATTTATTTGTTGTAGTAGATAAACAGGCGGATTGGGTTATGGGTCACCACAGGTTGGTCGAAAAAGGTAGTTTCTGAGTGTGGGTCAAAATAGGTAAGGTTTGGTCAACCTTTCAGACAGTGTTTAGGCAATTTTAACGAAGTTTTTAGAATATAAAGATGTTGCAGCACTGCAAGTGGTTGATTACTCATTATGTAAACTTTAATTCGTTTGACCATTTGACCCATTTAACTATTACGCAAATTATAATTTTTCTGTTGTGACAATTGACAACTTTGATCCATTATCCGTAAATTATTGTCAAACCCATGATAGTAAATGGGTCGAATGTCAGCTTCATTTTGTATCAGAAGCATGTAGTCCCTTCTTTCTGATTGGTGTCATCTTTCAGGCCGCAGCAAGCCGAGGTATGTAACTTTTGTGATTCATTATTGTATTGTAAATGACAATTGTCTGATAATTTGTGTTTTTTTGTGCTTTTTTTGGCTGTTTAAATCTGAAGAGATGACGAAAGAGGTGCAAAGTAGAGGAATGGAGCACTCAAGAAAATAACATACGATCTCAATGACTTTTTGGGGAAGTTAAGCTTGCTAATAATAGTTAAACTACCTAAAGAAGTCGAAGTTGCATGTCCATATTGTCTTGGAAATTAAATTGCAGAGGTTGTCTTCATGTAAATGTTGTTATGCAGGTAATTGTTTCTATTCATGCACTTTCAAATTGTTCTATGTTTTGACTTTAATTATGTTGTTCAATTGTTTGATTGCAATAAGCTACTCCACAAAGATCATTTAACTTGCTTAAAAGAATTTGCCTCTTTTGAGGCATTTACAAGTGGAGCAGAGACGTGAGCTCATGGTGGAAGCAGAAATACGTGGTACTATCACATTTATAAGCAATCACAGTGCATAGTTACATAATTTTTAATATAAAAAGAGCTTAAAAAGTTTAACTTTTGTTGTTTAGTCATCTACTCATATGTGCTCAATTGACAGAAGAACATGTGCAGAAAACTTCATTCAATGAACAGGAAAATTGGGTTTTAAGTTATTAAAGAGCATTTTTGTTTCAAAGAACCTCTAAAATTGTAGTAAGTTTATTAGAATATCACAAACACGATTATAAATGTGTAATTGTTTCACTTTTATGGATATTTTTGTATGACTGTAATATAATGTTATGCTATTATTGTCTTGGGTTGCTGTTTCGAGTTGCATCAGTAGGTGTTTTGCTAAGTATATTGGTTTGACATTGTATGTTTTGGTATCATAACAAAGCTGGACACTAAGGTATTTTTCATGCTCTAATATTTTATAGAGAGTGAATAGTCATTTGTCTTCCTGCTATAAGGATTATTCTAAACTCTATTTTGTTTCTTACGAAGTTAATATTTGTTTGCTTATAGACGTCACCCCTGGATTTTTTGTGGATAAGGTAATGTGATGCCATATATCCCCTAGATGTAACCGAGATGATAGGTATCAAACACCAAGTTTGTGATATGACACAAAGTTATTTCATTGGTTTTATCATAAGTACTTTGATATAGGAAAGATAAGAAAAAGGGCGAGTTTGTAGTAGTTTTTATTGTATTACTTGGTAATTGGTATGTGCAGGGGAGATATTCGGGTTTCCACATATTGCTATAGACAACAGAAACAAACGACTCCTATATGTCTTGCTGTGAGGGGTTGCTGATGAAAAGGTTGTGTGATAAAGGGTTTTATGGATATGACTTCACAAGTGTTTACTGATGAGGTTTGTGATAAGACGCTTCTAATGATGGTTATGGCAGTTTAATGAGGTATCTGAAAAGGGTTTCTATTGATTATTTTTCATGAAGAGTAGTTGCTAATTGCAGACTTCAACTCCAAGTAAAGGTACTATATCAGTGCCTTTGGACATGAATTCTGAGAACAATAGCACAGGTAGCCAAGACCTGAGCAGCATAGGTGTGGAAAACACATGATGTGCTGATGAAGGTAATCCCAACTCACTATCTTCGTTTACGCTCTTACTAAATTATCTTTTCTAAACATGTGTTGTTGTGTTCGCGGCGCTATGAGCCCCAGTTTGACTAACTTATTCATCGTTGTTTATCTTTATGGTGTTTCAAGGTGTATGGATAGTGTTGCCTTGATAATTCCACTTCTTGAGATAGAGTATCGTGGAACAACAGGAAAGCTGAATGACATAAACTAGGAACTCGGGTTTGCCGTTATCACATTTATAGCCACATACTTTAAGAAATTATATAGTGACAAAGAAAAAAATTGCTTTGGCTTGATGTTCATGATAAAACCTCAGCTCTCCACAGTATCATGGAGTTGGTGTGAGTCGGCTATTGTGGATGCTTTGTCTACAAATATCTTCTCTTCGAGG
This sequence comes from Glebionis coronaria, assembly GCA_025667525.1. NCBI lineage: Eukaryota > Viridiplantae > Streptophyta > Magnoliopsida > Asterales > Asteraceae > Glebionis > Glebionis coronaria. The sequence continues at coordinate 221,871,057 of CM046879.1, forward strand.
TAATATTCTGTTAACTTAAGGATGGTTTAATTTATAATAGTCGTGATTATAGTTTTTGCATTCTAATTGTTAATATTTAACAAGAATACTAAAACTAGACGTTTATAACTATTATATGAATCAGTGTGTCCTCTGAAACGAGAATTCCTTTCAACGTAAAATACACTTCTTTTTCTTAGCATTAGGCTGATTAAAATTTTCACGCTGTCCAGTTTATATGATTAATTTGAGGTTGCAACTGTTAGATTGGTCATATATATAGGTGACTACTTACCTTTATGCAGAAAAATTGTTCTCCCACACAGTTTCATCTGATTATTAAATTTTTGTTAGTAAACTAATATCGTCAATTGGTTTATATCTCGAAAGTAGGTTCAAATTTGATTCTTGAAGTAATTTTGCCACTCTAACGATTTCTCAATCACCACGTGTCACTTGCTGAATTAGATTATGTATATCTGCTCGATAATTGTTGACGAGTTGAGGGAAGCGTGGGTAGTATAGGTGATAAGCAGTCAAGTGTTCTATAGGATTTCTACTTAAAATATAGTCAGAAATTTTATTTCATGTTTCGGTATTGATCATTTTGTTGTTTTTTCATGTATCTAAAGAGAGAGTAACTGTGCTCGTGTATACGGTCAAATGAATGAACCCCAGGTGCCCGCGTTCGTGTTGGGTTACCGATTTGACTGTGGCTGAACACATTAGAGATGTCGAGGGTGACGTGCTTGTCTTTATTGACAACATTTTCCGCTTTACCCAGTTATTGTGCTTCAAAAATCTTCTAACTTTTTATTTGACCGAAGCACCACTGACCAATTCTTGTCTTTATATTCTGTACGCTATTAAAAACAGGCGTACTGGTCGGTTTGATAATTTATCATACATGTCTCATAAGTTGATCAAATGCTTTCCAAATTACACCAGAAAGATTAATAGCATCATGAGTGTGATATATAATTAGCCAGTATAGAACACATGACTCAAGGTACAACTGTAGCCACCTAAGCATGATTGTATGACTCATGAGTCGGTAATGGGTCATAATCGGTAAGGTTTAATGGGATTTTTATGATAATGTTGGAAAAATGTTACGAAACGTATTTTGTCCATTATTTACTTTTGAAATGACCAACACACAATCTTGATAACAATTACAGTAGTATATATTACTTTGAAACTTGCATGTGCTTTTTGACGTTGGTCCTAAGATCTGTTTACAAGCATTCACTTTATATTCATATTTTATATATTTATTAAAAATCTGCCATTAATTAGGTTATCAGGGGATACTTTCAACTGAAAGTGGTCACCGAGCTTTACTTTCACTTGATTCTCATGAGAAGTAAGAACAAGAAATTGTCATTGTACCATATCACACATTACAAAGTTTATAATATGAAAGTTCTTATTGGGCGAATATAACCCATAACTGTTCATTATAAGACCTTCAATTTGAAATATCATTATGCAGAGGTGCTTGTGAATCAATCAATTCTTGTGATAATCTCAGTTCAATTGTTAGTAATATTTCAGTTTAGTCCTGATGTTTCATCTTTCTCCTTTTTTTGAGACCAGCATGAAATGCGGAAATGACTGTCTAAGAGCTTGATGGTAATAAAAGGCGCGCCTTTTTAGTATGGCGTCACACTCTTGCAAGGTTGTAACTTATCCAATTAAGTTAGTTTTTGTATATGTCCCTAATCGTGTTTGATAACCTATGGGTGGCAATTTTGATTCATTTACTTAGCTAATTTGGGTTATATTTACAAATTTAACTCAAACAAGGGAAGTTAAAAACGTGGCTTAATTGTAACGAGTCAATAGTGATGCACATGTGTCTAAATGTAACCGATGTTTTATTAGAAAAATAGATTTAGATTTTGTCACTATAGATTTTATTGGTGGTTGCTTATCTACATAAAAGGTACTAATATAGAAGCCTGGTCAATGTGTTTTTGTATATGAACTCTTGGTAGCTGTTCTTGGTTAATGACTTAACTCTTTTCACTATATGAAAAGTCTTTCAAAATTTAAAAAAAATATACAATCTGACTATATGAAATTTGGATTCTAATTTTAAATTTGCAAAAGTATGTTGATTCTAGAGTTAATAATTGTTTTATTCTCTTTAATTTCGACTTTACGGCAGGTATCATTGTGGCATGCGAGACTCGAACTACATATATGGTGCATGTTTCTAAAAAGTTGAGAAATAATCAGCTTCATTAAAACCACTTTTGGCGTTAAGAGTCATGAGATAGATTGATCATTATGTAGCGACACATGAAGTAATGAAAACATTGTGCATTGGTAATTTCTTACACGTACTCGACCATTTTTTTTCTAAATATTAGAAATTCATATTAACGTTGTTTGTAACTGAAGTGTATACTCGGCACATGTTAGTTACAATTTAATGCGTGAGAAATTTATCAAAATTACAAATAACATTTTGATTATTATGTTTTTGCACAACCAATTCTAACACTTTTATGTCTACTTTGAAATTAAAAAATTGGAAAAGTAGATTATGAGTTAATATACTATAGTAATTTTCAATGTTTTAAAACCCGGTTCGACCAGGCCAGTCGGACCGGTTGAACCGGGAACCGGTGACATCTTCGGGCCGTTGCAAGCCGGTATTTTGAGTATTTCAGACCCGGATTAAACCGGCGGGTTTCAATCGAACCTGGTCGAACCACTCAGCCAGAACCGTCCGGTCTTTATTTTTGACAAAAAAAATTGTAGAACACAGTGTGACGTGAATGGAGAATATGAGGAATATGAGGAAGATGATATTCTAGACTTGAAAAGAGTGTGAGTAGGTGTTATTTTTTTTTGGAAAAGGCATGTGAGTAGGGTAGGTATTGTATATGTGTTGCACGGCTACCTATATATTTTAACTATGGTTAGTTTAAAATTTGACTCAAGTTGCGTGGGTGGATGAGATTGTCAGTGCATAGATTTAGGATATATTTTTACTTAAATATTACGTTTTGTATTATCTAACATATGTTTTTAATATCTGATTTGTACATGTTTTCTTTAATTTTTAGCAGTCCGCATACATGTTTCTAAGATTTTTTGTAAGCAAAATTAACGTATAGATGGTAGGTGAAAACCGGTTCAACCCAGCGGTTGAACCGGTTGAACCGGTAAACCGGTGTATTAACCGAGTCAATTAAAAAACCAGTTTTTTAAACATTGGTAATTTTTATATCAAACAATCCCAATTTCTACTACCAATATTTTGTGTTTGACTTTGAATATCTATTTGACTTTCTAACGTGGGCCAAATGGAGACGCACAACTACTCGGACAAGTACGGCGCAGTTCAATGTTTGGGGTTGTTGGTATTAACTAAGCTTATGAAATCCGATTTATTTAGGACTTGTAAGTTCGTGTAGTTTAAACGTGATTAGACTTTTATTGTATTTGCATTATTATGTTTTGGTGACTAATGTTTTTCATTTTAGAAGTCAAATTTTATGTACTAATTAGCAACACAAATATCACAAATGTCACAAATATTTTTGTTTGACATATTTGTTGTTATTCATTATTTACGTACGTTTATTTAGAAATTTTCAAATAATAGAATGAATCTGCACATGGTCATTACCCTTAGGACAATAAAATGATTCCCACGTTAGCCCAAAGACAATATTCTGTTTAAGTAATTTTGGTATGACAATTAACAAAATGTAAGATCAAACATTATCGCAAGTTGGTTTAATTCTAAAAATGCTATCCTTCAAAAAGAATAATATTAGAAACAACTTGCCAAAATAAAATACGTAAACGAAAACTATAAGTCATACCCGCCCATCGGGCGGCTTTTGTAACTAGTATATATATATATATATATATATATATATATATATATATATATATATATATATATATATATATATATATATATATATATATATATATATATATATATATATATATATATATATATATATATATATTTATATATATATATATTTATGACGTAATTTGATTACATGATTGTTTGATGATTATATTTATATTTATACGAGGTATTTATGCGACGTAGATTGTCACAAGGAACCCTAAATCCCCTAGTAAATTAATCTAAGCTATTCTTGTAGGAAATCTAGCTATTCCAGATCTAAACCAAGTTGTGGATATTTATGATCCCAACAAAATGGTTAATATTCGTACAAATTTAGATATTAGTTGATTGTGATATTGAAGAAGAATTGGTGAGATTAAAACTAATATCGATGTCATGACGATTTTTCCTTATAGAGTGGAGTTTGACAAAACGTTACCACCTGGAAAGATGTCATCTGATTCGTTGTCACCCAACTCTTAATTTTAAAATGGAAAGGGTGAATGTTGCACTTGAGGCTGTCATTGGAACCATTACCCAAAAGCCTCATGCCACTAGTACCTTTCCGAAAAGTATAATTGAATGTGTGATTCATTTCATACTAGTGACTCGTTTGATAACTATTGATGAAAAGTTGAAAATATTGGAGAATGAGGTAGGATATCGAATTGAGCATAAGTTGATTGAAACTTGAATGAAGTAAAATTTAACCCGTATGGAATAAGAAATTGTTAAGAGGAAGTCGTTAAGTTCTGTGATTGAATTATAAGGTTTTAATTAATTGATTAATTCGTGTTAAGGGTTGTTCCTAGGCCATTGTCCAATGACGAGGATGCCCAGTGTCCAATAAATAAATGGAAGAAATCTTCTTCTGAATTGGGACCGATGGATCTTCTGGGACAGCTGGGACACCTAATGACTCTTATAGATTAGTATTCATTGTGGTATGTTTTAAAATAATCCCTAACTTAACTGAGACATCAGTTGGTAGGATGAGTTCTTGGAATTGTATGACATAGTGACACGTAATGTGTTACGATACAATTTTGACTTGTTTGTGATTAATGAAAAGACTACCTTTGATTGCTAAATTCTACATGTATCGATGATATCTATCTTTTCTTGCTTCTTCCTAATGCTCGCATTAGTGATGCAACCATTGAACAAGTACTCATCTGGACTGGAGTTACGTTGTGGATTATTCTTTTTGAGTGCCATCGAGGTCATGCACCTCATGATTATTTGGCTAAAGCTCATTTCCTAGCATATTGTAGTTAGTTCTTGGTGAACAACTTTTCATCACTCTTTTGCAGATCAAACATTGTTTTTATAAAGTTAAAACATTATCCTTTGAGAAAGTTGAATTTTCATCACTATAAGGATTATAAAGTGAGATTTATAAGTGATTGTTATCAAAATGAAGTTGTTTATAAAACACCTTGGAAAACTTAATTGTTTTCATAACAAAGAAAATCTTTGTAAATTTATTTTTGATTCTTATTTAAGAATTAAGCATGAAAATGTTTTTATTATAAACATGATGATAAAAATTTTGACGAACCGAGTATTGCATCGTTAATCTTGAAATTGTATATAGTTGCGCGCCTACATACAATTTGGAAGGGACCATGCAAGACTGATTAGTAGTCACCATGAAATTGTTAATAAACATTACATTTTCTTAGAAATTGTGAAAGATTAAATTATATGAGATCTTCAAGAAGTGTAAAAATAGGGACATATTGTTAAAGACATCTGCCCGTACCAATTATTCTTTTGAGTTGAATTTAATCATTTGTGGAAATTGTCTTATTTGACAATTAATATTCCCTTCTTGTCCAATTCTCATGTGGCGAGATTCTTTGGAAAAGTATTTGATTACCGAGTGTTGATACCGAACTGGATGTATCGACGTTCCTATCATTTCTTCTGATTAGATTTCATTTGAATGACCTGGGTAATGATTCGAGGAGCTTTCGAATGCGTACTCAAATTATGAAAACATGGGATATATTCATATTCGTTAAATGTTTTCGTCTTTATCTGATTTGAACCTCTCTCGTGTAGAATATGCATTGACCTTATTCTTTTGATGTTAGCTATGTCTCCAGATATCCCTGAATCTGTGAAGGGTTATGAGTTATTATTAGTCTTTTGAGAAGTTCTCGTCTTATCCACAGCATAAAACTAAAAACTTGATAATGCCAGTAGAATGGATTGATTAATTATGATATGACGACATTGTCTTAATTGATGGGAACTCAAGTAGAATTCCCCTAAAAGATAAGATGTTGATTATCAGAAGTGATCTAAATAATTCTTAATGGATGACCATATCCTGCATTTAGACTTGAAATTATATCGTGAATGGTTGTAAATTTGTCATTGGTATTGTAATCTAGAAAGAACTTAAAGAAAATTTATTAAAAGATGTTTCTTTTGTCTAAAATTTTAGGAGGTATTTGTTGGTGAATTACCTAGACTTTTGCCATTAAGGCAAGTTGAATTTGGTATTGATTATATTCCCGGTGTTGTACCTGTGGCATGTGCACTGTACGTCAGCACCATCTGAATTAAAGGAATTACCGTACAATTGAGAGAATTGTCGTAGAAAGCTTTTATTCTACCAAGCTCGTCATCATGAAGAGCTATGGTGTTATTATTTACTATATTTATTGATTACTGTGAACTAGGTAAATTGACGATTAAAAATCTATATCCACTACCCAAGATGATAGATTTGTTTGATCATTTACAAGGTTCTAGCGTATGTTCTAAAGATTTGATCCACGGCATGGTTATCATCAACTTCGCGTCCGCGAAAAAGATTATCTATTCCAATCACTACATCCAGAACTTGTAATGAACATTATGAGTTTCACGTGATGTCGTTTGGATTGACTAATACACATGTAGCATCTATAAATTTGGTGAATCATGTGTGTAGACTGTAAATTGATAAATTCATGCTTGTGATCATTAAGGACCATCTGTTTGTTTATAAGAATAAGAATGCGTTAATAATTAGTTATAGACTGCCCTAAATTGGCCGAACAAGGTAAACTTGTACCTTGAGTATTTAACATGTGATTAAAGACTTAATCCTTTACATTATTTGATCGTGTGATTAATAAGATAATGGAATCTATATTGACTCTTCAAAAATTTAGAGCCCTTTTAAGACTTTGGGTTTTACCAAAAAGAAAGTGCAAATGTGTTTTGACAAATGTTTTATCGAAAAGAACTTTTGAGGGATTATTCCCTTATACCCAGATATTTAACTAAACTCCTGTTTAGGGGTAAATGTTCGTGTATACCTCAAGACAACCTAAGAGGGATTGAGGAAACCATTTAAACCATGACTTGAAATTTGAAACGACACTTTTTGCTTTTCAACTAAGAATATTTTGACCAAAATATAACCAAAGATTTTTCAAACATTTACGAATCTTATTAATTATTTTCGATAAATCAACAAAAATCGTGTTAATTAAATTCAAATTTGTTTTGAACATTTTATTATAATTGGTCGAACTAAGAAATTTAAACTTTTAACGTTTACGTTTCATAAAAACTTAATATTTATTGTTAATTTACGTGTAATAATTATCGACGCTTTAAAACGTCGGATCAAGCAAAACTGATAAAAATAATAGTTGAGATAGAACTAAGACTTAGAAAATATGAAGGAATAATTTCTGAATAAATACGGTCATGATATTTATTTCATCAAGGAAGGTGAATATAATTACTGACACATTATGTAGAAAAGATAAAGAACCAATTAGGACATGTTCCTTAATAATGAAGGTGAAAAATAAATTGCCAAACAATATAAAAATAAACAATGCTTGTAAGAAGGATAATATAGATAATAAAAAGGGGTTAGCGGCTAATATGAACCATTAGAATTGAGGAGCCGATGGCGTTAAATGTATAAAAGGCCACTTGTGGTTGCCTAAATATGGAGATTTTGAGATGTAGTCATGTTGGAATCTCGTAAGTATAAGTATTCTATTCATGACATTTCTGACTAAATGTATCTTTATCTGAAGAAGTTGTACTGATGGCAAATTATGAAGGCAGACATCGCCTCATACATTAGTAAACGTCTAACTATTGCAAAGTTCATCATCTGAATTTGATTCGATTTGGGTAATCGTCGATAGACTGACCAAATCTGCTAATATCATTCCTGTTAATGATAGATTCTCGATGAAGAAATTGACTCTTTGTGTTTAAAAGAGTTGTGTAAACATAGTGTGCCGTATCAATCATCTCTATCAAGATCCTCGCTTCGCATCGAATTTCTAGAGATTTTCTCAGAAGTCGTTGGGAACGAACCTTGATGAGAGTACTATTTACCACCCCATTCGAAGGGACGAGGCAAAGTAACGATACAAAACACTAGAAGTCTTGTGTTATGCTTGAATAATTGACCTTTGGTAATAAACCGTATAATCGTTTTCATTTGGATAGATTATCATTGAAAACTATCGTATTAGGATCGAGATCGAATCTTGTGAGGATATATATTAGAGCATCTGTAAGCAGGAGTTGGGATGAAGACACCCGACATACACCCATTGTGACTTGGACATGTCTTTTAGGTTTAAGGTTTCCTATGATGGCGAACCTAACCTTACAAAATACTCGACCCGCGAGACCTGAAATGATTGTTGAAATTAGGATCTGATTATTGACTGTCGATAGTAGGCAGGAGGTTATGTGAATATGAAATGTAGATCTTGAAGTGTCGGATGGGTAGCGAAGTTATGCAAAAAAAATTTTACTTTGGAAAAACGAATAGATGATCTGAAAGATCATGGGAAATAAGTCCCCGTAGTATGGGACCATAGAGATGATGTAAAAGTTGGTTTGAAAGGCATATAAGTTGGATCTACCCTAGGACTTCAAGGGCTGCGTAAATTATGATCCGTATATCTAACTTGATGAAATGTCTATCAAGTGAAAATCTGAATTCTTCTTGATAAAGTTTAGATCGACGAAAAGTTTCATTCATCAAAAACCCGTGAACAACATGGATAGAGAATGTAAGTCAACATTAAGCCTGATCTCATTCTCGTAGTTATGTTTGATGAAACTCGCATGTTGTGATGGATTACACTTGAGAGGAAAGACCGAATGTGGAGGAAATACCCACATGTCTTTAACTCTATAAGAAGCGAGTAGTAAGATAAATTGATCTTTGAGGACAAAGATCCTGTTTAGGGGTAAATACTGTGACAATCCGTCAATTTATGCTTTATATTTTATTCTCAAATATTATTTAAAAATATTATTTTAATGTTATATTATGAACTCACTTATTCTTGGGAAGAAATTTGGATTTACGTCTTGAAGTAGCATCGACTACGTCTAAACCGGAGGATTCTACGTTACGTGCTTAGGTTTACATACACCGTTTTGGTGACAGTCCGACATTTCAGGAAATAAATTTATCCGTGAATATTATTTTGGAATTTTAAATTTGTGTTGGTTCATAAACTCACGAATTTACGAGAAGAGATTAGGACTTACGATTATAATTTAACGTCCTTTACGACTAAACCAGAAACCTTAGGATTACGTATTTACGTTTTCGAACTCCGTTTTTGATGAGACAATTTTTATTAGATTCGTTTTGTGTCGTTGATTCATAATTTATAAAAACGTTTTTCGTAAAACGACCCGAGGGCACGTAAATCAAGGAAACTAGAATCGAGGAATATGCGTAAATTAGTAGGATGAGACAAAACAAGTTTTGCCCCACCCCACTATATGTACGGCTAAAGTATCTCCACCACACCCCATTAGGTGTCAATATTGGTAAGGCTTGGTGCCTTGGAATTGTGATGATTGGTTAATCTTGAATGCTAGTTATTAATACATAATTGTAACACATTGTCCATATGTTCTTTTGTTGATGGTTGTTATTCACATCTTATAACTGATTTGGCGTTGGAGTCTAAACCTATGACTCTCACCAACTTTATGTTGACGTGTTTTAGTGTCTCTTGCAGGTGAGAATGTGGTTAAGCGTGAGAATAGGAGTGGCTAGCTGGGAGGCTTAGAATTGCATTTGGAGGAACCCCCTTTCCTCTTAGTTTCTATTTAATGTTTGGATAAGTGATACTTTTTAGACACCTATATGTTTGATGTGTGTTATTTGAATGTCTTTGGTAAGAGGTAGGCCTGTTACCTACTTACCTAGACGCCTGCATTGTTTGAGATATCTTCATGACATTGTGTGACCATTTATGATATTTCCATTTCATTTAGTTATCTCTATAGACACGCTATTGTTGTGATGATATCCATACGTCGCGCCCCATATTCTGCCATGGTGGGGTGTGACAGAATGGTATCAGAGACAATGGTTATAGAGAATTAGGTTGCCTAGTCTGGTAGCATAGTCTATATCTTAAGGATCCCTGCATATAGGCACCATAGGAATATATGTGTATGGTTTTGATTGTATTTTCTGAGTATTGTTGATTCGTTTTATGTGAGTTTTGACTAGTATGGATTGAACTATAGTCGTCCATACTTAGTCACATGCTAATTTATGTTTTGTTTTTGATATATGAATTAATTTCATAATAATTGATGAGTTATTTTGTGTACCTAATGTATAGTATTCATCTTCTGATGTTTAAGTCATGTTCCCTAAGAATTAGGTGGTGATTTGAGTTACTAGGAGTAGGTGGATAGGAAAGATTTTAAGTTATTTCCACTCTTATGGGCGACGTGACTTATAACTGATTATGATGTTGTTTTGGAGCTTGTCTATGTTGTTTTAGCTAGACTATGGATTTATGTATTGCAAGAAGTTTGACTATGTTATTTTAATAGATGGAGTTTTGGACCTTATTGGTTATGTGGTTATGAACTTATGTGAGTAGATGGATTTATGTGTTATATGTTGTATTGATTCTTATAAGTGTCATCATAGGAGGGAGTGCATTGGGGAAATGGTAATTGTATAAGTATGGTGGCCAACATAGTTATACAAGTACCACAACTTCAATGGGTTCTCAAGTATGATTGCATGAAAGAGGGTTAGTACATGCTTGTATATGATGAGATGTGGCTTTTTGGGTATATGTATAATATATGGGTTTATGTATAATATATGGGTTTATGTAACGGCTGCCTACGGTATGACTATTTTTGAGTGTGTTATATGTATTGGGTTATACTCATGTTGTGTGATTATGGGGTCACACGATATGGAATGGTTTTAGTGATGGGCTTTATGCCTTGTAGTAAGATGGTGATTGCTCGTATAGGAAAACGAGTGTATGACGCGATTGATTGATCTGACTTGTATGGTAACGAGTACGTTTTGGGTGATTTAATAGCATATATATGCGGATGTATATATACTAGTATGCGTTAAGTTATGATATATGGTCGTTCAGTAGTTAACTATAACTTGAACGTACCTAGTGTTGTTCGTGTTTTATGGTGCTGGACTTTGATGGAGTTCCAACGATGTTTTGAGTCTTTTTGAAGTGTGTTTACATTCGGGTATGTATTTTAATTAATGAGAACTACTAAATTTTCTTGCAAATAAGTATGGCTAATTATAGGAAAACGATTTTGAAAATAATTTGTAGGTGTATGGTATGCTATCGTGGCTTACATATTTTTTTTAAGTTTGTGGTAGTAAGCTAATCAAAAAATTTGTCTTGAAAATAATTGGATTAGTTTTATGTGTAACATGTGATCATAAATTTTAAAGGGGTAAAGAAATTTTACAATAATTTCTTAAGTGGAGTTAAAATTTTAGAAGTATTTAACTTAGACGGAAAGAGTAAAAAGGCAGATTTTATTATAGTAATGATACTAATAACACCACACCTTGTAAACGTGTAGTAGTTTAGTTATAACCATCCTAAATGGATTATATAAAATAATAATAATAATAAAGAATAAAAAACACTGTATTTTATAAACATGTATTCATTTCATAATAACAAGTGAAATAAATTTAATATGGGTAAGCGAGATAATGGTTAGAATAAGATTGTAGTATACTAACTAGTTGATATCTTGATAAAATGATGAAGATAAAGGATGAGTTTATGGTTAAAAATGGGTATGATAAACAACAAAGAGAATCCTTCTACAACAACTACTCAACCTACACCAAAACCAAGTCTTCCATACCCATCAAGATTGAGAAAGGAGAGACTTAAAAACAAGGATGATATTCAAGTCTCTAACTTTTTGAGGATGTTCAAGCAACTAAACATTAACATATCCTTTGCAGAAGCTCTTGCCTATATGCCAAAGTTTGCTAAAATGTTCAAAGATCTCCTCTCAAACAAGGAAAAGTTGGTGGATTTTCCTAACACATCACTTAATACGAATTGCTCTCTCGTGTTGCTCAAAACCTTACCTACAAATCTTGGAGATTCGAGGCGATTTTTAATACCTTGTAATTTTCCTAGGGTGGAAAATTGCATGGCACTAGCGGATCTTGGGGCAAGCATTAATCTCATGCCTTTATCGGTTTTGAAAAAACTCTCTCTTCCCATACCATAGCTTATCCGGTAGGCATAGCGGAGGATGTGTTTGTAGGGGTTGATAAATCCACGTTTCCCGCGGATTTTGTAGTGGTTGATTATGATATGGACCCGAGAGTTCCTCTTATTGTTGGAAGACCATTTTAAAGGATGGGTCGTACTCTTATAGATGTGGCAGAAGGAGAATTAATTACGAGAGTTGAGGATGAGAAAGTGGTGTTTAAGCTAGGAAAAGTCACTAAGAAGGCTCAAAGTTGTGAAACAATTAACATAGTGAATGTTCTTGATGAGGTGTGTGATGAGCATTTTCATGAAGCTTGTAAGAATGATAGTGAGAACATGCCTCATGTAGAGACCGTTGCCTCAATTTCTCCCTTCTTAACACCATTTAGAGAGAGTGATTTCCTCTTGGATGAATTTGAGTCCAACTTCCTTGGTAATGATGATTATCCCATTAATTGGGAAGAAGATATTCTCACTATCCAAAAGTTGCTCAATGAGGATCCCATCCCTTCACCCACTCCACAAGAAGTTACCATTTATGATCCATTTATAGTGAAACTTTCCATTGAGAGTCCACCTTCCCTTGAACTTAAGGATCTTCCATCACACCTTGAATATGCTTTCTTAGAGGGAAAAGACCAATTACCCGTGTTCATTGCAAAAGACTTAAAAGATGAGGAGAAGGAAAAACTTGTAGAAGTGCCTAAGAAACATAAGAAAGCCATAGCATGGAAAACATCTGACATAAGGGGAATTGATCCAAATTTTTGTACACACAAAATCCTTATGGTGGATGATTACAAACCCGTCATTCAAAGCCAAAGAAGGGTTAACCCTAAAATCCATGAGGTCATCAAAAAGGAAGTTATCAAACTCCTTGATGCGGGTATATCCCATTTCCGACTATCCATGGGTTAGCCCGGTATATTGTGTTCCTAAGAAGGGTGGAATCACCGTAGTGCCTAATGAGAATAATGACCTTATTCCTACTAGACTTGTCACGGGGTGGAGAGTTTGTATTGATTATAGGAAGCTCAATGATGCTACTAGGAAAGATCATTTCCCATTGCCTTTTATGGACCAAATGCTTGAACGCTTAGCAGGAAATGAGTACTATTGCTTTCTAGATGGATTCTCAGGATATTTCCAAATACCCATTGATCTAAAGGATCAATAAAAGACCACATTCACTTATCCCTATGGTACATTTGCTTATAGGAGAATGCCGTTTGTCTTGTACAATGCACCGGGGACATTCCAAAGGTGTATGATGGCAATCTTTCATGACATGATTGAGCACACTATGGAAGTCTTCATGGATGATTTCTCGGTCTTTGGAGATTCATTCACTTCTTGTCTCTCCCATTTAGAACGTATGCTTAAGAGGTGTGAATAAACACGTCTTGTTCTTAATTGGGAAAAGTACCATTTCATGGTCAAAGAGGGGATCGTTTTGGGACATAAGATATACAATAAAGGTTTAGAAGTGGATCGAGCTAAAATTGATGTTATTGCTAAACTTCCCCCACCTACCACGGTGAAAGGAGTTAGGAGTTTTTTGGGTCATGCGGGTTTCTATAGACGTTTTATACAAGATTTTTCTAAGATTGCAAGACACATGACCTACCTCTTGGAAAAAGAGGCTCCTTTCATTTTCACACAAGTGTGTTTAGACTCTTTTGAGATTCTTAAGGAAAAGTTGACTAAGGCTCCCGTTTTGTTTTCTCCAAATTGGGATTTGTTTACTACTTGAAACTCAACGGATCCTCTATTTTCTTTGTTTTCTTCTTGTTCTTGCAAAATAATTGAAATAAATGCATTTTTTACCATAAAATTGAGCTCATGTGTGATGCTAGTGATTATGCCGTGGGGGCTGTGTTAGGACAAAGGGTTAATAAGCATTTTAAACCTATACACTATGTGAGCAAGACAATGACGGGTGCTCAACTTCATTATACCACCACGGAAAAAGAGTTGCTTGCTATAGTCTATGCCTTTGAGAAATTTAGACCCTATATTGTGCTTTCAAAGACCATAGTATATACAGATCATTCCACTCTCAAGTACCTCATGACAAAGCAAGATGTTAAGCCTAGGCTTTTGAGATGGGTTTTGTTGCTACAAGAGTTTTCTATTAAGTTACGTGATAAGAAAAGAGCTGAGAATTTAGCGGTAGATCACTTGAATAGACTTGAGCATCCTTTTCAAGGTGAATTGCCACATAAGGAAATTAATGAATCCTTTCCATTAGAGGAGCTCATGTCTATCTCTTCACAAGAGGATGCCACCCATTGGTTTACGGATATTGCAAACTATCTTGTGGGGTATGTGCTAATAGAGGGTCTTACTTCCCAACAAAAGAAAAAGTTTCTTAAGGAAGCAAAATACAAATTTTGGGATGACCCTTACCTCTTTAGGCAATGTGCAGACCAAATCATAAGACGCTGTGTAGATGGGCCTGAAGCATTTAAAATTTTAGAAGCTTGTCATAAGGGACCCGCGGGAAACTATTTTGGGCCCAACTACACCGCCAAGAAAGTCTTTGATTCAGGTTTCTATTGGCCTTCCATATACAAAGATGCCCAAGAGATGGTGAAATTTTGTGACGTTTGTCAAAGACAAGAAAAGATTAATCAACGAGATGAGATGCCATAAAATTTAATACAAGAGTGTGAGATTTTTTATGTATGGGGTATAGATTTCATGGGACCTTTTACATCATCAAAGGGCAATAAGTACATACTTGTAGCCGTGAACTATGTTTCAAAGTGGGTTGAGACCAAAGATTTTCCTACTAATGATGCTCGAGTTGTAGTGAAATTCTTGAAGCGATTATTTGCTAGATTTGGTGTACCTCGGGCTATTATAAGTGATCATGGGACTCATTTTTGTAATGATCAATTTACAAGAGTTATGAAGAAGTATGGTGTTAACCATAGACTTTCTACCACGTATCACCCTCAAACCAGTGGCCAAACCGAGGTCACAAATCGTGGTTTAAAGAGGATTTTGGAGAGAACGGTGGGAGAGCATCGAGCTTCTTGGTCGGATAAGCTTGATGATGCTTTGTTGACTTTTAGGACGGCTTTTAAGACACCAAATGGTTGTACTCCATATAGGCTTGTCTATGGAAAAGCATGCCACCTCACATTCGAGTTAGAGCATAAGGCTTCATGGGCTCTCAAATGGGCAAACTTTGATTTAAACCAAGCCGGTTCACATAGAAAAGACCAACTCAATGAGATGGATGAATTGAGAGCCAATGCTTATGAGAACTCGTTGCTTTATACGCAAAAGACTAAGCAATTGCATGATGCTAAGATCAAGAACCGTGAGTTCAAAGTTGGAGATCCGGTTATCATCTTTAACTCAAGGTTGAAACTCTTTGCGGGCAAGCTTAAGTCAAGATGGTCCGGTCCATTTACCATTGCTCAAGTATTTCCATATGGGACTATTGAGTTGTCACAATCAAATGGCCCAAATTTCAAAGTGAATGGTTACCATGTTAAGCATTACTTTAGGGAGGACATTTTTGTGGAAATGGTCCAAGAGATCCCCATTTTCCCTATGAATTAATTTATTGTGGGAAGAGTTGAGCTAGAGACTCCATAAATCAAGCTTTAATAATTAGGCTTAGATTTTTTAGACTTAGAGTGTGGTAGGATAGAAATAAGGGTATAGAGTTGAGGATAAGTGTAGGGGGATGCCTTCCTTTATTCTTCATGTTGTTTGTAGGGTTTCTCTCTATTATCGCATGCATTGGAGCTTATGGAGGAGGTCCTTGTATCCGGTTCACTTTGTTACTATTTTGATTTTTCATAACCACATTGTGCTAAAAATGACTTCAACATAGTAGACCTTTCCTTAGCTTGGAGCAAAGTTGTCAATGTCCTAAGTGTAGGGGAGTTTACTCCAATACTCTTAAACATTGAGGACAATGTTTATCTCAAGTGTAGGGGGTCTTCTATCGAAGTGACCTTACCTAGAACTTTGTTATTGACCTTCATGACAGCTTGGAAAATAATTTATGAAGAATTTTTCAAACTTTTGATCTACTTTGGCCACCAAAAATATGCATTCATAATTTTGCATTAATCATTTTTCATTTGCATAACACATTTGCATTGTATATATTTCTTCTTTTACTTTTTTATCAAAAATATATAAAAAGGAAAAAATATAATAAAGGATATGGTTTAATAAATTTAGACTTCTTTGACATATTAGGCCCGCCATGGATACTTTGATCAACCGGAGTTTGCTTTTCAAGCATTCTCTAGCTAGTATCCTTAACCATGTAGACATTTATTGGTTTATTAGGCTAAGCATCCACTAGTCTCATTACTTGAGATTTTAAACTGTGGAGGACAAGAGATGATAGAGTTTGAAATAAGTGTTAAGGGCTAGATAAACCTCATACTCATTAATTGTGGCTTTTATATCCTCTTTCGTAACCTTTATTTTCTTGTCAACGCATGTATATATGTTAATAAATAATCAAGAATGGTTTTAATCGGTTTGTAGTCTCTTATGCATTTTTGACTAATCATTCGTGGTTGGTATAAGTACGTCTTAAGATTCTAAGTTAGAGCGTTTTATGTGTACTAGAATTATGTCATGCTTAATACATAGCGGGTGTTTTTCTTTTTATTATTTTCAACTTTCTTTGTGAGGAATAAAGAAAAATAAGAGCGGCTTATAAAAATAAAAATGAGTGGCTAGAAAAAAAGAAAAAAAAAGAAAAAAAGAAAAAATAGAAAAATAATAATTATACAAGACTCCCAAGAGGGGCAGTGAAGTGTTAATTATAGTAGCTATTGAATTCCAATATTACTCTCACAAGGGTTGCGGGGATTTAATAGTTGCTCCAATCCAATATTACCTTGACGGATTACGGGATTGAAGATCCAAAGTCTCAAAAAGGCGGAGGATATAAATTATTGCGTGAGTTTTATTTTTCTTTCTCTAGCGAGTGTGTAGCTAGTTATTAATACATGACATAAGGATCTTACACATAAGGCGAATGACTTATTACTCTTGAGTTAAACTTATATCAATTGTGGGCGATTTTTCAAGTAATGGATGAGAGGACTACTTAGGATTAAAACCGTGCTTCCTTATTTTGAGATTTTACATTTCTTATATTTCATGTTATTAATAATGATAAATTTGCTTTCAAGCAATTTTCTCAAATAATAATCGGTCTTAGAGGCATAATAAGTTGGGGTATAAGAGTAACACAATTAATCTATATGAATGAGTTGATGCACTTTCACTTGTGGAAAACAATGATCTTGTTTTTAAGCTTGGTATGAGGAAAGTGAAACTTGAGGGTGATAAGTGTTTATGGTACCAAAATCCCTAATCAATGTCCCTGATTTCTTTATGAGTTATTTCCATCAAAACCATTTGAAGAAAATCCAAAAATATATAAATAGAATTGCTTTCCTTTGCATTGCATTGTATAAAATCAAAATCATGCATCATATAGTATAGAGTAGTGTAAAAGCATTCCATATTGGCCAAGGTGGATTATTTATGAGAAAAATGTAAATTGGTGCTTTAAAATGTGGCATTGCATGAGGTCATGGCAATGATCAAGTGTAGGGGATTTGATATGAGTGAAATCTCATATCAATAATATCATAAATCACCCTAAAACACAAAGAAAAATACCTAATTTTATTCATAAAAGCAGTATTATGGGTATGTTTTGTTGTTTATGCTTGTGTAGGAAATAAAGATACAATTTTGAAGCAAACAAGTGAAATCAAGCCTTAAAGATAAAGAAAAGACAAAAGGAGGTTGAAAAGTAAAAAGCCTTGCAAATACAAAGGACCTTTCTTGACAACTTCCAAAGATGAGGGACTAAAGTGTAATTATGCAAAAGTCAAGAACAAAGTCAAATTTGGTCCACTATCAAGTAAACAAAGTGAATGGATGATTTATGAACAAGTTTGAAGTTTAAAGGACTAAAATTAGCAAAGGAATGAAGTTTGGAGTTCAAATCAATAATCTACTAAAGATAAGGGGCTGATTTGACAAAGTGCTAGCAAGTTTGAGTTTGATCCTAGTGAAACCAAAGGCAACCAATGAGAGGCTGGGAATTTATTCACACGGATTGCCAAGTTAGGTGCCACATCAACCACTCAGCCGCCACTTCATTTACTCCATCCAATCATAACAGTACACCCCACTCACACATTTCCTGCAATCATATTTCACTTTTTGGATATTGATCCGCAACACCTTCTCTCCTCCAATAAAACAACTCCACCTGTCACTCTTATATTCAAACAAGCCCATGATCGAATTTAAGCTAGACTGCATATCAAGAGACATGAGCGACATGAAAATTGCTCTATTTCAAGAGAGGATCACAACCCTAGCAACCAATTAGCCTGAAAGTTACTCAATCAAAAACCCCCGAATTGGATCTTCAACGGTTATGAACAATCAAGAGATGCTAGCCACGTGGAAGCACACCATTGGTTGCAACACGTCACTAACCTCCACCAGATCACATCCCAACGTCTATAAATACCCAGCTAGGTCCTCATTTTGTATATGTAGTTAGTGTGTGTTTTTTCACACACTTCTAAAATTCTCTCTTATTTCACTAACAATTTAGTTAGAACTACTCTTAAGTGACTGACAATCACTTAAGAGTTAGTTAGTTAGTTGTAACCACTCTGTAACCAACTTTACCTCCAATAATGAAATTCCAGTTTCACTTTCACTCAAATCTTCTTCTCATATCTGCATAATCATACACACTTGTTACTGTTGTGATTCTACTGATCAATCATGATCAATGGATTGATTTGATGATGTTTTGAAGATCGTAGCTGGTTCAGAATCGTTTGGAGTTTATTTCATAGCCATTTGTAGCAGTGTAGCAGGGGTGATTGATTTGTAGTAGAAGATGATAAATTGATGGTGTTTGGTTGTTGATTAAAGGTGGTTTTATTGATCATAGTAAGCTCAGCGCTTACTACTCCATCAAAGGAGGCATCTAACTAAAAGGAACTCATTTTCTTGCTTTAAATTCCACTCAATTGTCTTTGCATGCTAAATTCCTAGTTATAGCTCTTAATTGCTGAACTGTAATTGTGATAGCTCACTTGTAGTGTGATATTGTTGTTTTGATACTCTGCTTGTAGTTTGATAGCTTATCATTTATTTTTACTTGATCAAAAATTGGTTTTAATCAGTCAAAAGTTCATCAGTAACTCATTTAGTGGTTTTTCAAGTAAACTTGTTGGAATTTGGGTTCATACTGGTTCATTTCATTAACTAAACAAGTTTAGATAAGTGTCATTATCTGTTATTCACGTGTGTTGAAAAAGTCTTCACAAAAAGTTCATAATTAGTTTTTAAACCAGTGTTTGGATTAAGTCCATTTTGGTGAATGAGATTGTGAAATTTGTTCTTTCAAGCTCACTTACACTTAAGAAGTGAGTGTAAGACTTTTGGTCAAGTTTTGTGGTCAAAGAAAAGGTCAAAAAGGTAAACTGCTTTTAAAAAGTTTGGGTCATTACTTGAACAAGTTTATCAGTCAAAACATGCCATCTTTGATTACTTGTCATTTCTTTGATAGTTGATGTTTTTAGCTGAAACCTGTTTTTATTTGTAGCTTAACATACAATCTTTTAGTTTTGGTAAGGAATCTACACAGTATTAAGTTTTGAATGTGTAATCAGCTTAATAATAAGCACTTAACCATTTGCAAATTTCTGTGATAACAAGCAATCTGTTTTCTCAATTCTCATAATCTACTTCATAAAACCTTCAATTTTCTTTCACAAATTACTTTGCAAACATGTCCTGAGTAGATCCTGTTAATTTAAGCTTTTTGAGATTTTTGGTCAAACTTAGTCAACATAAGCACTTTTGTCTTATTTTGAATTCCAGCTTATTTTCTTGATGATTTTCAAAACCAAAAGACATTCCAAGCTTTTTGGGACTTCTTTAATCATTTTCATCAAGAAAATCATTTTGTGGATGTCTGAATAAGCTTTTAGCTTAACTTGGGCTTATTGAAATAAGCTACTTTGAGATTTACTAAATATTAGCTCAAATCCTTTTACAAGCCTAGCTGAATCTTGATTTTAAGCACTTTAGAGAAAACCAGAACGTTTTTAGTTGGGCTCAAACGAGCTTATTGTTACACTTGTGCACGTTTTCATTAAAAAGTTTGGAATAATTGCACTTTGGTCCCCAGCTTTTCTAAAACTAACTAAACAGCTTTGAAACTTAAGTTTTCTAGGGTTTGCATTTACTAGTCCCTACATTTCTGTTTGTTACAAAATTGGTTAGTTAGTTTTGGATTTTGTTAGTTAGTTGCTATAGTTTGTTATATTTTTCACATTTGGTCCCTATACTTACTGATTTTACACTTCTAGTCCCTATATTTTCATTTACTTTACATTTTTAGTACTTTTACATTGTATGCATTAAATACATGTAATTTGTGAATATTTTGTGGTACTTGCACTTTGTTTTATGTATAAATAGATTTATAGTATTTTCAATTTTTACGTGTTTGTTTGAATTAGACCTAGAATCCAAATAACTTTTTAACAACCAAAAACAATATAAACTTCATATTAGTGGGCCTTTCAATTTGTCTTATGTCGAGAAAAAAACAAACTTGCAAAATACTCAATATTGACCTACTGGCAGGTCAGATATTTGGAAACGAAGGTAGCCACCTCTTGTTTCATACCGCTCCACCAAAAATGATGTTTGAGATCATGATACATTTTGGTAGAACATGGATGAATGGAGAATGGAGAGTTGTGAGCCTCAGTCAATAAGGCTTCTCTAAGTGTAAGATCTTCTGGAACACATAACTTGGTACCCATCCATACTATGCCATCGTCATCTACATGGAACACTGTATGCTGATCGATATTCTAAATAATCACCCATATCTCACCGTCGTCCTTCTGAGCTGCCTTGATCCGAGAAATTAAGTCTGGCTCAACTCTCAAATTAGCCCAGTAAGCATGTTGTCCAGGTTAAAAAAGATCAATGTCTAAACGCTCTAGATCACGAATAATCTCCTCTTCAACCTTGATGCCAGCGGTCATACCTGATTTCCTGCTTAAAGCATCAGCCACCACATTAGCTTTACCAGGATCGTACTAAATGTTGGTGTCATAATCCTTTAGTAGCTCTAACCAACGTCTCTGTCTCATGTTTAGCTCTCGCTGAGTGAATATGTATTTGAGGCTCTTGTGATCAGTGAAGATGTCACATGACTTACCATAAAGATAATGCCTCTAGATCTTGAGTGTGAATACAACTGCTGCTAATTCCAGATCATGAGTTGGATAATTTTCTTCGTATGGCTTAAGCTGTCATGATGCATAGGCAATCACCTTTCCATGTTGCACGAGTACACAACCAAGTCCTTTTCCGAAGCATCGCTATAAATCTAAAATCCACCTTTGCCAGATGGGAGAGTAAGAATAGGTGTAGAAACCAAACGCTACTTAAGTTCTCCAAAGCTCTTCTCACGCTCATCATTACAAATGAATTTCTCTCCCTTACGTATTAGCTTTGTCAAAGCCAAGGCTAACCGCGAAAAGTTCTCCACAAACCTGTGACAATACCCAGCTAATCCCAAAAAACTACAAACCTCTGTTGTCGACGTCAGTCTTGGATATCTAGTGATACCCTCAACCTTCGCAGGATACAAGGTAATCCCTTCTACTGAAACGATGTGGCCCAGAAATGCCACCTTATTTAACTAGAATTCGCACTTGGAAAATTTTTGCATACAATTACTTCTGGCAAAGAATCTGTTGTATCGTGGGAAGATGCTCCTCATGTTCTTCCTTAGATTTCGAGAAGATCAGGATGTGATCGATAAATACAATGACAAATTTGTCCAAGAACTCATGAAAAACTCGGTTCATCAAATCTATGAATACCGCTGGAGCGTTTGTGAGTCTGAAAGGCATGACTATGAACTCATAGTGACCATAACGCAAGCTGTCTTAGAAATATCCCGCTCCTTCACTCGCAGCTGGTGATAGCCTGATCGTAGATCAATCTTAGAAAAGGTTTTGGCACCTTGCAGTGGGTCAAACAAATCATCGATACGTGGTAATGGATAACGGGTTCGGATCGTGATCTTGTTCAACTCATGGTAGTCAATGCACAGTCGCATGTTTCTATCCTTCTTCTTAACGAATATCACCGTGGCACCCCATGGTGATACACGGGCAAATAAAACCTCGCTCCAGTAACTCCTGCAGCTGGTCTTTCAACTCATTGAGCTCTATGGGAGCCATGCGATAAGGAGCCTTAGAGATAGGTTCAGCTCCTGGAATGAGCTCAATTCCAAAATCCACTTCACAGATAGGTGGTATGCCATGAAGTTCTTTTGGAAACACATCTCGGAATTCTAAAACAATCGGTTGATCATGAATAGATGCAACTTCAGCAGTAGTGTCATGAATAGTAGCTAAGAAACCTTCGTAGCCATTAGCTAAAAAGGCACGTGCTTGCAAGGCAGAAATGATTTGCACAGACTTTCCTGGTATAAAACCATTATGAATGTATTTTGGAGCTTAAACATCACCGAATATGACTCGATATGTATGGCAATCAATCGTGGCGTGGTGTTTTGCTGACATGTCCTTGGCTAAAATCATATCAAATTCACACATGTCCAACGGAAATACGTCGACAGGACGAGTCTTGTCATTAAACTCTAAGGGAATATCTCTATACACATGAGTAATGCGAACAGAGTCCCTAATGGGCATGGATATATTTAACACGTTATCAAGTGGTGTAGGTGTCTTATTAATACGAGCGACATAAGTAGTAGATATTACTAAATGGGTCGCCCCCGTATCAAACAAAATGCAGGCAGCATGTCCATACATAAATAAGATGCCAGTAATGGTACCTGAAGACTTGTTGTCCTCGTCCCTAGTAGTGGTGAACACACGGCCGGATGTTGCTGTTTTTTTAGGGTAATGTCCTCATGTACCAATGGTTTCCCCCTTATTGCAGTCTTTCATGAGATGACCAGCTTGCCCACACTTAAAGTAGACACCTGCAGCCTGAAGACATGGTCCAGGGTGCCTTCGTCCACAAGTGGTGCAGATGGGATGGGAATACCCTCCAGTGGGTACCCTTGCTAGCTGAGAGCCTGATTCAGAATATATGCGTGAGACATGATTATTGGAACATAAACATGACTACACTGAAAGTTTAGGTTATAATACCAGATGGGGCTGAATGGTTAGGCTGCTGAACCTTGTTGTCCTGGTCACGCCCGTTACCGGAGTTCCTCTTATAATGGTGAGATGTTAGAACTTGTGTCATACAACAACTTAACGTGAAAGAGTTAAATTTTTTAGGGACATGCTGTTGTTGGAGTAGCTGGCATTGTTACGATAGTTATCACAACCGCCACGCTTGTTTAACCCATTACGGTTGTTAGTCTGACTGTGGTTCCTATAGTTGTTCTGCTGAGTGGACGGTTGGGACCGGTCTCCACCCTTCTACCTGAAAGATACAATTGAATAGAGCATGATATATAATTTAAAGTACTGATTTGCATGAGATGGTAATGCTTGATGACTTAAATATACCTCTTCTCAGGTTGATCCGACTCCTCATACTCATCCCTTTCTTGAAGTATCTCCAAACTACATGCTGCGTCAGCAAGTTGTGCCACATTGGTGAATGTAGCACATAGCAGAAGATCAGTAATCGAGGTGCGAAGAGCCCAACAGAAATGCTTCGCTTGATCCTCTGTTGGGCCAACAACTGCACCCAGAAAACCAGCTAGCCTGAGGAAATGCTGCATGAATTATGTGCTATTCTCACCTACCTTCTAACGAATAGCATGCTAATTGATCACCGTCGAAGTGCCGGTCAAAAATAACCTAATTACCTTATACTAGATAGGGTAAACAGGTATCGATCCACGAGGAATATGTGGTTTTAGTTTAAGTTTTGGGGTGATCACTGATCAATAAAAGTTTTGGTTTAGAAATCTAACAACTAAAATACTTTTGATAATAAAAATACGGATTAAAAATTAAAATAATTATTAAGCTAATAATAAAGTTAGAAAAATAAAATAAGGATGTAAACAATTAAAAGAAAAATTCAATCCCTTCCAGCTCCTAATATTTATGGTTGATCACACTTATGGATTATCGAAACTTTTTAATTCGTTTACAAAGATTATTTCGACTTAATATGAATGAATTAATATCGACATTTATTATGTTTATCAACGACTCGCAATAATAAATCTTGTATTAATCCAACCACTAATTATGTTTTAATAATTTATTTGGGTACAATTTATATCGATTAAGCAACCATGTTTTTCTTTAGCTAACTAGAATAAGAATGAACCGTTAACTAATAATAAATTATCTTGCAAAAATAATTAAACATAATATTAAGTCAATAAAAATAATTTATAAATAAATCATAAATCAATGTAATAAAGATATGATAACCCAAAAGTAGTGATCAAACCATAAATAAAGTTACCGGAAGGAGTTACAACAAAATTAGTCGGACATCGGGGTGTACCCATTCCACTGAATACCACTACTGTTCATCTTTATAAGAAAAACAAATCTTTATTCTTTCTTTCTGTTAAACTTTCGTGTAGATGCATCCACCACCAACCATAAAATTTGGAATCTTATTTATTTACTCCTCGGCGAACGTGAAAGATCAAAGAGAATTAATTCTCTTTTATTTTCTTCGGAAGTGGAATATGCGGCTATTGTTGTTGCAATTGATGATTTTTTTTTTATTTTTTTGTATCGAATCTCGACTACCATTCCCATCTTATTATATATATATATATTGGATGTTTGGTTCATAAGTCTATGGGTCCATGGGCCAAAGTTTTTATTTCTTTTCTTTTCTTTTTTTATTCTTCTGGGATATAATAACTTTGGCCCAATTAAAAAAATAGCCGAACATCAAAAATTGCCCAAACGAAGCCCGGAAAAATAAAAGATGACCGAAAATATTGGGACACACTCAAATCTTTTTCTTCAATATTTCTTCTTCATTTATCGGCGCTCACAATGTCTTTTCTTTAAAAAATTAAAAAGAGTCCATTTTATTTCATTTCGCTCGTAACCTACATAATCACATAACACACTCAAAGTACATATATAACAACAAATAAATATACAATTATGCTAAATTAACATGTTATGAGGTAGATGCAAAATACACCGATTAAATCCTCTCAACTTAACTTTTACCGTCTCGAATAAAAATAAAATAAAAATATACAAGCATGTTAATTTCCTAATTTTTAATTATGCTATTAAAATTTCATCAAAAAGATCACATTCAACCGAATACACTAATAACCATCCTACATGAACAAAAATCCAAAATGATTACCAATATTTTTGTCCTTCTTAAACATTTAGCATAATCATTCCCATTGACTCCATTTACTTTATGTTTCATATAATTAACCATGTGTCCAACGTACATAATGCACACCTATAATCAATCTAAACATTAATCTAAAACAAGAGGTGAGAATATCGTACACCTTTTATAAAATTGTAGTTTATATACCATAGGAGCGCACCTTAAGCCATCATACTTTAGCTTACTTACTTTCAACTCCTTTCTTTTTTTTTCACAATTTTTTTTTTCATTTTTTTTCTCTTATTTTTTTTTTCACATCACACATAAGCTCTTTTTTTGCCATTCGGGACCGTTTCTTATACAAGTCATCCCGAACGCTTTATACACTCCTTTCAAGGTTGATATAAAGACCAATTATTTAGAAAAATGAATATCTATCATATAGGTGCATACTAAGACACATTAGCACATGGGAACCGGTTAATTTATTTTGTTTTAATTAAATGGGAACAACTATACTTCGTGCCTATTGGTACATCACATGATGGAATTATCTACCACATAGTATAATTATACAATGTAGTAAATTAAACTAATCTTTCTAATTTCATTACAATAATACAAGGATTGGGTTATTTCACATAAAATTGTTTCAGCTAAGTGCAATGCTATCCGTCATAAAAATTGGCGTCTGACCTATGTTAACAACTAAAGTATCACCTTACGCGGGTGACAAATCAGATAGGCAAGCCCAACATATGACTACCACCAATATTTATGACAGTTCTCCAACTCTTTTCTAAGGCCACCGTGCGCGGGCGGCGAGCCGTATAAGATCAATTTCAAGTGTCCTAACCCAACTATTACATTACTATATTTCATATTATTTATTTAACTTTCTACTCGATCTAAGAAAAGGTAAGTAGAGGGAATCCAAACGGCGTGGTTTGATCATCTAAATTATACATATGCCTAACTACATGCAAACAATCAAATCAATTTAATAACCAAATTATACAATAGAATCGGGTGCACCTGATAATTATGGCCAAATCCTCTAGCTTGCTCCAATAAATCATCCACAAGCTAATCTTCAGAATCTGCAAATACTCACCAAACATATATGTAGAAGAAACTTCCACATCTATTTAGCACAAGACTCTTATAATGTGATTTAAAATTTTAAAAACTTTCAATTTTTCCCAAAATCACATTTTAACCCATTTTGACCAAAATTTCACACAAAAACATGTAACACATGTGCCACCCCCCTCAATTTAAAGCATTGCATTGCCCCTAATGCAAAAACTTTAAATTGAAATTTTGGTTAAAAATCAATTTGACAACTCACACAAAAACCAAAACCTAACTCACTTTCGTAGGAATGACGGTTGCATTTAGTGTATGCAACAAGCCTTTAAACTAATCGGTAGCCCGACTGGAAGAGTTTTATCTCGTGAGGGTTTGTAGTAAACACACCCACTAAGTTCCACAAAACATGGGTTGCCTCCCACGAAGCGCTAAGTTTACCGTCTTCAGCCAGACATAACTCAAATGAGTTATTGAGACGCTTGGAGTGGTTCCAAGTAAACCACATCCATCGTTTCCATCTGATCACTCTCCAACTCAACATACGGCTTTAAACGGTGTCCATTAACTTTAAAAGGCTCTCCACACACCATATTTTTTATTTGAATGGCTCCGTATGGAGAGACTTGAGTCACTATGTATGGACCCGTCCATTTACTTCTCAACTTTCCAGGAAAAAGCTTAAGTCTAGCATTGAATAACCAAACTTTTTGACCAAGCAAGAAGGACTTCTTGTTGATGTGTCGATCATGAAAAGCTTTGGTTTTCTCCTTATAAATCCTAGAACTTTCATAGGCATCACGTCTAATCTCATCTAGTTCAGATAATTGAAGTTTCCTAGAACTACCTGCTTTCTCTAAATCCAGATTAACAGTCTTAATCGCCCATTCAGCGCTATGCTCTATCTCAACCGGTAAATGACACGCCTTGCCATATACCAACTTATACGGTGACATACCAATAGGAGTCTTAAAAGCCGTCCTATATGCCCACAATGCATCATCTAACCTCAAGGACCAATCTTTCCTATCACTACGAACGGTATTTTCTAAAATTCGCTTAATCTCCCTATTAGATACTTCAACATGTCCACTAGTCTGTGGGTGATAAGGGGTAGCTATCCTATGATTAACTCCATAGAGTTTCAATAATTTTCCAAATCTAAAGTTCTTAAAGTGGGAACCCCCATCAATAATGATAGCCTTAGGAATTCCATGCCTAGCAAATATATTCTTCTTAACAAACTTAATAACTACACTATGGTCATTGGTTCTAGTAGCCTCAGCGTCTACCCACTTAGACACATAATCAACTGCCACTAAAATATACACATTGCCATGGGAAGTGGGGAATGGTCCCATAAAATCAATACCCCATACATCAAAGATCTCAACAACAAGTATGGGATTCATAGGCATTTGATCACTCCTTGAAATCCCACCAACTTGTTGGCAACGAATACATGCTTTCACAAAAGACTGGGCATCCTTGAATATAGTCGGCCAAAAGGAACCACTTTGTAGGACTTTATGCCCAGTTTTTGTAGCACCAAAGAGACCACCACATGCATAAGAATGGCAATGAGCCAATATGTCCATATGCTCATGGTCGGGAACACATCTCCTAACAACTTGGTCAGCACACACTTTATAGAGCTCTGGATCCTCCCAAACATAATGCTTCAACTAGGAGAAGAAGTATTTTCTTTGTTGTTTGGACCAAAACTCCGGAAGCTTTTTAACTGCAAGATAATCAACTATGTTTGCGTACCAAGGAACCTTAGAAACCTCAAACAAGCTTTCATCCGGAAAGCTTTCCTTAATCACATCAGAAGGGTTGAACGGCGGAGGGATAATTCTAGACAAATGGTCGGCAACTACATTTCTGACCCCTTTTTATCCCGAATTTCTAGATTAAATTCCTGTAAAAGCAAAATCCACCTAAGCAACCTCAGTTTTGTCTCTTTCTTAGTCAACAAATATCTTAAGGCACTATGATCTGAAAATACTATCACCTTAGAATGCCCCTAAATATATGACCTAAACTTATCAAGAGCAAAAACCACGGCTAACAACTCTTTTTCAGTAGTGGTGTAATTCATTTGAGCTTCTAAAAAAGTCTTACTAGCATAAAAGATCACAACGGGTTTCTTATCGACCCGCTGTCCTAGAACCGCCCCAGCGGCATAATCACTTGCATCACACATGATCTCGAAAGGCTTCGACCAATCATGTGATTGCAAAATAGGGGCTTCTACAAGCTTTTGCTTAAGCATATTGAATGCTTTAAGACATGATTCATTAAAGTAAAAGCGTGCATCTTTTAAAAGTAGATTGGAAAGAGGCTTTGACATAGCACTAAAATTTTTAATAAATCGCCTATAGAACCCAGCATGACCAAGAAAAGATCGCACACCTTTGATGGTAGTGGGAGGAGGAAGGGTTGAAATTACTTGAACTGTGGCACGGTCTACCTCAAGTCCTTTTTTCAGACACAACATGCCCTAATATAATTCCCTCTCGAACCATGAAATGGCTCTTCTCCCAACTAAGCACCAGATTAGTTTCGGTGCATCTTTTTAACACACTTTCAAGCTGATCAAGGCAGCTTTCAAAGGATTGACCAAAGATGGAGATATCATCCATAAATATCTCTATAGATTCTCCAACCATGTCAGAAAAGATACTCATCATACACCTCTGAAAGGTAGCGGGTGCATTACACATGCCAAAAGGCATTCTTCAAAATGCAAACGTCCCATAAGGACATGTAAACGTAGTTTTGGCCTGGTCATCAGAATGGATGGGTATTTGATTATAACTGGAGTACCCATCCAATAAACAATAGAACTTTTTACCAGAAAGTTTCTCAACTATTTGATCAATGAAGGGTAGTGCAAAGTGATCTTTAGATGTGGCATTATTCAGCTTACGGTAATCTATACACACTCTCCACCCAGTAATTGGTCGGGTTGTGAGTTTTTCCCCACTCCCGGTTTCCACAACGGTGATTCCAGCCTTTTTAGGCACCGTTTAAGTGAGACTTACCCATTTATTATCCGAGATGGGATAGATGATACCAGCATCTAACCATTTAAGAACTTCCGTCTTCACTACCTCTTTCATATTAGGATTCAGATGCCTCTGCGCATCTCTTGTTGGCTTAATATCGGGGTCCATAACAATCTGATGCATACATAATGAAGGGCTGATCCCTTTCAAATCTGCAATTGTCCATCCCACCGCTACTTTGTACTTAGAAAGCATTTTTAAAAGTGCTTCCTCTTGTGATTCAGAAAGATCAGAAGCAACAATAACGGGTAACGTATTGTTAGGACCTAGAAAAGCATATTTGAGATTGGATGGCAATGGTTTTAGTTCAAGAGTTAGAGGCACCTCTAGAGACGGCTTCGTGACCATGTCAAAAGTAGAAGGCAAGGGCTCCACCTTATAAGACCAAGGTGGTTTTTGATGGTCCAAGGAACTGACCAAACACTCCTGAATCTCTTGAACTTCAGCAACATCAAGAATCTCCACATTCTCACCAGTTAGATATAATTCCAAAGGATCATCCTTGATCATACGGGATGCATGCTTTTGAACTTCCTCGTCAATCACATCTACTTGGTAACATTCATTCATCGTAGGAGAATTCATAGAACTAAACACATTCAATCTTATCTTTTTATTACCGAATGCAATATCCATGGCGCCAGTCCGACAATTAATCCTCGCATCTATAGTGGCTAAGAATGGGCGCCCAAGAATAATAGTTGGTTGAACATCTTTGTATTGTGACTCGGTGTCCATAACAAAGAAGTCAACTGGGTAATAGAAATCATCAACTTTCACAATAACGTCCTCTAAGATACCTCTAGGTATTTTGGTAGATCGATCGGCTAAGGAAATAATGGTGTCTGTCTTACAAAGAGTTCCTAAGTCATACTTATCAACCAAACTAGCAGGAAGGATGTTGATACTAGCACCAAGATCAAGGAGCGCCTTCTTAATGGCAATATTTCCGACCATAACTGAAATCAACGGTGCTCCAGGATCTTTGAAATTAGGAGGAAGGGAGCTAGATAAGACTTCACTAACATGCTCAGTTAGGTCAATCTTTTTAGGCAAAGACGCATTCAGCTTCCTCTTCTGGGTACACAAGTCCTTTAAAAACTTGGCATATGCAGGAATTTGCTTGATAGCATCAATAAGGGGGAGATTGACTTTAACTTGCTTGAAAGTCTCCCACATATCCTCAGCATGAGGAATCTTTTTAGCTAACCTTGTAGATGTCGATTTCTCTAAAGCCGTAGGGTAAGGTGTGCTGGACACACCACCCGCCCCAACTTCGGAAGATTCAGTAGCTTTAGGATTCTGTGTTGTTTGTTTAGGAAAATCATTTAACAAATCATTCACCAACTTAGAACCGGACTTAACATTATCATAAATTTTACCTTCAACAATGATTTCGTCATCAGTGATGAAATCCTCGACATCAGGAGAATTTGGAATTCCCTTGTCATTGTTGTTGACTTTACCGTTTCGAAGAGACGTCACCATATTCACGTGCTCATTTCCATTATTCTTGTGTGCGGGATTCATGGTGGGTAGCTCGGTAGCCTTCCCTCATCTCTTTTGCTTAATTGATCCGCCAATTGACCAACTTGTCTCTCAAGAGCTGCAATAGATTTAGTAGTGGTCTCGTGTCTTTGATTAGTGACCTCGGATTTTCTATTGATCTCTTGATTGTTGGTAGATAATGAATCCATAAGCCTATCAAATTTTTGGTCAAGGTTCAAGAGACGGTTATCATCTTGGCCTTGGCCTTGATTTGGATATTGTTGTTGTGGCCTATGATTGTAAGAATTTTGTTGGATGTTAGATGAATCGCCACCCTCATACCTTGGTTTGTAACCATAGTGTTGTTGTTGGGCATTATTAGGGCGATAGTCTTCATCTTTCTAATGGAAATTGGGGTGATTGCGCCATCCAGGATTGTAACTTTCGGAGAATGGGTAATTTCGTGGACAACCTCCATAGACTCCATTCACATCCTCATTCGGTGGCGCCCCCAACTTTGACAATTATCGACAAAGTGACTTGGATCACCACACATTGAACACCTACTATGCGACACATTAGACACATTTGGAACACCTTTTCCTAGATTTTTCAACAAAAGATCAACTTTCTTACTTAACTCGCTAATTTCAGAATTTGTTCTACGTTGGTTAGACATAAAATTGGCGGAAGATGGGTGGTTGTTTCGATCCACTGAAGCTTGGGTCTTGGAACCTTTTCTTAGTTTTTCAAAAAACTCCCATTCTTCCTCCATAGGTCGCGAGAAAAACATACCCCCACTAGTGGCCATCACAAATTGTTGGTTGTTATAATCCAATCCATCATAGAAGACTTTGACAAGCTCCCATTTTGGAACATCGTGATGAGGGCAAGTTCTTAATAACTCCATAAGCCTACTAAATGCTTCATGAAACTGCTCGCCTGGGATTTGACGAAAGGATTTAATCTTATTTCTAATGGCAACAGTTTTACTTATAGAATAAAATTCCTCAAGAAAAGAAGCTTGCATTTCAGACCTTGAGTTAATACTACCTGGCGCAAGAGATGAGAACCAGTCCTTTGCTTGATCTTAAAGAGAAAAGGGAAAAAGGCGAAGTCTTACCTCATCCTTGGTAATGTTATTAACCTGATGTGTGTCAGCAAGTGAGAAGAATTCTCGCAGATGTGTGTATGGCTCCTCACGACCTCTAAACACTTGCAAGATTGTTATGAGGTTCGGCTGGATCTTGAAGTTACTTGTAACCCCTTTAACCGGATCCGGATAAATGATAGGCGAAGGATCCTCGAAGATCCCCGGCCTGTAATAAGAATCGACACCTTATGGTGGAGATTCTTCTCTGCTACTACTTCCGCTAGCATCTCCGCCAACATCTTCGTCAACTGGCATTTCAGCGAAAAGCTCTGCTAAACCTGTAAAATCAAGATTAGTAGAAAACTGCCGAAACGTCTTCCTTCTCAACCTTGCACTTTTCTCAACCTCAGGATCGTAAGCTAACGGTGATGTACGTCCAGATCTACGTGTACGCATACACTAACCTACACACTCACAAGAAACAAAACAAAACAAACAAAAAAACCAAACAAACAAACACACGAGAAAAATAAAAAACTTTTTGTAGTTTTTATTTATTTAAAAAAATATTAACAAAAACTTAAACGTAAAGCTCACTACTCCCCGGCAGTGGCGCCAAATTTTTGATCGACGTCGAAGTGCCGGTCAAAAATAACCTAATTACCTTATACTAGATAGGGTAAGCGAGTATCGATCCACGAGGAATATGTGGTTTTAGTTTAAGTTTTGGGGTGATCACTGATCAATAAAAGTTTTTCTTTAGAAATCTAACAACTAAAATACTTTTGATAATAAAAATACGGATTAAAAATTAAAATAGTTATTAAGCTAATAATAAAGCTAGAAAAATAAAATAAGGATGTAAACAACTAAAAGAAAAATGCAATCCTTCCAGCTCCTAATATTTATGGCTGATCACACTTATGGATTATCGAAACTTTTTAATTCGTTTACAAAGATTATTTCGACTTACTATGAATGAATTAATGTCGGCATTTATTATGTTTATCAACGACTCGCAATAATAAATCTTATATTAATCCACCCACTGATTATGTTTTAATAATTTATTTGGGTACAATTTATATCGATTAAGTAACCATCTTTTTTCTTTAGCTAACTAGAATAAGAATGAACCGTTAACTAATAATAAATTATCTTGCACAAATAATTAAACATAATATTAAGTCAATAAAAATAATTTATAAATAAATCATAAATCAATGTAATAAGGATATGATAACCCAAAAGTAGTGATCAAACCATAAATAAAGTTACCGGAAGGAATTAAAACAAAATTAGTCGGACATCGCGGTGTACCCGATCCACTGAATACCACTACTGTTCATCTTTATAAGAAAAACAAATATTTTTTCTTTCTTTCTATTAAACTTTTGTATAGATGCATCCACCACCAACCATAAAATTTGGAATCTTATTTATTTACTCATCGGCGAACGTGAAAGATCAAAGAGAATTAATTCTCTTTTCTTTTTTTCGGATGTGAAATATGCGGCTATTTTTGCTGCAATTGATGAATTTTTTTTTGTATCCAATCTCGACTACCATTCCCATCTTATTGTATATATATATTGGATGGTCGGTTCATAAGTCCATGGGTCAATGGGCCAAGTTTTTGTTTTCTTTTCTTTTTTATTCTTTTGGGATATAATAACTTTGGCCCAATTAAAAAAATAGCCGAACATCAAAAATTGCCCAAACGAAGCCCGAACAAAGAAAGATGACCGAAAATATTGCGACGCACTCGAATCATTTTCTTCCATATTTCTTCTTCATTTATCGGCGCTCACAATGTCTTTTCTTCAAAAAATTAATAAAGCGTCCATTTTATTCCATTTCGCTCGTAACCTACATAATCACAAAACACACTCAAAGTACATATATAACAACAAATAAATATATAATTATGCTAAATTAACATGTTATCAGGTGAATGCAAAATACACCGATTAATAATCCCTTTTCAGTCGCTCTTGCTCAGCTCTAGGTTAGAACTGATTGTAGAATAATTCCTTGAACTGCGCCCACGTCAATGTGGTAAGCCATGCCTTACCTCCATTGGATTGCTTGTAAGACGTCCACCATGCTAACGCATCACCCTAAAACTTGTAGCATGGCAACCTCGACTTGTATACCCTATCGCAACCCATAGTGTCAAAGATCTTTTCCATATGTGATATCAAGTTCTCAGCATCTGATGGGATATCTAACTTCTCGAATCGAGGCTTCTGCTTGTTGAAACATTCCAGCCGTGTGTGGAGTGTGACTGGTAGAGGATGATTTGCATGATTTGGTAAAGCCTGATATTCTGGCCGAATCTGGTTGCGGATTTGGGGAAGCATTGACTACAAAGATGCATTGACAGCTGCAGTGAGTTCTGCGTCTGTGCGTGTGTTAACCAATTGTCAGTTTCAAAGGAAATTAAATGATTAGCCGGTTATAAACATGAGATATTTATGAGGGAACAAGAAAGAAGTATGATTGCATTGAAATAAAATCTAAAAATCGTTGTTGTGGAAAACTATGGTACAACCCACAAAATTGAAAGAAAAACATGTGACTAAGTATGAACGACTATGGTTCAATTCATACTAGTCAAAACATTAAAAAAAACAATGATACATGAAATAAAATCAACTGTTCGTTTAGGAAGATCCTGGTGACTACCCACTAGTCACAGGTCAAGTTTTAGAGCCTACAATTCGAAACCTTGGGCTCTGATACCATAAATGTAACACCCCACTTTGATAAGTAGAACATTACATGATAATTATGGTGTGTCATCAAAGCAAGCAAGGTAAATATCTTAAAAACATAAATGACCAAAAAGGAAATCCAGAACCAAACATCGATCCCAAACATAAGCTCACACGTACACAGAGTAAAGAATGTAGAAAAGGACTAAACATTATCCAAGCAAGCATAATTATATGAAATTCAAAAGGAAAAGAAGTCTAAGGTAGCTTCCATCCTATGCGCGTACTCTTAGTTGCTTAAGTTCATCCCTGTGTACCTACCGTATGGGACATGGAAAGAAAATACGACTGAGCAATACGCTCAGTGAACGAATATAATGACATGAAATAGAATAATTAAAATATAAGCAAATGATGTGAGATGCATCGGAATATGTGTAAGTACTGGAGAACCTAGAACATGTTTTATAAACTGGTTTATAATTGAAAAGTCTTATGTTTACTCATGAAAATTTAATTTAAATGCCAAAGAGCTCATATAGGTCATGAACGGTCTCAACGTGCATGAATACATAAAGGGGTGACCTCGTCATGCAATTAGAGGGGTGACCTCTAATTATATAAGTTTGGGTGGAGGGATCAGCTCCAATGTGACGGATGTAGAGCACACACCAAAGTCACCTTGTAAACCTGTAAAACATGTACTAGGATGCACCCATACACCCCACATGATAATCAGAATAAATAATGTCCAGCGTAACTGACGAGACACCGCCAGAAATCACTCTCGTCGCGAAAGAGTCATGACACCGGTGCCTCAAGTGTCATGGTTTTGGTACCTCCGTAACTAGATGGACATGTAAATCATGGTCATGCATGTATATAGCTCAAGAAATTTAAAATGATGGCATGGAAAATAATGAAAAAATTTATGACATTTAAACTGGGGAAACCAGATGGCAACAAAACGGGAAATCCTAATCATGCATAGAAAGAGAATGTCCTTATGAAGGACGAAATATCCGTACCTTATATCCAGTAACGATGATAGATGAAAGGCAGATAGTAACTACTCCGACTTCACAAGTGCTAAATAATAAAGGACGTGTATAAGTTGTATGTTCATGCATAACCGACTGGTTCTTAATTTACTTTACTTGTTCTTAACTTGTTCTACTTGTTCTTGACTTGTTTTACTTGTTCATGTCTTGTTTTATTGTTTCATGTTTTATCATGTATTTCTTAATGTTTCATCTACTCTTGATTAACGTATTTCATGTTTCATGTGTTATTATACTTGATGTTTCATAATGAGTAACTTTCTAAAAATAGTAGGTTTTATATATAGAAACTTTCCAAAAATAGTAAGTTTCCAAAAATAGAAAGTTTCAATAATTAGTAAGACTCCAAAAGTAGTAACAAGCTTGTTAAATAAGCATATTATATAAGTTTAGGCTTAAAGAATATATTTATAAGTCATGATTCAATTAAATGATAATATAGTAAAGTTCATTTAATAATTAATATAACATGTCATAATTTTATAGTTAATTATTAATTAATAATATAACACAATTTTATAAAGTAATTATTAATTAATAATAAAACATGGTTTATATCTTAATAAAACTTTACTATAAACTTGGTACTTGATTAATTAAATTAAAGGATATAGTAATTTAATTATACCATGATTAAACTGTAATCAATTAAATAAGCTAAGTCTTAAATTAATTTAATCAAATGTACCATGTTTAATTTCAAGAATAATTATATAAAAAAATTATTATAAGTCTATAAATAATTTAATTAATTACAACATGATTAATTTTAATATAACTAACTAGATCAATATTAATTAGACAAAAATTGAATTAACCACCTAAAAACCAAATACACTGTTGTGTTGCTTCGGTTTACCCAATACCCGAATCCATGCCCATCGAGACCACCATGGTCTCGGCTTGCTCGAAAAACAAACATCACCACAGCCACCGCGGCTGTGGCTTTGCTACTGCTTGCCGAGACTAGCCAAGGGCCGAGTGGTTTACCACCGGTCTCAGCCGGTTGCCACTGTTTGAACCAAACACCCCCTTTTGCGGGACATGTGTGTTGCGGCTGACCATAGGGAACAGCCATCGAGACCCATTAGGGCTCGGCTGGCCGGCTTAAAACCATACCGAGACCCTTGTGGTGTAGGTTCCCGTGATAAACCAACCCAAACCCCATTTTAATCTTGATCATTTACATGTTTTTAATCATACAATTCATGTTCATATGATTAATCAAACAAATTCATGATTAAAGAAAAAAATAATAAAAGAAAGATTTAAGTTTTGTTGTTACCAAATACTTGAAGATCAAAGATGAACAAACCCGAATATAATCAAAGACCAAACTTGCTTTCTCCTCCCCTTTTTCCTTGCAAAAACCAGCGGCACAAACACAAAAAGGAGGCTAAGGTTTTCTTTGTTTTTGTAAAAAATGGAATAATGAATGGAAGTGTTTGTTTTCATGTGTTATTAATTAACCATGGGCTGGGCCTTGGCCGTTGTTCTTTTCTTTCTACTATAGTCGGCCAAACACCTCTTTTCATATAGTTTTTCGTGTTCGTGTTTTATTAATTCCCGTGTGTTGATATTCATGACATGTGTTCGTGTTTTAAACTTGTGTTAATTCTTGTCGTGCATTATTTATTATACGTAATTACTTGTCAATAATAAATAAATAATATACGTAATACTTGTATTTATTCATTTAATGTTCATGATACTCGTCGTGTATTAATTAATTATAATGTTTTAGTTAATCTGTGTTTTCATGTAATTAATGTCTTCATGTATTTTATGCGGGTTTCACAACTCTTCCCATCTAAAAAGAATAATTCGTCCTCGAATTAGAGATATGATATGCTGAAAAGGACATACCCGAATCATAGGCGAAAATGAGGGTAAGAAGTCCGGATAGACTCCTCTGTTTTTCAAGTGGCTTCCCGCTCGGGATGGCCCCTCCAAACAATCTTGACAAATAAAATAGTCTTTCTCCTCATGAGTCGATCCTGACAATCTAGAACTTCCTCGGGTTCCTTAACATAGTATAGATCCTCACGAATCCAATCGAGTGGATACGTGACAATGTGCAGATGATGATAATTATAGACTCTGAGTAAGGACACGTGGAACACATTGTGAACATGAGATAGATGAGGAGGTAACGCCAAACGATAAGATACCTCACTGACACGTTCGAGGATCTCGAACGGTCCGATGAAAGGAGGACTGAGCTTTCCCTTAAAAACAAAACGCTTGACTCCACGTGCTGGTGACACCTTTAAGAAAACGTAATCACCAGGCTGAAATTCTAATGATCTTTGATGTTTGTCAGCATAGCTCTTTTGACAAGCACGAGCTTCCTGAAACTTCTCCTTGGTAGTGGCGACTTTCTCGTTGGTCACCTCAATCATCTCTGGACCCTCAATGATTCATTCACCAACCTGATCCCAGCAGATCGGAGCATGAAACTTCTTGCCATATAGCATCTCGAAAGGTGCACACTTGATACATACGTCTTAACTGTTGTTGTAAGAAAACTCAACCAAATAGATGTAATCTGTTGGGAATAAAATGTAGCCAATACACTTGAACTCTGACAAGAAGAAAACAAGCGTTGATAAGAAGAAAACAAGAGTTGACAGATCAAGCGTTGACAGGAAGAAGTCAAGCGTTGATAGGTTGTACTCAAGCACTAATAGAAGGATATGGTCTACACGTATTATGTTTCTAGTTTGTTTCTAGTAAAGATAGGATCAACAATGTGTTTTCTATAATTATCTTTACCTAGAATAGCTGATACGTAGACTCTTGTACAAGGCTTCTTATATCTATAAAAGAAGACCTTTAGGTTTTGTTTCATATAAGTTTTCATACATTTAACACTTTAATTGTAAGCAAGTTTGTTATCATCAATCAAATGAAAGTTTGTTTTATAATTGTTTGTGTGTTCTTGTTTGAGTATTAATTGCGCATAATACTTAAATTGTTTTATACACAACAAAGTTTCTCTACGTGTTTAACTTGGTTTAATCTCGTTTACACAAGCTAAATCGATCTTAGTTTGGGATCAACAAGTGGTATCAGAGCTTGTTGAGAAACTTTGATCTAAAGAACACAAGAACACTAAATCACCAAAAACCCTAATTTTCACAAAAACCCTAAAAACATCATGTCTACCCCAGAAGTAAAACTCCTCCTCCTCCTCAAACTACAACATCAAGATACCCATGTTAGACCCAGGCAATTTTGAGCTGTGGAAGTTTAACTTTGAGCAATATCTACAAATCCATGACTACACGGGAAATTATTGAATATGGAAACACATTCAATAAGGCTCAAAAGATTGCAGATGCCATTGCTGCAAGAACAGCTGTTCAAGGTTCTACTGAAGAGGATAGAAAAGAAATACCTGAAGATGGTAGAGCTGTCTCAGTTGAGGACATAGCAAAAAGAAGAGTTGACATGAAAACCCTAAGCATTCTAAAACTCTCTTTGGGACAAGAAAAATCAGCACAAATACAGAAGTTATGAGTCTGCAAAAGATCTTTGGGCAGCTCTTGAAGTTGCTTATGGTGGTAATGCTGATACTGTAATAGAGAAAAAGAAACAACTCTTTCATGAGGATGCTGTTTTTAGGCTCAACCTAATGAGAAGCTAAGTAGTGTGAGAAACAGACTTCTCGACATCACAAGCAAGCTATCCTTCATGGGAACAATGCTTGGTGATGTTGATATTATTGCCACATTTCTTAAAGCCTTGGTGATGCATGGAAGATTGAAGCAATATCTATAATTGCCAATAACACTCACAAAAGTTCTACTTTTGATGATGTTTACAACAAACTGATGCTGTTGGAGAATGAAACTCTTTTGGATCATAGAAGCAAGTCCACCAATGGAAACATGGCCTTCTTCTCACATAGTGAAGGTCAATTTGATCAAAAGGAGTCATACATGCACCCCGTTACTGGATCAACTTGTGTCAACGCTGGATCATATCCTGTCAATGCCTCACATCAGACGCTGACACATACAAAATTAACTCACCAAGAGTTAAGCTTGCTGGCATTAATCTGGATATTGTGTGTGCATACATTGCTTCATTGCCCAATGGTTCAGTGATTACTTATGAGGACCTTGAGCAAATAAGTGATGAGCATTTGGAGGAGATGGACATAAAGTGGAATATGGCTCTTGCATGTATAAGAGCAAACAGATGGAATAGAAGATTCAAGAAGAAGATGACTTTTAATGCCAAGGACACTGCTGGATTTGATAAATCCAAGGTTGAGTGCTACAATTGTCATCGTATGGGACACTTTTTGAGAGAATGCAGATCTCCAAGAAGATCTGATGCTGGAAAACCCTCAAGCCAAATTGTTAAGGCTTAGGATCCCAAGGCCATGGTTGCAATGCAAGAAATTGATGGTGTTGGATGGGATTAGAGCTATTTGGCTAAGGATGAGGAAGAGAATAAAGCTTTGGTTGCTGAGATGGAAGAAGAAGAGCATGTTCACTATGCTCTCATGGCACACTCCTCATCTTCATCAGACAATGAGGTATATGATGATGCTTTTTGTAGTAAGGGTTGTCGTTTAAATACTGAAAGACTTAACCAAGAGGTTTTAAGATTGTCAATGTTGATCCCAAACTTATATCGATTTAGCTTGTGTAAACGAGATTAGATCAAGTTATACACATAGAGAAACTTTGTTTATGTATAAAGTAATTTAAGTGTTATGCGAATTAACACTTAAACAAGAACACACAAAGGATGTAAAACAAACTTTCACTTGATTGATTGAATCGAACTTGCTTGCAATGAAAGTGTTTAATGTATGAAAAACTTATATGAAACATAACCTAAAGGTCTTCTTTTATAGACACAAGAAGCCTTGTAAAAGAGTCTACGTATCAGCTATTCTAGGTAAAGATAATTATAGAAAATACATTGTTGATCCTATCTTTACTAGAAACAAACTAGAAACAAAATACGCGTAGTCCATATCTTTCTATCAGTGCTTGTCTTCAACCTATCAACGCTTGACTTCTTCCTGTCAACGCTTGATCTGTCAGCGCTTGTTCTCTTCTTATCAACGCTCGTTTTCTTCTTGTCAGCGTTCAAGTGTACTGGCTACATTTTATTCCCAACAATCCTCCCCTAAACTTGATATCTACTCTAGTAATGAAGTTTCTGAATAAAAATTAAGAACTAGGAGGAATCTACAAATCTTATCATATTGGTAATAAACATGCCTAATCAAATCTTTGGCCACGTCACTTGAATAGTCAACCTCCAGCTGTGTTGTCTTCATCTTGTCCCAAAACTTCTTTGGAAATGGGATACTGAGCATCTACAAGAAGATACTTAGCAAACTTTGTAGAGCTCAAATAATACACACCAGCAGCTGAATACAAACGCCATTGAAGACCACTGATATCATCCTCAAGATCCTTCCAAACAGGATCTTCTTCTGGTGCACACATTCGCTTGAATGTTGACCAAAGTTTTATTCCATTGGCTGATGTAGGAGCTTCAGTCTCATACTTGGGTATCAATAACCTCCAAAGGTCTACCAAGTCTTCTCTATCCATACTTGCAAATAGAGACATAAGAGTAGTAAATGTGTGTACCTCTTTCCCCATATCTGCCAATCTTCCAAAACCCACTTGCATCTTCTTCATAGCTAATGATAGGATTTTGGCATCAAGAGGTAACACTTGTACCATATCTGAAGCTTCCATGGGTGAGAGCTTAATGCTCCTTCTAAGAACAGCTTCACTGGGAACCACTTTATTTAGATCTTTAGGAAACTCAAGTGGAACTCCCTTCTTCAAAGGCCTTGGAACAATCATTGCCTTCTGAATCTCCATCTATTCTACAAGTTCTTCTTTCCTTTCATCTGAAAGAAGTCCAAGAGTGTTCATTTCCTGCACTCTTGCCCA
Organism: Glebionis coronaria; assembly: GCA_025667525.1. Taxonomy (NCBI): domain Eukaryota; kingdom Viridiplantae; phylum Streptophyta; class Magnoliopsida; order Asterales; family Asteraceae; genus Glebionis; species Glebionis coronaria. Next base: position 221,913,306 of record CM046879.1, read on the forward strand.
AATGGGATAAGCCTTGTACTCTAATTCTTGAAAGGATAATCCCTACAATTTCTTGAAGGTCCATCCAGTTCCATGACATCTGAGTAACATGTAATAAAGCTCCCTTCTATCCCTCTTCAGTAGTGAGAAAACATTGCTAGCCTTATGTTTCAGAATTACCTTACAATCTCTTTGAACTCTTAGAAGAATCTCCAATCCCTAAATTTGGTCTGAAATTGTCAAATCTGAATTCTCCATTATCCTATTCTCCCAAGCATGGTACATCTGAACTACTTTTGGCATATCAAAGTCTACTTGCAATTTTAACTCTCTAAGCTTCTCTCTTGCCAAGTCATCACCATATTCAAGTCTTTCTGGTTGTTCAATTATCATCACACTTGAATCTGAACTTTCTTCATCACTTCCTTCTTGTTCCTCAGAAGTGACAACAAATGGTGATTCACCAACCTTCTTCCTTTCTTGTTCCATAAGTTGTGCAACCAACCTTGAATCAAACTCTACTTGTGCTGCATCCTTTGGAACTTCTACTTCTACCATAATTCCTTTACCCTTATCTAATGGATTAATAATGGGTAAGGATGATGGTAATACTTGTGAAGATACTTCTTTAATGATAGCTGATGACTGGAATACATCAACCACATCTGCAGGTATGTCAACGCTCAAATTCCTAGTGTCAGCGCCCAAATTACTCTTGTCATCGCTTGTGTGTCAGCGTTTAAATTTTGCTTGTCAACGCCCAACTTACTTGTCTCAGCGTCTCTTGTGAACTGCTCCATCATAGCTGTAAAAGACAAGTTCAAATTTGTAGGAGTAACTAGAGATGTATCAAAACCTGATTGCTTCTTCAATTCAATGAGGGCTTCAGCAACATCCAAAGATTCTCCATCATATGAGCCCTTTCCACTCAAATCAAATGTCTCTGTAGTAGCTTCATGTGAGCCTTTATCACTCAAATTAACAGGCTCTGTAGTAGCTTCCTCCCCTTTGTAAGAATCCTCCTCTGATAAAAGGACTCTTGTCTGCCTTCTCCTAGACTCATCAGTTTCCAAAATAACAATCCTCTCCCTCAATTGATTGAGTTCAAAGCCTTGTGTACTGACTGTTTGTATCAAGTCTGCATTTTGCTTTTGCAAGCTAATGCAGACAGCCGTCAATTCCAGCAATGTGTATGGTTCCAATCTGCCCTCCTCTAGAATAGGTATTTGACCTCCCAAAGTAGAGTCATGGGGCA